>OZ035962.1:20059529-22459529 GCA_964034945.1 Chrysopilus asiliformis
ACTTATATAAACATCTATCGGCATCTAAACAGATTCATTGTGATTCAGGTGGAAATCAACCAAACGAAAAATCCTAAAAGTTCATCGGAAGAAATTTCATATTCTATGGGGTATTTACGTCCTACTGTAATAATTATGAAAACAATTTGTCAACCTAACAATGGAGAAATTATCTGGTCAATGACGTTATTTTGTTGTTGCATCTAAAACCTGAAGTTTAATTTTTTTTTTGATATTCCTAACACCACCCCGAAAGATAACGTCAGAATATTTGAAAGTAAAGAGTATTTAAACTTACCAAATAAATACGTACCAAATATTTTGAAAGTCCATAATGTCGTAAATGTCAGATTTTTTTGGAGAACGAAAAAAATATAAATACTGGGACGAAATCAGTGATTCCCCAGTAAAAATATACTGTGTTTCAGTAAATTTTACTGTCGTTCAGTAAATTTCACTGGGAAAACAGTAAGAAAAGAATATTCACTGTTTGCTCCAGTAAAATCCCAGTAAAATTTCGCTGGGAAATTTACTGGGAAAAGAGCGTCTGGTTTAGAGTGTACACCACAAGTGGAGAATTTTTTTCATGAAGCTAGAAAATTGAATTTTTAAAACTTTTTTTAATTTCGGAAAAGTACCAAAAATGGAGTCACCCTTTTTTGCCGCAAGCCCTTGAATTTCTGATTTTTAAAGTTATGAAAACTCGTGGAATTTCGAACTGACAGACTTATATTGACCATATGATACAAAGAGCCGCTTGGAAATTTTGTTTTGTCCCAAACGCCGTGTATATCCTATAATATAATACGAGGAATGTCTGTCTGTCTGTCTGCACAAATGATCTCGAAAACCAGCCTAACGATTTTCACGAAACTTGGTGGTTAGGTATTTTCGGGGACAAGGAATCGATCTAGATAGGTCTCCCCTCTGAGAAAATTCCCCTCGATACCCCTCGCCTGTTATCTTCGAATTGGATGGTCCGATTTTAATGAAACTTTACAGTATTACTGAGGGGGCTAAGGGCTTCCGATTTATACACTACAAACCTGACTTTTCCCTCCCCTCGATACCCCTCGCCTGGTGTCTTCGAATTGGGTGGTCCGATCTTAATGAAACTTTACAGTATTACTAAGGGGGCTCAGGACTTTCGATTTTTCCACTATTTTTCAAGACTAAATCGAATAATGCCTAAATCCGGGACTGTTCCGGCGAATGTAAGGATAACGTGAATATCCTTTTTCCCATTTTTTCTCGGGAAAAATTGGCATTAGTGGGTTTTTAGGGGATTAAAGGTCCTATAAGGATGACGCGAATATCATGTTTCCGAGTAAATTAATATCAAAGGGATTTTCTATGTCGCTAATCCTGTATCTGACAATAGAATTTGAAAATTCGAAACGGAAGGTCCTGTAGTGATAACAAAAGTATCCTTTCTTTTATTTTTTTTCTAGATGAAATTAGCAGAGGGGGTTTTTGGATCCGGAATTTCCAATCTCAGCAAATTAACTATAAAGATAACGTAAATCTACTTTTTTCTCCAAAAAAAATCATCAAAAGGAGGATTTTGAGGTCCCCGAGCATGGCTCGGTCTTCCTGGTACTTAGATTTGAACTGCAAATAGCCAAAAAACAATTCCCAACTCAAGATTATCTAATATCCAATTTCTTAAAAATTACACCTTTATACCATTACTAGCAGACCCTACGTTGGCAGCTAAAAGTTTTTTGTATAAATTTTAGAATGCCAAAAAACCGTCCGTTTCGAATTTTGAAATTCCAACTCCAGATTCGTGATAAGCAACCATGAAAACCTCCCAAAGCCTGTTTTTGCGAGAAAAATTGGAAAAAGGATATTTGCGTTATCCTTACAGAACTTTACGGTTAGAATTTTGAAATTCCAAACCGGATTCGTGATCAGCGACCCCAAAAACCCCATAATGGCAATTTTTCCGGGGAAAAATGGGAAAAAGGATATTTGCGTTATCCTTGCAGGACCTTCCGTTTCGAATTTTTGAAAATCTAATACCGGATTCGTGATCAGCGACCCCAAAAACCCCATAATACCAATTTCTCCGGAGAAAATTGGAAAAAGGACATTTGCGTTATCCTTACCGGATTCGTGATCAGCGACCCCAAAAACCCCATAATGGCAATTTTTCCGGAGAAAAATGGGAAAAAGGATATTTGCGTTATCCTTACAGGACCTTCCGTTTCGAATTTTAAAATCTAACATAGCTAAAAACCTGCTCCTGGCAACGCAGATAATTTTGCAAAAAACCGCGTCAAAATCGGTCCAGTAGTTTTTGAGTTTTGTAATCTCAAACGGACAAACAAACAGACAGACAGACAGACAGACAGACAAACATCCATTTTTATATATATAGATTCTACACCAGAGGCTCATAACCTGGGTGCCTGCACCCCTTGAAGTGCAGGAACAAATTTTTGGGGGATGCGAGAGGGATTTTTTTGATTTCTAAAATAAAATTATAAAATCGACTAAACTGTACTTCTTAACAAAAAGACTGCCTTAAAATCATTTTCGGATACATTTTTTCACTTAATTAAATTAAAAACAATTTTAAAAAAATTTACTTACTTTAAAATAAAATAGTGAAGATAAAAAGCAAAATTATCGCCTTTGCGCTAACCTGAAAATAAAAATTAATTTAATTTAAATAAATTTCATCATATTTTAGAGATTCAAGTATTGAAATTTTTGTATTGGGAATAATAAGAAAGTTATTCTAAAAAGTTTACACGCCTGTGGCCAATTAAATCGAAACAAAAAATTTTTGGTAACTTTTTGTTCAACATCAATGGTCAAACCTCTTGATTGTACAGAAATTAAGATCTCAAAGACTCGGTATTTTGAAATTATCCCTACTTGGGATATTACCAAAATACCGAGTCTTTGATATTTTCTGATATCGCAAAAAAAATTGAGGATTTATATGAATAAATTTTATTTTAATTTCCCACGGACTGTAATGAAATAATTCATGTTATGAAATATTTTCCTCATTTACAATATAATTCATTGCAAATTTCATATCCATTATGGTGTGACGTCATAATAATTTAAAGCTCATGGCCGATGAAAAGTTTCCGGAAAATTCCTAGTTAATTTTTTTAATTTGGTGTGAAAAATTTCATATTTGTTTTCAGTATGAAATTCATAGCATGTGACAGATTTTTTTCATATAGAAATCGCTGTTACTTTGGCTTGTAATTTAAACAAAACAAAACACGGATCAAAGGTAGATTTTTCTAGATGGGTTAATTTGCAATTTAATTGGTCAAAAATGCAGAAAAGAGCGTTTAACTATCTACTATGTTTTAAGAAGTTGAAAACCTAATCACCTTTGTATAAGCTATAAGTTCTTAATTATAACAAAATTCGATTTTTTTCCAAATATTTAAAAGCTTTTTGAAACATTTGTTAATGTCAACTCTTTAGATCTCGAACAATAAACGCACCCGACATTAAAATAAAAAACTTTATTACTGCAAATATACCGGGTTAATTTCTTAATAAAATCATAAAACCACAAACACTAAAAGCCATAATAAAAAATATTTTGTTCGTTTGAAATATTTTCGCTGAAATGTTAATTTTGTATACTGAAAGATGATAATGCATAAAATTCTAGCAATGAATACTTAAATATGACAAATTCATTCTAGAATGGAAGCCTGGCATATTATAATTGAAGCAATGAAATAAATTTTTATAGCTCAATTAGCCATTTCTGCACCCCTTTCGTTTGTTAACCATTCATTGTTTACGACGAAAATAATATTAAAACCAAAGTGCAATTTCTACTCATTTTTATTACTGTCGTTCGTTAAATAAATGTTAAATATTAAGACAAATTGCTTAAAACGATGCAGTATTAACCAGTTTGACTGAAATGAATTTTCTTATTTCCGTAATCATTCGAACTAATTATGAAAATAGTAGTTGTCTTTTTACATTATATGCTTGATGTCTCAGATTTATGTATATGTAGATTATGTGGAAGCATCGATTCTGTGATTGAAAAACTAAACGATTAATAAAATAATTATTTAATATTTCAAATATCTCGAAATTAAAGACAAGAAAAGCCACGATTGCCAAACGATTCGGTTTAGACCGTTCAAGAGCTTTAAGCCTTAGCTTAACTTGTTCAAAATTTCAAGTCTCTAGCTTAACTTGTTTGAGAGTTATCGTGTTAATAGAGGACCATACCCCCCCCCCCCTTCCCAACCCCTCCCCCATCCCTAAATAAATGGATTTTAAATCTAAAAAGTTTAAATTTTTATGAAATCAAATTTCGTTAACAAAAGCTGAAAAATTCAAACGGAAAGATGAAAAAATAAATTAAAAATTTTAAAAATTAATCCGATAAGACAAAAAAGTGAAATTTTCAACTTTCGTTAAAATAGTTTTTAAACTAAAAGGTTTAAAAATTCAGCCTTTTTGGTTTAAAAGTTCAACCAGAAAGACGAAAACTTAAACTACAGTGTGACCTCGGTAACCGCAACCCTCGAAGAACGCAACTCCTCGGTTAACGCAACACCTAAAATTTTACACTGTTGACTCAATAAATGCAACTTCCAAATAAAGTTGACTCGATTAACGCAACTTTTTTTATAATCTGATACTGTTTTGGCCAAAAAAAGATAAAAAATAGTTACAGGAAATCTTTTATTGACTTTATTCTCTGTTCCTTGTTTTTATACCCGTATGGTGAAACCAAAGGGTATATTAACTTTGCCTTACCGTTTGTAACGCCAAGATCCCGTCATCGCACAAAAAAATGAATTACACCAGTGTGTTTAGAATGAGAAAAAAAGTTGAATTTAGTATGTCCGTCCGTCTGTCTGTCTGTCCGTCCGTCTGTCTGTCTGTCTGTCCGTCTGTCTGTGGCGCGGATTGCGGGCGCACGGATTGAGCTAGAGACTTGAAAGTTTGCACAGATCCGTTTTTCGTAAAATGCGAGGCTAAGTTCGTTAATGGGTAAAAATGGACCATTAGGGGGGGTACCCCCCATACGAACGAAATCGTTTTTTGTGAATATCTCGAAAACGGTGCATCTTATCAAAAAAGTCCAAGAACAAAAGTTATTTAGGATATGATTCTGCATAAAACTCCCATACATCGAAATCCGATTGGAATAAATTTTAAAAAATCTTTTTGGAAAGTTTGACTTCAAATTGGAATTTTGGTATAACTGTTCGAATTTTGATACGAATATCACCATACGGGTTTTCAATAATTGCCAGATTGGCAATTATAGCTTTTGTTATGTTTATTTATTAAAGAATGGCTGTGACAAAACAAGTCTGTGCCAACAAAAAAACACACGAAAACTAAAATTGGCAGGCAATGTTGTGACTTGGTTAACGCAACTGACTCGATTATCGGTTATCGGTTGTTGCAATTACCGAGGTCACACTGTATTTGGTTGAAAAAACTTTAAACTTTTCAGTTTAAAATTTAAACACAACTAAAAATATGTGAACCTAAAAAGTTTAAAAATTAAACCCAAATTTTCCATGCATATAAAATCTTCAATTTTTACCCCAAAATTCAGCAATGCCATGGGCGCCAAGTATCCTAGATACGCCCTTAACTGTATTGTAATGGGACCACATGAGATAGCAAATCGGGCGCTCTAGTCTATTAATTATATCTATAATAACAAATGTTTACATGTTTGTTACACATTTGTTACACAAAAGCTGCGTTTTTTTTTTTGAAAAATTAAAAAAAAATCTAATTCGATAAATATCTTGAGAAGGTCAAGGGATATCGAATTTTGTCTCTTTAAATTTTGAAACTTTTTTATTTTTTCGTGATTAGAAAAAGAGAATAAAAATCATATACTATCATTAATTTAGACAAATTTCACGGGAAACAAATTCTCTTTTACACACAAATTTATCATCTGAAAATTGCTATGGGAACCTTCAAATGTTTTATTTCAAGGCATATGTGCAAGCATAATTAAATTGACAACTGTAATTAGTGCTGATAATTTTTGGTAAGGAAAATTTTATAAATTGATATTTTCAATAAACAAAAGGCGAATGAAAAAAAATACTGCTTCAAGAAATATAAGATAACTTACCTTGGCTAAATGTACGAGTTTACCTGAACCCGGGCTACCAATTTCAATGCAATTGGGGGTTTTCATAATCTTTGCAATGCGCGAAGTCTTAAACAAACCACCACACTCTGCACAATATTACAAGATCTGCCCCTTGGCTAACTATGCTTCAAAGAAACCCAATGAGATTTTATTAAACCTTTAATTACGTAACCATCAATCAAAACAACAATCCAGCCGCGGTCGGTGTTACTTTAGGCACGCAGATCAGATATAATTCGTTAAAAAAATTTGTTTTATTTTTATTTTGGAGATTTTCGGTATTGACCGTTTCAAGCCAAGACGTCGTTGATTACCAACGAAAAATTATTTAGCGCAACCTTGTCCACTATAGCTGTGCAAACCCATATATCGCAATACCGAAAAATATACGAACGCACATTGCGGCGGGTTGGTCTCACGAATTTTCCGTGGTAAGAAGAGGAGCCCTCACCTGTTCGCTGTTTGATGCAATTCTTGTATCGTTAAGCTACCGGTCTACCGCTTCTCTTAATAAGCTTGTTTCAAAATATCAGAAATCTTACAATTGCCAAGAGCCAATCGTTAAATATGCACCCTAGATGATGTGGTTTAAGCATGGGGAATCCATACGAGTATAAGACGCCTTGATATAAAACGTTTTTCATATACGAGTCTCACTGATTTGTTACCGGTCTTGAAATACGATGACTAAAATTTGATACACAACGCTTAAATTATTCAAAAAACCAAAAAAAAAATTTTTTTTTTAAATATTGGATTTTTGTGAATTTCAATCTATTTTGAATTGTGCCATTATTCTTAATTTTTCAGAATTCAAAATCATCACCAAATCAAAAAAAATATAGCAGAAAATACAAGATTTGATATACGACGTTTCGATATACGACGCATAATCATGAAATTTGACTCAATTTAAAACGTCACAAACCAAAGGACACCTACATACTGTGAAAAAATAGTAAATCTAACTATTTTATAATAATCGTGACTAAAATAGTTAATTTCAATTACAAAAATAGTCAAAATCGCATATTTTTAGAATAAATTAGCTTGCAAGTACCCGGCGCGGCGTTGCTTGGGTAATAATAAACTTTTAAATATGAAAAAAAAATCTTTTTCTTTTTTATTAATTTTTAAGTATAGAAAAAAATGCAAGATTTTTGATTAACTTTGATGCACATTTTTCGATTTGGCGCAAAGTTTTCAAGAAAATCGCAATGAATTTTTCCATTTGTTTGAAAGAAAAGGAATAGGGGGTATCTCCCTAACACCGACCACTCAAGGTTTTTACATTTATTTCGCAACATGTGTTGATTTTGAAATTTCGATTTTACCCTTCAATCAACCCCTTTTTGACAGAAGAACGCTATCAAATTTTAAGCTTTTAAAAACATAATAACCTCGTGGCTGATTCTGACTTGGGAATAAATCTATGTTTTGAGTAAATCCAAAGACGCTGATGTATTTTTTTGTCCAACAATTATTTTATACACTACATATATTAGATCAAATACAATCTACCTATTGTTTTTATTTTACTAAAACTCTTTGGAAATTCCATCGAAGAGATCGTTTATCGTTGGGTCTGGCTAGGTTTTATTGGATAAAAGATTTCATTGTGGTGTAATCTATCCAACAACGAAGACCATATCAAAATCCACACAGTAGTTTAGAATATAACAGGAAAGGGGTTCGTATAGTGCGGGTGAGTTAAAGTGGGCGAAAATTTACCTATACGATCGACCCGTCCAACACTGAAATCTGTACCCAAATCCATTCAGTTTAGGAGATAGAAGAAAAGAGGGTTCGCATGATATAGAAGAGAGATCCTGTCTAATATCCCAAAACGGGGAAACGTGTATATAGAACGTCTCGGTGGATAAAAACGGTTAGGGAAGCGAAATCACAAATTTGACATCAAAATTTTGTACGTCACTGTGTTCATATGACGTCAGCTGGCCAGTGAGATCGTGAGTGCGCCACTATCTTAATTTGGTTTTCGTGTGCAATAAAATGTCAAAAAATTTCTAGTTAGTGGTAATTCAACACATTTAAACTGGACACCACTAATTTAGGGTATAAATAGCACTCGCCATGTCCACTGTACTGATGTGTTTTTGCATCACGAAACTCCAAAAAAAAAATTATCCAATTTACAAACAATCGCACATCCGATATTGCTACATGATCTAAAAAAAATCTTCTATATACGAATAGCCACTCACTATTTGTGTAAGAAGAAGCTCTAAAACACAGATTAAGTCACTCGATATCTTTCTATCTTTCGTTTTTAATGTTTTTTATCGCATATTAAAAGGAAAAAGCTTTTGTAGGTGACGACTTTTTCCCCCCACCTTGACATCAGATCCATATATCCATTTTCAAAGTGTTAACTAAAGTCATTCATATGCAAATAGTTGACAAAAACGATAAAACTTTTGACACAAAAAACGTGCTTTGCCAGCGAAAAATATCTTTTCATTGTTCAAGGTATATTCTTCTCAACGTGAAATAAAGCGATTCAGTTTCCTTTCAATGAATTGTTTTTTATGCTTTTAGCACACCTTTACTTCATATCATTCCGTCCGATTATGGTAACGGTTGATTTAATTTTATGCATATCTATACCTGTTACACATTCATATCTAGATGGTACGCATTTATTATGTAAATCGATATTTTTTGAGAGATTCTTGTGAAAAATCATAGAGAAAATAGATATTCTAAAATCTATATATAGAGTTCCATAATCTCTAATTAACATACTCTTATAGATTGTCATAATATTAAACATGACCTACCTTACGTAATATTAGAAAAGATATTATGGGTACGAGGATGTGTGAAGACAATATAAATACACATATTCAGCCGGAAATACCCTTTTTACACATTTTCATTCACAAAAATTATACAAATCGGACGCCCTTATCTTAACGTCTAATTACTATAACCTGTCATCATGTCTTTCTTTTCAACACATTCAACTAGAGCTCCCTGTATTCCACGTTCACACCAGACGAACATGCATGCCGAAAATTTAATTCCTTTTCATTAAATGACTTTCGGTACCCAAGAAGGTTAATTCTGTGCGTATGGAAATCTTATAAACATTTAACTTAACCGTCAGTGAACAATGTTACCGTTTAGCATGTTTTTTCATTAATATAATTTCATTAATATAATTTTAAAAAAAATTACTAGTTTTGACAATTTCATGTCTCACAGTTCCACTGTTTGGAATTAGTTCAATTACTAATTCAACTTATTATTCATGAAATTTTCCACGCGCTGCGGATGGGTGGGGGGGGGGGGGGGTGTGGCTTTGAAGAAAATATTTGTCCTTTTGAAATAAATATTGGGCTTTTTAAATTCCTTTAATAAAAGTGAAATTACAGTGGATGCATCGTGCGCTACGTCGCAACGCCCCGAAAGTTGAACATAATGCTTTCTTATGCAACCGCTCACAATACTTTAAGGTTGTTCGTTTACATAAAGATGTTTAAACTACTTTAAAAGCATTTAAATAAAAACAGCCTATTCCATGACATATTTTCCCATAAAATAAACTCTTGCCTCCCACCACCCAAACTCACAAATTGATTTGAATTCTTCCCGTACGTATCTATATTCAAACTCGGTATATACGTCGGATTTCATCGATCGATAGAGCACCTCAAATAACCTAAAACACGCCAAAAATCTCAAGAAATCGATTTTGGCAGATACGTCAAAACATTACTCAAGTGACGATGTGCACAAAATAAAAAGCAGTTAAACAAATACGCCGCAGGCAAAAGATGGCTACTCCGAGGCGATTTCCGGCAACTCCGTGCCGAGTAGGTTTTGTTGATTGAATTATAGTTTTTTAACCGCAGGGACAAAGTCGGGGATGAAAGAGTTAAAATCAATGGATTTGTATTTAAAAAACTCGAATAACGACGAAATAATTGTTTTTGGCAGATTTGTTTTATGAAATACCGCGCACAAGGTATTTCATAAAAAAAAATCTGCAAAAAAAAATTATTTTATCGCTAAAAAATTATTTTTCTATTTTTAGTGCATTTTTTTAAATAAAAGCTTTTTAAAAAACATGAATTTTCGTTTTTTATTACATCCTTTTTAGTCATTTTATATTTAATGGTATGACTAAAAATCAAAAATTACGCCTATCTTTCACCACGCTTTTTAGTCTTCGAATATATTGAGATATTCTTACGGAAAAAACCTCGGGTGAGATTTTGTCCGGAAAATTTACGAAAAAAGATAATCACGTTATCCTTACAACACCTCCAAATATCCTTACAGACGTTTTAACGTCAGAAACCCCCAAAGAAGATTTCTCTTCCGGAAAATTTGAATACAAGAATACTATTCTTCCTTCTATTCAATTTTTTAGCTTTACAGGACCTTGCGTTATCCTTACGGATCTCATAATGCCAGAATCGGATTCAGCGACCCCAAATACCCCCAGATGCGATTTTTTGCCGGAAAATTTTAGGAAAAAGCTGATCACATTATCCTTACAGGACGCTGCCTTATCCTTGCAAAGACGAAGTAGTGAAATAGTATATTGTCGTCGAAGTTACGTGTGTATGCGAAATTTCAATCGGATGAGTGGAAGTGGGTGAAAATTGAATTCGAAGATTTAACCCAGACAAACAGACACGCAGACCCACAGGCATATATGAAGGCAATATATGCCTTTGTTCAATATTTTTAGCTGTGGTCGCTTGCTTGTTTCGTAGTGGATCTTTTTCGTTGGTGCCCTGGTATTGGCAAATCAATTTAGCCACCCTTTACTGGCAATATTACGCGGCTAAATTCAATAATCCAGAACAAAGGTTAAGTTTCGGGGACGCTGGGATAATATGTCTAAATATGTAATGGTCCCGGCCTATCAATTTTTAAAGAGATCCGACGACTCTTACGCCCGCCGTACACTTGAACTAAGCGAGCTCAACTACGTGAGCTATGTTTCTCGCTGAAAGTAAAGCATTTACATTGGTGACCACACACTTACACTATACAGTGTAGAATCGGTGTTTGCAAAAGTGTGGTATTTTGTGGACCTAAATGTGTAAGTGCCAATTGCCTTTGGACTGGAAAACGTCAAAATTGAATTCTTAGCTCAAGTGTGCAACGAGGTGAGCTAACCCAGCTAAGCTATGTAACTATAGCTAGGCTCGCTCGCATAGCTTAGCTCAAGTGTACGGCGGGCGTTAACCTCTGAAAAATATATCAATTGACGTTTGGTTGCAAAATATTTGTAACAAAAAATGTTAGTAACGAAATTTTCATTGGTAACACTAAATCGATGGCAGTTAGAATGTGACTTGAGTAAATTATGCGTGCCATGTCACATATTTAAAAAGCCTCATGCAATGATTTCATGTCTTAAGAACAGCACGTAATTCTATCAAACATAAACCGCCGGGGAATATGCTATTAATATGCTCCCCAGCGTCCTTTTCACCTTCTAATCTAGCCTTTTAAGGTGCCTAAATCGTAGCTTTACAGCCCAAGTGAACAGAACGGACCCTTCGTCATTGCCTCTTTATGTTAAACGTGAAAAATCTTTTCTTTTTTCTTCAGTTTGTATGGTGAAGGTCTTGTTAAAAGATCACCTCAGACATGGCGAAATATTTTCTTCATTTATGTTGAAGGCAACCATCCCACACCATTAGTAGATTAATATCTGAAAATTGTCCATTGAAATATGCCCCAAAAACCTTCCCGACTGTTGTTACAATATAGTAAAAAAGGTATACGAAAAGCATCTCAGTGTGTCATCATATGATGGAATGAAAATTATGTCACACAATGACACATGACGTGTGTTCGTGACAAAAATATAATTTAACTAGTCAAAAATCATAAAGAATGCCACCATGTTGGTGTTATGGGCAAAAGTCATCATCAGAGATTTTTCGGTCAAATTGAAATCGTAAAATGAGTGAGAAATCTGGAAAAAGTTGGCAAAAGAGAAGGAGTTTTTGTATAGACAAGTTTTAAGTATGTGACCACATGACATCCGCAAATATATCAAGTGAAGGACATTTTTCTATAGTTCGAACGTTGCAGTGAAGTGCTCATCGTATACTATAAAAATACCATTAAATTTAATGATGCGAAAATTTAGATGAGTTTACACACCATCAAATTTAAAGATGTTTATTGCAAGGGACGGGGCAAACTGCGCAATTAGGAGATAACTCTTTTGAATATAGGGGCAAAGTATAGTAAAAAATAGACCCGACTGAAGATTTACATCAAGAAGTATTACGACCTACAATACATTCAGATGAAAAGGATTTACTTGAGGAAAAGGACATAGGAGTGAATGCTAAAGCAAAAGCGGAAACAAGACCAGAAGCAGTACTCATGAAACAAAACAAAAACAAAAAATCAACAACAACAACAACAACAACAAAAAACGAAAACAGGAAAACAGGAAAAACCTAAACGAAAATTATTAAGATTTAGTATGGTCAATGAATATAGCCGCATGAGATGAGAACAGAAAACGGAAAAGAACAAGTAAAATTTAGTTGTTTTGCTTACGAAATTTATTTGGGCCTTTAATGGAATGAGATAATTTTGATTTATTTATGTGAGAATTTTCCATCTTCACACAGGACAGGTCTTTTACTTAAAGCGATACGATGCGATGCGATGGGTATAATTTACGAATGAAGAAGGCCAAAAACTTTGGGCAAAAGCAATAAAATATTCGAAGCTATTTTCCGGGTATAGTCATATTACGCATGATGCTATAAACATCATAAGAATTGAAATGTTTTAATGGAATGTTTAATAAGGTCTGAAGATCTTAAAAACTACTTATTAACAAATTTTTAATGGCTTACATTAAGCATTAAAGTTAGCAAAATTTAATACACATTACAGGAAACTTTGCTCTATTTGAGAGTTATTTTTAGACTCTATATGAGAAATATAAAGCAGTATATTAAATTTAGTATACCATTTGCAACGCATCGAACCAATCATCTGACACAAAAAGGAACTACACCAGGGTGTTAGGGCTGACAAAAGATTTTGATTTCCGCATATTCGTCCGACTGTCTGTCCATCTTTCCATCTTTCCATCTTTCCATCTTTCCATCTTTCCATCTGTCCATCTGTCCATCTGTCCATCTGTCCGCCTGTCCGTCCGTGAACACCATAACTTTCGCAAATATTGCGCTAGAGCCCTGAAATTTTTGGACTTGGAGCACTCCTTCCACCCTCCCCCATACAAATTGAATACTTTTTTTTCTATTTTCTCGAAAACGGTGAGTCGTATTGAAAAATTTATTTAGGTAAAATCTGTTTATAATATTATTTTACCTAACCCTTCCATACATCAAAATCCAATCGAACCACTCCTTTTCCCTTCTCCGATACAAATGGACTGTCATCATATAGAGTATTTGACGATTGGCCCCTGACAATTGTAGCTTTTCTTATGTTTTCAAAAATTGTCGGTCTTATCGAAAAAATTATAAAGGATTTTCCATACATCATTGGACCATACCTTCTCGCGTCCCCTTCGGATTAGAGTTTGATGTATAGAATAGTTATGCAAAATCACTATCTAAACATATTTGGTCTATGTAAATTTTTCAATGGGACGGACCGTTTTCGAGAAAATCGGAAAAAAAACTATTTCATTTGGGTCGGCGTGGGGGAAGGATTGGTCCGATTTTGCCGGCAACTTTAGAAAATTTCAAACATCTAACTCAGTCCTTTCGAAAGTTAGGTTGTTCACGGGTCGGACAGACATGGTTAAAATGATTGGACTAGCTAATACAATAATACAAGTTTAATTAAAAATGTAGTTAACCATTTGAGAGGATTGAAATTTCATAGAAAAAATATTTAAAAAAAGTTGGATTCCAGAAATGTTTTAATCCCATTTCTGGAATTCAACTTTTTTTTAATATTTTTTCTATGAAATTTCAATTCTCTCAAATGGTTAACTACATTTTTAATCAAACTTGTATTATTCTCCAAACCTTTTTAGAGTTTGATAGATTGTACGAGGTCTGGCCAATAAGTAATGAGACTAATTCAATAAAATACGTATATTTAAATATTAAGATACATCGATGTGATCCCCTTCAAAGTACTCCCCTCCCACCACTATACATTGGTTCCAACGTTTTTTCCAGCTCTCATAACATTTATGGAAGGCTTCGACTGGAATGTCCTGAAGTACCCTCGTCACGGCGTTCTGGATGTCAGTTATGGACCAAAATGCGTTCCTTTCACGGCCAATTTTGTTTGAGGGAACAAAAAGAAGTCGCAGGGTGACATATCCGGCGAATAGGGCGCTTGTGGCAACACTGCGATGTTCTTAGAGGTCAAAAATCGCGACACACTGAAGGCACGATGGCATGGAGCATTGTCATGATGAAGGATCCACGTTTTGGCAATCTCTGGACGGACTCTAATGACTCGTTTTCGCAGCCGATCGAGTACTTTCAGGTAAAAATGTTGGTTCGAACGGTTAAACGCCGATCTTGACTCACGAGAGTGCGCACACGCTGAACATTGTTGTCAGTTCGAGCTTCAACCGGTCTCCCACTTCGCGGTTCATCCCCGACGCTTTCACGACCATTTTTAAAATTTTTATGCCATCGAAACACCTGAGCACGACTCAGGGCTTCATCACCGAACACTTTCACCAATTTATCGTACGTTTCCATAACGGAATCGCCGAGTTTAACGCAAAATTTAATCGCGTACCGCTGTTCAATGTTCCATATTTGTGACACGCCTTACAAACACGTTGTCGAAAACATAACACAACTGGAAAACTAATTATCGTACGAAAATCGCGAGCACATGCATCGATAGAGGAGGGATGAGAGATTAACCGAACGAAGTTTCAGATTCGCAGTGTTACCACAAGCGTGGCAAAAAAACCAGTCTCATTAGTTATTGGTCAGACCTCGTAATAAAGAAAAGTATTAGATTTAATGCCAACAGCATTAAATGTGTATATTTTTAATACAATTAGTATTAACTTTTAATCCCAGTTCTGGAATTTGATATTTTTTAATAAAATTTGTATTATTTTTCAACTTTTTTAAAAATTTTTCCTTCAGTTATAATTCGCATATGAGATGCAATATCCGAGTATGTAACACAATAGGGAAGTATTAAAAACGGGGGTGCTAAAAAGCGCAGCTTTTTTAGTACTTCCCTTTTTCAAAAATCAAATTTTAATAATATTAAATTCGAAGTAAATTAAATCCAGAAGACAACAGGCGGGAGGGAAAATTGAAATAATTTTTTTGATAGGTCAGAAAACCGCACTCCAATGCAGTTTAAAAACTTCCTTTTGTGTTTTTTTTTCCTGAAATCCCCGAAATTCTCTGAGCTCATCTCGTGCCGCAATCCTTTTTTTTTAGAACTAAGTCCAACATTACATATATCTATCGCAAACTTAAAATGTTCGAACTCGATTTTCTCGAGACCAATATTATTGACTTGGTGTGTTTTGCCTGTACATCGACGAAATAACTTTACTTATTTTATCGTTTTTCCAACTCCTCTAATTTTATATGAAATAAAAATAGAGAGAGAAACTAGAATAAAAAAAAACTATAATTATTGAGGTCCATCACAGACCATATTTTATTCAAAGACCATAAATTGAAGAAAGTCGAATCTTGCGGCAATTCGATCTTATTGTTAGTTTCAATTTGTCAGGTGGCGTACAGTATCAATTACCTTCAGTCTTTCGGGCTATGAACTTTTCGCTTCAATAACACGAAATCCATAATTTTATCTGCACGTATTCATCCCAAAAGATTGACCGCCTTATTAGAGATTTAGTTTCATGGTAAGACAGAATAAAGAATTGCAATACGTTTTCTCAAGATTTTTCAATCAGTTTCCTTTGGACACGTCTTACTACAGCCGTTGGTTAATAGCGGACGAATCGTAACTGGAGCAAGAAGGTGTTAACTAATGTTAACCTACACAAAGTATTACTTTTGTACGAGACAAACAAAAACGATACCTACCTTAAAAAGAAAAATAAATTGGCGTACAATCTACTGAACTATATTTATAATGAGGGGGCAGGCAGGGTGAGAACAATGTAGAAATATAAAGTGAATAGTAAAGTAAGTAACCCACTATCGTAAGAATTTATTGGCAATATTTTTAACAAAGGGCATCGAATTTGGTTTCAGCAATAAGTTTTTGCGAAAAAAAACCTAACCTAGAATTGGAAAAGTCAAGAGAATTTAGCGCAAACAATGAGTAATTTAAATGGAAGAGAACATATTCAAATTTCGCTAGACTTTCTTTGAGCATTTTGAAAGGAGTTTCGACTTTTATGCCCTAAACACATGTGCAGAATTCTGCATGCAGCGAAATTTGAATACACACGTTTATATGAAGTGGAACACACGTAAATTCTGCATGCAGCGCAGAGCTGCATGGTGTCTCAAATTCAACTTTCTCTGCGCAGAAATAGTGATGCCAACCGAGGATTCTTTTTTGGTGTTTGGCAAAATCGCCTGTTAGCAAAGAAATTATGGACTAGATTCGTATACAGTGGGAAAGGATAGTTTGACACTTGGTAAGAACGATTTTTGGCAAAGAACGAGTCTCAGTTTTCTCAGTTTAATTTGCCTGCTAGTTCTTCAAAATTTTTCTCCCTCAAATATATGTTTTTGTAATGTTTACTTTTTTTGTCATATAAAAATTAATTATTTCGAACAATTCTTCTTCCATTATTGACAGCAGCCGATGTGATGAAATGTCAAGAAAATCTGCTCATGTGTTTTAGCTGCAGATATGCAAGCAGCGCTGCATGCAGAAAATCTGCACATGTGTTTAGGGCATTACTTGTGTGCATACTTAGGTAGAACCACATTTTTTTCTGCTTTTTTAAATTTAATCAAAGTTTGATGTTAGATTTTGGGAATTTAAAGACTTTGAGTATTTGAGTATTTGATTGAGTATTTGAAGCACAGCCACAATGAATAACTAATGGCTGCATCAGACATTGCTACTTCCGCTGCGCAATGCGAAAAAAACTGTCAATTTGTGCAGCCGCTGCAAATTTTTGACAGTTTTTCTTCGTGCAGCGCAGCGAAAGTAGCCATGTCTGATCCTAGCATAACGAGCAGAGATTACTTTTGAGCGTAAAGGCCGGAATACAATTGGCCCGACACAACATTTACGGCGACATTTCAGATTTTAAACTCATAGCACCCTATATGCTTCTGCATACAATCAATCCGACCAACTTTGTCGTCGTAAAAAGTTGAATCGAATTTATCGGTCAGCTCGCCGATCAAAAATTTAATGCTAGATTCAAAATGAAATCTTATGCGGCCGTCATAAAATCAAAATTTCGTCACTCAAGCGGAAATTGAAGAAAGTATTAGGAAATATAGTTCGTATGCTGTGTTGCTTACATTCACATTCCTAATATTATATGTGGCTCACCACCCCATTGTCAATATCAAATGAAAAGCAAATGACATTTAGAACAACAAAGTGTGCGCAATTTTATATGGAGGACAACTTTTTTGCCAAATGTATTCCGACCTTAAAGGAGCCTCCACACGTTCAATGTTACTTGACAAGTATTATTGATAAAAAATTTCGTCAACTAACATTGATGGAAATTGCCTGCAAACGTAACATTGAAGAGCATCCAAACGATCAATGTTATTTGAAACATGAGTCATTCAAGTGAAATTGTCAAGTAACATTTCACGTGTGGAGGCGCCTTAAGAGCTGTTTGTATCCAACCGCATATTTTTTATGAAATCATTTCGAAGCTTTACTAAACGCTTGTTTCCCAGCGGAATTTTTCTGGGATTTTACTGGGGAAAATAGTAAATATTCTCTCTTTAAAAATATTCTAAGTAAATATTCTAAATATTCTCTTTTTACTGTTTTCCCAGTAAAATTTACGGAGCGACAGTAGAATTTACCGGGGCTTCGCTGATTTCGTCCCAGTATTTTATATTTTTCCCATTATCCAAAAAATTCTGACACTTTACTGCTTCATCCCAGTAAATTTGTCATCGTTTCATACCAGTAAAGATCATTAACATTTTAAATCAATTTCTCAATTGGCTTCCATAGTCTAGCGATAAATGAAATGGCCGACAAACGCAGAGGTCTCGGGTTCGAACCCAACAGTGATATACAACATTCTCATGTAAAATAAAATATTAATAATAAAAAAAAATATTTAATAACAAATAAAAATTAGGTTTAAATGCTTCGAAAATTTCAAAAAGCATCTGAAAGGTTTTTAAGATTTTACTGTGATGCCAGTAAATTTTACTGAGATTCGTAGTAAAAATTACTGTTATTCCAGTGCTTTCCAGTTTTCCAGCATGAGAATTTTACTGGGAATACAATCCAATATTTACTGGGAGGAACAGTGAATTTTATTTACTGGGAAAGAACAGTAAAATTTACTGTCCTTTATAGTGGTTACCTTTTTACTGGACTCCCAGTAAAATCTTATTTAGAAAGTACCAATCATAACAACAAAAACTTTTCAGTGCAAAAATTTACCTACTAAAATTTTTAGAAACTAAATGGCAGGGCTGTGGAGTCGGGGACGATACAAAGTTATTGGTGTCGAAGTCGGAGTCGGTCAATGACTGTGTTTACATTGGGATTCATTTTGAGGCGGCACGTCTTTCCTAATTTCTCTGTCGTGAGCACACGGTTCGCTTCATCTGGATTCACTCATCAACAAAACTTGATCCACGACCAGACTCAAAAACCGGTATGCGACCGATAATTTTAAGTGAATCTAAACTTCGTTCGCTCTTTTTGGTTTCCCTCCCCACTGCGTCCCTCACCATTACTTAGCCGGAGCGAATGACGTGCCGCCTCAAAGTGAATCCTAATGTAAACACAGTCAATTTGTACAAGAGAGTATAACAGTCTAAGTCGGAGAAACTTTGTCGACTCAAACTCCGGACCGGTTATTTAACCTCCATTAGCCACCCTCTAGTTTAGGTTGAACCTTAATGTTTTGCTAACAAAAATAATGTTTGATTTGGGGTTTGAGATGATTTAATTATTTTTTAGCCAAAGAAGTCGGAGTTGAAGGTGGACTTTCTAGACTTTTAGGATTCGGAGTTGGAAATTCTAAAATTTCAGGAGTCGAAGGTTGAGCCACTGACTCCATATTCCTTTAGCATTACAAAAAGCTTTAAACTTTATATTTCAGTGAAAAGTTGTTTTGCGTTTGAAAAATATTTGCCCAATAATTTATAACCTCAGGACACTCAAAATACCACAAAACATGGTGAGTGTGACGACTACAACAAAATTCAATTCCCATGACCACAAATGCAAACCGGAAATGCATTTTAAATGCACTACGAAACGATAAATATCGATCACAAAATTACATTTGGAATTCAACGAAAAGAAATTCTTACAAGTGTTTGAGAGTATATCCATAACATCGTCGTGATGCATAAGAAAACAGAGTGAAATCATAATGCTGTAACCCAAAGTACAAATATAAACTGTTAAGTATAGGAAAAGAAAGACCACATATTGATCTCTAAGTAAACTTTATTCAGCACCATAAACACTACAGCTTGCATTGCAATCGAGAAGTTCGACAACAGTAACTGAAAAATAAAGGAAAAACGTGTCTATGAAACTAACAGAGAGATTCCATTGCCTAATGATTTTTCCATTAGAAATTTATTGTCTCCATTTCGTGATGACGATGCGAATGAACGTGAAACCATATCCATACATACATATGGGAACAGACGTACATTGAAATCAGTATTATATACTATAGTCGACTCAGCTATTATACGAGTAGTAACAATAATAATAATAATAATAACAGCGCCAAGGCAGCACGTCGAATACGGAATATGCAGAAAGAGTCAAAGTTAATCTACAGGTACCTACCACTGAAATGCAATCTTGGAAAATGCTAGCGTTTTTATCATACTAGTAAAACACGGGAGTGCTGATATTCACAGCCTTGGGTACACACAAACACCAGCTAATTCGCATATTAGGAAAACGCGTCCAACCCCATACATAGTTTAGCTTTGGTCGTAAATATGTCTTATTCAACTTTTCTTTTAATTATTGAATTCTTTGATATTTACCGTTACTCACCGGTTACCTATTTATTTTCCATTTCTCAAATGCACGATATTTTGTAAATAAAACCGAATTAAAGTCAATATATTTACGTTTTTATTTGCTAATGTCCTGCACTTCTGGAAATGTTCAACAAATTTTATAAAGTAAATAAAATAACATAATTTACACTTCCACCGAGAATGAAATGCTAGTCGAATAAACTTAAATGGTCTTTCAACCTAGTGACCCAGAAGAAGGTGAAACAAGATTCATACTCGTAATATTAAGAATTACATTTGCTATCTTACTTAATGTCAGTTAAATAAAACCAATTAACGAATTAAGAAATATAAAAATATCTGATGAGAACATAACCCTACGAAAAATATCTGATGTGAACAGCACATGACTTTCTTATACAAAATCTACTTTTCTGCATAATGTACATGACGAATAAAATATTAGTTTTCATAAAAATATGATTTTTTTTACAAAATCTGAAATATCTCGGTAACGGTGAAAGATATCGATTTATTGTAAAAGGCATAAATGTAGAGAATTTAAATATCTTTAATTCTTCCTCCAACTAGTTTTTCGAAAACCCATTAGTTTTCAAGCAATTTGCAAAAATCTTATTTTAAATTTTTTAATGATATCTTGATAACGGTAAAATTACCGGATAACTGTAAAATACAAAATTGCGACAAACATTATTCTCTTCAATATATCTCCATTGAACCACCAAAAACCAGTTATTTTTCGAGATAATTGCAAAAAACTGATTTTTTTTAAATAACGGTATATCTCGATAACGGCTTGAGATTCGGAGTTCTAGTAAAAGGAAAAGATGTAGAAAATTTTATTGTCTCCAACTTTTGTTACAAATTAGACTACTGAGAAACGCGTATTTTCGGAGAAAATAACAAAAAAACGAAATGACGATTTCTAAAAAGCCGCCATTTTAGTTGCTTTCGTTTAACGGATTACCACCAAAAATTTACAGGATTGTCCCATTCCAGGCCCCACATCCCTGTAAAATTTCATGGCTCTAGCTCTATTATTTTTTGAGAAATTTTGTACACATACTGACAGACAGAAAGACATTTTCATAATAATCTTCCAATCTACTCAGGACTGCTCGGGAAATATTTTTAAGGCATAATTAAGAGGTCGAAATGTTTCATGAATGCAATAATTTTTTTGTATAGGGTCAGGTAGGGTCAAGTGGTCCACGTTTTTATTATTGGCCATAAAATGGTCAAAAATTGGAATTTTTGCATGATAAGATAGTCAAATCGCAAGCGCAGGACCTAAGCTAACTTTCTGCATTCACAGATTGCCAACTTTTTGACATTAAATTTAATTTTTAGGCATTTATCGGAAACTTTGATTTTTCGATTTTTTCAAAATAGTAGGGAGAATTGGTCCACCCACAAAATTTTTCCAGAAATCGCATAAACATAAAAATAAATGACAAATAAAAGTATAATCATAAAGTTTGATCGAAAATATGGTTTAATCGAAAGTAACGAATGAGCGTTTGGTCTGTTTTGGTGTTGGTTTCTTCGGTGTAGATGTAAGACATTGCTTTCCGGCGGCTTTTTCTGCTACTCTAATTCAGCTCGATTTTCGGGAGAAGTTATAATCGAGCTTCGCATCGATTTTCGGCCACGATTTGAAACACTCAAAATAACTCATAAAAAACTTGAAAACACGAAATATGACATTGACAGGATGGATCACTTCACCCTAAGAAACGTGGACCACTTCTCCCTACCGACGCTATTTTGCGCGGAATGACGCTGCTTCAACAATTGTGAAAAAAGGTCAATAAATTCGTTGGATTTACAAAGTTCATAATGTAAACAACATTTTAGATTAATTACCTTATTGAAATTGATGAAGAATTCATCAAAATGTTGTTGAATGTGAATACTTCCGAATACTTTCAACAATGTTTTTTTGGCACTGGTCTGTGAGAGTGAGTAAATATACGTCTGCACACTTCAATGACTAATAAAAAACAAGCTGTCATCAAGAGCAACCAATGAGAGTTGCATATTCTGTTCTAATGTCACTATTACTAAAAAAATGGTGGTGGACCACTTCTCCCTACGGACCACTTCACCCTACCCGACCCTACTTCGTAGAAAGTAAAAACACACATTTATTTATTTTTAATTTGTGTTTAACCATTGAACCATTTCTAATTCATGGTTTTCTTGACCTTCTAGCAATGAATAATCCTATTGGAATTTCTTGGCTTATAGGTCTGCAAAAACAAAAAATAATATAACAAAAATATTATATTATTTTTGTGGATGTTTTCACATCCATTTTCCCATTTATTTTTAATATTTATTCTAGCTGAAACAGTCGAATTATAATTTGAATTTTATAATTATAATTTGAATTATAATTTGAAAATTAAAGTAAGCGCTCTTAAAGTTGCGACCACCGACTCAGAATTTCGGTAATAAGTTTTAATAATTTCCAAACGTTGCTCGTTCGTGAACTTCACCATGATAAAAATGTAAACCTTGACTAACGTTTTAGCATTGCCAGATCATAAAAAAAGTTTTAGGGTACGTTTTTATTAAACTACAAAATGGTTATGTCCTTGTTGAAAGACCCTTTATAATAAAGTAAAAATATCAGTTGGGATTAACTCAAAACTTTGCTCTGCAATATTTAGTTTATGATAAAAATAATATTTTAAGAATAAACATTACGCAAGATTTTAAGAACAATTAAATTTTTTCTAGTACTCCAATTTGACAAAAGTTGATATACCAAATCATAAATTTTATAAATTATTTTGTAGTTTTTAGCGCTTTACTTTTTTTAAAATTATTATCTTTATTTTATTTCTTTTCGACTTTTTTTTGTTGTGAAATTATGGTGGAAATGATCTCATGCATTTAAAAGGGTAAATAGTGCATTTTCAAATTGTTGGAAAATTGTGCTTACTTAACTTTACATAAGACAGAAAATTTCAAATGGATCAAGTTGAAGTTTGCTCACAAAAAAAAATAAAATTTTTATTAAGTATTTTTTCAGAACAACAGAAAAATAAATCAAATTTTTGCTAACTTTAAGGTAACAAAAAATAAACAAACAATATAAACGAAAGTATTTAATATTTTGCAGAACGGTGGTTTGGCTGACAGGTTTGTGTGTTACTAGCACAATTTTCAAAAATAATAAATAATAAACAGTAACAGAAAACTCTTGTGTCATCAATTATAATTATGCGAAGAATAACACTCGTAGTCTCAATGCCTAACTGATATTTTTGTATGTTTTTTTTATGTAAACGAATTTCTGTGGCTTCAAGATTTAGTCAAGTTCGAGTTGTGTACGCATTTCACTTTTGACCAGATCTGTTAAGTGACAGCTAAGAGGATTTCACCTGACGGTACAGATTACCCACTATGAAAATGTTAAATTCAACCGGACAATATCACCGTCTAACCGGTCATTTATTATTATCGGTTGGTAAAAGAGTGAAAAGTTTTTCTTCGACTCAGCGCAATTAGTGATTTGTGCGTGAGCTTCTGTCCAATCACAGGTAACTCGTATGGATAAACACCATATGATGGCAGGTTTTCCATTTCGCTACATCGATCTCGGCCAAGATCATCATTTATGCTGATTCGTAATCTTTATGCTTTTTGTCAGACTTTTTCAGTGAGATGCGATCAATAGGCAATAGGGTGAAATACCGAGAAGCGACCTACGTTTACAATACGTTTTTCATTAAATTTTTGGGAAAACTCGTATGCAACTGTAATGTGTAGAAATTGCAAGTGATTAACTAGATTGAGTTCTTCAAATGAAAAAATAATAATTGCAATGAATCTTTGCCAAAACCATCGAACGAGTAAAATACTTGTTACAAAATGTTGGGCATTAATCTAATAAGAAATTTGGGGATTGTCCATAAAAAACGTCACACATTCAGGGGGAAGGGAGGACTCTGCGCCAGTACTGACCACAACATAAAAAATCACGGAAGCGTCCATGGAAGGGAATCTGGAAGGCATAAAATTAGTATCATGTGTTTTATAGATGGGTCTTTAACCTTTAACTAGTCCTCTGAAGAAAATTACGTATTTCATTCGCCCCATGGGTCCCAGAGATTCACTTTGCGGCCAGAACTCAATTTTTCTAGTGCTTCACATAGATGTTTTTTGTCTCAGAATTTAGAACTTTATGTAAACGATGCTACATCCCAAAGTGAGGCTAAGCCTCCTCAATCAAGGTTTTCTTAAAAATTTTCTTCCCTACTTTAACATCCAGTTTTGACATAGATTTCGAACCATGGATGAATTACATTTGTAAGGTTTTTACGTTGCAACCCATCTTTGTAATTTTACTACAAAGGGAAATTTATTCCTCGGTAAATGAAAAAATTGGTCATACGGATAAAATCTTTGTCAAATTAGCCGAATTTTTGTTAAAATCACAAAAAAATTGTCAATTGGAACAAATATTTTTTTGAGGGAAATCTTTGTTCAACAAAAGAAATTGATATTTCAACCAAACTTGTTAAATCAATAAAAAAAAAGTTGTGAAATTAACAATGCCTAATTTGTGAAAATGACAAAAATTGTTATATTTACAAATTTTTTTTTTCGAATAATTCTTTTATCAATTTAACAAAATAAAATTTTTTGAAATTCAACAAAACAAGTTTTGTCAGTAGGAAGAATGTTTTTTGCACACTAGATTGCACAATTATGGGACAAAAGTTTGGTTTCCGGGACGCCGGGACAACATCCAGGACTGTTCTGCCCATTCCGGGACCATATGATGGTCACCCTATATATGTAGGTCTCCAATTTTTGGTCAATGAAGGGTATAACTTTTCTGCCTATGGAGGGAAATTAATAGGGAACTTGTTTTTATCGAGCACATGTATTCTTGTTGAAGAAAATATTTATAGGACCCTCAATTCTTTAAATCCAATAATGATTATTAAAGAATGCAGCTAGTCTTATCTCAATAAAAACCAAACCAAATTAATGATTTTTTAAAGATTGATTTGGTTAAAAAATGCCCATTCTAATAGCAGAATAAACACTCAAAATCGGGTATTTTACCCTTTGATCTTTTTACACCGAAAACACATACTAACTCAATATGCATATGAAAGGAAGAGTTGAAAATCGGCAAATCGACAGAAAAGCAAATTGGCACGTTTCCATATGTGAAATGAAAATCCAAATTAGCCCCTGAGGGAATGTTTTCAATTTCAGTTATACTCATCTTATATATATCCCCTCCGGCAATATATGACTGTGAAAAATGAGTTTCGGACACTTTTCCTTCCAAGATGAGATTCAAGTTTAACACCCCACAATTATCCAGTTACATTGCCATATGCTACATTCCAGGTGAATACCACTTAGATTTTATATATATATGAGTTTATATATGATAGTTCTTGGGTAGAGATTCATACAAAAGCATCATATCACGACCGGCAGTCAAACAATCTTAAAATTGAGACAAAGTCATCCCAACTTTGGTCATCAATCAGCAGAAGTAGTGAGAGTTGTTGAAAAAAAAAATACCTGAAAGAAACAAAACCAGCCCAAGGTCTTTGGTTTTCGATTAAAACTTGAAAAAAGTAATATCGAAAGTTGTCACAAAAATCTTTTATGCGTTTTTTACCGTTTCTATCACGTACACGCGTTGAATACATACCATATGGGCTGTGTCAGGCAGGCGGACAGGTAATATATTTAACAAAGTCTACGTCTATGAATCTCTGGGCCTATCTAATCTATGTCAGACCCAAAACGAGTATAGGTGGATTCATTTTTTCAGATTTTTTTTCTCTTATTCAATTTGAAATACGCACCTAAAACACTCGATATCATTCAAGTCAGCGTAAAACTCCAGTGCTGGACCATATGAAACTTTTTTAATCTGTATGTCAAGTTTATAAAATATATTAAATTCCAAGATACAGTATCTTGTTTTACAGTATCAATATTGTAAGACAGATATAACTAAAAACCTATACCAGAGATGTATGTTCGTCGTATTTATACAAAATCACGTGTAAAAATACCAAGAGTTGTTATAAATGGTAGCCAAGCCATGTGCGAGGAAAAAACTTTGGATGAATGAACGAGCAATTTCGAGTATCTACCAAATACCAACCAAGTCACATTACTTTTATTACATTTTGGAAATCTTCTACCAGATGACGTCGCAGATCTCCAGATACGATACGATGCGTTTGCTTTCATTTTCACCTAATCAGCGGGAGCGATGGACAAGATTGGTGTAGTTGAAGACCAGCATTAAAGTGCTATGTTATCTTACCGTTGAGGTGGGACTGTAATAATACCTGTAGGCATTTTAAATTCGACAAAAATTTCATTTCTCAGAACCGGCTGTAATTGACAAAGGATTTGATTTGGTTTTCACTTTTTTTTCAATCACAGCATTGATATGGATAAGATCAAATTTTCTTGTAATTTACTTTTAATAAATCTGTTGTGAACGGTTTTAATCAAGGCGTTTCTGAAGTTACTTCTAATTGGGGCTTTTGATTTGGGTCAAGTTTGAGAAAAAAATTACAGATTCCCTAACTCGATTTGTTCATTTTTCAAGATATTATGTGACCCAAAAATTCTTCCTATTATTCTGATCAAAATTCTGTAAACTCATCAAATCGCAATTCTTATAAATATAATAGGTATGTGTGTCTGTCTGTCTGTATGTTCGCTTAAACTCAAGAACCACTAAACCGATTTAGATGAAACTTTGAGGGGAGGTCACTGACAACAAGGAGAGAGTGTCAGACTACGTGTTAACTCATCTCTGAGAGAACATTTTAACTGTTCTGGGAACGATATGGTCAAAAATTGGAAACTGAACTTTTGACCCGAAACTAAGCAATCTAGAATTGTGATTCTCAACACTTAAAAATTAACCTCGAAACCCAAAAATTGTCTATTGCGGCACAGATTCCTCTGAAATTACTGCTTCTAGCGCATTTCATTAATTAATGTCCAAGTACCAGGAAGACCGAGCCATGCGCGGCGACCTCAAAATCCTACTTTTGCTGATTTTTGGGGAAAAACTAAATTCACATTATCTTTACAGAGCTTTTCCAGAGTTTTTAAATTCCCGACCTAGTAAGCTAGAACTAAAACTAACGCGCGATAACAAAATTTCATAGGAATCGGTTGAGTGGTTATTGAATAATCGCTGATTTTTGAAACGTCGTTTTGAGACGCCTGGTGAGGGTTATCGAGGGGAGGGGTAAAGTTAGGTTTGTAGTGGAAAAATCGAAAGCCCTTACCCAGCAAGCCCGGGGTAAGCACTTTTTCAAATTCAAATTTGTGTTGGTGACCATGGCACTGTGTGTGTTATGTACATCGCCGCTGCCGCATGAAAAAATTAAAACAAAACAAAACGCACTGTTTTGACAGCGCAATAAAAAATAGTTAAGTGCGAACGCGTTTTTTATCGCATATAAAAGAAAAAAATTCAACATCAAGGAGTAAAAAAAGAATTGTCTAAAATAAATAATTAAGTGTTTCTTTTAAAATAGTTTAGTTTTTAATTTTTAAACAATTTTTGGTGTACATTTTCTTGAGAAAAAAGTGTTCATTACTTCTAGTGCAGTACTTATGTAAGTAATCCATGTAAGGAGTTCTGTAAGAGCTTATTTTCAGTATTTTTATAACGCCTTACAGAATACCTTACAGAACTACTTCTGGAGAAGCGGACGGTGCAATTACATGTATTCACAGACACGAAGTATATAGCTGAATTTTTTCCCGGAGCCCTATCAAAGTTTCATTTCTAGTAAGCATTACTTTCAGGCATTATTTCACTACTCTAAAAAGTACTTCTGTGTTTGCTGGGTAGCTCCCTTAGTAATACTGTAAAGTTTCATTAAGATCGGATCACCCAATTCGAAGATACCTGGCCAGGGGTATCGAGGGGAATTTTCTCATAGGTGAGACCTATCTAGATCGATTCCTTGTCCCCGAAAATCCCTAACCACCAAGTTTCGTGAAAATCGTTAGGCGGGTTTTCGAGATCGTTTGTCCAGACAGACAGACAGACAGAGACTCTTCGTATTATATGTATTATAGGATAGTGGGATGCTTGTTTCCAAAAGTTTTGCCTGCGGCGTAATTTTTGTTGTATTTTAAAAATAATAAAAAACATATGAAACTTTTAATATAATACCAAACAAAAAAGAAAAATTGAAACAAAACCCTTTGCTCTGAACAACGTTATCAAGATTAATTTCAAAGCATTCAAAATTTTGTAATATTTCGTCGCCTTCACTACCTCTGCCGAGCCCCCCCCCCCCCCTCTCTCACCTCACCCCCCCTCCCACCAACCCCACCACCCACCATCCCATCCACAAAAAAATATGGTCACCCCACCTCCCACCTAACTATGAGTCGCACCGGTTTTCAAATATATCGCTCATTCGCGACAATAATAAAATGTCTTAAAATTCAAAAAACGAGTAATTCTTCATCATCAACTCAAAATAAGTTTAAAAGACAGTTTCATGAAAATTAACCAAATGTCGTATGGTAAAAATACAGTCGAACCTCGATTAGTCTGTAGTTCGACTTCTTGAAATCCTCGACAAATTGAAGTTCCGCCTGTGCCCGTTAACTTCGGCTTATCGAAGTTCGACAGTATTTCTCATGAGTCGTCAATTAACGGGCATTATTTTAAATTAGAGAGCCCATATAATAGTTTTAACACCAGGCACATATTTTGTGAAAGTAATTGAGGCAAAAAATCTGCCATAAATTAAAATACGTAGACTTTTACATTATTTGTTCCATTTCTAAAAATTATCTTTTAATCTCCATCGAATAGTTTTTGACTACCCGAAGCGGAAAATTGTTTTAGTTCTTTGCAATTTTAGTTCACTGATAAATTGTGTTCTTCTCGGTTGTGACAACTGATTGCAGATTTAAATCTTTAAGGCTTTGATGTCCTTTTGCGAGTATCCTTTACTTTCCTTACTTGTAAGAAGATAGTTAAAGGGAAAAGATTATTTGAATCCGATAAGATAAAAGTGCAGAAAACACCGAAAATGCACAAAGCTAAAAAACGGAAAAGTTCTATTGAAGCAAAGTCTTGTGGCAATGATAAGAGCGTCTGTGAAAAACTTTTCTAAATTACAAAAAGCAGACGACGATTTCTACTTTTTGAAAAATTGAGAGCGAAAACCATGAAAAGTTCTTACAACAGGATATTGTAGTTTCGTAGATATAGAAATATAGAATTCTAACAAACGGATTTCCTTTTAAAACGAATAATATTATCGTATATACCAAGGATTCGAATATTTCAGTTAAAAAAAAATCATTTTCTTTTTCGCTAAACCAATTTTTTTTTATTTTGGCAAAAATAGCAACAATTTAGTAGGATTATAACTAAAATTTAGGTCTTCTAGTTGTGCTGAATTTCAAAAACGTAGCCATAAAATGATACTTTTCTTACATAATAAGCATTATATGTGATGAAAAAAATTGAATTATAGGTAGGGTGACCATATGGGAGAGTCCCAGATTCAGGAGCGTTATTCCGGTAACCTGAAATCGAAATTTTTGTTCCCGATCATTCGATTTAGTCTTGAAACCAAAAATGTTCGCCTGCGGCTCAGTTTTTTATAACTTTCTAATCGGGTATGACAAATCATACTAATATATCATACTAATATATAAAAATGAGTTGATGCCTGTCTGCCTGTCTGTCTGTCTGTCTGTCTGTTCCTCTTTCACGCAAAAAGAGCTGAACCGATTGACTTGAAATTTGGCATGAGTGTCTGTGGTAGTTCTGGTTCCAACATAGGCATACGGAAAAGTAGCGAGAGGAGTGGGGGGAGTAAGGAGGGGGTAAAGTGATTTAGAAACTTAGTTTTTGCTCTATGTTACTCTTTCGCGGGAAACTACTGAACCGATTGGCTTGAAATTTAGCTCCAACATAGACGATCAAAAAAAAAACAATATGAAAAAACTTAACCCGGCAACGACGGGTATGCAAGCTAGTTTTATTATAAAATTTTTAATTGCAACATATATTTCGTTCTAACAATCTGTGACGTACAGGGCTGTGAAAAACCCGATTTTTTTTTTAAAACAGCCCAACCCACTTGGTTTTGTTTTGAGTCTTACTGGGTTTTTTGGATTTTATTGGGGGTTTTTTCGGTTTCCATTTCATTTTGACTAACATCAAATATTAAAAATTAATTATCTTGTATTTTTCTATATTTTTCTATTGCAAATAAATCGGTAAAATCTATAATTAATAACAGGTGCTCATATTATCTAATATACCTAAGAAAAATCAAAATTATTTTTTTTGATAATCAAAATTTTTAAACTGCCGCTAAAAACGTTTGACTTTGTTTTTAATGGACACGAAGACGAAGAGTAGAAGACGTCTATTTCTTATGAAAAACTTCCTGAATTATTATTAAACACTACTCAAGAACAAATTTTCCACTAGTAGATTTCATAAAAACCAATAATGGAATTTTCACGTTTTAAATAAAATTTACTTATTTTGATCTAATATCGACAATTAAAACCAGATATTTTTTTGCCTGGTTTTATTGGGTTTTATTGTGGACTTTATCGGGTTTTTAATGGGGTTTAGTGCAATTTTTTGGGTCTTTTGGGTGAGCTTTTAAAAAAAAACCCAGTGTGTTTTTTTTTGGGCTGGGGAAAATAATAACGACCCTGGCGGCGTAATTTCTGTGGTATTCTAGGAAAAAAAACCCCCACAAAAAGTGGCAGTAAAATTCACTTATTTTGAAAAAAGTGAGGACGTAAGAAAGTCTTTCTGTGCATGTCGCCTTAACTCCAATCTCGAGTGCACTAAAATTTTGTCACAATAGAGTACAAAAAACATAACAAAAGCTATAATTGCCAATCTGGCAACTATTGAAAACCCGTATGGTGGTTTAAGTGAACGGCGAACAGTTGTACCAAAATTCCATTTTGAAGTCAAACTTTTCAATAAGATTTTTTTTAAACTTATTCCAATCGGATTTTGATGTATGGGAATTTTATGTAGAATCATATTCTAAATAACTTTTGTTCTCGCACTTTTTTGATAGGATGCACAGTTTTTGAGATATTCGCGAAAAACATTTTCATTCCTATGGGGGGTACCCCCCCTAATGGTCCATTTTTGCCCATTAACGAACTTAGCCTCGCATTTTACGAAAAACGGATCTGCGCAAAATTTCAAGTCTCTAGCTCAATCCGTGCGCCCGCAATCCGCGCCACAGACGGACGGACGGACAGACAGACGGACGGACAGACAGACGGACAGACAGACGGACGGACATGCTAAATTCAACTTTTTTCATCATTCTAAACACACTGGTGTAATTCATTTTTGTGTGCGATGACGGGATCTTGGCGTTACAAACGGTAAGGCAAAGTTAATATACCCTTTGGTTTCACCATACGGGTATAAAAAATTAGATTTCTGATTATAAAACCTCGTTTCGATAAACATGTCCAGTGGAGGCAACATTTGTCAGAATTTTTTTCATGTCTTGGTCAAAAATGCTCGAAAAAATTAGATCTGCAAGTGTCATTTTAATGGCAGGGCATGAAAGAAAGCGCAATTTATGCCTAATCGAGACTTAAAATTATATTCAACACTGTGTGTTTCGACACATAAATGTAGTGACAAATCACTTTACTGACGGACGTAATGAAACGTACTAAACTACAGAACAGACGATTGATAGATAAAATTTATAAAAATGGTTATTTATAAAACGCTGAAAATATAAAAGAAGAAATAGGAATCAGCTTGTTTTATTTAATTTCATAAACATCAATCCTACATAAATTCTAAAATATGAATTTCCATTGTATACTCACATAAAGAATATAAGAAATCCCCCTCATGATCGAATCAAAGTTTTTTACGATTATCACAAATTCATAATGTCGAAACGATGGCATTGACAAGATAATAACTTGTAGTAAAAGGTTAGCACCTTTGCCCCACCTGCTTTCCATTCTTAGTCAAATATGTAAACTATGTAATTGTTATATCGAAAAGTAGGGATTCGTCACAAGCCAACAAATTTCCAGAAAAGCCTTATATAGGAATCCTGCCAGTGCCAGTGATAGCGGAACGAGCTCAACAGCTCTTTTTTTGAAATCCTCAGTATTTTCAGCTTTTCTTTGCCCTTTGCCAGCTTTTTGCTGTGTGTATACAGAGTGAAACGATACGATATATGAAAAATTGAATATGCTACCGGAATGATAAATGGCTTTCATCGATGGTATCCTTTCGATTATTATGGATTGCTATATATGCGGTTATTTATTATTTTTCTACACAGTTTTTTTTTTTTGGTCATCACACATATTAAGGTGCTTCGTCTCGATGAGAGGCCAAAGGACCTTTCTTTCCCTCCGCGCTAAAAAAAACACACTTTGATATCAGCTTTCAAACCTTATGACTTGATGGTCAATATTTGTATTCAGATGATTATTTGCCGCAGGGATAAAGTTTTTTTCTTCATGTATTCCCACATATATCGTTTTCGCCTTCATTTTTATTATTTTCATTTTTTTTTCTCATATAAGCTCTTTGGCCCCATTTTGGGTACATTTTTATTATTCTCCATTTTGACTAGTAAGACTACAAAATTGATGATAGATGGGCAAGAGATGTTTAAAGACGCATACAGTTCCAGTTCCCTTTCATATATGTTTGACGGTGAAGATGGTATGGTGTGACAATATTTTTTGTTCGTTGACGGGTTTATTAAAAAAAATTGCTTGTAAGGTGATTTAAGAGAGCTGTTAGTAAGACAGACTCGTATTATGTATGTCGGTTAATGACAATATAGACGTCTAATGTAAGGGCGGCCTTTATTATGACATATACCACCTAGAAAAATTGTGAAAATATATCGTTAATAATAGAAAAATAAATTATGATTTGAAAGGCACGTATGATCATGTCAGACAAAATTATTGTATACATTGCTATTGAATATTTTATCAATCATTGAACCGCTGATCAAAATAAATCATAATTAAGCATACGAGACTCATACGACTGAAATTTTTTAAGATAATCGACGCGATTTTAAACTTTTCTGGTTCTCAAGGTAAATAAATTATTCACTTTGACAAACAATTTGTGGGATGGTAAAAAATTATATTTTTAAAATTTCGCACTTTCACATAGGGATACTTTCCTACAATTTCGCGCGAGCAGACAAAAAATTATTTTTTTTTCTGATGTTTTTAGACAACTAAAAATACATAAAATCGGTTTTAAAATGTATGGAAAATACTGTAGAGTTATGAATCTCAATCAGTAACGCATGTAATTTAAATTTTTTTTTGATTTTTTGACAGTTGTGAGGGAAATTATAAAGGAAAATAATCGTTTTGCAATGTATACTAAAGATTCTATCTCCGCTGTCGGATTTTTTGGGGACCCCAACATTTGTTCTACGATTGTTATCTTTATTTACTTAATCTTTGTTTTTAGTACCTACAAAATACAAATTTTGAAAATTTGATCTAATCACCATCACGAGAAAAATTCAACTTTATCACCTTTTTTGAAGAAGAGCCCCAAGTCGAATGGTCGTAAATTTGTTGTTGCAACCATAAAGGCACGAAATTATAGTCGTGATGACCACTTCACGACCTTGTGTGCTCCTTGGGACGGGGGAACAAGATACAAGTCTTGACCCGGACGCCGCTAGATCTTAGCATGGCTTTGACCTCGCCGTAAATGACAAAATTTGTCAATCAGTGTGTATTTTCCAAAGAAATGGAGTAGTGCCGAACCGAATTAAATTAACATTTTAATCGAAAGCTACAATTTTTAAGTTTTAAAAAAATCTAAAAAGTCGCGATTTCACTTCCGTCTACTCTCTATTTATTTTCAAAAACTAGAATTAAATTTGGGACTTACGTTACGACGTAACAATAATTTCTACAACTATCAATGAGTAGAGAACTTATATTCAATGAGTAGCACACCATTGGCGTCGGCAGAAATTTTCCAGAAGGGCCATGAATTGAAACATTTTTTACATAGGATGATCATTTTTTTCGAATATGGGACAGATGAATATGAAATTTTTAATGCCTCGAATTAACCGAAAAGTACGAAAAAGTGGCGCTCGCTGAGAAATTATTTTACACCCACCTTTTTCCCAGACGTGTTGTTGTATATTTTCCCTTAGAACATACTTGTAGTGGAAGTTACGCTGCACACAAAATTTTTAGGGAGAAATCTCTTAATCAAAAATTTGTTTATAAAGTACGCCGCAGGGAAATTTTCTTTTAACCGCTTAATGCTAGGGTTTTTTTGTAAAAAATAGGCCAAAAAATAAAATATCAGGTTTTTTTGGGTCAAAAAAATATTACGTCTGAAGCGCACTGCGCACAATCCAACGTACTGAATGTTAAATTCTCGCTCACTTTACTGGCGAAAGTTGCCCGGCTTAGCGCATAACGGAACACATAAGTCGAGCGAAAGGGTCTCCTTCAAGATGCTTAGGGGGTTAATAAATATACGCTGTAGGCAAAAAACTGCGCCGCAGGGGAAAATTCTGTGTTTCAGGATCGCGTCAAAAAGTTCGTTTCCAGGATGCTCGGACCACATGTCAAAATCCTATATTGACGTATGGTCACCCTATTTTTACATCTTTTAGTTACATAAGAAAAACCACAATTACCAGGGCACCAATCATGTATTCCGACGCGTCTCTGTCTTTCGACTCCGACGCAGCTTTTAACTCTTGACTTCGCCATATCAGCAGCTTCAAATTTCCTAGAATGACAGTCAGAATCACGTTTCGATTCATAGTGACGATTCCGCGAAATTTCAAGCTGCAGATATGGCAAAGTCAAGAGTTAAAAGCTGCGTCGAAGTCGAAAGACAGAGACGCGTCGGACTACATGATTGGTGCCCAGGAGCCAATTATGAAAAAATATGAGGACAAAATTTTTATTGAAAAAAAGCAATTGTTTGGAATAGTGGAAAAGGAGTACTCCTCATATAAAATCATATTCTAAATACATTCTGTGTAAATAAATTTTTCGATACGATGTACGGTTTTCGAGAAAATCTCAAAATACTGCTTCGTTTGTATGACGGAGGGGGAAGGAATGTTTCGACTTTGTCAATTCAAGAAATTAGCCTTCTTATTTCCGAGAAACACAACTATATAAAATTTGAAGTCTCTAGTTTCTACTACGTATACAAATGTTTACATTCAACAAACAACGACGGGTCCTCATTCTAGTCCCTTCATTCTAGTCGCAAAAATACCTACCTTTAGACTTTAAGTGGAAGCTTCTTAATATACTTTTAAAATATTCTATCCTATATCCCAATGCCATTTACCGCCGCAAATAGAAACTACGGAGACAGTTTGATTCTCTGAGGACATTGAATGTAGTGCAATATCAATTCTGTCAATTATCTACGAGTGACATGTAGAAATATCGTACTATTCGCATTTATTCTACTTCAAAAGTTCTATGTCGGCTTAATGTTACTTTAAATTGACACAAAACTTACTACTTTAGACAAGATCTATGTAATTTGAAAAAAAAGCTAAAAGGCAACAACTTAGTATTATTAATAATCATGAAATTTCAACAATTAAAAAAAAATGATTTTAAATCGAAACTGGTAATAACTAAATAAAAATTGTACGGAAAAAATCCCGGAGAACTTTTCAATGCAAAAATAAGATTAACGAAATCTTAATACAATTTTGGATTAGAATTTAATACATCCGAATTATTGAAAATATTTTAGTCTTTTTTGCCTTCATATTTTAATTTTTTTTAAAGACTTTAAATAATACTAGTAGACTTTAATACTAAATTGAACCAAAAACGAATTTGAAAAAAATTCGAATCTACTATACTATTGGACTAGAATGTTGCATTAGATTACATATAGGTCCAGTGTAATCCAATTTTGATTAGAATTAAATCCAATATTTTTTATCGTGGGATTAATCACAAGAGTTAAATCATTTTGCACTTTTCTCCCATTAAACCAAAGTTGCGTGCTTAACAATCTTTCATAGATTTTTTCCATAAAAATTTGAATTTCTGTGAAATGTAATAAAAGCTTTGTAGACTTTGTAAAAATTTTATACAAAATTAATCAATTAGCCTTAGTGACCAATTGTGAAACACATTTCCTGTGCACAATTTAAATTCAATTTACTTTGCCTGCAAATTTTGCAATAAATTGTAGTTATTTTATTTACAAAATTCGGTCAACAAACTGCGGAAAAATTATACATAATTCAATTTTACCGCGTCAGTATAATAATACCAGCAATTTTCAAAAATTACTGTCAGACTACATTTGAGAAAAAAAAATCTTTCAGTTCAACTTTTTGTCAAACACAATTTTTGTTTCATTATTTACACATTCAAATATTTTTCTTCTTGGTTTAATTTTGTGTGAAGCATAAGTGAAAGAATCACCTTAAAGTTTTACATGCAATTGGTTTATAGTTATTCTAAAACATATTTTTAAATATTTCAACTAATAATTACCGCACACATCAATAACACTTTTGTAATATTTTAGAATCCATAGTGGATCAGCTTGTTATGTAACAATTACCTGAAGGAAAAATTAAACTGTGTTAAAATGATGGTTTAGTTCTAATTATGATTTTATTAAAAGTCTATATGATTTGCAAACATTTTCAGAATTTTTTTTTTATTTTTTTTTTATTAAACTTTTTATTTTTATTTATGTATTAGACCTATTGGTCTCTGGCATAAGTTATAATCAATTCTTATATACTAATATAATTCAACTCATTTGCCAATGCATGATGAGTTGTCCATGGTTCTGCTAGGCTCCGTTCACAGAAAAAAATAATTTTGTATTATTTACAAAATGGGTTTAACAAAAAAAAATTCGTAAATATTACTGAAGTATTGTATATACTTCGTAATATTAACAAATTTTAGTAACTATACGAAAAAATATTTGTTAATATTACGAAGTATATACAAAACTTCAGTAATATTTACGAATTTTTTTTTGTTAAACCCATTTTGTAAATAATACAAAATTATTTTTTTCTGTGTTGGCGTTGCCTAAGTACTTCTTTTTAATAGATCTGCGGTAGTCCTTATATAGTTGTTATATGAGGCTAACTCATTTTCAGAATGCTTTTATTTTATATACATACATATATGTTTTAAATTGTTGTCTCCAAAAACAAATTTAGCGTAAAAAAAGACAAATTTAGCGCATCAACCAAAATCTCTCCAGAAGATTAAGAGTTGAGAGGGAAAAAGGGAATTTTCGGAGCACCATTTAACCTTTTATCTGTCTATTTGTCTGTCTGTTCGCTTAAAACTCAAGAACCACTGAACCGATTTGGATGAAACTTTCAAGGGAGCCTACTAGCGTCAATGGGCGGGATTTAGGTAAACCCAAGGTTCCCCTCCTTTCTCATCAGTTTCCTCGATTTATGTATATTGGTTTTGGGTTTTCAGTCTGTTCGCCTATGTAGGCTATGTAGGACAACTTTGTCGCCGTATTCTGTCGGAAATGTCGTGTCGGAACAATTGTATTGCCGCCTTTAGTTTAAACACTTTTCATTCAAATACAAAAACCCTTGGCGCAAATTTAGCGATTTTTTTATTTGATTCAACTACTTTTTCGTTGTATTTAATGTAAATTTTGTCTCAGTATAGAACCACCGTGTAACGAAATTCTCTATATAACAAAATTTTCTATATAACGAAATTTTTCGATTCCCTAGCGGTTTCGTTATATTGCGAATCCGCTGTAATTTCAAATAAACGCAAAATAAAATGTCATTGAGGGTATTCACAATCCTCTTTTAATTTTCGGTATTCGGTATTTTCGGTAATATTAAAAGACTGAAAATATTCTGCTGTGAACATCCCATAGCACAGATTTGAGAACAGCGCTTTTATTTGATACGTGACCAAATCATGAACTGCGAATTTGATTGTAAAATATGTCACATACCTTTAAATCTATGTTTGATGTATTCTTTTGAATTTCTATTGTGGCAACGGCTATCAAAATTGAAAAAATTTGCAGTCCGATGAGATAACCAGCGAGAAAATTTGACAACTAAAAACATTACTAGCGCCACCCGCGGTTGATTCTTGATACCGAATACCCGGGTCGAAAAACACGACTCCAGGCATGTATACAATTACCGAATCCGGTAATTCATTTTTACATCTCGGTAAAAATCTGTTAAATTTGACTAAATTACCGAGCGGTAAATTTACCCGCAATTTAAAAGACGACTGTGAATACCCTGTGTATCTCACTTCTAGTCTCGGTAATATTCTTTTGTGGTTGCATTTTACCAGAAAATAGTGTACATTTCAACCACTGAGGATACATTAGGTAAGCTTTTGAAAGAAATCCAAAGCAAGAAAAAATTATTTTACTCGTTCACTTGACGTGGATTTGCCCATACATTTTTAGATATAAATCAAAATTACATGTAAACATTAATTTGAATTGCGGTACCAGTTGAAATATATGTTTGACCTAGTTAAGTGAATCGATTTGTGATTATGATTTGTACCGAAATTCCAAATAGGGCACATTGACGAAAAGTATCGTTTCGTTCAAATTTATTAAAATTAAGATAATTTAATGAATGAAGTACTAGGCTGAAATCGGATAGACTTTCGTATTTCTATTCATTAGAATATATCCACATTCACCGCAAATTACTCTCCAATTTGCCATTTCATTTCATCTCGTTACATTCGAAATGAAAGTTGGATTTAATGGGGCTCGGTGCAATCCGCCTACAAAACATAGCAATTTGACTACACCACATGATATACTTTTTATGCTATTTTTATGAAATCTGCATAAAACATAATTCAATTTTACGTTTTTAAGGTATCAATTCAAATCTACTCTATAGCCCATTGTACTTAAATTGGCCTTCAGCACTTCCGGAGCAAAGGTTTTATTACCTCAGACAGATGGTTTATTGCAAGAAAATCAAAGGTAAAAACTGTTTACAAAAATATTAAACTGCACTAATACATGGTTTATCAAATTTCACAAGAAATAGTGAAACAAAATAAGTTTTTACCAACAGCTATGTTCAAATACATAGACGTGACCATTAATGTTTTTTTGAACATGTTTTTTTGAACAGAGCCTTCAGTAAAAAGCTTTCACAAAACAAACAATTCGCATTTTTTAGATAATACTGGAGTTCGAATGGAGCCCCTTGAATGACAAACAAAGCTTCAAACGGTGGGATGGATATTAAGAAACTTCAATCTAAATTCTTTTTACGGATCTATCCGGGTTGCAATCATGAAAAGAAAGGTTGCTCCGAAGTTTTGTTGCTTATGGGCTTAGGAGGCTTCTGAATTTTGTTGTGAAAGTAAAGCTGTGCGAGAGGGGAGATAAGACATCCTGACGAAAAAGAATATTTCTTATTTACACCCTATTAAACAGTCGTTCCCAAATCATTTACACAGTGGTCTCCCAACTTTTTCTGCTCGCAAACCCTTTTTTCGAAAATTAAAATTATAAAAAGGATCTGGCAACACCTTCTCCAACTTTGACCGTAAGATTGTTATCGTAAAACGTTTTAAAAAAATGCTTCGCAGGCAAAATTTCTAGAAAAAAAAACGGCACAGACTAAAATTTAAAAAAAAATGCGCCATAGACGAAAACTTACAACGTCCGAAGTAAAAATTTTACTTTTACTTTGTTTAAAAAAACCATTGAAGTTGAGTTTTCTGCGTTTTTTGGGCGCTGTTCATTAGAAATAAAAGCAAGATAAATATTTATTTTATTTTATTTTTTGTGCCTTTATCTCGGCATTCTTTCTGATCCACAGCGCCCTAAAAAAATTTTTTTTCTTTTAAGAACATTTTTTTTTTAATAAAAAGCTTTTTTGAAATTCTTTTTCTTTCACTCTTTTCAATATTTCAATATCCTTGCCATTTTGAATATCCTTGCCATTGCGGACTTTTTGACTTCAAAATCCGTTCTTATCCTTACAGAACTTTCCAATATCCTCACAGATTTCTTAATGTCAGAAAATCAGACTCAGAGACCCCAAAAATCCCCAGATGAGATTTTTTTTCCCCGAAAATTTTGAATAAAAGAATTATCACGTTATTCGCAAGACCTTGCGTTATCTAGTGGAAATATTTTACTGTCACCGGAGTTGCGTAATGCAAAATTTCATGTCAATCGGATTAGTAGAAGTGGATCAAAATTAGATTGCCAGATTTGAATCTGACAGACAAAAAGCAAGATAAACAAAAGCTTTTAAAAACTGATTAGACTGATACAATACTAGCTTCGCAACTAACAACTCTGATAGACTTTTCATTTAAAATTATTTAACAAATCTTTACAAAATTTTCTTTAATTACAAATTTCCAAAATGGCCACTCATAAACACAGTGTTTAACCTAATGAATGAAATATTATAAATCAGCAGGCGAACGGACGCAGAGGACATGTATTAATTAATTTTCTTTTTGATTCAATTTTGAATGGGTCAAATGTGTTTCTCATAACCTGATAAAATCATGTGAAAAGCTATTTTATTTCTATTCTGTGAATTATGCAGAACCGATTTCAATTTTTCCAATTAAATTCATTTCTCTTTATTAAATTTTTTTTTTCGCACGGAAGTTATTTCCCGGATTTCAAATCATAGACTAACCACTCAAAGAATCATTTACCGATTTCCATTTGCAGCGTTTATAATTAGCATTCCATGTGAAGTCTGAATATTTACTCGTCTCACCTGACGATATTTCCATACTTTTGTATGCCGAAAGGTGATCTTGAGTTAGCAACAAGTGTTTATTTACGTTTTTAACGCCTTTTCTCTATTATTCAGCTCATAGCAGAACACATTTTCTTTGATATTTTCTGAATTAAAAATGAGTTATCTAGTCTTTTGTTATAGTACAGTGCATAGCACCTTTTTTATATTTGTCGAATAAAAGGTTCGATGTGAACACTGTTTACCCCTGCAACGGTCGTATCATTAGAATATAATTAGACAACACAGTTGGCTTTGGCTATTAAGCATTTTTTTGTTGTTGCTGGATTTTGAAGGTATGTATTATATTAAAAAACGAAATTAAAGTCTGGCAATAAGAAGGTCAGGTATTGGGCGTAAACAAACACCAAATGTGTAAACAATCGAATGTAAACAATTTTGGTGACGGCTTTTAAACGTAAATGTATTGGAGTTTGAAACACATTCTTTTAAAGGGCAATACTGAGGTTATTGACTCTAAGAGAAAAATTCGATAATCTAGGAGCAATGACACCACAGTGAGCATTTTTATGCTGGTAAATGTTTTTAACTGGTACAGTGAGATAAAAAAGGAATTTTGAATATCCAACAAAGCTTATAATACTCCTCACATTACCTGCGAAAAAGTGAGCAGTTAAGTATTTAGGTTTGGAAAATCATTTGGGTTGGCAAGGCCTGATATAACTAGTTGAAAACTTTCAACTTTTTGTCAGTTTTCGTGCTATACATTTTAGTGTTTAACTCTCACAAAATCTTTTCGCCCTCGTCATTTAAGATGTGGCAAATGGCGATGGCGAAAAGATTTTGTGATAGTTAAACACTAAAACTTATAGAGACAATAATCGCGTTTTAATTTTTTGGCAGCTTTAATTTTGTGCTGGTAATATCAACTGCAAAAACTTACTGGTGTACTAGTTGCTGGCCAAGAAGCAGCTGGCAACCAGCCTAATAAGTCTCAGTATTTCTAGAGCAAAAATTATTTGAGTCCCAGTATTTCTACGGCTTGAGTAGGCTAAGCAGAACTTTATAATTGACGAATAGTATGCGGAAACCGGCCTTGATAACTTTAAAAATTACTCTGGCAACATTCGTTTCGTACTAACGAAACTTAACAAATTATTTAAGTCCAGGAATTTCTACGGTATTTCTATTTTCCAAGAATATTTCGCGCAAACAGGCCTAAATCAGAAATTTCTGGTAACTCTTAGGCCCAATTCAGACTGACGATTGCGATTACGATTGCGGTTACGATTACGATTGCGATTACGATTACGATTACGATTACGATTACGATTACGATTACGATTACGATTACGATTACGATTACGATTACGATTACGATTACGATTACGATTACGATTACGATTACGATTACGATTACGATTACGATTACGATTACGATTACGATTACGATTACGATTACGATTACGATTACGATTACGATTACGATTACGATTACGATTACGATTACGATTACGATTACGATTACGATTACGATTACGATTACGATTACGATTACGATTACGATTACGATTACGATTACGATTACGATTACGATTACGATTACGATTACGATTACGATTACGATTACGATTACTATTGCGATTACGATTGCGATTACGATTGCGATTAAGATTACTATTGCGATTACGATTGCCGTTACGATTGCAATTACGATTCCGATTACGATTGCGATTACGATTGAAGCTTTTCGACCAATGAGATCAAAGCTTTCAACGATTGGGACATGAAAGCTTTGATCTCATTGATGGGGAAAGCTCAATAGTAATCGGAATTGTTAATCTGAATTGGGCTTTAAGCTATTTTCTGTTAGAATCGTACATTTTTAGTTGTATGAATATAAAAAAAAACAATTCTGACATCGGAGTAAATGTTTTACTTTCCTTTTCTATAGAGGGAAAGTATTGTATTTATGAGGGAGACCGTCTCGAAAACGGGAGCAGATAGAAAATTTCTGATCAGTACGAAATCCGTTTCAGGCAAAATAATTAGTATATCCGTGCATCTGTCGGTTCGTGCGTTTAAAGTATCTGAAATAGCTCGAGAACGCGTTGAGCTAGCGACTTGAAATCTTGTTTTAATTCGTTTTATGAAAATTGTAATTTTCCATAAAGTTTTGGAAAAGTAACATTTGCTATAGAGGTACCCAGTGTTTTTTTTTAAATACGGTTTTTTGAAAATTTTTCGTAAACTTTGAGATTTCAATAACGAGGGTTTTACAAAATTAAAGCACATAAAATTTTCTACAATTTTTGCTTTCACTGTTATTACGCACATCTCACTGTTCTCAATATGTTTCAAAAAAATTAAGTTTTGATATGTCGACCGCTAAGCCCGCCAAACTAAGAAAAAAATTAAGTTTATTGAAACTTTCTCGAGAAATATGTAATGCATGCAACCATGTAAAAAAAATGCATGTAAAAAAGAAAATAAAATTTCCAGCATTTTTCCCCTTAACGGTTTTTACATATCTTTAACGGTTTTTAAGATAGTAGAAGAAACATGTTTTTTTACATATTTTTCCGAAACTAAATATTGCAGGAGAAGGTTGTGTGTTGATCACAACTGATATTTACTAAACCCTTTTAAATGGATTGACTTTCATATGCATACACACACATACAACTAATAATAAAGTGTCATGTAAACATTATATAAAACACAGTTTGAACGCAGGACCTTGAATAAGGAATCGAAACAGGCTTTTGTATTCTAGTCTCCCTTTTCCATAAAGAATTATCCAAGACGCATATGATCCACGGATGATATTTATGTCCTTCATATCAATTCACAAACATGCCGCGACAAACATAACTTGAATTTCATATTGGTTGAATGTGTAACCAACCCTCAGTCTGGATTTGTCCAAAACGTTTATGTTTTATACACAACTCAGTGCGACATTCTATACAACATGGATGTCTGTACTAGTGTAAGGAATTTGGATTATGAAAAAATTTCATACCCAGTCGTATCTCGTATCGGTGACAGAGTGTTTATAACGAATTTCCCGGATGAATATTGGCGAATGAGTTGTAAAATGTGATTACCACAGGATGTCACATGAATTTTCCCATAGTTGATCTTGGTGTTGTCAATGTCATTGTATAACGTGAATTTTAGAATAACGGCGAAATAGGCTCTGTATGTTTTATATGATCATCCTCTGGCTGCTTTTTATGTCATTTGTTTAGAAGGAAAACGTAATATTTAACACATGCGAAACGGTGTGAAGTGACAAATTTCACATACGACCACGGGCACGGGCACATCGAATGGTGTTGCCATTCTATCAACACTCTATCAACGTTCAACACAATTTTCCCATCGACCTCATCATCAAAACTTGGTGATTATAATGTAGCATCTTCATTATTGATGAGTATGGTTTGCTACTGGGGCTGTATATTGCTAAAATGTATCTTCATTATATCCACTTACTGTCAGAGCAACAAATTTTCATTTGCCTAATCTGGCGATAATCATATGTGATGGTATACGAGTATAGCTATTATGGATACAAATCTACCAAACACGCACAATATTTAGACATAAAATTTCACTGAAATTTATGTTGCCAAAGAATTTAGGGCAGAATTTTACATACATTCACACTATAATGTAAAATAAAAATTGTGAAAACCACCATACACGGGATTTATAGGAAAATGTCAACTACGAATCAGGTCAAATCCTAACCTGTCCTATAGGCGTATTATTATAAATTTTACATCATTCTGTACAGAATTTTAATTACTTTAATAAAACTCAAACAACCGAATTCAAAATAATCAATTTTTTTTTGTGAAAAAAAATCAATATTAACAGCAATAAATCAAAAATAGTTAATCTCATTATGAATAATTAATTTGAAATAATTTCAATATTAATATTTAATAGATTATTCATTTAAAAAAATACTAAAACTACATGAATTTCAATTTCAATATTTGAATGAATTATTCATAAAAAATATTTCACGTTAGAGAAGCAACTTCTTTATTTCCAGATGAGTAATGCTAGATCATCGAAATTACGATCTAGCAAAAATAGTTTTAGAAAAATATATCGTCAAACATATTTTTTTCTCGAATTTTCAGATTTTTCAGCTTTTTTTAAAAAAAAAACTTCTCCAACATTTTTTTTATTACTGAAAAAGTTTGATTCAATTTTTATGTGATAAACAAAGGGATTTTTCTGAAACTTTCCTGTGCCATAGAAAATTTTGTTCCGATTTTTCTTTTTCAAAAATCTCAGACAATTTTATTGCATTTTGCATTGAAAGATCAATCGTCAAATCTATATATATAAAAAAATATTCAGGTGGAATTGAGAACCTTTTCCTTTTTGGAAGTCGGTTATAAATGGATGTTTGTCTGTTGGTCTGTCTGAGATCACAAAACTCAAAAACTACTGGACCGATTTTTACGCGGTTTTTTTTGCAAAATGATCTGCGTTGCCAGGAGCAGGTCTTTAGCTATGCTAGATTTGCAAAATTCGAAACGGAAGGTCCTGAAAGGACAACGCAAATATCCGTTTTCCCATTTTTCCCCGGAAAAATTGGCATTATGGGGTTTTTTGGAGTCGCTGATCACGAATCCGGCATTAGATTTTCAAAATTCGAAACGGAAGGTCCTGTAAGGATAACGTTTTTCCCCACAAGTTTTTAAGTTATTTATGGTTTTTTGGTATTTTAAAATTTATGCAAAAAACTTTAAGCTGGCAACGAAGGGTCTGCTAGTATTGTATATGAGGACCGACAAAATTTCTATAAAAAGAATCCCTTTCTATGGAAGGGAGAGAAGGATTAGTACGCGATTTTTTACGCGATTTTTTACGCGGTTTTTAAAAAAAAAAAATTTCAGAAAAAAAAACATCTGGGGGTTTTTGAGGTCGCTGACTCCTAAATAAGAATAAAATAAAAAAGTATAAAAAAAGTTTTTATTTTGGAAAAATTTTTATCAAAATAAAAGTGAGATAAAGCATAAAAAATAAAATAAATATTTATCTCGCTTTTATTTCTGGATACATTGCGCTCAAAAAATTCTTTTATTCTTTTTAGTTATTAACTAACTAAAACCATTCACCATATTATACCCGTATGGTGAAACCAAAGGGTATACTAAATTTGCCTTACCGTTTGTAACGCCAAGATCCCGTCATCACACACCAGTGTATGTATTTAGAATGATAAAAAAAAAATTGAATTTTGTATATCCGTCCGTCCGTCTGTCCGTCTGTGGCGCAGATTGCGGGCGCACGGATTGAGCTAGAGACTTGACATTTTACACAGATTCGTTTTTCGTAAAATGCAAGGCTAAGTTCGTGAATGGGCAAAAATGGACTATTAGGGGGGTACCTCCCATACGAACGAAAAGGTTTTTTGCGAATATCTTAAAAACGGTGCATCTTATCAAAAAAATCCAAGAACAAAAGTTACTTAGGATATGATTCTACATTATTCTAGTAAAAACATGTACTGTGCCGTTTTCTCCAGATCCGATTACGGTACGAATAAGTTTAGTGTTAATAAGAAAATCACAAAAATTAAAAAAAAAATATGTTAATGCAAGACATATTTGACCAAAAAATTATAGGTGTCGCTGGCGTAGAACCTAGAATATTTTTTTTTTTGAAAAATCAAATATTTTTTTTTGAGGAAACCATGGCCCGGAAATTATCATATTTTTTAACCTTGACTACCTTTGCAACATAGTAAAATTTCAGAAAAATCAGACATACGGTTTGTCAAAAAAAAAAAAATTTTTTTTAATAAAATATTTTTTCTAAAATTATGAATTTTTGGGCATTGAAAACTCGCTACGACTTAAGATTCATGATCAGCTACTTACTTTCGAAAATTTTCAGCCAAATCGGAGTAGTGGCCGATTTTATATGCTTACCCGCCTACCCGGCTATAGCCTTTAAGTAAAAATTGCACTTTCTAAGACTTTAATATCACTTATATTAAAAGATTTCAAATCTTGAAAGATTTAATTACATCATGTTCGATGAAATGGCAGAGACACGTTTAAAAGTAACAAGCACTTTAATTGTAAATATAAATTAATCCTTTTGTCGACATAATATGATGAGCATAATTCCTGTAATAATCCCTAGCTTTTCGCATATTTCCACAAAATTACTGTCACTGCAAATAACCACAACACACAATCAGAGATATGCTCAGTTTAACAATGAACATTAAACACAATAAATATGTCGTATTTCGATATAATTAAATTAAAATTTCATCTGTATTGGCAAACCATTTTCAGATGAATATTAAACGATGTATGTGCGATGCGTGTGTGTTTTCAGGAATGTTTTTCTACAACTTATAGGATGTTCAACTGTTTTGTAAAAAATAAATTTATTAAAAGTGTATTATTACAATTGGAGTAAAGTTAAAAATACTTAATTGAGTATAATTAAAATTTTTGTTTACACAAAGCAGGCGGTAAAAAATAATTAAAGCCCATGTAGTTCGTATATGTGCACGTACGAATGTTCATAGAGAAATTTTAAGTGCTTAGCATTTTTATCCGCAATGAATTCAAAACAGTAAGCCTTTATTAAATTGAAATTTACATAAATTTTATGCAATTTTAACCAACATTATGACATCACTGTTTAAAGTCATAATAACAGTGAATGTTATTTAAGTAAAATCTTTTTTTTTCAATTTTAACAAATAAAATGAAAGTGTTGTGTTTAGGAAAATTCACGACTTTACATGAAAATAATTTCCTTGGAAAAAAAATATGTGTTCTTGTTATCGCAGGGAGCTTTAACAGTCAAGCAGTGTTGGGCATCAATCAATTAAATTTTCAATTGACTAATCAATTGATTGAAAATTTAATTGCAATTAATTTAATTGCAATTAAATTTAATTGCAGATTTTGCAATTAAATTTAATTGCAATTAAATTTAATTGCAGATTTTGCAATTAAATTAATTGCAATTAAATTTTCAATCAATTAACTTTTTTGCAATTAAATTTACGATTAAAAATTCAAAAACAAGGGCCTGTAAAAAAATGTACATTGAATGTCAAATTTAAAAAAAAATTGAAAAAAACTAACAATTTTCAATTAAGAATAAAACTTTTTGTGATTATTTGTTTTAAACGCTGATTGCTGAAAAGTTAATTTGCCTCAAAACGACAGGAACGGGAAGGGGTTGGGTGGGGGAGGGGGATAGGGGAAGGGAGGGGAGGAGGGGGAATGGGTAGGGGTAGGGGTAGGTCTCCTTCCCCCCCACACCCCCACCCCATCTCCCTCCCCCTACCACCCACCCCCCTCCACCTACCCACTCCCCCCTCGCCCACCGCCTCCCCCTCCCTTCGCCCCTTCCCCTCCCCACCCCTAACCATCCCTTCCCTCACACTCCCAACCCCTTCCCGATCCCGTCGTTTTGAGACAAATTAAATTTTCCCTCATTTCGATCGATTTCGATCATTTTTCCATATAAAAAAATGAGTTGACTAAATTGAATTACCACGAAATATGGTGCACGATCCTTATAAATTATTAATCCTTTTAAATTTTGCTTTTCCAGAGCCGTTAATTAAAAGGTGATAAAAATTCGGGATTTTGATTTTTTAAACTTCATAAGATTTAATTGTTAATTGTGTTAGTCATGATTGATCAAACAATTAACAATTAATTAATTGTTAATTGTGAAAAATACAATTAACAATTAATTAATTGTTAATTGCAGAAATTTACAATTACAATTGATTAATTGTCAATTGCAGAAATTTGCAATTACAATTGATTAATTGTCAATTGCAGAAATTTACAATTACAATTGATTAATCGTTAATTGTTAATTGCTCGGACAATTACATTTTGCCCAACACTGCAGTCAAGGAATCTGGTTGTTCCGCTTTTAGTTATTGTATATTATTTTTTTTCATAATCGATTTACTCCAGTGGTTATCAACCTTTTCGCATTCGCGACCTCATGTTTCGAAATTGTCAAAAAGTTGACTTCGAACAGCTTTATTGACAGTAAGAGTTGTAAAGGGTCTTTCAATAAGGACATAACAATTTTGTATTTTAATAAAAACGCACCCTAAAACTTTTTTTATGATCTGGCAATGCTAAAACGTCAGTCAAGGTTTAAATTTTTGTCATGGTGAAGTTCACGAACGAGCAATGCCACACAGCTGGTCAAACAATTGATCTATTGAAGGAGAAGTTCGGTAATCGTGTAATCTCGAGAAATGGTCCGGTCGAATGGCCACCTCGCTCATGCGATTTAACGCCGTTGGATTTCTTTTTATGGGGTTATGTTAAGTCGTTGGTTTATGCCAACAAGCCAACAACGTTAGAGGAGCTCAGGAACAATATCGAACGCGAAATTGCCAACGTTCCGGCCGACATGTGTGGAAGAGTGGTGGAAAATTGGCTCCAAAAAATCAATCAGCAAACGTGCTCGCGGTGGCCATATGAACGACATCGAATTTCATACTTAAATGTAACATGTCCACTACACCTGGAATAAATTTCAGCCCGATATCTCAATTATTCTGTGTTTTGTTGGATCTGTCACCCTCTCCTACTTTAACTATGGCTGATAAAACAGTAAGCACACTGTTGAAGTAAATGCGCCGCAGGCGATATTTAATTAATAAATGATTTGAAATTCTTGAAAAGATTGGTCCGCAGACGCAAATATTTACTAACTTTTTTTATGTAGTTTGAGCCAGAGCTTGTTGTTTCTACAGTTATCCGCTATCTTTTACCGTTATATATTTTCATTGAAATGTAGTCAAAGGAATTTTAATATTCTTCATTTTTCTGTCAGCTGTCTTTTTCTACATTTTTGCCTGGCATCGTAAATCGTTATCTTTAACCATTATCGAGATATTTCAGATTTTGTCAATTTGTTTGCATGTTTATATGTAAACTAACTTTTTGTTCGCCAGGTTTCCGCAGGGACGTAAATTTTGTACAAGAAAATCAAGTGCTGTTCACATCAAATGTTTTTTTCTTTATTCGTTATTTTTCTGATTTTTTTCTTGTGAGTTACAACCCCAGCATAAGGAGGGAGGGGAACAGACAAGGGGAAATTTGAAAAACGGGGAATTTAAGAAAACTCCGAAAATGATTTTACTATCGATCGGTACATTTATTTACAAAAAGTGTATAAATATGCCAATCAACACACCTCCCCCCCCTCCCCCCACCCACCTTCAGTCAGTAAAAAGTTCTGCCCACGCCCTTGGTTGGAAAACACTGATCTAGACTTTTATTGCAATCTCTGGTGTAGACGGATTGCAACCAAACCTTACAAATGTTCCAATTCGGCTATGATTTCCAATCCATGTAAAACCATAGGTGCAGCGAACAGCGTAGAAGAAAACTGTATTGAAACTTGAAATAAGAAGTCACAATTCCGCATTCAGATGTATTGCCACAGAGAAAATAAATTATTAATAATAAAATCATATGGTGATCAAATCAACATTTTTCGTTTAGATTTTCTTTACACTTTTATCCGTTCAGTGCTTGCACTCAGATACAATCACTGCAATAAGTGCTTTCTTTCCGAAGGTAATTTATAAACGTGCCTTTATTTGTTGAATGCGAATTTTCCATTTTTCAATGTGCGCTTTTTCATTCAATGGCGCTGATATAAATTTCCTTAAACATATTTTGTAGATGTGCAGAAATATCCAAGTATTTGTACGCAAATATATGCATGTACGTGTATGTAAATATTTTAAACTGCTCTGAATAATAACCTCAACACGAACGAATGTCCGGCATATTTTTTTATATATATAGTGCAGCACCTTCCACCCATCTAAGGTGAATTTGATATGTTTAGTTAATTAGATGGGATTAAAAGACGCACAATATGGCATTTTATATATGCATAAATGCTTGTTTTTCACTCTTGGTCACATGAAACCCTCGCAAAATCTTAAAAGAAATATGCGCGGAGGTTGATATGACCATTTATAGTTAAAAAAAAAAAGAGTATTGGATTTAGTGCAGGCCAATGTGACGGTGGTTGTCTTATACTCGTAGCTACAACCCGAGACAAGGTATTCAACAAGATAAACAAAAAATAAAATAAAATTTATTTAGACCATGGTCTATGACTTGAACTCACTACTGGCTGCGACATGGAAAGCGTTTTTTATGTAAATACCATTTATAATCGTGTTTTATTGAAATTTTATATGGCGTAGCGTTGAGTTATTTATGCAAAATGAATCCAAATCACTTTAAAGGTAAATTTTAATCATATTAGTTTCCATATTATAGAAATAAATTATAGTACCCCATTAATGGATGATGAAAGACCATTAAACTCTATTTTTATCCAATTTAATCATTGCACTTTCAAAAAATTTCTCAATATTTTTATTTTTTAAGTAACTGGGATTCCACACTTGAAAAAAATTCCACAACATGTTTGTGCTTAAAGTATTTGCTGCAATTTCAATAATTCAGAGATCATCCCTGCAATTATAAACCTCCCAAATAGCATTTAATGTCAACCATGTCGTTGGCGGTTGACATCTTTCCACGCAATTTAAATCGCGGCCATGTAGCAGTGACTTCCGATGCTGTTTTTCAAAAAATAAAAATTGGACTAAAAACCGCTCAAATAGATTTTGCGAGATAGGTAATTAAAATCCAAACATTATTAAATAAAAATATCAGTTGTGATCAACACAAAACTTTTCCTCATCAATATTTTGTCTCCGAAAAAATATGTTTAAAAAAATATCTTTACAAATATCTCAAGAACCGTTAAAGATATGTAAAAACCGTTAAAGGAAAAAATACCGGAAATTTAATTTTCTTTGAGTTTAGTTCTATACTTATTTTCTCAAAAGCGCGTAGTATCCGAGAAATTTTCAATAAACCATTTTTGTTTTTTTCAAAATATGTTGAGAACCGTATGCAAATGAAAAATAGTATGAAAAATACTCCAGAATTTTTTCCCGTGCAGGTTTTCCTTTAGTTTACCTACTTTAAAAAAAGTACATAAAAAAAACAAATTTTGGATAATTTTTGTGCCACAAACCTTTCAACAAAAAACTAGTCGGTAAAAGTAATAAATAAGTCAGTACAGCATACAAGCATCATTAGTCAATATTTGTTTACTTCAACTGAAACTTTGTACTTATCCAAGAAAACCCAAACTCTTCTATTCCGTATCCCGTGCAAATATCAAAAGAAAATGTCTCGATTATTCCTTGGCATTTACCAGCCCACACCAATTTCCATAATCCAATTCTTTTCCTACAACTTCTAACATTTATTTAATAAATAAGTAATTTAACACTTTTCGCTATTATTGTCTGAATGCATTTCTTGCCTTTGGTTATTATAGCCACGTACGTATGCAAGACTGTGGTAACCTGAGATTGCTAGGTGATGGTCTTTAATAAAACTTTATTTATTGACGAAAACGAAAAGAAAAACGGTCGAGATCGTGAGTCATATTTGCGCATAGGTCAGCTGGGCGAGACTACCCGTAGATCACGACAAATGTATAATTTTAGCCGACACCTTCTATAACACGTTAACTATTAGCGCTAGGAGCATCTAGGAAATATGCCAGGCCAGCACCAGATTCCCAATCCCTGTCATCGTCTCCGGCACTATCCGCCATTGCCTCATGGTAAATTACTTTGATGTCGAGGCACTCGTAATCTGCACACATGCCCATAAGATTCATTTTATTTGAATGCGGACAAAACTGCATTCAGTCGAAAATGATATTTACTTGGAGCTCACCCATCATGCAGTTGATCGCCCCTCTCACCTTGGCCCCGTCTTGGATAAATTCCGCTCGAAAATCTACCAATTTCGTGACTTACGATAAGTCTGAACACCATTTGCACCCATTTTCATCCAATGCATTCCTGATATTTGCCCCGCTTTTTAACCCGCTCCTAGGCAACCGGGCAACTGACATTCACTTTGGTATTTCAGCCGACATTTACCATCGCCACGACCAACGTCTTGCATTTATCAAGTTTCTGGCTTCAGACTGTCGATATTTTTCATGTCGCTCTTCATGTAGGTAACTATAACTACTTTTTATAGAGTTTAGAAGAATAAAATCAGAATAGGTGTCACCTGAATAAACGACCTAGGCAGACATTAATTGTCCAAGTAATTCACAATTTCTTTTCTGCGCTACATGAAAAAGACAATTAAGTAATTACATTAATTGCCTAAATTATGGTAAAGTAGAATTCTGGCTGAGGATAATTTTAAATGAAAAATCAGACAAACGATAAAAGTGTCTAGAATAAACAATGGGCAGGTTTAAATGATATACAGAACAGAAGCCTAACAAGTCAGGTTTGTTAACAATGAGGTTGAATTTCTTCTCATTTTCTTATACGAAGAGCTGTTTATGCTGGAATTTTCCGAAGTAGAGATCTCCAATTGGGATGCCGTTTTTCTGAGTTGGACAAGGATTTGCTCATTCACGCTTCGACACTGTAAAAAATCCGCATAGGACATGTTCCTATAAAATATGGGAAAGCGATTATAGGACTCGTTACAACATTTTGTAACAAAGACTCCCATAAATATTGGAACTAGTCCTAGTTTTCGTGGAATTATTACTATGTATTTAGGGCTGAGAGAAAAATGTACATATTCCAACAAAAGTAGCACCCGTTCCTAATTTTTACTGGAGATATTCCTAGACTGAGGGGGAAACAATGCTATATTATGGAATGGAATAGTTCCCAATTGTTTTTATACCCGTATGGTGAAACCAAAGGGTATATTAACTTTGCCTTACCGTTTGTAACGCCAAGATTCCGTCATCACACACAAAAATGAATTACACCAGTGTGTTTAGAATGATAAAAAAAAATTGAATTTTGCATGTCCGTCTGTCTGTCTGTCTGTCTGTCTGTCTGTCTGTCCGTCCGTCCGTCTGTCTGTCTGTGGCGCGGATTGCGGGCGCACGGATTGAGCTAGAGACTTGAAATTTTGCGTGGATCCGTTTTTCGTAAAATGCGAGGCTAAGTTCGTTAATGGGCAAAAATGGACCATTAGGGGGGGTACCCCCCATACGAACGAAAACGGTTTTACATTACAAAAAAACTTTTTTGACACAAAAATGACAGAACAAACAACCAAACAAAACGGTTTTTGTGAATATCTCAAAAACAAAAGTTATTTAGGATATGATTCTACATAAAACTCCCATACATCAAAATCCGATTGGAATAAATTTTAAAAATTGTTATTGGAAAGTTTGACTTCAAAGTGGAATTTTGATACAACTGTTCGAATTTTGATACGAATATCACCATACACTCCAATGATTGCCAGATTGGCAATTATAGCTTTTGTTATGTTTAGAAGTGACTCCAATATTATGCAGCACTCAGTCCTACAAAAAAAATGCAACGAATCCGAAGTGTTGGCGGGCACATTCATAGGCAAATAGGATTCAGCAAAAATGGTAATTCAAGGCAATTTTTTTCTTCAGTTATAATTCGCATAATGGTTTGCGAACTCGTAGTTTATATATTTTGGACCCGTCTACTACCTCACTCGAATGCCTGGAACCCAATGAACGCAACGCGAACGCAGAAACTGTCACTTACAAGTTTGTCCCATAGAAATCATTTGAAATGAGCACAGTGAACGCAGTGAACGCAACTACAACGCAAAAGTTTGCAAACTTCTAATGTTGCCGCAGAATTCTGCGTTGACAGTTCATAAAGTGAGGTTGGGGAAATGTCGTTCGATTAAGAATTGATAGCCTTAGTGCAAAAAACAACAAATAACAAACATAAAGACCAACAAAACAAATTATCGCTTCAAAATTATCCATTTTTGTAATTTTGCCAGCTTTTTACCACTTTATATTATGTATCTTTTAATACTTTACGAGATTCCATTGGGCTCTGCCGCTGAAATGTTGCGCTGCGTGACAGTTCACAGCGTTGGAGTTGCGTTCGCGTTGCGTTCATTGGGCTCCAGAAGTAACACTTGTGTCGGAGCGATTTTTTAATTACAGGGCAATAAAATAAAATTAGAGCTGTCTTATATCTCGAATATTTTCAAGCCCCTCGAAATTCCCTATCTCGTATATTCGATAACTCGAATTTTCGTCTGTCCCCTTTAGATTGGACAGGATTCAATAAAAAATAAGTATCCAGTCCTGTTCGTAAATGGCTTGGTGCTATAATTATAGGAACGAATCATATTTCAAAAAAAATCGCTCATATATGGATGTTATATAGGAAGCAGTCCAACTTTCTACCTTTTATGTTTTTGTTTTATCAATGTTTTTGTGTCTCCAACTGTTCTCAAAATATTTGCAAAAAATATAATTTTTTTCATATATTTATAATCTTTCGAGACTAAATATCGCAGAGGAGAGTTTTGTGTTGATCAGAACTGATATTTTTAATTTATTTTTAAGTGACAGCGAATATAAATGTGAATATCCGAATATGTTACGCTCTGAGTCGAGTGCTGATGCTATGATGTTATGAAAAAAAAAACAATACGTAGAAATTCCCAACTACAAAATACATATGAAATGGAATCTCCTATACTAGCTCCATAAAATTATCTATTTTATGTTACAGAATGATCAAATCAATAAAATTCCATCATAGTTACAAATGACGAGAAGCAATATTTGTTCGTTTGTGTTAGTTTTTAGTTTCATCGTGTCGCCTGGTACCCAGAATCCAGACATATAACTGCAATTCAATATTTTTATGTAAAAATATTGCAACATTTGAATTATGTATCAACCACTACCTATATTTTGTGCCTAATCAGATTCGTACAGTTATTTCGATTTAAATTTTTTTTTTTTTTCACTGGTTGGAACTTGTTGCATATATTATTGCATCGTTCTGGAAGACTGAGGCTTTAGTATTCTGTTTGAAATCCTCATATGTAGTGTTGAATTACTTGAATTGCGACCATCACTGGATTTTCTTACTAGCCATATTTATCAATTTATTGCTGAGATTCTCATTTATTTATCCGGAGGTGTTCTTGGACCAAGATATTAAATAACAAATGGAGAATCAAGTAACCAACTGTCCTTCCAGCCAACCGTTCATGACAAACTTCCAGTCTTTATGGTCTTATGAACTTTTATGTCAGAGTACAACCAGTATATAATTTCAGTAAATTACTTTTATTAATAAAAAAAATATATTTAAAATAACCTTAAAAAGCAGAATGGAGAAATTCATTACGTTTCAGATTAACATGAGTTAAATTCCTTTTCAAAATACTTCACAATGCAATGAAAAATTATTAAAAACTCCATGAACTTTGATTTGAAATAAAATTGATTTCGTCGTTTAAAAATTTATCAAGTTAATTATAATATTATTTTAAATCAACGCATTTAAGTCTCGCATTTATCTTAACTTACTTTTTCCTGCACAAGGCGAACTTAAGGCGAACAGAATATTTATGGAACTTTCAGTTTCCAAAACAAGAATGCAACACATACCTGAAAAACATAAAAAAATAAACATATTTAAGTATTTTGGTACTGAAAATTACTCTTTAAAGAAAAAAATTTGGACCATTTAAAAAATCTTAGGTGGTAAAGTCACAATTCTAGTTTGCCTCCATAGTTGAATCGCTCAGGGCAAAAGGGGACTAATCCCAAAAATGACTTTTCAAGATAAATTACTTTAAAAATTGTTGAAGAAATTGTCCACGAGCTGGTGATCACAGTTTTTTTTTATGAATTGTTTACACATCTTTGAGGAAAGTATATAAAAAGGAACGCTTTTCCATTGGCATTTAAAAAAAAATAACAAAAGCTTTTGGCAATTATTGAAAGCCCGTAAGGTGATAAGGCATTGTTCGAAGTTAAAATCAACGGCGAACAGTTGTATCAAAATTCCACTTTGAAGTGAAACTTTCCAATATGATTTTTTAAACTTTATCCCAATCGGATTTTGATGTAAGGGAGTTTTATGTAGAATCATATCCTAAATAACTTTTGTTCTTGCACTTTTTTGATAAGATATTCGCAAAAAACGTTTTCGTTCGTATGGTCCATTTTTGCCCATTAACGAACTTAGCCTCGCATTTTACGAAAAACGGATCCATGCAAAATTTCAAGTCTCTAGCTCAATCCGTGCGCCCGCAGTCCGTGCCACAGACGGACGGACGGACAGACAGACGGACGGACGGACAGACGGACGGACATGCAAAATTTAATGTTTTTTATCATTCTAAACACACTGGTGTAATTCATTTTTGTGTGTGATGACAGGATCTCGGCGTTACAAACGGTAAGGCAGATTTAATATACCCTTTGGTTTCACCATACGGGTATAAACATAGATTTTTTATGCGATTTCCCAAGAGTATATGCGTACGGTTGTAGCTAACAAAGAACAATGTTCTCGCGTAACTTTTGAACCCTTCAACGGAAAACGGGATCTTAACCCTTTCAGACCCACTATATACGATTATGTTAGGTGACGTAATACGTTTATATTTCGGCTCAGACTCAAAATTTCGCTCAAAATCCCAAAAGCAGTGATCGTGTTACCTTTTGTCGAGAGCTTCTATCCCTTTCAAACCCAAAATTTTTTTTTTTAATTTTTTTTGTTATTCTGGTATTGAAATATAATAGTATAGCAATTTTTGTAGCAATCGGAAGAAAAAAATTTTTAGGTCTGAAAGGGTTAAAGAGCATATCACCCAATACCAATCCGCCATATGTCTGTTGGTCTGTCGGTCTGTCTGTTGTACGTATATTAAATAACTCGAGAATACGTCGATCTAGCGACTAGAATTTTTTTGCAAATTAGATTTACAGAAATCGTATTTTTCTGTCAAGCTATAACGGATACCTCCCATACAATTTTTTAAAAAAATACATTTTTTTGAAAATATCTCGAAAACTATGCGCTTTTGGAAAGAAAAGACGGTAACAAAATTTCACACGTTCGTGACATTTGCTTTTTCAACTTTCTTTACATTTGGACATCGTGTACCACGGGTGGTACACTAGCGATCAATTTATGTTAAAACTATGTTTTCATACTTACGACTGTCAGGAATATTCAAAAATCGATTGCACTATGCATGTACCATTATTTACTCGCGCGGTTTTAAAAAACTGTACATGTACCACCAGTGGTACACGATGTCACGAACGTGTTAAAGGAAATAACATTTTCTTTTAAAATTTTCTTTTAAAATATTCTTTCAACGGTTTTTTACGTATCTCTAAAGGTTCTCAACATATTTGAAAAAAAAAAGAATAAGTTTTTTGAAAATGTCTCGGAAATTATAGGGTAAAGTCGGGTGATATGGCACCTTTTTTTTTAAATCGGCATAACCCAAAAAGTAAAAGAGATTTTTGATTCAAACAAAAACGTTTTTATTCTTAAAATCAACTAGTAAAACAAAAATAAAAAATAAATAGGATTTCACTCCTAAAAAAGTAAAAATTTTAACAAAATATAAATTCATTGAAAAAACCATATCCCCCAAAAGTGTAGGGGATACGGCACCCTACCTTAGGTGATATGGCACCCTACTTGTTTTTTAAGTCCTTTTTGCCACACGAGTTGCAAGTGTTGACAAATGATGTGCATGAGTCATGGGACCACAAATGGCAAACAATGCATTTAACCCACTCGTCGGGTTTAGTGGTCTTAGCATAGTCTTCACCACATCCAGTGCAAATGTTTTCCTCAAAATCTTCAAACCTATCGGAGTCGACTTGTAATGCAATATTTTCTTCTTCAGATGTGGTTTCATCTACCATCGCTCGTTCTTTCGTAATTGATTTTTTTTGATTAGTTACGTTTTCTGAGGAAGTAAGGATTGGAGCCTTTTGTTTTCTCGGGTTTGGCACCCGTTCCATATCACCTCAGAAAAAAGGTGTCATTTCTCCTTTCACACATCGCCAATGATTTTCATATTTTACTGAAAACTCGCGCTCAATCAAGTCTGTTTCATACACACAAACGAAAACACATCAGATTCTGCTTGTTTTGGTTTGTGAACGGTAAACTTGCTCCAACTGTACTTACCAAAATTCAGCCACTCAAAAAACAACAAAAAGTAGTTCGTCTAAAATTTCAACTTTTTTTTCCTGTTCTGTCACACAAAAACAAAATGAAAAGAGCTTTTGTTTCGCGGTCTTCACACTTCGGCCTTATTGGAGAAACTGAACTAAGTTCTTGGAGAATGATTTTGATTCTAGTGTTGCCAATGGGAGAATTTGAAAGGGTGCCATATCACCTAAAGTGCCATATCATCCGACTTTACCCTACCCTTTTGAGAAAAAATGCATGTCACGAAATTCAAAGAAAATAAAATTCCCTGCATTTTTTCCATTAACGGTTTTCACGTACCTTTAACGGTTCTCAAATTTGTTTGAAAAAATATTATTTTTTACACATTTTTTCCAAAACTAAACATTGCAAAGGAAATTTTTGTGTTAATCGCAACTGATATCTAAATGTCTTCTATTTTTATACTAAGCATAAAAAAGAGTTGAAAAACAAAAACAGATCCACTTAGAAATCTTTATCCACTAATTTCAAAGCTAAAATAACAATTTTATTTCCTCCATTAAAACCTAATAAAGCAAAAAAAAATTAACTCTTTTACGGGCACCATTAACTACCAAAATGTGGAAAGGCGATTAATTTTTCGTATTGTAAAAATCATTAATTGTTTACAGAGGTGTTTTAATTGGTAATTTATTTAAATTCGTCGTGTATATTCAATTGTACCTTTAGCTAAAAATAACTGAAAGAACGGTGACATCAAGAGTTCCCAAGGTGGCCAGTCATTGTAACCTCAAGTTCAAACTTTAAGAAATAAAATCCCCCAAGTACCTAATAGTATTTCTTGCTATATTAATGAGATCATGCCTCTTTTAGTAAGAGATGTTAAGGTCAACATGATCTCAGTGATCTCATGTCACGATTTTATTGCTCGATTTTTCACACCGGCCAAAAGTACTAACAACAACAACAACAAAAAAACATTAAAATGAAACATAAAACTTACTAATGAATATAAATTTAGGAAAACCTTAATAATAGGTATAATTTTACAAGATTTTCCGCTTTACACGATTTTTAAATTTTTACCACTTTAAGATCGATTAATTTTCCATTACGTTAAAGAAGTTAGATCATAACTGTTGTCATTTGCAGAAAAGCCGAATCAAAAACCGAAAATTTCCTATCGTAGAGTTACAACAACTACCGCTAGATAACTAGGTGTATTAACCAAAGGAGGAAACGAACTCGAAATAAGAAATATGAAAAAAAATGGATAAACATGACGGGTATTTTTGCGAGGGAACAAAACAAAAGCCAAGTGGGGCCTTGGCTTTGTTTAACATTGAATTCGCCTGAGAAGACTCTCGAGTTTCGGGATTTCATATCTTTGTATGCTCCCCAGCCATTGTATCGTGAAATCTTGGCGTTTATGATAAGCTTTCGGTGGTCCACAGACCCAAAAGACTAATTATGCTCGAAAACATTATGTTTTTGATTGAGGAAACTATAGACATGCTCTTGTACTATTGTTGGTCAAACCCAAAATCAACGCGAAGCTTTCGTCATCGCCCGCACCGCACCGCATTATCGTTATCGACATTCGTTGGCTTTGTGAGAAATTACAAAAGTAAAAAAAAAACTCCTTATGGTCAACATAGCGAAAAAGACGCTCTTGCGAAATGAAAAATCGTCATCCGCACAAGCTTTTTTTAGTGGGTCGGTGTGGGATATGAGGTGAACAAGATTAAATTTCGGATACCTACAATAGGTGTACGTTTAACTCGATGATGTTTTGATCATTTTGTGGCATACTTTTGAACGAGTTTAATAGCATTAGCTTGAATCATCATTTCGAAAACAAATCGAGTCTCAGTCGAGAAAAAAAAATTTTTTTTTCACTAAATTCTAAAGCATTTGCTCTGGACTTTTCATTGTAAGGAGGTGAGAAGGAAAATACTTTTTACATACACTCAGAAAAATGTCCAGGTCAACTTTTTGTCAGGTTAACTCTGACCTTACAGACGTTTCTGTAAGCAAGCTAGCGGTCAGAGTTAACCTATCTAAGGTCAACTCGTGCAGCTCCCAATGCCCTACTTCACCTGCTGGTGGCTTAATTCCAGAATTTCTCCGACCACAGGTCAACTCAGTTTTACTTGCCCACATGCAGGCGAACGCGCGCCTGCCCGAGGCCAATTACGCCGTATGTAGGTCGTCGAGTTAGCCTCCATTTTTCTGAGTGTACAGTCTAACCTCGATAAGTAGAAGTAGAAGTTGGTTGGAAAGTACATATTCGAGTTAAGGGCTGTCCAATACTTCACGCTAATTTTCTGCCTTTCGAGCCCCTTTCCCCTTACTTCATATACTTTTTTTGTGTGCAATTTAGTACCGCAGTCTCACTTCCACACTCCCCCATCAAAAAGTATAACATATTCTATGGGCAGCCCCCAAACAAGAATTTAGAAAAATCGGGTTTCGACTTAGCGATGCGATTGGGTTTTGATGTATGGAAAGGTTATGTAAAAACATATTTTAAACCGATTTTACCTTTATGAATTTTTCAATATGACTCACCGTTTTCGAGAAAATAGAAAAAAAAATATTTAGTTTGTATGGGGGAGGGGGAAGTAGTGGTCCAATTGGATTTTGATATATAGATAAGGTGTGTAAAATCATATTCTAAACACATTTTACCTTAATAATTTTTTTTATACGGCTCACCGTTTTCGAGAAAATTTCAAAAAACTGTTTCGTTTGAATGGAGGAGGGGGAAAAGAATGGTCCAATGTTGCCCATTCAAAAACTTAGCCACGTAATTTATGAAAAATGCAACTGTGCACAATTTCAAGTGCCCAGCTCAATCCTTTCGAAAGTTATGGTGTTCATGGACGACAAGACAGACGGACCCCAAGTAACCAAATAGGGCATAAAGTGGTCGTCGCGACCATAAAGATTCGATGTTAAAGTCGCCACGACCACTTTACGCCCTATTTGGATACTTGGGACAGATGTACGGACGGGCAGACGAACAGGCAGACGGGCAGACAGACGGACGGACATGCGGAAATCAAAATCTTTTGACATCCCTAACACCCTGGTGTGGTTCATTTCGGTGTCCGATGATTGGTTCGATGCGTTACAAACGGTATACTAAATCTAATACACTTAATATATCAAATAGCAAAAACCTTTGTTACCGGTGTATAGAGGTAAAAATCCTAAAATTTAAGGAATCGAATTTTCCGTTTTTAATCAAAATATCGTTTTCTGAATCCCTCAACAATTTAAACCATTCTTCAGTAACAAAACGTCTCAGTGGTCTCAGTGGTCTTGTAAAAAAGCAAAAAAAAAAAACTTAATAACAGAATGAAAACAGACGGATCAGCATCTTAATCTCATCATTTGCGTATATGAAAGTTTTGCAAATGTTTCAGACCCGTGTCACAAGTTTTTTTTTTTTCGTTATCAGAGAAAGTGAAATTGGTTCGCGATCAAAGTGGGTCATAAATGCTTGTTGTTTGGGACTTTTTTTAAGGTTTGTTTTTTTTTGCGTTCAGATGCAATATATTTCCATTCGACTTCAATATAATTAACTTGAAAAAAAAATTGAAAAACCTTTAGAGCCGATTTTCATTTCACTTGAAATCAACGAATAACCGGTTGTCAGCAACAACTTGAGAATAACTTTGTTGAATGATCGAACCGACTTATAAAGTATAAATAGCTCGTTTTGCTGTTCATTATTTCGCTCGTTTTTGTTTCGTACAATATCGCTTTGTTAATTCAAAGAAATTTCAAAAAAAAAAACACATTTTTAAACAGGAAATCTCTATAAAACATGAAAAGTCCTTCAAGATGGTGTAGGCGTTGGTGCGATGTGATTCTTGCTGCAACTTTTTCTTAGCTGAATATAATATAAGTTGGGGAAAAAAAATCTGTGACCGTCAACTCAACGGCTTACTTTTAATTTGCATGTGAAAGAAAACTTCGCATATGAAACTCACAAAGCAGAAATAAGCATCTAAAGTTTAAGAAAAAATCAGTTTCAGTGTCAAATGATTGCAGTTGACATTGTAAGATATTCGATGGATACAACAGAAGGGTCAAAATTTATTCCGTTTATAACTCACTGAGTGAATTTGACTGCCGATTTCGTTATGAGACCTTCGAATTATAGCAAGAGGATTATGACACTCCTGCATTGGAATGCATTGTGTTAAGCTTTTTTGGTATCTACAATATAAAAAACAAGAAATAATAATACTAAATTATTGATTTTATCGAACAATAACTTCTTAACAGGAAACCAATTAAATTTGTTTTATTCTGGTGATTAAAATTTGGCGTAATAATAATTTAGAATATGAAAAATGCCTGATGTGAACAGCACATGACTTTCTTATACTAAAATCTACGTTTGTGTACAATTTACTATAACTATAATCCGACGCCTAAAACATTGAGGGTATTCACAATCCTCTTCGGTATTCGGTATTCGGTATTTTCGGTAATATTAAAAGACTGAAAATATTCTGCTGTGAACATCCCACAGCACAGATTTGAGAACAGCGCTTTTATTTGATACGTGACCAAATCATGAACTGCGAATTTGATTGTCACATACCTTTAAATCCATGTTTGATGTATTCTTTTGAATTTCTATTGTGGCAACGGCTATCAAAATTGAAAAAAATTGCAGTCCGATGAGATAACCAGCGAAAAAATTTGACAACTAAAACATTACTAGCGCCACCCGCGGTTGATTCTTGATACCGAATAACCGGGCCGGAAAACACGACTCAAGGCATGTATACAGTTACCGAATCCGGTAATTCATTTTTACATGAACCAAGTTACCGTCTCGGTAAAAATCTGTTAAATTTGACTGAATTACCGAGCGGTAAATTTACCCGCATTTTAAAAGAGGACTGTGAATTCCCTCAATAGGTTATAAAAAATATGAATTTTTATTTTACAAAATCTGAAATATCTCGATAACGGTAAAAGATATCGATTTACTGTAAAGGTCAAAATTATAGAGAATTGTAATTTCTTTAATTCTTCCTTTTACTGTTTTTTTCGAGAAACCGTTAGTTTGCGAGCAATTTACAAAACTCATTTTTTTTCATTTTAATGCAAGTATCTCAATAGTGGCAAAAGATAGCAAATAACAGTGGAAAACAAATTTGTGGCACATATTATTCTCTTCAATTCACTTCGTACATTGAAACACTTAAAACCCGTTAGTTTTCAACACAATCGTAACAAACAGGATTTTTTTGAAATACAGGTAGCTTTCGACCGTTTTGAACGTATCGAACCAATCATCGGACATAAAAATGAACTACACCAGGGTGTTAGGGATGACAAAGGATTTTGATTTTCGCATGTCCGTCCGTCTGTTCGTCTATCCGTTTGTCCCTCTGTACTCCCGTAACTTTCGAAAGGATTGAGCTAGAAACTTGAAATTTTGTATAGTTGCGTTTCTCGTAAAGGACTAGGCTAAGTTACTGACCGGACAAAATCGCACCACTGCTCCCTCCCTCCCTCCCTCCCCCCTCCCCCCTCCCCAATACAACCGAAACAGTTTTTGACAATTTTCTCGAAAACGGTGAGTCATATTCACAAAGTTATTAAGGTAAAATGTGTTTAGAATAGGATTTTACATAACCCGTCCATACATTAAAATCCAATTGGACCACATCTTCTACCCTTTCCCTTACAAATGGAATACTTTTTTCCTGTTTTCTCGAAAAGTGTGGATCTTATCGAAAAATTATAAAGACAAAATGTGATTTTACATAATTGTTCATACATCAAAATCCAGTCGGACCACTCCTTTCCCCCTCTCAAAAAGCCATACACTCTCGAAAAAATGGAGTCGATTACGCACCGAAAGGGAGTTTGAGGGAGTCCATCACCTATTGGAGAAAATCGAGCACCGGGCTAGGGAGTTCACAACAATTCCTTATGGGTGTTAATTTTTAACGATTTTTCGGTGTTAGACCAACTTATTAGATGGCCCAAAAAAAACCTCGCAAATTCTCTTTTTTTGCAAGCATTTGAGACGTTCTGAGTTTTTTTTCGTGTTTTCAAAGTTAATATTGACTTGTTAAAAACTTTTCTTGCATGCTCTGCCGGGACTCGAACACGGGACCTCTCGAATCGTAAACCATTTGCCTTCCCAATAGGCTGTTGAAGCCAATTGGCAAGCCTCTTCTAAACGTGAACACCCTTTACAATTTAATAACTCCTAAAAGGAGTTGTAGTGAATTTTTGACTCCTTTTCGGAGTTCATTTAAAATTTAGGTCAAAACGGCGTTAAATTGAATATTTAGCTCCGTAAAATAAAAATTTAAAAATAACTCCGCGCTACGGTGTTAAACTTTTAGCTATGTTTTCAGGCGGAGTTAATTCGTCCCCGGATTTTTTCGAGAGTGTATAAATGGATTTTTTTAAATAAACATATAAAGTATTTGACGATTGGCCCCTGGCAGTAGTAGATTTCCTTATGTTTTTAGTATAACTTTTCATTTGAATTGTAAGTCAAGAAAATAAAACAAATTTTTCTCTGGCCGACTTCATATGAATTGCATTTTCTCTTCCTCAACGATATATCTGTATTTTTTCTGCTTTTTCACAATTTTCAGCGCATCTGAACTTATGTGGGATAATACCTTAGAGCAGACATGCCTAGGCCTATTAAAAGTATTTTTTCGGGTGGCGTATATTATTTATATAATATGGCCAAAAGCAAAAAAAAAACTAATAGAGCTTATTTGATTTTATTAGTATTAAACTACAACACAACTATAAAATAAACAAATTTAATAAGAAGAAATTTAATTTCATTTTTACTAATACGTACAATCACAACAATAGTAGCAGGAAAACATAAATACCTAAAGTAATTTAAAATTGTAAAAAAAAACTCCTCAAAATTGAAAATGTGACGCCATATCCGTAATTTTCTTCAGTGGAATTGAATGACTTTTCCGATATTTTGTGCGATTCTTTCTGTGGGGTTTTAAATAAAATGAAATTTATCAAAAAAAAATCAAATCAATTTTTGTTCATTTTAACTATATTGACGAACATCAATTTTTTCATTCCGCTTATAAAATTGAAAAGCTTTTCACACAGAGTCAAAATCACGGAAACGACTGAATGAATGGGTGAATAAAAAGAAACGAATGTATATGACTTCCATTGGTATAACCAATATTTCAGTTTTTAGAAAAAAAAAGAAAATCCACAATATAGAAAACTTTGATTTTTACAGGAAGATGTCAAAAGCTTTGAAAATATTTTAGAGAAAAAATCCTAAAAAGTAATTGGAATGATCAATAGTTTCATCTTCTTTCAAATAAAATTAATAATCTGCTGGATATTAAATTAAATACACTGATGGAGTTGGAAATTAAGTACACTGATGGAGAAAATAGTAATTTAGAAATAAGGTATTTTTATACCCGTATGGTGAAACCAAAGGGTATATTAACTTTGCCTTACCGTTTGTAACGCCAAGATCCCGTCATCGCACAAAAAAATGAATTACACCAGTGTGTTTAGAATGATAAAAATATTTAATTTTTGCATGTCCGTCCGTCTGTCCGTCTGTCTGTCTGTCCGTCTGTCTGTCCGTCTGTCTGTCTGTCTGTGGCGCGGATTGCGGGCGCACGGATTGAGCTAGAGACTTGAAAGTTTGCACAGATCCGTTTTTCGCAAAATGCGAGGCTAAGTTCGTTAATGGGCAAAAATGGACCATTAGGGGGGGTACCCCCCATACGAACGAAATCGTTTTTTGTGAATATCTCAAAAACGGTGTATCTTATCAAAAAAGTCCAAGAACAAAAGTTATTTAGGATATGATTCTACATAAAACTCCCATACATCAAAATCCCATTGGAATAAATTTTTAAAAATCTTATTGGAAAGTTTGAATTCAAATTGCAATTTTGGTATAACTGTTCGAATTTTGATACGAATATCACCATACGGGTCTCCAATGATTGCCAGATTGGCAATTATAGCTTTTGTTATGTTTCTTTCAAATACCGCTAGATGCATCGCACAAAAAGAAATTGACAAAATTTGGCTTTTAGCTTTACTGAGGAGTGTTTTTGGAAAATTTTCACTCGCGGCACATTTTTCTGCCCATTCTGTGTGCTTTCGCTGCTGTGAACCTAATGTGGTTTAATTTAGGCTTCTGCCTACAGGTAACCTTTTTTGTAAGGGTAATGAAACTCACGGTTAAAAAAATTCACAAAAAATTGAGTAATTTCTAAACCCTACTTTAGAAAATACTCAGGAAACCCTACTTAGCTGTGGCAAATGTTTGCGTATATATTGGTTTACTCCTATACAAAAAAGGTTACTGGCACGAGGTTAAAAGCATTGCATGATATTTTGTCTCGTAAATAGGGTGACCACACGCCCGGAATCGCTAGGAGAACCCCGGATTTAGGCTTGTTGTCGCGGCGTACTGGAAATTAAATTTTTGTCTCGGATATTTTAATTGTAAGAAATTTTTAAACACTAGAAAAAATGACTACTGAAAAAAACTCGGTTTCGGCTGAAGGATGCTCCGAAATACATTTTTTTTTCGCCTACAGTCCATTTTTTCAACAATTTTCCAAAAAAGTCGGATTATCTCAAAAAATGTGGCCGACAGTTGCAACGGAAATTGTAAATAAAAATAACATTTCCTCCTTGTTGTTATTTTTATTTACAATTTCCGTTGCGACTATTTATAAACAGTACAAAGCGCAAAAAATAATAGTTAATTTCTGCTTAAGACTGTTTATCTCCTGGTTTAAATCACGGTGCCGCATTTTTTTTTTAATTCGCCTGCGGCGCAAATTATGTTTTGTTTTCTACATCAAATTTGTTACTCATCTTGTCCCGAACCTAAACAAATGGTCACCCTACCATGTTCACCTTACCCATTTTAAATCGGACTTTATTTTGGTGATTCACTTTATTTCTGGAAGATACGAAAAAGAAAATCTTTTAAGCAATTTTTTTGGTATCGAAAATATTTTCTTTTGGTGTCTCCAAAAGTAGAGTGAATCGGGCGAAAGTAACGCAATTGACCAAATTGGTTGGAAAACCAATTGTTTTTCCAATCATCTTGTACCAAGTAAAAGAAGGTACGATTTATGGAATTTTGACTGGCAATCCAAGATTTTTTCCTGTGAAAATGGTCCTTTTTGTACCATAAGGTCCATAATTCCAAATGTTCCCACAAACATTCTTAAACTTTATAAAGGAAAATTGCGTGGTACATTTGGACACGGTACAAAAATTCCAACATTGGTCAATTGGGAAAGTCCGTCTCAGAATCAGCGTCGTCAAAATAGCCTAAAATGCAATATCTTTGATATTGTGACAAAAAATGTAGTTCTTGTTGGGTAGTTTTTTTTTATGAACAAAACTTTTGTGCGATTTTTTTTTTCTTTTAAGTTTTTTATCGATTTTTTAACTTAAAAATCGCTATTGCGTTTTTTCGTTATTGTTTGTATTGTTAAGTTTTATTAATGAATTTATTTTTTGATTTTTTTTGAAACTGAACTGAATTTGTGATAAATAAATTATTATTAAAGTGCATTTTTTTTTAGTAATGATGAAATAATGACTTTGTAACGTAACAAAACTATATTTTTTATCGTTACAAAACGAAATAACGTAACAAAATACAATTTGAATTTCGCTACATAACGAAATCTATAACGTTACGATTTTTTTCGTTTGCCATCCCTGAAAAAATGTGATTTTTTTGAAGACAAAAATTTATATTTATAGCAAATTGTAAAAAAAAGTTTTTTTTTTTTCAATTTGACATTTTAATCCTTTCGGTGTGCCTAATTGAATAGACCAACATATAATTTTTAAACATAAAATGTATAATTCCAACAAACAAAAAATTTTCTGTTCATTTATGTACTTTTCTATTGTCTCAAGAAAAATGAGAAGAAAAAACAGCTGCAAAACAATAATCGTAGTTTTATTTACTGACTATTTAACATTATTAGTACAGGCTGTATTCTGTGTAAGCGGTTTTCGTTTGCATATTTCTTTTGTTTGTTTTTCAGAAATAAATACAAAAAAACTATCAAACAACATTAATGATTATCATTATCGTATGTTCACCTGTAAATGCATGTAATTTTTAAGCAAATGAACCAAGAAACCATTGTCAAATGGTATTGGAAATTATGATTATCTACACTTTTCGCTTTCTTTCTGCTAAGCAAAAATTTCGCTCATTTAAAATAAAAATTTCCACAATATTATCAGGGACCGTTGATATTTAAAAAATTCCCAATCCGAACGGCGCTAAAAAAAAATCTCAGGAAAACTGATGACTTTCGGAATTTTCCCAACGATTTTTCAGCTCATTTGAGATCCCAAAAAGAATAAAAATTGTAATTTTCGCATTTTTCGAAAAATAATTTCTTAAATAACAAAGGCGTAATAAAAAAAAAGTCTGGAAGAAATGTCTACCTTTATAATGAATGACGAAAGAAAATAATAAAAGAAGTTAAAAAGTGCAAAGAAAATATGCGTGGAAAAAGTGAATTTTTGATTTAAAAAAAATAATTTCTCTGTTTTTCATCTCATTGTTTTCGAAGACACAATCGTAGGCTATGTTATATGGTGTATCTGATGTAGACGATACTTAAATACTGTAACCTATCCGCAATGGGCTCGTTCTTCTTCCTCATGCTCTTATGGTAAAACAAACATTTTACAATCCGAATTGAATCTCAAAGCATTTTTCAACGCCTTTTCTTTCCATTTGTCTGTCTGTATGACTTATTTGTATACAAAAGAAAATTATTTTCCCTTAGCTATCGGTTTATCTCGGTTTATTATTAAAATGGAATAATTGCTGAATATATGCAGCATGCCGAAACTCTAAGAAAACTCACTTTCGTTTCGTCTCATTCACTTTTTGTATTTAAAAATTTATGTTTCATGTCCATTTTAAAAGTGATTAAAGTGTGAAAAAAGTGGAAAATTCATATTTTCTACATGAATAAAAATTAACCATGTCGGAAGTTAATCAAATGAAGAAACTTACAAAATGTTCATTAACAAAGAAAAAAAAACATATTTAATTAATTTAGAAATTTTCAATTTATAATAAAGCCAACCGTTTCAAAGTTGTGTTTTTTTGACAAATAAAGTGGAACCCCAGTATTTCTAAAAGATTAATTTAGCAACTGACAATTATCCTATAATATAATACGAGGGAATGTCTGTCTGTCTGTCTGCACAGACGATCACGAAAACCCGCCTAACGATTTTCACGAAACTTGGGGTTAGGGATTTTTGGGGACAAGGAATCGATCTAGATAGGTCTCACCTGTGAGAAAATTCCCCCTCGATACCCCCCGCTTGGTATCTTCAAATTGGGTGGTCCGATCTTAATGAAACTTTACAGTATTACTAAGGGGGCTAAGGGCTTTCGATTTTTCCACAACGAACCTGACTTTTCCCTCCCTTCGAGACCCCTCGCCAGGTATTTTCTAAAATAGCTGAATTTTCAATCACTTTTTATGGTATGCGCCGCAGGCGAAAGAGGAAGTTGGGCTGCAGGTGATTTTTTTGGAAAAAATGAAGGAAAACACGATGAAGTGTGGAGAAACTCCGTTGCGAGTTCTTATGGAGAAACTCCGTTGCAGACAAAAATTTTTGGTTTCATGACTAAATCGAATTATGCATAAATCCGGGACTGTTCCGGCGAATGTCACGATAACGTGAATATCCTTTTTCCCATTTTTTCTCAGAAAAAATTGGCATTAGGGGGTTTTTAGGGGATTAAAGGTCCTATAAAGATGACGCGAATATCCTGTTTTCGAGTAAATTAATATCAAAGGGATTTTCTATGTCGCTAATCCTGTATCTGACAATAGAATTTGAAAATTCGAAACGGAAGGTCCTGTAGTGATAACAAAAGTATCCTTTCTTTCATTTTTTTCCAGAGGAAATTAGCAGAGGGGGTTTTTGGATTGGGAATTTCCAATCTCAGGAAATTAACTATAAAGATAATGTGAATTTACTTTTTTCTCCAAAAAAAAATCAGCAAAAGGAGGATTTTGAGGTCTCCGAGCATGGGTACTGTTGTTCTAAACGCCGAACAACATACGACAATTAAATTCTCGGACGACGAAATGATTTTAAAATAATACAATTTTGATTAAAAAAGTAGTTAATTATATGAGAAGATTGAAATTTAATAGAAAAAGTATTAAAAAATGTCGAAATCCAGAAATGGGATAAAAAGTTAGTCCAATAATTTTAACCGTATACTATTCTTATAAAATTACTCTGGCACTCTGTTAATTTAAGTTGTACATAAGTTGTTAAATTTCGTTGGTACAAACGGCACTAAGCAGGAGTTGGAATTTTAAAATTCGAAACGGGAGATCCAGTGAAGATAACGGAAATATCCTTTTCCCAATTTTCTTGAAAAAAAAACTGGAATTAGTGGGTTACAATTTCAAAATTTAAAATGGAAGTCCTGAAGACATAACGATTTTTTATTGTTTTGAAAGTTTTTAATTCCTTGGTTTTTTAGTGCAAAAAAAAACTTGTGCAAAAAAACTTTAACCCGACAATGACGAATATGCAAACTAATTGCAGTATAAGGAAAAGAAGCAATATAATTTTGTATTTGTAGCATAAAAGATTGATTACTCTCCGCGAAATATTTAAAACCTTGAGTGTCACTTAATTGGGTTCACCGAACACTTTATTACAATATTTATTAGTAGCATCAACTTAGATGGAGAATAATGAAATAACTTTCTCTTCTGAAAATGCACAGTTGAAACAACCAAAAATGGTGCCAATTACTAAATGGTATAAGGAAAATCCCAGAATAGCTACAGTGATCATAAAAACGCCCAAGTCTAGCCACAATCGCCAAGCCGACCTCACACATTAAACATTGTTCAAAACTTTTTACTTTGGGTCGAAAATATTACGACAAATACAAAAACCTGATGAAAAATCCCTCATCGCCATCATAATTACTTTTGAACAATTTTTTCTTCTCCTCATCTTGAGTGCAGTGCTAAACTAAACAATAATTATCACCTTATGAGTATCGAAATCATTTAATTTACAATTGTACGTGAAAAAAAGATATGAACTCGGATTGATATTGCACCATAATTGCAGTGTTGTATAATCGATTATTGTGGGAAAATATTGTTAAGCATCGATCGGCTGTCAAGTAATTCAACTCCGAGTATTGCAAAATGATTTCGGGTTTCTAATAAAATGAGAATTTTTTTATATATTTATTGATTTCAAATCAAAATGGCAAAAATGTTAACCCATGAGTGCAAAATGTCCAGTATTTAATTGCGTGATTCATAAATTGCATCCTACATTAGATATCAAATATACAAACTTGGATGGTAACGCGATAGTTTATGACCTGTAGCGGTTGTGTAACATTCCTCCTCATAAACTATATATGACACAATAACGAAAAATATTTTGTATACAAATGAGAAAAGTATGAAATTACCAAAAGATTTTCACCCCAAAAATGTATTTTACAAATATGGACACAGTGGACAGAGCATTGATAGCGTGGGGATCATGAAAGCAGATGGAATTGATAGAATATCTTTTATCTTTATGGAAATTGCTTCTGTTTTCAACAAAACATTTATTTTATATTATTTTACTTGACTTTGTAAAGAAACAAGCTACTTAAACATTTTAATTTATGCAAAAATTTCACGTCTTTCGTCTCCCTGTTAAACATAAGCTTTAGAAACAGACATTCAGTCCAATGACTTCTTAATTTCCATATGAATATTCTTTAGTAACAAGTGGTATACCAGCATAAGACTATTTTAGTCAGGGGTTTCACACCCATTCCAAAAGATTTTTGAGATTTGTATGCTGTTCAGGAACAGAAAAAGTCTTATGACCATGCGATACAGGGACTCGAAATTTCTCTTTCCCTCTCTCTCTCTCTTTCTCTCTCTCTATTTCTTACTCTCTATCTCTTTCTGTCTCTCTCTATCTTTCTTTTTCTCTCTCTCTTTCTTTCTCTTTCTCTCTCTCTTTCGTTCTTTCTTTCTTTCTTTCTCTCTCTCTCTTTCTTTCTCTCTCTCTCTTTCTTTCCTTTTCTTTTTCTTTCTCTCTCTCTCTCTCTCTCTCTCTCTCTTCCTTTCTTTCTTTCTTTCTCTCTCTCTCTCTCTCTCTTTCTTTCTTTCTCTCTCGCTCTTTATATCCTCTGGCTTTTTTTGAACCGGTCACATAATTTTGATCCCATTTTCACTAGTGCACGATTTATAAAGGATTTTATACTCTATTTGATATACAAAATAGAAATTTATTAGATTTACAGCCTTATTCTGGCAAAGGTCACTAGTCACAACTCGATCACAAGAGCGAGGTGAATCACAAGTTGTGACTTTTTGGTATTCTCAGCGTTCAGTCACAATTTCGACTGATCTCAGCTACTGTCAAAACTGTGACCGACTCACAAGCAGGTAACAAGATAAAAACAAGACAAGAAGAAACTATTTCCTGCACTATTTAATTGAATGTGATATTTCCAGAGTACAACGGAAACGATTTCTGGTCAATTGACAAACAAAGAAGACTTTTTTGCGAAACAAGAAAATTTTTATTGAAAATGTTCAGGTTTCCAATAACATCCCATCTTTTTTTTATAATTGAACACGCACGGCACACACGCACTTTCTCCACCATTTTCACAGATTTACAAATATTAAAATTACTTTAAAAACTAACAAAACCAAAAACTGAACTAAACTAAATAATCACAAAGCGGCTGTCAAATTTATTCACCATTCTGGAATTATACTGAGGTGAATTATTTGTTACGTTTCTTGTGACCCAACGCCAAGAATATGGAATACTCGGTCAGTCACAAAGAAAGTAACAAGCCGATCGTCTCTAACGAGTTGTGACTTGTGACCAGTCATAATGCCAGAATAGGGCTGTTAGTATACCGTTTGTAACGCATTGAACCAATCATCGGACACGAAAATGATCTAAACAAGGGTTTTATAGATGACCACAGATTTTGATTTCCGCATTTCCGTCCGTCTGTCTGTTCGTCTGTCTATCCGTCTGTCCGTCTGTCCATCCGTCCGTCTGTCCCGCTGTGCGTCTGTTTGTCTGTCCGTCTGCCCTTGAACACTATAACTATCGAAAGGATTGAGCTAGAGACTTGAATTTTTGTATGGTTACGTTTCTCGTAAATGGCTACGCTAAGTTCTGGAAGGGGCAAAATTTGACCATTCCTTCTCCCCTCCCCCATACAAATGAAAGAGTTTTTTGCGATTTTCTCGAAAACGGTGAGTAATATTGAAAAATTTATTAAGATAAAATCTGTTTAGAATATGATTTTACATACATCAAAATCCAATCAGATCACTCCTTTCCCCCCTCTCTTATACAAATGGTTTTTTTTATATAAACATTTTGTCTGTCATCATGTAGAGTATTTGACGATTGGCTCCTGGCAATTGTAGCTTTTTCACCTATTAATATATTCTATTAACTACAATTTTAAACAAATTTTTATTTTGATCAAACTTCTTCAAATTTTTTTTAACACAAAATTTGACTGATTTGAAATTACATTTTGACTGATTTTAATCAAAATTGTGAATGAGAAAATTTGAATAAATTTTGACAAGGTTTTCTAACGGCATATTAAATTATTTTTTCAAATTGAAAATATACAGTAAAAATTTAAAATTGTTAAGCGACGTTTACATCTAACACTTTATCCCACGAATTTTATTCTGCGATACTAAATTTATGTTGCACAAATGTTTACACTACGACACAAAAATTCTGAAAGGTGCCAAAACTCGATTTTTTTTATAAAATCGCCTAAATAATTTCAAATTCTGGGCGCTTTGGCTGACGGAACTAATCCGCAATAGTTGAAAAAAATTTGCGGAATAAAATTCTAAAAAAAATAGAAATTGAAAAAAATATATGACGCCGATCAAAATTCACAAATTTAATAATAAGTGTTGTTGCCAGATGCCTAGCTTATGATTTGACATTTCTGATCTGACATTTTTGACCAGCATTTTCCTGCTGGCGCTATCTATTGAAAGACGGCGGTACTTCCAGTATATTTCAAGAAGATTTATATGGAAATTTAGTTTTTAGAGGTTCTGCATAAGGGAAGTGTCATCTCGCGGGAATTTTTGAATTAAACTATACCTGATCTACCCCTACCAAGGCCAATGGAAAACACCTAAACCCTAAACTTCTATACCCAGACCATACGTCCAGGGATGAAAATATGATATTTGTGTAAATTTCCCAGCCCCAAAAATTTATCAATTCTGTTGGAATAAAATTATAACTTACATACAACTCGCGAATCATCGGTTTATCAACCCTGGTCCGAATTTTAGGAAAAAGGTAAAAAATTTCAACCCAAATATTTCCTTGGTGGTGTAAAACATTCTGGAGCGCATGGTTAAAAGCCGTTTACCATTCAACAGAAATTTTTGTGAAAACATTAAATAAAAGCATGTTAATTAAGTTGCTATTTTCCTATTATCGTTGTAAAACTTAGGTACATTTACCCATTAGTGACATTTCATTCTCATTTTCACGTGATCTCATCAGATAAAGTTTAGTCGATAGGGTCATTTACTTATTTTTAACTCTGTTGCATCAACAAAACGTTCAACTAAACTTTGAAAAAGTATTTTCGATATTCTTTTTTCATTTATTTCTCTCAAGTGAATTCAAAATCCAGTTTTTTTTTCATTACCACTTCTATTTTATTTTATCAAGTTTAAACAGGAAAAAAGTGATTAGTCAGACCAACGAGATGACAAAAAATGCAAATATTTAAATCAAATAAGCTTAAATGAAAGGTCGACAAAGTTCTTTGAAGTTTTATTAACACGAAATTTAAGTTCTTTTTGTCTGATTTAAAACTTGTTTTATCAAACGATAAATTATAAAACCGGCTAAATGATTACACAATAAAACAGCCCTCTATATTAAATACAATGTTTTCAATTTAACGTGATGTCATGGATTTTGAGGAAAACAAGTTTTTTCTGCAATTACTTTGATGGTTGATTTTTTAAAACATATGACTGTAAGAAGAAATCAATTTGTTTTCATTTATTTATTGGCGAAATTCAATTAATCAGTTAATTTTGTACACGGACCGTGTAAACAAATTACGTGTATTTCATGTTTAATGGAGAATTGTCAAAAAAAATTTCTTAAGATTTTGTTAATTTTTTTTGTGTTAGTATCGACTATCAGATACGATCGATTGCACAAGGACTGTTTCGAATTATGTTAAATGATGAGAATGGCAAAAATGGCAGTCCCAAACAGTGTTTCCGGGAGAGCTCATTGCTGCGTCCATTTTCTAGCTGGGTGACTTTTTCACTAGATTCGGAATCCGCGACCCCGAAAACCCCTAATGATAGTTTCTTCGAGGAAAAATAGGAAACAGGATATTTTCTTAATCCTTACAGGACCTCTCGTTTTAAATTATCCACCACAAACCCTGTTTACCACCTTTGGGGTAAAATTTCGAAAAATCCCGCCTTAGTGACCGCCTTAGTGACCGCCTTAATGACCGCCTTAGTGACCGCCTTAGTGACCGCCTTAGTGACCGCCTTAATGACCGCCTTCGTGATGGAAGGAACATACTGTGAAAATTTCAGGTTTCTAGCTCCAGTAGTTTGGACTGGACGTTGATGAGTTGGTCAGTCAGTCAGGACAAATGATGACAAATGATATTTTTTCCATGCAAGACTGTCGTAAGTGCAAAACTACTATTTTGCAGAAAATCGATTTTAGCTATTTTTCCATATTACATTAAAAATACTCTAAAGCCTTGTGTACACGGTAGAGAAAGTAGACGATGGTTCTACTGAGCAAAAGATCTCTACCAAACACGTTTACACCAAATGGGAATTCTACGAGAATTTCTCTCGTGCAAAGTAACTCGAGAGAAAATTGGCGTAGAACTCTACACAAGACTATACCGAGTGTTTACACCAGGCGTAAACAAAGGGCCGAATTTCCATACTTTTAGACCAATGCAAATGAAACTGTGCGAAATACATAAAAAACTGTGTGGAATATATAAAAAACGGTGTGGATTTTAGCACTGTACGAATAAGTCTATTCTCGCGCAAGTTAAGTAATAATGGCAAGTACTCTGTAAAAATAATGAAACGTATGAACTTGACTAAACATTTTAAGGAATGGGAAGTTTTTTTTGCAATCCTGATATTTCGACACAACAGATTTAGAGAATAGTCTCTTGTTAACCTACATCCGTGTCTCAAAAAATCAATTTTTATACCCGTATGGTGAAACCAAAGGTCCGTCTGTCCGTCCGTCTGTCCGTCCGTCTGTCCGTCCGTCTGTCCGTCCGTCTGTCCGTCCGTCTGTCCGTCCGTCCGTCCGTCCGTCCGTCCGTCCGTCCGCCTGTCTGTCTGTCTGTCTGTGGCGCGGATTGCTGGCGCATGGATTGAGCTAGAGACTTGAAATATGACGCAGATCCGTTTTTCGTAAAATGCAAGGCTAAATTCGTTAATGGGCAAAAATGGACCATTAGGGGAGGTACCCCCCCCCCCCCCCCCCCCCCCCCCCCCCCAATACGAACGAAGACGTTTTTTGTGAATATCTCAAAAACGGTGCATCTTATCAAAAAAGTCCAAGAACAAAAGGTATTTAGGATATGATTCTACATAAAACGTCCATACATAAAAATCCGATTGGAATAAATTTTAAAAAATCTTGTTGAAAAGTTTGACTTCAAAGTCAAAAGTTTGACTTCAATGTCACCGTAAGGGTTTTCAATAATTGCCAGATTGGCAATTATAGCTTTTGTTATGTTTTTAGTGTGATTTTTTTACAGAGGCCTGACGTTTTAAGGAGCTGGAATTTCAGCCTTTAGATTTGATATTAGACAAATTTCAATTTTTTAAAGTTTAGATTGCTTTTCTTGAGATTTTTGTAACCTGATGTGACAAAACAAAAAACCGAACTAATCTAGTTCTTGATTTTTTAACAGAATCACAACAAAAAAGTTTTTTTTTTTAGTGTGATTTTTTTACAGAGGCCTGAACAAATAAATTTTTGAATTCCTATAGTTTCCTAGAACGTTCCGCAATAGAAATGTAAAAATTACTCGCTTAAATTCGAAAAAAAGAAAAGTTTCAAATGACCTATTAGAGCAATTCTCACGTTTTTGCGGTTTTGAAATACATCTTTGATCATCAAATTTATATAAATTCACGGCGATTGATTCGATGGAATTATTTATTTTTCATATTAAACTGTGAATTTGCAAGTAAGATTAATTTTTATGGCAATTGGGAGCACAACGTGACCATTTCAAATTATTGGTTCGTCCCATTAACACTACAGATCTTAAATTTAACTTTCTCATCAAATAAGACGTTTGATCAATTTTTAAAAAAGCAAGAAGAAAAACCCGGTTAAAACATGACACAGCTGATCAATTTTCCGTTCTTATTTCTGTCAAAAATTTCTCAAAGTCACGATTTGAAGGAATGATCAATGCTAGTCTACAATTTAATGGAACCGCTACGAACGTCATCAAATAATATTTTGTCGTGACCATACCATTCACATCTGCCCACTAAATTGATTAATTTTAGTGGAATATTATAAGCTATACAAAAATACCTTAAACCTGAATATACCCTACATATCTTAGAGCAAGAATCATGTCCTATGTAGCGCTGATACTTTCTCTTTATACGCATAGGGAAATTTAAACATTAATTAAAGTTTGCGTATCGTAAAAAAAATTTACAATGCCTTATTAAAATTTCATACTTTTCTCTATAAAATAATTTAAAATAGGACTTCGAACCATAAAAATTTTGGTTTCGGGTTGGGTTTAAGACCATGGTTTAAAATCTTATTAAACATAATCACCTTAGAATTACAAATCCAATCTATCCATCCTGATTAAATCAACGCAATAATCGAAAAAAAACATCTTTTAAGTTCACCAACAAAAATCGTGTCATCTTTCCAAAAATATTTTTAATTACCTGGAATACAAAAAAAAAAAACAAAAATTAATAATCAACGCTTAAATATCTACACAAATATACACAAATATAATGACGAAATTTAATTTTTTTTTTTGCTTTTTCGTCTGTTCGTCTGTACGTCCGTCTGCCAGTCGACAGTATAAGAATAAATTAGCATAAACACTTGAATTTTGGCATCCCATATAGAAGACTTCACTTTATCATACTATTTTCTCGAGAACGGTTTGTGGTATCGGGAAAGCTATGCAGATAATTTGAAAACAAAAAAGATTTCTCATAACTTTTTTATACATACATCACATTCCAACTGAAATTACGCTAGTATTAGACTTGTGAGTATTAGACTACTATTACTGCGCAGCATGACGAAAAACTGCGCTATCTGCATGCTGCAATGTATGAAGCCCTCTGCAACCCAGAAAACTGCGCAGCTTTTTAACACGTTCACGCCGGCGCGTACCACCAGTGGCCCGCATTAGATTTTGCTATTAGACGGTACGTAACCCCAAATATTTAAATCTTTAACACTTTGACTGCCGAAACAGAAGACATGAGAGTCACGCTCTCGTTTCGACACAGTTTTAATATTTGATTCTCTGACAAAAGAACCGTCACTCGATTTCAGGTGACATGGGAGCCAAAGTGTTGAGTAAGTAGAAATAATTTCCATATAGCTGAAAATTAAAATCTGTACCCCAGAGGTAAACTGTCGTAACTGCCAAAACCGCGATTTTGGGGTTATTGTTGTAACTACATTGTGGGGACGTATATATTATATCAACTAATATTTTGTTTAAACAATGTCCTAAAATAAAATAAACTACAAAAGTTTCAAATAATTACCGAAAATCATACACAATAAAAAGTTTGCAATTCCGAACTAAAAATGGCTCTCCTGTAATTTGCAAAATGTCAGTTACGACAGTTTACCTCTGGGGTACAGAAATAAGAAAAAACCAACTTACACTTACAAAAAGATACAAATTGGAAAAAATTTCAGCACTATTCTATTTTCACGGTAAAAACTTCTTTACCCTTGGATTGTCAATGCTGCATAATACCCTGGATTAGCTCCCGTCCGATAGATCGAAAAGATTTAAGCGCCGCCGCCAATGGGCGAGGAGCATGGATTACAGCGCCGGCGTGAACGTGTTAAGCAACCGTAGTTATTTCAAATGCTGCGCAACCTAAAAAGCAGCTAACGTATGAACACTAAAATTGAAAGGCAGCCGCTACCAAAAAAAGTTTCATCTGGCTGAAACTTTTGCGGCGCTGCTTTGTTAGAACCAGAAAAAACAGCAGAAATTGACACTTTTAACAGGATTTTTCACATTTCTAAATTTATAGCAAGCATGATGAAAGGGCGAAAATATTTCTTTGGTTTAGTTTCCAGGATTTTATTCAACAGCTTCGTTTGGTCAGGCGACGACGGCATTTTCAATGTAAAAAGTAAACAACCTTCTGCTATCACTATTTTTAACCATTTTATAATAAATTTTAAAAAAATGAAAAGATAGAGGGAACACACATCGAACTATCGAACAAAACTGCGAAGCAACAAAGCTGCGCAGTATGTGTGACTACGATTGCAAGTTTTGCCTGCAAGATTTCAAGCCGTTGTATAGCGCAGCACAAAAGACGCGTGTCTATTGTGTGTGAACACCGCAGGCATAGTAACTCTAGTGGTAACCGTGGCGACTCTGTTCCCATTACACGCCTCTTCGAAGTCAAATTTACATTCAATTTCCACAGTTAATCACTGTTTCGACCCAAACACCATCAAACGCTGCTCTATCGCTGCAGGATTTTCATGTAGCGAATATTGACCCAAAGACGAACCGTCGATCACCAATTACCCCATTAAAGCAATTGTGACTTTGCAGAAACATTATTAATCAGTGTTTCGTTCTCGTCGCTTCTTACGCTTCTTGTACCAGGATGTGAATTATAGCTCTAAATCTTTAGCCCCGATTACGTAAATTGCTGCATTTTTAAGTCCAAAGAACAAATCTCATGTCTCCATGCTTTTCGATGCTATTTGGGGTCTTTTTGGCCCAAGAAAATATTAATTAATTGAATTTTTCGACCATTTGGAATTTTAATATTATTGATTTTAATAATTTTAATCATACAGTAGTATTTCGATATCGAGGAAAACAAAATGGCGAACGCATCACGCAATTTCTTCATGATCGGAAAAATGAGGCAATCAACCTTACATGAAAAAGGCTGGCCACAAAGAGACGAAATTTTTGATTTTCAGTCTTACCAATCAAGTACAAAATATGTAACTATAAATATTCATTTTCACTCAAAAAATAACTTTTTGGGCGCTGTGTAAACCCGAGATGGAAATATAAAAATTAAAAAAAAATTATTTACTCGCTTTTTATCACAATTTCCACGTGAATTTTTTTCGTGTTTAGTACATTTTTACTTTTCTCTTATATAGCGGGAAAGTATTGTGTTCCATATTCTCGTACATTATTGTACTACACTTTTTGCTAAACCGGTTTTTTTTTGTATCTTTAACGGTTCTCAAGATATTTGAAAAAAAATCAGTTTTTTGAAAATCTCTCGAAAATAATGAGCTTTTTTGAAAAATAATGCACATAACCAAATTCATAGGAAATAAAATTTTCTACATTTTTTGCTTCAACAGTTTTACCCTATCTTTGACGGTTCTCAAGATATTTAAAAAAAAAATTTACATATTTTTTGCGAAACCAAATATTCTCTGTCTCTGAATAATTGAATCCGATTGTAATTACAACATGATTCGTATAATGAGGTTAAGGGAACTTGATTGTTTTGTAATCATTATTTATCGATATCTATCTAAAAAGTGATATTTTCAGAATGCATAACGCAAAACCTTACTCCCTAGCAATATTGCGAATTTTCATTAAGATACCTTCACGCAATTCGAAGACACATGACGAGGGGTATCGAGGGGAAGGAAAAGTCAGGTTTGTAGTCGAAAGCCCTTAGCCCCTTTAGTAATACTGTAAAGTTTCATTAAAATCGGACCACCCAATTCGAAGATAACAGGCGAGGGGTATCGAGGGGAATTTTCTCAGAGGTGAAACCTATCTAGATCGGTTTTTTGTCCCCGAAAATCCCTAGCCACCAAGTTTCGTGAAAATCGTTAGGCGGGTTTTCAAGATCATTGTGCAAACATTCCTCGTATTATATTGTAGGATATTTCCATGTGCAAAAAAAAAGAAAACTTAAATACAACACACGCGTGTAAATGTTTTAAACCATTTAAAAATACTTTCCATTAAGCTTGAAACCAAATAACACCAACAACGACAACACTGTATCAGTGACCCACAATCAGATTGTTTGAATCACGTTGGAAACGAGCTTCCCCGTCACATTTTTTAAATAATTTCAATTCTATGCCAATGTTGGACTACAATTAGGCTATTTTTTTTAACATGCACGCCATAGGTATACAAGATATATCAGACAAAATCATCATCATCGAAGACAATGACCATATTCAGGGTAGATAGATACAGATTGTACACCTAATATCGCCTTATGCATACCAATTTACCTATTTGCCCCTATTTACGCACGATTCACCAATAGGAACTGGTAACTAGGCCCAGGGATCGGCACGGCCTGGCTACTAAACAAGGTGAATTCTATATACCGACTGACTATCTATTGAATTGTTATTGGAAGCGGGGGCGGGGGGATAGAGCCTGAAAGATTCTCCATAAAAAAGAATAAAATGCGGGCCAACGTCTCTGATTATGTGATATTCTCCACGTACGTGAAATTAATTCTAATGTAGTCAGTGTTAGAGTCAGAAAGCCCGAAAATACAAACCGTCACGATACCTGAATGAAGAGCGGGTGACCCGGTGGGTTGATCGAGCCTCCTACCATACGCTAATAACAACAATAGGAATATTTTATGGTTTTAGGTTGAGATAATTTCTAAAAGGTAAAACGTAGGTACCTATAACATATACTTGTACTACCATGGCACGAACACGTGCATTTTTCGGTTTTTTTTTTTGTTATTTCGACCATACTTTGTTTATTTAGGCTCAAGACCGAATCCTATATCAACTCACCTGGCTATAGAGAGTTGATGGGACAAAAGTATGTTCCATAGAAATCCTCAGCCCATATCTACACATATGTAGGTATATTGGATACCTAAAAGCTTTCAGGCAATTTGTCATTTAGCTATAAGAAAATCAACTTAAAATTCGTACAATATCAAGATGGTACAGAGAAATAATTCTCATATACTTGGTTGTGTTTCGGAGCCTCGAGGAACTCACGACGCGATATACGAAGTTAATGTACCACCTAACGGGTCGATTACGTGAATTGACTACTTACATGTTTTCAAGACGGGTTTAAAATTGCCTTACGTAAAGATTCAGCCTCGTCTTTCGCACGTCTGCATCAAAAAGTTTTCGTTCTAACTAATACTAATAACGCAGGGAAATATTTTCGTTAACAAATATTCAGAAAGGAAAACGTCCGCCGTCTACCCGATATTATTATACTAACTTGTGTTTACTTCGCCAACTAAACCACAAAAAGGGTTAACTGAATTTACCTACTTCTTACCTATATAACATACTTATCAAATATGCAGCAAGTAAAATATAGAAGGAATCCGGTGTTTAAGCGTTAGATTTTCCGTACTCATGTTGAGTGTGAATCAGGCTGATATGCAAATCATGTGACGGAATTGCTTTAAATTAATGGAAGACGAAAGACGAGGCTATGTATGTTAAGCAATATGAATCACAACATAATCTTGCCATGACGGCGACTCAGCCAATGTTGATGGCTTGTAAGATATTTAACCGTTTGTCACGCTTTTTTTCTACCCAAAAAAAGAAGAAGAAGAAAAAACACGACCATCGAGTAAGATTGCACTGGGTAGATGTATGTAAAATATGTGCGTAGGCATTGATTTTAATTAATTTCATCTAGAGCGAGAGCATTGTCGGAGGCGATTACTTGGGTGTGTGTTTATGATTCAGTTTTTTTTCATAATTTTTTTTTTGGTGGAAATAACAATAATAGCAGTATTTCTGCATAAATTATGTCAGAATATGAATTGAGCACATTGAACTTCGCACAGCATAAATCGGTAAAGTAAGGTATGTGTTTGTTTCCCAAGCGAAACTGAGAAAGGCATTTTATTGGCATGTAATTAAAATTATGAAAATATGGTAAACGTATAGAAGGCACAGACTATTCTCAATGCCTGGCTATACGATATTATTAGAGAAGATTTCTAATATACAGTTAACAATTTATTAAGAACTAGGTGCAGATCCGTCGTTGCCGAGTTAAAGTTTGCTTGCACAAGTTATTTTTACACCACTTACGCCCTCCCCCCTTCACCGAAAAACCTTTTGGGAAAATAACCTGATCATTTCGAGACTTTCGATTTCGAATTTTTAAATTCTAACACCAGATTCGAGATCAGCGACCACAAAAACCCGCAATTCCAGGAAAAATTGCAAAAAATGATATTTGCGTTATCCCAGCAGGACCTTTCGTTTCGTATTTTAAATTTCTAACAGCAGATTCGTGATTGGCAATCACGGAAATCTCCAGAGTGACATTTTTCAGCCCCCTAGTAGGCAAGCCGGATTTTGCAATTTACTTTTGAAACCTAAAAAATGTATGACTGCGGTGCAGTTTTGTATACTCTATATTTATGATATATCATACAGGAGTATATTTTTGTAATGTATACAGTTTGTAACGCATCGAACCAATCATCGTACCCAAAAATGAATTACACCAGGGTGACAAAAGAATTTTACTTCCGCATTACCGTCTGTCCGTCTGTACATCTGTCCGTCTGCCCTTGAACACCATAACTTTGAAAGGATTGACCTAAGCACTTTAATTTTTGCACAGTTGCATTTCTCATAAATGGCGAGGCTAAGTTTTTGAATGGGCAACATTGGACTCTTTCCCCCCTCCACCATTCAAACGAAACAGTTTTTTGCAATTTTCTCGAAAACGGTGAGACGTGTAAAAAAAATTATTAAGGTAAAATGTGTTTAGAATATGATTTTACATACCTTATCCATATATCGAAATCCAATTGGACCACTACTTCCCCCTCCCCCATACAAACTAAATATTTTTTTCTATTTTCTCGAAAACGGTGAATCGTATTGAAAAATTTATAAAGGTAAAATCTGTTTAAAATATGATTTTACATAACCATTCCATACATTAAAATTCAGTCGGGTCACTCCTTTCCCCCTCTACTATACAAATGGATTTTTTTAAGTAAACATTTTGTCTATCATCATAGGAATTGACGATTGCCCTGGCAATTGTAGCTTTTCTTACGATTTTTTTAGAAGATTTTTGCTTCATGCGTGTTTTCTTTGAAAAGAATCATGTACGCCACATCTTATTCTCAAATGTTTGATTATGAGATACTTATTTCTCGTGGCGAACTTTGTGCTGTATTCTAAAGAACATATCAGGGGTTATCAACACAAATCTTTCCTTTGCAATATTTAATTTCGGAAAAAATATATGAAAGACAACATTTTTCCAACTTCTCGAGAACCGTTAGATACATCAAAACATGTAAAAGAAAAAACAGTTCAAGCTTTATTTCCTTGGAGTTTGGTTATATAAATTTTTCAAAAAAGCGCAGTTTCCAAGAAATTTTCAAAAAACTTTTTTTTTCAAATATCTTGAGAACTTTTAGAGATTTTAAAACGTAAAAGCAAAAAATATAGAGAATTTTATATCCTTTAAATTTGGTTGTCTCCGTTTTTTCCCCAAAAGCACACCATTTCCGAAAAATTTACAAAAAACTTAATTAAAATGTAGAAAATTTTATATCCTTTAAATTTTGTCATATTCATATGTTTCGAGAAATTCTCAAAAACCTTTTCGAGAAATTTTCAAAAAATATTGTATGCGAGGCACTAACACTAACTTTACATTTCCAAAACTTAATAGACAACGATTTTTGTAAAACTTATTTACAAAAAAATTCAAGTCACTAGCTCAACGCGTTCTCGAGTGATTTAACCCATTAATTCCCATGAGAAAACCACTGAATATTTTTAACACAAAAACCAATTTATTCTTATAAAATAAACAAAATAAAAAGAAAATTCTGAAAAAAAATTCTACATAAATCTGTGGTAATAATTTAAAGTAGCTTAAGTCGATTTTCAGGCAAAACTAAAGTGGTCTGTTTGTAAATGCAAATTCAGATTAGTTTGGTTTTGCCTGAAAATCGACATAAGCTATTATCACAGATATATTTCGTGTACTCGTTTCAGTACAGTGGGCGTTAATGGATTAAGATACGTAAAACGGACAGATCGACTGGCAGATGCACGGACATTGTCAGGATTCTGCCTGAAACGAATTTCGTATCGATCAGAAATTTTCTGTCTGCCCCCGTTCTCGAGTCGGTATCCGTCATGAATACAATACTTCCCTCTATAGAACAGGAAAGTAAAAAGGTACCACAAAATGTGGCACAACGCTCGTTTTCTGAAGGAGTGTAAGATAAAGTTCTTGCCGCGGGCGGCGCTTCACCTTGTTGAGTGCTGTTCTATTAACTTCTAGGCATTAAAAGTTTTCCTTTCCTCCCCCACCCACCTCCTTAAAATCAACCAACTGTCTCGGGTTCACAGACAAAAATATGGTCTCCCTATAAATGCATATGTTCCAAATATCGTCGCTTACGATTGTAATGGGCCTACTTTCAACTAATGGATCAGATCATTAGAAGTGGCTAGCGAAGAATTTGTATGTTTTTTGTGAGTGTAAATATCTTACGATTGAAGCCATATTTCACATTTTTCGGGGTAAACATTTCCGGTAATGCACTACGCGATTTTTTCCCCGTTTTAAAAATCTAGTGAAATCACCGTTGAATTGCAATTAATTGTTAGCAAATCATCACAAGATTGAAATCTCCAAACATTAGCAAATTGGTTTTTACTTTATGTTTCCCCAAAACGGGTGTAAGATTGAATTTACATGAATAAAAAATGCTAGATTATTTTGTTGCAAAATACCTAAATGTAATCAAATAGCCATCTCCTTAGCTATGAATTTCCTATAAAAAAAATTTCCTGTACAACATTTACAATCGTAGCCGATGGGTTTGCGTGTTCATGAGTAGGTATATCATGACTGAAACAAAACCAAAAGGTAAAAAAAAATCTCGTAGAAAAAAAATTAATTGCTTAATCAAAACTCCATCAAAAAAGAAACTAACCAAACGATTAATTACTCCCTTCACCATCACACCAGCCAACGGGAGACTAATTTCACTGAAAACGCTTTCGTCTAAAAAATTTTCGCAGCGACAAGTTTAAGAAGTTGTGCTTGAAAGTGAACCTTTCTCCCTGTCATCTTCAAATACACCGTCATCATTATTCTGTACCGAAATTTTAAACCTCAAAAATCAAAAAAAAAAAACTTTGTTCAACTTTTGGGATTGGCAAATTAGATATGTGTATCCAAAAGTCAATATTTGAGAGAGAGAAAAAAAAACTTTAAAGAAAACTATCACTATTATACAGTTTCGGTGCGGTATTTACAATATTTATGAATATTGATTAATGCCATCAGAAAATCATCATCACGCAGAAAAATAAGGAAACTTGGAAGAATGGCCATCTTCATAAATATAATCAATAATCAAAAGAAAAAGGGGAAAAAAAACGAATGAGAAAGACAGCATAGATTTCTTGTATACAACATTGTGAAGTGTTCCACTTTTGCTATTTCTAAAATTATTGTTTTTTTTTAATGTTAACTGACCAATGCCGTCCACTAATACTACTGGAAGGTATTATAAATATTATAGAATTAAAGTCCCCTCGAAAAGTATCTCGAGAGCATATAGCCTCAAAGACTACGTCAGAAAATTGTGATAGACTTTAAACGGCTGTTAAGATTGTAATACAACCACAGGCAATTCAATCTAAGAAAGTTTTCTTTTCTTTGAAATAATCATAAGTATTTAATGATAAAATTATATACCTTGTAACGTTCGTATACAGACCAGAAAACGTATAGCCGACTGGTTTTCGCTAGAAACCATTCAGCCATACTTGAGGAATAAGAAATAGAAAATCATCATAAGATAATTTTGCTTTAGCTACTTGAATTACGCTTAAGGTAAGAAAAATTCAACCAAAATAAGGTCTAGAAAAATAAATATTTTTACTAGTACTCGAAAAATAATGCTGCGAATTACAAAATTTTGAAGGAAAACATTCAGTAAACGTTAAAGAAAATTATTTTTAAATTTCAAAACATTAAGCAGATTTTTTATAAGGAATACATGATGTTAGAAATTTCAATTTTATGAGATTTGCTAAAAAAAAAGAATACATGCGTTCGGTTGGAGCTATAAAAGATGGATGTTCCCGTGTAACTTCTGAACCCCTCAACGGAGAACAATGAACCAAATTGTGTTGGATTGCCTGCGATGGCGTGAATGTTTTAGCCATAATTGCGGCAGAAGTTCCCCTCCCCTCTGAACCCCTCACCCACTATCTCGTTAACCAGTCAACGGATTTTTATGGGATTTCATCTGTTGGATAGAGTACTTTTTAGAGAACATAGAACCCTTCATTCCCTTCTGATCCCCCTGTCCTTCAAAACTCATTCATCCCCTTCTGATCACCTGTCCTGATATATCGGATACCATCAACGAATTTTGATATGGTTTTCTGTATATAATATGCACTTAAAAAGGTACACTATTTTCCTTTCTGCTTGCCCCTTTATAAATACAAAAGGAAAAATGTAGGAAAACACTCCTACAATTATGTAGACTACAAAATTTAATTTTCAACTTTAGTTTATTCAAATAAAGATCTAAATCAGTACTCTTAAAATTTAAAAAATATAAAAATAATTTTAAAAAATTACTTTTAAAATATACGCCCCCCCCCCCCCCCCCCCCCCCCCTCAACTAATGAAAAGTTTTTGCCCATTAACGAAATTAGCCTTGCATTTCACGAAAAAGGAATCTGCGTAAAATTTCAAGTCTCTAGCTCCGTGGTTCCCAAACTGCCGGGCGTGGGGCCACGGCCAGGGGGGTGTGAAGCTATTTCAGCCGTGAAGAAATTTGAAATTAAGATTTCAAGATATTGTTCTCGTCTTGTCTAATAAAAACAAAGCAGCGTTGCAGACTTAATCTGGAAAGCGATCTCCGGTGTGCTCTGTCAAACATCAGACCTAATATTCAGATTTTAGTGAAAGAAAAACAGTGTCACCCATCCCATTAATTTTCTATTTTTTCAGTTTTTTTTTGTGGACAGTAAAAGTGTGTGTGGATTTTTAGCTCAAATTATTAGAATAGAACCACGGAGGTTTGACAGGTTTTCAAAACAAGGGGGGGGGGGGGGGCGTCAGCTGTTTGATAAGTGTTCAAGGGGGGCGTCAACTGAAAAAGTTTGGGAACCACGGCTCTAGCTCAATCCGTGCGCCGCGCCACAGACGGACAGATGAACACAAGGACGGACGGACATGCAAAATTCACTTTTTTTATTATTCTAAACACACTGATATAATTCATTTTTGTGTGTGATGACGGGATCTTGGCGTTACAAACGGTAAGGCAAAGGTAAAGGTAATACCCATACAGGTATAATAAATTCCCCTGCGGCGCATATTTTTAATGTTATTGATCTAATTTAACTTTTCGATTTTGATTCAAGTCCTAGTTTGTTTTTCACACCAAAATTTTTGTTCCAATATCTCTTGGTTTTCCGGCGCAGCATCTATTGTTGAATTGTGCAAGTTAACTTCCTGAATAAAATCCCCAATATGATGATTGTGTCAACCTCAAATTCTCAAATTTTTGTGTATAAATGTTTGTTGTTTTAACCTCTATCGCTTTTTGGAAGAGTAGTTTTCTATCACTTTTTGGAAGAGTAGTTTTCTATAACTTTTTGGAAAAGTAACGTTAACTATAACGGGTACCTTCCATGCATTTTTTTTTTTTTTTTTTTTTTTTTTTTTGAAAAAATACGTTTTTTTTGAATTTTTTTTTTTGAAAATTCTGCGTGTTTGAGAAAAGTGCACATAACCTAATGCAATAAAATTTACTGAATTTGTTGCGTTAACTGCTTTTTTTTTGCTAACGGTTCTTACGGTTTTTGAGTAAGTTCCAAAAAGGCATTTTGAGGACTAAAAGTTGCCGCGACGGGAAGACACGTGTACGTCGACACAAAGAAATTATACATATTTTTCCCGAAACTTTAAATATTGCAAAGGAAAGTTTTGTGTTGGCCACAACTGATATTTTAAGTTGTTCTCTTAATGGTGTGAGGGACTCTTTTAGTTTATGCTAAACATTATATTTTGTACCTATTGATAAATTGTAGCAATATTCAAATATTCAAATTTTCAACTTCAAATAAATAGAGAAGGAATCCAAAATGTGATACGAAATTAAACGCACAACTCATTACCAATCACAATAATTGATATTAAATTTTTTTAATTAATTTACATGACACCAATTTCAATTCATTAAAATTAACAGTGGTGTAATTAAATTTTATGTTTCAACTCCATATTCATTTTAAAATACCGATCTGATAGGGGAATTTCGAGATTGCATTTTACTCTTATTAATATCCAGTTTTCGGTATCGATCGGAATATCTTTTACAATTTTGTGGTTTCGAAAACATAAATTTGAATTTGAAGATTTTAATATTTTAAGTCTACTGGTATTCTGTATTTTCTTTCGATTTTCATATAGGTATTGATAAAATATTTGTTTTGTACTTAAAAACCGTCTTACCAGTTAGCAAATATTATGTAATTCAATTGCAATAAAATAAATCTTTTGTGTGCTTTTTTTTAAATCGACCTTAGTTTACTTTCAAATATTTTTCTCAATGCCCTACTTTGCCTTCTGACATCAGACTCTAGTGATCAGAGAATAGAAAGTTAATTTTTTTTTGTCAATAAATACAAATTGAACTTAACATCTTTTTAATCTGTTAGTTGAGTACAAAACCAATCATTGGAAAAAAATGACACATTTTTGTCTACAAACAATCCAAAAATTACAGAAGTTAAATTACAGAATTAAATATTAATTCTTATTATAAAGAAATTGTAGTGTGATTTTAATAAAAGCGTATCGTATTAAGTTTATAATGCTTCAGCATATTTTAGCCTAAAGAATTATCCCACATAAGTTCAAATGGTCTGAAAATTTAGCTTTTTGTAAATGAGATTTTTTTGAAAAAGATAAATTTTTTTCCGGAAAATTTGACAAAAAGGATAATGACGTTATCTTTACCTGAGCTTCCGTGATTCTGACCAACTCCTTTACGTCAGAATCAGACTCAGCGATCCCAAAAACCCCCAAATGAGATTTTCCCCGGAAAATTTGAGGAAAAAGACAATCACGTTATTCTTACTGAACCTTGCGTTATCCTTACAAGGACAAAGTAGTGAAAATATTGTATTGTTATCGGAGTTATGTGAGCGAAATCCGATGAGTGGAAGTGAGCCAAGAATTGGGACTGGAGGACATCGGCACGTGATCGGGACCTCTGGCGAGAGACATTGCGGCAGGCCAAGACCGGAAACCAGTTGTAGTTCCGAGAGAGAGAGAGAGAGAGAGAGAGAGAGAGAGAGATAGAGAGAGAGAGAGAGAGTAAGGAGGGAGAGAGAGAGAGAGAGCGAGAGAGAGCGAGAGAGACTGGAAGCGAGTCAAAATTAAATAGACAAATCTTATACTGATTTCGGTGTTGTTCCCGAGATCACTATAAAATTCACATATTTTTTCCAATTAACACTAGAACGACGGAAGCGGTCATTTTGACCGCAAAGACATTTTGAGTTCTGGTTCCACACAAATTGGTAACCTCAGCACTTTGAATTTTTTTGACTTTTCTCATCCTATTAATGTCGTCAAATTTAAATAGATAAATATTTTGAGATTTTTAACAAAAGCGAAAAAATCAATGTTCTACCTAGAACGACGGTAGCGGTCAAATTGACCGCCTATAGATTTCTATTGATGCGCATGCAATTCCTCCCAGATTTCTCGACGGTGCTATATTCTGAACCTTGTAAATGAACTACGAGCTTCGTATTGTGCCACCAAAAAGATTCCAGAAACTCTGCCTCGTGCAACTGCAGACAAGAGTTCAAAACGTCGTCAGTCATCATTCTGCCGCAATAAAACGCAAGATTTTTGTGCGTCATGCGGAAAACCTACTTGTGGAAAGTGTCAAGGACGATGTATCAAAAATGTTTATTGTGGAAACTGTATCGAATAATAAACGATGCATAATATAGCAAAACTATAAAGATAATTTTTGTTTTCATATGTCGTTTCTTATGGCGGTCAAAATGACCGCTCCCGTCGTTCTAGGTAGTTCCAAATTCCCGTCGTTCTAGTGTTAAATAAAAGACAATATAACCAAGTTAAATTAATGCTAAACAACTCTTCGCATTTTCATAAGGATTTCGCTACTAGCATCGTTGGTCCTTCCTCAAAGAATTGGTTTCCTCTCTAAAATCAACCCTACGCGATCCTCCCATTCCAAGGCGTTAAGTTTCTCGTGTTTCAATCGCTTTTAACATTTCGGAGTACCTACCAGAGGAACTGACAGACTGAAAAATAGCTGAAAGTATCTGAAAGAAATGACGGTTTTTCTACTACACATTCCTAGTTAAAAATCTTAAAAGCAAAACCATTGTTTGATTTCAATATAAAGCATCTAATGAAGTTAATCAGATTCAAATTATCGATTTGCCATGAAAAGTACGTGTTGTTCCCGAAATCACTATAAGATTTGCCTATTTTTTCCAATTAAATAAAAGACAATATAACCAAGTGAAAAGCGTCATTTTTTTCTGGTCTAGTTTAAGCTACTTAGTTCAATGCGGATTTGAAAATCCGTTTTCCTTCTTCAAGTCTAATCGGGTTTGACACACCTTTGACCGTAAGAATGTCTAGAGCAATCTTAAGTAGTTGCCAACCCAAGACAGAGGCGATCTATTGTAATAAGAAAAAAAAATGTTGTTACCTTCGCATTTTCTGTTGATTATAAATACAGGTAGCACTTTTATTTTGTGGTCTACAATCACAAGAAAACTTCTTTTGGATAAACTACCGTTAGAAGCAAGTGATCTGGTTTCCACTTGATCGATTACTTTGTACGTAAGATCGATTGCTTCCACAGTAAAGATCCACTAACTATTTATAGGTAGCTACAGCTACTATAGTTGATGTTGTTTACGACTCTTCATATTGATCGATCAGTGAAGCAATTAAAGATATCCGAACAACAACAAACGACAATCCACACCTGTACAGATGTTTCAAAGAGAAAACTCTGATGAAAACTGCAAAAGGAAAGAGTCTGGAACGGTCAGGGTATCCGTCTTAATGCATTTTCTATGACAGATTTGGATTTTATGGATTTTATTTGTATATATTTTAGAAAAAAGCGGTTCTTTGATTTTATTCTTTTGCGGTCACTATGCGTTTTTTTTTAAATCCAAAAGCAAAGGAGATTTAAAGCCCATAATTTGCAACACTTTAAGTGAACTAAAATTGGACAAAAAAGATTTTGTTGTTATTTATTATAAACATTTTGCCCGAATATGTTTCTATATATTTCTTGGAATTTTAGAAAAAAATGAATCAACGGAAGTTCCTTACCAAATTTGTAAGTTGCTTTTCAATTTGAATCAAAATTTATAATCGCGATTGAATTTATGTACCTTCAAAAGTGCCTTCCTTATTCCATATTTGTATCAAAATTGCCAAAATTTGGAAAAAAAATAAATACAAAAAACATTTAGCGTATATTAAAACACTTTATCCCACACCGAAGAATCGTTTTTAAAGTTCCTCACAAAATCGAATTAGAAAAAAAAATATTCATTTTAAGACGGTTTAACATCGCCAACGGACATCAAAGTGGGATTTTTGATCATCCAGTTGAGTACCTATCAAAAGCCGAAAAAAGCTCGCACTTCTTCAAAATGCTAAACTTTCTTTTATGGATGACAAGGACAAGATGGGGGGCACACTTAATCACCGTACTTTGATTGCCATATGGGGCTTCCTCAAATTCGATGAGGTAAAACTTAAGTATGTTGTTGGAAGTTTTTCTAGTTCCAAAAGTGACTTCACATTCCAACCGGAAAAAAAACTTCTCTTTCATGAACTCTTGTAATAGACGAACATCATGTGTGCCATCAAATTGCTGAATGATGTGCCAAAGTTAAGTTGTTGTTGTTTTTTATTATTTCTTTTACTTGTTTGGGCGAGGTGACAACTTTTCTTTTGACCTTTTTGCATTTATTTGAAAAACTTTCAAACAAATAAATGAAATTTTCAAAAGAGTTTTTGATTAGAAGTGGTTTAAGCATTGAAATGATGATTTTTTCCCTTTTATTTACGCTGAAAGCTTCATTCTTGCAAATCTATACATGACAGGTCTTTCGCATCATAGATTTTCTTATCTCTTAATAATATTTTGAGGTTTCAAAACAAATCTCTGATGACGTATCTACGCATATATAAGTTTTTAATAAAACTGTATTTCAATGACAAACATTGGTTATTGTATACTATTTAGGACAACCTCATTTCAGTTCAGCATTTTTCTCAATTATAATCTAATATAGCTAGAGTTTCTTATTCGGCTGCTCTTGAAATGAAGTCCCTGTAAATTCTAAATGGTAAGTGAAAAACATTAGAAGTTTTATTAGCACTTCAGACTCGGTTAGAATCTTGTTCTAAAAGGTTTAGGACTCGAGTTTTTAAGGCGCTTAAAAAATCTAGGCTCTTACACGTATTATCCCACATGAGTTCAAATGTTCTGAAAATTGACCTTAAAATGAAACATAACAAAAGCTATAATTGCCTATCTGGCAATCATTGGAGACCCGTATGGTGATATTCGTATCAAAATTGGAACAGTTGTATCAAAATTCCACTTTGAAGTCAAATTTTCCAATAAGACTTTTTAAAATTTATTCCAATCGGATTTTCATGTATGGGAGTTTTATGTAGAATCATATCCTAAATAACTTTTGTTCTTGGACTTTTTTGATAAAATACACCGTTTTCGAGATATTCACACAAACCGTTTTCGTTCGTATGGGGGGTACCCCCCTAATGGTCCATTTTTGCCCATTAACGAACTTAGCCTCGCATTTTACGAAAAACGGATCTGCGCAAAATTTGAAGTCTCTAGCTCAATCCGTGCGCCCGCAATCCGCGCCACAGACAGACAGACGGACAGACAGACAGACGGACAGACGGACAGACAGACGGACGGACATACAGAAATTAATTATTTTTATCATTCTAAACACACTGGTGTAATTCATTTTTGTGTGTGATGACGGGATCTTGGCGATACAAACGGTAAGTCAAAGTTAATATACCCTTTGGTTTCACCATACGGGTATAAAAATTGTAATTCTCCATTGCTAAGAGAGAGTTAAAGATATGTGTGGGAAGACAGCGACACGATAAATTTCAGAACAAAATTCAACTTAAAATTGAAGCAAGATCTCAAATTTAAGATCAAGTACGCAAAAAATGTACGTTTGTGTGTCAAAATTTTAAGACGAAACTGTAATTTTAAATTTTTGGTAAACAGAAGAAACTTTAATTTTAACTTTTTGGTAAACAAACACGATAAAACACTTTCTTGCATTATCTCCGCATTTTTGTTCGATCTCTTGGTTTACGAAACGAATTATGACTTGACTTAAAAACTCTTCGAATTAAACGCTCCCGTAGTGTAAAATTTGTAATCCAACTGCATCCGCTTTTTTTTATAATTTGAGCCAGAGCTTTGAGGAAGACACTTTAATGCCAAAGCACAGCTCAGGATGGTCGGAAGGACAAAAGGAGATGTCAGTTTATGTTCTTCTTGAACTTCTGCGGGTTATAGCCCGGAGGGAACACATGGGATGGTAAATCGTTCCAAAGTCTTGTTATTCGCAGAATGAAGGAATTCCTAAACTTTACTGTACGACAGCGTTTCTCAACCTTTCAATATTCGCGGTCATCGCGCCCCCCCCCCCCCCCCCCTCCCCCTCTGCATACAATAAAATGTAAACAATAATAACGTAATTTGAGTATTTTGGCGCTAAACCTACACTACTACCCTAATTTTAAACACAAAGTAATTTATTAACATTTGGCAACACCGATCCTCAGCGTTGACAAAACAAGAATCCGGTGCCTTTTTATTGCTCGTGCGTCATTTTTGCGGTTTCGCGAGAAGTTGTGTTAACCCTGAAATCACAATGAATGCGAAACTGGCGCAGAAACTGTCACTTAAAAGTTTGGTTCCCACAAATTGTTTGAAGTGAGCACAGTGAACGTATAGAACGCAGCTGCAACGTAACCGCAACGCAAAAGTTTGCAAACTTCTAACTTTGCCGCAGAATTCTGCGTTGACAGTTCATAAAGTGAGGTTGGAAAAATGTCGTTCGAGGAAAAATTGATAGCCTTAGTGCAAATAACAAAGATAAAGACCAACAAAGCAAATTATCGCTTCAAAATTATCCATTTTTGTTTATACCACTTTATATTATGTCACTTGTACTACTTCAGGAGCTGCCATTGTGCTCTGCCGCTAGAATTTTGCACTGCGTGACAGTTCAAAGCGTTGTAGTTGCGTTGGTTTCGCGCTGGTTTCGCGTTCATTGTGCTCCAAGAGTAAGTTAATAAGTTAATTATTAAATATTATGTCGAAATGTATTTTGTTTTGTATGTGGGTATGTACTTTCCTTTGAGTCAATTAATAAACTTTTTTAAATATTTTGTCCTGGATATGCTCGCGCCCCCCTTAAATGTACTCGCGCCCCCCTAGGGGGGCGCGCCCCAAAGGTTGAGAATCGCTGCTGTACGAAAACGGGGAGGCTCAAGGAAAAATTCGTGCGCTTTGTGACTTTTTGCATTTTCCCCTGTCAAAGATTATATTTTTCTTAAACCTTTTAAAAGGTTTTCTTAGCTCTTTTGTGACGTTTTAAAAATTGAATAAAATTAAGGCATATTATCATAAATATTATTATAAAATTGTTATGAAGTTTTAAACAAAGCCATACATCCAGTGATGCGCAATGGATACAATCCCAAATAGCATCGAAAAGTACGGGAACATGAGATTTGTTCTTTGCGGCTTTAAAATGCAGCAATTTACGCAATCGGGGCTAAAAATTTACACCTATAATTCACATCCGCGTAAAAGAAGCGAAAGAAGTGACGAGCGCGTCGCACCGATTAATAATGCGTCTGCAAAGCCACAATTGCTTTAGTGGGGAAATTGGTGACCCACGGTTCATCTTTGGGGCAACATTCGCTTCATGAAAATTCCTGCAGCGATAGAGCAGCATTTGATGGTTTTCGGGTCGAAATAGTCTGCCACTAAAGTTTCATTAAAGCTCCCCGTCTGAGAAACACCAAAAAAAATTGATGCCTTCAGCCGCCATATTTCTCACTGACATTTGATGGAAACGATTTCGTTTCGAGAATTAAATTTCTTATTTCAGGCGAATGACTGAAGGATATTGCATAAAAAGTGGATAGCATACATTTTTGAAACAGCATAATTTTATTGGCATCAAAATTTCATTGCAAAAGAAAAAAAAATTTTACCGATAAAATAAAATTAAAGAAATTTTTGATTAAAAACAAAATAATTCGATGGCCCATTAAAATCTGTTTAAATTTCAGATCCAATATTGTCGAAAAATTTTAATGGCAATTAAAATCACGACATGCAATCGGAAGAAAAGTCCATTATAAAATAATACTCCACAAAAGTTTCCATTAAATTGTCGCCATTAGATTTTTCTCGTTCGTCTTCTGCTTACGTTTTTATTTGTTCATCTCTGTTTAATAACAAGCATTCGAGGGAGAAAGAAAACCCGCTCGATGATTTGTGTAATTGTGTGATATAATGCCGTCAGATGACGCTCGCGCATGAGGCAACTAATTATGTCCCTGTCGTTATAATTGCGGCGCCGCAAACCGCTGAAAAGTGTTCCCCACTATGGGTCTCGTTGCGCGTCTCGTTGGCACAACTAACTACGTATTTGCGACATAAATTGCATATGGCCGCGATTTGCATGGTGACGAAATATGGGGATAAACACCATAATTGCTGCTTAAAATGCTATTTGGGATGATATCATTTTGTTTGGAATACTTTTCGTTAACCCTCTAGCAGGCAAGTGTATCTACAGATACAGCTTACGTTATGTCATTAAAAAATATACACATGTGTTTCTTTTTCGTACTACTACCCCGGCAAATGTATCTCTAGATACACTCCCTTTTTCCACCCACTGGAAACTCAAACAAATACCTAGGGACAAAACGGTTTTCGTTCTAGGTTTCCTGAAGCACAATTAACCTGCTCTAATTTTTTCTCTTCCAACAAAAATTGGCCTACTAGAGGGTTAAAACGTACATAATGTGAGTACAATTTGACGCCTCCGTGCAAGACTATCGTAACTTAACTTATGACATACTTCAAGAATTCGTAATTGCAGATTGAACAATTTTCTTTCAAAATCTGCATAAAACAACTTAAATTCATTCCAATATTAACATTTTATCGAACTTACAAAAACGTCAAAATTTTCACAGCGCGAAAGAGATACGATAGTCTTGCAGGGATGCGTCGAATTGGATTTCTGTTGGGTTTTTTCGGAATTAGAGCCGTCACAGCTAACGTTGCATCTATAATCTATTTTCGTGATTTAAAAACATTTAGTAGGTCTCCAATTCTTGTGAATTTCAAAAGGGCCTCCGATAGCGTGGCAGTAGAGTGGCTAACTTTTAGTCTTTTTGAATCTCAGAAATTGAGTTCGAATCTCAACGAGTATGTTTTTTTTTTCTTTGAAAAAAGTTAGTAGATCTTTAATGCGACCAAACAACATTTATGTCAACCGTGACATTAGCGGTTGACATATTTTGTCAGAAAATCGTATCTATAAATTTCTGTTGGGAAAAGTCGGGCAGATAAAAATGTATTCTATTTCCTTAACTTACAATTAAATCGAAAATTTATATCAAAAATGGCGCGAAATTAAAAAAAAAACTATTTTTATACTCTGATATATCATATAGGAGTATATTAGATTTACAGCCGTGTTCTGGCGTTGTGATACTTAAGTCACAAGTCACAAGTCCATACAATTTGAGGCTCTTGTGACCGAGCTAGAATAAGGCTGTTAGTGTACCATTTGTAACGCATCGAACCAATCATCGGACACAAAAATGAACTACACCAGGGTGTTAGGGATGAAAAAAGATTTTTATTTCCGCATGTCTGTCCGTCTGTCTGTGCGCCTGACTGTTCATATGTCTGTCCGTCTGTCTGTCCGTCTGACTGTCCGTCTGTCTGTCCGTCTGTCTGTCCGTCTGTCTGTCCGTCTGTCTATCCGTCTGTCTGTCCGTCTGTCTGTCCGTCTGTCTGTCCGTCTGTCTGTCCGTCTGTCTGTCCGTCTGTATGTCCGTCTGTCTGTCCGTCTGTCTGTCCGTCTGTCTGTCCGTCTGTCTGTCCGTCTGTCTGTCCGTCTGTCTGTCCGTCTGTCTGTCCGTCTGTCTGTTCGTCTGTCTGTCCGTCTGTCCATCCGTCCGTCTGTCTGTCCGTCAGTCTGTCTGCCCTTGAAAACCATAACTTTCGAAAGGATTGAGCTAGAGACTTGAAATTTTGTATAGTTACGTTCCTCGTAAATGGCTATATGCTAAGTTCTTGAAGGGGTAAAATCGGACCATTCCCCCTTCCCCCTCCACCATACAAACGAAAAATTTTTTTTGGTGATTTCCTTGAAAACGGCAAGTCATATTGGAAAATTTAGTGTTTGAAATAGGATTTTACATAACTCATCTATACATCAAAATCCAATTACTCCTTTCCGCCTCTCCTATACAAATGGATTTTTCTAAATCAACATTTTGTGTGTCATCATATAGAGTATTTGACGATTGACCCCTGGCAATTATAGCTTTTCTTATGTTTGAAAAAAAAATATTCCACAATGACTTTCGAATAGAATTTAATCTGCAAATGAATTCAAATATGAAGTATACAATTCTTGCACTTTTCACTTACCATAATCTATTTCATCTTTTAATCTACTTAACATAACCTTTTCACTTACTATATTTGAGTGTTGAATTATAAAAGTCGTAAGTATTTTAATTTCCTTCGCGGAAAGAACTAAAAGGATTTCTTCGTGTGGAATGAGCAGCTTGAAAAGGGGAAATTATTTTAAAAATTTAACAAGACACAGGGTATATAGTGAAAATCATACAAAGGAGAGCATATTGAAGAAATACATTTCATTTTCAAATAATTTCATTTATTTGTGTAGCAACACTCGTCGTTGAATTGAAGTTACGGCCAAGTATGACGCGGGAGTAAAACGACAACATTTAACCACCGCTTATGAGGCGTTTAAGGGAACTCGATTCAAAGGGAAATATAATGCCATCGTCGTCATATTCGCGAATTTTTCCAAATGTGACGAGAAAAATATAAGTATACACAAAATTTGATATTATCCTAACAGGTGTAGTTAGTATACCTACGTGTATAACGTGCGCAAACGACACACATCTCACTTGGCATATGGTATTCAATTTCTTTTAAACTTAATCTCTAATTTTATGTATTATATGCCATGCCAGCGCACTCATGTTCATCTGTTTATTATTTGGTGCCAAATAGCATATTAAGATTTCGCTGTCCTACTCCTGTGGAACTCCATTGAAAATTTTAACTGGATGAAAGAGTGAAGACGGTGACAACATCAAGATTTCGCTGTTGATTTTTGCTTATGGTTTTGTATGAATAAAAGAAATCTTTATAAAAAGAAGAACTTCTATATATATATATCTATATGTATATTACAGAAGAAACGTAGAAAGAAATGAAAGAACAAAAGTGACAAACGAAAATTCTCCTATTTGTATGCGCATTTCCACTTTTACTTGCTAATGGGATGCAGGTGATGGCATGGCATGGAGTACAAAGACCGAAAAACGAAATAACCGTTGATATCATTGGGGGATATGTATGGGCACATAGTATAGAACCCGTGCTTTCCATTCATATACAATAAGTATACAGAACTTCTCAAAATATCGTCGCAAAGGTAAAAAATAAAGGAAGAAACGGTTATGCTGACGGAAAGTATGAGTCAGAAAGTCAGATGGATAAGGCGTTTACCACGGTATCCACCCAAAGCGACACAAAACATTGGAGTTGAAGTTTGAGTTTTTTATTCTTTGTGGGATTTCCTGCAATAATATGACATCTAAACCAAGTTTTCAGCTACTGAAATTTCTTACCACAGCAACTTTATCCAACACTGACAGGAGATGTTGCAAAAATAATGAGTGTTTTCACAACAAGTTGAAAACGCAACTTTTATAAAACTTTTTTTTCGTTTTTTTTTTTTCAAAACAGAGAAATGAATACGAACAACAAATTTGAACATTATGGTAAGAATTTTTTGTGGAACAGACTATTTTAAATAAAACAATGCCATTTAAGAAAAATTGAATACCATATCACGTGGAAAATTCTTGAGAAAATAGTTTTTTAGCAACTTCTTTGAAAATACGAAATTAACTAAAACTCATCAGACAATTATGGAGGGAATCAAATAAATTACGGACAAAAACTAAAGTATAAAATGTTTTAAACCGCAGAATTTCAGGACAGAAATGTTTAAAATAGCTTGTTTTTAAATAATTTTGCTTGTTTTTTAAATTTTCTTGGTTTAAAGTCCAAATAATAAAGGAAATATCAGTTGTCAAAACTTGTGAGCACACGCAAGTTTCATTCAATATTTATATTTCGTTTCGGAAATAATAGGGCAATTCACTCTTGATCGTAGATAGTAAAATCGTAGATTGTAGTGTACATCTACGATGGAGAAGTACAACGAAGCGTAAGCAGCGCTTTACTAGAGGTTGTGGGTTTTGTCGTAAAATTTCGACTCTTTTATTTATTTTCTTTACCTAAATTGTTAAAGCATTTTTTAACTCTTAATTTATACTACATCATATAAATACTTTAATTTACTTGCTTTTCCAATGTCCATTTAAGAGTTGGCACCAAGTTGACATGTCACAAAACATGCCTTAACCTCACTTTATTAGACGTACGACAAAAACTACGATTTTACCATACCTTCGGGTGTGGTAGATTGTAGTTTTCGTACGAATTTATTTTAAAACTACGAATTTATTTACGATTCTACGAGCTTACGATCAACTACGATAAAGAGTGAATAGCCCTAATATGTAAGAAGAATATTTTTTTCAAATATCTGGAGAACTGTTACACGGCAAAAAATCTTGGAGTGAATTCCAATCAAAACTGGATTACGCTGGACCTATATGTAATCCAATGGAAAATTCTAATCCAATAATATGGATTGGAAATTTTTATAAATTTATTTTTGGTTTAATTCAGTATTAAAGTCTAAAATTTTGATTAAATTGTAGACATTAATGTTAAAAGTACTTAAGTTCGATACATAATAAAAAACTTTTCAAATATGACTGCAAAAAAAGCTAAAATATTTTCAAAAATTCGCATGTATTAAATTCCAATCCAAAATATGTATTAAGATTTCGTCAATATAATTGTTGGATTGAAAAATACTCCAGGATTTTTTGCCGTGTACAGATATATAAAAACCGTTAAAGAAAAAATGCATTTTATTTCCTTTGAATCTGAGCCGTGCTGCAACATTAAAGGGTCTTCCCCTAAGGTCTGGCTGAAACTATAAAAAATGTGCATTTTTCACAAAAGTAGTGCATAGTTTTCGAGAGGTTTTAAAAAAAACTGAATTTTTTCAAATATCATGAAAACCGTTAGAGATACAAAAAAACCCATTAAATCAGAAAATGTAGAAAATTTTATATCCTTTAATTTTCTTTTGTATTCATTTTTCCCCAAAAACCCGTAAGTTTCGAAAAATTTTCAAAAACCGTATTTTTTTTCAAACAAAAATTGTTTGGGAGGTACCCGTTATAGTTACCGTTACTTGTCCAAAAGTTCACAGAAAACTTCGATTTTGGTAAAACTTATTCACGAGAAATATCAAGTCACTGGGTCGACCCGTTCTCGAGTTATTTAACCATTCAAGGCACGACTTTTTATATTTGGCTGAAAATTTGTTTTCTGAAAATACGGAGCCGATCACGCACCGAAACAAAGTTTCAGGGAGTCTATCACCTATCGGAGAAAATCAAACTCAGCAGGCTAGGAAGTCCCAAGCGGTTCCCTGTTGTTTAGAGGGGTTAAAAAAGAAACAAAAAAAACCCCCACCTCACAAATTCTTGTATAGTTATTTTCACAAGGATTTGAAAGGTTTTGACTTTTTTTTGTGTTTCCAAATTAATTTTAATATGCTAAAAACTCTTTTCTTGGTCTTTGGCATTTGTATTTTCTTTTCTTTGCTGAAACTCTTTACCGAAACTCGAACCTGGACCTCTCCATATGTTAGATAGTTCGTCATCTGAATGTGCCGTAGAATTCAGCTTACAATGAGCCTCCACACGTTCAATGTTACTTGACAATTTTACTTGAATGACTCATGTTTCAATGTTACATTTGGAGGCAATTTCCATGAATGTTATTTCACGAAAATTTTCATCAATCATACTTGTCAAGTAACATTGAACGTGTGGGGGCCCCTTTAAGATATTCAAGCCAATTGGCAAGTTTTTTTTTAACGTGAAAAACCTTTACAAGGAAAATAACTCCTAAAAATGATTTTTTACCTTTTTAAAACATTTATAAATCCTTAAAAGTTTTCGTGTCCACTGACAGACAGACTGACATGTAAAAATGAAGTTGATTTTTGCACACATCCCTCGTACTCAGATCTATGACATAGATATATCGCGGGGGGCGGGGGGAGTAAGGGGAGGAGGTAAAGTGATTTCGCAACTTAGTCTTTGCGCTATGTTACTCTCTCGCGGGGAAACTACTGAACCGATTGGCCTGAAATTTGGCATAGATGTTCGCCAGAGGTCCAGTCCCAACATAGACCCATTAAAAAGTAGCCCGAGAGGTGGGGGAGTAAGGGGAGGGGGTAAAGTGATCTCGAAATTTAGCTCTTCCTCTATGTTACCCTTTCACGGGGAAACTACCGAGCCGATTGACCTGAAGTTTAGCTCCAACATAGACCATCAAAAAAAAAATTTGAAAAAACTTAACCCGGCAACGACGGGTATGCAAGCTAGTAAGCAATAAAAGTTTTCCAATATGACCTATAAACCGAAAATTATCACAATAAATAATATTAAAATCTCAGTGATTGAGAAAATCAAATAATCGGTATTAAAATATATATTTACAAAATAAATATCAAATAAATAAAAGTCAATCCATACAGTTATGCTACATAGTACTAGTTTGTTCATAGATATCACGTCCTAAAAAGAAAATTGTTCGAACGACAGCATTTAATATGGAGCAATTGAATTAAGAAACTTGTTATACTCCAATTAATAAATTTCCTTGACCTGACAAAAACGATTTAATAAAAATCTAGTAAATTAAGGCTCACTTTACTTTACGGTATACCAAAGTGGATGCTGATTCATTCATGTATGTATCAATTCCAGGTTCAATTCCATCCTGTTGTACATAAAAAGGTATTATCATTTTATTAGTAAGAATTCGAGGTAACCGTAAAGAAGTCTTATATTAATTAGAAACGAGAAATACTAGTATCATATTAATGCAGTTAAATGAATGAATATTATCTACATTGGCTAAATAAAGATATGCATGAATAGATAAAGATATGCTCATGAGGTTTTATTTTGGTCAATTTATTGGTGAACCGACTGGTGACGGGCGGGCAGGGCGGCCCAACCAGACCCAACATTTAAGTCAGGAGGATAAAATATCTACGAATCTACGAGTATATGTCTAAGAATATGCATATGAGTTTTAATACTCTTAACCCACTATGTGAAGTGTTTACTTGAAGATAGACCGGTTGCTACTCGATATGCAACTTGTCTATTAATTATCAATATCTAAGTATATCTTTAATACATATTAGATAACATTTTAGTGACTCTAGGAATTTGTCCAATCAGTTAAGTGCTAAAAAGATAAACAGTTTAACCTGTATCGCTCAGATTTTGCGTTTTCCTCTATTTAGAAATCTTGTCAATCGTAAGTTTTTTCCTAAAGAATTTCTTCCCTTTTAAACAAAATAGACAAGGGTAGAATCCTTTTGAGTACTTTTGGGTAAGTAGCAATATGATATTTGTCATAGTAATATGATGTCTACTTTTTGAAAGAAATTTTCTTTTAGCCATCGAAACATAGAAAAGGCGGTCATCACATTGACTGAGGAATTCTATCCCGAAATTCTTCTACTGTTTTACAAAATTTATTATTAGAGAGAAGAAGTACTTTGCCAACCGGAAACCAATTACAATTTCAAGTGATACTCGGGACAGTTTCATATTGGAACAAGTATCCAAAGAAGATGTCATTTGATTTGAAAATAATTGAACCGACAACGATACCGTTCTATTTTTTTAAATTTATACAAGTATATTTCTGTTTGTCTTGAAACTCTGCAATCGTGTACTTGACGCAGAATGCCGGACAATGTTTTGTACCACAGACCTTCTTAACATCAGTTGTTCTTTGGTTCCCATGGCTAAAAATATATTCCTCTCAACATCGAATGGGGACATGTTCGCTTTATTATAAATATCGAATTGAGAAAAACTCAAAAAAAACATCTTTTTTAACGACATAAGCAATTATTTTGTACGTCTCGTTATCAGTAAATACTATGGAAGTTAGTATAGCGTGAAAATGGCAATGGAAACATATCAAACGTGAAAATTTAAACCATTTGAATGATTTTTACAGGAAAAATTTAATTGCAAGCGAAAAAAAACTCATTTTCTTTGACAATTTTCGTGATGTTTTGTAACAATTCAAAATATTCCGAAGAGAAAAATTTTTCAGAGAAAATGCAAAACGCAAAGCCTGCGGCCCATTTCACTTTATTGCTGTTTTTACAAGTTACATTGCGATTGTAACCAAAATGGTGGTTTGATTTTTTACTGTTTACTCTGAAACTACGCGTTTTTCATTAGTCTTTTACAGTAATCCCTCCAACTGCGCGGTAGATACGTTCCACAAAAAGAGGGCGCGAACCGAAACCGCGCACTGTGATCAATACTTTGAATGAAATTTTGGGGTTAGGAACATGTTTTTTAAACGAAAATTATAAAAAAATCGCGCATTTTTACCGCGCAGTTCGAAATTTTGGTATTAAAAGCTTAACCGCGCAGTTGCGAAACCGCGCAGTTGCGAAACCGCGCAGTTGCGAAACCGCGCTGTTGCGAAACCGCGCAGTTAGAAGCCGCGCAGTTAGAAACCGCGCAGTTGGAGGGATTACTGTATATGGCAAAAGTTAGAGACAATAAAATTTTCTACATCACCGTATCTTAAGCCGTTATCGGGATATATCGTTATTCAAAAAAAAATCTGTTTTTTGCGATTATCTCAAAAAATAACGGGTTTTTGGTGATTTAATGTATGAGATGAATTCAAGAGAATAACGTTTGCCATAATTTTGTCTTTTACCGTTATCCGATATCGTTTACCGTTATCGAGATTATTACCATTATCATTAAAAATTAAAAACATGTATTTTTGCGAATTGCTTGCAAAATAACGGTTTTTTGGGAAAAAAAACAGTTGACATCATAATTAAAGGTATTGAAATTCTCTACATTTTTGCCTTTTACCATAATTCGATAACATTGACCATTATCGAGATATTTCAGATTTTGTAAAATAAAAAATCACATTTTTATGTAAATGTTTATGTAAACTAGTATTTTATTATTTAGTGTTTAACCATTGAACCATTTCTGATTCATGGTTTATACTCGACCTTTTAGCATTGAATCCTATTTTTTTTACTCCACCAAAATCCTGTAAGCCTGCGTGGAAGCTGGCAAAGCAGGCTCTGATGACGGTGAGCCAGCTTTCCATACCCGAAACAGGCTCCTGATGGGTTTTCAGGGCAGACATGTCCGACCTGTTAGGGGGAAATTTGGATGTGAAAACATCCGCAAAAATAATATAATTGTGTTGTTTTTGCAGACCTTATAAGCCGAGAAATTCCAATTGGACTAGTATTTTATTCTTATGTTCATGTAAACTAATATTTCATTCGTCAGGTAAACTGTGCAGAAACGTAGATTTTGCATAAGAAAGTCATGTGCTGTTCACATCAGATATTTTTCACATCGGGCAGGACCAAATGAAAACAGAGCGGCACATGGGGTAAAACCTCTTGCACCCCTATTCCTTTTCTCACAAAAAAGTAATAAAAATGAATTATTATGTGCCTGAAACTGTTGAAAGATCGATCATACAGAAAATTTGCCTCAATTTTCCCTGTAATCATCTAAGCGAAAAATATAAACGAATCCAATTTGTTCAAAATTCAATAAAAATTGATCCAAATATGCCAAAAATTAAAATTTCATAATGAAATGCGCCGCAGGCAAATTTTCTAAAGAAACATGCACCGCTGGCAGAAGTTTTTTCAAGCAGGTGAAAATACACTTGGCCAAGGAGACCCTACCAAGCCTCTAGGGAGACATTTTTGCCATTTACTGTAAGTCGATATCTTTTACTATAGATATTTTAAATTTTGTTTTTTTTATATAATCTAATATTTATAAACTCAAAAGTTGCGCAGATTTTGTATAAGAAAGTCATGTGCTGTTCACATCAGATTTTTTTTTTTTTTGTTTTTTTTTTTTTTTTTTTTTTGATTTCTTGATGTTCACCTCAATTTGTGGACGTCTCTCTCGGATACAATCCTATTTCTCTATATTAGTTCAATCTTCTTTAACATAGAATAGTGTGCTCATGGATATAATGATACCATTTAACCGTTACTTAATCCTCTCAGGTTTCCAGGAAACACCCACACGCAACAACAAAGTTTTCCCATTGCCATTACTAGTCAATTGAGTTTTGAGATGGTCAGCGCCGGCTCTATGGTTCTATGCGCCCTATGCAAGTTATTTTTTTGCACCCTATGCAAGTTTTTTTTGCGCCCTTTTTGTTTGAATTAAAAAAAAGTGTACATATGGAAGATAAGTAAATAAATTTAAAGGCACAAAACGTTTTATGTAAAATAATTCATACAAATAAAATAATTACAAGTTCAACGAATTATAATAGTTCAACATAAAGTATAAAAAAGTTAACAATTTTATTTATTTAAGTTTCTAAAATTTTACTTTTCTTGCGCCCTTTAGCTCGGCGCCCCATATTAGGTTGAGCCGGGCCTGGAGATGGTCGGTGGATGCAAGAAAAGAATTCGTTTTCTTGATAAATCCGATGCTATTTTAGTATCATTAGAATTTAATTATATTATAGATGTAACAGACAGAAAATAGCCAACGATTCGCCTTCTTTGAAATTGAATCTGTATACTGATTAATAGATTAATAGAAATGTTTCGTTTTTTTATCCCTTTTGAACACCTTTATACTGTATCCACAATCTGGCAATTTAATCATCTTTTGTGACATCTAAATAATTGGCTTGTAGTCTTAGACTTTGTTGGTTGTCGTCTTTATCATAGCCAGTTATAGGCTTTATTCGATAACAAAGTGAATGGCATGGTTTAGGATGTCTACTACGATATAATACTCTACTTGGAATGGAATACAGTCAGTTATCAGGAGCATACTGAAGGTATATAATATTTGTATATATTGTAAGATCAAGGAAAAACAGAACATTGTGGTTGCTATGTTTTCAAGTAAGTCTTGTATAACAGCTTCGTTCAGGAATGACTATCGTAGGCTAAGTTCAGAAATACCACACGCCACTTCAACCAACGCTTTTCTTATAACCCCCGCACAAGAAAAGAATCTGATTGCCTGATCCCACTTTTTTTTCCTCGGGTTGAGGTTTTCTTTACTAAGAAATGCTTTCATTTGTTCTTTCATATATTATTCTCTTATTTTATTGTATAATTTTATATATAGATGTCGCCTGTTCCTACTATGAACTTTATACGGAAATTATTTGTAATCAACCTATATGCAAGCCTTATGTAATACAAGCGAATGACACCAAGTATACAGACTGAAAATGATGGGAATAACCAGCAGAGAATCAGTTGAACGACATCCTGACAGTTTGTAAGGATCTTGCAGTTAGATAAGAAAATTAAAATAACTGGAAAATATGTATGAAAATTTTGGACTTTTAAATGCGCACATTCAATCAATGGCAATTTTTTCGTGGCAGTTATGGTATGCTGATGACGGAGCACAACAATGTTATTGACGTTGACGACTTATATTACACAATAAAATCGAACCACAACCTAGATACCATCGTCAACAGTTATGTGACGGACGGTAACATAAAATGTTCATAAGCTTCATTTAAGAGTAAATGTTTGCTATCATTTCTTTCATTATAATTTATTTTTTTGTTTTTTTTTTTTACAGAAATTATAATGACATGTTACCATAGCATCAGCATTTGCCAAAGGCAGAGAAGTATGATTACCAGAAAAAAAATCATCATTGAAAAATCTACCTTTAAATTTTCAATAAACGTTGACAAAAGCGAAATTGAATTCGATTTTATTATATTATCATGATTTAATGAGATTTTCAATCATTTTCACAAAAACAATAATAAAGTTATTATACAATTCGAATCGTAGCCATAACTCCTTCATAGAAATTAAGCTTTTTCAGCACAGATATTAAAGGAATTACCACGAAATTTCATATATTTTGATGCAAATGACTGCGAAAAATCTTCAATAAAAGCACAAAATGAGAAATTATGATTATCTTCAATTTTTGACCCATTGAAACGGAACCAATCAACATTTGATTTCATAACCTAACCTTTCTATATATCTATCTTGTTATATCAGTTTTTTTCGAGTATTTATATGATGTGTTAAATCAGCAAACTGCAAAAGCTTTATTATGTCGTTTTATGTGACTATATTTTTTATGCGATATAATACATATCGTCGGTGTACAGGCAAAACACACTAAGACACATTTTTTTTTGGGTTTTGAGTTATCATAACTACATAAACGAGCTGAATTTTTTCTTTTTTTTGTTGAAAATCTCAAAGTCCTTCGATGTCAACCTGCGCCGCAATCCGTTTTTATACTCTATATCATATAAAAGTATCTTAGATTTATTATACCGTTTGTAATGCATCGGACACAAACATGAACTACACCAGGGTGTTAGGGATGGCAAAAGATTTTGATTTCCGCATGTCCATCCGTCTGTCCCTCTATCCATCTTTCCATCCCTTTATCCGTCTTTCCATCCCTCTATCCGTCTTTCCATCCCTCTATCCGTCTTTCCATCCCTCTATCCGTCTTTCCATCCCTCTATCCGTCTTTCCATCCCTCTATCCGTCTTTCCATCCCTCTATCCGTCTTTCCATCCCTCTATCCGTCTTTCCATCCCTCTATCCGTCTTTCCATCCCTCTATCCGTTTTTCCATCCCTCTATCCGTCTTTCCATCCCTCTATCCGTCTTTCCATCCCTCTATCCGTCTTTCCATCCCTCTATCCGTCTTTCCATCCCTCTATCCGTCTTTCCATCCCTCTATCCGTCTTTCCATCCCTCTATCCGTCTTTCCATCCCTCTATCCGTCTTTCCATCCCTCTATCCATCTTTCCATCCCTCTGTCCGTCTTTCATCGCTCTATCCGTCTTTCCATCCGTCCATCAACACCACAACTGCCGAAAGGATTGAGCTAGAGACTTGAAATTTTGTACAGTTGCGTTTCTCGTAAAGGGCTAGGCTATATAACGGACAAAATCGGATCATTCCTTTCCCCCACACCCATACAAACGAATCAGTTTTCCACAATTTTCTCGAAAACGGTGAGTCATATTGAAAAATTTATAAAGGTAAAATGTGTTTAGAATGGGATTTTATATAACTCATCCATACATCAAAATCCAATCGACTCCCCCCTCCCTCTCACACAAATGGAATACTTTTTTCCTGTTTTCTGTGCATCGTATCGAAAATGTAATTTACAAAAAAAAACCTGCCACTAAGTAAATTTAACTATCTTGAAATTTAAAACTTTATAGCCAATTGAACTTTAAAAAATCTGTATTATCGCGAGGTAAAGAGAAAATATTTTAAAAAAATAATATGGGATTTAAAAGTTCATAATACCACCCACTCATATGCAGATTTATCCAAATAATTTTGTATAAATGGAAACCAGTTTTCTCTACCTTTCTAAAAATTTAATTATATAATTCTGATTCTTCGGGTGTGGACTAGCAAAGAAAACAGGTCAATGCAAGTATGAGACACAATTTGATCGCATTCGGGTTACGAATCGAAGGAAAAAACGTTAATCGAGAAATCTGTTGTGATCATAAAAAAGGTGTATATGTTGTCTGAAATCTTTGACAATGTTAAAAAGTTGTTTTTCAAATTTTTTTGTCTATAATAATTTACGAATTTACCAAGACTTATTTGTTAAATAAAAAAATATTTATTCAATTGACAGCTAGTGCTGCTGACTTTGTGTTCGCTTAGATATATCTCGATAAACCAATTTGTACCAAATTTGACCCATTTGTACCGGCCGGGGCAGTCCCGAATTTAGGCATACTGTTTCAGAGACCCGGAAATAAATTTTTGAACTCAACATTTATCATGTTGTTTCAGCCATTCCTCTTCTGCCCTATATTTCTATATTATAAAAAAATCGTTTGTTCCCGAAATGGCAATTCCATTTTAAATTTTCATGATTTTTTTTAACTTTAATTTAAGAGTTAAAAGCATAAAAAATAAAATAAAATAAATATTTATCTCGCGTTTATTTCTGAAACGCAGCACTCAAAAAATTATTATTTCCTTTTTAGTACATTTTTTTAACCTTTAGACCAGGGGCATCAAAATAACTGTCGCTCCCTTTACAATCAAAATTTATAACCACTACAAATTAAAATACAGTTCAATGAAACACAACCTTCCACGGCAATGGCTTGACACGAACTGATTTAAATTGAAATGCGTCATGCTAATAATGCACCGATTCCAACTCAAAGCACGATTCGTTTTATTCGTGCGATCCGAAGCCGCAACACACAAGCATTAGAGCACACAATAAAAGGTCGATTATAGTGGCTACGCTGTTAAAGCCAATCTGTGTGATGAGCCAGCCGAGCCACTAGCTGATGACGCCTGCTTTAGACTGCCGGGATAGGCCCCATATAATATGTAGTTTCCAAATATAAATATTTATAACCATAATAAAAGCTATAATTGCCAATCTGGCAATTATTGAAAACCCGTATGGTGATTTAAGTGAACGGCGTACAGTTGTATCAAAATTCCGCTTTGAAGTCAAACTTTCCAATAAGATTTTTTTAAATTTATTCCAATCGGATTTTGATGTATGGTAGTTTTATGTAGAATCATATCCTAAATAACTTTTGTTCTCGCACTTTTTTGATAAGATGCACCGTTTTTGAGATATTCGTATGGGGGTACCCCCCTAATGGTCCATTTTTCCCCATTAACGAACTTAGCCTTGCATTTTACGAAATACGGACCTGTGCAAAATTTCAAGTCTGTAGCTCAATCCATGCGCCCGCAATCCGCGCCACAGACAGACAGATGGACGGACAGACGGATGGACAGACGGACGGAGGGACAGACAGACGGACGGACGGACATGCAAAATTCAATTTTTTTATCATTCTATACACACTGGTGTAATTCATTTTTGTGTATAAACTGTTACCGTCATTTTTTTGTGATGCGGCCCGCGGTTTGGTGTAGAAAACTCAATGTGAGAACTAAGTTTGATAGCACTATTCTACACATAGCAGATTTGGCTCTTAGTCAAAGCCCACCCCATGATAAATCTCCACCTGACTTAGCTTCAAAATACTCCCCAATATTGATGATTATACTCCTTTTGAAAATTATGAAACGGAAGCTCTAATGTGCAAAATTATAATCCCCGAGTAAGATAAATTCAATATGGTGGCATTTTTTTTATCAAAATGACAAGCCTGCGGTCCAAAAAAAATTGTCCGGTTCAAAAAAATTAATTAATTGTTGGCAATTTACGACGTTTCGATATTTACGAAGACATTTTGATACACGATGCTCAAAATTTTTATATACGATTACAAAGATTTCATAATCGTGTATCAAAATTTTGAGCCTCTTGTATCAAAATGTCTTCGTAAATATCGAGACGTCGTAAATCGAGGCGCCCCTGTATTTTTGAATCCTTAACACATTTTTATAAGGTCAATGAACTACAATTTCACATAATTTTTCTATACATAAAATTTCAATGCCGAAATATTCTCCAGCTAATTTAATTTTCTAATATCCCAGAAATTGGGTTCAAAAATTTGTAGGATACCAAGATTTTCAACATAATTTGTTTGAGAAAGTAAAAAAAGGTAGTAAAAGATTTTACAGCAAAACATACGACTCCTGACCAGGTTAAGTAAATACAAATGTTTATACCAGCATATGCTGATAAATACGTTGATTTACTGAACTCACCTTAAAATGACAAATTTTTTGTTAATTTAGTTTTCTGGTATTCCAGTTTCCTTTGTGCGTGCTGCGAGATATATCCAATTTTAGGTGTTCGTAATAAAATTTAAAGTTACATAAACTTCACTCAAAAACATAGATGTAATTAAAACAAAAATGAAATAGCACATTCAGCAATTAAAAACGAGTTTCATTACTTTGCATTATTTTTTTTTTATTTCTTGGGCATATTTTTTTCCTTACTTATTCCTCAAAATGATTTCTTCAAGTTATATTTCGCAGATTCCGTGCAAAACAAACTCATCCAACCACTAAACGTGTGATGTATCACTTTAAGAAAATAATTTCCGTAGATGTTTCCATCAAATGGAATTGCTTTTAAGCGATTTTATTTTATGTATTCTATGTATTCTCCTCCATGGATATATTTTATCCCGAGATTTTTTGCTTCACCCTTTTTCCAATTTTTTTTTTTTATGTTTTGTGATAGTACACACTCTAATTGCACAATGCACACTGATGATGATGGAATTTTACCGCATTTAGTAGTGTATCAAATTCACTTTGCACTAATAACACTTGGTTGTTTTAGAAGTAAACGTTTCTAAAGATCTTTTCTTGTGATTTCAATTTTCTTTTTAGGAGAAAAACTTTTGGAACTAATGGAACCACCATCGAACAAGTATTAAAAAAAAGAAAAATCCGAAACAGTTGATCAACAATGTACAAAACCGAAAACCAAAAAAAAAACTGGAAAATTTGTAAACAAAAAAAAATTTGGGGTACCGAAAAAAATAGTGTTTTCTTAGTGCGTTAGCATAATCCGAGACGGTTAAACGAGATAAGACCACAGTCAGCCAACATGAAATTCGATCAGACCGTTATTTCGCCGTCAGACACAATACTATGACTAAAAATTCACCTTTAACATCTGATTTGTGGGATTAAAGAAGGCTAAATCCAACTTGAAAGAAATGATGCCACACACAATCGCAAACTCCATTCGAACGCGAACGAAATGTCGTGTCCGGTTTAAAAGCCACTTTAGTGTTTTTCACGTTTATTTTTCCTAATTTCGCTTTGGCCGTTTCTTGCAAGATGCCCCAAAAAGGGGGGACGTTACTAAAATGTCAGCAGCCTGACTTAAACGATCGATCGCAAGCCAGGCAAATGGTAAACCAGGTAAATGATGGCCAAAACCAACTCTGTGTAAATATTCACGAGACGAGCTAACACACGCCGACAAAACCGTTCACTCAGTCCAACGGACTACTATCGAATGGGATCGGTTTTCTTCAGGTATGGAAATTTGCCCCAATCGAGCCAACGATCCCCAGATCACGCCAGGTAAGTAACATTCGCTGGCCAAGCTAAGCTAACTGATCGCCACAGCAAATGGCAGTGCAACAAACTCGTTTTGGCTTCTTGCTTGTTTTTTTCTTAGCGTCCACAAAAGTGCATTCAGGTAACTATCCAACAGAAAATCCAACTTAAAATCGACCGACTTCAGGTGAAAGAGTTTTCCCATCCACTCCGGTTGTTCATTCAACACAGAGCTTTTAACCGATACGATAATGCAAATGAAGAACAGTCCATGGCCAAGAAATGGAACTACACAAAAGATTTTTCAAAGATCCTCGAAGTATATCGAAGACCCTTTCACAGAACCAAACATGTGGTGTTTCTTAATTACACATTGGTATAAAATAGTAACTATTTTATAATGGGGAACCGTGACTACCACGAAAATAGTTAATTTTAAGTACAAAAATAGTCAAAATCGGATATTTTTATAATATATTTAACTACGTTGTTGTAAAATTTACTGTTTTGGTGTTAAATTGACTATTTTTGTAATTGAAATAACCTATTTTGTTATTGAAATAAAACATTTTTTTAATAGTCACGATCCCCTAAAAAATCAAATTTACTTTTTTTCCGCGTGTAGTAGAAAGATGCCACTGACAAAACAATTAACATTAGTTACTATTTTAACCTTTAGACTGCCGGGGTGGCCACGAACGGGGCTACATACTATTTCGGAAACTTCATACAATTTGTAGATTCGAAATATATTGGGAGTACAAATGGAAATCCGATGTTTTTCAATAGATGGCGCTAGTAGTAAAATGCTGGTCAAAAATGTCAGATCAGAAACGTCAAATGATAAGCTAGTCGTTTAGTTTAGTTTTTAAAATTCTAAGTGGTTCAATTTTTTCGCGACAGACTTTATTTTAAGCTTGAGCGTTAGTAAAGCTTCGATCGAAGTTTTTGTCTCGAATAAATACAGTGGCATAATTCTGGATTTCGCGGGAAAAATTTTTTAACACACAATATTTAATATCCTGCCTCAATGAAAACAAAATACAGTTGCCAGGGATGAGAAACGTTATCGTAACGTAACGAAATAACGATTTTACTGTTTTTCCCTCGAAATTGCATTATAACGTCATAATAATTTAATTCCGTTACACTAACGAAAAACGTAACGAAAACAGAAAAAAAAATTTTGGTTTTTTCATTTATTTTTATTTTATTTTATTCTTTGTTATTTTTTTTTTGTGAAAAATTCATCGAGTACCAAAAAAATATCATTTAAAACCTTGGGGTAGTATTTTTAATATTTTTTTGATTTTTAATCGGACTTCGTTTTGGCCAGATTCAGATAATCTTTTAACACTCTAACTGCCACGACAGTTTTAAGCCTTTTTCGAATATTTAGTTGTCAGTCAAAAAGGATGCACTAAGAGAAAAAAAATGAAACAAAATTATACCTAAATGTTATTTTATTACCATAAAATGTGTGCAACTACAAAAAATCGTTGCGGTTGCAGCGAACACTTTAATAATTTTCATTGTGGCCGTTGTGTACAATTAGCTGTCAGGTCTTTTTGACTGACGTGGCAGTTAGAGTGTTAAGCTACTTTTTTGGTGGCGGAAATATTTTCTTTTTGATATGTAGCCAATTTTCTCATTAAAGCAATTGTGATTTTGTAGACACATTATTAATCAGTGTGTCGTTCACGTCACTTCTTACTTTTATTGTACGCCAATGTGAATTATAGGTGAATTACATATATCTTAAATATTTAGACCCGATTGTGTAAATTGCTGCATTTTTAAGCACAATCCTTATATATCCGTGCTTGTCGATGCTATTTGGGAAGTTTAAAAATTGATTATCTCAAACCTACATTTTGGCGTTTGGTACACGATAGTTCTTAAGCGACGATATTTCTTTTATCTGGGAGTACTACCGACTTTAAACTTTTTTGCCACTGGAACAGAATAAATAAAAATTAACCAAAAATTGCGGGTACTACCGAAAACCATTATTTGAATAAAAATTTCAATCTGCTAGTACTCTTACTAATTGCATACTTTGGGGCATTTTTTTGTGTTTGCCAAAACAAATGACAGTAAGATTCTTATGGCACGTCCAATCAAAAGATTAATTTAATTAGCACAATTTTTTTGTTGAAATATTCAAAGTATAAAAGACATCGTTTTTCAAGATTTTTTATATTTGCATCAGTTTCCACTTCTTTCTTTCCTGTAAGCAAAAAAGATATAAAACATTAAAAAAAACATTTTTTTAAATTTCTCTGGTAGAAATACTCGGACGCCCTTCTTTGGTTTTTTATCTACTTTTCTCACTCTCTCCATAAATATACAATACAATCTACATATATAATTTAGTAATTTCAACTCATAAAATATTTTAATTCTTATCCTTTTCAGGCGCCCGTTGTTTAAATCCAATTTTTAAATAAACATCAAACCGACTTTTTTTCGTTGACTGGTCAGTTTACAATTAATATTCCCCATATCCTAGAATTTTTTATGAATTAAAATATTTCCGGTAAACATAATGGAGATTTTTTTTCATCCACCAGGATTACATTGGTAGAGATAAAGAAAAAACTCATCAGATATGAACATCATTTGACTTTCCTCTGCAAAATGCAGTTTTGGGAAAAAATATGTAAAAAAAATATTTTTTCAAATCTCTTAAGAACCGTTAGAGATACGCCGTTAAAGTAAAAAAGAATTTTTTCCCTTTAAATTTAATTATAAGTAAGGTGACCATACGTCCCGGAATAGCCGGGACAGTCCCTGAATAGCCGGGATAATCCCGGAAACTAAATTTTTGTCCCGAATTTTTAAATTAATGCTATAATTTATCAAACACTAGAAATAACGACTACTAAATATATTTCAAATTCTATACTTAGACTAGGAGTTGCTGTAAATTAGATCTTTTTGGCTTGCGGCGCATTTGTTCAACGATTTTCCACAAAAGATATTATTTTTACCATTTCCGTTGTGATTATTCATGGAACGTAAAGAGCCCGAAGAATTATAGGTAATTTTGGCTTGAGACGGTGCAGCACTTGATTTAAATCTTTGCACTACCATCTGTTAAATCGCACATTTCTGTATCATTTCTCATTGGTTTTCGTCAAAACAAAGATTTATTTTCTATAAAATTTTGTTGTTTCAGTGATGCTCCGTTTAATCATTGATCCTTCCCTTCCCGCTCATCTTATCACGGATCGACCCGAAATAAATATAGTCAGCCTAAATAAAAACATTTTTTTCTCAAAACCGCATAGTTTTCGAAGAATTTCCAAAAAAGTGTATTTTTCCAAAAAAATAAATTGTTAGGGAGGTACTTGTCATAGTTAACGGTACTTTTCAAAAGTTGATAAAGCAAACTACGATTTTGGTAAAACTCATCCACAAAAAATTTCAAGCCGCTAGCTCAACACGTTCTCGAGTTATTTAAATTACGTGTATCGGACAGATAGACAGACCGACACAGATGTATAGATCAGAAAGTTTCTATCTGCGGCCATTCCCGGATCAGTCTCCTTCATAAATATTACAATACTTTCCTTCTATTGTTACGCAGAGGAAAGTGAAAGCACATTCAAAATTTATGCAAAAACCGATGTTTTACTCTGTACCATATATTAAAAATTGTCCTCAAAAAAAATTGCCAGATTTTTTTTGTAAAACAAAAGTTTATGCCTGTCGCCATTGATTGACCCATTTGTCCTCGTTACCATACCTCGGTTTCTTGTTTTTCCTCTAGATTTTCAAACGACATTCACAAATTAAGTTCCCACAGCATAATTCCATTCAACATAAAAAATCGCTTTGCTGCACCTGATTGATGTGTTCAACATTCTGTGAGCGTTAGAACTGATCTCAAAGCAGTATTACCTCGTATGAGGATAAAATGTACACTTTTCGTATAAACAATCACAAGGGGTGGGCAGTTGATGGCGGAATTCGCGTACGTTCAATTTTGTGTCAACCAGAGTTTGCTATTGGCAAACATTTATTCTCTACTCCGTACCAATCGAATTTCCCAGTTTTATCTCCCGTAGCCACTTTTTGTCCAAATCTATATATTTGATTATTGTTCTGCTATAGATTTCCCGGAAAATTCGAATACATAAATCTCCATCCAACTCTTTACAAAAAAAAACACACACACACAGACACATAGTAAATTATTTCAACAAACTACCTTTTCATCCACATCGCTTTATCCTATGTTGGTACCTACCTGGACACAAATTTCGCTGTTGACCGAAACATTTATTATTTCCCTGATTTTTAATCAGCGCTCTATGCAAATTTTTAGTGAGCCATCACACCATATAACCTCCATTCGCCCAAAATTTTAACTTAATTTTCAATTTGATTTCCACCATCATTTATGGGTTTCATATACATATATTAAAAGGATGTTAACTACTTATTCCGCTTTGACAAACTCATTTAAACACTTTAATTGCAATTTAGTGCACTCTACACACTATGCGCACTATGTCAATTAAATTTTTAATTAATCGAATGTGAGGATAATGTCACACTATACTCTTTTGTGTGTGATAGCAATTTTCAATAAATGCAAAATTTCACAGAAATATTCAAAAAAAAAAAACTTGAAACTTCCAACTGCGAATTTAATCTCTAATGTCAAAATATTTTAAAATTTATTTTCAAATAAATTCGAACTTGCCAGTTGCCAGCTATCCAATATCATATCGAAAAATCAAGCTTTTAAATTTTTTAAATTGCAAATAGCAAAAACAAATATGTCAAAAACATTAATAAAACTTGATTAGGGAATTGCATGAACGCGTTCTCATTATTCAGTGTGCAATTTTTTAATGCAGTTTTTAACTTAAGGTACGTCTCCACTTTCACACTTTTTCAGTGGAAATTAACGATTCACTAAGTGTATTAATGTAAACTCTACATTTAGAGCTACATTTATGAATTTACATTGATACATTTGTCTCCACTTAGTGAATCGTTACATTTCCACTGAAAAACTGTATAAGTGGAGACGTACCTTTAGCCACATATTTTGGGTATTGAAATTTAGTTTTTAATACTACACATCAACAAACATAAGAAAAGGTACAATTTCCAGGGGCCAATCGTCAAATACTCTATATGATGACAGACAAAGTGTTTATTTAAAAAAAATCCATTTGTAAAGGAGAGGGGGGAAGGATTGGTCCGACTGGATTTTGATGTATGAACAATTATGTAAAATCACATTTTGTATTTATAATTTTTCCGATAAGATCTACACTTTTCGAGAAAACAGGAAAAAAGTATTCCATTTGTAAGGGAAAGGGAAGAAGATGTGGTCCAATTGGATTTTAATGTATGGACGAGTTATGTAAAATCCTATTCTAAATACATTTTACCTCTACAAATTTGTTCATATGACTCACCGTTTCCGAGAAAATTGCGAAAAAAACTGTTTCGTATTTGACAATTGGCACATGAAAATTGTAGCTTTTCTTAAACTTTTAATAGCAATTTTTGCCAGCGGACCAATTTTTGTTGCATGTCGTAGAACGAAGATTTATAATCAGGGTATTCACAGTCCTCTTTCCATTTTCGGTATTCGGTGTTTTCGGTAATATTAAAACACTGAAAATATTCTGCTGTGAACATCCCACAGCACCGATTTGAGAACAGCGCTTTTATTTGATACGTGACCAAATCATGAACTGCGAATTTGATTGTAAAATATGTCACATACCTTTAAATCCATGTTTGATGTATTCTTTTGAATTTCTATTGTGGCAACGGCTATCAAAATTGAAAAAAAATGCAGTCCGATGAGATAACCAGCGAGAAAATTTGACAACTAAAAACATTACTAGCGCCACCCGCGGTTGATTCTTGATACCGAATAACCGGGCCGGAAAACACGACTCAAGGCATGTATACAATTACCGAATCCGGTAATTTGTTTTTACATGAACGAAATTACCGTCTCGGTAAAAATGTGTTAAATTTGACTGAATTACCGAGCGGTAAATTTACCCGCAATTTAAAAGACGACTGTGAATACCCTGATTAAGTCGTGCCATTTGAGAGCTCTGAGGCGGTGAAGTCAAGAAAGGGACATTTTTAGTATCATTTTAGTATTTTTGTCGGAAATACCTGTAATGGTACTTTTTAAATGATAGTGTGATAGTGTGATTACCTGTAAAATAAGCTAAATATCAATTTTTTACAGTAAAAATTATAATTTCTATGATTTTTTTAACGATAAATCCTTGGGGAACTTTAAAGATCAATTACCAAAAAATTTAACGACATAAATACCAGTTTTCGAAATTATCTCAGAGAATCCATTTACAGAATGTCAATAACAGATTTTTTTTAAATTGTTCTACTGTTAATTAATCTTTTTTTAGTTTGTTCAAGATTATGATAAACTATTTCATGAAATTCATATCTAATCTAATGCGCGCCATCACTTAACAATATTTACTTTTCATCAAAATCAAATCAAAACAAATTCTACGAGATTGTCAACGTAAATGACAGTAAGTACTAACAGTGTTATTTGAAGAGATAACAACAAAATATAGCTACCTCGGATTGAATATATTTGATTTGAATCATATTTGTAGATTTACTCTGCAATAGGGTAAAGTCCGGATAAATGCCAACGTAGATTTACTCTGCTATAAGGTTAAGTCCGGATAAATATCTGCGTTTTCGAACTAAAAAATATTATCTGTTTCGAATTTATGGTTTCATAAATTCGATAATATTTTTTTCCATTAAACATTTATTTATAAAAATAATTTCATTATTTGAAATTTTCACTGTCTTCGAAAGTTTTCATAAGCTTTCTGCATGAATAAACATTGTTTTTACCAACACGTCCTAAATCGAATAAAAATTTGTGTTGAATTGTTAAAAAAAAAACCTGCTTTCCTGATATAATTCGCACAACCAAAAATATTTCATTTTTTAGAATGGGTACTAGCAGTAATAGACGTTTCAGGGCTTGAAACATGTGGTGAGAGGAAGCAAAATGAAGTTGATCTTCTGTAAGTTAATCGGAAGTGTAAACCATAAGGGTAAGTGATTTTGATAGTAGTAAAACCAGGCAATAACAGAAATCAAAATCATTGGGAAGAACAATAACGAATGTGAAATTTTTTCTACGCTTGATCAATGAATTTTTACTTTCTTATACATAGTATACTTCTTAATTTTGCCTACACAACATTTTCCAAAAACTCCTATGTCGAGGATTATTACAAAAATGTCTACCAGTCTGCCAGTCTGTCCGTGTACAAGATTTCTCAAAAACTAATAGAGCTAAAGCCATGAAATTTTACAGGGTTATTTGGCCCTGGAATGGGGTGATCCTATCATCTTTTAGTGGAAATCCATTAACCGGAAATCCGTTAAAATGGCGACTTTACAAAAATCGCACTTTGGTTTCTTGCGGTTTAGAGGAAAGTAAAAACGTACGTAACACACAAGAGTTAGCTCGCAATTAAACTTCTAATACCAACATTATTTCGGAAACAGATTTTATTTCTGCCGAAATACGGCAACACCTATCCACTTTACGCGTACTGGAACTGAAATTCTTTGTGAATGGGTAAGTGTATTATAAAATGATTTTAACTTTGTTTTTATAAATGGGTTTTTTTTGGAAGTGGGGCATCTATCCGGACTTTACCCTAAGCTGGCATTGTAGAAAATGCTCATCCACACCCAGATGACTTTACCTAACAATTCCTTGAACTGTCCTCCATCTGACACCCAGTCATCCCTTGTAATATAACAAACGAAGAGACCAAACAATTTACAGCAAACCTTTAATTAACTAATAAGTTGATCACGCTTTATGCCCTCTTTTAGACGAATTAAGGTTACAATTTCTGCTTCAAGATGAACACGTGATAATTCAATTATTATTGCGAGATTTAATTGAATTTTACATTTGTGTTACAGCAATATCTAACAATAATTTTCGACTTAGTTATATGCGAAAATGTTTTCAAAAGGAATTCCAATTAAACTTCGATATTTTGTACACTTAGGTTTAATTAATTTCTAGTCTAACATCATCTCCGATAGCCTAAAACAAGTTATTGAAAAGTTTTTAATTAACATTGATGTCACAAATCTTTTAATATTTAAATAAGTTAATTTGTTTTATAGAGAATTTTTAATCAAAAAATGTACAATGACAACAAAATGCTGTGAGAAAGCATACATATCTAATATATATATATAAGGTAAATATACATAACTTGGATCGTCTACAGATAATAATAAGATTAACAGCTTGAAAACTTTTTTTTCCAAAGATAGTCTAGCTAATTCTTTAATATTTGGACATTTTAAGTAACTGCAAAAAATAATTTCTTATCATTAGGTCACGGATTTTTAAGGCAAATAAGCATTTTGACTATTTTGCCTTTTTCGGTAATTTTTGAATAATAACTGCCTTTTAGGTATTTTTGCTTATTTTCCCACTTTTTTAACTATTTTGCCTGTTTTAATAATAAAAATTAATGCCTGTTTTAATAATTCCAATCTCAAACATAAGAAAAGCTACAATTGCCAGGGGCCAATCGTCAAATACTCTATATGATGACAGACAAAGTGTTTATTTAAAAAAAATTTGTATAAGAGAGGGGGTAACAGTAGTCCGATTGAATTTTGATGTATGAGACGGTTATGTAAAATCATATTCTAAACACATTTTATCTTAATAAATTTTTCAATATGACTCACCGTTTTCGAGAAAAGTAGGATTTTAGTGGGGAAAAGGTTTCCTTTAGAGATGACTTAACTAACGAGACAAACCGGATCAAAATCCCTACAGCAGTTTAACAGATATCAGGGAAGCGGTTAAGAAAGAAGCGGTTAAGTAAGAAGCGGTTAAGAAAGATGCGAAATTTTATAAATGATGTCACATGGTACTCTCAAGTACCTGGTGAAGATTCGTTAAAATCGGTTTTGTTGGGTTTTTGAAAAAATTAAACTTTATCAGGGAGATGGAAAACGTTATCTAAATGACACGAAATAACGATTTTCCGGTTTTTTCCTCGAAATTGCGTTGTGTCATTATAGAAAAAGTGTGTTATAATAACGAAAAACGTAACGAAAACCGAAAAAAAACAATTTCGTTTTTCCGTTATTTATTTATTTTTGGTATATTTTATTTTTTATTAGTTTTTTTTTGTGAAAAGTTCATCAATTATAACCCCGCAGACCTACCATCTGCATAAAATATAATAGGGCTATTCACTCTTGATCGTAGATAGTAAAATCGTAGATTGTAATGTAAATCTACGATGGAAAAGTACAACGAAGCGTGAGCAGCGCTTTACTAGAGGTTGTGGGTTTTGTCGTAAATTTTTGACTCTTTTATTTATTTTCTTTACCTAAATTGTTAAAGCATTTTTTAACTCTTAATTTATACTAAATCATATAAATACTTTAATTTACTTGCTTTTCCAATGTCCATTTAAGAGTTGGAACCAAACATGCCTTAACCTCACTTTATTAGAAGTACGACAAAAGCTACGATTTTACATACCTTCGGGTGTGGTAGATTGCAGTTTTCGTCGTAAAAAAATTGTATGGAGAACTGTCAAAAAACTACGATTTTATTTACGATTCTACGATTCTACGAGTTTACAATCAACTACGATAAAGAGTGAATAGCCCTAATAAAAAATATTGTGGTAGTATTTTTAATCATATTTTGATTTTAAATCGGACTTAGTTTCGGCCAGATTTACTCTATTTCTGGAAATACGAAAAAGAAAATCTTTTAACCCTTTCGGTATTTTGATGCCATATGGCATCATGCTAAAAAATTTGAATTGTCTTATTATTTATTTATTTTCAACACTATATTCTCATTCAGTGCACCTTTAAGTGCATTTTTGACCCAATTTTGATTTTTTGAGTAAAAAGCTGGACCACAGTGGACGTATTTGAAAAAAATTACAATTTTAATTTTTTTTTTTAAATTTTTTTTTGTTTTAAATGAATACTAATAGCTTAAACATCATTAATTTGTATAGAGAGTATTTTTAAAACCCATAGAAAAAAACATGTACCGAAAGGGTTAAGCAACTTTTTTGGTACCGAAAATATTTTCTTCTTAGTATCTTCAGAAGTAGAGTGAATCTGGCGAAAGTAAAGTCCGTCTCAGAATCAGCGTCGTCAAAATAGCCTAAAATGCAATATCTTTGATATTGACACTAAAAATGTCGTTTTTGTTGGGCAATTTTTTTTTAATGAACAAAACTTTGGTACGATTTTTGTTTCTATTAATTTTTTTATTGATATTTTAACTTAAGAATCACTATTTTATTTTTTTATTCTCTTTTTGTTAAGTTTTATTAATTTTTTGATAGAATTTATTTTTATGGAAGCTGAACTAAATTACTTGATGATAAATACACTATTATTAAAAAGCAATTTATATTAGTTTTCATTTTCAATACATTGTTTAACGAAATAATAACGTTATAACGTAACGAAATGAAATTTTTTATCGTTACGAAACGAAATAAAGTAACGAAATAACATTTGAATTTCATTACATAACGAAATGTTTAACGTCACGATTTTTTTTTCATTTGCCATTCCTGATTTAAAGATTTAAAATTTGAAAATCAACAAATTTTTCCTTTCATATCTCAAAAAATAGAGCCGATACAGCCAGACTTGGATTCAGCGGCCTTAAAATACCCAGAATTTATATCGCTTGCACCAAAAAAAAAAGTATGTTTTTATCAGGCTGTGTTATATATTAGCGATCCACGTGATTTTAATGCATTTCGAAAGTGGCCACAAGATCATTTGGGTTTTCCAGGCCAGTTCTAGGGGATTAACCGTTTGTGTGTCTAGCTTATTGGTAATTCCCAAAGATTGGCTAATAAAGTTCATACCTATGTCTGTATATATATTATTGAGAGAATTGTTTAAAGAAATGCAGTTGTTTTGATTATCCCTACCTATTAAAGACGTTTAAGAACCAGAATGTCAAGTAGTTTTTGAATAAGAAAAAAAATTAAATGCATATTTAAGTAATTCTGTAAACAGCACGACTTCACCACTAAGACTATCTCTTACATAATCAAAACCTGCTAAATTAATATACATTTGTGTAATAAGAACCAAGCATCGACTTTAACATTAATTTCAATTTGGAACTACACCTATAGAAAAAACCTGTCCATTGATCTCATATTCACAATAACATATCGTGACAATGTGACGGATATGTAATTTCATTTAGGATGATCACATGAGGTGTAAATTCACGAATCATTTGATATGGAAAACATAACAAAAGCTATAATTGCCAATCTGGCAATTATTGAAAACCCGTATGGTGATATTCGTATCAAAATTCGAACAGTTGTACCAAAATTCCACTTTGAAGTCAAACTTTCCAATAAGATTTTTTTAAATTTATTCCGATCGGATTTTGATGTATGGGAGATTTATGTAGAATCATATCCTAAATAACTTTTGTTCTTGCACTATTTTGATAAGATGCACCGTTTTCAAGATATTCACAAAAACCGTTTTCGTTCGTATGGGGGGTACCCCCCCTAATGGTCCATTTTTGCCCATTAACGAACTTAGCCTCGCATTTTACGAAAAACGGATCTGCGCAAAATTTCAAGTCTCTAGCTCAATCCGTGCGCCCGCAATCCGCGCCACAGACAGACAGACAGACAGACAGACAGACGGACAGACGGACAGACAGACGGACGGACATGCAGAAATTAATTATTTTTATCATTCTAAACACACTGGTGTAATACATTTTTATGTGTGATGACGGGATCTTGGCGTTACAAACGGTAAGGCAAAGTTAATATACCCTTTGGTTTCACCATACGGGTATAAAAACCGGCAAAGCACCCAACACCTGACCGATCATATTTAGCTCATTTATTATGTTTAAATGGCAAGTTATACTATATTCATATGCATTCGTTACGTATGAATGTAAGTTAAATACTCTTATCAGCACCGCCAACCGTGAAAAACTTGAGCACTCCAACAATATTCGTCATTTCCCCCCATTCAGATAATCAAGCTTAAAAACCTATAAAACAATACGTCATAATTTTCATTTTCCCAGCCGTTTTGAAGCAGTTTTGAGTGGAATGCGACTGGAAACTGGAATCAGTGACGCCTTGATGAGTCTATTTAGATACGGCCGAATGCTTCCAGATTTTCTAGTCTACATTATCAGTCTATATTCGAGCTCGCCGATAGAAAGATCAACGCGTTCGCGACTCAACGTGAGTCTAAGCCGAGATAGTGGAACAACTGACCACAGAAAAATCGTGAAAACTTGAAAAGTTCAAATCAAGCAAATAAAAAAGAAAAACCATATTGTCAACTGGAACTTTGAAGTTTTCCGAATTTTCCGTTCGTAGGCGAATGAATCAGGATAATTAAGACCGATTTTACTTGGTTTCAATTCTCTTGCTGTTATGATGCGCGTTCATGTGATGGAAGTTATGTGAACCGTTTAAGTGGACAATTAACTGCCATCCGAAGCTTGAGATTCATTATCTCATCGGCATTGTGGCACTGGGAAAACTTGAGGGATAAAAATATACACAGTTTTAATTTGAAGTGCATCAGAAGCGACAAGGAATTCTCCTTTTGGGGATTGTGAAGTAAATGCTTTTAAAAAATTTCATCTCAAGTAAGTGTTCACAGAATCTATTATGACAGAGCATCATTTGTTTTTTTATATTTGTACTGTACATACATAGTGATTATTTAGCAGCCGTACTGAATACCGTGTGTATGTGCTTAACAGAGGAAGTGTTAATTTGTTTCGATGACAATAGTGCGTCTCTTTTGATCATTTTGGTGTTGAAAACAGGTACTGTCTACTCTCAACGGGTTAAAAATGAAAAATATCCAAGTTAAAGAAGACACTTTACATAATTTCCTATAGATTTGAAATAGCATTGTGAAAATTCTTTCTCCAATAACTTCAGGAACTAATAAAGAACTAACTGTTATTACACAAAACTCTTTTAAACTTTCTACAAATATTATGACCCTTGTTAACCTTTCAACGTTTTCCCAAGAACATTTGTAAATGCATCTGTATGTACATTCAGTAATACCTCTATTTATGGTAATTCAATTCATTATTTTTTCACAACAACATTTCTTTTATTAAAATTACTAAGGGCTGCGCCCCGAAACGCTTCGTAGTTCACCCCCCACCCGGTTCAGTAGTTTCCCCGCGAAAGAGTAATATAGAGTGAAAACTAAGTTTCGAAATCACTTTACCCCCTCCCATTACGCCCCCCCACCCCTCGCGCTCCTTTTCCGTATGCCTATGTTGGAACCAGAACTACCACAGACATTCATGCCAAATTTCAAGTCAATCGGTTCAGCCGTTTTCGCGTGAAAGAGGAACAGACAGACAGACAGACAGGCAGACATACACCAACTCATTTTTATATATTAGTATGATTGCCGAAAATCTAATGCTGTGTTTTTGCATGAAAAAACACTTATATGCATCAAATACACGAAGTTTGCTTGTCAAATGTCAAGAATTGAGTGGTCCATAATTCCCCGACAAAAGTGGTCCACAATTCCCCGAATGCTCTTTTTTACAATATGGCAGCTATTATTAACACAATGCAAACTTCATGCAAAATTTCTTGTCAGTGTCGAATGCTTAAGGCTCCGCGAATATTATCAATATATTTACTTGAGTTGATTCTCGAAAAATGTGGTTAAATTTAAGCGAAACACAAAGTGAAAAAAAAAAATTCGAAGTATCACTTTTCTATTTGCTATCGAAGCGAGGTGATAGTGCGTATACACAAGTCGAGTACTGTTAGGAAAATTAGCTTAACATGAGGCAAACTGATTACAGTTATTTGCAGCTACCAACCACTACTAGGGGAAAAAAAATGACGCTGGTCCGCAATTCCCCGTGGTCCAGAATACCCCAGTCTCCCCTACTATATATTAGTATGATTTGAAATTTCCAATTGACTCTAGACACAAATCTTCCTGAATTTTGAAATTTTCAGGCCGGAAATAATGCCCCGAAAATGCTTGCTTTGCGTGAATAAACATAAGAAAAGATACAATCTTCAAAGAGTTTGTATGAAGACACAGAAAAATATTACGAAAAAAATCCATTTGTATGGTGAAGGGGGGAAGGATTGGTCCAATTGGATTTTGATGTATGGAACGGTTATGTAAAATCATATTCTAAACATATTTCCTCTTTATAAATTTTTGCATTTGCGATAAAATAGAAAAATACCAATATAAAAAAAGGTATAACAATATAAAAAAAGTTTTATGAAAAATGTTTTTAAAAAGACGGAAAAAATTAAAATAAAATATCAAAGTATCCTTAAAGTTACGTAAAAACCGTTAATTTAAAAAATGTAGAAAACTTTGTATCCTTTTGTAAAACTTTGTATAAATTTTGTATATTAATTTACGATTTTCTACGGAAATTACGATTTTCGGAAAACTCATTCACAAAAAATTTCAAGTCGCTAGGTCAACGTGTTCTGGAGTTATTTAAGATACGTAAAACAGACAGACCGACAGACAGACCGACAGACAGACCGACAAACAGACCGACAGACAGACCGACAGATAGACCGCACACTGACAGACCGACACACCAACACACTGACAGACAGATGCACCGCCATCCCCATAGTTTTGCCTGAAACGAATTTCGCACTGATCAGAAATTTTCTATCTGTCCCCGTTCTCAAGTTGGTCTCCGTCATGAACACAATACTGTCTCCATATTTCAGAGGAAAATAAAAATTTAATAATTAAAATAAGAATTGAGTTGTTTTATTAATATTATAAATCCTAATCCTACATTTATTCATTTGAAAGAAAAAATCGCGAATTTTTGGTAGCTGTTTGCATTGAACTAGCAGAAGTCTCGAAGACCAATTAATTTGCATGAAAATACTTGAGCAATCAATTCGGATTACAGAGTACTTAGTCGAAAGGAAAGTCAATTAGGAGTTTCAAGATTTCGGATTATCGAGGTTTTGAATTCTCAAAATACTACGGTATTGCGAAAAATTATTTTTACAATTTTTAACTATGAACTCATGAAACAATTGTCGAACCACGCTAATTTTTAAGGTAGCCGCTACCTAATTTTAAGGTAATCCTGGCATTTCAGCATTTTCTTAAACAGAAATGCTCAAGTTTTCTAACACATACTTTTAAGTATTAGCATCAGCGTTTTTTTATTCATACTATTTTAAGCAAATACTTTAAGATTAAACTTTTACTCTAGTAAATGCTTTTACTATTGCGTTTAACTTAAAGAATTGACATGATTTTTATTCACTCGGCCCCATGATTTTACAATAAAAATCTTTGAGTAAAAAGAAATGACAACTCCCATATCTAATAATTCACACTTATGATATTTCTAGTAATTAATAAAATAAACACGTATCTTCATCTTCATATTTGAATACTGATCACATGGTATTTGTATTATTCACATTTTTATAACAAAGCGTAAATTTTTCTCAGGTGAATGCAAAACCTTATGTGGTCGCCACATAATTTTGTGTATTTAACAATTTGATAAAATGCGAGACTTCTAGAATGAAATAATTTGTCAAATTAATAAAAAATAGACCAATATTTTTACTTTCCTCTGTTATAATAGCGAGTCGAGTACGGGGACAGATAGAAACTTTCTGATCAGTACGAAATCCGTTTCAGGCAAAACCATGGGGATGTCTGTGCATCTGTCTGTTGGTCTGTTCGTTTTATATATTTGAAAAAACGCGAGAACGAGTTGAGCTAGCGACTTGAATTTTTTTGTAAATGAGTATTACGAAAATCGTATCCGTTACAATTTTTTTTACATTTTTTTGCAATTTTTAATCGTACAATTTTTTTGATACACTTTTTTTTTAATTTCTAGAAACCTATACGCTTTTGGAAAAAAATACATATAACAAAATTTAAAGGATTAACATTTTCTAAATTTTTTTTCGGTGAAAATTTTTTAGTGAAAGAAAAATCAACACCAAAACTATTGGTAGTATGCATTGAAAATGAGCGTTTTGTATTGAGACTCATAATTCGGCAGGTATATATCCGATCGGGCTGAAATAAATTTTACCTGAAAGCTAAAATCCTAGGCTGCAAACATCAGTCCAATTTCAACTGCCGGAGTGTAAAGACGTTTTTATCCGAAATTTTAAACATGGCTGAGTTCGTGCCTACAAAACCGTTTTTGCGGGGAATTCTTTTACATTACTTCCACCGAAAGACAACAGCAGCTGAGGGGCATAGAATATTAGTGGAAACATACGGCGACAATGCTCTTTCAGAACAAACATGCAGAAGATGGTTTCAACAATTCAAGGATGGTGATTTTGACCTCGAGGATGAAGAACATCCTGGTGCTGAGAAAAAGTTTTAAGATAGCGATTTGGAGGCATTACTTGATGAAGATCCATGCCAGACACAGGAAGAGCTTGCGGAAACATTGGGAGTCGATCAATCACCAGAAAAACGGCCGCAATTTACCGACAGACACGACAAAGTTATTTTGCAACATGACAACGCACGACCCCATGTTGCAAATGTTGTAAAAAACTACCTGGAGAACCTTAAATGGGAAGTCCTACCCCACCCGCTGTATTCACCAGACATTGCCCTCTCCGATTACCATTTGGTCCGGTCGATGACACATGGCCTGGCTGAGCAGCGATTTTCTTCTTATGACGATACCAAAAAATGGGTCGATGATTGGATTGCCTCAAAAGATCAATACTTTTTCCAGCGTGGAATCCGCATGCTACCTGAAAGATGGGAGAAGGTCGTAGCTGCCGATGGACAGTATTTTCAATGATCTGAGTCTGATAGTTTTCTCAAAAAAAACTGTTGATTTTTATAAAAAAAAGCTCATTTTCAATGCATACTCCCAATAGATTTTGAAACTTTTGGAACCAGAACCAATTTTTTCAAGTTTTAAAAACCAAAATTAAAACCGGAATCAAATTTTTAGAAGAAATCCGGTTCACCTTCAAAACCAAAACCAAGCCACACTTTAAAAACCTTTATGTTGCATCTCCGAAAAAACACCAAAACACTGTCATTTTGATAATGATTGTCTCGGTTTGAAACAATACATATTCTGATCTTCAAAAATCAAGAAATTCGAGTTTGGGTTGGATCGACTAACGGAAATATTAAGACGACTAAGAATTATTACATACGCTGACACTCATTCTGGTGCATACGATATAAGAGTCTTTTCTGGGTAATTTGGGGTCGCAGAATCCCAATCTGGCAATAGTTTGGCTGTACCGGAGCTACTTTTTGAGATATGGAGGAAAAAAGAATAGTTGATTTCCAAATTATAAATATTTAAACCAATTGATGAGTCATATCTCAAAAAGTAGAGCTGGTACAACCAAACTATTGCTAAGAAATCCAGTTCACCATTGAACCAAAACCGAACTACACTTAAAAAACTTATGGTTTGCATTTTCGACATTTCGTAATTTTCTCAAAAAGTAGAGAATAGTAGAGCTGGTACAACCAAACTACTACCAAATTCTCATTCAGCGATACCAAATTACCCAGGAAAGACTCTTGTTTAGAGTGCGCTAGAATGGGTATCAACCAGTGTAATAATTTTTGGTCGACAAAAGATTTCCTTCGATTAGTCAGTCGATCAAAAATAAGTTACATGAAGCCACCCCTGTATTACCATAATATTCAATTTAATTGTTAACAATAAGATTACACAGACTTGTAATGATAAAAAATATTTTGAAGATAAGACATTAATTTAATTACTCGATTCGACAAATATCAAACTTATTTAGCTTAAGCTGATATAATCGTACAATAATAAATAATTTGCGGCGGCTTTAAAAAGATGCTGATAAAATCATCAAAACAAACAAATGCACTACAACAAGTATTTTAACAGAAATAATACACGTTTTTATCTAATAGAACTAGAATGTAAGATATTTTTGCGTACTTTTCTTATTTATTTGTTTATTGGAGAAGAAAATTCCATTATAATCGTTTTGGAAGAAAAACATTTAAGCGACAAATTGGCGCAGTGAGGATTTTGCTTATCTTAAATAAATCTAATTAAGTAGAAAACAATTAAAGAAATATTATTAAATAATTTCGGTACAATAGAGAAATCCGGAGCAGTGGCAGCTTATCAGTTTACAGCGAAAGCAATTTATTTCATGTCAAAATGAATCTTTTTTATATGTCAGGTGGAAGATTCCATTATAAGTTGATATGCAATTCAAATAGTCATTTTTCAAAGATATAGCACTTACTTATTTGAATAGCGAGCGTAATTGATTCAGAAACAAGATAATCCTTGATTGTCTTTCCGATATATGACTGTATTATCATGTTCTGGGCTTTAATCTTTTGAAATGCAAAAGTGGTAGATTATAAAATGAATAGCGGAAAAAATTCACTCATATATATCGTGTCGTGTTTTATCCAATGCGCGAATGTCACGAGTCTGATATTTATTTATCATGCAAATTTTTCAATTAAGGGTTCATTGCTTTAATCAGAATTAGAGGCACTTTTAGAGGTCGGAAACTGAGTTGAGTTCATTTTTGAAATAAGTATGCAGCCAATTCGTTCTCATTCCACGTTATTATAGAAATTTATTGTACTTTCAGTTGTATAGATTATCTTGCGATGCGCTATTTACTGTTTTGATAAGAAAACTGCACAATTGTGCTAATTTCTTGAAATGGTAGGCTTTTGAAATTTTCATCGAAAACATAAGAAAAGCTACAATTGCCAGGGGCCAATCGTCAAATATACTATAGTTAATTTTAAAAAACCATTTGTATAGAATAGGGGGATAAGACTGATCTTATTGGATTTTAATGTATGGATAAATTATGTAAAATCCTATTCTAAACGCATCCTACCTTTATGAATTTTTCAATATCTCTCACCGTTTTCGAGAAAATTGCAAAAAACTGTTTCGTTTGTATGGGGGAGGGACGAAGGAATGGTCAAATTTCGTCCGTTCAATGATTTAGCCTAGCCATTTCCGAAAAACGTAACTATACAAAATTTCAAGTCTGTAGCTCAGTCCTGTCGATAGTTATGGTGTTCACGGACAGACAGATGGACGGATGAACAGACGGACGGACAGACAGACAGACAGACGGACAGACGGACAGACGGACAGACGGACGGACAGACAGCCGGAAAGATGGACAGATGGAAAAACGGAAAGACGGACAGACAGTCGGACGAACATGCGGAATTCAAAACCGTTTGTCATCCGTATCATCCTGGTGTAGTTCATTTTTGTGTCCGATGATTGGTTCGATGCGTTACAAACGGTATACTCCTATATGAAATATCATATAGATTATAGAGTATAAACATTTGGAAATGGAAAAGTATTTTAATAAATACCTGAACTATACACCATTTAATTTTTTTTATCGTACTAACATTTTCCTGATGTGCAAAAACTGCCCAATGCATGCGAATCACGGCAAATGCCAGTGTCGCCATGTTCTTATTTTTTGAAATCAAGTTTTACGGCCGCCCTCCATTACCATGACTTCGGCAACTGCAAAAAAATAGAGACACATTTATGTGAAGATACGTTGACGAGAAAGGGAGATAAGAATCAACTGCAAAAATTTGTCGGCAACTGCAAGAATAATTTCCCGTTTTTTTATGGCGATTTTATGGCGATTTCTACTACAATCACACATTGTCCCTGTAAGTGAATAGTAAGCACGGACATATTCAAACTGTTATTATAGCGTGATGTCATTTTTCTCCTTCGCATGCAAGCTTTGTTACCATGCCAATTTGAACATTATATTCATAGCATAAGGTTTGATATGATTGCTATAAAATTGTAAAACTGGAAGGGATAGCGTTTAACTTGTATTCAGTCATTCCTTTTTAGATCTACATATGTCTATCTTGCTCTAGTTTTCTGCATTTTTTTGCAGTTACCATGGAGGAAAGCCTTTAAAAAAACTGTTTTTTTAAAAAAATGTATTAGAAGTATCTGTTATAGCTAACGTTAATTTTCCAAAAGTTAGCAGAAAACTACGATTTTTATAGAACTTACAAAAATTTTTTTTTGTTCTTTTAATATTATCGCCTGTGGCGCATTTTTCAAAACGTTTTTGTCCACTGCGAATCTTTTTGAAAATTAATTTTACTGGCAACTCATTTTAACTTACAATTGAGGTTTTTTTTGTTATTTTTTTAAAGTTCTAAAAATTTCAGAAAAAAAAATCTTTTGCAAGGGACCCAATATTGAAAATCTGCACAGCGTCTTGATACGGCTCTGGCTGCCTCATATAGTTTGTGCAATTTTTCAAAAAAAAAAATTTTAAAGTGAAGCGTTGGTGGCACTTCGTCCTTCTCTGAAGTTCTCCTAAATTTTTGTTCCCCAGAGACAAAGTAACCCATCTATGCACCATCCTTTTTATCCCGGTGCAATAAATACTATATTTCCCATGTAATTACAATCTACCGACACTCCAGAGTTGTTTTTGATTCCGGAATCACAAACATTCGCATAGTTAAAATAACCCATAGTTGTTACATTCGTCGGACGGAAAACCGCAAAAATTAAATCACAAATAAAAAACAAACACACACATTTCACCTGATCTCACATATTGTGAGTTTACAAGGTCGTAACAACCATATTGGTTGTCAAAAACGATAGTAAATGGGGTAACAAAACGTATAATACTTTTATAAAACTTTTATATGATGCCATTAGCACCATTTCAAAACCCATTTTACCACAACACTCAAACCTCAAATGGCATCGTAACCCTTACATCCGCCAGCCACTGTGAAGGTATTAAAGGTGATACACTGGGTAGTTTGACCAAAGGACATTTCAGAACCTTGTAGAAAGTCAAGCAATGTCGACAGGGGATGACAAGGAGTAAGTCGTAGTCGTAAACAAGACGACTGAAACGCGTTGATTTTACGACTAAACAACATCATTACGAGAAAGGGAATTTCTTCTTAAGTAGATACTTAAAATCACTACAACATGGCCTTAGACGTTGACTTGGGGACTAGCTAATTCTAAGCACAATTTAACTATCTCTAAATATCTTAGTAGAGGGCCGACAACAATGAAATGCCCCATAAATTACGTTCAACATGGATGTGTACCTAAAAAAAATCACAGCTACGCCACTGGCATGTCATTCAATCTAAGAAATTCAGATGCCTGTTGAATATGTTTGGCGCACATTCAACAGACAATTTAATGCCATTATATTTATTAAATATTATTATTATTATTATTATTATTATTATTATATTATTTTTGTTATTAAGAATAATAATAAAAATGGACAATGATAAGCAATCTACCATCAGACATAGTCTTGAGACACATACCAACCTTGACTTAACTTCACTTTACTGCCAGTTGTTCTTAAATAATATAAGTGGAGCTCTGATTGAGTTATCTTAAGGCGAATTTCCACTGGTAAATAAATACGCGTTTCACAAATGCACCGAGATGGAAAATTTTCTATTCCGACAAATGTGTTAGCAATAATAGGAACCATTTTCTAGAAAATCACACAAAGTGTTTTACAGAAAAACAAATTTCTTCTGATTGTACTTATTTCCGAATCTCATCTTACTTTTATACTCTATATGAGAGTCATATATTACTATACAAAACTTAGTATATAGTTTGTAATGCATCGAAATGACACAAAAATGAACTATACACCAGGGTGTTAGGGGTGACAAAAGATTTTGATTTCCGTATGTCCTTTCGTCTGTATGTCTATCTGTCAGTCTGTCCGTCTGTCTGACTGTTCTTCTGTCTGTCTATCTGTCTGTCCGCTTGTCAGTCCGTCTATCCCTGAACATCATAACTTTCGAAAGGATTGAGCTAGAGACTTGAAATTGTGTATAGTTACGCTTTTCGTAAATAGTAATGATAAGTTCTTGAACTGGAAAAATCGGATAATTTCGTCCCCTCTCCCCCATACAAACGAAAGAGTTTTTCACAATTTTCTCGAAAACGGTGGGCCGTATTGAAGAATTTATGATGCTAAAATGTGTTTAGAGTGTGATTTTACATAATTTATCCATACATCAAAATCCACTTGGACCACTCGAACGTTTGGTCTTAAAACTTAAAAGCACGAATTTATTTTTCGCACACTTGGTCTTAAATACGAGATCTTTCGTCAATTTTAAGTTCAATGCTAGTCCGATGTGTGTCGTGTCGCTTTATTTCTAATAAATATACTTTTCTTTCTCTCACCAACGGAAAATCCCCATTTACCATTTTAAGCTCAATTTTAAGACCATCTGTTCTCATAGTGGGCTAAGGCAATTATGTAGAAGCAACTTTGGTTACAAACATAACCTAGACAGTCTCCTACAAAACTGGAGTGAAAAAAACCTTTACCGGTCGACGAAATATGAATTAAATTGGACTGTACTGACACCGACTGGAAGTGTTTCTTAAAAGATGATCCAAACTGATTGCATTTAAGCCCCGATTAGTTTATCACGAAATCTTTCGCTCAGTTTATTCGTATCGTCCGCGATAGTTGGATTATACTTCTGAAACAGAATATCTTCAAGTCTTTGATCAGAAAAAAAAGTTATTTCAATGAATTTGAAACGTTTTTAAATCTAAAATTCCTAAGATTCGTGCAATTTCTACAATTTCCACCAAAGTTGTTTCAATTAGGGATGGTGGGTGGTGTCGGTATTTAATTAGCGAAACTCATTTCTATGTTTTATTTAAGGTTCATGTGCCCATGAACTGGAAATCTTATATACATTTCCCAACAAGTAGTTTTCTTTGTTTTTAAACGGTTTTGACGAATGAAATAAGTGCGTGATAATTTTTTTTCGGCTTTTTTTTGCAGTTTTCCATTATAAATTTTCTTTTTTGTGCTACTGTTTTTTTTTTGTATTTTATATACATATATATATTTTTGTTTTGTTTAAGGAGTTGCTTATGTGCTCCTGTTTTTGTTACTTGTAGTCACGCAAAACCTTCTACAAGGCTTCATTCTCCTATAAAAAAAATTTTTGTGGATAATTTAAGACATTTTTGCATTGAAAAGGTTAGTGGCTGACAATATTCACTGGCGGTAGCATCGGAATCAACACTACTGCTGCTACTGCTGTACTAAACAGCGATATAGTAGAAGCAACATAATAATTATTAATTGATAAAATTTCATCAAGGCGATAATCGCATAATAAAAAGTGTCATCACGTTAATAAAAGTAATGAAAAGTGTGAAAATAGAATATTTTTTTTATCAAAAGTAGAGGTTTTTGTCGATAGATAAGTTCTTGCGGAAATTCTCAATTTACACAATTTCAAGGAAAAGTAAATAAAATTTCCGTTAGTGAAATCAAATTGATTTTTTTTTCTCGTTTTTTTTTATATGAAATTATATGGTCAATTTATTGCTAAGTGCTACTATTTAACGCATATCTTTATATCAAATTGTGTCTGTGAATTATACAAATCACTAACGTCACGACGAACGTTAAACTAAGTAAGTGAAAATTCAAGAGGATATACACACAGTGCTGAGTGGTTATAATCAAAGTCAATTCTTTAATAAGTTATATTCATTTTGGCGGATAAATCTAGATCTTTACTGAAGTTAACAAAAGGAAGCCTACTAGTCATCTATGTGGTTGTTACTGATGTGTGTGTGTGTACTATTATAATAAAAATATCTGTAAAACCTCATGAAAAATATTGTATATGAATATAATAATAATAATATATTGTGCATGTTACTCAATGACCTCTCGGTCATAACATCGTACAGAGGTTATAGCATAGTAAATTTAATATAGTTGCTTGGTTCAAGCAATCTGTGTGCATTAATCCAATCAATCTTACCCTCTGTCGCCGGTCGGCTATCTTGTATATCTGTTGGTATCTTAAAATCTGTTAAGATCTTTTAACTGAATGTAGTGTAGCGCCCGGTTCGTAAATCCAAGTGTATATATTTATTGAATGAGTAAGTGACCATCATATAATGTTAAATACAAATTGACTTGTTGTTTATCACTTCCGGAGCTCTGGTTCGCCTAACGATAAATACAGCGACATAAACGACAATAACAAGTCAAAAAGAAGAAGAAGAAAATATTAATAGTTCAAAGAAATTTTCCCAAAAAAAACGTACCTTAATAGAGGCAAAAATTTCGGTCGGTTTATTGGGTGACCAATTTCGGTTGTACGGCCAATTACCGTGATTACGTCTTTCTTTCGCACGATAGCGATCAAGTGAAAAACTTGAAAGGACAACGACCAAAAACAACTTTGTCTTGGATATTTCAGGATTTCACCCTGACGGATTACCAAAAGGATATTTACGAGGAATTTAAGGAAAGTGGCAATTTCGTCGCGGAAAGAATTCATTCATAGAAATAGTGGTCATATCACCACTCATCAGTCATCGTCAGGTGCGACATCCAGTCGGAATACCACCTCAAATTCCGGAAGACAACGTAAGTTTTGTTTTATTATAGAATGCTGAATACCCTTCATGTACAAATAGGTCAAATAAGAGTCACTTCAGTTCAATTCACGGAAAACTAGATGCTTTGTCGTCTAAAATAGAGTAATTGTATAATAGGGTATAAATACCAATAATAGGATAATTGATTAAGTTATTTTGATTTCATGAAACTAAAAGAAATATGAAAAATTCGACCCATCCCTAATTTTTATGTAAAGGGTGGCTATCCAAAAAAATATGTTACATTTTTAGGGGAGTCTCTAGGGGAGTAAAGAGGGGGAAGGGGTGGTATCGACAAGCCGAAAATTAGCATGTCGTATTTTGTACCAAAATAGATACCAAATAGCCCCAGATAAAAAATAAAATAAATATTTTTCTCAGATAAAACAGATAAAAAATAAAATAAATATTTTTATCGCTTTTATTTCTGATAAATGACGACAAAAAAAAAATTGTCTTGTTAGTACATTTTTTTTTAAAAAAGCTTTTTTAAAAAAATGTTTTATTCCCTTCTTTATCAATTTTATAACTCTTTCTATCAATTTTAACCATTATATTAACATAAAAACCATTGATTTTCGGGATAATCGTATTTTTTTAAAATAACAATATATCTCGATTCCGGTTCAAGATATCAAGTTCTAGGAACAGGCAAAAGTGTAGGATATTTTGTTTTCTCCAAGTTTTGCTATACTTAACACTACTAAAAAATTGTAATTTCACAGTAAATCTACTAAAACGAAATTGCAATTTTAAAAAAAAATCCCCCATTTTGGTTATTTCCGCTCAACGGATTTCCACCAAAAGTTGGTAGGATCGTCCAAACAAACCTGTAAAATTTAATGGCTCTAGCTGTAGTAGTTTTTGAGAAATCTTGTACACAGGCTGACAGATAGAAAGACTTTTTGTAATTATGCTCCAATCGGATCAGGAATGCTCGGAAAATGTCTTTAGGCAAGATAAAGAAATCGAAATTTTTCATGAATAAAATACTTTATTACACTTCGTATAAGAAAGCCAAAATAGTAAATCTAACCACTTTATCCGAAATTAACTAAAATACTTAATTACAATTACAAAATAGTTAATTTCAATAGAAAAAATAGTCAGTTTAACCGCACAAAATAGTAAATTTTACTACAAAGTATAGTTAAATTTCTTATGAAAATTGTAGGTTTTGACTATTTTTGTGATTAAAATAACTAGTTTAGTAATGGTCACGGTTCCCCATTATAAAATAGTTAAATTTGCTATCTTTTCTCTGCATGTACATCTAATAAATATGAAGCTTCGAGGGTGTTTTGTAAGAAAATATTACTTATTACACGTTTTTGTTTAATTCTAGTAACCAAAAATGTCTAAATGTTGCAATTTTTAAGCAAAAAACCCCTAGTTTTCCAATTTCGAAGCAAAAAAAAACTCTAGATTGAGCACACAAGTTAAATAGCAATTTTTTTTATTTTCTCGCATAGATAATGGGTACATTTACCCTAACAACGGAGAAACTGTTTTTCTCCAATCAGTCCTAACCGAAACGATCTCAAAAGGCCAAAGAAAAGGGGGTAAACACGGTAACTGTCACAGGTCGACCCCGGGAGACTGCCGAAATACTCCTAACAAGTCACCCTGATCTACATTACCATTCTAGCTATTGCCATCATTGATTTATGAATAATTCACAAGGGTCGTCGTCGTCGTCATTTTTTCGGTACTGTGAGGAATGTAAGGACGTCGAAACAGAATTAGAGTTACAGAAACACCCATAAAAGACTCAACTCGGATAAGGTTTTAGTGTCGTGTTGTGTATAGACCTCAAACTTAATATTTTATCGATTTTATTCTAATGGCATGTTCCAGTATATATCCTAAATGTATGCCATTCGTTACCTTTGCGTTACCTTTGCCTTGGGCATTGCTATTTGGCTTTTGGGCTAGGTTAATAATTTCAGGTGAACTTCAAAAATCGTTGAATTCCACACAAACGAAACGAAATGTTAAAATCTCAAATACTTATACCATACATAATACCAACTATGTGTATTTCAGAATTCAGTTAGTACTACTGATGATGTTTATCCGGAATTTATGCTTTGTACACTTACACATTTTCTGTGCCATGACTAAAAGTTAGAAAGTTACTTATTTACACGACCACGGCAGGTGATGATAGATTTATGAAGTGCCTGGCCAATGCTATTTTGGCTAGTTTACAACCAAAGGAGAAACTTTTACTGTAACTTTATTTCATATTTTCGTCAGTCGGTAACTCATAGTATATTCTAAATAAGAATAACAAGACACTGTTGGAAAAAGTTTTTCTATTTCAAGAAATATTATTATGCTTATAGGTACACACACCCATGGCAAACGGTCGATGATTGCACAAATTGTATTTGATTTATGTGGTTGTAACTAGGATAGGTGAACCCATTTCGGAAACGTCTACATCAAACTGAGAACTTTATAAATATATAGCATAATATCAAAACAACTACAGCAATGATTTTATATTATTAAAATATTTTTTTTTTAATTTATTTCACGGTAAATTGTACATACGTTAGCGGAAAAACTTTAATTTTTTCGACTGTAAAACTCCCTATTAATAATAAACTTTTCAAACTCCCACAAAATAGACGTTAACATATTTCAGCAATTATGGGAAATATTTAATTTCAAAGGGATTTTTTTAAATATCATCAATCTGATAGTTATTTCAAATTTTACAGCATCATGTCATGCTATAAAGGAAACAGCACATGACTTTTTTATACAAAATCTACGTTCCTGCGCAATTTACACTATGACCCGACAAAAAAAAATATTAGTTTTTTAATCGACTAAATTATTCGAGTTTTTTTTTATGTTTCATTTTTTTATTTTACAATTTCAAAATTCCTACACTCAAGTTGAAAATCTGAAATGCGAATGAATTTTTTAAGCGACTTCCAAAAAGGAAAAGGTTCTCAATTCGACTCGTATGTATTTTTATACCCATATGGTGAAACCAAAGGGTATATTAAATTTGCCTTACCGTTTGTAACGCCAAGATCCCGTCAACATACGCAAAAATGAATTACACCAGTGTGTTTAGAATGAAAAAAAAAAATTAATTTTAGATGTCCGTCCGTCTATCCATCCGTCTGTGGTGCGGATTGTGGGCGCACGGATTAAGCTAGAAACTTGAACGCAGATTCGTTTTTCGTAAAATGCAAGCCTAAGTTCGTTAATGGACAAAAATGTACCATTAGGGGGGGGTACCCCCATACAAACGAAAACGTTTTTTGTAAATATCTCAAAAACGGTGCATCTTATCAAAAAAGTGCAAGAACAAAAGTGGTTTCTACATAAAACTCCCATACATCAAGATCCGATGGGAATACATTTTAAAAAATCTTGATGAAAAGTTTGACTTCAAAGTGGAATTTTGATATAATTGTAGCTTTTGTTATGTTTTTATGTATATTCACGCATGTCTTTTCCTACATACATGTCTTTTTTTTACTAGGTTGACCGATGTTGGTCATTCCAAAGAGAAAGTTGTATAGAAACTTCCTGGTTGGGTGCCGCAGTCAGTTTCCGCCCCGTGGCGCTATATCATCATAACCCCTTTCCTGCGAAATTCTACATCACTTGAGATATCGAGCTGAAATTTTATGTGTTATGTTCAGTACAACGCCAGGAAGGTTCTTCTATATATTTCCCCCCTGTTATCTCACCCTTTCAAACCCCCTCCCCTGCTAGATTCTGCATCGTTTGAGATGTCGAATTGAATTTTTTTGTGATGTGTTCAGTATAACACCAGAAGGACATTTTACGTATTTCCCCCTGTTCAGCTACCCCCTAAATTCTACATCGTCTGAGATATCGGATTAAATTTTTTTGTATTTTATGTTTTTTGTTTTTTTTTTTTTTGTTTTTTTTTTTTGTTTTTTTTATGTATTTGTTCTATCTCTTCAAACCCCTTCCTTTTAGTGCTAGATTCTACATTTAGTGATATCGAATTGAAATTTTTTAGATTGTGTTCAGCTTAACTACAAGCAGAGTTTGGAAATGCTCACTCATTATTATTGCTCATGAGTAATTTATTCGACTCGTGAGCAGTGAGCCAAATCTTTAGTCGAAACCTTTTACTCACGAGTTTTGGAGAATTTCATGAGTACCCATGACCATAAGTTTTTGATAATTTTCAATTGTTCTGAATACATTGAAAATATTGTTAAATCCTTCAACCATTCAAAAGGAAAGATGGAAAGGTGACGGAGTCTTTGAAAGGTGGGAGGAGTACAGGAGAGGGAAGAATGGGAGTGTGAAGTGGGGAAGGGGAAGGTAAAAGGGTAGTAGAACGGTGGTAGGATTCAGGACTAGGAAATGTGTGAAGATGGTAGAAAAGAGTGGTGAGGGAGAAGGGAGACAGAGAAATTTTCCCTCACAGTAATTTTTCCGAAATTTAAATATACGCTTAAAACCATTATTGCAATCCAAATCTTTGATGAATTAATCTTTTGAAATTTTCGGAAATTTAAACTTAACTGAAGCAATGTCTACCATATAGTAAATGATAAAAGTTTAAATTCCTCTTAGTTGACTGAAGCGTCCTGTGTAAGCATCCTAGCTGCCTCATACAGTAAAAATTTAAATCTTTTTACATCGTTTTATAGTCTGGCAATGCAGCATAAACTTTTGTGTTTATCTCGTCAAATTAATAACTTTTTATGAGTTTTTGAAACTCCAATAAATCCTTTGCACTATACAACCATGGCGTTGAAAAACAAGTAGACTAAATAACCAAAAATAATAAAAATTAGATTTTTTTTTTCTTTTCTTTAACATTAATTTAATCAAATTCAACTTTCGGATATACCGAGAGAAAAAAAATGTATGTAAAATTCAGTAACAGTAAATTGTTTGTGTTCAACCTTTTAGTTGAATTTCAAACCCTAATTGCCTTAATATTTTTTTAATGTAGTAGGTAATCTATGCCGTAACCAGCCTATATATAATATATAGGTATGTTCAACAAGCAAATTTCCCTTTAAGAACTCATACAAAAACTCAGACAATTTAAGCGAACATCCTTCTAGAAGGGGTATATATAGAGAGGCATCGAGAGCATTAACAAACTCTCTTTATACTACCCGTGAGGACCAGTACTCCGGCGTTTCCCATTACGTTTCACAGCATAACAATAAATCCCGGATGGTTGTTTGATTTCAACAATACTCCTTGTTATATTTTCATGTTTAGATACGAGGATGTCATGTGCCGTCACTCGAATTCATCCAGCATCTATTTTGTTATGTTCTGATGATAATCCAAAAAATGTTATATTACAGATTCCATAGAAAATATAACTAAAACAAGACGAAGAAGAAAAAGGTAGAGGCTTTTATCTGAACGGTAAATAAATAAATTAAGCCAAAACCCGAGTCAATGATTAAAGAAGTCAAAGCGGATATTAAATATCTTAAGAAACGCTGTTGGTGGTAGTAGTCGGAAAATCCTCTAATCGAATACTGAAAAGACTGGGCGCGATCTGGATGTTGAGGTGGATGAAAACGCAAACGTAGACCAACTTCTGTTAAACATTAAATGGTATCCAGCTACAGCCGAAGGCACTTTAAATTACTGGAAGTCTGTAGTATTATGAGTTTTCCACAGGTCTCAGCTCAAAGGCTGGAAAAAATTGATGAAAGTCCATTATGAATAGGGTAACCATATTTTATTTTTGTAAATCCGGGACAGATTACAGTGGGAGGAGGGGTTAAGAGGGGGGGGGGGGGTGGTTAGGGGGGGTTAGGGGGGGGAGACGAAGTGTGAATGTTTCGTAATACATCGTGAAAGTTTTGTTTTTTGTTTGCGATTTTATGAACAGCATTATAGATGTTTTATGTTTTCAAATTACAAGAAAAATTGCGCCGCAGGCAAAACATTTAAAAACAAACATCGCACAATTGAAAATGATTTAATGAAATAAAAAATAAGCATTCCACAATTGAAAATGATTTTTTCATCAAAACTGCGCCGCAAGCAAAAATTTGTGGGTTTCGGTGCAGAAACATAGCATTTGTATAAGAAAGTAATGTGCTGTTCACATCAGATTATTTATTGTAAGACATATGTCCGGCGTCAAAGGCATTTCTTATTAGGAGATTTGGAGAGATTTTCTTTACTGTAGGGTGGATTTGGGCCAAAGATACTCGAATTTCACTAAAATTTTGAAAGAACTAACGAATTGCTCGTAAATACCGAGAAGTTGAGTTGAAACCGTAAAACAGGTCTTGTTGAAACCAATATTCATAGAAACAGTTAGACAAGCAAACAAAAAAAATGTTGAAGAAAATTTGAAAAATGTTAGCATAAATATAAGTTAGCATAATGTCACGCTAATTTTCGGCCTTGCAAAATAAATGCTTAGAACTTGCAGAACAAATGATAGGATACATTTTATTGACCTCTCCCCTCTCCTTCGATGTCCTACCCTTGATAACTTTTGAAACGTTTAACCGCTTGCGATGCGGTTTTTACAATTACAGAAGTTATCCCTTAGGAAAGATTTTAAGCTAGATTTTAGGCCTAAAATCTAGCTAAACCAGCTTCTCGCTTTGTCGCTTTCCAGCCGCCGGTTATAATTAACACTAGTATGAATTGTCGCGTCCATAGTGAACCGGCTTCTCGCTTTCATAAGAATCAGCCGGTGTTTACCAGCTTTTACCGGAATCAACTTTTAATTCTTGTTAACGCCGGTAACCAGCTTCAAGCCAGTTTTGACAGTTGTTGATGTGAAAGTGCCAGCGTATCTGCAGTACAGGCACGAGATTTACTATGACCATCACCCGCTAGAATCAGTACTTATATTCAATAGAATATAAGTACTGGCGTAAATCTCGCCGGAAAGCTGGTGCGCGAGAAAGCGAGAAGCTGGTTCACTATGGACGTACCCTTAGGCTATATTCTGGAATTCTAAAGGGATTTGGATCCAGTTTTCACCATTAGAGGGGTCAGCTCTCAGAAAAAATTTTCGTCCACTAATATTTACCCCCTGCCTTCGGTAAACCCCTCTCCTGCTATCTTCTACAATTCAGAAGGCGTTTGGATCAAGTTTTCTCCGTTGGAGAGGCCATCCATCAAGGACATTTTTTGCGCACTCAATTTTAATCTTTTACCGTTATCTATACATATAATAAAACTGTAAGGGTGGTAATTTAATTTTAGATCTTCTCAGAAATTTTAATATACATTTATGTATTTATGTTGTACCAAAAAAAACATTTTCAAAAATTTTCTATTATTAGCAGGCTCTAATTTGAAATTTGCATGTATTTTTGTTTATTTCTCAGTATAGATAGATAAAATTAACGTGCTATGATTCGTGGCCGAAGGCGTTAGAGGAGTTGGGAGAGGCCGAAGTGGACTGGCATAGGCCAAAGGCTAACCCATAAGTGGGGGGATGGACCATGAAGCGGTTCGGGGCGCAGCCCCTAGTAACATTATAAAACAAATTATATAACACTTATTCTTGCTTGCAAAAATCTATAATTGTTTTCAGTTTTTATTTCGATTACGATCCGAAATTTTTTTTCACAACAGTTGTAGTTAACCTTGTTTCTATTATGCTTAGATATGTCTTGCTATATTGCTATTACTTATGTAACAGTTGACACGTGACTTGTTAAAAAAATATTGTTAATTAAGATGCCCTACATATCGAACCTATATAATATTTGATTTGAATTAACAAAACTATAATTAGCTTCGTTTTCGGTATTACACTTCTATAATTGTTGTAACGCTTTTGCTAGTAGCGATAATTAAGAGATAAATCTTATCAACAAAGAAAACAATTTTGTAACAACTAATTAGTGTCTCTATTCGATAAAAAAAAATATATGTGAAGCACTCGTAATTACAAGAATTTTGTTGCCTTAGAAGAGTATATTTCGCCACAATTAGAGTTTGAGTATTTTCCGACTTTCCAATTTCTCGAGAAATCGGGAATTCATTCGAGAATTCTCGAGAATTTCAAGAAAAACGAGAATTTCTAGAAGAACACTTGCATTTTTTTTTCGCTATAATTTTTATTTAGGTAAGAATGTTTTTTTAGTATTATTATTAGCATTCTTCATTCACAAATACACTGAAAAAAAACTTCCAATTTTTTTCAAATATGAAATACTTTATACCATTCTTACTTTCCTCTTCTATAGAGGGTAAGTGTTGTATTCATGACGCAAACCAACTCGAGAACGGAGACCAACCTAAGAAAATCCGATTCAAGTAAAATTATGAGGATGTCCGTGCATTTGTGTATCGGTCTGTCAGGCTGTCGAGCTGTCGGTTTGATGTCTGTCAATCTGCCGGTCTGCAGATTGACAGACGTCAAACCGACAGCTCGATCTGTGGATCTGTCGGTCATTCGGCCTGTCGGTCTGTCCGTTTTACATATCCTATAATATAATACGAGGAATGTCTGTCTGTCTGTCTGTCTATATGTCTGCACAAACGATCTCGAAAACCCGCATAACGATTTTAACGAAACTTGGTGGTTAGGGAATTTCGGGGACGAGGAATCGATCTAGATAGGTCTCCCCTCTGAGAAAATTTCCCTCGATACCCCTCGCCTGATATCTTCGAATTGGGTGGTCCGATCTTAATGAAACTTTACAGTATTACTAAGCGGGCTAAGGGTTTTCGATTTTTCCACTACAAATCTGACTTTTCCCTCCCCTCGATAACCCTCACCTGGTGTCTCAAAACAACGTTTCAAAAATCGGTGACAGCGATTACTCAATAACCACTCAACCGATTTCCACGAAATTTTGTTATCGCGCGTTAGTTTTAGTTCTAGCTTTCTAGATCGGGAATTTAAAAACTCTGGAAAAGCTCTGTAAAGATAATGTGAAAAGCTCTATAAAGATAATGTTTTTCCCCAAAAATCAGCAAAAGTAGGATTTTGAGGTCGCCGAGCATGGCTCGGTCTTCCTGGTACTCTTAAGTAATTCGAGAACGCGTTGAGCTAGCAACTTGAAATTTTTTGTAAATAAATTTTACGAAAATCGAAGTTTTCAGTGATTTAATTTTTTTTAGTCATTCTGTATTTGATTAGTATGACTAAAAATCCAAAACGTCGTCTGTCTTTCGCCACACTTATTTGTCCTCTTTAGTCTTTGAATACACATCTTTGCTTTTGAGTTATTATTAAGAACCTTTTGACTCCAGATGAGATTTTTCACGGAAAATTTGAGGAAAAGGATAATCACGTCACCCTAATAGGACCTTCCGTTATCCTTACAAACTTATTAATGACAGAATCGGATTCAGCGAACTCAAAAACCCCCAGAAATTGAGGAAACTAATAATAACCTTATCCTTACAGGACATTCCGTTATCTTTACAGATTTATTGATGCCAGAATCGGATTCAGTGACCCCAGAGACCCCTAGATGAGATTTTTCCGGAAAATTTGAAGAAAGTCATAATCACGTTATCCTTACAGAGCCTTTCGTTATCCTTACAGATTTCTTAAGGCTAAAATCGGATTCAGTGATCCCAGAGACTCACAGATTAGACTTTTCCGGAAAGTTTGAGATTTTTCAATCTAACAGAACCTTCGCTTATCCTTACAAGTAGTGAAAATATTGCATTGTCATCGGATTTACCGATGACTGGATGTGAATCAAAATTAGATTACAAGATTTAACCCTGACAGACAGACAGGCGAACAGACAGAGTGATACGAGGTAAATAAAAGCATCACAGTATATTTTTTGCACCAAAACCCCCGAATGTAATAAAAATGCAATAAGGTCTTTTATTTCAATAGTTTGTTAATTTTATTTGAACTACTAATAGTTATATTTGATTATGTATATAACGCTCCCAATATATAATTTTAATACGAAAATTTATGTAATTTTGATTTGACAAAATTACAATAATTTAATTCTCTCTGTGATAACATAATAAAAACCAAATTTCTATTTAAGCTTCATTCTCAAAAAACCCAGACAAATTATATATTTGCGTGTGAGTATAAGGCGTTATATACCAAGATAAGCTATTGTTATTAGACCGCTTCTAAAATTCTAGAGCCGTTATTTTCCACATTTCTTCTCAAATATGATTTGACGGCTAAGATTTACATTATTTGTTTGTGCTGTAAAGGACAATAGCTTCAAGACATCACCGCCATCACTTCAGATCTCCGAAATATTCTTTAGTACACCCCACGGAGACGAATTGGACTATGTTGCTTTAATGCTTTGATGAATTTTCTCAATCTATTTAAATATCACTTTGGCAAGTCATTACCAAAAACCAAAGAAATACCGTCTAAGTGGATACCTCTAACCATCAATCGCTATCAAAGTTCCATCAAAATAATTTCCTCCCTCTCACGGCACAGAGCTGCCGTCACGACCTCCTGAGTTTAGTCTGCGAAATCATTGCCCTTTTCGTTTACTTGAGTCCCCAAAATGGGGCTGGCTTATTGTTAAAATCAGATTACTTGAGTGTTTCCCTTCCTGGCAAAAAGCTATTAAGAAACTTTTTTTTCCCCCTTATTTATAATAAAGCGGCATATAGCCTCAATCCATTTGAAAGTCCCAAGTATAAAGGAACCACCCACCCCGAAATCGGTGGCTCCTATTAAACGGTTAGACATGAAACCATAGATTTAACTAGCCCAGACCACCCTAAGGTAAACCGATTCGGCCCAGAATGAATCTTTCATACAAAAGGCACTGTCAAAGGGGAATGCGGCGGAGGAAGATCAAATCAATTGTTTGTTGACGTAATTATTTTCTGTTTATAATCGAATAAGTGGCAGCAAGAATTTTTGGGTTTTACGGTCTCATGAACAAGCAATTAATCCAAATATTAGCAATATTATTGCTAAATATTGAGCAATTCAATTTTATTGTCATAATTTTTGCAATTCGTTTCAATTTGATTCATTCGAATTAAATTCCTCGGCCCAATATGATTTATGGTGAAATGTGTTAGCATTAAAAAGATAATTCGTGATGAATGTATTTATGTGTTATCTTATGATTCTGGCGCTATAAATTTATTTACCTTTTTAATCTAGCATCTAGTATTTATTGTAGTGATAACACTCAAACAATTGACATATTGGAAAATTTGCTTTAATTAATCGAATTAAGGTTTATGACTGGAGTTTGATTGATTTTCCTTTTGTAGTCATTTTGTATGCGATAAGTTGATTGAATACCATGAATTAGGTTGTACAAAAAAAAAACAACAGAGAAAAAAAATAGTAAGTCTCAAAATTTTATAATGGAAAATCGTGACTATTATTAAAAAAATTCGTTACAAATGTCTGTCTTTTCGTCCATGAACACCATAATTTTCGAAAGGATTGAGCTAAAGGGTAAGGATACACGACGAGAGACTTTGGTCTCTGAGACCAAAAATTTCGCCTCTGGATACAAAGAGACCTGTGTATACACTTCGGAGACCGGAGATTTGTCTCCAAGTATCAAGTCTCTAGGGTCTAGGGTACAAATCTCCGGTCTCCGAAGTGTATACACAGGTCTCTTTGTATCCAGAGGCGAAATTTTTGGTCTCAGAGACCAAAGTCTCTCGTCGTGTATCCTTACCTAAAGACTTGAAATTTCGTATAGTTACGTTTCTTGTAAATGACTAGGCTAAGTTCTTGAACGGGCAAAATTGGATCATTCTTCCCCTCTCCCCTATACAAACGAAACAGTTTTTTTTACAATTTTCTCGAAAACGGTGAATCGTATTCAAAAATAGTAGACGCAAAATCTGTTTTGAATATGATTTTACATAGCCGTTCCATACATCAAAATTCAATAGGACATATCCTTTCCCCCTCTCCTATACAAATGGATTTTTTTTAAATAAGCATGTTGTCTGTCATCATATAGAGTATTTTTGACGATTAGCCCCTGGCAATTGTAGCTTTTTTATGTTTTTGTATGGAAAATCGGTGAAATTTTATGGTAATGGACACAAAGTCAATTAACCCCGAAATGCATACCTCGATTTTAATTATCCATATACCATTGAATGTGCCTAGCTCTAGCGTATAATACAAGGCATATGACATTCTGAAAGAATCAAAATGGCGGCCGTGAAACGCCATTTTGTCTAAGTTTCCCTTGATAAAACCCAGAGTAATGGGTAGCAAATGAAAGATCTCAGATGAAGACTTTCAAACATCCTTGACAAAGTTCCACAAAATCAAGATGGCCAGTTTGACGAAGAATGCCGCTCTAAAGGAGCCTCCACACGTTCAATATTACTTGACAATTTTACTTGAATGACTCATGTTTCAAGTCACATTGATCGTTTGGATGCTCTTCAATGTTACTTGTGGAGGCAATTTCCATTAATATTACTTGACGAAAATTTTCGTCAATAATACTTGTCAAGTAACATTGAACGTGTGGAGGCTCCTTAAGAAGAATTTTAATTGCACTCATTAGATCAGTTAAAATTTTTCTTTTACCATTACTAAAAGATCTTTTCGTTACCTATTTACTTGTTTGATACATTTTTGTCTTTTTTTCGTAAATTTTCAACAGGTCATCCTTCTTAATAGAATATTTCTAATGAAATGAAAAGAAAATTGAATTAGTTTTTATGCCACATTAACTGTTAGATTCGGTCGTTGCATTAAGCAAATTCAAATGCGATCATTTTGATTAATATTCTAACAAAATTAATAGTTTTGGTTTTTACAGTTAAGTTAATTTGAGCTAATTTGTTATTATTCCAAAATTTATCAACATTACCCAGTCTATTACTCTAAACAATTCACTCAAGCGTTAAGCGATAGTATTTTACATGTTAAATTTATGAACCAAGATTCATATACATTTCCTAAAGCAAAATAATGCAATTATAAACTTTCAATATATTCACACGTATGTGTAAATCTAATGGGGTTACTACACTAGTATTTGATTCAAACTAAATTTCAATTCACATATTGGAACATTACAGTATCAATTCTATCGAAATACGCTATTAAATTTAGTTTTATATGGTTTTATATAAATATAATACAGTAACGTGCAGTCTAAAGTGCGGAAGGTACAGAGCGCACCCTGAGCATTTCCCAAAAATTAATCAAATAAAATAATCTTAATATATAAAAATGGATGTTTGTTTGTTTGTTGGTCTGTTTGAGATTACAAAACTCAAAAACGACTGGACCGATTTTTACGCGGTTTTTTGCAAAATGATCTGCGTGGCCAGGAGCAGGTTTTTAGCTATGTTAGATTTTCAACATTCGAAACAGAAGGTCCTGTAAGGATACCGCAAATATCCTTTTTCCCATTTTTCCCCGGAAAAATTGGCATTAGGGGGTTTCCTGGGTCACTGATCACGAATACGGTGTTGGAATTTCAAAGTTCGAAACGGTCCTGTAAGGATAACGTTTTTTCCCAAAAGTTTTTAGGTTATTTATGGTCTTTTGGCATTCTAAAATTTATACAAAAAACTTTAAGCTGGCAACGAAGGGTCTGCTAGTATAATAATAAAATAAAAATATAAATCAAATTCCTCAATTGAATTCAAGAAGAGACTTTCTTTTCTTTATTACTAATGTGCAGTGAAAAAACTGCACCCAGTACTCAGAGAGAATTTTCGATCAAACCATCGTATGCCAAACGCATCTCCCGATAGACTTGACGCGGAAGGGAAGATAAATAATGAAATACAGGAATCAGTCAATCTTCCTTGATCTCTATTGCTGCTTTAAATTACTGTCGGGGCAGAACATATCGGTGCACATCTGGGCAGCAATCGTGTAACGCGACGCAGACACGAAATTGCGTCTTTCATTAAGAAAAGCAATCGTGTATGGCGACGCGTCGTTGCATACTAGCGACGCGTCTTTTCGTTCAGCGACACAGTTCGAGGCGTCGCTCAGTGTCATTTCGTCTGCCATTTCACAATGGAGGAACCAAAGTAAATAAAAGTTTTTGTATTTAAATTATAATAAATTTATATTATTTCAGGAAGATAACGAATGAAAACCAGTGGGAAACCCTTGTAAGGCTCATGGATGAAAATAATGCCTTACCGGGGGGTGCGTTTGACACTGGTGGCTCCGGCAACAAAAAGAAAAAACTTTTGTGGGAGGATTTGATTTTTATTCACTTCAAACAAAAAGTCTATTAATTATGCATACATACGGTATACATTACTTTTTTTCTGGCGAACTTACCATAAAATTAATTTCAGCTAGTTCAAACATTTTTATTTTGACGTTTCTGTAGCAAGATATTTGTCGGAAAGCTTTATTTAGCATGAACTATAATTGATTTAAGAAATTCAATCCATTGAACGTTCAAACTTTTTAGTGTCGCGATACAAGATTAGAAAAACGTGTCGCGTCGATGTCGCTGTCTCAGCTCAAAGACGGAGACGCGTCTCGTTACACGATTGATGCCCTGGATTCTTATGGTGAGCAGTAGGGATCGGAAGCAGTAAATCGTGTATGATTTCCTATTCATGCTTTAAATTGCCTTGGGAGCGGAGCATAACACCGCATTATTAAAGATATCTCGAGAATGGTATCTCGAAATTATCAAAATCGAAATGTTAAGTTTCAACTAAAAATTCTAAAATTATTCTTAGTTTATATTTTACAGAAATAATAATCATTTCATACCGACCTCAGTCATATTTCTCCAGATTACTCAGTCCTCCGTTGTTATCCATACCCATTTAAGAAAATTTATTCAGGAGACTGCATCTTAGTACAATAGTTGAAATACTATCAAAATTTACCTTTAATAAACATAAGTAGATCAACTTTGATATTAGCAGCAAGATTTTGTTCCTTTTCAATAAACTGGAGTAGAACATAACCTGATGCAGTGTTTAAAGGATGTCGTGAAAGGTTTGGGTTGAATTCATCCACTTTACGAACTCATTTCATTAAATCCTATAATCAAACTTATCCTATAATTGAACATACCTGCACACATTAATACAAATGATGCACATGGGTACATTTGATAAACAAACAAAATATTGACTGTTTTATGCAAGTTGTATACACATGTATGTTGTATAAAATGCATTTGCATAACATGAATACGAAACATGCAGACAAGTTCATACTATTATAGACTATAGTTTTATTATTAAATGTCTACATCTATTAAGAGCAATATTGAGCTAAGAAGCAAAAATAAAGCGAAATGGGGTTTGCTAGTCTTTCTATCGATCCTTGAAGTATCCTTAATGCCGGAATTTAATTTCTCCGAGTAATTTCTCAACGCATTTCAAGCAGAAAAGCACTTCGCATCTCGGTTCAGTTGATTTATTTACTCAGTTCATTCGAAGATACAAGGTATAAGATATTTATCTGTGCCATTAGACCAAGGATAAGTCTGACATCATCACTTGGATTTGCATTGATTTCTTGTTTGTTCAATATTGTTGAAATCGGCACAAAAACACAAATTTCACCAACACATAAATGAGTTTTTATACATTATCCAGACATTACGAATGTTTCAATTTAGTGTTGATCCTCTCTTTATGAAAAGTAAACATATAGTATATTAAATTATGTAGTTTGGTTGATTCAACTGCGTTTTGTAATGAACCAACAATACAATGGTGAAATTAAATACGGACGTAATGAAATCAACAATGCAGCATAATTGAATCAACTAATGACACATTATTGATTTTTTTTTATAAACCATAAAAATTGTTGATTTTAACCCAAACGTAGTTGATTTGCATACAGATTCGTGATCCCTTGATCACGGACAGGTTAAATAATGATGCCATGTTTCATACTCGATTCTGTGCACCAATCCGCTCCAGGCGCCTTGATGCCCAAGCTTCATTGTGTCGAGTAAAACTACAAATCAGAAATGATCCAATGGTTAAACAAAAACTGTATAGATTCCTCTGGCTGACCGAACAGTTTTTACATTTCTTAATAATTCTTATGTGGTTTGGAGCAATTGCGGTATAAGTACTCAAGTCGAGTTCTTATGCCGCGTACACACCGGAGCTCACGGTAGAGTTTTTATGCCAAATCGACTTCTTAGCTTACATACATACCGGAGATCGCTATCCCTCCCCCTAGAAATTCTAATAGAGATTATTGTGCTAGTTTACCAAGGGCCGTGATCATTTAATCACGTGGTTGACTATGAACGTGATCGTTTTTTTAGGAAGTTGGCCTTAAACGTGATCGCTAATTGACAACGAACGTGATTTCGACAATATGTGCTTGGTTGAATTAAACACGAACTAAGTTGACGCCAAAATGCCACTAAGGTTTCTAGTTGATTATATCAATGAATTTTTCTCCATTTGGGACAGGAATTAAAAATCGAATGGTATTTCGATGCAATAATACACTGTAAACAATTTTGAAAAAATGCATGTTATTGATAGTCTGTTAATGAATTCTGATAGATAATTTTGAGCTGAAAAACATTACCGAAATGTCTACTGCGTCAATTTTTTTATTAATTGATCCTTAAAGAATTAATCATTCAAAAATTCACAGAAATTTCTGTTATCATCGTAGAAGAGTAATTTTTAGCTTATTTTAATGGTAATAAGCTCTACTATCATTTAAAAATAATTTCATAAAGATTTCCACCCAAAAGAATTAAAATAATAATGGCCCTTTTTTCGACTTAATTGCCTGATAACTCCTAAATATCTTGACTTACGCAAAAATATTCTCAGCCGGAATTGTACTACATTTAATTAAAAAAAAAGTATGTCCTAACTTTTATTCTCGTAACATTCACTAAAAAGAAGATATTAGCGAAAAGTTAATTTGTATATGCTCTCATATATGAATCCACGTGAGTACGAGTAAAAAAATTTTTGTTTTGGATCTCTTTCAAATTTAGCTCACATAGGGTACAGAGCTTGTGAAAAATGGCAAATTTCAGATTTTTATTTCTAAAGTAGTTTCAGAGTTACAGCATTTTGAAATCCTCAGAAAATCGCAATTTTTCTGCTAAAGTGCAATCACAAAAAAAATTATAACTCAGGCTAGGAATGAGATAGACGTCTGATTCGATGTATTCGATGTACAACATCACATATTCTGAGCAGTTTTAAATTTCAAGGTCACGCCATAAACCATTTGACCTTGAATATCTCAAAAACCCATATTTTAATTTTTTCGAAAAAAATCACAAATAAACATTGAGTTTTCTAAGCTCAATTACCACTACGTCACCGATGCATTTGCGACACTCTTAGTAACATTTAAAATTCACTAAATGTTTCTGAATAATGAAAATATATTATAGATATTATAATTTTTTAACAAAGAGAGGCCGCACCCCACATACATTTAATTTTTATACCCGTATGGTGAAACCAAAGGGTATCTTAACTTTGCCTTACCGTTTGTAACGCCAAGATCCCGTCATCACACATAAAAATGAATTACACCAGTGTGTTTAGAATGATAAAAATAATTGATTTTTGCATGTCCGTCTGTCTGTCTGTCTGTCCGTCTGTCCGTCTGTCCGTCTGTCCGTCTGTCTGTCTGTCTGTCTGTGGCGCGGATTGCGGGCGCACGGATTGAGCTAGAGACTTGAAATTTTGCGTGGATCCGTTTTTCGTAAAATGCGAGGCTAGGTTCGTTAATGGGCAAAAATGGACCATTAGGGGGGGTACCCCCCATACGAACGAAAACGGTTTTTGTGAATATCTCAAAAACGGTACATCTTATCAAAAAAGTCCAAGAACAAAAGATATTTAGGATATGATTCTACATAAAACTCCCATACGTCAAAATCCGATTGGAATAAATTTTAAAAATTCTTATTGGAAAGTTTGACTTCAAAGTGGAATTTTGGTAGAACTGTTCGAATTTTGATACGAATATCACCATACGGGTCTCCAATGATTGCCAGATTGGCAATTATAGCTTTTGTTATGTAATTGAGATAGGGGCTAGATGGAGGCTTCGAAGACTAGTGGCGGTTTAACGTTGGATGCAGACATGGAAGAGTGGAATACCTCATTTTTTAAAACTATAGCGTGCAAACAAATTGCCAGGGATGGGAAACGTTATGGGAACGTAGCGAAATAACGAAACGAAAAAACGATTTGTCGGTTTTTTCCTCAAAATTGCGTTATAACGTTATAGAAATTTAATTCCGTTACAATAACGAAAAACGTAACGAAAACCGAAAAAATGATTTCGTTATTTATTTATATTTGCTTTATTTTTTTTTTTTTTTTTTTACTATTTTTTTGTCAAATGTTTATCAAATATTACCCCACAAACCTACCACCTGAATAAAATATAATTAAAAATATTGGGATAGAATTTTTAATCATATTTCGATTCTAAATCGGACTTAGTTTTGGCGAGCTTCACTCTATTTCTGAAGATACGAAAAAGAAAATCTTTTAAGCAATTTTTGGTATCGAAAATATTTTCTTTTTGGTATCTCCAGAAGTAGAGTGAATTTGGCGAAAGCAAAGTCCGACTCAGAATCAGTGACATTCAAAATATCCTAAAATTCAATATCTTTGATTTTTTTAATGAACAAAACTTTTGTTCGATTTTTTTTCATCTTTTTTTTAAATATTAAAAATTTTACGTTTACAGGCAATTTTTAAATCGTGATTTTCACTGTTTTAGAAGAATGACTGGTTTAGAAGGATGACTTGAATTCCAAATAGAATTTGTGGTTATTTTACACAGATATAAAATCAAATAAAACCTAGTTTGGGATTTAAAACCTTTTTTGCGGGAAAATCCAGCAGATTAAGTTTAAAAAAACTGAATTTTCGTTTCGTTTGAGTGTGTTTAGGTACATAGGAATTCTTTCATTTTCCTTTGCTAAGGTATTCTCAGGTATTCTCACGCTTCTTCTTGATTCGCTAAACCGGTTTCAGCTACAAATCAAAACGAAATAGCTTTCATCAACCTATCACAAACCAGATTCCGATTGAAATTTTTTTATACCCGTATGGTGAAACCAAAGGGTATATTAGATTTGCCTTACCGTTTGTAACGCCAAGATCCCGTCATCACACAAAAAAATGAATTACACCAGTGTGTTTAGAATGATAAAAAAAGTTGAATTTAGCATGTCCATCCGTCTGTCCGTCTGTGGCGCGGATTGCGGGCGCACTTTATGATTCAAAATAAAACTTCCATACATCAAAATCCGATTGGAATAAATTTTAAAAAATCTTATTGGAAAGTTTTACTTCAAAGTGGAATTTTGGTACAACTGTTCGCCGTTCACTTAAACCACCATACGGGTTTTGAATAATTGCCAGATTGGCAATTATAGCTTTTGTTATGTTTAAATGATAGAAAAAGGGTCTTGAAGACCTGACGAAAATCGAAAACCAAAAAGTCAGAAGTTAGGTTAAGCAAGCAAAAAGTTTTTAAGTTTTATTATTTTTTTTATAGAATTTATTTTTATGGATGCTGAACTAAATTACTTTGTGATAAATACACTATTATTAAAAAACATTTTTTTCCGTTTTCTGTTTCAATATAATGTATAACGCAATAATAACGTTATAACGTAACGAAATGAATTTTTTTATCGTTACAAAACGAAATAATGTAACGAAATAAAATTTGAATTTCGTTACATAACGAAATGTATAACGTTACGATTTTTTTTTTGTCGTTTGCCATCCCTGCAATAGACACATATTTCAAAATTAAAATGCGAAAAAAAATTGTTTAATGATGAACAAAATATTTCCACTGGTCAAAACTGGAAGCCTGCATCTTAATTCTATTCCCATAAATTTTACAAAGTTAAACATTTAAATTAAATTAAATTTCGCGCGTCACATTAGCGCATCGCCGCATTAGCGCTAAAATGATTAATGCGAAAATCATGATAAACCTACATCTAATAAATACCAATTTCAAAGTAAAATTACAGAAAAATTGTGGATATGCACGAATTAAATTCCAGTGTATGATTGCGGCATTTGCGGCTAGTAGCGAATTAATCAGATGTTCTGACTTGAGAACTTGATGTCATTTCAAATTACGTTTGATTAGATCCACTCTACATTGTCTGGGCTGGCGGCCGTTCAACAAATTTTGAGTAGCGTACTATAATCTACTTATTGTTAGTAAATTCGAATCTTATGACTCACTACTTCCCATTAATTTTAGCACAAAGAAGCGATCACAATTACTTAAATGAGGAATTCTGAGGAAAATTTCTAATAAAAGTTTTTGATAAAAATGATGAATAATAAGCTTTCATTAAAAACTTTCACCGAAAAGATTAAATGAAAAGTAATGTCCATCCGGTCTTGACCTAGACTAATAATTAAATTTAGCATCTAACAAAAAAAAATTAATAGTAAAATGAGTAGTTATATTTATAAGGAAAAAAGTTTTTTTTATTTAAATTTTCCGTTACCAGCATTTTTTTTAAATGCTGAGGAAATTTTATTGCATTAAATGGGAGATTCCCAAACTGAGGTGTGAGATAAAGTTATTAATTTGATTCAACGATACTTGAATGTGATTAATAAAGTGATTTGCTCTTTCAATTTTGAGATGTAAAGGGTCTTTCAATGAGGACGCTCAAAGTTTGTTAGGTTATAGCGGCCATGTTGTTAAAGTGACATCTGTCAAATTTGTTGTGAATTGTTCAGTAGGGTATAGCAAATTACCATGGAGGGTTATTGCGTTGAACAAGGTGTACAAATCATCAAATTTGTTGCAGTTGACAGTTGACCCAAATTTCACGAAAAAAATCATCTTTAGCGACGAGTCTCATTTTCGGATAAATGGATATGTGAACAAGCAAAATTGTCGGATTTGGGACGATACAAATCCACACGATATACACCACCACCAAATGCATCCCGAGAATGTCACTGTTTGGTGCGGATTTTGGTCTAGCGGAATCATCGGTCAGTACTTCTTCCAAAACGAAACTGGCATTGCCATGACCGTCAACGGCGAGTGCTACAGATTGATGATAAGCAGCTTCTTGGGGCCTAAACTGGGTGATATGGATACCGACAACATGTGGTTCCAACAGGACGGCGCTACATGCCACACAGCGCATGCCACGATGGGCATTCTGCACGAGCGATTTCAGGGCATGGTTATCTCACATGGCGGCGACGTTAACTGGCCACCGAAATCGCGCGATTTAACGCCTTTCGACTTCTTCTTTTTGGGCTATCTTAAAGCGCAGGTCTAAGCAAACGACATCCAGGAAATTCAGCCAGTTTTATGCGACAAATACATTGAAAATTGGACCTTCCGACGTGCCAACAAGCAAAGCCGAGGCGGACATTTGAACGACGTTATATTCCATACTTAATGCCATAAAATATTCTTTCAAACAAAAAAAAAAATTGTGTGGATATCTCAAACACAACTTGTTTTATTTACATTTAAAAATCTAGCGTCCTTATTGAAAAACCTTTAGTAGACCTTGACACGTAAAAATTTTCGCCTACGTCGCATTTTTCTATACCTTTTCTGCTTATGGCTTATTTTCTGAAAAAAAAAAACGGATAAACAGACAGGCGACGGACAAATTTTTGTCTTCCCTTACACCCTGGTATTGTTAGTTTTTGTGTCCGACGAACCAATCATCGTTACAAACCGTATACTAAATCTAATATACTTCTATATCATATAAAGTATAAAAATCTGGACCATTTAATTTAAAATGAGGAAAATTTCCTTTCGACGAATAAACAATTAAGATAAAAATTGCCAAGCTAAAAAAATTAATGTAAAAGCAATTATTCATATATTTTCATTTATTTTTTCTTGTTTGCTTTTTCAGAGAACTGTATCTTTGAAGAAAAAGATGAAGCGCCATGTCTTCTTGGCGCCAAAAATAAATCACCTTAGCAAAAATTATTTTTTTCTTCTATTGATTTTACCGGCTATAAGGATATATGCACTACCCACCTCAAATAATAATACACTAGCCAAGGATAAAGTGTACGATAAATGTACAGGACCTGGAGATCCGGGACCATGTAAGAACTACGTATATAAATGGCGTTTTGAGCCAACGACAAACGAATGTACGACCTTCATATGGGGCGGTTGCGAGGGCAACAGCCCCAATCGTTTCCACACGGAGGCGGAATGCATGTATCACTGCGTTGGAGCACCATGTAATTTCATTTTATTACTTTGAGTTAAAATAAATTAGCTTTCAGCAGCTACTATATATCTGCATGCATGAATAAGAATTTTAACCGAAATTGAAACAAATATTTATCGTACATATATAAAATTTCAATGAGTATATTTTTAACAAGAAAAAACGCTTTGTTTTTGTTCTTTTTTGTTTTCACTGTTGTTGCTTCATCTTACAGATACTCTGCCACCATTTCTTCAGACAACGACAAGGGAACCAACGACAACGGATGCTCCATCACCTCAATCGGATGCGCCTCTACCGCCAGAAGACACTGGCCCAACAGCTGTGCCGTTTGAAAAGCGCGGTTTCGAGCTAACATTCGAAGAGACTGGTGAAGAGAAGACGTTCTTATTTGCTAAAAATAATACTTTCATTCAAATGGATGGCGACATTATACAAACTTTTCAATTAAGGTTCGTGTAGCATTATGCAAAGTTCATAAACGGAACAAGGAGCCATCGTATCCCATATCTCCTATCCCAATTCATTCATATAAAGCACACAAAAAAGGGGTAGTTGAACTCGACCCCAATTCAACGAGAGATGAAACTTTCAAACAAAAAGTCAACCAGTTTAAATTCTGAAAGTTCCAACCTTTAACCCTTTTCCCTCAGTAAAGTTCATCGAAGCGAATTTAATGCTTTTCACTTCTCTATCAAAATGCTTTAATGGCAATGGGAAAAACCAATTGACCCAAAAAAAAGGAAGAAGCAAAAAACACTACCATTTACGCCCGTTAAACTATTCGTCTCTGTAATTAACAGCCGCCCGCTCCAATACTGTGGGATTCCATCTTTCTGTAAAGTAGAAACAGTTCAATCAATTTAATTAAAATACATTTTACAGATTAAAAAAAAAATCTTTTTTGCGAAATTCCTTTTATTTTTTATTTTATATTTGGTTTTAGGCTTTGCAGAGAAATTTCATTCCAATTTCGAACGCGTTTGCCGCATGGATTGCTCGTCTATCACAATGTCAAGAATCCTGATGGTATTGCATTGGATCCCTATGCCCTTTATGTTATTGTTGAAAAGGGTCAATTAAAAGTTGTACATGTATTTGGAAAGCATTCAACTAGTGTTACTGTTGGCGAAGGACTAAACCGTGATGAATGGCATAGTGTTATGGTGAGTTAAATAACTTTATTAATATGTGATTTTCATCAATTAATGTTCAGCGTTTATGCAATTGATGGAGGACTCAAAAATTAGTGACATTTTAATGTCGAGTTGAAGTTTTTAATGTTTTCGGTTTTCACGGGAAAAAAGTTTAATGTCTCCCGGGAATTCGGGTACGCTGCACAAAATCAAGACGTCAAGAATATCAAACTAGTTCAAGTCAACTCTTTGACAAGTCACCTCTTGCCTGTAGCAGGCAGACAGAGTTATCCACTACATGACATTACATCCTCGAAATACCGATCTCAGGTCGACCCATGCAGCTCCTTACGCCCTACTTTACTTGCTGCAGGTTTAATTTTTGAATTTCTCCCGCCGCAAGTAGACACATTTTTAGTTTTCCTAACGCAGGTGAACGCGCGCCTATCATAGGCTAAATTTTCCTGCAGGAAACCAATTACGCAAGTCGGCAACTTTTACTCAATTTTCCTGAGTGTAGTCGTCTCTCAACCTCATGTGCGAATTACTTATAAATACTTTCTAATGCCATTTTTTCATCTGATAAAAGAATGGGATGCACTTATGCGAAGACAGATTGTACCAAAAGGGACAGTGATCCTACAAATGTTGTCGTCTTCTGCAGTTCTAAAAAGTTCTAATTTCCGCAATAGTTTTTGGATCTGCAGATGATTCCCCTCAACAACAGATGATCTTGTTCGTCTGATTTCTGTCATTATACCCGTATGGTGAAACCAAAGGGTATATTAACTTTGCCTTACCGTTTGTAACGCCAAGATCCCGTTATCACACACAAAAATGAATTACACCAGTGAGTTTAGAATGATTAAAAAAATTGATTTTTGCATGTCGGTCCGTCTGTCCGTCTGTCCGTCCGTCTGTCTGTGGCGCGGATTGCGGGCGCACGGATTGAGCTGCAGACTTGAAATTTTGCGCAGATCCGTTTTTCGTAAAATTCGAGGCTAAGTTCGTTAATGGGCAAAAATGGACCATTAGGGGGGGTACCCCCCATACGAACGAAAATGTTTTTTGTGAATATCTCAAAAACGGTGCATCTTATCAAAAAAGTGCTAGAACAAAAGTTATTTAGGATATGATTCTACATAAAACTCCCATACATCAAAATCCGATTGGAATAAATTTAAAAAATCTTTTTGGAAAGTTTGACTCAAAGTGGAATTTTGGTACAACTGTTCGAATTTTGATACGAATATCACCATACGGGTCTCCAATGATTGCCAGATTGGCAATTATAGCTTTTGTTATGTTTTTCATCTCCAGTTGCATACTGTCACAATAAGTGTACACGAAGCCGTCACACATAAGCAATGTTCTTAAAGAACATACAATTGGAGATTGATTTGTTTGCCACTGGGCTAACGCTGAAATTCGCATACAATCGACTTCAATCGAAAGAAAGAAGTTTATAATTTCCTCCGGCTGCTTTTATTTAGTCAGTCTTCCAGAAAATTACAAAAGTTTATCTCTTTCTAAACGCAAATATCCTTTTTCCCATTTTTTCTGGGGAGAAATGGCATTAGGGGGTTTTCGGGGTCCCTGATCACGAATCCGGTGTTAGATTTTCGAAATTAGAAACGGAAGGTCTTGTAAGGATAACACAAATATCCTTTTTCCCATCTTTCGCGGGAAAAATGGCATTTGGGGTTTTTCGGGGTCGCTTAAGGAGATTGACCTTTAGTAGCAAAAAGTCTACTTAGACTCGGTAGCACTTTTAAATAGTTAGCACATAAGTTTGAAATACACCTACTAACAGACCATCGAATTATTTCACTTGCGCAATATGTACTTGATTTCGAAATAACAAAATATTACTTAAGTTTGTTAGGGTCAAACCTTGTAATCTAATTTTGATACGGAAATATTGCACACATATCTAATCCAATAAAGTATGCAAGTAAGAAAAAATATGGCGACCGCTATATGAGATTCTGTCCAAATCGAAAAAACGAAGTACCCATCATATGGGGTCTCAAATTAGAGAATTGCGGAAAAGAATTGTCAGTGTGTATTGGAAACTCAGGAAAAAAAAACAAAATCGAAAGAGCGAAATACCCATCGTGTGAGGCCTTAAATCAAAAACCTTATAGTTGAAAAATAAAAGACACTTTTTTTTACCGGCAACCATCCATGTTTAGGTATGCAATAACGATAAGAAATTCTTTCGTCTAGTAGAATAAAATTTGTTCTAATTGGAGCACTATTTCTATAAAAAAATGAAAAATCGAAAAATTGCTTACTTCTAGGGAAGTCATAAAGGATGTTTTACACATAAAAAAATACATGTCCCTTATTTTTTGACCTTATTTCACATATGTAAGTTTCATCAAAATCCGAGGGGGCCACTTTGCGAATGTTCCTTGGAAGATTGCTAGCGGTTCTAGTGAAGCAAATTTCTGCATGCCTGAATCTGACAAAATCATCCAATAATATAATGATCAATTTTTAATTCAACGAAATTGAATTTTGTAGGTGAGAATCGACGTGCACGGTGCGAGATTAATAGCACGAGTTGACAATAGTCAAGAGGAAGTCTACTTAAAAGGATTAAATCACGACACGAACTATGGAGTATCAACGAACCTTCCATCAGTCGTTTTAGTTGGTGGTAAGTTTTTTTTTTTTTTTTTTATTATTTATTTTTAAGTTCAGTCATCGAACATCCATTCCACCACTTTCCGTTATTGCTTGCGAATTTCCCTTGAGGATGACTCTTTCATTGAAAACGCCGTAAAATTCACAATCAGAAAATCATATCCTGAATTTTCCCAAAAAGTTGTCGACAGAATTCCAACATGTTTTATTTATAATCGATTTCATCATGAAATGGATTCACACCCAAGGTTTATATTTTTAGGATTATCATCTGAAGAGAAACTACATGGTGTCAAATACATAATCGAATCCTTTGTCGGATGCATTCGAAATGTTGTTTTACGCTCTGGCAAGGCAGCATCTGATCTACTGCCGATATCTCCATTAGTTGCAACCAAACATGAGAACGTTAAAGAAGGATGTCTTAATAAATGTCATACAAGGGACAATTTATGTTTTGTTGGATCAAAATGTATTAATCATTATTATGACTTTTCCTGTGATTGTTTTGGTACACGATATGAAGGAGAACAATGCGATATTTATAGTAAGTTTACATAAAAATACATAGATATTATTGTTTTACCTTTGAATCGGTTGATAAAATTTTCATTTGATAAAAATAAATATTGCAGTCGCGTTAGGCCGGTATACAAAAACCGTCGTGATAAGAAATAAAATTTTAGCGTAAAACTGAATTTTTTCGAAATTTATTCTATTCACAAATACAAAGAATAATTCTCACAAATTTTTTTTCAAAAAATCGAAAAAATTTTGCCCATAATCTTATTATAATTCCTAGCTAGCTATTGTTTAATAAGGGTATTCACAGTCCTCTTTTAATTTTCGGTATTCGGTGTTTTCGGTAATATTAAAAGACTGAAAATATTCTGCTGTGAACATCCCACAGCACAGATTTGAGAACAGCGCTTTTATTTGATACGTGACCAAATCATGAACTGCGAATTTGATTTAAAATATATCACATACCTTTAAATCCATGTTTGATGTATTCTTTTGAATTTCTATTGTGGCAACGGCTATCAAAATTGAAAAAATTTGCAGTCCGATGAGATTAACAAAAAACCAGCGAGAAAATTTGACAACTAAAAACATTACTAGCGCCACTCGCGGTTGATTCTTGATACCGAATAACCGGGCCGGAAAACACGATTTAAGGCATGTTCACAATTACCGAATCCGGTAATTCATTTTTACATTAACGAAATTATCGTCTCGGTAAAAATCTGTTAAATTTGACTGAATTACCGAGCGGTAAAATTACTCGCAATTTAAAAGAGGACTGTGAATACCCTTAATGCGTTTTTGAGTGTACAAGATTTGATAAATTTTTACCTTTCTTACATTACAGTAATCCCTCCAACTGCGCGGCAGATACGTTCCACAAAAAGAGCACGCAAACCGAAACCGCGCACTGTGAACCCTATACTTTGAATGAAATTTTAGCCCATATCAGAATGCAGCAGCGTTTTCGGGGCAGCGGGCAGCCAAAGTTTCCCATTGGTTAACAGCAAGATTATGACGTACTAAAAGCAGCAAAAATTCTCGCTGCTTTTTTAGCGCTATTTCTATTTTTACTGACGCTGCCCGAGCAGTAAATTTTCCATATACTTCGAATATACGCTATACGCCGTCAGAACGCTAATGCCTTCATTAATTTTATCCAAATCATCAATTACTGTAGACATTTTATGAACGAATAGATAAATTAACAAAATTTCACGAGAAAATCAAACAAATGAGAACTGTCAAACTGATTTTACTCCGGATTCGTGCTGCTCCATTCCGTGATGGAAGTCAGCAAAACCAATTTTACTGCCAAGGCAGTTTTGCTGCCGCAGCGAATGCTGCTTCATTCTAATATCCGCTTTTGGGGTTAGAAACATGTTTTTTTAAACGAAAATTATAAAAAAAAACCGCGCAGCTGCGAAATTTTTACCGCGCAGTTCGAAATTTTGGGTATTAAAAACTTAACCGCGCAATTGGAGGGATTACTGTATATCCATTTTTACATATCCTACCATTCGTCCACATACGAAAAGTATGTTCGTCCACATACGAAAAGTAAGCGGCTATTGGATGTTTTTTAATGATCCGATTAAGAGACTCAGCAAATTGTTATTGGTAACAAATAAAAGACATTAATAACATGTATGTCTGACAAAATAAATACCATACTAGTAACTAATACGTGCATTATAATATTTTTAATACAACAGAAGACAATTTAATAAGATTTTAAAAAGCCGAGGGCGGCTTTCCCATTTAAACACATGTAGAGTAAGTTCGGGTATTGTGGTACACCTTCTTTTATTTTTAGTACCAGGAAGACCGAGCCATGCTCGGCGACCTCAAAATTCTACTTTTGCTGATTTTTTGGAAAAAACTAAATTCACATTATCTTTACAGAGCTTTTCCAGAGTTTTTTAATTCCCGATCTAGAAAGCTAGAACTAAAACTAACGCGCGATAACACAATTTCATAGAAATCGGTTGAGTGGTTATTGAGTAATCGCTGTCACCGATTTTTGAAACGTTGTTTTGAGACACCAAGCAAGGGTTATCGAGGGGAGGGAAAAGTCAGGTTTGTAGTGGAGAAATCGAAAGCCCTTAGCCCCCTTAGTAATACTGTAAAGTTTCATTAAGATCGGACCGACCAATTCGAAGATATCAGGCGAGGGGTATCGAGGGGGAATTTTCTCAGAGGTGAGACCTATCTAGATCGATTCCTTGTCCCCGAAAATCCCTAACCCCCAAGTTTCGTGAAAATCGTTACGCGGGTTTTCGAGATCGTTTGTGCAGACAGACAGACAGACATTCCTCGTATTATATTATAGCATAATAAATCACTTGTTTTAAAAGTAAGTATGTTAGAATTTAGTTTACGATTTCTCCAAAGGCTTGCCTATAATATAAAGTAATGTGGAATACCTACTGTTTCTTCCATTCAAATATTAAATATTTGTATGGAAAAAAAGTATACCACATTAGCCGTTTTCACGATGCCAAACCAAAAAATGATTCCTTAGTAAAATTCGCCTCAATCGAAAAATGTTCCTTTCAAAAATCAAATGTGTTGTCTAAATAATCGTTCACTGATTCACAGTTAAAAAACAACTTAAAATTGGCTTTCGAGATTCACTTGAATGTGGAGACAATAAAATTTTGATTGTGCTCAAAAACGTCTTTCAGAAAATTCCGGTGTATAACCTGATAAAACATGGACTTGTCAACACCAACAATGGTTGCAGAATTTCACAAAAAACAGTTTTGTATGTTTGATCTTGCGATGCGGCATCTCATATGCGAAAAATGATGGTGTACCACATTACCCGCCTATACCACAATACCCGAACTTACTCTATATTTTTTTTTAAAATGGCGAAAAAATATTTGAAAATATTTAAAACATAGAAAAAATTGAAGACGAGACCGGGAATCGAACCACATAATTTGAAGAGTCCCATTTTGGCATTAAGAAGTCTGTAAGGATAACGGAAGGGCCTGTAAGGATAACGCGATTATCCTTTTCCTGAATTCTTCCGTAAAAAATATTATCTGTGGGTTTTCGGGGTGGCTGAATAGGATTTTGACGTCAAGAACCCTGTAAGGATAATGGGAAATCCTGTAAATTTTCCGTAAAAAATCTCTTTTAGGGGGTTTTCAAAATTGCTGAATCAAAGCGTTTTTTTAATTTTTTTCTTTAATTTTTTTTAACTTTGGTTTAGAGCACATATTTTGCACTTGTTTTTGTATTCATAATAAATTTGGCAAATATTCCCAATTTTTTATAACCCATACAATTTAATTTTGTAAGAAAAATGTTATCTCAACACTACGTGAATTAAACTTTGTTTTCGTTTTTTTTATACATCAAAAATTTTGATTTATATATCAAAAGTCTTAGGAGAATTTAAAGGAAAAGGTGGAGGAGTAGTTCAATTTTTTTCTGAAAAATGCATTTGTGCAAAATTGCAAGTCTCCAGCTTAATTTATTCGAAAATTTCATACACTGCAGAAAGAATCTTAACACCAAAGCTCACATCAAATCATTCCAACAAATTGCACAAAACTGTGGATTTTATAGAAATACTTGCTCTTATTTATTTAAGATTGAGTGGAATCAAATTAAATGATGAAAACACAAAAATTTCATAAAACGTTACGTTTCCTGGATCTCCACTTGAATGAATTCTTTGAAAAAAAAAATGTGAATTTGTCTTAACTCACAAAAAAATATCTCAACCTTCGGTTATCATCATCTGAACGCTTTTATCTTTTTGAACTTCATCTTAAATGTTTCCACGCACCTCCAAAATTTAAAAAAGAAAAAGAAGTAGTCACAAGCTTAAACTATAATAGAATAATATATAACATTGCTACTTTTTTGAATTCTAAAAGTGGCCACTTATCAAGAGACTTCAACAACCCTTGTGGTTACATTAAGTAAAGCACCTCAAAAAAAGTTAAATCGAAAAAAAGTGAAATCTCAAGGACTCGTGTTAACTTTTGTTGTTGCTTTTTCTGTACTTCCTCGTGAAATTCTTCGAAACGTAGAAAAAAGGCCTTGACGGCTAAGATATATTTATAACCTATAAACCAGTAATACTTACGCCAGGAAAATGCAAAATTTTAAGCATACACGTGTATATCTATTGGCATATATTATATGTATGTATAAATTGTGTCTAAAGTCTAAACACTCTTTACACTGATATACCTGAAGATGTATAATTTTCAGTCTTGAGTTTCTGTCCCCGGGAAACTTCTTTAATGGAAATAAAAAAGAAAATTGAACGGAAACGAAGGAAAATTTCCAAATAAGAGGCTTCAGCTCTTTGCTTAACGGATGTCAAGTGAAAAGCTTTAATTAAAAACGACGGTGAGAAGGGACAAGCAGTCAACCAAGAACCAACCTCAACACAAAAAAGAAATACCTACAACTTTTGCTCTTATCAAATGTATAGAACAGCAATAAATGGTAGCTCATGGCAAGACATTTAATTATATTTTCTATTCTCTTTTGTACTTAAAATGGGAGAGAAAAAAACCAAAAAAAGGTAAAATGAACGAAAATTGGTATACGGTTGCGTTGGTGAATCTTGGAATGATCCTTAAACATTTTCGATGGAGAAAATTTCTTGAAAATATTATTATTGGTGTAGGTCAATTCTTTGAATACATTGCCAATTTTAAACGGTTTTAGTAATTAAACTTCATTAGTTTTTGAGTAATTAATATCAAACGAATATTTTTGGTCTAAAAATGAAAACTGTATTAGACATCTCGTTCTACTGATCATCAGAATATATTAAAAACAATCTTTCGGAGACGTCTTTGATGAGTTCATGTTACTTTTATTAAGATACTAGAACATGAACCCGTCCTTGATTCTCCCAAAAGGAGACCGGAAATTATTTTATTGACAGACCCGTCATTGCCAGGTTACAGTAATTTATACCCGTTTTAGGAATACGAAAAATATTCCAAAAATTTATTGCCTAAAAACATTTTTAATCACTTGGAAAAGCGGTATCCCTACAAGAGCTTTGAGGTGAAAATGTCAAAATTTTGATTCAGAAACCGGATAAGAGAACATTCCGCTAAGGACCACAATTTATCAAGCCCGATTGATGTTCTCTGAAGCGGTTTCGACTGTATTTAAAATAAATAGAACAACCGAATTCCAGTTTAATTCTAATTTCACGATTTCATAAATTTAAATGTTAAGCTCAATTCAGACGAACGATTCCGATTACTACCAATGGAATGAAAGCTTTCAACGATAAGGACATGAAAGCTTTGATCTCATTGGTCGAGAAAGCTCAATCTTAGTCGTAATCGTTTGTCTGAATTGGGCTTAAAGCCTAACTCAAACTATCGATTGCGATTACGATTGAAGCTTCTCAACCAATGAGATTAAGGCTTTCAACGATAGGGACATGAAAGTTTTGATCTCATTGGTCGAGGGAGCTCAATCGTAATAGCAATCGTAATCGCAATCGTGATCGCAATCGTAATCGCAATCGTAATCGTAATCGTAATCGTAATCGTAATCGTAATCGTAATCGTAATCGCAATCGTAATCGTAATCGCAATCGTAATCGCAATCGTAATCGCAATCGTAATCGCAATCGTAATCGTTAGTCTGTATTGGGTTTTACATCGTTAAAATATTTTTGTAAAACTAACAATTCCTAATTTTTATATGTCAGTCGTCTCTGTCATCATTTGTTGTGATTGTTAGGTTATTCGGTGCAGTAGTCTTAAGCACATTTTGTAATATTTTTTATAACCTGTACGCCGAGAATTTCTAATAGAGTTCAATGCTAAAAAGCTCGAATAAAAGCATGAAGTTTTGCTAATTTAGGATTTTTTTTTTTTTGAATGAAATTTCTATGTCAATTTTGAAAATATAATGTAAAATTAAAATAATTTTCAGCTGCAACAGTTCTCACATTACGTGGCTCCAGCTATGTTTCATACAGGATATATGACTGGAAGGACCGAGTCCATTCATCGATGACACGTATAAGTCTAATATTCAAGACCCATTACGATGATTCGGCATTATTTTATGCTAGTGGTGAATCCCTTAAGCATCAATATATAGCTGCATCGATTAAAAATGAGTCCATCTATGTGGAAATGGATTTTGGTGATAATATAATGTCGGTAATATTAGGTAATGAATTGAATCGACATTACTGGCACAATTTAACCATATTTCATGATCATAAAACGGTCAAAATTGTACTCGATGATCAAATGAAATTGTTGGAGATACCATCAAGTAGCAGTTCGAATTTACTCTTCGATCCGGAAATTTATTTTGGCGGTGGACCAGATTTGAACAAGAAAAAAGGTTTAGCATCACATAATAACTTTGCTGGATGTCTTAAATACGTCTACTACAATGACGTTAATATTCTGTATGAACTAAAGAAAGGAAACCCGAAAGTTCATTATCATGGTGAGAATGATTCGCCATATTCTATACTTTCTTTTTATTTTTTTTAACTATCACATCATAATTTCACATTGTAAGTTGTTTTTACAACTCTGACATCTTTCTTAAATTCATTCTAGCATTAAGGTGTAGCTATTCTAGTTTATCGAACAAGCTTTCGGGAATTTTTTTTTTTTTTGCGAAATTTTAAATGGATAGGAGACATTTTTGAAACAGCACAATCATTGCAAAAGGACAAAAATTGACTGGCAAAATAAAATTAAAGAAATTTTCCGTTAAAAACAATAGTATATTACGCAACAAGGGGCGAAAGTCGGCGATTTCACGAGTGTGAAGTTAGCTGCACGAGTGAAGCGAGGGCAGATATCACACAAGTGAACTCGTTGACTCGCTCCGAGTTGGGTATACAATTTTTCATAACAAATTCATTGAAAATATGACTTGAGATGCAATTTAAACGGGATTTTCGTATTGGAGAGTAACGCAAAAGGCGAAGCCCCCTAACTTCAGCAGTAGTAAATTTTTAAAAGAAACAAAACAACTATATTCTATAAATTTGTTTTATTACTAAGAAATGTTGGTCTAAACAGATTTTAATTTTTAAATTTCTCTCCTCTGAAATAAAAAATCAACATAACAAAAAATGGAAATCGGCAATGCTGCTCAACTAAATCACACTTCGCTCGTGCAGCTAACTTCACACTCGTTCAGTTTTATTCACAAATTTTCGGTTAGAGGCATATATGGCTGTACTGATTAGTCCGGATTCACACGATAAGTTTTTTGATTCACGTCTCGGCCAAACGATGGCAAGAAGGGCGAGATGTAGGAAGGGCGAAAAGTTGGTCAATCACCAACTTTTGATTCACCAAAAGTTATTGCAAGTCCGTTTTCTCTATTCCCTTTTGCTCTCATTCGTATTCGCTCATGTTCATTTACGACAAAAACTTTCATAAACGTCAAAAAGACGCACGTCAGAACATTCATCGTGTAAATGGCCGTGAATGATTCGTGGATGTTTAAAAGAGAATAGCCGTGATTGATGAATCAAAAAAATTGTCGTGTGAATTGGGACTTACTCTTTGTGGGGGCGTCTTTTTTGTGAAATGGCAGCTTCAGAATTACGTTCCTGTGTCGTAATTACGGTATGGCGACACACTTAAAAGTGTTCTCCTCTATGGGTATCGTTGCACATCTCATTCACTCGACGGCGATGTGCCCGCGACAAAAATCGCTTATCATCGCGATTTGCATGGTGACGAAATATGTTAACAAAGACAACACGGCTGCTATTTGGGTACAGTCTATTCTAAAACTGTAATTAACGAAATTGATTTCTTTTTAAAAATACTAATAATTCTTCACATAATAAACTAGAATATACCCTTAAAACATTGACTTATGTACAACTAAAAATTAAAAAAAAATATTTTTTTACAAAAAAAGGTGTCCTGGAAGCCGAATTTTACGAGGCTGATGTGGAAGTCATACCCATAACATATCCATTTGCGACATCACATATTTGGTGGCCGATAAATCAAGCCGAAGAACTTAATATCAAATTCGATTTCCGAAGCAGTCGTACGACGGCTGTTCTGGCTTACAGCGATGTCACAACTTCAGCAGGAAATGGCTTTTGGGAGGTAGGTTCTAGTACTAGAATTATAGCCTTATAGAAGTCAGATGCATCAAACCGAATGACTTACAATTTTATACTATGTAACATAAAGAGGATATATTAAGGAATATTCAGTCTGCTTTAGTCGAGAAACATGAACACAAATATACAAGTATAATGTTAAGAAAAATCGTACAAAAACACAAACGCATACACGGTAAAAACTGGAGTCTAATTTTAAGACTTTTTCCTTCTATTTTTTAAACTTTTGAAAGTTTAGTGGAATTTTAAACTATTTTCTCTATTTTTAAAACTTTTTGAAAGTTTAGAGTATATTTTAGTCGAAAAGTTTAATATTTAGTGAGTTTCGGTTTATTTTAAAAGCTTTTATTTAGCTCGCTATCTTGTCTGTTTGTTTGTCTGTCTGTTTGTCGGGGTCAAATCTTGCAATCAAATTTTGACCCACTTCCACTCATCCGATTCACTTGAAATTTTGTACACTTATATAAGTCCGATGACAATACAATATTTTCTCTACTTCGTCCTTGTAAGGATAAGAGAAGGTCCTGTAAGGATAACGTGATTATCCTTTTCTCCAAATTTTCCGGAAAAAAATCTATCCTGGGGGTTTTTGGAGTCGCTGAATCCGAATCTGTCATTAAAAAGTATGTAAGGATAACGGAAGGTCCTGTAAGGATAACGTGATTATCCTTTTCTCCAAATTTTCCCGAAAAAAATCTATTCTGGGGTTTTTGAGGTCGCTGAATCCGAATCTGTCATCAAAAAGTATGTAAGGGTAACGGAAGGTCCTGTAAGGATAACGTGATTATCCTTTTCTCCAAATTTTCCGGAAAAAAATCTATTCTGGGGGTTTTTGGGGTCGCTGAATCCGAATCTGTCATTAAAAAGTCAGTAAGGATAACGTGATTATCCTTTTCTCCAAATTTTCCGGAAAAAATCTATTCTGGGGTTTTTGGGGTCGCTGAATCCGAATCTGTCATCAAAAAGTATGTAAGGATAACGGAAGGTCCTGTAAGGATAACGTGATTATCCTTTTCTCCAAATTTTCCCGAAAAAAATCTATTCTGGGGTTTTTGAGGTCGCTGAATCCGAATCTGTCATCAAAAAGTATGTAAGGGTAACGGAAGGTCCTGTAAGGATAACGTGACTATCCTTTTCTCCAAATTTTCCGGAAAAAAATCTATTCTGGGGTTTTTGGGCTAGCTGAATACGATTCTCAAGTTAAAAAGTCTGTAATGACAACGGAAGGTCCTATAAGGATAACGTGATTATCCTTTTTCTCAATTGTTCCGGGAAAAAATATATTCTGCGGGTTTTAGGTAAGGACATCTCAAATGTAAAGCTATATATTCGAAGACTAAAAAGAACAAAATAAAAAAAATAAAAAAAAATTTTTAAAAAAAGCTTTTATTAAAAAAAATGCACTAAAAAGAAAAAAATAATTTTCTGGACGCTGTGTATCACAAATATAAAAGCTTTTAAAAAGCGAGATAAAGCATAAAACAATAAAATAAACATTTATCTCGCTTTTTAAAAGCTTTTATATTTGTGATACACAGCGTCCAGAAAATTATTTTTTTCTTTTTAGTGCATTTTTTTTAATAAAAGCTTTTTTAAGACTATAGTTTAAAAAGTAAACTTTTTCTTTCTTAAGAATTTGTTTTAGACCTCTCCGCCTTATTTCTAAACTTTTAATCGAAATATTAGACCTTTAAGTTTGAGAACTAAACCTTGTAAGTTTTACTTCAATTCGGATAAAATTGAATTAAACTTTTTGTCTAATATTTAGTCTTTTCAGTTTATTTTTCTTTTTCAAATTCATCAGTCGGTCGGTCAATTTTTAGAAAAGTCGCGAGGCTCGAATTCGACTTTTCGGTCTAAAAACAAAACTTCAAAGTCTACAATTTATTCAGTTTTAGAAAATTGTGACTACTTTTTAATCGTTTCAGCCTATAATTAAAACTCATTATTCTAAAATTTAGAAAGTAAAGTCTGGAATTGGTTTATTTTAGAAGTCTGAGTATATTTTCTATACATATTAATCTAAAATTAAGAATTTAATTCGCGGGCGTGGATGGCTCAGTTAGCTAAGTGCTTGCCTTGTGATCCAAAGAGCAGTGGTTCAAATTCCACTCAGGGCAAAAATAATTCGGCCTTGAATTTGAATTTGGAACTTTTCTGCTTCTGCTCATGGACTAAACACGGACCAATTTGCCTAAGCTCCTGGCATAAACATAAAAAAAAGGTTTGAAATTTAAACTTCGAAGTCTAAATTTGAGTCAGTTTTAGAAAATTGTAACTACTTTTTAGTAATTTCAGTTTGAAATTAAAACTTTTAAGTCTTAAATTTAGACCGGATAGTCTTATTTACCCGGATAATTCACGAATTTTAGAAGTTTATGACTATTTTTTAACCATTCCAGTATAAATTTAAGACTCATGCATCTTAAACTTAAACCGTAAGGTTTTAATTTGAGAATTTTTAGAAATTTGGAACTAATTTTTAGATTTTTTAGACTAAAATTTAAATTTTAATACCTTAAATTTAGACCGGATAATACTATTTAAAAGGAAAATAATTTCAAACTTTTAAAGTTTGATTTTTAGGCTCAAAAAGGTGTTGACCTATATGTAGGAAAAAAAGTCTTAAAATTAGACTCCAGTTTTTACCGTGTACCATAACTTCTCGTATATGGAAACCCATTTTGGTATACACTGCGGATATGTTCATATGTTGCAGTCACAGTATTTTTCATACAGACGGGGAAAGGACTCAAAGATCCGACACGTCGAGTTAGCGGATATATTTAAGAAAGTGAATGTATGGAAGAAGGATGTGTAAATCTTTTGGGATGCAATTAAAAGCCAAGTTGGAATTGATGGTGTTCTTGGCATATATTTCAGCTCGTGCAGTGCATTTCAAGTGAACTTTATAAGGAGTACATAAATATATCCAGAAGCATAAACTCTGGATGTGCCTTATTCCAGTTAAGTTGAATTTTCTCGTTCAACGGAAACAGACGAAGATTCTATTTGCTTTGCTTGATTTCACTGTGTATTCTAAGATAAGCTATATTCAGGAAACAATATCTGCCTGACTTTTCCTGTAATTAACTTGAATTTTGCTACTCCATAAGTTTATTCGCCCTTTCGCCAATTGTTTGATTAAAACAATTAAATTTACCGAGAATTATCGCTTTTCGTTGTTTAAGAACAACAAAGAAAATAATTTAAGTGTTTTATGTTTTGATTCAATTTGGTGCACATAAATGTGTTGTGTAGTTACTTTTATCGCCCAAATATATCGCAATTCTATATCTAGTAAAAGAAAATATCAAACAAAAGAAGCAAGAATTGATATTATTACATAAGCAGCTTATATTAGACCTAATGAAACCCACTTAAACACTTTTAAACTGCTTAAAATAACATTTCTGCAATTTCTTGAAGTTTATTTAATCTTTTAAAGAATTCAAAAATTGATGGGTGGTAGTAGCCCGACAATATTCTTGACAAAACGAACAGAAATAACGTTAATTTTAACCCCTAGCGGGGCTGAGGGGATACATTTAGTCACATTTTGATTGTTAGTTTGCTCATTGCTCATAACATGTAAAATACTGGGTGGATTTTAATCTGATTTTAATCCCGTTCTCACTATTAAGATAGATATTACGTGAGGTGACCGTACGTCCCTAAATGGCCGGAACAATTCCGGATTTCGGTGATCTGGAAACTAAACTTTTGTCCCAATACTTCTTAATCACTAAAAAAAATCAGTTGTCATCAACACAAAACCTTCCTCTGCAGAATTTAGTTTCAGAAAAAATATGTAAAAAATAATATTTGTTCAATTATCTCGAGAACTGTTAAAAATACAATAATTCCTCCAACTTCGCGGTTTCTAACTGCGCGGTTTCGCAATTGCGCGGTTAAATTTTTAAAAATTTCGCAGCTTCGCGGTTTTTTTATAATTTTCGTTTAAAAAAACATGTTCCTAACCCCAAAATTTCATACAAAGTAGGGTTCACAGTGCGCGGTTTTAGTTTGCGCGATATTTTTGTGGAACGTATCTACCGCGCAGTTAGAGGGATTACGGTACATAAAAACTGCGAAAGGAAAAAAATACATTTTTTGACAAAAGTGCATATTTTTCGAGAGATTTTCAGAAAACCGATTTTTTTTCAAATATCTTGAGAACAGATAAATGAAAACCCGTTAAAACAAAAAATATAGAAAATTTTATTTACTTAAATTTGGTTATATGCATTTTTTCTCAAAAGCGCACAGTTTTTGATAATTTAGGGAGGTACCCATTATAGCTACCTTTAGTTTACCAAATGTTAACAGAAAACTACGATTTTCGTAAAAATTATTTGCAAGAAATTTCAAATCGCTAGCTCAACGCGTTCTTGAATTATTTAAGATACGTACAACGGACAGACCGACAGACAGATGCACGGACATCCTCATAATTTTACCTGAAACGGATTTCGTACCGATCAGAAATTTTCTATCTATCCACATTCTTGAGACGGTCTCCGTCATTTTTTTTATATAGTTTCAGCCAGAACTTAGGGGAAGACCCTTTAACACATTGACTGCCTTGGCTATCATTTTTGATAGCCAGTGATGGTTCCCTGTATCCATATCTATTGTATTTAATAGCCAGTGATGTTTGCTGAAAACAGCATAATACACAAAAAAAATGTTTTGGCATTTTTTTCAAAAATACGCAAAATTCGTTAGGCAGTCAACGTGTTAAAGCCGAAGCACTATAGAAGAGGAAAGTAAAAATTACGCCGAAACACTAAAATTTTCACGTGCGGCACAGTTTTCTAAAAAACTACTGCCCCTAGCGCATGTTTGTTTTTTAAATTTGCCTGTGGCGCATTTTATTAAATAGTTTTCAACAGTGGGATGTTTGTTTTTAAAAGTTTTGCCTGGGGCACAAGTTTTGTTGTATTTTGAAAGTATAAAACACCCATAAAGAAGAAATAATAATTCTGATACTGATACTGTATAAAAACTAAATAAATAAAACTTCGAATGTCTTTAAAATTTAATTTTTTTAGTGCTAGTCAGAATGACTAATCTGTCCTCCTTAATATTTTCACCCTTGTTATTTTGAATCTTGAATTCGAACAAAACCCTTAAAATTCCATAAAATAAATATCTCTATGAATAAAATCAATGAATCAAATGCGATTTCTTGATTGGTGCTGATTTTTCACAATAATCATTAACCATCTGCCAGACAGTACAAAAGAGCAATTGATCATGAATGATATCATAAAATTCATTTAGTTTAAGGAATATAACAATAAAATTATCTATTATCTAATAGCTATCTTCATCATAATATAAATATATTAATATGTATGTCTATATTCCAAGTACATGTACCACAAAAGTACTAAAAACGATCATTTAGAGATGATGGTGTCGATGCTTTCGGCCAACAAACGCGGGTCCCGGCGGTTAGGCTATTAAATTGTTTGCTCCGTTTGTGCTATTAATATGAGGGTGTAGATGGTATTCGAATATAAGAGCTTTTCGCTGGAAAGTTAGGCGAAAGGACGAAATAACATAAAAGGATAACATGGAGTATGGGCATTATAACAAGGCTCTTTTCAATCTAACAATGACGCCATCCGTATAGATAATCGACGTACAAATAATAAAATAATGTCTATTGGCTGCCTCTATTGCCATTGAAATGGTCCTATTTCCCGGCCCAATTGTTGATGTCGGCATCATACCAAAACGGTCCTTGTAAGGACGCTAATTGGAAAGGGCACTCATCTAATCGATTTATTATTGATGTCAATGACTATGAAATTTCTGCAATTAGATTTAATGAGCCACTCAATTACTCACAATTTGGCCATAGGATGGGGTCCTAGTACCGAGATTCGAATCGTTTTTGTAAGCCTTCTGGTAAATCTGTTTTCACAATAATGAATTAAAAACAGTGATTTTCCCGATCTAATTTTCATGTCTTTCTTTGTGGCTAACATATTTATGCTACTCTTTCTATATTATGTGAATTAAAGCTTTAATTAATCGATTTACTCAGTATTTATAATTCTTTATGTCCCAAAGGAGAAATTTTCTAGAAATTAGTGAAAAGCTCTGACATGTCGTCGTATTATTAACTTTTCGATAGTCATGTTATAGCATTTACTCCCAAAAGACATTTCCAATTACTCGGGCGGATTATTATGTGGAGATTTGTTGCGCCAAAATTCGTAACCAAGGCTGTGTTAGGAGGTGGCCATAAAGGAGACGGTTCCGGAGTACGCGGAGAAAAAGAGCTAAGCATTGTTTTTATGAAAAATTTCATAAAATTGGTGAAAACATTTGCGTTCCTGATATAATTCGCACAACAAAAAATTTTTCATGGTTAGTATATAGGTATACTTAAGAACGGGTATACTAGCAGTAATGGAAGTTTTAACGCTGGGAACATGTTACTGGAAGCAAAATCCTGGAAGTAAGTCAATCAGAAAAGTCTGAGTGTAGAGCAAAAGTTATATATATAGTAAAAGATGCCAATATCACAGAAATCGAAATCATTGAGAAGAACTAAAACCAATGTGAAATTCTTATGATTTTTGACGATTGATCAATGAAATATTTTCATAAGTTCTATAAGTAGATTTCATAGATTTTATGAAAATATTTCATAAATTCCATTAAAAACTTCATTATAAAACATAACAAAAGCTATAATTGCCAATCTGGCAATCATTGGAGACCCGTATGGTGATATTCGTATCAAAATTCGAACAGTTATACCAAAATTCCAATTTGAAGTCAAACTTTCCAATAAGATTTTTTTAAATTTATTCCAATCGGATTTTGATGTATGGGAGTTTTATGTAGAATCATATCCTAAATAACTTTTGTTCTTGGACTTTTTTGATAAGATGCACCGTTTTTGAGATATTCACAAAAAACGATTTCGTTCGTATGGGGGGTACCCCCCCTAATGGTCCATTTTTGCCCATTAACGAACTTAGCCTCGCATTTTACGAAAAACGGATCCACGCAAAATTTCAAGTCTCTAGCTCAATCCGTGCGCCCGCAATCCGCGCCACAGACAGACAGACGGACAGACAGACAGACGGACAGACAGACAGACAGACGGACAGACAGACAGACAGACAGACAGACGGACGGACATGCAAAAATTAAATATTTTTATCATTCTAAACACACTGGTGTAATTTATTTTTTTGTGCGATGACGGGATCTTGGCGTTACAAACGGTAAAGCAAAGTTAATATACCCTTTGGTTTCACCATACGGGTATAAAAACTTCATAAACGTTATGAAAAATCATACTAATATGAGTTGGTGTCTGTCTGTCTGTCTGTTCCTCTTTCACGCAAAAACGGCTGAACCAATTGACTTGAAATTTGGCATGAGTGTCTGTGGTAGTTCTGGTTCCAACATAGGCATACGGAAAAGTAGCGCGAGGGGTGGGGGAGTAAGGGGAGGGGGTAAAGTGATTTCGAAACGTAGTTTTTGCGCTATGTTACTCTTTCGCGGGGAAACTACAATGCAAGCTAGTCGTTTCATAAAAATAATGATTTTTTTTTCATAGGTTTTACGACCACACTTCAATGGTTCCAAATGACTCCTAAATTTTCATAGACGTTAAAAAGTTTTTCATAGATATTACGAATTATTGTTCTGAGTGTAGGAAATCTAGTTGTTTCACTCTAATTGAATTTCACTAGAATCTAGTGACAATAAATTTAGCGTGTAAAGTTACATGCATCCAGCGATTACAAAAAATTTAATAAAGAATAATATGCTACCTTTTTGTGGAACGTAATTTCATGTTGAAAATAAATGTACAATTCTGTCCGACTTTTATCCCTAAAATTTCATATATTTTTATAGCTCAATTAACCATAATTTTACGACTTTAAATTGCAATAAAGTCACGACTTCTAAAGCCATGACAAAACAGTAATTCAATTTTTTTTTAATGTCATAAAATTGTTGATTTCAATTTCTCATCAGCAATATTACCCTTAAAACAACACATACTCAACACACGTTGTTTTTTATGCCGAATGTTCAAATGTTATTACTTTGTCGGCTGTTTATTCACTCATGTTCTTTTTTAATATTTCATTAATGTTTGTGTAGAATATACTTATATGTTATTTTTTTTCTATAATCATACATTTTTGTAGAGTTCAGCACGTGTTCCTTCCGGTTTCATTTCACAAAATTTTTTATTTATTCGTCTAGAGGCGAAAACATCTGTTTGCATGAGTGATTACACGTTTTTCAGTTTTTCAACGATAAATTTTCACCACTTTGTATAACAGACATTGAATGCAGAACAAAAAGGAAAACCAAAAGTTGTGTACATTAGTAAAAACAAAAACAAAATATTACCGAAAAAAAACCCGGATTTCTGCCATTTATGTATAGGTAGAGCTTTTTTCTTGCTTTCATCCCTTTTCATTTTTGGTGAAATGAATGTGTAACGGAAGGCTGGAAAATCACTTTGGCAGTAATCCAAGGCGGATGAAAAAAAAACGAGAAAAATTGTATAATGGAGAAATGAAAGAATATCCCTCCGTTCGAAAGAATTTCCAAATAACACACATAATAAAAATGAACACCGTTAAATGAGATTTTTTTTTTCTTCGTTCCGTGCAAGACGCCCTGAAATGCAAGGTTCCCAGGATTACTGACTTCTCTTTTTACCGTCCCCTGTGAGTTTTATTATGTAATATGATGATGATACTGGACTCAGTCCCCGGATACACATCCGGCTCTAGCTAATGTGGTAGCATAGAATATCCTTTATTTACACAAACTTTTGAATTTAAAGCTTTGGACCTGGAAAAATCTCAAATAGATACATATATTCCAGTGTTTACCAATTAAACAACATTAAATATTTCATATATTTACACGGTTATGGTTTCGCCTCAAAACTTTAATTTGACATAGATTTTCTTACAAATAAAGGTTAGCTGGCTGGATTTATTCAGCAACTGTTGAAAATGATTTCGAGTTCAGGCAACATTTCGAAAAATTTCTCTTCACAGTGTTTTTTTTAGACTATTCAACTAAAAATTCGTTTTTCGCATGAGTTACGAATAAATATAAATAGTTTTTATTATTTTTACTCGAACGACTAGTTTAACCCTTTCAGAAACAGAAACTACAATTACCAGGGGCAATAGTCAAATACTCTATCGGAGGGCAGGCAGAATTTTTTTTTTTAATTCTTTTGTGGAAAGGAGTGGTCCGATTCGATTTTGATGTAAGGAACAATTACATAAAATTATATTCCAAAAACATTTTGTCTTCAGAAATTTTTCGAAACTATGCGCCGTTTTCGAGAAAATGAGAATAAAAAGTGTTCAATTTGTATGGTGGCGGAGGGAAAAAATGGTCCAACTGGATTTTTATGTCATGAAAAATTATATTCTAAGCACATTTTACCTACATACAATAATTGTTTCAATGCGACTTACCATTTTCGAGAAAATTGTAAAAAACTGTTTCAGTTGTATGGAGGAGGGGGAAAGGAATGGTCCAATTTTGCCCGTTCAAGAACTTAGCCTTGCCATTTATGGGAAATGCAACTATACAAAATTTGAAGTCTCCATTTCAGGCAAAATTATGAGAATGTCGGTCTGTCCATTTTACGTATCTTAACCCGTTCGGTACATGTTTTTTTCTATGGGGGTTAAAGATCCTCTCTATACAAATTAATGATGTTTAAGCTAATAGTAATCATTTAAAACAAAACAAAAAAAAAAATATTTTTTACAAATACGTCCACTGTAGTCCAGCTTTTTACTCAAAAACTCAAAATTGGGTCACAAATGCACTTAAAGGTGCACTGAATGAGAATATAGTGTTGAAAATAAATAAATAAGAAGTGAATTCAAATTTTTAACTGCGTTGCCATATGGCATCAAAATACCGAATGGGCTAAATAACTCGAAAACGCGTTGACCCAGTAAATAAATTTTGCGAAAATCGCAGTTTTCTGTCACCTTTTGAAAAAACTAACGGTAGCTACAACACAACTTTTTTTTAATACAGTTTTTTGACAATCTCTCGAAGATTATTCACTTTTATGCCGCGGTCACACGACGCTGTTTTGCCAGCCGCTGGCTGCTGTCGGTTAGTAGCGCTAGAAAGTAGCAACAACAGCCAGGGTTTACACGATTTCTACTTTAGTAGCGCTGGTAAATAGTAAAACAGTGGTTTGACATTTGAATCTGGGAGATTTTTTAAATAATAAACGTTACACACAAATTTAAACAAATAAACGTAAAATAACAAGTTACAATAAACAAACTTTACCACTTATCAGACTTTTGACAGTAGCGCTGGCAAAGTAGAACGGTCTCTACTTCTTTAGCGCTGCTAAAATCATCACTCTGCTGCTGGTAGTAGCAACGCACTAGGGTTCACACGTTGCTTCTGAAACGGCTGCTAACAGCCAAACAGCCACTAGCGCTGGCAAAACAGCGTCGTGTGACCGCCGCATTAAAGAAAAACAAATATAACAAAATATAAAGGTATGAAAATCTACATTAATTGATTTGACGGTTTTTCTGTATCTCTAACGGATATTGATTTACCTCTCGTGACTTTGCTGACAAAACTTTTTGTTATTTTATTAAAGAATACCAAAAAAGCAGCTTTAAAAAAAATTGGAGCTAATAAACATTTGACGTCGGAAATTTTCAAGTGTTGGCATTTACCATTGGTTTTCTTTTGGTATTTTAAACATAGAACCAGAGCGGGCCAGGGCAAGGCGCCCAATTTGTATTTGGGGTCCAAAACTTGTTAAAAACGCATTTTTGGGTGTGCTTGGAAATTTTGAAAGACCGACCACAAAGAATAGATTTGTCTCAATTTTTGTTGGTGAAAGGGTATCTTCATTCTTCGATATGCAACAAAAATTGTGCCGCAATAAAATTTTTTATTGAAAAAATCGAAATATATAGTAATATTTCAAATAAATTGCGCCGCAAGCGCAAATTTTTAAATGCAAAAGTCAAATATACCATTAAATTGTTCTATTTTCTTTAATTCCGGAGCGCGGCAAGTGTCCCTCTTTCCCTCGCCTCCCCTTCCGACGCCCTTGTTCACAACTCTACTTTGTCACAAAAGCAAAAATCTAAAAAGATGCATCACAGACTAAATATTAATATTTTATGTTAAATGTTGTCCCTGCTGAAACAGAACTAACTTGTTAATACGCAAAATTGGACGATTCCTTCGCCCCTTTCCCATAAAAAAGTTTTTTTGTGATTTTCTCGAAAACGATGAGTCTAATCAAAAAAATTATATAGACAAAATGTATTTAGAATAGGATTTTACATAACCGTTCCATACATCAAAATCCAATCGGACCACTCCTTCCCCCTCCTCCAACCAAATTCAATTCTTTTTTTCTATTTTTATAGAAAATATATGTTTATAAAGTTTTTTTTAGTAAGGGAATGAGCACCCGATACAAGTTTTGCACCAGAGCCCCACTCTGGTTTAAAATACCAGCAGAAAACCAACGGCCAACATTTGAAAATCGTCAACGTCATATGTTGATTAGTTCCAAATAAGATAAAGTTTTTGCCAGGAAAGGGACGAGAGGCAAATCAATTGAGAGGAAGCTTTTTACTAAAGATTATAGTTCAGATCATGCCCCCCTGGAAAAATTCCTGCCAACGCCCATGCTTGTATGCTTATTTGTGTGTTAAAAGTGCAAAAAATGAAATTAAATTTTATAAGTATATCTATTGGAATAAATGTTTAACTGAAAAATATATCACCTTGGTTAAGAGCAATTTTAAACTTAATTCCCACAAATAATTTATTTAATTTTTCTATTTTATTTACATTTTTCCGCATGGGACAACGATGGCACATTTACTTGGTCTGGGAATACGTAAATATAACCACTCAACTGCTGATGATGTCGTACTTCACTTCTGGAAAATTAAATTTCCCTGTTAAAATCAACTGGCGAACATCGTATCGTATCGTATCGCTATCTCAATATGATCATCAACGCGACACGTATCCTGGGAAATTGACTGGAAATTTTCCAACTGGAATTATTACAACCGGAAAAGATTCGTTTGGCCAGCGACAAATTAAGTTTTGATTTAATGCCAGATGCAACGAATAATGTTACCCATTCGACATCAATTAAAATCGATAGTGCCACCTCATGGCATGCAATTGAATTGGATTATAAAAATGGCGTAATTAAATTCACTGTCGACTATCGTCATTCACAAACGCAAATGTTTGGATTATCATTTAATATCGGTGACAAAGTGATAATCGGTAGTAGCCTGAAGGCGGCCACATCGGGATTAGTTGGCTGTATGAGAGATTTAGAAATAAATAGATTCGCAATTGAGCCACGATTTATAGTGAAAACGGAGCGTGTCGTTGGTGAAATAGCATTGGATAATTGCAAATATATTGATCCGTGCAAGCGGCCAAACACATGTGAACATGGTGGCAAATGTTTTGTTAAGGATGACCGGATTACATGCGATTGCAAGGGTATCGGTTATTTAGGTAAAAATTGTCATTTTACAAAGTATCGTAAGACATGCGAGGAACTGGCCTTGCTGGGATATACAAAGCCGGATGTGTACTTAATTGATATCGATGGTAATGGGATATTTCCACCAGCACATGTTAAATGCGATTTCCAGAGCCTAGAAAATGCGACAAAGACAATTGTCGAACATAATTTACCCAGTCAGGTTGACGTTAGATCGATTCACGACACTGATTTCAGCTACAGTATTAGATACAGGGAATTCTCACCGGAAATGCTGCAGGAGCTGATATCACATTCATTATACTGTACACAGCATATTAAGTATGAATGCTATAATGCACCACTTGAACTACATTCAGCTACTTGGTTTACATCATCATCACGAAATACAACAGTTGACTTTCTTGGTTACGTTAAAAGGTAATTATATTTATTAAGATTTAAAACTATTTGCTGAGTTGTGCCTCAGCATTAAATTATCTTCCCCTAAACTCTGGCTAGAACTATAAAAAAAATTTGAATTTATTCGTTACATCCGATCCCCAGAGCAATCATATTTGGTCACGCCTGGTTTAGGGAAAAATAGTTAAAAAGACTTAACAAAAAACATAACAAAAGCTATAATTGCCAATCTGGCAATCATTGGAGACCCGTATGGTGATATTCGTATCAAAATTCGGACAGTTATACCAAAATTCCACTTTGAAGTCAAACTTTCCAATAAGATTTTTTAAAATTTATTCCAATCGGATTTTGATGTTTGGAAGTTTTATGTAGAATCATATCCTAAATAACTTTTGTTCTTGGATTTTTTTGATAAGATGCACCGTTTTTGAGATATCCACAAAAAACGATTTCGTTCGTATGGGGGGTACCCTAATGGTCCATTTTTGCCTATTAACGAACTTAGCCTCGCATTTTATGAAAAACGGATCTGTGCAAACTTTCAAGTCTCTAGCTCAATCCGTGCGCCCGCAATCCGCGCCACAGACAGACGGACAGACAGACAGACAGACAGACGGACGGACATGCAGAAATTAAATGTTTTTGTCATTCTAAACACACTGGTGTAATTCATTTTTTTTGTACGATGACGGGATCTTGGCGTTACAAACGGTAAGGCAAAGTTAATATACCCTTTGGTTTCACCATACGGGTATAAAAATCAGAGTTATGCAAACGGTTGGACCCTATTGAGACACTTTTGGAGCAATAAATTTACTTGATATAGCTTTAAAAGCATAAAATTCAACACCAATTTATATATCTAATTCCCAAATTTAAAATAATTCAATCATACCCAAAAGATGAAACGAAAAAATAACAGGTTTTTATTGCGAAAAGTTTACCCAAACCTTGGTAAAAATAACTCTCTTATGGGCTTTTATAGAAAAGTTTTTCTTTTGATCAATCTGTTTGTTTCCATTTGAGATTTTATGAAGCTCTTAAATAAAAATGACAATCTTCCGCCCAAAACAGAAATAGCAACAAAAAAAATCCCTTTAATATTTTAAATGAAAAATAAATTAACTAACGACATTTTCTGTTTTGTATTTACTTTATGGATTTTCAACTTTTTTTCTTCTTCTGGAAATCGTGAATGGTTATTGCTGTGGACGTATATGGACTATTCCTGCCATATTTTCTGTACAAAATAAATCTTCAATGGGAAATTCTGTGTGGGGTGACTGACTGACTTCATGGAAAAATCTATTGACTTTGCTTCTTTTGTCGCCGCCAAAACTTATTTGAAATCTTGTGATGTATGTCAAATTACTTAAACATTTAGAGGAGCCTGTCCGTGTTCAGTCAACAAAACATGTGCAGACCCAAATCAATCATGCAACTGTGATGTCAAGGAAAACAAATGGTACTCAGATGAAGGATATTATACGGAACCGCACAGTTTAGGTATAACGAACATGTATTTCCTACAACAGAAGGATTTGGAGGAGGAGGCTAAAGGCAGAATAACACTAGGACCATTGGAATGTGTCGAAACAAGTATGTATCAATATAACCAACCATTGATTATTAATATTTTTTCATTATTTATCTTAGTTATGTAAGGAAAAGTAGAAACGAGTTGCCAGTTCAAAATATTTTCTGACAAATTAAAATAAAATATAGGGAAATGCGGGAACGATTGTAGCATTGTTAGTTTAAGCTTTCGTGGTATCTATTATCATATTATATTGCATTCGATGTTACAATCGAAACTGAATCAGTCGAAATTCGATGCCAAGTATTCCTTGTATTTTTAAACTATAGAATATTACTGTATGTTATTTTAGAAATCAATTTTGAGTGAGTCCTCCTCAGATTCAACTTATCGAGGTTCGACTGTAAAAAGAAATTTATCCTTTTTGCGCGTTTTTACGTAAAACAACTTAAATGATTTTATCGAAATTTTACCAGTAACTTTATACTATCATGGGATCTGATACTAGACTTAACTTTCATCCAAATTTCTCAATTTCTTCTTAACTTAAGAGTGGTTAAGAATAAATGGAGATATTTGAAAGAGAGTCGCATTTTAACTCAAGAGGAGTTAAGAAGAAATGGAGACATTTGAAAGATACTATAAAGCCCCGAACAATTTTAAATCAGGATTTCAACACTAAACAGGTCAACACTAAAGGGCATGGGTCGAACCCAGGTTCCAGTGTATTATGAAAATAAGAAAAATGGAAGGGAAGACTGTAACTAGTACATAGACTCTTGTAGAGAATAAAAGCACCCCTAGAGCTATAAGTAGATGGGAAATGTGCGGGACAGTGCCTTGTTTAGGCATCTTGTTCCTGCATACTAAACCTGTATCACAGATTTTTCCGTTTAGTGTTTAAATTTAACAAACGCTAGAAAAACCGACCACTAAATATGAACCAAATGCCCTACTTTGGCTAGTAGCTAATCGCATTTTTTAACGATTTTCCACATGTATCTGCGGCGCATTTCTCTTTATTAGTATTTTCACGATTTCTGTTACGGTTTTTATTCAACGTACAGACCGTGAAAAATTGCATTAATTTATCCTTATGATCTAAATCAGAGTCGTCCATCTTTGGCTAACCAAGCTCCTCACAGGCTAAAAATTTTTAATATAATATTTTCTCTCGATATTCTTGAGAACAACTAATAAAATAACACGAAAAAGTCAAAAATCAAAAATTTCGAAAGTTTATTTCAATTCAATATTTTGTGGCCCACTGTTATCATATAATTTACCATTTAAAGTTCAATGTTAAGACCAAATCATCTTAGGTTTGATAGGAAGTTAATGAGAGATTTGTAGTTCAACTAAGTGCTCTCCGTAAAATACGTCACGCAGTTTTCGATTTTTTGATCCCCCACCTCTCCCCCCTCGTCAAAATTTTTCATGCTTTTTTTTATATAATTTAATACTGTCGCAGTTATTCTACTTCACCCTTTTCCTGTTCCTCCTCCCATGAACCGCGCTCCTGCTACCCCTATAATTAAAACGTATTTTCGGGACAGCCTCTGTTACGCGGCGCTCACACGACGCTGTTTTGCCAGCCGCTAGCTGCTGTTGGTTAGTAGCGCTGGCAAGTACCAGCAGCAGCCAGCGTACTGAGAGGGTTCACACGATTTCTACTTTAGTAGCGCTGGCAATTAGCAAAACAGTGATTTGACATTTGAATCTGGGAGATTTTTTAAATAATAAACGTTACACAGAAATTGAAATAAATAAACGTAAATTAACAAGTTACAATAAACAAACTTTACCACTTATCAGACTTTTGACAGCTCAGAAACCTTGTGACAGGGTCACGTGATCCCTAGTAGCGCTGGCAAAGTAGAACGGTCTCTACTTCACTAGCGCTGCTAAAATCATCACGCTCCTGCTGGTAGTAGCAACGCACTAGGGTTCACACGTTGCTGCTGAAACGGCTGCTAACAGCCACTAGCGCTGGCAAAACAGCGTCGTGTGACTGCCGCATAAGGCGTTGGATTCATAGTTTCCAGGATATCTTGACTGCTATATTTGCCACTCAAAAACTCGTACAATTTTGAAAATTTCTCTTCTTTCAAAAAAATAGTTTTTTCCAAATATCCTTGAAGCGATACGGCTTATCGAAAAAATTACAATAAAATTAGAAATACGTTTTTTTAAAGCCGATATTAACATAAACCACTCACAATTTATGTTGGATCCTTAACCCCAAAGAGTACCAATTTTAGCCATATTTATATAAAAATCTTCTGTACTTAATCAAACGTATTGGCCACCTTTGTATATTAATCCTGATATCACACATAAAATATGAAAAAAAAACAATTGGCAACCCAGATTTCCATATTTTTTTTACATAAAAATCAGAAAAATTGGCCTGTAAAATTTCGCCTATAATAAATATAAATACTTTGTGTGGCGATTTTTATAGTAATTTCCTAGTTTGGATTTCACATAGAAACCTCCAATCGTTCATTAATATTAGTTGAGCCGTAAATAAAAATCCAGAACGTGTCCTGATTTATAAATCCATGTGTATTAATTTGGGTGGACAGTTATATACATACGCTCCCAGAGAAAATCATTATTTCATAGGGTTTATTTATGTCGTTATCACTGTCGTCATAGTTTCCAGCCATTTAATAAAGTTCGATTTTGTTTTGGAAATTTATTTAATACGAGTGTGCATCGCATATCAAAAAAAATATATCGGATTTTTGTTAATATTTAAATTTTATTGCAGATACTCAAAAATATGTGGTAACCTTCACAACATCACAGTCATATATCGAAGTGCCAGGTTGGCGTAAAGGTGATATTGCATTCTCATTTCGTACAACTGGTGAAAAGGCCATACTATTATTTCAACCACCAATTCGTGCTTATTATCCATCTTTTATGGTTGCCTTAACTGGCGACTATCAACTGACATTCAATTTTACATTAAGTACTGGTACGACAAGGGAGCTAGTTATTAACTCAAATCGTAAATTGAATGGCGGTGAATGGCATAAAATATGGATTGACTATAATGAGTACCATGTACGTTTCATGATTAATACTGATTACCAGATGGTCGATTTATTACCCGAAGAGGAATTTGGACCTTTCGAGGGTAGCATGTATATTGGTGGTGCCACTGCGTAAGTATTAATTGTACAATCATATAAAACTATATAATACAATTATATATATTTAATTTGATGATACCCATAGTCGAAATTCATCCTACTCAATAAATATTCACTGTAATTATCCTTTTGAACGTATAAATTTGTATTTTTGTAGTATTTTCCTATTTCAACATATATGTGTAGGTTTTAAATAAAATACTTTAGTTGTTTAAAGAAAAACTCTTCACAAACGAATGTATTGCATAAACCGAAAGTCCCAAAGATATTATTACAAACTGTCAGAAATTTATAGCAATTCCTTTTCTTACTATATTCAGAAAAATTAAAAAAAAGTCGTCGACTTACGAAAAGCGAAATTAGCTGCATGGGTGGCAACCCTACATGTAATGGATAACGCCGTCTGCCTGCTACAGATCAAAGTTGACTTGTTAAAAAGTTGACTTGTTAAAAAGTTGACTTGTATCAGCTTTATTATTTTTCTGAGTGTAAGAACTAGGGAAAATAATATTTTCTTATTTTTAAAACAAACCGCTCTTAATGAAACAAAGTAATTTAAAAATTATAAAAATTCCCCACCTAAAACAGACTTAAAAAGTTGAAAAACCCCAAAATAAAAAAATTCTTTTAAAAAGCATAAAATAACATAACTCTTGGATAAAAATTTATCTGTCTGTTCGCTTTAAACTCAAGAACCAGAGAACCGATTTGGATGAAACTTTTCGAGGAGCTTACTAGCGTCAATGGGCAGCTCACCATCGTAAAGAGGTTGTTTGGTAATATAAACCTACTCAATTATATACTTCGTAGGTTACTTTTACCTACTACGTGAATTTGACACCTCTCTAATATGCTCAATGAGTTCTTGAAAAATTTGTTATGAAAAAATTGAAAAACCAGTTGTAAATAGTTTATTTTCCCAAAATCCTCAGGGCTGAACCTAATTCTAATTATCTTTATATAAATCCAAACTCAACCTGTATCAAAAATCTAGACAAATCTTATACCCTTACGCCCACTCTCGTTTTTTTAATGAAAATAATCTAGTTTCCCGAGGCAGAAAATAATCTTTTTGACTGAAACGCTCACAATTTGAGTTTCGCTATATTTTTGCTGTAGGTAATATTATTTATAGTAGGGTGGGGCTAAAAAATACCAATCGTAAAAAGTGCGGATTTCAATTTCATTAATAACTAAAAGTCCTGGGGTCCTGGGGATTGAAGTGTAACTGGGGATTGAAGGGCATTTGTATGTATGGATAACATTTGTACGTTTATTAAAGATATCCTACTACTGGTTGAGTCTCACGAGCCACATGATTTTGTAAAGATTATTTGAAATAATAAAAACATAACAAAAGCTATAATTGCCGATCTGGCAATTATTGAAAACCCGTATGGTGATTTAAGTGAACGGCGAACAGTTGTATCAAAATTCCACTTTGAAGTCAAACTTTCCAATAAGATTTTTTTAAATTTATTTTAATTTTGATTTTGATGTATGGGAGTTTTATGTAGAATCATATCCTAAATAACTTTTGTTCTTGCACTTTTTTGATAAGATGCGCCGTTTTTGAGATATTCACAAAAAACGTTTACGTTCGTATGGGGGGTACCCCCCCTAATGGTCCATTTTTGCCCATTAACGAACTTAGCCTCGCATTTTACGAAAAACGGATCTGCGCAAAATTTCAAGCCTCTAGCTCAATCCGTGCGCCCGCAATCCGCGCCACAGACGGACGGACAGACAGACAGACGGACAGGCAAAAATCAATTTTCTTTATCATTCTCAACACACTGGTGTAATTCATTTCTGTGTGTGATGATGGGATCTTGGCGTTACAAACGGTAAGGCAAAGTTAATATACCCTTTGGTTTCACCATACGGGTATAAAAAATGCATTTGAATTTAGTATAAAAATCGGCGCATATTTTGTTGCCAACCATATTAAAACCGACCGACAATTGCAATACTTACATTTTCCTCATTTTAAAACCCGCTCAAGAGTTTTAAAAACCTGTAATTTAGGCCGAAATAGTTTTAAAAGCTTTAAAAAAAACCCAATTTTTACAACGTATGAGAATTATTATTTTCAAACTTTATCTCTCCCCGTTATTTTAGTTTAGATTTAGAATTTATATAGAAAATTTCCCAAGTTGAGAAAACTTACGTTACAACTGCACCTACTGAAATAAATTGCATCTGGAACTCCACCGAGAAAACTTTCAATTTACAGTGAACATGAACAACATTACAAATTGTATAGCATTGCGATGAAAATATGATTGCAAACCGCATGAACTATCCCAGTTACCTAAATTCAGTTCATTGGTTTTCGATAGATTACTTTTAAAAAAATGTTTTTTTCAACTTCTTTAAAAGAAAAATTTTCATCTGTCACATACGAATTCAAAAAAAACAAAAAATTTCTTTTTTCTTTTTCATGTACTTTTCCTAGAGATGTTTTGGAAAGGTAATTCTGAAATCATGTACAAAAAATCAATACAAGCGATAGAAAAAAAATTTGCTTCAAATCATTCATATTACTATTTTCAAAGTACATTTTTATCATTTCTCTCTCACAAATGTTTAACCAGAACTCAAAAAACACTTTTTTTTATTTGACCTTTTATACAAACCATTAACACACTTAACACGTTGACTACCGGATGACTCACCTGTGGGTCACATGCATACTCGATTCTGTATCAGCACTTTTTAAACACAACTAACAACCACTATGAAACGATAATAACAGTTAGGCACTTAAGTAATAATTTTGTTTTTATATGGCGGCAGTCAATGTGTTAAACACTTTCTCCATAACTCTAGAAGTTAGACTAGATCGACAGTACCTGCAATGAGTGATATAATAAAAGATAATCCAGTTAAAAACCTTTGGAAAAAGATTCTGATGAAGGGCAGAAGGTCAATTGATCAGGGTATTACTTTAGGTATTCAAAAACAATGTGGCGGTGACAATTTTGGGCATTAAAGGGTTTGGTTTGAATTCATTTTTAAATAGCATCAAACTTTCCTCGGATGTATGCAATGAGGTTCCTTTGTAAATATTCTTTTTTTTTAATCTATTTTCTTACTTTTTCTCTAGCTCGGTCTTAGTCTCGTGCCGTTGTTCTCCACTTGCTTTATATTGTTCGTTTTGATTTCAGTCACTGGAACTGAAAAACATAGCTTTATCCATCTTGCGGTGAAGTGATACATTTCTTACATAATTAACACGTTGACTGCCATGTAAAAACGACGAATATTATAATTTTTCTCAAATTTTTCGGGAAAAATCTCATCTGGGGGTTTTTGAGGTCTCTGTGTCCGATTCTGCAATTAAGAAGTCGATAAGGATAACGGAAGGTCCTGTGAGGATAATGTGATTATCCTTTTAAAAAAGGGCCACAACCATGCCCGGTCTCCCCTAACTCAGTTAAATTAATTCTGATTTTTTTTTCTCTTTTACATTGAAGTTTGTATAGAAAATGCTGAATTAATTGCACTTTTAAAATTTGTTTTTAATCTTAATTTAAGTAAACTATTGCAGGTTTACGACCATCTTGCATACAAATCACATACTTTTTGCAAAAGTAATTAAAAGAACATAACTCGAATCGCAGAAAGTTTTTTTTTCAGTTATAAGTTTTAACATTTCTAAAAATTCCATATTTTACGAGAATAGTTAGCCAAGTAATTTTACAGAACTACAGTCATATTTGAACAAATTATCGCCATTATAAGTAATTAGTTGAAGTTAGTTTAGCCTTTATTGAATTGAGTTGAAGTTAATCTAACAAATTAAACACTTAACACATAAAATGAAACTTCTAATTAATTAAAATTCATGATTATATTTTACACTTTAACTACAATCATTCTTTATTCCTTCATTATTCTCACAATAAATTATTATTTACTTAACCATTCATAGCGATCTCCTTAAAAAGTTATCAGTAAAACAAGGACTAATTGGATGCTTCCGAGGACTTGTTGTCAATGGAGAAATTCTTGATATCTACAGCTACATGTCCGTACATTTATCAGAAATAATAAAGGACTGTAAGCCATCTTGTGTCCCATCACCGTGTAAAAATGGTGCTGAATGTAAGGAGCTATGGAGCACCTTTCAGTGTGTCTGCAATAATCCATGGGCCCATTTGGGTCAATTCTGTGAAACGAGTAAGTTTGTAGCAACATTTCAACGAATTTTATGTCGAAAATGTTTGCTTTTTTTAGTGTAGTTACGAATCGTAATAACTCGTACAATTGTTAAAATTGAATGTTTTTACATTGTTTTTCCGACAGATATTAACGAGAAGGCACTAACGTTCATCAATCGTGAATCGTACTTGAAACGTAACTACTTGAGCTTAAATGTTACAGAAACAGAGCGTGATCTACTCAAAAACATTTTAAATGAGAGCATACTCATTAATTTACGTACTTATGACACTCATTCATTAGTTTTATATGCAAACGATCATTTTAATAATTTCGTTCATTTATACATAACAAATTCAAATGAAGTGGCATTTCTTTATAATTACGGCGATGAAATTGTAAATTTGACGATAGTCAGCGAAGGATTAAGCAGCGGAAAAAGTATTCAAGTGGCAATCATCCGAAATGAACTCGAAACAACTATGCATGTTAACAAAGACAGTATAACTATTGATAAAGGTGTACTTCTTTTGGAAGAGTATTCAAATAGACCATGGATAAATCCAGAAAAGGGTAAGTCCTGCTACAGGAAATGAAAAAAAAAATTTTTTTTATGAAAAAAAAACACAATTTTAACATCGTTAGCTGGAGTAAATGCAATGAGTAATTGTGCCAGACTATAATTTTCCCATTAATATTCTACCTCATGAAAATGAAATCCGGAATTGTTGATGAGTTTCCTCATCGGGAAACGGATAACTACATAAAAAGCAGAATTAAAACTGTATATTTTCATCAAAAATTTAAAAGAAACTGTTTCCCAAGCAATCAGTTTACAATGTCACCCAGGTCGCAAAGTGCCTGTAGCAAAACCGTAATGCGACGGTTGCTTTGTGTCAGGTCAAAATGAAACAGGTTACAAATTGGTTACACTGTGACCGGTTACAAACTAACCATTACAAATCGGTTACTTTGTGACCGATCAAAAAAGTCGTTGCAAAACGGTTATTTTGTAACCGATTACAACTAATCACTCGTTGCAAATTAGTTACGTTGTAGGCGGTCACAAAAAACCCTTACAAATCGGTTACTTTGTGACCGATCAAAAAAACCCTTACAAAACGGGTATTTTGGAACCGATCTCTTGTCGCAAATTAGTTACATTGCAAGCGGCCACAAAAAAAACCGTTTCAAATCGGTTACTTTGTGACCGGTGATAATAAAACCGGTTGCAAATTGGTCTCGTTGTGGCCGGTTGCAAATTAACAGAAGGTTGTCGGAAAGTTGTTGTTGTTTTTCGTTGTTTTTATCGTGTTCGTTTATAATTCACTTACAAACTGTGGTATCAACGTATAAATAGTCAACTTTGGACCAAGGAAATCATCTGAAGTCATACAAGTTTACATTGACGTCACAAAAGCGTTTCGTGAATACGCTATAGTCAGGAAAAGGTTTCGCGGAAACGGCTGTGCTACCGTTACTTTGTAACTATAGTCACAAAAAATCTGGGCAAAAATGATTGCTTAACCCTTGCAGCAAGCAATGTTTCTGTGACGATGCAACAACAAATTTTGTATGACCGTTGTGCAACCGGTATGTTACCATATTTGGTTACTTGGGTCAGTCTTGTAGACGAGTACAATATTGATGTATTTAATGCATCTAATGAAATGAAAAGCTGAAAAAGCATCAAGTACACCCAATTCTGTTTTTGCGCGAACTTTTTTACGTGAATTTGATTTAACGCGATTAAAAAAAAATATATTCTTTTTTAACACGACTTTTTGCGCCATTTTTCCAACCGCGTTGTAGCGAAACCGCGTTGTAGCGAAACCGCGTTGTAGCGAAACCGCGTTGTAGCGAAACCGCGTTGTAGCGAAACCGCGTTGTAGCGAAGCCGCGTTGTAGCGAAACCGCGTTGTATCGAAACCGCGTTGTAGCGAAACCGCGTTATAGCGAAACCGCGTTGTAGCGAAACCGCGTTGTAGCGAAACCGCGTTGTAGCGAAACCGCGTTGTAGCGAAACCGCGTTGTAGCGAAACCGCGTTGTAGCGAAACCGCGTTGTAGCGAAACCGCGTTGTAGCGAAACCGCATTGTAGCGAAACCGCATTGTAGCGACACCGCGTTGTAGCGAAACCGCGTTGTAGCGAAGCCGCGTTGTAGCGAAACCGCGTTGTAGCGAAACCGCGTTGTAGCAAAACCGCGTTGTAAAGGTGCCGCGTTGTAGCGAAACCGCGTTGTAGCGAAACCGCGTTGTAGCGAAACCGCGTTGTAGCGAAACCGCATTGTAGCGAAACCGCGTTGTAGCGAAACCGGGTTGTAGCGAAACCGCGTTGTAGCGAAACCGCGTTGTAGCGAAACCGCGTTGTAGCAAAACCGCGTTGCAGCGAAACCGCGTTGTAGCGAAACCGCGTTGTAGCGAAACCGCGTTGTAGCGAAACCGCGTTGTAGCGAAACCGCATTGTAGCGAAACCGCATTGTAGCGAAACCGCGTTGTAGCGAAACCGGGTTGTAGCGAAACCGCGTTATAGCGAAACCGCGTTGTAGCGAAACCGCGTTGTAGCAAAACCGCGTTGCAGCGAAACCGCGTTGTAGCGAAACCGCGTTGTAGCGAAACCGCGTTGTAGCGAAACCGCGTTGTAGCGAAACCGCATTGTAGCGAAACCGCATTGTAGCGAAACCGCGTTGTAGCGAAACCGGGTTGTAGCGAAACCGCGTTATAGCGAAACCGCGTTGTAGCGAAACCGCGTTGTAGCGAAACCGCGTTGTAGCAAAACCGCGTTGTAGCGAAACCGCGTTGTAGCGAAACCGCGTTATAGCGAAACCGCGTTGTAGCGAAACCGCGTTGTAAAGGTGCCGCGTTGTAGGAGGTTTACCTGTATACTGAAAATATTTATCCAGCAGAGTGGTGCTCAATTTAAAAATGGAAAATCCCTATTTACCATTTTAAGGTCAATTTTCAGACCATCTATTCTTATAGTGATCTAGGGCTATAACAGACTGTAATACTCCAATCGGCTCGGGATTGGTCGGGAAATGTTTTTTAGGCAAAATTGAGAGGTCGAAATTTTTCATGAATGCAATAATATATTATGCTACGTATAAGAAAGTAATTATTATTTCGATTTCGGTTTAACCGCGTAAAATGTTTTTTAATAATTTATTTACCGCTCACAAGACGTTTCGAACACGCTGTTCAAAGAGACGTTTCGAACATGCTGACCAAAGATAAATCATTATGTCCAACCATGAAAGCCTCAAATCGTATTTAATCTTTTTTTTTTTTTTGGTAAATCACAGAGGTTTTATCTCCACATCGGCCTCCAGCACCACCCACTGAGTATTTTCAATTCAACATTGGCGGATATGATTCGGCAAATCTTCTACGTACGAATCCCGAATATCCTGAATTACAAGGATTCATTGGTTGTGTCCGCGGTCTCCAGATTGGCGACAGTCTTGTTGACCTCGCCGAAGTCAACGAGGGAAACATCGCACATGGTAAACGAATTTCTATCAATTTATAGTACTATTTACAAAATAAATGTTTGTTTTCTAACTATGTACATTTCCAATTTTTTTTTTCTTTAGTGTCGGATGGCGTTTTACCAAATTGCCAAATCAAATGTGATGCTGAACCATGTAAAAACGGTGGCATCTGCAAAGAGAACTTTGCGAAACAAGAGTCCACCTGTGATTGTGAGCATACGAGCTTCCTAGGTGAACATTGTATGGATGAAAAGGGCGCAGATTTTAGTGGTGAATCGATTTTACAACGTAATTTCCAATTAAGTGGAAAAGTTGAACAAGTTAAAGTGCAATTAGCATTCTCCAGCAACGATTTGAAGCGTGCTAGTCGTGTTATGCTCCTATTGCAAACAGTTAACGATCGTAGCTACTACCTGATGGTGGCCATCACAACCGATGGATATTTACAGGTTGAAGAGGATTTAGAGGGTAGTGCTGTCGGCGCCAAAATTGAACGAAATTTTCTAAATAATGCTAGACATTCGGTGTATTACCATCGAAATGGGAGCGATGCGGTTCTTTTAATCGACCGTCAGAATATTCCATTAACCCCAATCAATGTTCTAGCATTAACGCCCGTTGCTGATCGTGGGGCTAATAAAGTACAAATAGGTGGGATCAACACAACTGACCCAAGATTTGCTGTCTTCAAGAGCTACAGTGGCTGTTTATCAAGTAAGTACTTTGACAAGGGTGTTATTAATCCTAACTGCTGGGGCGAATTTGATAAGGGCATAAAAGTGCGAAACAGCGAAACAAAATCTTACCATCATCCACAAACGAGATTCTTATATTTTAGTCCATTTAAGATAGGGGTGTCTGCTCATACACCTACAATAATATAAACTTATAGTAGGTACCTACCTACTATGAGGAAATAGTAAGAATGAAACAGTGCTGGTACCAAAAACATCTTGAAAGATATTTATGGTAACCATCCCCATTGGTATTTTTGATTTTGATGCCGTTTTAACAAGAAGGGTCGGTTTTTACGGTCGTTATTTATAGATTAAGACAATTTTGTTATTTATTTCTGGATGCTCCGTTGGTTTATGTAATATAATAAGACCAGCCATGTCATTTTCTAAAGAACTAAAATGAAAAGGGTTCAATTTCACATTCTTTATTTCTTAAGAAAAACACACAGACATGATCATCGAAATATATATTCATATTTTTATCAATAAAATATAATTCAATTACATATTTTTCTGTTGAATCATCTATATTTTTAAAATTTTGTTTCAATTCGTAGACGCATTAAAGCAAATATGACTAGCTCATAACTAGGATGACCAAACGTTGACCATACGTGCCCGCGACAGTTCCGAAATTAGGCATGTTATCCTGGCGTCTAGAAATTAAATTTTTTTTCGGATTTTTCAATTTAGTTTATTATTTATCAAACGCTAGAAAAAAACGATCACTAAATATGGAAAAAATACTCTTTGAATGAAGATTGATGTAAATGAAGATTTTTTTTTTGCCTGTGGCGCATTTTTTCACCGGTTTTTTGACAAATGGCGCATGTATTTCATAAGATTTTGCCAGCGGCGCTTTTGTCTTTGGTGGTATTTTTAAAATTTTTGATTATTTATGGAAGAATTTTTAATTTTTCTGTGCGTTTGTTCGCCTCAAAAATTGATATCAAAGTTTAGACTTAAAAATTAAGAGCACGAATTTAGAAAGACAAACGTAAATCTTTCGTGCTATTTTATTCTTCGAAAAATATTTTTCCGCATTTGAATTTTGAACTTTACTGTTTGATCTTTTACAATAAAAAAAATATTATTACCAGAATATGAGCCGGTAATAAGCTTTATACTAAGTTCAGACCGACACAAAATCACGTAATTTTGAAGATTTTCGTAATTTTGAACGAAATCTTGCTCGAAATCACGAGATTTCCAGTACATAAACCTGGGCATCAATAGTATAACGAGACGCGTCTCCGTCTTTGAGCTGAGACGGCGACATCGACGCGACACGTTTTTCTAATCGTGTATCGCGACACTAAAAAGTTTTAACGTTCAATGGATTGAATTTCTTAAATCCATTATAGGTCATGGTAAATAAAGCTTTCCGAGTGCACAATACGAACCAGTTTTGCTCACTACAGGTATCTTGCTACAGAAACGTCAAAATAAAAATATTTGGATTAGCTAAAATGAATTTTGTATTAAGTTCACCAGAAAAAAGTGAATTACGAGTTATTCGCAAGTTCTTAAGGGACAAAAATGATCCGTTCCAGCTCATCTCAAAGTCGTAATTTATAATTAATAGATTTTTTGCTTGAAGTGAATAAAAATCAAATCTTCCCACAAAAGTTTTTTCTTTTTGTTGCCGGAGGGACCAGTGTTAAACGCGCCCCTCGCTAAGACATTATTTTCATCGTTATAAATTTTTTATGATTTAAATACAAAAAGTTTTATTTATTTTGGTTCCTCCATTGTGAAATGACACTGAGCGACGCCTCAAACTGTGTCGCTGAACGAAAAGACGCGTCGCTAGTATGCAAAGACGCGTCTCCATACACGATTCCTTTTCTTAATGAAAGACGCGATTTCGTGTCTGCGTCGCGTTATACGATTGATGCCCTGTTTTCAAAAATCACTAAAAGTATGCAATTTCCACAAAATAAAGAACGAAATCAAGCAAAAACAATGAATACAACCCTGCATCACTTATTCAGCTCTCTTGAGTACATCAGTTTTGACATTTGTGCTGGATTGGAAAAACGGAAATATAAGAAAAAGAAGCCGTGTTCCGCACGCAAAGAGGATATATTAGTAAACAACCTACGCGGGGCAAAAGAAAATTGACCTGTTTTTGATGCGATTAGATATGAAATGGAAAATAATTGTTTATTTTCATTACAGATAATTTCCATTTCAGTCTAAAGTGTCTAATTCTGTTTGCACATATTTCCTCGATGTTTTGAATTGTATTATTCATCATATTACTAAAATTCATAGTAATCCTACACTAAAATTCATAGCAATCCTGTAGTTGAAATGTGAAACAAAATTACCTTAATCTCTGTGTGAACACTTTGGTTTAAGATCTAAATCATTTCGCAAAATTATGTGATTTTGTATCGGTCTGGACTTAGTATTAAACAATTTAGGTAAAGAAAATAAATAAAAGAGTCAAAAATTTACGACAAAACCCACAACCTCTAGTAAAGCGCTGCTTACGCTTCGTTGTACTTTTCCATCGTAGATGTACACTACAATCTACGATTTTACTATCTACGATCAAGAGTGAATTGCCCTATTATTTTTGTGTTGATCACAACTGATATTTTCGTAAAATGGAAGGTCGAATTCGATAACGAAAAAATCAGGGTCTTTATCCGCCCCCCATTCAGGCAGACAATTTTTCGCGATTTTCTTTAAAATGGTAAAGACAACATTCAATCGGAAATTCAATCGGAGAAAATTCAAAGCGAAAATTCAATTGGAGAATCTTTAAAAAAATGCAATCGGAATGTTAAAATTAAATTAAATCTATTTGAAAGTTTGGAGTTTAGCCATATAGGGTATTTCACGGATGCCTGGCAATCATAGTTTTCATTTTAATTTTATTAACTCCATATATCTTGCAATACGATTTCCTACAGCGCGATTTCTTACAACGCGTTTTCTTACAGCGCGATTTCCTACAACGTGGAATTTTCCAAAAACCATACCATAGCTTAATAGGATGTCAACTAAATTGTAGACTAGTTTTTTCGGCAAGCAAAACCGCATTTAAAAATCAGTGGTCTTCCCAAAGCCGAATCGAAAACCAAACTCATTAGTTTAAAAACCCAAAAAAATATGTTTTTCCAAAGACGATATGTATATTTGTAGTAGACAAATGGCTGTAACAAAAGATAACTCCAATGGCGACATAAAAATCAAATTTCTTTTGAAAATATATTTTTTCCTTTATTTAGTAGCAAAATCGGAATCAAAACAAATCTTTTTCAGATGTCTTCATTCAGGTGAACAATTACTCAATGAAACCTCTTGAAGAGTATATGCTTTTCACAAAATCCGGTGCTGAAAATATAACCGTAATAAATCCTCAAGGTGTCAGAAGTGCCCAGTGTAATGCCCAATTCGATGTTATACAGAAATTGATATCGGAACCAACGCTCAACTTTAGTGTGGTAATAAATTAAAAAGAAATTAATGTTATTTTCTCCCTACTTACGTTACACAATATGCCCACCCCTTTTTCACCCCTTTCCCCTCTATTGCCAATATATTTTTTCCTCGATTTTTCTCCTGAACACTGCACCAAATAACAGTAAATAAAAGTTGGCCATTCATTGTGAGGTGGCTTTTATATTATGCTTTTTTTTCATTTTTCACATGTCGTATTTAATGATTTAATACAGGGTTCAGACAAAACGTGGGTTGTTGACCCGGCTACAAGGATACCGTATGAAGCTAAATATTTTGACCCATCGAGAAAGGAAGAAAAGACTCAAGTTGTCTTCATAACGCTGACCACGTTATTTGTCATAATTATTATTTGCTGTATTATTGAAGTTTATAGAACAAATCGTGCACATAAGAAACGTATTGAACGTGAAACAGATGAAAGTATTATTTGGTCTAAGGAACAGGCAACAAAATTACACGAGAAGCCCGACACAAATGCTCAAACTTTTAATTACAAAGCGGTGAGTTTAGTTATTTAATAATGTGTACCTACTTATGTTTAGTGTAATTATGTCAATTTCAAAGGCGTGTCAAATTCATATGCGTTGTATTAACAAAAGGTGAAATTCAATTACAGATAACTAAATTCTATATGATTTAATATCTCGAAATCGCCACTTTTTTATACCCTGTTTAAATATTAATCATCATAATAAACATAACAAAAGCTATAATTGCCAATCTGGCAATTATTGAAAACCCGTATGGTGATTTAATTGAACGGCGTATCAAAATTTCATTTGAATTCAAATTTTCCAATAAGATTTTTTAAAAACTTGTTCCAATCGGATTTTGATGTATGGGAGTTTTATGTAGAATCATATTCTAAATAACTTTTGTTTTTGCACTTTTTTGATAAGATGCACCGTTTTTGAGATATTCACAAAAAACGTTTTCATTCGTATGGGGGGTACCCCCCCTAATGGTCCATTTTTGCCCATTAACGAACTTAGCCTCGCATTTTACGAAAAACGAATCTGCGCAAAATTTCAAGTCTCTAGCTCAATCCGTGCGCCCGCAATCCGCGCCACAGACAGACAGACAGACAGACAGACAGACAGACAGACAGACAGACAGACGGACAGACAGACAGACGGACGGACAGACGGACGGACAGACGGACGGACGGACGGACATGCTAAATTCAACTTTTTTCATCATTCTAAACACACTGGTGTAATTCATTTTTGTGTGTGATGACGGGATCTTGGCGTTACAAACGGTAAGGCAAAGTTAATATACCCTTTGGTTTCACCATACGGGTATAAAAATGAGTTGGTGTCTGTCTGTCTGTCTGTCTGTCTGTCTGTCTGTCTGTTCCTCTTTCACGCAAAAACGGCTGAACCGATTGACTTGAAATTGGGCAAAAGTATCTGTGGTAGTTCTGGTTCCAACATAGGCATACGGAAAAAACGCGAGGGGTGTGGGGAGAAAGGGGAGGGGGTAAAGTGATTTCGAAAATTAGTTTTTGCGCTATGTTACTCTTTCGCGGGGAAACTACTGAACCGATTGACCTGAAATTTGGCATAGAAGTTCGTCGGGGGTCCAGCCCCAACATAGATCCATTAAAAAGTAGCCCGAGAGGTGGGGAGAGTAAGGAGAGTGTGTAAATTGATCTCAAAACTTAGCTCTTCCTCTGTGTTACCCTTTCGCGGGGAAACTACTGAACCGATTGGCCTGAAGTTTAGCTCCAACATAGACCATCAAACAAACAAAAATTGAAAAAACTTAACCCGGCAACGACGGGTATGCAAGCTAGTATCTAAATAAGAGACGGTCGCTGGTATTTTGCAAAATATATGAGGTAAAAATGTGTTACTGTATCGTCATAGCAACTTCGCTGCAACCGTTTTTGCCTTTTTTAAATGCTTTTGCTTTTTATGCTTTTTTAGCTTGCATTCGTAGCTGTCTGTCTGTTTGTCTGTGGGAGTCAAATCTTGCAATCTAATTTTGACCCACTTCCACTCATCCGATTTACTTGAAAAATTGTATGCACATATGAAAGTCCGATGACAATACAATATTTTCTCCACTTCGTCCTTGTAAAGAAAAGGGAAGGTCCAGTAAGGATAACGTGATTATCCCTTTCCTCTAATTTTCCGGAAAAAATCTCTTTTGGGGGTTTTTGGGTCCCTAAATCCGATTCTGACATTAAGAAATCTGTAAGGATAACGGAAGGTCCTGCAAGGAAAACATGATTATCTTTTCCTCGAATTTTCCGGAAAAAATCTCGTCTGGGGGTTCTGGGATCGGCGAATCCGATTCTGACATTAAAAAGTCTGCAAAAAAAAAATTTTTTTTTAAAGCTTTTATTTAAAAAAAATGCACTAAATCGGAAAAATTTTTTTTTTGGGCGCTGTGTATCAGAAATAAGAGCGAGATAAAGCATAAAATAAAATAAATAAATGAAATAGTTGTTTCATTTTTATAGATGCCACTCAATGGCTATTAATAATCGAATGCTTCAGCATTTGAGAAACAATAATCGAGAAGCCCGCTTAAAAAAATTGAATTTCAACTATTTTAAGAAGGGTAGGGAATTACAACTATTTTAAGAAGGGTGTCGACAAAACGTAGGTAAATCAAAAAAAGATTTTTCTTAAAAGTTCCGAAATTTTTTAACCGTGGTACATTTTTTGTGAAATATTGCTAATCCTACTTCCTCTACATTTTTACAATTAACGTCCTCGAAAAATCAACCATTTTTACCGCCTTAAAATGTCTGCCTCGATTATCGACAAAAGCCTTGCAATGCAAAAATTGTACATAAAAATTGACAATCTACGCAATACCCACTTTTAGTTTATCACCGCCAGATTGGCAGTGCCAACTTAGCTCGGTCTAAACGTGCCCAGTGTTAATTTTCTAGAAATATGCCAAGTTGCAGTCAAGATAAAAACAATTCAAATTTTGTGAATTCATTATTTTATTGTTAAAAACATTATCTGTTAAACACCAGGTTCCGCATGACGACAATAGTAAAGACGGCAGTACACCAAATCTTATAACACCAACAGCACCACCCTTGGTAGGTATCCTAAAGAATGGTGACGTCCCAGCGAACGCAAGCAATGGAAGTGTCCCGAAAGATGGGAAGAAAACCAACAGTATTACAAAACCAGGAGAGAATGAGTCTAAAGACCCCAGCGAAACGAAACCAATAGTCCATTTAATGCCAGGAGTTCGAGGTAAGAAACGGAATCAAATATAATTTCATTGCTATTGTAGCCCTTAAATCGTTTTACAATATTCTTCGCTTCGATATATTGTTTAACACTTTAATTTTATTTTTATTTTATTTTATTTTTATTTTTCGCTTTGTCGTGCACAGATAGTCAACTAATGGACCATGAACTCAAATGGGATCCACTTCCGAGCACAACGGATCCCCTTCTGGATGAAAGGCCTCATCTGAATGGTTCAAATGGTGGCCACCATGATGATTCCGGTACACCATCGGAAGATGATGAGGACGATCTAATAATGTCTGATAATCCGGTAAGCATGCCGCTATATCGATTAGCACCAATAAGCTCGATTAGCGAAGTAACCCTAGACAGAGTGGATTTTGGCGATACGAAGCTAACAAATAATGAGTTTTTCGTTTGACATGATCTCCTTCTACTCCTCTCTCATTATCGCTATTACTACTATTGTTGTTATTTTCATTATTGTTTTTGTTATTTTTACTATTTTTTTGTTGTTTTGATAAATTTGTATAGCATGTTTCCTTATTATCATTCGCAAAACATGATGAGTAAACAACTAAAAGATTACATGTCTGTTTTGAATAGTTTTGTGTTAAAATTAATTTATTTTTATTTTCAAATAGTTCAAATCATACCAAGTCAAAAGTAAGATAAAAATATATAAACGAGATTTGTAAATTTTTGGAATATGTATATTAATTTGTTCCTATTTGTACATAAGTATATAAATGTTGATGCGAAATTCAAAACAAAAAAACGACTTAATTAATTTAATAAGTTTTCTCGATGGCCAGATTGTCCTTTTGTTTTATTCCCCTTTAAGGTAAAATGTTTGGATGTATTTTTGTGTTAGTAATTATAAATTGAAAGATTTTAATTGTTTGAGTGTTTTCTTTAAACACAATGAGTGTTGTCAGAATGAGTGTTTTCTATAAACGCAAAATAGTGGAAATTCCATTTATGAAAGTTGTACATGAACCGAATCGACTATAAACCGACATAACTTTTTTTTGTAAGACCACATTTAAGTTATTTGTCAAACTTACTTGATGCCAATCACATTTCATCATCTAAATTCCTCGCCGATGGACTTGCGTACAGCGTAATTGGCTTCCTGCAGGAAAATTTAGCCTATGGTAGGCGCGCGTTCACCTGCGTTAGGTAAAGTAAAAATTTGTCTACCTGCGGCGGGAGAAATTCAAAAATTAAACCTGCAGCAAGTAAAGTAGGGCTTAAGGAGCTGTACGGGTTAACCTGAGATAGGTATTTCGAGGATGTAATGCCATGTAATGGATAACGCCGTCTGCCTGCTACAGATCAAACTTGACTTGTTGAAAAGTTGATTTTTTATTATTTTTCTGAGTCTGCTCTTCTGCAGTAATCTATCCCGGACTTACACCAAAAAATTTAGTCACCCTACTACATGGTATATTTGAACTTGACATGCCTGGATTTTCACCTGTGGCGCATTTTTCATAAAAAAAAGCAAGGTGTCTGTCTCGTAGAGACGGCCAGAAGACGTGGATCCGCCTACAACGATCGCCAATAGATCTTTAAGTAAGAAATTTTAGTCAAAAAGGAAACTAAAGAAACAATTTGATTGACCGTAATGTTACGGGATTTGACTTTCCGTTTGGTGAATTTTGGCATCTTGTACCTAAAAATCAAATTTCACTTGCAACACAACGAACAATGTTTAATAGGGCATTTTCATAAATGTACTCGGAACTTACGCAAATTGCACAAAACATTTTCTTCTTATACGATTCAATGGGAATTTTCCCTTTTTATATGAAATACTAGCAGACCCTACGTTGGCAGCTAAAAGTTTTTTGTATAAATTTTAGAATGCCAAAAAACCATAAATAACTTAAAAAGTTTTGGGAAAAAATGTTATCCTTACAGGACCTTCCGTGTCGAATTTTGCAAATCTAATACCGGATTCGTGATCAGCGACCTCAAAAACCCACTTATGCCGATTTTTCCGGGGAAAAACGGGAAAAAGGATATTTGCGTTACCCTACAGGACCTTCTGTTCCGAATTTTGAAATTCCAACACCAGATTCGTAATTAGTGACCCCAAGTACCCTATAATGCCAATTTTCTGGGGAAAAATAGGAAAAGGGAAATTTGCGTTATCCTTCAAGGACTTTCCGTTTAGAATTTTCAAATTCCAACTGCCAGCTCGTGATCAGCGACCACGGAAACACCCTACAGCCAGTTTTTCGGAGACAAAATTAGAAAACGGATATTTGCGTTTTCCTTACAGGACCTTCCGTTTCGAATTTTGAAATTCCAACACCGGATTCGTGATCAGCGACCCCAAAAACCCCATAATGGCTATTTTTCCCGGGGAAAATGGGAAAAGGGATATTTTCGTTATCCTTACAGGACCTTCCCTTTTGAATTTTGAAATTCCAACACCGGATTCGTGATCAGTGACCCCAAAAACCCCATAATGGCAATTTTTCCGGGGAAAAATGGGAAAAATGACATTTGCGTTATCCTTACAGGACCTTCCGTTTTGAATTTTGAAATTCCAACACCGGATTCGTGATCAGCGACCCCAAAAACCCTATAATGCAAATTTTTCCGGGGAGAAATGGGAAAAAGGATATTTTCATTATCCTTACAGGACCTTCCGTTTCGAATTTTGAAAATCTACATAGCTAAAAACCTGCTCCTGGCAACACAGATCATTTTGCAAAAAACCGCGTAAAAATCGGTCCAGCTGTTTTTGAGTTTTATAATCTCAAACAAACAGACATACAGACAGACAAACATCCATTTTTATATATATAGATTATTGAAATTAGCGCACACACAATCAACATTAGAAAGAATACACCGATATTTCTTGCCGATGACGTAACAAAATGGTGGCTGTTAAAAAGCAACCAGCAGACCTGTGTTTAATTCGGCCATGCGATCGATGCACATTTTTCCTTCTCCCCCCAAGTTAAGATCGAAATTGTTTCTCTTTAAGTTTTCCGCTCTTGTTCAAAGCGGTTTGTATGCTTTGCATAAAAATGAATGAAAGGTTCGAGCGATGGCTGCTGTTGGGTATGATTCAATTTTCAATTCCTCCAAAGCGAATTGAACCGAAATAATAATATGAATAGCCAGAATCAGAACAATCCATTTAGAGAAGAGAAACAATCAAGTTGAGATTCAATACACACAAAGAAAGCATAAAAAGAGTATACATGTGAAATCTGTACTGCAAGCAGCAGACACAGCATAACAGCGGCAGTAAAAATGTTGATTTTGCTTTTTAAATGCATAATTGAACATAGTTTAACATAACAAAATACCCTATACAATGCTTTAATGTAGCCCTCATCTTATAACACAGGTTTTGTGCAGATATCACCACAAACTATCGAGTTTCATCGATTGCAAATTTGTTATCATGGCAGCAAGCCGATTTTCTAATTTGTACCCCCATTACCAAAATCCAAGACGTATCCACGTCAAAAATGTTTACAATGCTCCATTGATTTCTTTTATTTTCGCTTGCAGAATATATTTTGCTTAATTCAATCTGTATCTGGTTCAAATTTTTTGCAAATCTAGTGCATTTTCGCTGCTTTCAATACAAACCAGTGCACCACTCGAAAGATCAAAGCGAGAAAATTTTCACACCTGTATGCACTCACCGTATATAGGCGAATCACAGTCTCGGCTGCCAATTGGGGCGCTTTCTTGTTAATTGAATGCCATCACCTACCTATTTTAAACATAACAAAAGCTATCATTGCCAATCTGGCAATTATTGAAAACCCGTATGGTGATATTCGTATCAAAATTCAAACAGTTGTACCAAATCCGTAGCTCAATCCGTGCACCCGCAATCTGCGCCACAGACAGACAGACGGACGGACAGACGGACGGACAGACGGACGGACGGACGGACATGCTAAATTCAACTTTTTTCATCATTCTAAACACACTGGTGTAATTCATTTTTGTGTGCGATGACGGGATCTTGGCGTTACAAACGGTAAGGCAAAGTTAGTATACCCTTTGGTTTCACCATACGGGTATAAAAATAAGGTTTACGATATAAAATACACAAAAAATAAAATATTTACAATATTGCAAACCGATCTTTTAAGACGGATAAATGCATTCAATTTATAAAAAAATGCCCAACCTAGAAGCCCAGACGGACTGTGAATCTCCTTCATTCGAGGGAAGTGTGAAGCAGGTACACTCAGAAAAATGTCCAAGTCAACTTTTTGTCAGGTTAACTCTGACCTTACAGAGGTGTCTGTAAGCCAGCTAGCGGTCAGAGTTAACCTATCTAAGGTCAACTCGTGCAGCTCCCAATGCCCTACTTCACCTGCTGGTGGCTTAATTTCAGAATTTCTCCGACCACAGGTCAACTCAGTTTTACTTGCCCACATGCAGGCGAACGCGCGCCTGCCCGAGGCCAATTACACCGTATGTAGGTCGTCGAGTTAGCCTCCATTTTTCTGAGTGTATTAGGAAATAGTAATAAATCAAAATATTGGATTCATTTTCTCAGACGACAATTTAAATTTTCTTGCGAAAATTTTACAATAAATACTGGAAAACTTTTATTTCATCATGTATGGTCCAAAGTGAAATAATTATTACCACTAGAGAAAATTTCGCAATTCCATTGTCAATAAGTCAACTAACTTAAAATTAGTTTTTAATGGAAAGCGAAAATGTGAAAAAGTTAATGTAAAAATGACAACAAAATGGTGAAATTTGTTAATTTTTATTATCATCATTCTAGACATGCAGCTGTGTCCCTTGGTGTGCAAAATTAAACGCAAAACGTGATATTATCATTTCCGAAACGAGATAATTATTAACTTTAACACAAACTTCTGCTTAACTGCCAGAACAAAAAAAAAGCATATAAAATAAAAATCATAGACTAACTTTAATTTGAATTTCGTCCTATGCTTGCATGCTCCTGGAAATTTTGTTTTTTTGTTGAATTTTTTCTTGATTGTCTTGTTCCAGTTTTATTAAAAACTTTTACCATTACAGAACATATCCGGACGCCATTTTTGTTAACTTCTCTGCTTTTTTATACACCAAGTAATTTTTCTATATTTTTTTTCGTTATTTCGTTTTAATATTTTTTTCTGGTGTTAATGCATTTTTTAGTTACCATACAGTCATTTATTTGGGTGAATTTTCACACACCTTTTTGTGATTTCCGTAATTTACATACATAAAATTTATTTTTTCATTGTTTTAATGTGTTTGAAATATGTACACTTTATAGAAAATTAAGGTTCATTGTCTTCAAGTTTTATGCTAGATACAAAACTTTCAGGTTGCCAAAGAAACATAAAGTTGTTAATCTTGGTGTAATTAAAACCAGAAACCATAATATAAATTAATTGGATAGTTTGAGGCGTTGTTAAATAAACCATAGAATCAAAACTTTCAATGTGGTCCAACATATGATCATATAGGGAATAACATGAATTAATTTCAAGAGGAAGTTTATGCGGAAAAGCATTAAAATCTGTAAATTTAGTTTATTTCATTATTCACTGTTAAGTTTTATTGATATTATTGTACAATTTGAATTTTTGTTGAATATTTTAAACTATTATATCGTCGGTGTACAAGCATAATCAAGTAACAATAAGTAAAAAATGTTGGTTTCGGGAAAATTGATTTTGAACATTTTAAGTGAGAAATAAATGTGTGTAATTTTGGGGAAGGTTGCGAACAAGGGAAGATCGCGGACCCGATCATGCCGATTTTGGTAATTTTTGGATATATTATAAAACTAATCGAAATGTATTCTGCCAAAAAATTTTCACTGTCCTTTAAAGAGTTGAATTCTTGATGGCGAAGGGAGGGGAGCCAACATGACGTCTGTCTTTTATCATGTTCATTTATACTTTTTAGTCTTTAAATATATATTCTTGATGCTCTTGAGATAGTCCTACGGACTTTTTGACTCTAGAATCGAATTCAGCGATCCCAAAAACCTTCAGATGAGATTTTTGGCGGAAAATTTGACGGAAAGGATAATGACATTATCGTTTCAGGACCTGCCATTATTCTTACAGATTTCTTAATTCTACAATCGGATTCAGCGACCCCAAAAACCCCCAGAGTAGATTTTTTTCTCCGGAAAATTCGAGAAAATAGATATTCTTACAAGACCTTGCCTTATCCTTGCAAGGGGGATGTGATAAAAATATGGTATTGTCATCAGACTTACGTGCAAGATTTCAAGAGTGGAAGTGGGTCAAAATTAGATTGCAAGATTTGACCCTGACAGACAGACAAACAGACAGACAAACAGACAGACAAACAGACAGACAAACAGACAGACAAACAGACAGACAAACAGACAGACAATTAGACAGACAATTAGACAGACAATTAGACAGACAAACAGACAGACAAACAGACAGACAAACAGACAGACAATTAGACAGACAATTAGACAGACAAACCGACAGACAAACAGACAGACAAACAGACAGACAAACAGACAGACAAACAGACAGACAAACAGACAGACAAACAGACAGACAAACAGACAGACAAACAGACAGACAAACAGACAGACAAACAGACAGACAAACAGACAGACAAACAGACAGACAAACAGACAGACAAACAGACAGACAAATAGACAGACAAACAGACAGACAAACAGACAGACAAACAGACAGACAAACAGACAGACAAACAGACAGACAAACAGACAGACAAACAGACAGACAAACAGACAGACAAACAGACAGACAAACAGACAGACAAACAGACAGACAAACAGACAGACAAACAGACAGACAAACAGACAGACAAACAGACAGACAAACAGACAGACAAACAGACAGACAAACAGACAGACAAACAGACAGACAAACAGACAGACAAACAGACAGACAAACAGACAGACAAACAGACAGACAAACAGACAGACAAACAGACAGATAAACAGACAGACAAACAGACAGACAAACAGACAGACAAACAGACAGACAAACAGACAGACAAACAGACAGACAAACAGACAGACAAACAGACAGACAAACAGACAGACAAACAGACAGACAAACAGACAGACAAACAGACAGACAAACAGACAGACAAACAGACAGACAAACAGACAGACAAACAGACAGACAAACAGACAGACAAACAGACAGACAAACAGACAGACAAACAGACAGACAAACAGACAGACAAACAGACAGACAAACAGACAGACAAACAGACAGACAAACAGACAGACAAACAGACAGAAAAACAGACAGACAAACTGACAGACAAACAGACAGACAAACAGACAGACAAACAGACAGACAAACAGACAGACAAACAGACAGACAAACAGACAAACAGACAGACAAACAGACAGACAAACAGACAGACAAACAGACAGACAAACAGACAGACAAACAGACAGACAAACAGACAGACAAACAGACAGACAAACAGACAGACAAACAGACAGACAAACAGACAGACAAACAGACAGACAAACAGACAGACAAACAGACAGACAAACAGACAGACAAACAGACAGACAAACAGACAGACAAACAGACAGACAAACAGACAGACAAACAGACAGACAAACAGACAGACAAACAGACAGACAAACAGACAGACAAACAGACAGACAAACAGACAGACAAACAGACAGACAAACAGACAGACAAACAGACAGACAAACAGACAGACAAACAGACAGACAAACAGACAGACAAACAGACAGACAAACAGACAGACAAACAGACAGACAAACAGACAGACAAACAGACAGACAAACAGACAGACAAACAGACAGACAAACAGACAGACAAACAGACAGACAAACAGACAGACAAACAGACAAACAAACAGACAGACAAACAGACAGACAAACAGACAGACAAACAGACAGACAAACAGACAGACAAACAGACAGACAAACAGATACGAAGGCACGCTAAATAAAAGCTTTTAAAAATAAGACGCTACTTAAAATGTTCTACTTTATTTTAAAGTGAAACAGAAACATTCAGCTGTTTAATATTTACTTAAGAAGTAAGAAAATTTGAATTTCTATACCAACCTATCTTATACTCGTATGTTGTAAATTCTATTATGCTAAAATTCTTTATGAAATAAATTTTAAAAAGCACATAAGTAAATTAATATTATTGTGTTTATTCCTTGTTAGTTCTTCTACACTGTGAAGTGTGCACAGAGTCATTTTAAGTTCAGATATTGTTTAGGCAACGGCATCTGAAACATACAAAAATCAACACTGGAATACAAACAGACCATAAGCAAAAACAAGAAAATGGCAAATAGAAAGCCCTCTATATTATTTGTTTTGTGTGCAAAACACAAAACTTACATCCGATCCCATTTTATAAGAAGAAATTTACGAGTATGAATGAAACACATAAGTATATATGGTATTCAAAGCAATATAAATACAATAGTGAAGTCAAACGCCTTTTGAGCAATAAATCCTATTGCTAAGGAAGTTTTGTGGGTACCAACATCTGTTGCGAACGATCGATGTTGGTAAACTCTTACTTTATGCCGAATCAGAACACTGTAAGTTCTTTACTTCGTATATTTTACTAGATATGTTGTATGCTATGTCCGTCTTCAAACAAAAACTCGAGCCTGCAAGTGATGTAAGTTTGCTTACAAAGAAAAACATTGAAATCTTCAAGGAACACCACATCCCCTAACAAAACTACTTACATTTGTTTTTAACAACAAAATACTGGAAATAATCTGGCCACACCACGAATTGATTTTTTTTTTCAGTTTTATGCAGTTTTGTATAATGTCTCCCGAATTGGAATAATTCTATCTGACATTAATTTTTTTGGAATAGTTCTATCTGACATTAACAAAGTTTTTGATGTCCACAAAAAGTTGGTTTCTAAAGGTGGTCATTTCCAATACACCTATACCTTGATATACGCAATTTCACTATAATGGCCACCTTAACCCTAGAATACTTATCTGAATATTTACACCTTAATACTAATATTCGCCTGTGAGGCTACTGCTATAAAAGAAATTTAAAAAAATGTTTAAAAAAAGCTTTTTTTTAAAGAAAAAATTTCACGAAAAAGGAGAAAAATATTTTTTGGGCACTGCGTATCAGAAATAAAAGCAAGATAAATATTTATTTTATTTTATTTTTTATGCCCTTATGTCGCTTTTATTTTTGATGCACAGTGCCCAAAAAATTGATCCACAGTGCATTTTTTAAATACCTGCTTTTATTGTTTTTTTTATTTTATTTTATCCTTTTTATTCATTTTGTGATTGATTAGTATGACTAAAAATCCAAAATGAAAAGGATATTCAAATTATCTTTCCCTTATCCTTACAGACTTTTAATGTCAGAATCAGATTCGCCGAGTCCAAAAACCCCCAGATGAGATGTTTCCCGAAAAATTTAAAAAAAACGGAAAATCGAGTTATCCTTACTAGACATGGGTAACGCAGTAAAATTTCGTGCGCTGATACAGTAGCGCAAGCGCAGTACACTGTATCAGCGCAGTGCGTTAACGCAATTGCGCCATATGGCGCACCGGTTGGAACCATCGTCATTTTGGCTGCGCTTTTTTGCCGCGCTGTCAATTCGTTGTGTGAAACAGTCAATTTTTCGATCAAGAGGAGGAACAAACAAAATAACTCAATACTGCGCTGTGTATCATATGTATTTACAATAGACATGAGATACAGTGCTGAGTTGAGTTACTGCGCTAACAAGACCCATGAAAAGAGAATATGTACATAACAAGAAATTGTATTTTTGGGCTTGTCTATAAGTCATTGTGCGAGAAAGCAAGACACGGCGATATTTCCCCTCTATCGTATTGAATACATATGTAAAAATTTCCCCAACAGTTGGCTCGATAACCAAGTTGTTTCGTTTGACTCGTTTGCGTTATGTGCGCTATTGCGCTACTCAAATTTTTATTCGCGTATCAGCGCACATAGCGCAGTATACTGTATCAACGCAATGGCGCAACGCAGCGCTGCGTTACCCATCTCTAATCCTTACAGGGCCTTCCGACACCCTTACAGATTTCTTAATGTCAGAATCGGATTCAGCGACCCCAAAAAACTCCAGATGAGATTTTTACCCAGAAAATTCGAGGAAGACGATAATCACGTTATCCTTACAGGACCTTCCATTATTCTTACAAGGGCCAAAATTGGAGTGCAAGAGTTGAATCTGATAAACAGACACGAATGCAAGTTAAATAAAAGCTTTTAAAAATCGCAATTTTTCATTTTCAAAATTTATTTCTTTACCGAAAAATCGATTAATTAAATTAAGTACAATCCCTAGCAATTCTTTTGCATCCTGGCTTACTTCGTCGCTCTATCTGAGGCTGGGCCTGCACATGGTTTCAAAAATTCTACTCCCGCACACTTTCCGGACGGGGTCTTCGTTTTAACCCTTACAGACTTGGTGATACACGCGTTGCACCACATTTTTCGCAACAAATGTTGCACAGTAGTACCAAAACTGTACCAAAATTGTATTACTTATTAGTTAAATCAACTCCCATTGCTGCATAAAAGCTTTGAAATGGTGCCACATGAAATATTATATGTCCTGTTGTATAATGAAACTCACCTATGTGAACTTGGCTTGCGAAGTGCGGAAACTCGAAATAAAATTTACATGAAAAAATTGTACTAAAATTGTACTAAATTGTACTGCATTTTAAAAAAATTGTACTCGAAAGGATTCGACAGAAATTAAAAATTGAAAAAAGACCAGCCGGCAGTGTTTTCGGAAGACATTTTTTTGATGCAGAATAATTGTACTAAAATTGTACTAAATTGTACCGCAAAGAAAAAAAAGTGTACTAGTACAGTTTTCTCAAAAATCGAAAAAAAAATATTTTTTGATTTCGGAAGAAATTTTTTTTCGTAGAATAATTGTACTAAAATTGTACTAAATTGTACCACAAAGGAAAAAAATTGTACTCGTTCCGGTTCCTCGGAAATTGAAAAAAAATCGAAAAAAACGATTTTTCGCGAGAAATCGGCAGTCTTGTTTCGGAAGGAAAATATGTTTCTGCAGAATAATTGTACTGAAATTGTACTAAATTGTACCGCAAAGAAAAAAAAGTGTACTAGTCCAGTTTTCTCAAAAATCGAAAAAAAAAATATTTTTTGATTTCGGAAGAAATTTTTTTTCGTAGAATAATTGTACTAAAATTGTACTAAATTGTACCACAAAGGAAAAAAATTGTACTCGTTCAGGTTCCTCGGAAATTGAAAAAAAATCGAAAAAAACGATTTTTCGCGAGAAATCGGCAGTCTTGTTTCGGAAGGAAAAAATGTTTCTGCAGAATAATTGTACTAAAATTGTACTAAATTGTACCGTAAAGAAAAAAAAGTGTACTAGTACAGTTTTCTCAAAAAATTGTACAATTTAGTACAATTTTAGTACAATTATTCTGCATCAAAAAAAATTTTCTCCGAAAACACTGCCGGCTGGTCTTTTTTCAATTTTTAATTTCTGTCGAATCCTTTCGAGTACAATTTTTTTAAAATGCAGTACAATTTAATACAATTTTAGTACAATTTTTTCATGTAAATTTTGTTTCGAGTTTCCGCACTTCGCAAGCCAAGTTCACATAGGTATGAAACTCCCGGTGCAGATTTGAACTGGATTTAAATATTTTCAGTATGCTTTTGTCATTGTGGAATAAAAGTATCTACGGTGGCTGTGGTACGCTTTTTTTTGTATGCAGTACGAGTAAAAATATTTGCTACTAGCTTGCATACCCGTCGTTGCCGGGTTAAGTTTTTTCAATTTTTTTTTATGGTCTTTGTTGGAGCTAAACTTTAGGCCAATCGGCTCGGTAGTTTCCCCGCGAAAGAGTAACATAGAGCAAAAACTAAGTTTCGAAATCACTTTACCCCATCCTTACTCCCCCCACTCCTCGCGCTACTTTTCCGTATGCCTATGTTGGAACCAGAACTACCACAGACACTCATGCCAAATTTCAAGTCAATCGGTTCAGCCGTTTTTGCGTGAAAGAGGAACAGACAGACAGACACCAACTTATTTTTATATATTAGTATGATGATTTTTCTGTGCTTCTAAGAGTTAAGCCTGATCTTATCAGTGATTATCGCTTGCGAATTTCGTCATTTTAAAGACAACGGAATTGTTCAATCTCATGGTGGGAAGGGGGTCAAAAATCCATCGGAGGATCCTTTTCTCAAACCCGGCTTAAAGGTTGTAACTGCGCTCACTAAGGATCTGGATAAACTCCTAATCTAAACAGTTTTTTTAAGGAACTCCCAAACAAGCAAATGAATTTTGTGCTAAATCAAGAGTAGGAAATTTACAACGAATATTTATTCAGTTAATACAAAATAAGTAAAATTTAATACCCTTTCATTGCCGGTATAACCAGAACTTAGAAAATTGTGTTTACACAAGGATTTAAATTTAAAAGCTCCTTCCGAAAATCGTATCGTCAGCACATTCAAGAATGACTTGATCTACGTTAAACAAATTGCAACAAAGTTTAATTAAATAAATCTCGCATGTTTGCTGTATCTTCCTGACCAAGCTCAACTAACAAAATGAAATCTTTTGCATTTTTGATGGCATGCCACTTTGGAATGTTAAGCATAAATATGTTTTTTTTGCATGGTCCGCTTATATATACTTTTACGAATATATTTCAAAAGCAACAGCAGTCTACTCCTTATGCAGGACAAGAAATTGAATCCAACATCAAGACACAAGACGGCACAACAGCCACAGCAAATAAGACTTCGGCAACGTCAAGTGTCGTGGGGCCCACCGCCAATTGCACAAAATAATACCACCCAGCTACCATTTAAAATTGATGAAACGGAATCCACGACGACGGCAGCAACCAACGCGAATGGTGGTAAACACGGAAGCCATCGGCGAGGTCTCATGACGCTCCGTTCATAGTCTTTAGCCTTAGTTTTAATGTATGCTATCTCTAAACATAATATGAGAAATGGAAAAAAAAATTTGTGATAAAAAAAAAAGAAGATGAGAAAAAATAGAGTGAAATAAGTTGTGACCATACACAATATGTCGGAATATGTGTTTTTATTCATTTTATCCCACAATTGTTTTGTCGGCATCGTACGATACCGCCTTCCACCCATTCACCTGCCTTGAGGGAATTTTTGACGCTTTAGTACAGTTACAGTCACCTGGATTCTTTTTTTCCACCGGATTATCCTTGTGTCGTTTATATATTACCTCAATTTCCAGGATATTGCGGACTGGCATCCATCCTGTGCTACGGTGTTTTTCAACTTTTGGGATTCGAATGCTGATTAAACTTTAACCAAGAACCGGACTCGTTCGGTTGGACCAATGTTTTTCTATTTTCCGATGGAAAAATCCACCCATCTGCTTTGCCACGTACAAGGATGATACTTTCGAAGACCATAAGCTTCCTGTGCATTACAATTCTACTTAAAACGCTTACATTTTTTTTCTGCAATTGTTTGTAATACCTTTCTATTTTCTCTCTCCCTCTATGATTTCAACGCGATTTACACTATCACTGCCCAGTCGTACTAGATTACCACCTTAACCCAACCAAACCACCACCAAACATCACTTCATTTAAGCTAAGCTGTATAGAGCTGTAACATAAAGCATTGCGATTCTATTCACCCGGGTTTTTTCCCTTTCAGTAAAAATGAACCAATTCGGGATAGTTTTTTTTTTGTTCCGCCTCAAGTTCCTAGAAATTTTTACTGAAACCCGAAAACGATACTCGCAACAGTACCCCAAAATACCAGCCAACATTCGAATTGAGCCCAGCATCATGTCGTGCTGTGCTTTTTCATTTGGAGCTTTACTTTGGTTCACCACATGTTATACTTACTTCAAAATTTATTGCTATATCGCCTTAAGCCCTCTTGCTAGTACCACCCCCTCTCCCCCTTCTTCATACTGCTCGACATCGACATTCCCCCCATCTTTCCCCCAAAAAAAAAAGAAACGAAATGAAACACCCTCCTATACAACTTCCTATCAGGCAAAAAAAAAATCACATATATTTTTCCTTTCTCGGTCGTATGTGGAAAATCGCTTCTACTCACTATACTGTACTCGATGCCTTTCTCGGAAAAATCTCTGGTTAGAAAAAATGAGGCAAATGCTCTAATGACCTCATTTTATGTACTAGGATTATTGCTTGAATTACTACATGTGAAGCCCACAAACCTACACCGAAATTTTCCATGTAACATTCCGCCATACTTCCGTTGGTTTCTTCCATTTCCCGAAAAAAAACCTGAAAGCTGCGCTTTTCTTTAACTATAAAAGTAAAGACCAAAAGATATATAGCTCATTGCTGTACCCGGGCTCAACAAATTGCTCTAGGGGCACTTGGGATCTTAAAAGGCAAAAAAAAACAACACAAATATAACGAAAAACGTACCCAATGAGAAAAACAGAACATCATCACAACCACCAACCACCCCCCAATGAAAAACAAAAACTTTTTTCCGTTTTACTGAAGATTTTTCCTCTTGTTTTTCACATCTAGTCCAGCAGGGGTCCGCATTTCATCGTACAACACCTTCAGATGGGGGCAGGCAATGTGCTGTGTTGTAGTTTTTCGCTTCTCAGGAGTTGCAAGGTCAATTGAGTATTTTACGAGATTAGGTGTAAATAGTTTTATGGGCGACGTAAACATATAAACTTTACTGGCTTATACCTCTTGACTTTTTGATGATATACGAATCCATAGTACAATATGAATCCATGGCACTCTGGCAACTGGCAACATTAAGGAAATTACTACTCGCCTTCACTTAATTCTCTGTACAAAATATTTGCTCTGCTATAGTAAAAATGATGCCACATTATTCGTATATAATTATTGTTTACAAGATTGGTCTTTCATTTTATTTCATACATCAACAACAATTTGTTTACACAACATTCTATGAAATTAATTTTAGTGTTAAAGTTTAAATTCGGATTTTTTTTTTAAATCTTCCACTTAAAATATATTTTTGAAAACTTTTAACACATTGACTGCCACGGCAAAATCGTTAATGTTTCCTCGGAAGCCATGCTGGTTTTGTGAACGTTGATACTAAAATGAATTGGAAAATTGTTGATAACTTTGTTAACTTTTGAAATAAACTTTATTATTATTATTATTATTATTGATACTAAAAATGGACTTTTCGACTAATATGGGCTGCCAGTTGAACCTTTCTGTAGTTTTATGAAAAGATTTCTGTGTCGCACATGCTTAAGCTGCTTTCCACAATATTTGCATACTTTTCTTTTAATATTTTATCTTCTTTTCAGTTGAATTTCACAGCTAAAAAACGCAACATGAAGACCACCTTTTTCATTAATTTTTCTAGAATTTATTTCGTCAATTTTATTTAAGCTTAAAATCCACAATTTCCACAGCAAAAAAAATAACCTGTTAAAAATTATCAAATCCACAACCAAAAAAAGTTAATTCATGTGAACAGCACATGACTTTCTTGTACAAAATCTACGTTTCTGCACAATTTACCTGACGAACAAAATATTAGTTTACACAAAAATATGAATTTTTGTTTTACAAAATCTGAAATATCTCAATAACGGTAAAATGTATCGATTTACGGTAAAAGGCAAAAATGTAGAAAATTTTAATATCTTTAATTCTACCATTATCTAGTTTTTCGAAAAACCTTTAAGGATAATATCTCGATAACGGTAAAAGTATCTCTTATCTTCAATTCATTTCATACATTAACACTCTAACTGCCGCGACAGTTTTAAGCCCTTGTCGAATATTTAGTTGTCAGTCAAAAAGGCACTAAGAGAAAAAAAAATTGAAACAAAATTATACCTAAATGTTATTTTATTACCATAAAATGTGTGCAACAACAAAAAATCGTTGCGGTTGCAGCGAACACTTTAATAATTTTCATTGTGGCCGTTGTATACAATTAGGTGTCAGGTATTTTTGACTGACGTGGCAGTTAGAGTGTTAAACCACCAAAAACCCGGAGATAGTCGCAAAAAACTGATTTGATCAAAATAACGGTATATCTCGATAATGGCTTGAGATACGGAGTCCTAGTAAAATACAAAAATGTGGAGAATTTTAATGTCTCCAACTTTTGTTACACATAAGATTGCTGAAAACGCGTTTCGGAGTAAATAACAAAACATAAAATTGCGGTTTTTAAAAAGCCGCCATTTTGGCCGGGACTTCAATTGAAATGGTTTCGAGACCATTTTGCACGTTTCTGGCAAAAATCTCATCTGGGGGTTTTTGCGGTCGCTGGATCCGATTCTGACGTCAAGAAGTCTGTAAGGATAACGGAAGATCCTGTTAGGATAACGTGATTATCGTTTTCCTGAAATTTCCACGAAAAAATCTCATCTGGGGTTTTTTGGACTCGAAAAATCCGATTCTGGAGCCAAAAAATCCGTAAGAATATCTCAAAGACAAGGATATATATTCGAACATTGAAAAGTATAAAGAAGCGAAATACAGACGTCATTGTGGGTTTTTAGTCATACTAATCAAATACAAAATGACTAAAAAGGATAAAATTAAAATAAATTTATAAAAAAAGCTTTAATTTACGAAAAATTTAAAAAGGCGACATTTTTTTCTGTTTTTGGGTGCTATGTATGAGAAATAAAAGCGAGATAAAAGCATAAAAAATAAAATAAAATTTCTCTCGCTTTTATTTCTGATACACAGCACCCGAAAATTTATTTTTTTCCTTTTTAAAACATTTTTATCATGTTGAAAACGATATTTTTTTTTAATTTAAAAACCGAGATACCATAATTTCGCACCATATTTCGTACATCTTCATAATTATATGTTATCAGATTTTATCGTGCTATTTTGTCGCTTTTATATTTTCCTCGCTCTGTTCAAAACATTCAAAATAAATCATTTTTTTTGGCGATTTTTTTTCATTTAAAAACAATTATTTCAATGTCATAACACCCGACATTATCTGAAATATTAGTATTAAAAAGTGAATAATTAAAATTGTAATGCTTTTATTTAACTTAATAAAGAGGTTTCAAAATTAGTTTTTATCAATTGTGTGTTAACTCTAGTGTTTTTAAGAGTTTTGTGTTCTTTTCGAAAGAAGTAGACAATTTTAGGTTATGTCCGTTAAAGATGATTAGTGACTAGAATTGCTTCAAGTAAGTTCTTCAGATAGACAAGCATAAAAATAACTGCTTTTATTGTTCAAATTGAAAATATCGACATTGTATAAGTCATTTTTTTGGTAAATACATCATAAGAAATATTAAATTTTGTATTTTTCTTTCTCTTTCTCTTTTATAAAACATAACAAAAAAAAATTTACATACCAATAAAGCCACTAGATAAATGCTAACCTGCTCCTCCAGGATAAATACGAGAATTCGAATGTTGGCGGCACAAAAACTTATATGGGTTCCCTCACACCATCAAACCGGCGATCTAGCATCAAAAGTAATCAAGAACAACAGCCCCTTCTGCCTATATCCGAGCATCCCCATCATCATAAGACGTCAATTGAACCCGAGGGATCAATTGATATTTCGAATGTTTCGATTTCGCCGTTCGTCACCAAACGTAATCCAAAATTGCATGCATCGCCAGTTTTCATCAATGAACTTCGACGTCAATTCCTCAATCCAATTAGTTACCTGGGCGGACCTCGAGTGGAGCCGAGACATCACAGTAATCGGAGCAGTTTAGAATCGGTTCTATCTATTGATTGATCAGCTATAATTCATAAAAAAATTAAGAAGTTGGAAAGAAATTTTAATACATTTAAAAAAAACACTTTAGGAAAAATTGTTAACCGAAATTGCCTAATTATTATGGGCTGTCCATGAAATACGTCACACATTTAGGGGGAGAGGGAGTATACGGTAGTGTGATGGTGGCACGAAACTCCATACAAGAAATCGCGACAAGTGCGACGAGGTGGGAGAGCGGCTCCCAATTAGCATGACGTATTTTATGGGCATCCTTAAACCCTATAAAACATTAGAAACCCTCTTTAAAATGTTATTATCTATATCTATCTATACATCGTCGGTTGAGAATGATTTTATCCCATATGCATTTGATTTAACATGGGATACCAAAGACAATTCTCAAGGGATGACTTGTAATAAAAGTTTAAGTTATTTTTTTAAATCTTGTATATCAGATATATTTTATCGTTAAGTTAAAAAAGATTTTCAATATTTTGATCCTTCCGTCGCCCCGTTAGTCTGTATGTTTGTTCGAGCATCACGCGAAAATAATTTAACCGATTTTAATAAAATTTTGTAAACTCACGTGTCCTCTAATCAGGGGCGGAGCTATTACAGAGCAGTTGGAAAAAACAGGTGAACGCATCATAAGGGCGCAAAAGTAGAAAGGACGAAAACACTTTTGTAAAAATTTAGATTTTCTATCAATCAAATTATTCACCTGCACGCAGAGAAAAGATAGTAAATTTTACTATTTTATAATGGGAAATCGTGACTATTACTAAAATAGTTATTTTCAATTAGAAAAATAGTCAAAAATGACAATTTTTATATGAAATTTAACTACTTAGTAGTAAAATTTACTATTTTGTGGTTAAATTGACTATTTTTTCAATTGAAATTAATTATTTTGTAATTAGAATTAACTATTTTAGTAATAGTCCCGATTTCCCATTACAAAGTAGTTAGATTTACTATTTTTTTTCAATAGCGCACAAGTAAAATGACAAAACAAAAAATCTTGCACCTTAGAAAAATACTAGGGGCTAAGCCTCGTACCGCTCCACGGATCATCCCCACCCCACGCGTCGTCCTTCGGCCTTCGCGGGATGACCATTCTAATTAAGAAGACCGCATCTAACTGCATTCAGTAGTTTAGGAGATGGCAGAAGAGAGGGTTGATTTTAATGGGGGGAATATTTCCTCGAAGGAATAAGTCTATATTGACGAAGCCTATGTCAAAATCTATTTGGTAGTTTAGAAGATAGCAGGAGAGAGGGTTGATTTTAGTGGGGCAAAAATTTCCTTGAGGGAAGGCCTCTCTGTTGATGAAAATGACACCAAAATTTATTCGGTAGTTTAGGAGATAGCAGGAGTAGTGGTAGATTTGTGCGGAAAATTGTCTTGAGGGAAAATCTCTGTATTGACGAAAACCATATCAAAATACATTCAGTAGTTTCCCTTTCTCCTGGTATCTCCTAAACTACTAGAGGAGGACACCACAGGAAGGGGAGTTGATTTTAAAAAGTTTCCTTTAGGGATGAAATCTCTTTTGATTTTCGCATGTCCGCATGTCCGCCCGTCTGTCTGTCACTTTCGATTCATTCCTTTCCCCCTCCCCCATACAAACGAAGCAGTTTTTCACAATTTTCGCGAAAACGGAGCGTTTTATTGAAAAATTTATAAAGGTAAAATGTGTTTAGAATGGAATTTTACATAAATTATCTATACATCAAAATCCAATCGGACCACTCCTTTCCTCCTCTCCTGGTTTTTTTTAATAAACGTTTTGTCTGTCATCATATACAGTATTTGATGATTTGCCCCTATGAATTGTAATGTTTTTTATTTTCATTATTATTTGTTATATTTTTAGTTTATATCGGGTATTTCAACAAGGACATAACAATTTTGTATTTTAATAAAAACGCACCCTAAAACTTTTTTTATGATCTGGCAATGCTAAAACGTCAGTCAAGGCAAACATTTTTATCATGGTGAAGTTCACGAACGAGCAACGTTTGGAAATTATTAAAACTTACTACCGAAATTCTGAGTCCGATGAAATGATAATGAAAATGATGAAATGAAATGATGGTCCGGTCGAATGGCCACCTCGCTCATGCGATTTAACGCCGTTGGATTTCTTTTTATGGGGTTATGTTAAGTCGTTGGTTTATGCCAACAAGCCAACAACGTTAGAGAAGCTGAGGAACAATATCGAACGCGAAATTGCCAACGTTCCGGCCGATATGTGTGGAAGAGTGGTGGAAAATTGGCTCCAAAGAATCAATCATTGTAAACGTGCTCGCGGTGGCCATATGAACGACATCGAATTTCATACTTAAATGTAACATGTCCACTACACCTGGAATAAATTTCAGCCCGATATCTCAATTATTTTGTGTTTTATTTAAATACAAAATTGTTATGTCCTTGTTGAAAGACCCTATATAAGAGAAAAGCTTAACCTAGGAGATAGTTTATTCGAGTTCCTGAATAAGACCCTTGGTTTAACATCGAAAGATTCGTTAAAATCTAACACCCACAGGGAATTATGAACTCCTTAGCCCGGAGTTCGATTTTGTCCGGCAGGTGACTCCTGACTCTATTTGACTTCGGTTTTTGAGAGTGTACACAGATTTTATTTTATTTTAGATTTTATTCGAGTACACGAAGGGTAAGTCCTTTAAAATCGGTTTTTGAATTTTTTTTTGTAGAATATCACGCATAATAATTTGACGATGCAAAATCTTTTTTTTTTTTGCAATACATACTAGGCTTTACTTATCATTAATACAGAAAAACACTTTGCATTACTTTTTCATCATTTCTTATTATCGACGAAAAAAATTAATGAAAAAGTCTGCGAAGTTCTTTACAAGTTTGGCCCATAGATAGATATCGATTAAATATTTTATCAGAATGACGTTCGAAAAACTCAAGTTTTATCATAATGTAATGATGTAATCTATTTGAATGAAAAAATAAAGAAAAAAAAACGTCCGATAGCAGATTATCCTATCATCCTGTATCTTTCTTTCTACGAAAATATGACTTTATCTCAATCTGAAAGAAAATAAGTAGTATGAGATGGATGGCTTCAAAATCAGTAACCGATGAAGTGAATAATTGGACATCAACAGAGTTGAATAGCGAAGGGTTTCTGCCTATTTTAATTAAGTTCGCCTCCCCTCTTCCACTACCATCGACATAAAGTTTCTCTTAACTTTACAGAAGCTTCCAATCAGCATTTTATTACTTTTGAATAGTGATTTTATTATGCCAAAAAGTTAAAATGTTTTTCCTCGGCGGAAATTAAAACGAGATCGCAAAGAGAAAATTTTATATCTAAATATTGGATATGTAAGCAAAAATTTCCCTTACTTTAATTTGTACCAATCTGCTTCGTTATAGAAATTATAACCTTGTGAGGAAATTTCAAATTTCAAGTCGACGTTTGAGTAAAAAGTATAAATATTTTGATTAAAACAAAATGTTTCTGCCCTGATGACTAACTTAAGCAATTTTCAATTTTATATAAAAAAAATATTAAGCAAAATACGTTAATAGCTCTTTAGCTTTTTATAGTGGCTCTATTCTACTAGTAATTAAAATAAATTCGGAAAGCCAATTAATCAAAATATATAATTATAAAAATATAATACCGATGTATAAAAGTGTATGAAGAAAATTATGAATGTTTTTGTGTAGGTTAAAATACTAGACAAGGTACTTAATTTATGTTATATTTATATTGTTAAATAAATGTGATAAATGTTAATGGTATTTTTTTAATGATAAATTCTTGAAAAAGTTTAACCACTGAAAAAAAAAATTGGTCCAACGACTCAAGGGATGGAAGGAAAGGGGTTTATAGGCAAAGGTAGACAATTTAATTAGTAGAAAATTTACTCAATTGCGCAAACCGCACTGAACTCTAACGGTTCAGGAGACAGCAGAAGAGGGGTTCACAGCCAAGGGCAAGAGTCGATATCAGTAAGCAGAAGCTTTTCCCATATATCCAATCGCGAAAACCGAGTCAAAATTTCTTCAACCCCCTCAGAGATAGCAGGAGGGGGTAAGAAGTATTACTAAGAATCTATATTCGAAAACTGCTTGTCGCTACGACTCAGTGTTTGTCTCTAAAGCCCAAATTAGACTAACGATTACGATTACGGTTGAAGCTTCTCGCTCGACCAATGAGATCAATACTTTAATTTTCCTATCGTTGAAAGCTTTTATCTCATTGGTCGAGAAGCTTCACTCGTAATCGCAATCTTTAGTCTGAATTGGGCTTAATGTTATTTTTAACTTTAAAAAAGTGTTTGAATGTTTCGAAATTAATCTTTAACACTCTAACTGCCATGTCAGTCAAAAAGACCTGACACCTAATTGTACACAACGGCCACAATGAAAATTTTTTAAGTGTTCGCTGCAACCGCAACGATTTTTTGTAGTTGCACACATTTTATGGTAATAAAATAACATTTAGGTATAATTTTGTTTCAATTTTTTTTTCTCTTAGTGCCTAAATATTCGAAAAAGACTTAAAACTGTCGTGGCAGTTAGAGTATTAAACATTTTTTCAGAGCAGAGGTTTGTTTCAATCTTTGTTTGTTTATATATTAGAAGTGTTATATGTTTTTTTTTATTTTTAAAATACACCAAAAATTACGCCGCAGGCAAAACTTTTGCAGACAAACATTTCACTATTGGAAATTAATTAATGAAATGCGCTAAAGGCAATAATTTCAGAATAATCTGTACCGCAGTTGAACATTTCTGGGTTTTGAGGACAATTTTTTTAGTGATTAAAAATTACAACGCTAGATTGCTTAATTCCGAGACAAAATTTCAGTTCCCGAAACGTCGGGACAACATGCTCAAATCTGGGACTCAATTCTGGGTCGTATGGTTGCCTTATAAATATTTATAGACAGCATATCACCACTACAGCATACTTTTTTTTATATCACTGCAAACAAGAGTTACATCGCAATCGAATAAGTCGTTTATAATGATTAAAAATTTCAAAAAGTATTTTTTTTACCGCTAATAAATAAATAAATAATGGTAGCACATTCGTCATGTAATAATTTTAAAACTCTTCGCCTCGCAAGAGTTTTTTACAGTATGAAACATGAATTTTACGAATTTTCATCAAGGAATTTCAAATTTTTTTAGGTATTTTCACTTGCTAAATGACTAGTTGCGAGCAAGACTTTTTCGAGCTTTCTTTCGTGGAAACAAAAATAGTCAATCTTGAATATAGCAAAAACTTTCGATGTTTCTTCAATTTGTTTATCAATTTTATTAACTGATGCCAATCCTTCTTTTTTTGTATATTCCTTTTACCTCAGCTTAGAAGTCTAGGTAATTTCTTTACCATAAGAAAAGCATAAAAAAACTACAATTGCCAACGGTTAATCGTCAAGTCATACTAATCTATAAACATAACTAAAGCTATAATTGCCAATCTGGCAATTATTGAAAACCCGTATGGTGATTTAAGTGAACGGTGAACAGTTGTATCAAAATTCCACTTTGAAGTCAAATTTTCCAAAAAGATTTTTTAAAACTTATTCCAATCTGATTTTGATACATGAGAGTTTTATGTAGAATCATATCCTAAATAACTTTTGTTCTTGCACTTTTTTGATAAGATGCACCGTTTTTGAGTAATTCACAAAAAACTTTTTCGTTCGTATGGGGGATACCCCCCCTAATGGTCCATTTTTGCCCATTAACGAACTTAGCCTTGCATTTTACGAAAAACGAATCTGCGCAAAATTTCAAGTCTCTGGCTCAATCCGTACGCCCGCAATCCGCAAATCTAATATACCCTTTGGTTTCACCATACGGGTATAAAAATGGATGTTTGTTTGTCTGTCTGCCTGTCTGTCTGTTTGAGATTACAGAACTGAAAAACTACTGGACCTATTTTTACGCGGCTTTTTGCAAAATGATCTGCATTGCCAGGAGCAGGTTCTTAGCTTTGTTAGATTTCCAAAATTCGAAACGGAAGGTCCTGTAAGCATAACGCAAATTTCCTTTTTCCTATTTTTCCCCGGAAATGATCACGAATCCGGTATTGGATTTTTAAAATTCTAAACGGAAGGTCGTGTAAGTATAACGTTTTTTCCCAAAACTTTTTAAGTTATTTATGATTTTTTAGCATTCTAAAATTTATACAAAAAACCTTCGTTGCCAGGGTCTGCTAGTCTAATATAAAAAAATTCAAACGAAATAACAAATCAAACGCACCAGGAATTCAAATAAAAAAACTCTTTTAGTTGGAAAATAATTTATATATGTATTTTTATCAAATGTTGTTGTAGTATGTTAATCAATTTTAATTTTTTAAGCGGCTTTCAGTATAAAATTGAACAGAATTGAGTTTTCATTTCTATAACTTCAGTCGAACTTTTTTCAAGTACAGAAAATAATCTTACGTTTTAATCGTAAAAAAAAATAATGTGCAGTTAAATATGATTTTTATAGTTGAAGTAATAACAGGAAATTACAAAGCTTTAAATGGAAGTTCTGCAATTTTCATACAAAGCCGAAAAATCCCATGCGATATTATAATAGAGCGAAAACGATTTATTTCAAAATAATTTTATATTTCAACATAAAACTCGATCATGTTGGTCATAATCTTAAAAATTATTGGATTATTTAAATAAAAAAAAAAACACGCACTTTAATCTTTCGTGTGTCTTCAAATATTTCAATAACCATAAATTATTTAAATGTAAGCTGTCGATTTTTTCGGATTTTAACACATGGATCAATAAGTCCCGAGACTAACCCAGAGATGACGCTCGTAGTAAACCAGCAACCACGTCTTTCTAGAGTACTAACCTTTGCTTGAAACGTGTCAAAATTTTAAGTCGATCGGACCAGAAACAGCTGAGTTATCGAGGTTGGAGTAAAGTCGTTTTGTAGTTTGTTTAAAAAATGGAAAAAACCGAGTTTCGTGTTCTGATAAAACATTGTTTTTTAATGGGTAAAAACACCGTGCAAGCGAAACAATGGATTGAAAAATGTTACCCGGACTCTTGTCCATCAAAAGCAACGATTTGTCGGTGGTTTGCCGAGTTTAAACGTGGTCGTACCGACACAAATGACGCGGAACGCTCGGGTAGACCTGTGGAAGCCGTTACACCGGAAAATGTGAGTGAAGTGACAAAAATTATAATGAAAGATCGTAAAGTGAAGCTCCGTGAGATTGCTGAGATAACACAGATATCATATGGAAGTGCATTTACTATCCTTCATGAAAAATTGAGCATGAAAAAGGTTTTTTCCAAGTGGTTGCCGCGATTGCTTTCGATGAAACAAAAACAGCAACGAGTCGATGATTCAGAAAGCTGTTTATCGCTATTTACTCGCAATAAAAAAGATTTTTTGCGTCGTTACGTGACCATGGACGAAACATGGATACATCACTACACTCCAGAGTCGAAGCGGCAGTCATCTGAGTGGCGCACAGCTGGCGAAAGCCGTCCGAAGCGTCCGAAAACGCAGCAGTCAGCTGGCAAAGTCATGGCGTCAGTTTTTTGGGATACGCATGGCGTGACGATTGTATCACCCTAAAAGGTGATTATATTGATGAATAAAAAAAAATTTTGCAAAAAAAATGTTGTTTTCATTGTTAGTCTCGGGACTTATTGATCCATGTGTTATATGAAAAGATTTTTTTTTTTTTGTAATTTAACGCCCTACTGAAAAATATTGAAAACTAAAAAAGAAATACTACTGAGAAATAAAGATTTTTTGAGATCGAACAAAAAGAAATCACATGAAATTCATCATATCCAATTAGGATGGCATTTTATTCTCGATTTGGGCACATAAAGCAACGAATTTGCAGATAAATTAGAAGAAATTATCTGAAATCAGTTGTTATCAAAAATTGTAAACTCAACTTAGTATGAATTTGTACAAATTTTGAGCGAAATTACTACTCATTGGATACATAAGAATCATATGAAAAAAAATATAAATGTATTAAAATTTACTTAAAAATATCTTTTTGAATTTAATTTAGTTCGATTTAAAATACTAAAACATTAAAATCAAAACGATTTTAACGATTTCCATAAAATAAAGGTACAGTCGAACCTGGAATAAGTGGGATATCACGAGACCATTCCATGGATCTCACTTACAGAGATTATCCAATTACCCAGGACCCACTTATCCAGGTTCGACTGTAGTTTATTTTGATAATTTAAAAAAAAAATTAATTCTATCACGCTACAACAGCCGCTTCTTTCTTCGTATCATCGTTCTTAGTATCCTCACTTTCTGTTGTATCCACTGTGAAGCAAAAAAAAAAAGTATTAATTTCCTCAAAATTTACTAAGAAATTTTCATACTTTTATTATCCTTTTCGTCTTTGACGTCTGTTGTTTCCGATTTGACGTCCTTTTCTAAGCGTGGCCGTTTCCTCTGTCCTTTATACGATCTGTTGTCTCGTCTGCCACCTTCGCCTTCGTCTTCTGAATCGGAAAACTCATTGTCAGGAACAATACGCTTGTCTTTGTCACTCTGTGGTAATCTCTCATCCTTATCGACTTTATCTTCATCTTCTGACTCATCGTTGACAGCATCTTCAGGGATTGCCTGTACTTGAACACCAGGAGCGTGTGGCAGCATTCGCAGATTTTCAAATAATCTGAAATTTAACACATGTGAAATTAAAATTCGCGAAATAGTTACAATACTCGGGACGAAGCGTTGCTGATCGCATCGCGATCCAACCACTACCACCCACGGGTCATTTTTCATGTGAAGCTAAAAAACTCAAATGCAGCTCACATTGAAAAAAGACTTAAGCAATTATTTTTTGAGACCATATTAAATTTATGAATTTACATATACAACACATTTGGGTTATTTTACTCACCTGTTTTTAATTTTCTCCAAATATTCAGTGGTATTTTGATTAGACATATTACTCGGGCTAATATGCAACTTAAAATCAGGGCCAAAATACTCAAAATAATCATTGTATGGCAGTTCGTTGGCAATTTCAGCCCCCAGAGCCACGGAAGTCTCATATGTCCAGCAGCGGGACACATTTCGGATGGTATAACCACCACCGCCAACCATTAAGAACGGCAAATTGTATTTCTTAACAAATTCAACGCATTTGCCGTGACCTTTGACTGTGAGATTGAAGCAGCCAAGACGGTCGCCAGTCAATGAATCCGCCCCACATTGCAGTACAACAGCGGAGGGCTGGAAAGTCTCCATCACCTTCGAAATGATGGGAACGAAAATGGATTCGTAGGCCTCATCGTCCATTCCATCTCTGAGGGGAATATTCACAGCATAGTACTTTCCCTTACCAGCTCCAATGTCCCGTAGATCGCCGGTTCCAGGGAAATACTCGCCGTATTTGTGGAAGCTAACAGTCATCACACGATCGGTTGTGTAGAATGCCTCCTCGACACCGTCTCCGTGATGCACATCGATATCGATGTAGAGAACACGCTGGTGGTATTTAAGGAGCTCCAAAATCCCGAGGACAATGTCATTGACGTAACAGAATCCAGACGCTTCTGATTTCTTAGCATGATGAAGCCCTCCGCCCCAATTAATGCAGATCTCGGTCGCCTGTTTGTTGAGCTTTACTGCAGCTGCTACCGACCCACCAGCCGATAACTGGCAGAATTCGTAGAGGCCGTCAAAGACCGGACAATCCTCACCGACATTGAAGCGTTGCATCTGCTTGTTGTATTCCGAGATATTGTCCGGTCTGATTGAGCGAAGGAATCTAATGTACTCGTCTGAATGGAATTTCGTCATCTCGTCTGCAGTTGCCTTATGCGGACGCTAATGAAAAAAAACAGATAAATTCCTAATAAAGCGTCTGCATTTTTACACAGGTACACAAAGATCTCACATAAATTTCCATTTTCCGGTACAGACCATAGTTCAGAAGTAAATTATGGGTCATACGTATACGGTGTGGTTTCATTGGATGTCCCTGGCCATAGTAATAGTTGCCAATATCACCTGAAAAGGATTTCAAGTAGGCCATAAATTAGAATCTAGTTTTTGAAACTTTATGCGAACGCAAACTCAGTTCACTTCTACGGTCAACCATACTGTCTTGGAAAAATACAAAGGATAATTGAGAAACAGCAACACTGCCTCAAACAAGCCGCCGCATGACAGACGACCGTAGAAGTGAACTGAGCTACAGTTCAATTAAAAATATAAAAACTATTTTTCCGCGCAAAATGCTAAAAATTCCCAAAAAATTTCACGCTCAATTTTCATCTACCGCGATTTTAAGAATTTCTAGTGAATTTCATTCAGAACAACGCGCTTTTAAGCGTCTTTTGTACTTACTGTCGTAGTAGTAACAAACTCTCTTTTTGCTATGTGCTTGCATTGCCATTTCACTTGATGTTTTTTATGTTCGCTTTACCTTCTAATCACTACACAATAACTGAATCAAATTTTTTCCGGGATTTTATGCGTTTTTTGATTTTGATGACGGAGTTCTCCTGAAGAAACGCTGCCTTTTAATAAACTGTCACTGATTCAGGGCTGGCCATGAAGAAAAAACCGTACTTTCTTAGTGGCGACATCTGGAGGGAAAGTGTAATACCTAAGCGAATTCTAGATTGCAAGCTAAATGCAACCTAAAAAAAATAGCGATGGTAGTAAAGTAGGGCGATGCCAAACGAATGACACCTTTTTTTTTATATAATTATATGTCTATTCAATTAATTTAAGGGCTTATTTAAGGGACTTAAATCTAAGTATTGCCAAATATTAATATTCACAACCCGTCTCTCTGAAATTCTGTATCTTCAAATCATCTATAACTTTAAGGACCAATAAAAGCTCCCCGTAAAGTTAAATTCTCAGTGCTTGTATTTAAATTAAATAAAATTATCAATATTGGAGCGTTCAAATATGGTGGGAAATTGGTTGGGAAGCGATTTTGTGTAATTTTTTGTTAAATCACAATTTCAATCTGGTGTCAACATTTTTTTTATGCTATCAATAAAAAAGTAAAAAAGCAAATTTAACATCAATTTGAAGATTTATTGAACATCCACATAAGTAGTTTCATTCTCAAACAAACTTTGAAAATGATTACAATGAACGTTTTTTTTTTTTTGCAGTGAGAAATATTTATATAAAAAATACAATCGTGTTGTTAGTTTCAAATTCCACTTAGCGGTAAAGAATAAAGAAAAGTTTGGAATTTACAAACCCTCTTTTTCAGCCCATTCGGTCCATGAACCTTTGAAAGGCTTTGCCCTGCAAATAAAAAAATAATAGAAATCCACTTTTTATCATAACCAAAATCATACTTTCCAAATCCAAGAGACTGTGCCAAATCCGCTGCTTTTTGAGCTCGGCCACCTAATTTACAACTGAAAATCACTACAGCATCTTTGTTGGGCTTATCTCGGTTGTATGCCTTTTTAAACTCCTCATCCGATAGCTTCAAGGCATTTTCAAGTTTAGGCACTAAAAAAATTGATATTCAAATTAGAATGCTGTTATTTAGGTTAATTGATCAATTCGTGAAAAAATTGGATAATAATTTTTATGAATTTATATCCATCTTAGTGCACATTTGGACAATTAAAGGTATTTGGCCCCACACAATATTTGGGCGACAAATCAGATTTTAAACTCATAGTATCCTATGCTTCTGTATACAATCAATCCGACCAACTTTGTCGTCGTAAAAAGTTCAATCGAATTTCACTTTTGTCGGTCAGTTCGCCAACAAAATTTCATGGTTGATTCAAAATGATATTTTATGGGAACGTCATAAAATCTAAATTTCGTATGATAATGGGTAACAAAAAATGTTATATGTGGCTTATCGTCCGACTATCAAAATCAAGTGAAAAGCAAATGACGTTTAGAACAACAAAGTGTGCACAAGCACAATTGTATATGGAGGGCGACATTGTCACCGTAATTTGTCGCCGCAAATGTTGGTTCGGGTCAATTAATAGTCTGTCATGGCCAATTAATGAATTTTTGATTAATAATTTGACTGTCTTCGAATAACTTGATGGATTATACGCAAAAGTTTGATTTTTTTTTTATGTTTCATTTTATTAGATATCGAAGAAAATTCAAGCAAATTTCCAGCGCCAAAAATTAGCCGATAGAATGAATGCAAAGTTAAGAAAAACCGCAGACCTAGCAAACACACCACAAACTAATTTTGGCGTCAAAAAATATCAATTGCAAAAAACATACTCCTGGCAACCCGACTTTATCTTTATGGCGATGGCTTTTGAAACATTTTATCGGAGGCATAATTTATTTATTGATTTCTAGCAAACAGGTGCCCTAGGTTTTATATCTATGCAGGCAAATTGCGTATTTGATTAAAATTTTCTATAATTAAATCGAACAAAATTACTTGGAATGTTGATGCTGGTAGGAATTTCACCGGTTTCCTGGAGTTCATCTGGATTACGAACGTCAACTAATAGCTTTTCAGGATGATTTGGTAAATCCTTAATTTCTTCGTATGTTGCCATATTCTCGCCTCGTAAAAATTTAGGATATCAAATCAAAATCGCCAAAATTGTAGAACGAAAAAACCGGATCACCAAATGTCAATTTCCAAAACCAATTAAGGTATATGCACATAAGTTTCTCGTCGAATAACACAAAGGGTGAGTTCTTTTATCAGTTCACAGAACTTTGACCGCCGTAATCTAGACACCCTGTTGTTAAAAAGGTTGCCAATCCGACATATAAAAATTGCCTCCAATCTGAAAAACAAGTACAAACACTGGCATTTTATTCATTGGGCGTATTTATCCTTGCTAATCACTTAAAAAAGCGTTTTTTCGGCATTTATGAGACACTGTTTTGTTAAAAATGTAAAAATTTATCCCCGAGATATAATTCCTGTTAATTTTTAAGGGACATTTGATTGATCGATTAATCAATTTTTTGATCGATTAATCGTTTGCCAATTGGTGAAAGTTTTGTCAATAGTATTCTTAAAGCTAGAACCTGAATCGTACGTCAATGCGTCCGTCATGCGTGCGTCCGGTTGACAGTTCGATGCGGTGACAGTTGGGTACGGCAACGAATCTGGAGTTAATTAATTGTTTTGCACTTCTTCTATTAGTTTATTGTCGAAACAATTACTTTCAATTTGTTCCATACTTAAATTGCTTAAATCGCAAACAAACTTTTTTGGGAAATGACATTTCTGTGCGTTGCCTCATGTAAAAGTAGAAATTCGACCTACTCTATGCGGTTGCCGCATCGGAAAACGCATTATTATGGGAGTACTCATAGCAGCCCGTTGATTCTACTCGAACTGTCAACCGGACGCACGCATTTCGGACGCATCGACGTACGATTCAGGTTCTACCTTAAGTTTGCCGATAGTGAAAGTTTTGCCGATAGTTTGCCAATAGTCTTCTTAAGTTTGCCGAAGTTTGTCTGAAAATCAGGGTTTTAATGTTAGAATGAATGCTCACTTTTTTTTTTATTTTCTTGCATTAGAACACTGCCGCTACTAAAAATAAAGGGAAAAGTTTAATCAGAGCCAGCGAGACTCTAATATAGAGCAGATAAGGGCAAAAGCAATTTAAAAAGCGTGGAACTTATACATTTTTAACTAAAAAGAGAGCGGCAAGCTTTAACAGTCAAATACACTGTAAAAAAATTAATGGTTTGTTTAATGTTGCGTATAATTTTTTTTAAATATAATTCCAGTAAAAATCTTCTTAGTTTTGATACAGTTTTGGTTAAAAAAAAGCTTTTTTACCAGAGATTTCTGCAAAAAAAACTTCTCATTTCTTAAACTATTTATTCAAGTTTCATTATTTTTACAGTGCATACACGTACAGCATAAACTGCGTTCTAAAAAAATCCCACACCGTTTTTTATGTATTCCACACAGTTTCGTTTGTATTGGCTCAAAAGTGTGGAAATTCGGCTCTTTGCTTAAATCTGATGTAGAGAGTAGATATCAGAACTTAATAGACTGTTCTACTCAGCAGGACAGTTTATTAACTCCAATTAGAACAGTATATTAGGTCGTTAGAACAGATTATTCTCCTGATAATAAAACAACTACGACTTTCCAATTGTTTTTGATACCGTTGACATGAATTTTTTTATTTATATTAACCGATTTTAGTTATTTTGTCAATAATCTGTAGCAATAAATTAAATTTTAAAGTTTTTCACGCTTGTTTTTCGACTTGGCGGCCATTTTTAGACTTCACATTGTGTATACTCTAGATAAAAGGCTCTCTACTACTGATAGATTTACTTCAACTACTTGGTGTTAGGATTTTAAAGAATTTCTTGCAAATTTTACCCCCGAGATGTCACTATTAGCTTTCCCGGAGATGTCACTGCAGGCGTTTTTTCATTGGTCAACCCTGCACTGGGTGTTCAATTCAATTCATTTCGAGTAGCCGCGGTGTTTATTCGTTTGTGTCGGGGAGTTTCAACTTCCTTCAGTCCCCCGCTCGATTGAATGTCTGCTTTTTATTGGAATAAAAGTAAAAAATAGTGCATTAACAATAATCCGTGTTGAGCAGAGTGAAAAAAATCTCAAATAGTGTACAGATTTTCTCGTGAATCGCATTTTCCGATAGTGAATTCCCAATTCGATTAGCAATGGTGCATAGGAAATAAGAAGAAGAAGTAAATATCATAAATAGTGAAGAAAGCAAGTTGAAAAAAGTAGAAAAAGAAAACTGTGTTTGTGTGCAGTGCAATCCGCAAGAGAAATTTCATGTTTCTTCTTTTTTTGGATTCTTTCCCTTCCATTTTGGATTAAATATTTTTAGCACACGCCATTTCTATGAACTCAACTGGATGCGACAACAAAGAATTACAAAAGGATTAATCTTCGGCTCAATGTACGTATAAAAATTATAATTATTCATCAACAGCAATACACCAGATTGCCACTAAGTCGGGTTAAGTAAAATTTCGCCGATTCAATCGATCGGTCAGCGGTCACAAAAAGGGAAAGCGAAACTTGTGGGGGCGGAGAGATACCACCTTGTTGGTGTTTGACTTTTTCCATTTACCTACGAAAATGTTAAATAAATCAACATGCATCTCAAAAAGGTTTTTTTTGACTACTTTTTCAGAAGAATCAAACTCGACACGTATAAACAAGATTTTTCCTTTTTGCCGAGTTTCCAGCACGTCGGATGTAGTAGGGATGAGGCAAGAAGGTTCTGTAAATGAATGGAGAGGTCCCAGAAACTGCGATTCATACCGAAAAGGGATACTTTTATTGATTTTTTAGTAGATTCGTTATACTTGGTGAGTTTATGCTTGGCTGTTCATCTTTTATCGTTTTCACACGCGTCTACGGCTTTCGGCCGCAGTGCTAAACAACGGCAAAGGGATGTTCTTCCCGATTGATTGTCCTGGGGAGGTTTGGTGACGATAGATTATCCCAGTTAGCCCTATCGAAAGTGTCTTTCCTTCGCTTGACGCATTTGCAGTTGCCGTTTTGGGGAGTTTGGTTTTTCCCCTTTGGCCGGCGATATTAGGACAGATTTGCGCACTATGATAGAGTTGTGGCTATCAACATTCGACTGATTTAATCAAATTTTATTAAAATATACACTTAGCACCTTAGTTTCTTTAGCGCAGACTTCTGCAGATAAACATAAGAAAAGCCACAATTGCCAAGGGGCAATCGTCAAATACTCTACATGATGACAGACAAAATGTTTATTTAGAAAAATCCCTTTGGTTAGGAGAGGGGGAAAGATTGGATTTTGATGTATGGTATGGTTATGTAAAATCATATTCTAAACAGATTTTACCTTTATAAATTTTTTAATATGACTCACCGTTTTCGAGAAAATAGAAAAATAAAGTCTTCAAGTTGTTTGAGGGAGGGGGGAAGCAATGGTCCAATTGGATTGTGAAGTATAGGTAAGTTGTGTAAAATGATATTCTAAACACATTTCATATTTATAAGTTTTTCGATATATTTTTCGAGAAAACAGGAAAAAAGTATTCCATTTGTATGGAAGAAGGGAAAAGGAGTGGTCCGATCGGATTTTGATTTATCGAACGATTATGTTAGGTGGTGGGGGGGAGGGTGGGAGGGGGGGGGGGGAGGAAGAGGAATGGTGAGGACATGGTACGCACTACACGGCCCAAATATCTGTGCAATTTACTTACCAACACAAACAATTTATTTGAAAAAAATGTGATTTATTACTTTTGTCTTTTGCCATTTTTGTTTATACTTTGAAGTCTTCAAATATATAGGCTTGATGCCTTTAAGCGCCGTTTGCACAAACGAAACTTAAACTTATGTACAACGTAAATTATTTAACTTCCAAAATTTCTACGGTTTGAGTTGGCTAACTGTAACTTAATTTTTTAAGAATAGTACCAGCAAATGGGCCTGAGAGATCTTTACAGACTTTTTAACTCCAAAACCGGATTGAGCGATCCCAAAAACCAAAAGGTGAGATTTTTTCGGGGAAATTTCAATAATCACGTTATCCTAACAGGACCTTCATTTATCCTAAGAAGACCTTCCTTTATCCTAACAGGACCTTCCTTTATCCTTCAGACTTCTTGACGTCAGAATCGGATTCAGCCACCCCAAAACCCCCAGGTAGAGATTTTTTCTGGCACCGTTTTTGAGATATTCACAAAAAACGTTATCGTTCGTGATAAAATGGTCCATTTTTGCCCATTAACGAACTTAGCCTCGCATTTTACGAAAAACGGATCTGCGCAAAATTTCAAGTCTCTAGCTCAATCCGTGCGCAGACGGACAGACAGACGGACAGACGGGCAGACGGACAGACAGACGGACAGACAGACAGACGGACAGACGGACGGACAGACTGACAGACTGACAGACGGACAGACAGACAGACAGACAGACAGACGGACAGACAGACAGACGGACAGACAGACAGACGGACAGACGGACGGACATGCTAAATTCAACTTTTTTTATCATTCTAAACACACTGGTGTAATTCATTTTTTTGTGCGATGACGGGATCTCGGCGTTACAAACGGTAAGGCAAAGTTAATATACCCTTTGGTTTCACCATACGGGTATAAAAATAAATAAAAATTTACCATATTTCCAAAGGCCAGATGCAATGTACAATGTTAGATTCTACACAGAATATCAATTTAATTTTCAAAATAAATCTTTTGCTGTTTTTTGTGTAATTTTTCTTTTTAATATCCTCTCCAAATAAGTACGATTAAATTCTCTGAAATACTCTTTCAAATGATTCCGAATTCTTACCTTTTAAGTATAGTCTTCGACATTAACCTACATTTTAATTCATTTAGCAGAAATTCCTTCATTCGGTATTTATTTACCTAAACAGCCGGCATAGAACGTTTAATGTGCATTCTGTATCGGATCGCGTGTTTTCAAACGCACCGCCAATGGGAAGCCTCTGAAGTATTCTAACGTATGAGAATCTGTGGATACTAACATTTCTGTCATTTCTGTCCTTGTTGCTCGGCACACACTGATTTTTGTGTTTCTATCGCCAACCCAACCACCCAAAAATATTAGCATATTTTTTTTTATAGCTTCTCATTTGCTTTTGTCGTGCTATAAATTTGGAATCTGCACAGCAAGCCTTTTCAATTCTTGGTCAATGAAATTGATCAAAGAGGGAAAAATGGTTGACATGCTTCAAAAACACCCAAGTTAACTACCTTTCAGCGATGCAGACAATCTGGGTGTGGGCGGTACACTACTGGAAAATTGAAATTTCACCCTTAAAAGAAGCCCTACCTACGTGCCCTACGATGGCATTCTTGTTTTTACAGCCTTGAAAATTGTTTTCATTTTTAAATAAAGTTTTTTTTTCATTCTTTCTTTTTTTTTCAAGGAGACCACTTCACCACATCCATATCTAACCAGGCGTTATTTTTTCCCTTGGGCCAGTTCTGCACTAGAGCCTTGATAAAATCGGAATATAGAAAAAGAATCGCAAGGTGTAAGCTGCAGTCTTGTTTACAGTATTTAATTTTATGTGCGAAAAATTTGCAACCACTTGAGTCTCTTGAGTCCTCAGCCCACATCCGTTTCCATGAACCGAACATATCCTTTGACAGTTCGTGAGTATATCGTAAGGCTAGCGCAGGAGTTGTGTCGCTGTATTCTTCCTGGTTTGCCTTCCGCAGCAGAATGAAGCACGCTTTGAGAAACCCCTTTCAAAAGGCCTCATCCAGACGAAAAGTTTCCGTTTCATATTTTTGAACAATTCAAGGAATCTGCACAGAAGGTTAGACTTTGAGAATGTAGCCAATAGCAATTTTATGCGGTATTTAACATTTGCCAACAGAAGGCTGAAAGCGGAACACACTTGATTTTATAGTCTAAACTTTTTCATAATTTTTCTTTCTTAAATATCACAAGTAAGTGAGGATTTTGTTTTCAATTCTGTTTTTATACCCGTATGGTGAAGGGTATATTAGATTTGCCTTACCGTTTGTAACGCCAAGATCCCGTTATCACACACAAAAATGAATTACACCAGTGTGTTTAGAATGATAAAAAAAATTGATTTTTGCATGTCCGTCCGTCTGTCCGTCTGTCCGTCCGTCCGTCCGTCTGTGGCGCGGATTGCGGGCGCACGGATTGAGCTAGAGACTTGAAATTTTACGCAGATTCGTTTTTCGTAAAATGCGATGCTAAGTTCGTTAATGGGCAAAAATGGACCATTAGGAGGGGTGGTACCCCCCCCATACGAATGAAAACGGTTTTTGCGAATATCTCAAAAACGGTTACTTTAATCAAAAAAGTGCAAGAACAAAAGTTATTTAGGATATTATCATCATACTAATATATAAAAATGAGTTGGTGTCTGTCTGTCTGTCTGTCTGTTCCTTTTTCACGCAAAAACGGCTGAACCGATTGACTTGAAATTTGGCATGAGTGTCTGTGGTAGTTCTGGTTCCAACATAGGCATACGGAAAAGTAGCTCGAGTGGTGGGGGGAGTAAGGGGAGGGGATAAAGTGATTTCGAAACTTAGTTTTTGCGCTATGTTACTATTTCGCGGGGAAACTACCGAGCCGATTGGCCTGAAGTTTAGCTCCAAAATAGACCATAAAAAAAATTGAAAAAACTTAACCCGGCAACGACGGGTATGCAAGCTAGTTTTACATAAAGCTCCCATACATCAAAACTCAATTGGAAGAAATTTTAAAAATTCTTATTGAAAAGTTTGACTTCAAAGTGGAATTTTGATACAACTTTTTGCCGTTCAATTAAACGTTTTCCATCCGTCGTCTGATTTTACGTTCACACCAATCAGTTTCCCAAAAACTGATGAAAAACTGATAGATGTGGCCCGTATTTAAAGCGGAGGTCCACTGTACGTATATTATCGTTCCATAATCTTGCATACTTGATGTGGTGCCATACTATATGGAATCGGATCCGTCAATAGAGCCCTACTATCTGATGTTATGTTAGGGTTTATTTCAAACTGTCCACTTTTAGAAATGTCTGGAGGGATTCGCTTTCCTGAAGAGGCCGTTCGATTTTGCCAGACAAATTGAACACAATAGCACGAATATGCAATCGTTAAATTTTGCATCATAGACACTATCAATGTCTTATCAACATTTTCGCATGGTTGTAGTTTTTGTCGATTTCGATTTGGACATTCATCTTTTGCTTGCACAATTTCTGATTATTTTTCTTGCAAGAAATATATAAGCAAAGCATACTAGGAAGTTTTATCTGAGAAGACTGAAACGTTTCAACATCGAGACAAAGACTTATAGTTATTACGAGCAGCACAAGTGCGGATAAGGCAAAACATGTTTTGGAAGCGGTGCGGTGTGAGTATGTTTTTTGTTTCAATTTTGTGCGAGAAAAAGTTTTTCTACGATTTGAAAAAATCAAAGAACGCATGAAAGGCACTTAAAAATTTAAGGGGTCAGTCTTTGTAAAACTGACTTTTGCCAGCAAACTTTAACCCATTTTGACTCTTGAGATCCTGTTTAGCAAAACTTTAGTTTTTCTTTTTGGCTATTGAAAGGGCCCTATGATTTTAATGAAGAAATGCCTATAGTCTAAAGGTCAACAACATCCTATCGAAAATATTAAGAAAGTGGAAATGACTGGAAACGCGAGATAATTTGACTTGAAATTGACCAAATTGCTTTTTTACACAAAATTTTCCAATTTTAGGGAGCTTGCGGGGAATGAAGATGTTGTCCAATAGTTGTGAAAAACTCATTTTTTTCCTCCACCCTCATATTTCAGCAATGTGTTTGAAAAGCGTAACCATTTTTCGATTCTAGCCATTATCTCTATGGCAGGTCGAAAGCTTTTCCATCCCCCTCTACGTATACCATTTGTCAGCAGCAGTTCAAAGTCATAAAGCCATAAAGATAGTTATTATGAAAATTCTGTCAGCTACAATAGAAAGATTAAAAATAAACCCTTTAAGAATACTCTTATCCCATTTATGTCAGCTACGGATTTGTTGACATTGCAAAGGACTTGCTATAATTGTTTTGTTGTTGATTTTTGAAAAAAATTAAATTCATTTAAAGTCAAAACTGTCTCCATAACATAAGCAGACAACGTTGTAATATTAAATAGTAGAGAATTTCTCATCATGGGGCGCGTTTAGACCGAGCTACACAATATGTACTACTAGTTTAGGACTGCCAATCTCGCGATGCTAAACTAGTAATGTAAATTGTGCGGACTGTCACAGTTTTTGCAATTTGCAACATGAAAAGGGCACAACGGATTAGAAAAATCAGAAATCAAATCCACGGGTCCCAAAAGGTAAGTTTAAATTAAAAATTTAACTTACTATATGTCACCGACAAGAGTTAGCAGTGCCAAAAAACCGCTGCTAAGCTGGCAGGCATTGCTAAAGTAGAACGCATTTATCGAAAAAAAACGTCTAACATAGCACCGGTCTAAACGCGCCCATGCATAGACATTTAGTCGTACTTACATCCTAGCACGTGTATTACAGGATTCGTATATGTAGTCAATGTGATGTGATTGTGTATATTTTTGAGTTAGTAAGTATATGAAAATGCAGAAATATGCTAATTTAAGTGTTCAATGAAGTGGTAACTACTATGCGGCAAAGTAACACACGAACCGAGTATTTTACATATATTAAAATCATTCCTACATACCATAGGTCTGTGTGAGCGCAGTGAATACCAAATAAATTCTTATAGACAAAAGCTTTTGTGTGGCTTTCATTCAATCGACGTACCTAATGGAAAATGCTTGAGGGAAAAGGATTGTGGATGAGTTTCAAGGATCAATATGTTGAAAGGTTAGACACAACGTAAGGTATGGAATTTTTCTTCGTAAACAAAAACAAAGAGAAAAAGAATCACTTTTCCAATGGTACGTATTTTATGCAGTTCAATGGAAATACTTTGATTTTGTCTGGACGACTTTGAAAAATGCGAATGTATGGAAGGCGACTGGTTGCCTTCGAATGATTGGCCATAAAATGGTAACTTTAGATCAAAGACAAGTGGATGCAATTAAGGCTTTTAAAATTAGAAGAGCTTTTAATGGCTATTTACTCTTTTGTTAAAAAAACATTGACATAACTAAAGCATTTGAATTGAAGGCGTAACGAGCGACGGGGGCGATTATTTGCAGCCCAGCACTTGATTTAAAGAGTTTTATCACTGTGAATTGATCCAGATGCCATTAAAATGCTAGTAAATAAAGATTACTGTTATCATAGTGTTGTGTTTCCACGTGCAGCTAATCCATATTTGGGTTACTTAATTGTTAATATACTTTATTGGGAGTACAAATGAAAACCCACCGTTTTTTCAAAATTTGTGGCTTTTTGTGGAAAAATGCTTACATATTTATTCTTCAAAATATTGTCCATCATTAGCCACGACTTTTTCTCATCTTTCTGGCAGCTTACGGATTCCACGTCGAAAAGACTCGTCTATTGAGGCGATCCACAAATCGACCCAATTTATGGTGTCTCCATAAAAACGGAAGTGCGGCTCAGCCAGGCCATGCGTCATCGATCGGATCAGGTGGTAATCGGTAGGGGCAATGTCTGGAGAATATGGCGGGTGGAATAGGACGTTCCAATTCAGTGTTTTCAGGTGGGTTTTTAACGACATTAGCAAAATGTGACCGAGCGTTGCCGTGCTGCAAAATCACTTTGTCATGTCTTTGCTTGAATTGTGGCCGTTTTTCCTTCAACGCTCGGCTGAAACCCATTAGTTGTGTTCGGTAGTGAACTCTTGTGATGGTTTCACTAGGTCGCAACAGCTCATAATATACTACGCCAAGCTGGTCCCACCAAATACCCAGCATGAGCTTCGAGCCATGGATGTTTGGCTTGGCCGTCGATGTTGATGCATGGGGCCCCCGATTTTTTTCGCTTTTGATAATCGTAATGGGTCCACTTTTCACCGCCAGTCATAATACTATGCAAAAAACCCTTCCTTTTTTACCGTTGGAGCAGCAGTTCGCATGTGAAAAGACGTTATTCGACGTTACTCGGCTTCAACTCGTATATACCCAATTTCCTTGCCATATGAGTTTTTGGATCATTCCCAAGACTTTGGATCATTCCAAGGAATTTGCAAGTTCTTATTGCGTTTGACATGGATCTTCATCCAGTAATGCCTTGAATTCTGCGTCTTCAAATTTTTTCACCGGTCCGGGACCTTCGTCAAAATCACCACTTTTGTAGCGTTGAAATCATTCGCGACACGTTCTTTCACTAATAGAAGCCTCACCATAAGTTTCTATAATCATTCGACGCGCCTCAGCCGCAGATTTTCTAAAATTGAAGGCAAAGAGCAAAACCTCCCGTAAATGACGCTTATTGGACTCAAATTTCGACATTTTCACAAATGACGCTTATTCGACTCAAATTTCGACAAAAAATTATACGACGCCGATAAAAATTTAAAAAATTATTGATAAGGAATTGTTGCCAGATGTCTAGCTTATCATTTGACGTTCCTAATCTGACATTTTTGACCAGCATTTTACTGCTAGCGCCATCTATTGGAAAACGGCGATTTTACATTTGTACTCCCAATAAAATAATGATAAAATTACACAGTTGATAAAAACTACAACATTCAATATTGGCAAAAATGGTGCCAACTTTGAGTACTGTATTAATACATCACGCATATCAATTTACACGCCAAGTGTAAAATTACAATACGAGGCGTAAAACGTAATTACATTTTTGTTATGTGAAATTGCAAAAATTTCATGTTTTGATACATCAAACTTATAATTAACTCAAAACTCCGTCGAACCATTCACAAAAAAAAAACCCGAACGTCACCCGGTCATCTATAAAAAAGGACATTGTCCGGGGAAAAGTTGGCAACCCTATATTGAATGCATTTTGATTAAAAAATAATAATAAAAATGATTAGTGCTTAACTGAATAGATTTTATTTACATTCAGACTTCTATTATTAAGAATTTTTTAAATGCTTTTTGGTAATTTGATTTTTTCTTCATTTCAGGTAAGTTTTATGAAAGGGATAACCCTGTTTTGTAGTATTAAAGGATTGTTAACATTAAATTTTTAAAGAACACTTTAATTAAATAAGAAAGGAGAACCAGCTTAAATTCGTTATGTCAAAGGTATTCCTAATAAGTCCATAAAGAAATCCATATAAATTTCATGTCCATATAGAAATTCTCGACATTTTGATTGCATTACAGGGTAAATACTAAAGCAGGATTGTGTTGTGGTTTTTTGTCCTTGCGAAACATTGAGAAATAAAATAATAATAAAACTGAAAAAAAAAGAAATTCATTTCATGTTTTTTAAGATTTTCTCTTTCTAATTTAAAAGTAGAATTCTCAAGTCCCTTTGCCTTTAAGTCGCATTTTTTCATTCCTGCTTGTATTATGCTTTCGGCTTTTCTTATCACAACAACTCGCCACACATTTTCTACATATAAGTATATTTAAAAAATGCAAAACAGAAATATCCTTAAGGCGTTTTCATTTCATTTCGTTTCTTTTTCATTCATTTTATTTATTTTTGTACAAATGCAACCCAGTGTTCGTTTGTTTAAAAGACAAACACATAAAAAGTCTCGAAAGAAGATGGAGAATTTCGTAATTGGTGGCCCAATTTAGACTGAGCCGGGAAAACATTGTAAAATGAAATTAATGTCCTTTTTTCCACCGTATTGCTGGATAAAATGGATATAGGATGATGGTTCGTGCTTCACCGAAAAGAGGTGGACGGAAAACTTGAATGAATTATTTTTACGGTTGTCGGGGTTAATATATGATGACAACTTTGAAAAGGCCATGACGGCATGTTAATAAAGGATATTATCTCTAAGAAAGTGTACCGTATATCATATTAACAAAGCTACTTTATTTACATTTGACGGCGTTAAAGTGCTTTAATAGTGAATAAAGTCGTAGAAAAATGAAGTAAAAGCAGGGATGGCAAACGAAAAATAAATCGTAATGTTATATACACATTTCGTTATGTAACGAAATTCAAACTTTATTTCGTTACGTTATTTCGTTTTGTAATGATAGAAAATTACATTTCCTTACGTTATAAGGTTATTATTTCGTCACACATGCATGCCTCCGCATGCCGCGGCACACTGGTTGCGGAGCACTGCTTTATGGGCATCCATACGTACCCAAAACTGGAGCAAATCTAAAAACATCAGAATACTGGGCATCGAAATAAACGAGAGCGATCATATTTTTAAAATTGCAAGGGAAGCATCGCAGTGCCTAGGCTTTCTGGGACGCTGCAAAAAAGATTGCACACCAATCGAAATAAACGAGAGCGATCATATTTTTAAAATTGCAAGGGAAGCATCGCAGTGCCTAGGCTTTCTGGGACGCTGCAAAAAATATTGCACACCAATCGACGTGCTCAGCATCTGCAAGACATAGGGTCAAGTGGTCCACGTTTTTATTATTGGCCATAAAATAGTCAAAAATTGAAATTTTTGCATGATAAGATAGTCAAATCGCAAGCGCAGGACCTAAGCTAACTTTTTGCAATCACAGATTACCAACTTTTTGACATTAAATTAAACTTTGATTTTTCGATTTTTTCAAAATGGTAGAGAGAAGTGGTCCACCCTCAAAAACTTTCCAGAAATCGCATAAACATCAAATTAAATGACAAATAAAAGTATAATCATGGTTTCTTCGGTGTAGTTGTTAAGCATCGTTTTCTGGCGGCTTTTTCTGCTACTCTAATTCAGCTCGATTTTTGGGAGAAGTTATAATCGAGCTTCGCATCGATTTTCGGCCACGATTTGAAACACTCAAAACACCTCATAAAAAAAACTTGAAAACACGAAATATGACATTGACAGGGTGGACCACTTCACCCCACCAAACGTGGACCACTTCTTCCTACCGACGCTATTTTGCGCGGAATGACGCTGCTTCAACAATTGTAGAAAAAAGTGCAAAAATTCGGTGGATTTACAAAGTTCATAATGTAAACAACATTTTAGATTAATTAGCTTATTGAAATTGATGAAGAATTCGTCAAAATGTTGTTGAATGTGAATACTTGCGAAAACTTTCAACAATGTTTTTTTGGCACTGGTCTGTGAGAGTGAGTAAATATACGTCTGCACACTTCAATGACTAATAAAAAACAAGCTGACATCAAGAGCAACCGATGAGAGTTGCATATTCTGTTCTAATGTCACTATTACTAAAAAAATGGTGGTGGACCACTTCTCCCTACGGACCACTTTACCCTACCTGACCCTACATTTTGGCACAGATAGATGCTTTTTCGATTTTTTTTAAATCTCCCTTCACAAATATTTAACAATCTATTAAATTAACATAACTACTACTTATTGAATGTAAACAAACAAAAAAAATTGAAATTACGCCTAAGATTAGTTTTCACATCAAAATTTTCTGACAGCGCAAAACATATTCCGCAATTTGTTGCTACAATTTTTTTTTTCAAAACTTATAGAGTTTATGGGGATTGTTCTTGGTTGTAATTTTGTAAACACACTAGGTGCGCTGTGGGCAGTGTTGGGGTTATCTAGATAATAATTATCTAGATAATCATCTAGATAAAAAAAAATGTTATCTTTATCTTATCTAGATAACACCCCAAAAAAGTTATCTTTATCTTATCTAGATAAAGGAAAATCCCATTTATCTAGAGATAATCGTTACCAGCGAAAATCAAAAAATTAAATCTGAAAAAATGCTGAAACGAAATTGTTTTCTGCATACTTTTGAAAACCTAAAAACTTTTTTTAGGAACAGTTTAATACTTGGCAACAATTTTTGTTTACGGACAAGGAAGCGAAGTGTCACTCTTTCCCTCGCCTCTCTTCTCTTGTCCATAAAAAAAAGTTCTGCCAGTAACTGTTGCCAAGTGTAAACCGGGCTATGGACGAAATAAAAAATCATAACGTTATAAATTTCCTTACGTAGCAAAATTAAACTTATATTTCGTGACGTTATTTCGTTTCTTATTATATTTAAATTGGAAATCAAGAAAAGCAAAAAATTTTGTGCTATTTTTTTAGTACGTAATTTTGAATTTTGTGCAATGTCAAAATAAATATTTATCTAAAAATTATCTAGATAATTTGGCTTTTTATCTTATCTTATCTATTATCTTTCATATTTTCATTATCTATTATCTTATCTAGATAAACATTACGAGCATTTATCTTTATCTTTATCTAGATAAAAAAATAATTATCTGGCCCCAACACTGGCTGTGGGCAAGATTATATGGGATAATCAGATTTTTTTTGTGACCGAAGCAGGTTAAAAGTAAGAACGGGTTAAGTTCCACTGTTTATCGAGATTCCAAATTACATATCAATCAATCCGATATCCGAATATTCAAAAATTAATGGTTATAACATTTTTTTTAGCAGAACTTAATCAAGATTTCTTCTATACACATAACTCACTAGAAAATCAAAGTTAATTTATGCTTGCTTCTGCAAAATAAATTATGTTATCGCATATTCGACTACGGAGCCAATCAAAGCCAAAACTTCTTAATCGGAAAGATGACATATGTTACTCATATAGAAAAATCATTTTTCGTCCCATTGATATGACACAGATATCGTTATCGCTAAACCCAGGAACAAAAGGGTAAAAAAAACAAATGCCAAGAAAAACGCTTGTTCCATTAATCTACCCCAGAGAACATGACTCGAAATTCACTCACATAAGTGATATGAACTTTTGGAGAAAAAAAAAAAACAACAACAACCATAAGCATAAAAACTCTGAATAGCCTACGTTTAAGCTAAGCTAAAGCTATCAGTGAACATCAGGGTGAAACTATTGGAAAAATGTCGAACATATGGGAAAAAAAATCATCTTCGTTCATCTCATCGATAAACCGAAAATTAGAGCAACAGCCGCAGGGAAATACGTCTATTTAATACCGAAAACATTTCCAGCAATCAACTTTCATACGAGAGATTTTCGATATTTTCATTCGCGTCAAAAACACTGGAAACAAAAACAAGAACTTTTTTTAAGCATACACGATAAAAGCTTCCGATATCGAACTCGTTAAAGTTATGGATATAACTGGTAATACAGCACTTCATCTCTTATTTATGACCCCCCGCTCCCCTTCTTTCCCCTTATTATCATCCACACATTGTTTTGTGAGCTATCCATAAATTCGAGGCAAATACAATTTTTACTTCTAGACCTCAATAATGGCCTATCATATGATGATCATATTTCACTGCTCTACGATTGTGCGACCATAAGCAAAGCTAAGATACAAGAATTTAACAAATAAATGACCTCCTTAGCACTTTCTTTTGTGGCTCGTGAGTGCGTGTTTTTACTTTTTTCCGTGATACGGTAAAAAGCTATATTTTGAAAACCTTTGACCTTTAGAGTAGTCGTTAATTTGGGAGTTAAGAATTTGAAAAGTTTTTTTTTTTGCAGGAACATCACCTTAGAAAGAACAGTTTTGCTTATTAAAATATCTTAATTTTCTGAAAACCGTTTTAATTTTTGTTGGACAAGGAAAAAAATAATAGCGGAAATTTCGTTAAAAATACAATTTTCAGAGTCCTTTGGTGGTATTTTAGCGATTATATTAGGAGTACAAATGTACAATCGCCGTTTTCCAATAGATGGCGCTAGCAGTAAAATGCTGGTGAAAAATGTCAGATTAGGAACGTCAAATGATAAGCTAGGCATCTGGCAACAATTCCTTATCAATAATTTTTTAAATTTTTATCGGCGTCGTATAATTTTTTGTCGAAATTTGAGTCAAATAAGCGTCATTTGTGAAAATGTCGAAATTTGAGCCAAATAAGCGTAATTTGCGGAAAATTTGGCTTTTTGCCATCAATTTGAAAAAATCTGCGGCTGGAGCGCGTCAAATGATGGTAGAAACTTATGGTGAGGTTTCTATTAGTGAAAGAACGTGTCGCGAATGATTTCAACGCTACAAAAGTGGTGATTTTGACGAAGGTCCCGGACCGGTGAAAAAATTTGAAGACGCAGAATTCAAGGCATTACTGGATGAAGATCCATGTCAAACGCAACAAGAACTTGCAGATTCCTTGGAATGATCCAAAGTCTTGGGAATGATCCAAAAACTCATATGGCAAGGAAATTGGGTGCTATACGAGTTGAAGCCGAGTAACGTCGAATAACGTCTTTTCACATGCGAACTTCTGCTCCAACGGTAAAAAAGGAAGGGTTTTTTGCATAGTATTATGACTGGCGGTGAAAAGTGGACCCATTACGATCATCAAAAGCGAAAAAAATCGGGGTCCTCATGCATCGGCGGCCAAGCCAAACATCCATGGCTCGAAGCTCATACTGGGTATTTGGTGGGACCAGCTTGGCGTAGTATATTATGAGCTGTTGCGACCTAGTGAAACCATCACAAGAGTTCACTACCGAACACAACTAATGGGTTTCAGCCGAGCGTTGAAGGAAAAACGGCCACAATTCAAGCAAAGACATGACAAAGTGATTTTGCAGCACGGCAACGCTCGGTCACATTTTGCTAATGTCGTTAAAAACCCACCTGAAAACACTGAATTGGAACGTCCTATTCCACCCGCCATATTCTCCAGACATTGCCCCTACCGATTACCACCTGATCCGATCGATGACGCATGGCCTGGCTGAGCCGCACTTCCGTTTTTATGGAGACACCATAAATTGGGTCGATTTGTGGATCGCCTCAATAGACGAGTCTTTTCGACGTGGAATCCGTAAGCTGCCAGAAAGATGAGAAAAAGTCGTGGCTAATGATGGACAATATTTTGAAGAATAAATATGTAAGCATTTTTCCACAAAAAAAGCCTCAAATTTTGATAAAAACGGCGTTTTTCCATTTGTACTCCCAATAGTATAATTAACTTTTTCAGATTTCAATATCTCTCTACTTTATTATTAGAATGTCCTCAAAATTATCACCAAAGGATATTCCGTTCCAGTAAATCTAAGACTGGATACCCTTTACCCACAATATACCCTAATTAAACTTATATCAGCATTTCTGAGAAAATGTATTTATTGTAAATTTCCATTGAGGAAGAAAGTTAAATCTTTTATTATAAGCTGTCTCCATTTAATTTTTTCTGAACTTCCTTAGTGTCATATTGAGTGGCAGTAAGCCACCCACAATTTTGCTCCCTGGAAGATTTCAAATCTGATCAATTTCAATGGAAAATCCGTTAGGAAACAAAGATATTATAAGCTATATAAGATGCTATTTTCCTGAAATAGCGGTCCAAGAGAAGACAATCAGGACGTTAATCCTCACAGAAACATCTTATATTGGTTGGGAACAGTATACGATTCTAAAAAGAACCATTCTAAGAGAAAAGAGGATTAATATCAATTCTAGAATCCATAGCTGTTTCATTTAAGCATTAAAGGTTCACTCAAAGACTTCATTGTGACCAACTGAATATTTTCTTAGTTTTTCGTTTTTCTTAGTGCTTGAATTTCTTGAAAATAAGAATTCGCGTCTTTACTTAGCGTTTTTAATGCGGAATTTTCTTTCGCAACGTCATTATTTTGTAGAGTTGTCTGAGATAATTATAGAAAAATGGATTATAATGCATTTTATGATACTTGAAAATCCTTTAAAGATTTCTCATCACTCATTTTGTATTTTTTACTAATTAACGAAAACTAAAAGCATAAATTGAGTACAGTGAAACCTGTGTATGTGTGGATCCGACTTTGACAAGATCTCAGCATACACAATCGTATTTGAAAAGTTTTATTAAATTTGTTTTTAAATGTTTGAATTTGGCAACATGTTGTCTTATCCAGACAGTGCCGAGGCGCCTTAAGGTGCCGCTCCACATGAGAGTAAATACGCGAGTAACTCTCAAAAACTCTCGAGAGTAACTCGCAGGAAGTTGTCCATTTGAGAGTTAATTTCGGCGATTTTTCTCTTTTCAAGACCAATATCTTGATTTTTTTGACATCTTGCTTTGGCGAGTTCTCGAGACCTAACACATGGATCAATAAGTCCCGAGACTAACAATGAAAACAACATTTTTTTTGCCAAATTTTTTTTTATTCATCAATATAATCACCTTTTAGGGTGATACAATCGTTCCAACGCTTTTCCAATTTTTCAATACCATGTTTATAAAAAAAATTATCTTTCGCTTCAAAATAAGCTTCAGTTTCAGCGATGACCTCCTCATTTGAGCCAAATCTTTTTCCCTGGAGCATTTTTTTAAGATCAGCAAAGAGCCAGTAGTCACTGGGGGCTAAATCTGGCGAGTATGGGGGGTGGGGAAGCAGATGAAAGCCCAATTCGTTCAATTTTGCCATTGTTTTCATCGACTTGTGGCAGGGTGCATTGTCTTGGTGAAAAAGGATTTTTTTTCTCTGCATGTGCGGTCGTTTTTTTGCGATTTCCTCCTTCAAACGCACCAGCAAGTCAATATAATAATCACTGTTGATCGATTTACCTTTTTCGAGGTAGTCAATGAAAATCACGCCATGCGTATCCCAAAAAACTGACGCCATGACTTTGCCAGCTGACTGCTGCGTTTTCGGACGCTTCGGACGGCTTTCGCCAGCTGTGCGACACTCAGATGACTGCCGCTTCGACTCTGGAGTGTAGTGATGTATCCATGTTTCGTCCATGGACACGTAACGACGCAAGAAATCTTTTTTATTGCGAGTAAATAGCGATAAACAGCTTTCTGAATCATCGACTCGTTGCTGTTTTTGTTCCATCGAAAGCAATCGCGGCACCCACTTGGAAAAAACCTTTTTCATGCTCAATTTTTCATGAAGGATAGTAAATGCACTTCCATATGATATCTGTGTTATCTCAGCAATCTCACGGAGCTTCACTTTACGATCTTTCATTATAATTTTTGTCACTTCACTCACATTTTCCGGTGTAACGGCTTCCACAGGTCTACCCGAGCGTTCCGCGTCATTTGTGTCGGTACGACCACGTTTAAACTCGGCAAACCACCGACAAATCGTTGCTTTTGATGGACAAGAGTCCGGGTAACATTTTTCAATCCATTGTTTCGCTTGCACGGTGTTTTTACCCATTAAAAAACAATGTTTTATCAGAACACGAAACTCGGTTTTTTCCATTTTTTAAACAAACTACAAAACGACTTTACTCCAACCTCGATAACTCAGCTGTTTCTGGTCCGATCGACTTAAAATTTTGACACGTTTCAAGCAAAGGTTAGTACTCTAGAAAGACGTGGTTACTGGTTTACTACGAGCGTCATCTCTGGGTTAGTCTCGGGACTTATTGATCCATGTGTTACTAGCGAAATACAAACGCCGTTCGTATCTGGCGAGCAACTCCCCGAGAGTTCAGTGGGTGCGTGTCGACTAGAGAGTAGAATCATTTTTGATAGCTCGCAGAAACTAGCTCGCGAGTTTTTGTAAGTTTCTGCGAGCGACTCTCAGAGACGTGTCCATTTACCAGTAGATGCTATCGAGAGGTTCTCGCCGGCATTTACTCTCATGTGGAGCGGCACCTTTAGCGACATTTATTCCATTCGTAACCAACGTTACATTTATGTAACAACAACTCCTCACAAACATAAAATTTTTTTGCAGTTAGAACACGGAGAGAAAAATGTTTGGTTGAATGAACTACGTTTTTTGATTAACCAACAATACAATGAACATGATGAGATTAACTACGAACGTAATTAAATCAACTAATGACTCATTATTAATAAACATTTGAACACAAACGTAGTTTGTTTAAATACGGATTCGTGATACATTGATCACGAATGTGTTAAATAGTGAAGCTATGTTTCATACCTCCGTCTGCGCACCAATCCGTACTCAAGTCGACTATTTATGGTACGCACACATCGGGAGTTCGGGTGGTACAAGTAGGGCCTGCAAAAATACCGGGTTTCGGATTTACCGGTAAACGGTAAATATTTTTAGTAAAAACCGGTTTACCGGTATTTACCGGTAAATCGCTATTTAGATAAAACAAATCATGTATAGCATATTAGTGACAGTGAGAGGAAAAAAAACGTACGAAGAAATAAGTAACTAATATTTATAGTGTAAATCATAAAATCAAGAAAACAAGAACACATAATTATAACAATTCAATAATAAAACCAAAATACGTTAATTACGGCTACAAATGCCAAATATGGTTGTTTTTTCTTTTCTGTTTTGTTTTGATTTTTTTTCTCTAATGTAATATCGTCGGCTAAAAGTGAAATTGTGCTAAGTCCATTTGGTATAATTTTCTAGAAGAGCAATGAAAACCTTGTTAAATCGTTTTAATTCTCTTTCAATAAAACACTGAGTTTTCTTTAAATGGAAAAAATTGGGCTAAGTTTTCTTCAAATAAGACTCTGTTTTCTTTAAATGAAAATTAAAATGATTTAACAAGGGTTTTTATTGCTCTTCTGTCAAATTTGGTATAATGGACTTAGCACAATTTCACTTTTAGCCGACGATATGTATATTGCATATTACATATTTTATCATTTACTTATGTACATGTACTAGAAGTATACTTCAGTTTGCTCTTACATTCGGAAAGCTTGTAAATATTGGGCTTTTTCGATAATTAAGGTTTTCACAAAAAAATTTACGATTTTGACATTTTTGAATTATCAGAAAAGCCCATTAGGTATCATAAGTTATTTCATTAAAACATTTGAAGACCTCGGTGTAAAAAGCGGTCACCTCCACTTTTTGACGAAAATGAGTTATTGCGGTTGGCGCAAGAATAAAAGAATGAGCATATTTGGCTGCAAACTCCGGACTCGTTGGAGGACTGTGTAAAAAGTTATTAAAGAAAAGGAGACGACTGAAAGCATTGTTTCATATAATTTGACGCAGAATTTTTTTTTCAAAAAATCTTTAATTTTTTCTGAGAGTTTTGTTTTGTGAAATTGAATATTTTTTTATTTGTTTCTTTTTAAACGCTATTGAACATATTTTGGACTGTATTTTGTAGCCAATAATGCATTTTGAAAACCGCTAATATCCTCTTGGGTGCCAGAAACAAAATATGGATTTATCTCAAATTAAAACGATGTAAGAATACATGTTTGATTTAAATTGTAATTTTTTAACTTTGTCCCAGAGCAAAAACTTCACGCTAATATCTTTTTTGTCTCTCCTGAAAAATTTGAAAAAGTGGGGATGACCGCTTTTTGCACCGAGGTCTTCATAGAAAAAAAAATTACCAGAAGTTGTGTTTTAATTTTCAGCCTGACGTTTCGAGCCTTGTTTTGGCTCATTTTTAATGTAACATTTCCACAAAGTTTTTACGGCTAAATATTAACAGTTATAACATATTGCATTTAAATGATCGTTTAACGCCTTTGAAGATGAACCAAAACAAGGCTCGAAACGTCAGGCTGGAAAATTAAAACACAACTTTTGCTTTTATTTCTTAAAATTGGACCGCTAAGCCCGCCAAACTAATACAAAAAAATACCGAAATACCGGTATTTTTTTTAAAAAATTTACCGGTAATTTCGGTAGTAAAATTGGCCGGTAAAACCGGTAAACCGGTAAACCGGTTTCCGGTATTGCAGCCCCTAGGTACAAGACAACTCGCCACCGAATTTTGTTTGCTTATACCCCTGAGTGCGTTTTTGTATGATATTCTGGTGCGTTTTTGTATGGTGCTGAGTGCGTTTTTGTATGATATTCTGGTGGTTTATTGCATTTTGGATGTTTTGATGCATAAATCTTTGAGGTAATTTTGATTTTTATCAAACCGATAAATCCTTTTATCAATATGATGAAGCCTCTTTATCAGATCGAAAATTGATAATGATTTTATCAGAATGGTCGCCATTTTTATAAGATTGATAATATTTTTCGTTGTGTGTAGGTTTTTTTGTGTTCCTAAAACTTTTACAAAAAACTTTAACGCGGCATCGACGGGGTCCAAGAGATAGAATTTTATAACATATTACACTTTCAGAGAACTAAATAGATATACTATAGTGCGAGTGAAAACAAAAAAAAGTTTTATAACCACCACGTAGCCGAAATTGTGCTGCCAGATAAAAAAAAACACCTTTTAGAATTTATCTGAACATCGCATCTGTAAACTGTGAGCTCCTTAAGATGTCGTAGCAGCTGTTAAATATGTTTCTATTTTATATATTTTTTTTTCTGGGTTCGGTTATGTCCACAATAATGACGTCTCAAGTTTTGTGGATTTCAATATGAAAGTCGTTGCCGCTGTAGAAAATTCGATTGATGTAGCAGAAGTCACAATTTGAATGTGGTGGTACATTTCAAAGGGCGACAAAAGGGAAGTTAAGATCAATTCAAATGACCCCCATCAGCAGTTTTTATTATATTGCTGAAGCATTATATATTCGGGCCTGGAAACGTTTTTACGACCATTTCTTATACTATTCAAAGACGTTTTTCAGTTTGTAAACATCAATACGAATCAAGACTTTAGAATGAGTTGAAGTATAGAATTGATACCATCAATCGCTTGGACTAAAGTATTAAGATTTTCATTGTGGATTGTCCTTATCAGGAATATAGACGATGTCAGACGCATATCAAATAAAATGTCAATTCGACGACATTGGAACAATTTTCAATGCTATATTTATTGACTCTAAATACAATTTCTCTTTTATCAATTTGTAGGTTAACCACTTTACTGGACGGCCAATATATAGATAGAATATTTAAATGAGTTCGTGACTCTGCATAGTAAAAGGAGAATTATGACATAAAGTGTATTATTATTGCATTGTGCCTTCTAAAATTTCATTTTCTTTTAATATTAACGAATGCTTTTTAAAAAAAATTTTAGTAATAGCTATAAAAAAGCATAAATCGGGGCACGTGGGGCCAAAAAGGGTACCTTAAGGAAAACTTCATATAAAAGGCAAAACAAAAATGGAGCTAAACCTTGCATTTTTTAATAATTTCATTAGATAACATTGTCAGAAATATCACCAAAATTCCGACCACTTTCAAACATACAACTTCCGTGTTTAAAAATGGGTGGTCTGATTGGATTTTGATGTATGGAACGGTTATGTAAAATCATATTCTAAACAGATTTTACCTTTATAGATTTTTCAATACGACTCACCGTTTTCGATCGAGAAAATATAAAAAAAGTATTACATTTGTATGGGGCAAAGGGGAAGGAGTGGTGCAACTGAGTGAACTACACCAGGGTGTTAGGGATGACAAAAGATTTTCATTTCCGCATGTCTTTCTGTCTATCTGTCCGTCCGACTGTCCGTAAACACCATAACTTTCGAAAGGATTGAGCTAAAGACTTGAAATTTCGTACAGTTACGTTTCTTGTAAATGCCTAGGCTAAGTTCTTGAACGGGCAAAATCGGATCATTCCTTCCCCCCTCCCCCATACAAACGAAACAGTTCTTTTACAATTTTCTCGAAAACGGTTAGTCATATTGAAAAATTTATAAAGGTGAAATTTGTTTAGAATATGATTTTACATAACTTATCCATACATCAAAATCCAATCGGACCACCTATACTCCTATACAAATGGATTTTTCAAATAAAGATTTTGTCTGTCATCATATCGTGTATTTGACGATTGGCCTCTGGCAATTGTAACTTTTCTTATGTTTATTTGTTCATCTTTTTTCGGTCGGTAAGCTATGTCAGCATTCGAGGCAGATAGAAAACTCTACTGGAAGATTTATATGATTATGCAATGCCGTCAGATCACGCTATCATAAAGCTTTTTTTATTAATGGACGTGTTTTTTTTTTTTTTTGTAAAATGACAGCGTCAGAATTACGTTCCAGTGTCGTAATTGCGGCGTGGTAAACCACTGAAAAGTGTTATCCACTATGGGTGTCATTGCGCATCCCTTCCGCACAACGGCGATGTGCCCGCGACAAAAATTGCTTATCGCCGCGATTTACATGGTGACGAAATATGCGAATAAAGACGGCACGGTTGCGTAAATGCTATTTGGGACACTACTGTCTTTATTAAAGCCACTTCTAATAATATTTATTAATAAAATCGAAATAAAAACTTCAGACCAAAATATGGCTTTTTTCCCTGATAAAACATTCGTACAAAATTGAATGCATTTAAAATAGATGATTCTATCCTTAATCCAGCCAGTTTAGAGTTTACAACCCTAGATAACTGCGGTAATACCAATGAGCACTAATTAAACTTTAATGGCATTTTAAATATTCAAGACCGGTACACCGCACGTACTCATATGGCCCGATAGACGAGAATAAATTTAAAGTAAAGTCTCGAGGGATAAAGTAGTAAGCCAAATACCGTATAAAATGTTTCCTACCTATAATAAAGACATAAATCTTGTCGCCAATCCAAAGGCAAATCCACTTGTTTTTGTTGTGTTTATTTGCATATTTTGTTTAAAACAAAAATCCCTAAATATGATATTGAGATATTCGGTTTTAGAAGAACGAAGAATAAAAATCGATTTCTGGGAAGAAGGATATATGGTTCGGCATATTTTCCCTTTGCCAACATTCCTTTTAAGGCTAAAATTTATCGATCCAAGTGTCATTTCGCTTGCAGACATTTATCTTTCCAGGAATTTCGCCCTATACCACATGTGTCATCGTCCCAGCAATTTTATATATAATTTTTTCATCATATTTGTATGTTATTATTATGTGGAAAGCAACTAATTTCCATATTGGCGTGCATTAAAATTTTGTCGTGTAATTGTTCGTCGGCGTCCAGTATTAAATACGTGACAAGAATCTCTTCTATTTTTATTATTCCCAGCATTCAACCGATAAAATTTTATCTTGCATACTTTTTTTTATGCTATAAAATATAAACTTTAATGGTGAAAGTGGCTGGGTTATAAATTTTCATTCTTCTTTGTGATTTATGATTGCAACATTTATTCTTTAATATGAAATCTGTGACAGATATTAGAAAAAAAAATGAAAATCTATCTCCGTTTTGTTTAAAAGCTTTTACAGTCGAATCTCGATTTACGCGCAAGGTAAAATTTAAGTCATCTGCATAAATCGAGAAATTGCAGCAATCGAATCCCAAAAAACATGCTGGGACAACATTATTATTGTTATTATTTTCCCCACCCAAAAAAAACCCCAAAAAATTGCATTAAAACACTCAATAAAATCCAACAGAAAATATTTGGTTTTAACTGACGATATTACATAAAAATAAGTACATTTTATTTAAAAAGTAAAAATTCCATCTTTCGTTTTCATGAAATCCACTAGTAGGAAAATTGTTCTTGAGTGGTGTGTTTAATAATAATTCAGGATTTTTTTTTCATAAGAAATAGACGTCTTTACTTTTCTTCGTGTCCATTATAAACAAATTTTAACGTTTTTAGCGGCAATTTAAAAATTTTAATTTTACTGGTGTTAATGATTTTTTTCATTAACACGTTGAGCGCCACGTGTCCACCGGTGGTCATTCTTTGAATTACACAGTAGATCTCGTGCTTACGAGCGGGTATTCCTTGGGTGACATTCTGGGACCAACAATTTTTTAAATTTTTTTTTATTGATTTATTGCAAGTACTACCAATTCCAAGTAAATTAGGTTTACATACTGGGACTAAACTTAATATTTCTCAAAGCTAAATATATGTAAAAGGTGCCCACTGGTGGTCACGATGTCTTGAAATGAAACACATAGTGTGACCACGGGTGGTCACGTTGTCCCATCATCGACATCCAATAATGACAATCGGTGGTCACTTGGTCCTCTGTTGGAAAATTAATTAGAAAAAAAAATGGTGGTTACATGATGTTAGAAAAAACTTACTCAGAACAATTGGTAGGTGTAAGGTTTGAATGAGTCAAACTCAAATGCATTTAAATTCTTAAAATAGAATAATAGAATAATGATATAACAAGGGTAATATTTCTGATTCATAATAGTTAAACATTATTCATTGTTTCGAGTCCAGGGCAGGAATATCCAGGAAATTTGCCATATGGAGGACAAAACGTTTTTGTAAATACCACATCATCAATCAATTTGATGTTTTTATCTGAACGTGATGCTTGTAAGATAGATTCGTATATATTATTGGTGAAGTGTGTATTTAAATTTGCAGCTTTTTATTTGTCGGGTCCTGAGCCAAGTGCCATGGAAATCAAATTTCAATATAATCAAATAGCTTTTTGCAAAGAATTTAAATTGATCCTTTTTGGTGATAAATGAGTTCTAGGAATGTTTCCAAAATGATCACTTATTTGGCATATTTTTTATGTTTGTGTTTTATCTTGTTTATATTCATGGCAATTCACACCTTATCTTTTATTTAGAACGAAAAATAAGCTTAAAATGATATTACAGGCAATTGATGTTTTTTGCGTCTTCTGAAAAACTGATTAGTATGATGAGAATGTGCTTGCTTGCGATACGAGGTGATTGTCTTCGAGGGTATTAAGTATATAACGGTTTGTTTTTGCTTCCTTTCATTATTCATAAAATTTAGCTAGGATTAAAGCCTTGTTTTGATATTTGGTAATTGAGTATTCTTGTATTTTCTTTCTTGCTAGCACGGAACATCTTCAAATCATTCAAAAGCATGTATCGCAAACTTTTACAGAATGTTCTTAATTTAATGCTAAAATCATTAATTATGCTATTTCGTATCATCTAAATGAGATAAAATTATCCTAGGATAATCAAAAATGGATTATCGTCTACACCTGAGACGTGCGAAAGAGTTGGTTTTAAGTTGTAAAGTCTTGAAAGGTTTTCCAAAAAGTTGTGCGTTTTTTTATTTGGGAAATTTAAACATCACGTATTCTTCTCTACCTTTTGTTTTATTTTAATACAGTAAAATCCCGATAATTCGTACCCCGATAATTCGTATATCCCGCTAATTCGTATGAATTTGCTGGTCCCTTGAAATACGAATTATCGGAATTCTACTGTATTACAATAATTACTACAGTAGAATCCCGATAATTCGTATTTCAAGGGACCAGCAAATTCATACGAATTAGCGGGATGTACGAATTATCGGGGTACGAATTATCGGGATTCTACTGTATTCTTTTAATCTGTCAATTCCATGTCAGAATCATAAAGACAACTTTTTTTTCGTGGTACTATACGACGCGAATCGTGGCGAACGCTAGAGTATAGTTAGCGCGTTTATCTGCCAGAGAAAATTTTCTTCGGCTTTGTTCCTAGCTGTATATCGCAAAAGAGTGTGCCTCTTAGTGCATGCGCTCCAGTATATAGCAAAAGAATTTGGCTCTTAGTGCAGGCGCGCACTACAATGGCAAGCACGTCGAAGGGTGCAAAAGCCGTAATTTAAGTCTTTGAAATGTGTAAAAATCAATATAGCAGCGCGCTGAGCCAAGCCTTTTTGTATACCGAATTCCCAGTGAAGATCCGTCCACCGGTTCCGGAGATAGCTGAGGAGGGGGTAAGAAGGGAGCAGATTTTTTGATATACGAGGTGTGTTAAAAAAAATAACGGAAACTTTCGGTTTTTGAAAAGAATTTTATTAATTCGTCTACATCAATGTTATCCCCTTCAAAATATTTCCCATTAGATATTATACACTTACACTCAGAAAAATGGAGGCGAACTCGACGACCTACATACGGCGTAATTGGCCTCGGGCAGGCGCGCGTTCGCCTGCATCTGGGCAAGTAAAACTGAGTTGACCTGTGGTCGGAGAAATTCTAAAATTAAGCCACCAGCAGGTGAAGTAGGGCATTGGGAGCTACACGAGTTGACCTTAGATAGGTTAACTCTGACCGCTAGCTGGCTTACAGACACCTCTGTAAGGTCAGAGTTAACCTGACAAAAAGTTGACCTGGACATTTTTCTGAGTGTATGCCAGTGCATCTTCCAACGCCCCAACACTTCTGGAACTCGATCTTTGGGATAACATTTAGCTCTCTCAGCGATGCGCTTGCGAAACGACCGCCCTTTAAGGATCTCTTTATTTTTAGGAATCGGAACATGGAGCCATGTATGGCGAGTATGGAGGCTGGAGCATCATTGCAATACTGTTTTTGGCCAAATATTCATCAAAAAGCAATGAAGTTTGAGCAGGTGCATTATCTTTGGTGTAAAAGCCATGAATTGTTTCCGCACAAATCCATCAGTTGGAGAACGCCTGTAAATAAATCAACAGGGCGTAAAAAGGGGTGGGGGAGCTACACAAAAAATACAATAACGTCTTCGCCGGCGAAAAAAGTCTTCCAAAAAACGTAGATCTAACATGACGTAACAAAGTCAGGAAATATTGTGGCGCTGTTGCTTAAGGTTAAAACTTCATTTCGACTCAAAAAGAACCGTACGGGCCTGTAGGGTTAAGGAGAAAATTAGAGAGAAACTTTTTGGAAAAGACCAACAATTTTTTAATTGTGGGGTGCGGGTAATATGCATGATCTCCAGCGGTAAAACTTTCGTTGGAAAGGGAAAAGTTTGGCTGACAGAAGAAAAGTTTGACTCTTCCAAGTAAACGAAAATCGATTGTTTTTCTCAAGGAACTGAAAACTTATGCCAAAGTACGAAGAATTTATACAAATATTTCAAAAGTATTAAACTGTAAACATTTTTTTTAACGAAGTATTAAATAAATTGTAAATGTAACTAAGCAGATCAAAACAGATGAAACAAAGGCACCATCGTATCATTGAGGTTTTTAAGATGATGGTATTTACAGACAAAAGCAGTGTATTTTATTATCTGACAAATGATGCAATTACATAGAAAAATCTCATATTTGTTGCATGCGACAAGGAAGAAGTACTACATATACTCGATTGTCAACATGTTGTATCAAAACATTTTGCTTAAATCTCTTCGCACCGTATTTTGGGGCTCGTTGGCCTCTGATGTATGTTCGCCAAAAGGTTTTTTTTTCTAACAAAACTTCGCATATTTTCACAAAATTTTATTGGTGTTGCGCATTGCACGGTGGCAGTTTCTACACACATTTATAATGTATAAAGATAGAAAAACATACATTTTACCACATACATAGTAATATATGGTTGCCTGTTTATTGAGAAATACGTTTTTTATTTTATTTTCTATCATTTAAAGCCAGCGACAGCAGGAGGTCCTCAAATAAATTCTTACACCCCGGATGATTCGATATTAATATAACGAAAATCTCAGTATGAATTTAAGGAGTTAAGCTTAATTTTTATTTTCAGGTCATATCAATCTGATTGCCTTTTTTTGTGACTTTACGTTGGGAATTTTAAATCTGATTAGGATATTTTAACACGTTCGTGACATCGTGTACCACTGGTGGTACATGTACAGTTTTTTAAAACCGCGCGAGTAAATAGTGCGGTAGTTTTTTTTGTTTTTTTTTTGTGTTTTTTTTTGTGTTTTTTTTTCTGGCACAACCGCCAGAAAACAAATCGCTAGTGTACCACCCGTGGTACACGATGTCCAAATGTAAAAAAAGTTGAAAAAGCAAATGTCACGAACGTGTTAATCATCATTTTTAAAAGCTTTTATTTTGCTTGCCATTTTGTCTGTCAGGACCAAATCTAGTAATTTAACTTTCACTCCACTCATCCAATTGGCTTGAAATTGTGCACACATTCGAAACTCCGGTGACAATACTTCTTCGTTCTTGTAAGGATAAAAACGTGGTTATCCTTTTCCTCAAATTTCCCGCACAAAAAAAATCTCATCTCAAAAAGTCCGTAAGGATGCTTCAAAGGCAACACTCAGTAAAATTTCGTTCATCAGATCTATATGAAAATACTTTATTACTTTTAAAACGAGCTCTTTCATTCATTTTAAGAAAAAGTATTTCGTAATTTTTAATACGGTTTCATTAAATATGGAAAAAAATCATAAATTTACAGACGATTTTTCACGCAAGAATAAGTTTTTTTGATGAATTTCATAAAATTGGTGAAAAAGTTTGCCTCCGTGATATAATTCGCACAACTAAAAATATTTCACGGTTAGTAAATATTCTTTAGAGTAGGTATACTAGCAGTAATGGAAGTTTTAAAATAAATTCCATTAAAAATTCATAATTATTATGAAAAACTTCATAAACACCATAAAAATCGTTTCATAAAAATCATGATTTTTTTTTTGTCATAGGTTCTAAAACCACACTTGAATGATCACGCCTAAATGTTTATTAAGTTTCTCATAGATATTACGAATTATTTTTCTGAGTTATCTCGCTTTTATTTGCGATACACAGCGCTAAAAAAAAACTTTTTTTTATTTTTAGTACATTTTTTAATAAAAGCTTTTTACACATTTTTTTCTCTAAACAACAAATGTATTTATTTTAGCAGCAGCATATAGGGTATAAGAGTATCACGGCAGGAATAAATTCAAGAAAAAAACGTTTCTTACTTTTATTATTTATTTTCCCGTTCAATAATTTATTTTTCCTTATTGGCGTTGAAGTGAAAAGAACCCCGTGGTAGTGGTCACACATCCTACATGAAATAGCAACATACAATGCAAAATTCTTGTCGTATGATAAAATAACAAGAGAAATTTGCATAGTAGGCTGTAGGTACGCACACTGGGGGTGTTTTTAGTCTATTTCTGGATATGATTGACATATCTTCGTGATTTTCATTGAAAATTTTTATTTCTCAGAGCCTTTTTGATATCACACTGAGCAAATTTAACTTTTATTCGATTTAGAGCTGTTGTCAGGAAAAGTCACTTATTTTCTTATTCTATATAAAAAATTTCCCATTTTACGCGTTGATAAATATTGCATGAATATTTTTTTTCAATCTTTTTTTTCTTTTGAGTACAAATAGAATTTACAACGCTATTTTTCTCACATAAGGTGTCTAATGGTCTAAGCATTTTCGTCTTTTCGATAGTCAAAAAAACGAAGATAAAAAAAGCTTTGAGAATAAGTTCCGAATAAAATGAATCGCGTTTACTGCAAAGGTAAAATTTTTAAAAATTCACTCAGATTTCTAAAACTAGCCCCGTCTGTTAATTAGTGACTTTAACCTTTCAGTCCCGAGAGAATTCTTTTCAATAGCTGTTATTTATAAATGATCCGATAAAGCCAGCTATATGGATAATTGCAAAAACGTATGGGAGTTTATTGTGGTTTTAAATTGTTTTTACGTTATGCTAGTGCAATTACCAGCTAGAATAGTAAGCTTCTATTTTTCGCCGCTAGATTTTTTTCTGTTTTCGGATAATAGCCCTAATATGATGGAAATAGTATTCAATATCCACACACCTATGAAATCAAAGGGGGAAGGAAGTACAGACACGCACCGAGGCAAATTTTTTATTTCCTAATAAGGGTCGGGATAAATTTGACCCAAGACAGCATTTACGACGACAATGTCGCCTTCCATATACAATTGCGCACACTTTGTTGTTCTAAATGTCATTTGCTTTTCATTTGATTTTGACAATGGGATGGTGAGCCACATATAACATTCTTTTGTTACCAATTATCATACAGAATAGGAAAGTGAATGGAAGCAACACAGCATACGAACTATATTTCCTAATACTTTCTTTAATTTCCGCTTGAGTGACGAAATTTAGATTTTATGACGTTCCCATAAGATTTCATTTTGAATCTACCATTAAATTTTTGATCGACGAGCTGACCGATAAAAGTTAAATTCGATTCAACTTTTTACGACGACAAAGTTGGTCGGATTGATTGTATACAGAAGCATAGGGTGCTATAAGTTTAAAATCTGAAATGTCGTCGTAAATGTTGTGTCGGGCCAATTGTATTCCGGCCTTTACTCAAAAATCAAATCAGATCTCTATAAAACTTGATTAGCGAATTTGTATGAGAATTTATCAGGATTTCTGGTCGGATCATTAAAAAAAATAGCTAAAATTTATAACCTCAATAACTATTCTTCACAATTATAACTTTTTGCACCTGAAATTTACAGAATGTATAGCGTTAGGAATTATGTTGACAACTTAAAGGGGATGAAGTTTAAGATTTTATTTATATTTTTTTCACAAATGAATGAAATTTGTTGGATTTATTGACGTAAAATGAAAATTTGCCGGAAATTTAAAAAAAAAAAACTCATAATTTCAAAAGCAAAGAGAACAAAAATTGAATTCAAGGAAGAAACTTCATTCTAAACAAAAATCAATTGAAATTGCTTATATAAACATATATATTGACTTTTGTATTTTTTCATATTCCAGGTTGCTTTACGCGTGACACACAATTGTTACTTCTAATCATTAGCATCAAAGGAATAATTCAAATTCCAAAAATATGGTAAGTTTGAATAATTGTTTTTCATTATATCTGACGGGAATGTTTCCTATTTCAAAAATTTGACGGATCATTCAGATCCTCCGGATACCAAAATTTGGCGCCATTTTGATTACTTCCGGTTAACGAATTTTCACCAAAAGTTGATTGGACCAAACACAGGGAATTTGATATTTTTGTTGATTCTTAATGCATGTAGTCAGAATTGAGTTTAAGTTTCTTTGTTTATTTTGGAATATGTACGAAATCAATAACAAAAAATTTTATTTTTTCACGAACATCTGTTGTGTTTTTTCGCCCAAATTCACGTTTTAAACTTTCTGAAATTTTAATTTTTTGACACGAATTTTTTTAAAATTTCTTTTGACGGTGGTTTTTAGGCGCAATTCTAACGTGTAAATCGGGAGTTGGGTGTACCGAGTTTTCCTTAAGAATATGTGAAAAGAAAATCTTGAAAGAAGACTTTTTTTGTTTCGTGACTTTTTGCACAAATTTCCTTTTAAAAAGTTTGTTAAATAAAAAATGCCCCTTACAAATTTCACAATTTTTAATATGAAATTATCTAGAAATTAAATTTCATAAAAAAAACCTTAACATTGTTTTAATTTTTATGCAAAGAAAAACGAACTCAAAAGATTTTCTTTTTGTATACAAAAAATATACATGTACCAAAACAAATACAACAAAACTCCTTTCCAATTGTAGGGAATAACGATTATTTCATACACTGAGAGAAATCGAGTAAATGTTTTATGCCTGGTGCAGGACTATTTGAGCTAGTGCCGGTTAAGTTCCCCTATATGAGATATCTGTTTACCTACAGATGGCATGTGTCATCTAGAACATGTTTGTATGAGACAGGGATTGTGACTATGTAAGAGATTGTAAATTTTAGCATCCCTATAAGAGATGTACAATTTCTCAGGACAGGTGAACATTACAACCGCACAAGGCAAACTAAAAAATTGTGCGAAAAAGCCACCTGCCACAGAGTACGTGTAACGGCACAAGCACAGTTAATTTGTGGGAGTGGAAATTTCAACGAAACAAATTTTTTCATATAACATTTTCTTTCGCTCATAATTCGTACACGCTTTGTGTACTCGAAGTATACTTGTATAGGGCGGTTCAACTAGAGTTCAGTGTTCACCGTTCGGGTCTATCAGATCGCTCGCTTGGGAAGCAAAAAGGACGTGTGGCACTTCACTGTGTCTTACCTTCCAACATTTTTATGTCAAAATTTTGAAAACCAATCAACTTCCACAGGTCCCCTTATGTTCAACCGAGCCCGGTGTATGTTCAACTGGAGTAAATAAAGTGCACAACTTTTGTAGGATTAATACAACTGGGACAAGGAATACCACATTTCTGGGTGCGGTACACACGGTGTAAAGGCCAGAATACAATTGGCCCCACACAACATTTACGCCGACAGATTACGGCGACAAAGTTGTCCTCCAAATACCATTCTGCACACTTTGTTGTTCTAAACGTCATTTGCTTTTCATTTGATTTTGACAATTGGACGGTGAGCCACATATAACATTATTTTGTTACCAATTATCATACAACTTAGGAATGTGAATGTAAGCAACATGGGATACGAACTATATTTCCTAATACTTTCTTTAATTTCCCTTTTAGTGACGAAATTTAGATTTTATGACTTCCGCATAAGATTTCATGTGGAATCATACATGAAATTTTGTCGGCGAGCTGACCGATAAAAGTTAAATTTGATTCAACTTTTTACACCGAAAAATGGCTACAGTTGGTAAACTTTTTTCTCTGAGTGTATGGGACTTTATTGTGGTATAGAATAAAGAAAAATTCTAAAACTAAAAACAGAATCAAACTTTAGATCAAAATATTCTTTTTGCCATACGTTACCGGAAAGTCGGGCAGGAACTGTATAGAAACTGCTTTTAATGCTTTCCTTCTTGTAGAGTCAAAGAGAGTTGCGGGTGGAAAGAGGAAATAAGGCGAGACCCAATTTTTCTGCCACTTAAAAAGTTTCTCATAAATAAAACCGCATGTTTATCGTTCTGTGCAAGGAATCCACAACTTTGGAGGTAGAAACTCAGTAGGATCCAAGCCGAAAACTTTTTCCGGCACATGAAGATATTTCTGCTGTGATTTTTGTGATAGAGACGAGTTTAGATCGAGGCGGAATAGCGATTCCCGGAATTCAGAGGTTGGGGTTTTCGGTTCGGATTGTACACGGAATTTTATTTGTTGTAATAACAAACTATACTATAGCCAAATGTCATGCCTTTGACCCCCATATCCCGTAACTCTGTGAACTGCTTGTTTGTTGTTACTTCCTTATCGTCGTTTTTCCTTTACAAATGTTTCCCGATTACATTTTAACCCACAGAGATGGGAAAATGTCAGAAAGAGGGTGGAGTGCGACGGTGGCGACATCAGAACGCATTGAAACAATCGTCTCGATGGCGCCTAAAGTACTTACATTTCGGTGCTTTACTATTAATTTACCCGTATATCAGGAATTATTAACAAATGTATACGTCCTCGGTGTATATAGTAAATAGATTATAGAATGCTACTAAACACGCAGCCAGCTAATTAGTGAAACTTTCAGCAACTGGATAGCATCATGACTATAAAGTTAATAGAAATCATTCTGCATTCATACCTATTTAAGATAATGTTTTTTTCTGTTGACTTTATTTCATGATTTGCTTTTAGATAACTCAGTAATTATGAAATTCTGGAAATATTGCGAAATTGGGACAATTTAAGAAGAAGTACTTCAATACTTAATACAAAAGTTAAACATAAGAAAAGCTGCAATTGCCTGGGGCCAATCGTCAAGTAATTTATATAATGACAGACAAAATGTTTATTTAAAAAAATCTATTCGTATTGATTACGGGGAAAGGAGTGGTCCAATTGGATTTAGATACATGGAATGATTAGGTAAAATCATATTTTAAACACATTTCGACTTTATACATTTTTCGATAAGATGCACAGTTTTCGAGAAAACAGAAAAAAAAAGTTGTGTGGCAGAGAGCAGAAGAAGTGATCCGATTGGATTTTGACATATGGATAAGTTATGTAAAATCCTATTCTAAACACATTTTACCTTTATAAATTTTTCAATATGACTCATTGTTTTCAGGATAATTGCAAAAAACTGTTTCGTTTGTGTGGGGTAGGGGAAAAGGAATGATCCGATTTTTCCCGTCCAAGAACTTAGCATAGCCGTATACGAGAAACGTAACTAGACAATATTTCAAGTCTCTAGCTCAATCCTTTCGAAATTTATGGAGTTCAAGGATGGATAGACAGACGGACGGACAGACAGACGGACAAACAGACGGACAGACAGGCGATCGGACATGCGGAAATCAGAATCTTTTGTCATCCCTAACACCCTGGTGTAGTTCATTTTTATGTCAGATAATTTAGTATGACAAACGATATACTAAATCTAATATACTCCGATATGATATATCATATAGAGTATAAAGATTAAATCCGTGCTGGGGAAATTCATGTAAAAAATTGCAGTGTGTCCAGAGGTGGACAAAAAGGGGCATTTGCAAAAATAATATTGCCATGAATTATCAATATTAAAATGTGGTGCCTAGTTTTTGGGGGTCCCATGCAATGCGAGGGCTGTCTGAAAAGTAATTGGCCTAGTCAAGAAAACACAGCTTTTTTTTTGCAAAATTTTTCTCAACATGGTCTCCTTTTAGGGCGGTACACTGTTTCCAACGATTCTCCAATTTTTGGATCCCCTTTGAATAATAATACAATTTCTCGAAGCCCTCAAAATAGACCTCGGTTTCAGCGATGACCTCCTCGTTCGACCCAAATCTCTTACCATCGAGATATTTCTTCAAGTTTGGAACTAGATAACAGTAGGAGGGGACCAAATTTGGAGAATGTGATGGATGAAGAACCAATTCATAGCGCAGTTCATGAACTTTTCTCATTTACGCCTCTTCTATAGAGGAAAAGTATTATATTCATGGCGCAGACCGACTCGAAAACGACAATAAATAGAAAATTTCTGATCAGTACCAAATCCTTTTCAGGATAAATCTTGAAGATGTCCTCGCATATGCCTGTTGGTCTGTCCGTTTTACGAATCATAAATAACTCGTTGAGCTAAAGACTTGACATTTTTTTGTGAATAAGTTTTACGAAAATCGTGGTTTTCTATCAACGAAAAGTAACGGTAGCTATAACGGGTACCTCCCATACAACGGTTTTTACAAATATACATTAAAGGTACCGCTCCACATGAGAGTAAATACGCGAGTAACTCTCAAAAACTCTCGAGAGTTACTCGCAGGAGATTGTCCATTTGAGAGTTAATTTCGGCGATTTTTCTCTTTTCAAGACCAGTATCTTGATTTATTTGACTTCTTGCTTTGGCGAGTTCTCGAGAGCTACTAGCGAAATTCAAACGCCGTTCGTATCTGGCGAGCAACTCCCCGAGAGTTCAGTGGGTGCGTGTCGACTGGAGAGTAGAATCACTTTTGATAGCTCGCAGAAACTAGCTCGCGAGTTTTTGTAAGTTTCTGCGAGTGACTCTCAGAGACGTGTCCATTTGCGAATAGCTGCTATCGAGAGGTTCTCGCCGGCATTTACTCTCATGTGGAGCGGCACCTTAAAGGAAAAAATGTAGAAAATTTTCTATAAAACGGTTCTCAAGATTTTGAAAAAAAATTATTTTTTACATATTTTTTTTTAAATTTAAATATTGCAGAGGAAAATTTGGTTTTGATCACAATTGATATTTATACCCGTATGGTGAAACCAAAGGGCATATTAACTTTGCCTTACCGTTTGTAACGCCAAGATCCCGTCATCGCACACAAAAATGAATTACACCAGTGTGTTTAGAATGATAAAAATAATTAATCTTTGGATGTCCGTCCGTCTGTCCGTCCGTCCGTCTGTCCGTCCGTCCGTCTGTCTGTGGCGCGGATTGCGGGCGCACGGATTGAGCTACAGACTTGAAATTTTGCGCAAATCCGTTTTTTCGTAAAATGCAAGGCTAAGTTCGTTAATGGACAAAAATGGACCATTAGGGGGGGGGTACCCCCCATACGAACGAAAAAGTTTTTTGTGAATATCTCAAAAACGGTGCATCTTATTAAAAAAATGCAAGAACAATAGTTATTTAGGATATGATTCTACATAAAACTCCCATACATCAAAATCCGATTGGAATAAAATTTAAAAAAATCTTATTGGAATGTTTGACTTCAAAGTGGAATTTTGATACAATTGTTCAAATTTTGATACGAATATCACCATACGGGTTTTCAATAATTGCCAGATTGGCAATTATAGCTTTTGTTATGTTTTTAGATATATTCATTAAAAAGTAAAAAATTTGTCGGATTTTAGTGTAAATTGCGCCGCTTTGTTATAAGAAAGTCATGTGCTGTTTACATGAGACCAAAATTGTAGATATCATAAAAAGTTTAAAACCGATCTCTAATTGGAATAAAGATAATTTTAATTTTCGTTCAAGTTAATGCAGTTATACTTGTTATTCAAATTAAATAACATCCATTACAAAGGAATAAAGATATTTTAATTATGTCAGGAAAATTAACAGCTTTTCCCTGCATATAATGATGAAACTTTTATTAAACCTCAAGAACGGAATAATTTTGTGTCACACAAGCTAAAAACCATAAGATTTCTCTACAGACATTATTAAGTTGTCAGTACCAAATAAGTACTTTAATCTTCATAGTATCTCTGGCCTCTCGCTTTTATCATTTCATGAATAAAACCATCGGCCATCCTCGAGGATTTTAATTTCACCGACCCGCACTCTTTGATTCTTCGAAGAAATGTCTTTCCTCTGTAAATGAAAATGCTGGTGGTGCCAGGTCTCTAATATATATACAAATATATGCATAGTTTATAAGTAGATAGATGGGATTCCTTAAAATTCGTGTACAGGACGACGTCAAACAGCCAGAGCTCGCTTGAAATTCAACTAAGTCTGTTTTATTTTATTTTTTGTCCTTCGGATATCTTCCTGTGCAACTCATCTGTTTCAGAAGTTTTTATGGACTTTTGTTATTTTTTCCTTTGATAGCGCTCTCTTCCACAAAACTCAATTTGAAATAATTCATTCCAACACACGACGGCGGTCCTAGTTCGCCCTCGAAATTTCAACCAAATCCTGACCCCTCCAAACCACACAAATAATATCCTAGAAATAGCACCACCAGAATCCCGAATAGTACGGAGGCTTTAAAAATGCGTATCGCTATGCGCTAAAAAGCCGTCCGCTGCGGAGACAAGTATCGATGTGTGAGTTTGATACTTGTGGGCGCCCTTCAATTGCTGGTCATAATTTACCTTCTTTCGTGTATTTTGTGGGGATAGTCCTCGCTTCGGTTGGTTTTATCCGTCTCTAATCGCACTGAAAACACCAAAACCTGATACCAACTAGCATAAGTGGCATGAGTTCTCGCTTGGAATACGGGATGTACGTACACGGATTTAAAATATTGTCTATATATGTTTCCTTGCTACCTTCATTTCCATATCAATTTCCTTGTACCACCCTATATGAAATCCGATGATCCCTTTAAATTTTAGAAATTTACAAATCCAAAAAGCAAAGATAGAATGTTTCCCTATTTGGTTAAATTGCATCTTTTAAAGGTCGACGGCGACCGACGGTGTAAAAATGTTCCGGAAAATCCGTATTCTCAGAGATAAAGGACGAATACATACGAGGATAGTCATAACATATATTTCACAAAATATTTTTGCTAAAATTCAAAAGAAAGATTGTATAAATAATCAATTCGGAGGGTCGTTTCAAAAATTTTGGGGAGCAAATGTCAAAATGCCAAGAATAGCTGTGTTTGTGGGTGAAGCAATCGTGAAGGGTGTTTTACTTTATATATAAATTCATTGGGATTAGGGCGCAAATATAGCGTATTTTGATTACGAGAGAGGTAATAAATACGTTTTTGGTTTCCTTAGGATGTGTGAATTGTGTGTACTTTAGTTTAAAATAAATTAAAATAAAATTTCAGAGGGTGAAAATCTGCTCATTTGTGAAAGGGGAAAACTTGTTTTCTACTTTCTTGTACGAAGTATAGTAAAATATTATATTCATGAAAAATTTCGACCTCTTAAATTTACTTAAAAAACATTCCCCGTGCACTCCCGAGTCGATTGGAATCATATTTCAAAAACTAGAAATAAAGCCCGTCATATGATGGGTGATTGCAATCTTGGTAGAAATTCCGTAAGACTGTGTTTAGATTGAGACTTCAAGCGCCTGCCTCGGCTCCTTTTCGCACCTGAGTCTTTAGACTAGGGCTTTACTAGAAAGGGCAAATCTGAAATTAGTGAAACAGCCGAATCGGAAGTTTCAAATAAAGTTTTTGATTTTGTAAATTGCTGATTGAGTTCAATTAAACACAATGTTTCGTTGTGAAAATTTACCCAATGGCGCCAATCCCGTCATAATTGCCCTGAGGTTCAGAAAACAGTTGGAGATGAGTTTACAGAGAGGCAAGAGAAAAGGTAGATTTTAGTGGCCAAAAACTGTCATTGGTAGAAAACCTACCCAATGGCGCATAACGTGTCAAAATTGCTCCTACGATTCAGAAGATGGAAGGAGAGGAGATTACTGGCCAGGGGGGAGGGTAGGTTTTGATCGTAAGTAACCAAAACGGCGGCTTTTTAAAAATCGCAATTGAGTTTTTCGCAATTTACTCCGAAACTACGCGCTTTGCAGTATAGTCTTACGCCTGGAAAAAGTTGGACGTCTTTTACTAGAACTGAGTAAAATAATGGTTTTTTTGCTGATTGTATGTATGAGATGAATTGGTGGGAATGAGCGATGGGGAGTGGGGAGGTTGGAAGGGGAAAAGGGATAAAGTTGGGTGGGGGTGTAGGGGGGGATTTATAAGACCTATAAGTGACAAGCGGATAAACGAATACTCCACAAGCTCTACGAAAAGGAAACGGAAAAAATTACAAAGAATGATTCTTTTCGGTTTTCAATGCTATGTGGAAAAAATCATTCGCCAATTTTATTTTATAACATTCGATTCACGAATGATTCAAATGCAAAAGAATTTTATTTTTGATTCGCGAATCGAATTTTCCCATACCCTGATTTTAGCACCTATATTTTGCATATAATCAGATCCTAAATTACGCAGAGAAAAAAAAAATTTATTATGGGGAATCGTAATAGGGAACTTTTTTATACTAGGAAATCGGAAATACAACTAAAATAGTTAACTTCAATCACAAAAATAGTCAAAATCGACTATTTTTATAATCAACAGTAAAATCTAATATTCTGTGGTTAAATTGACTATTTTTGTAGTTGAAATTAACTATTTTAGTTGTATTCCCAATTCCTTATTTTTTATAAAATAGTTCCCTATTACAATTTTCTAAATTGATTCCCTATTATAAGATTATTATTTTTTCTCTGCGTGTACTCATCATGAATCAACTTTGAAATTTGTTCCCGAAGATTCTTTAAAAATACCCTTTTTTCTTAACAGTTGACCATTTTTCGGTATTTATGAAAAGTGTACTAAATATTTTAGCTCGGTAACGATTCCACATTTTAAATTTCTTACGGTCGTCAAAACATACATTATTTTTTTTTACAGGAACTTATAAGTTTATAAGAAAATTCTAATTGAAAACTATTTATCGGTGGGGTTCAAATGATCCAAGACACTGTTAAGATGACGGGTGTTCCAAAATATAACGAGTGTTCCAAATTTTAGCTCCGACTTTAACTTTTTCTGCCAAGTCAATGTTTCTGAGGCTGTATGCCATGTGGCACCGTCCTGTCGCGACCATAATTGAGGCGTTAAAAGCTAGAGTGGACCAAGCCACATAATCGAGTTTTTGAAGCTTTTCCACTTTTGTACTATTATTGACTGTAAATTTTTGGAAAAAAAAATTTCTGTGGACTTTATTACTTAATGTTGAAATGTTCTTTTGTGCATCCAAACATTTTTATCTAAAAACTCACTCGCAATAGTGATTCAAACACAAAAAAAATCACGATTTCGACATGTGCGTTGGTCCACTCTAGCTTTTAACGCCTCATTTGATCGAGGTCCATATCTTCCAATACAAAACCACCACCAAACACTAAGTTTTTGAGGATGCATCGGACTTTCAAAAGTCGGATAATTTTACGTACTCAACGATGGTAAGTATGAGTCGTTTTTATTGAAAGTATGCCATTGAATAAACCCTCATTTATTAGAACTTGTGATAAAGTCATAATTAATATTCTCACCATCTTTAGTTGAACTTTAATAGTTTTTGTTAACGAATAATACAAAAGTACCATTTTATAATAAAATAATTGTGATATGTAAAAAATATATTTGATACAAAGAAAATCATATCATTTGTAATAGCTAAGGTAGGTCATTCACATGCGTGAAACGGGAGTGGAAAAGATAAATTTCTATTATCCTTGCGTATGGCGCGTGTCATATAATGTTGAATAATACTTTTCCTTTATTCTATCAAAGGTGTTTCCTTATATATATATTTTTTTAATGAAATTTATTGCCAGCTTAATGACTTCCTCACAATGATTTTTATTTCCATTAATATACACATGGCCAGAAACTGTATTAAAGTTAGTTTTACATGCTTACTACCCATAAACCTAAAAAATAGAGGAATTTGTTTTTATAACTAAACGTAATAATACCACCTGTAACTTTTGTGTACAAATTTCTGTTTTTCATGTATTCAAAAACATGTTCAATGGGGTAAAAATGTTTTTGATGTGTAAAATAAAATAGAAACATTCTTTTGAGAAAAAAGAACATGGACTCTGAGATTTTGTGTAAAAAAACATTTCCTGAGCACTCCAAATTAGGCTGTGCTAACGAATTTCTCACAAATTGAAATTTTGCAGACACGTTCGGCAGTAGCTCCAATGCGCGCCCTGCCCTATTAACCCATTTTGATCCAGCCTTTCTATTCCATAACTGTTCGATTTTTCGAACATAAAAATCTAGGACTAGTGAATCTGGTGATCTTGCAGGCCAGTGTATTGGGCTGTTCCTTCCAAACCAGTGATCTTGGTAGTTATCATTCAACCAGGTTGTTACGGGCCGGCCATATTGACTTGGGGAACATTCTTTAAGAGGGACATCAACCAGAAGTTGTGGTAGCAGAGAGTCAGAAATTCCAGGTATGAATCAGAGTTCGATTTTGGTGGAAGTAAGAAAGGACCAATTAAGTTATCATCAAACACACTCCCGCCCACAAGTTGACACTGAAACGCTGCCCTAGACCCTCTCGTACAGCGCCCGCACGACTTCTTCCTTGAGCCTCCCCGGTTTCGTACAGTAAAGTTTAGGAGCTCTTTCATTCCGCGAACAACAAAACTTTCGAATGATTTACCATCCAATGTGTTCCCCCCGGGCTATAACCTGCAGAAGTTCAAGGAGAACATAAACCGACATCTCTTTTCGTCCTTCCGACCATCCTGAGCTGTGCTTCGGTATTGAAAGGTCTTCCCCTAAGCTCTGGCTGAAACTATAAAAAAAATATTCATCCGGAATCGCAAATTATCACAAAAAAAATTTTTTTTTATTATGACGACACGCACCTATTCGTTATAATTATGGCTATTCTGGAATCCGACGTTAAACCAAACTCAGCCGATTCGATTCGCCACTCGATTGGTATTCTGGTATTCTGAAATTTGTAACGAGTAATTCTACCCTCAAAACGTTACTAAGGCCCGTTTGCGCATATTATTCTTAAAAAATTAAGTTGTGGTTAGCCTACTTAAACCGTAGAAATTCTTCGACTTACATTTTTTAAGTTGTACATAAGTTGCTAAGTTTTGTTGGTGCAAACGGCACTAAATCATACACAATCCGGCAAAAGTGAAACGCAGCGGATTCGAGAATACAAATTGAGGTGAAATCGAACAAACTTAACTCTACTTTGGATTCCAGAATAGGCATGAATATTTTGAGTACAAAAGAAAAATTACATTAAAGATCCGAACTTTAATTTAAAATTGATTTCCCCTATTAGCGAATGAAAATTTTTGTTTCCCTTTGAAGTCACGTTCTATCGATTTTATTACTAGTATTTTCCTTTTGTGTTGGGAAATGTGAAACAGTTCGAGAGGGATCTTTTGCCAGCGTCACAGTTTTCCCATTTTTTTTATATTTTTAGACTTTTCTGTTTCAGAAATCACCCACACAGTAATGTACGCTATAGGTATATAAAATATATACTTGGGTAATTTTTCTCGCCCTGTTCATTGTGCCAACCTGTACTTTCACTTTCGTTATTGTCGGTAGGTGAATGGAGGACGTGCTTCAAGAGCCTGTCCATCTCGACAATGGAGATGAAACTTGGGAAAATCTAAGGCATTGACAAGGGAAAACTGTTGTGAGTCGATACGATTAACATCTTTCGTCTTTCTACAACGTATTTCTGTCTACTTGTGTATTGGTTAAGGGAAAGTTCTCCCTTGTCTTTTGCTTGTCTACATTAATAGAAATAGACAGTTCTGTATGTACAACTGGGTTTCAGTATAGGGTGAGATCTGCCAATCGAATTAATGTTAAAAAATTGGACATTTAACAAAATAATAAGCGTTTGGAAATGACAAAATGCGTGATTATTACCGACAATGAACACAAGATTTTCAAAATATTCAACAAATACTTATTTATGCCAAGTTAATAAAATCAAATCCATACAGAAATCCGTCGATTTACAACGTTTTTGGGGGTTGTATGTATCGAAACGGTCTTGCATTTTTATTGATCATTTTTTCAAATATGTACATTATGTATGTGACAGAGCTATAAATTCTGAACAATGACTATTTAAAGTAAATAGTTCAAAATTTCGAAAACTTCAAAAAAAACGATTTTTTTTAAGTTTAGCGTTGTCGATTGAATTTTCGTCGTCGTGTACTGGGGTTGGGAAGGAACGTTGTAAATCGAAACGTCTTAAATCGCGACGCTCTAAATCGAGAAATGCTTGTATTTGAAAACAAAATAAAGATCGAGTTAAATCGTTACATTTTCGTCACAATATCATGAATATTTATAATTTATTTATTTTCTTTTCATTCGTAACAGACGATTTACATACATTTTTACTATTCAATGAAGTTGTTTCTTACGTACCTTTATTTTCTTTGCTTTTGTTGTAACAGTGTTTACTCTTGCACAATCTTATGTTCTTACCGCTGGTTATACGTTAAGGATTTTCTTCAGGCGATGCGCAATGCCTATGCTAACACGGAAATTGAGTTTTAAGTGGGAAAACGACGAAAACATGAATGGAATTTTATAATAAATACACACCACAGAATACGATAATGCCACAGAAAGGTAAAAGATAACAGGATAAAAGAGAAAATGCTGTCAATGTTTGCATCTTAATTTCAAAAATTTGCAAATCAAATTCCTTTTAAAACTTCAAAAAACATATGGGGTGGTGTGGATTCTTTTACTCGATTTGCATTTTTACCAAGAATTTTGAGTTAGGCAACAGATTTTATGTGAAAAGTTGAGGTATTTCCAATGGATTTTGTAACATAATATTTATTGGAAGACATATTTGTGCATAATCACATAAATGTGCGTAACTTTGTCTATTTAAGGAAAAAATCTTGAAACCAAATTTCAGAACTATGACTTTCATATTATTAAAAAACCGAAAGTTACTGCTTGGTGCTAACCACGCTATTAAGCCCAAATCAGACTAACGATTGCGATTACGTTTACGATTAAACTTCTCGACCAATGAGATCAAAGCTTTCAACGATAGAGACTTTCATTTTCCTATCGTTGAAAGCTTTAAGCGTAAACCGCAATTCACCCACGCGGTGAAAGTAAAAACTACGCATTTATATGAGTAAATGTATAATTGCGCATTGCTCAGACGCGTGGCCGCGTCCGTGCCGCGTAGATTAGACTCAGTCTACTTTTAGACGCGGTGACAACTACTAGATGCCAGAACAAAATAATGCCGCACGCACGCACGCGTAATTGTAGTTTAGGCTTTAATCTCATTGGTCGAGAAGCTTTAATCACAATCGAAATCGTTGGTCTGAATTAGACTTTTGTCTAAACTGCTATCGCAGCCTTTGTTCTTGCAAGATTACAACAAAACCTTAGAATTTTTTTTTTGGAATCTCAGTGCGGGATTTGACGATCCAACAGTTGATAGCTGCTAAGTTTCGCGTTAGCACCGAAAACCTAAATATTTCGGAAGAAAAAACCTGAGACACAAAACAATAAATTTTCAGTATTTGACTTTATAAAAATCGTTTCCTTGCGGCATAATTTGTTGTTATGCCTCCCATAGGGAGGGATAGAGGGAGGGGATGGAGGCATCCCCTCCCTCTATCCGTCCCTATACACCAAAAACCTGTAGCGTCATTGTCGCTAAACTGAACTCTTGCCAAAATACTAAAACGTATGTCATTTATCGCGATCTGTCACCCATTTAGCACCACCTGACAAGGTCGCCGTAGAACATTTTTTTCTTAGTTGGACCAAGATCTAGATCCTGCAATAAATTTTGTCCCGTTAACTCCTCGTTTTTTTTTTAACAACGAAACCGCGGTATAAAACGCGATCTGTCACCCATTTAGCACCACCTGACAAGGTTGCTGTAGAACATTTTTTTCTTAGTTGGACCAAGATCTAGATCATGCAATAAATTTTGTCCCGTTAACTCGTCGTTTTTTTTTAACAACGAAACCGCGGTATAAAACGCGATCTGTCACCCATTTAGCACCACCTGACAAGTTTGCTGTAGAAGAATTTTTTCTTAGTTAGATCAAGATCCAGGTATTCAAACATATTTCGTCCCGTCAACTGTTCGTTGTTATTTTTTGTTCTACGGCTCCCGGGCTATTACGGCGACAATCCAAATTTTAAACTCATAGCTTCTATATACAATCAATCCGACCAACTTTGCCGTCAAAATTTCATGGTTGATTCAAAATGAAATCTTATGCGGACGTCATAAAATCTAAATTTCGTCCCTCAAGGTGAAATTAAAGAAAGTATTAGGAAATATAGTTCGTATACTGTGTTGCTTACATTCACATTCCTAATTTGTATGATAATTGGTAACAAAAGAATGTTATTTGTGACTCACCGTCCGACTGTCAAAATCTAATGAAAGACAAATGACGTTTAGAACAACAAAGTGTGCCAATTGTATTTTGCGCTTTAGACCCAAAACTATTTCAGTCAGAATTTTATGAAATTTTCGGTAAAAATATAATTAACAATGCCTAAAACCCATCAAAAAAACACTAAAAAACCGCTTTTGATTTTCGAATGTCCCGTCCTAGGGAACCGATTTTAATGCCGTTTTCGAATACATATCCTTAGTAATGTGGGGTATGTTCTAGGCTTCTATTTTTTACCACCCCGCCTGCCATAAAAAAATAAAAAGAATTAACATATAAGGGTTGCTGAGAACCACCCGTCCCATACTCAAAAAAATTGAGGCAGTACGTCAAGAAACTAATAAATGCATTGTACCGTATGTGGTATGGTGGGTCAAAATGGGTGAAAGCGATCAACCTGAGGAGTCGTCGAATCGACACTCGGCTGTGACCCTACGGAAGTCCTACCAAGGATGCGGTTACCTGTCATAGGTCGGGCCTTAACTCTAGCCTGTAAAATATTAGATATTTTGGTACCTACAAATGTTTTAAATAAAGTTTTGTATTTTTCATTGCGTGGGACATTTTTTTATATTTTAGTTTTTTTGTTTGTGTATTTGTTAATCAATACTTTGTAGTGGAAAATTATGCTGTTGTCTATAATCAATCGATCGAGCAGAAAATTAATTTCACGCTACTTACCTGTTGTATTACCTGTAATCTAAGCAACAGCAGAAGAAATTCTAATCGATAAGCACTCACTCATGTGTCTGTTAAAATATTTCATCCATCGTATCTCTACTGAACTTACAGTTATACTGGAGCGAAAACCAAATTGATTTTTTTTTTGCTTCCTTTTGTTGTAGGCGACTTATTATAGTATGTTATCATCTGTGTCCAATTACCAAAATAATAAAGAAAATCCTAATTAATTCCCGGAAAATTTCCATCTTTTTCTGCGCCCGGGGTTTCCATCTTTTCCTATAGTTTATTATAAGGTTTACCATATCCTAATGTTTATTATAAGTAGTTAAGATGTCATCTGTTGGTTCAAGTATTTTTTTTTTCTCGTTTTCTTCTTCGTTTTTTGTCAAGTGCATTTGTGAGAAGATGGATGACAGCAGCTTACGATATATTTTGGGGAAATCGTTCTACATTATTATGTACATTTTATTATCATTTTCCTACAAACCCAAGACGCTTCCCTGTAGACTGAACCAAATTGCTCCTTTCTTCTATAAGTGGAATTTCAAGTAACAATAATTGGATTTTATTTTTAAACTGTGACTGTGTGAGAACCATGGGCAACACTTACGAATAATACATGCAGATGGAGATGATGATTCACAGGGAAGAACAGAAAGTAATTAGGTCGACTGAACTAGAAGTTAAAAAATTAATTTTTAGAAGTGGATTAATGCATGATTTTTCTGATATCATGTTGGTTCGCATCCAGAAAATGAGGAAATTTGGATATGCTTTTTTTTTAAGTAAAATATTAAGTTAATTTGGTACTTATGGGGATATGTACACATTAGTTTGGTCTCATAATATGCTTACACTTATATTAAGCAGTTCAAAACATGGTCGACCTTTTAAATAAACAAAGAAGGAAGGCTAAGCACATCTTGCTTCGTTTTATGTGTACAAACATTCTAATTTTGGCTATTTAATACCTAATTAATAAAATTACTACTTTTACGGTATTAATCTACAAACTGACCTAAATTTTACCCCTAACGATCATTTTTTTTACTATCTTATACTGAAAGTACAAAGTACATAGTATAATTAAGTATTTTGAACATGAAAAATTTAAACCTCTAAATTTTGTATAAAATTTCCTCGACTTTTGTCTGTTACTATAACTCGGAATTTTAAAACGCACGGAAAAACCACCCAAATTACATGCTCCAGTCCAATATTTATGGGAAAAAACGGCATAGTGTCCAATGGGAGTCAGCTGTAGCGCTGAGGATGATGATAATTTTTTGCTGGGTTTTTTAATGGTGTTTTAGTGCAATTATTTGGGGTTTTTTTGGTGACCTTTTTTTGAAAAAATCCCGGTGGATTGTTTTTTGGGTTGGGGAAAATAACAACCCTGCTTTTCTTCCTCTTTCGAGCTTTTTTCAGATTTAAAGTTAAAAAAGAGAATGGAGTATTGTCCAACTTCGGATGTGGGACGATATAATTATTGTAAAGCCGTAAAAAAATTCTCCTAAGGAGAAATTTTCAAGGAACTCGTGGACGTTACCAATTAATTTTTTTTCTTTACAGAAATGAGCCGAAAGTGAAAATTTTCAGCGTGTCCAAAAAATATTTGGCGACCTCCCATGAGAGAAACCAGTTGGGAAATCATGCTCTAATAAATTGAATGTCAAAGCATCTGATACTGGTATACAAAATTTGAGGTTATTAGTTCGTGAGTTATTGTGGATTCAGTATTATGGTGGATCTCCATTACTGAAGCATTCGACGTGTGCAAAAAATTGCATATAAATAGAAAGAGACAAATCTCTGTAATTGTCAGTGGGAAAGACAGAAGACGAACGCGATGTTTTTATAGATAGTTTTATAGGATATACATCATAGGAATTTGAACCTTATTCCATGACCACAACACTCAACTTTCAAACATTATCTAGACTTCAAAAAAATCTCCCAACCGTGTGACAGTTGACATCGCCTTTAAATATTGTAATAAAATGGATTCGGATAGCAAAAAATTACTAATCGATATAATTTTCGATGAAGATAGCACAAGTGACAGTGACAATAAAGACCGTGTCGTAAAAAAAAGAGAAAGTTCTGGGCTCATGAATATTACAAGGATCGGGACATAAATGGGGCATTTGTGGGCGTTTTTGGAGCATTACGTTGTATACGCGATCCGAGTTTCTTCTGCAAATATTTGCGAATGACGGCCACACAATTTGAAGAGCTTCTCCAAATGGTTAGGCCATTAATTGAGAAGCAAGTAGTGATTCGCGAACCACTATGCGTAATTTTACAGCAGTCAAACAAGAAATGTCAAAACACAACTTAAATGTATTGGACCTCCCTATTTGTTTACGGAGAATGTGTGAGTTTAATTGTATAGTTGCACACGATCTTTATAGGAAAAGTTAAAGTCGTTCAACTTCATCTACAAACGCGACATCTGGCGACGTGTGCATCCTATAAAAAAACTACAAATGCGACATCTGGCGACGTATTGCATTTTTTCTGCACACGTTGTTCTCTCTCTTTTTTACGAAGGCCTTTTTACGTAAGTGTGTCTCTATATTTTTGCACACGTCGAATGCTTCAGTAATGGAGATCCACCATTAAACGAAATCATATTGTAGTGTGAAATAATAGAATATTTAAAGAAAATATCGTCTGAAGAAAAAAATGTTAGGTCATGTTCATAAAATATGCCACGTCTTATGAGATGAAGGTACCCCCGATCGCGACGAGGTGGGACAAAGGGTAGAACTGGTTCGAAAAGACCCGAAATGGGCGTGACTGCTCCTTACAAATGCGGTAAAAATCATTTGTATAATAATTTTTGCTGTTGAGCAACAAATGGATTTTTTCCTATCAAGATTATTGTGTGAAGGTCGATTGAAACCGTTATAAAACAGATAGACAACAACAATTCTGAATTACCCGTTGATAAATCTTTATTACTTTTTAAATAATAAATGCGTTCACGGTCTCATATTCTTCTTATTTCGTTTAGTATATCTCCTTGACTCGTAATTTCCTTCTACTTTCAACGTAATATCTTAGTGGAAATTCTTTTGCCTTTTATATTCAGTAAGCAATGATAAAACGTGACACAATAAAATCAAAATTATAGCATTTTACGTACGTTTTATATCTGTCGTTGGTACGCTTAAATACAAGAAATTCATCTTGTGGCACTTTTCCTTTTGGCGTTTGTCACAGGATTTGTGACATAATAATAATAATAATTTATGAATGTCTCTTGGACTTATCGCGGGATTGTCTTGTATTTACATATATATAAAAAAAAGAATACAAAAAAGCCAATACTGACAAAGTTAGGTAATACTAAATTCAAGAATAATTTTTCAATGTCATAAAAGTTTTTGTTGAAGCAAACGCACTGTATTTTACTTTTGCTTTATATCCAATTGATGGTAATGATCTTCTATATAATATATTTTTTTTACTGACCTTGCCGAAAAACTGTAGCCATCAAATGATTTTCTTATATCGATAAAAATGACATTTTTAATTGCGTGCGATATTTCGATGGCATCTTAAGTTAATTTCTGAATTTGTGCTAAGTTGTTCTGCCTGGGAATGCAAATACAGGGGCCGTATTATGTAACTCGAATCGATCACTGAACACCGCCCGCGAAAAAGAATTGCATTGGTGTCATGTAAAATCGTTTCAAATAAAATTTAGTGTCATTATTGAATAATTGTAAATAATTTGTTGTTCGTTTTTTCGTGTTTTTTTGGCAAGACAAATGTAGGAAATTTATTCGATAACAGTGTTTCCAATTCAATAATTATAAGGAAAATCTATACGGGATAAAACTTAGCACTGCCTTTAGAATAGTAACTATTAGAACAATCTTCTTGTTATTTTTTTTTATACACAGAAAAAAGTGATTGGTAAGTTCATAGATTTTCAGCTAACCACAAAAAATATTTGAGTTACTGACAGAAGTAGACAGTTAGATGCTAAAATGCAAAAAACAATTGGCCCGACACAACATTTACGTCGACATTTCAGATTTTAAACTCATAGGACTCTATGCTTCTGTATACAATCAATTCGACCAACTTTGCTGTCGTAAAAAATTGAATCGAATTTAACTTTTATCGGTCAGCTCGCCGACAAAATTTCGTGGTTCATTCAAAATGAAATCTTATGTGGACGTCATAAAATCTAAATTTCGTCACTTAAAGAAAGTATTAGGAAATATAGTTCGTCGGCTGTGTTGCTTAGATTCACATTCATATTATGCATGATAATTGATAACAAAAGAATGTACAGTAGAATCCCGATAATTCGTACCCCGATAATTCGTATATGCCGCTAATTCGTATGAATTTGCTGGTCCCTTGAAAAAAATCCCGATAATTCGTACCCCGATAATTCGTATATCCCGCTAATTCGTATGAATTTGCTGGTCCCTTGAAATACGAATTATCGGGATTCTACTGTATTTGGCTCACCGTTCAACAGTCAAAATCAAATGAAAAGCAAATGACGTTTAGAACAACAAAGTGTGTGGAATTGTATTTGGAAGACAACATAAAAGTTATGATCTACTTTCGTCAGTAGTTCAAATATTTTTTGTAGTTGGCAGAAAATGAACGAAAATTGTAGGTAAATTTAATAAAACTTGTTTTCTGTGTAGAAGAAAAAAGGTTTTAGTAAATTCACCTACTATTTCGATAATCTAAAGCCCCGTTTAAATATGTCTAGCAAAAGACAAAAACTCGGATATAAAAACATTTAAATAACTTACATTTTGCTTTCGAATTGCAATTCCCACGATTGAAAACTATTCGAGTAAATTCGCCAAAATGAATGGCAAATCAAGATATATGATAGGGTCCCAAATTACTTCGAATTTATTTAGAAATCCGAACTCCGAACAGAATTGTCAGCTTCATCCGTGGATCCAGGATACTCTTGGACTCATAAACAATAACCAAACCCACCACACTAAGCATACTGGACCCAATTGATGGTCTAACAAAGAATTGCCCAGGTGTCGCCCCGAGATCCGATTGAAACGTTTTTAAAAGCTTTTATTTAGCTTGCTTTTGTATCTGTCTATCTGTCTGTTTGTCTGTCTTTCAGGGTAAAAATAATAAAAAATGAAATAAAGCAAAAATAAATCATTTTTTCGGCTTTCGTTACGTTTTTCGTTATTATATAACGTTATAACGCAAGTTTGAGGAAAAAACCGGAAAATCGTTTTTTCGTTACTATACGATAACGTTCCCATTCCCAGTTTTTTACGATTTTCTGGTGAGTCGTATAAAGGCGGAATGTGTTTTGAATATTATTTGGCAAAACTCTTCCCTACACTAAAATCCAATCGAACCTCTTCTTCCGCCCTCTCCCATCAAATGAACATGTTTTCTGTCAAAATTTTGTCTGCCTTATAGAAGTGACGATTGTTAACACAATATGACTGTATTGTATTTGACGATTGTCCCCTTGCAATTGTAGCTTTTCTTATATTCTAGTATAGTACCGTTTTATGCGCACTTTCTTGCCAGCCAAAAGAGTCTTTCAGAAAAAAAATGAATTTTTTACTGCTTTTACCCATTTAACTGAACAAATTCCTTAATTTCCTACAAATACACAAATTTTAGAAATACGATTTATTAATTTTATTATCAAAATGTAGGAAATTATAATCGATTCAAAAAGAAAAGAACTGGGTCAATTATCGGATTAAGAGCTTAATGCCTCTGAGTTTTATTGATATTTTTATGGAAATATATCCTATTATAGTGGAAGCACATCTATATCATAAAAATAAAAGTACATAATTTAATCTATCATACCATTAGCCACATATTTTTTTTATGTTCTTCCGTCAAACATTAATGTTTGAATATTATTGTTAATCTATAAATATTCAATAAAATAATTGTTTGATAAATGACACATTTTGTTCAAACATTCAATATTCCGAAATCTTATTGTTTGAAATAAATTCCTTAACTTTTAAAGATAAACAATCAGAACAGAAATATTTCTCTAATAATTACAAATAATGGTTGGTGCTTATGGCACAATTCAAGAACTTTATGTAGTTCCTTTTTGTTCCCAAGAGGGTAGAATCATTTTCTATAAAACTTTGAACATAAAACTGAAATTTGATTGACAACAGCGTACGCTTCATGAAATTCATAATCAAATTGTAATTCGAAATAATTTCAGTTGATTCCCTGCCAGTTTTCCAGTCAACAACCGATGGCGATATGATGAATTCGGTATCGACTGAAAGTTTTGGGCACGCCATCAAATTTCCTACTTGATATATTCAACTGAATATAAGTAGGTATTTTTAATTTTGTCCCTTTTTGATGATCATTGCCGAGTAACTGGTGGCTGGAAACACCGATGGTGGTATTATTTTAGTATGTCAGGATATACGGAAAACATGCTAACTGAAAACACGAAACTCCCATTAAGTCTGACAACATGCAAGAATATACGAGTATGAAAAATTGGATGGAATTATTTGGAGACGATTCATTAGTCGGCTTTGGAGCATTGAAGAAGCAATCGCCCTCAAATTTTTCAATAGAACTTGTTAGAAGTTACAATAGAAATAAGTTTGAAGCAATACATCAAGTACAAAGTTTCCACTTAAAACATTTTGTTAGTTTATTTCTAAAAGAGTCATGAATTGGATTTACAAACTTTCTTAACTATCATCACCATCCTCGGCGCTACAGCTCTCGAAAAGCCTGGGCCTCCTCAATTGAGGTTTCATAACTTCCCTGCTTCGCACCTACAGTTTTACATGGATTGCCAACCATGGATGAATTACAACACTTGTAAGGTTTTTACATTGCAACCCATCAACAGCAGAGGCCGTGATAGCAATCTAAACCGATGATGTCGTTATCATCAAGCGACAACTATCACTACTCATTTCGTAAAGCAGGTTGAGTGACGACAGTCGGGAATTGAACCACCGACCTCCGGAACACGAGTCAAGTACTTTACCACTTGGACTACTATAAAATTAATAATATTTTGCAGGGTTTTTTCGTTTTAGCACATTAAAAGTTAAAATCGAACATATATTTGAGAAAAATTCAGGCCTTAGTTCACTTATACCACCCACTTAAAAGTTATCCCCTCTCCTTCAATCTTAAGGTGCCGCTCCACATGAGAGTAAATAAGCGAGTAATGCTACATTTACACGAATGACAAATTTGTCATTTTTTTCTTGTCATTATGTTAATTCCCGTGTAAATGGCATAATTTTTGTAATTTTTTCTGTCAGAAAATGTCAATCTCTCATAAAAGAATGAACTTGTCCATTCTTTTATGCCAGATTGTCATTCGTACAAACGCAATATTAGTTATGACAAAAGTTGAATACTAAAGTTGTCATAACTAATATTGCGTTTGTACGAATGACAATCTGGCATAAAAGAATGGACAAGTTCATTCTTTTATGAGAGATTGACATTTTCTGACAGAAAAAATTACAAAAATTATGCCATTTACACGGGAATTAACATAATGACAAGAAAAAAATGACAAATTTTTCATTCGTGTAAACGTAGCATAACTCTCAAAAACTCTCGAGAGTTACTCGCAGGAGGTTGTCCATTTGAGAGTTACTTTCGGCGATTTTTTTTTTCAAGACCAATATCTTGATTTTTTTCACATCTTGCTTCGGCGAGTTCTCGAGAGCTACTAGCGAAATTCATACGGCGCCGTTGGTATCTGGCGAGCAACTCCCCGAGAGTTCAGTGGGTGCGTGTCGGTCAACTAGAGAGTAGAATCACTTTTGACAGCTCGCAGAAACTAGCTCGCGAGTTTTTGCGAGTTTCTGCGAGTGACTCTCAGAGACGTGTCCATTTGCGAGTAGATGCTATCGAGAGGTTCTCGCCGGCATTTACTCTCATGGGGAGCGGCACCTTTATGAACGGTTAAACCGATTACGATGTTGCTTTCTCCGTTTTGTTTATATGTGCGTTTATTTGCTTTGAAATTGGATGTCGATTCGGTTTCCAGCAAACGCGGGCTTCCGAAAATGTCGAAAATCCGACTTTTCGAAACTTTTTCTGATGTGAAAGGATAAAAAAGCAAACACCTATTTAGACTTGTGTGCGATAAGTTTGATAAAAGTATCGCCTTCTCTGAGGCCCTATCACCGAACACGATACGATTGGTTCGAATCGTAAATTCAATTTTGTTGAACCAATTTTTTAATTAATGAAAAAAGTTAAAGTTTTCCAGTAAAATTAAAATTTTTAAACTACCGCTAAAAACGTTAAAATTGGTTTGTAATGGACACGAAGTCGGAGAGTAGAAGAGTAAAGACATCTATTCTATTCGTATGGAAAAATTCCTCAATGATTATTAATCACGCCGCTCAAGAACAATTTTCCCACCAGTGGATTTTATAAAAACGAATTATGGAATTTTCACGTAAAATTTACTTATTTTTATCTAATATCGGCAATTAAAACCAAATATTTTTTGCTGGGTTTTATTGGGTTTTATTGGGTGTTTTAGGGCAATTTTTTTGGGGGTTTTTTTTTGGGTGGGCTTTCTTAAAAAACCCAGCTGGTTTTTTGAGCTGTAAAAAATAGTAACAACCCTGCTTTCTTAACACAGTGAGTAACAAACTAAATCAAAATAGCCTAAATCAAATATTATATTATACAACACATTCAAAATTCGCTTCACACTAAAAAATTCTTCCTCAATTCGACTTAATGAAAATAAAAGCTTTGCACCAGTTTTTCCGTCATTTTTGAATTGTCTACGACCTAGATCTCGGTGTGCAATTTACAATTGAAATTGGAACAAGTAGTCGGTTATTAAAGTTACATCACAAAAACTCCCTTCCGGTTCATGTAGTTCTACTCGTGTCTGATAACAATAAATTCAATCACATTCTGCCCATTTAGGATCCCAATGAGTGTATAAGGTGCAAAGTCAATGTATTCCAAAGTCCCACTAGAGTAAATTTATTTTTAGATTTGCCGGAGCATGCAGGGTTTTGCATACAAGCTTTTAGCATTGCACCCTTCCCTATCGCTAGGCTCACGAAAATTGCAAAATGTCCTATTTAGATTGAAATGCATCCAAGTAGTTGATGTGCTGTGCCAGCCGTTGATATGACATGTTTCTAGGTTAATGAACAGAATTATAAATTATTTTCGTTGTGATTGGTGTGGGCTAAATGAAAATAGGATTAAGTTAAGTGTATTAAGAGCACGATAATTAAGAGTGGCCTGATTCGAATTTTAAGTAATTCATCATTCAAAACTCAATCGGCCGCATGTTTTAAAATCTCTATGACTAGGGCAAAAATAAATCTCTATGAGTACGTTTAGATTGCTGATTTCATTATACAGGGTGTTCCACTGGCTTGGACCGATGTTACCTGAAAATGCGTCAAATCGCTCGATCTTCGTTGGTCCAAAAAATCACGAATTGCGCGAAGTGAATTTTTGTTTGAACGCCCATTTTCGTAAAAGACTTCAGTGAATTTAACACGTTGTTCGATTGTTAATCTTTCCATGGATGAAATTGCCAAAGACCTAAAAACAGATGTCAAAAATCATTATGATGGTCTACGTTCTTATTGGCTTATTTTTACATTGACTTCACATACAATCTATCTATCTATCGAGACATGCCATGGAACAAGATCGTCTAACTAATCTCGCTCTTCTTAACATTTCTAGAGAAATATCTATAAAATTTGAAGACATTGTGAACAGGCTAGCGCAGCGACAGCAACGACTGAATTTATTTTTGTAGTTTATATGTTTTTCCGTTTTTATCCAGACATTGGGTGCGTTTAGACCGGTGCTAAGTTGTCAGTTTTTTCAATGTAGCGCCTGTATAAATGCATTCTATTTTAGCAATGCCTACTAGCTTAATAGTATTTTGGCACTGGTAACTCTTGACGCTGCCACATAGTTGCAAAATTAAGTTTTTTGTAAGTTAAATATTTACTTTGAACTTACCTTTTGTCTCTTTGAAGTTTTTTTTCTGCTTTTTCTAATCCTTTGTACCCTTTTCATGCTAAAGATTGCAAAAATTGTACATAAATGCGAAAAATTGGATGTCTACGCAATATGCACTCTAGTTTAGTAGCGTCGGATTAACAGTGCTAAGTTAGCGCGGTCTAAACGCTTCCATTGTCCTCTATTTAAGGCGTCCATGATTTTTTAAAAGCTTTTATTTAGCTCGCTATCTTGTCTGTTTGTCTGTTTGTTTGTTTGTCGGGGTCAAATCTTGCAATCAAATTTTGACCCACTTCTACTTGTCCGATTGACTTGAAATTTTGCACACTTATATAAGTCCGATGACAATACAATGTTTTCACTACTTCGTCCTTGTAAGGATAACGGAAGGTCCTGTAAGGATAACGTGATTATCCTTTTCTCCAAATTTTCCGGAAAAAAATCTATTCTGGGGGTTTTTGGGGTCGCTGAATCCGAATCTGTCATTAAAAAGTCAGTAAGGATAACGGAAGGTCCTGTAAGGATAACGTGATTATCCCTTTCTCCAAATTTTCCGGAAAAAAATCTATTCTGGGGGTTTTTGGGGTCGCTGAATACGATTCTCAAGTTAAAAAGCCTGTAAGGACATCTTAAATGTAAGGATATATATTCGAAGACTAAAAAGAACAAAATAAAAAAAATAAAAAAAATTTTTTTAAAAAAAGCTTTTATTAAAAAAGAATGCACTAAAAAGAAAAAAATAATTTTCTGGACGCTGTGTATCACAAACATAAAAGCTTTTAAAAAGCGAGATAAAGCATAAAACAATAAAATAAAAATTTATCTCGCTTTTAAAAAGCTTTTATGTTTGTGATACACAGCGTCCAGAAAATTATTTTTTTCTTTTTAGTGCATTCTTTTTTAATAAAAGCTTTTTTTAAAAAAAAATTTTTTATTTAAAATTTAACATCCAAAAATCCGCATCCCAATCGGTTGAAGGTCGCAAAAGGTGTCAGGTGAGAGGATTTGAAAAAAAAAAAAAAACAGATGAAGGTTAAGTTGATATAAGCTGTTTTTTTTAATGATCCGATCAGAGATCCGGATTAACTCTCATACAAATTCGTAACCCAAGTCTTATCGGGATCATGATCTGATTCGCTTTCTGAGTTAATGGGAAATTAAAAATTTCCCTTGGTGCGTGCCTCAGCTGGCGTCTTGCGGTTTCATAGGTGTATGGATATTTGAGTACTATTTCCATCGCATGAAGGGTATTACCCTATAACGGGAAAAAATCCTGGTGGCGAGGAAAATAACTACAGTAGAATCCCGATAATTCGTATTTCAAGGGACCATCAAATTCATACGAATTAGCGGGATATACGAATTATTGGGATACGAATTATCGGGATTCTACTGTATATCTATTCTAGCTGGTAATGACATGGGTTTTGAGGGGTTTTGCGATTTTAAAAGTTATTGCCACAACATATGGGTTACTATGATGCCACGGCTTGTTTCAACATAGCACAAAAACCAATTTAACCCTAATCCGCATTCGCGGTGTCTTTGAGACACCGATGCAGTTTTGAGAGTGATTGTTACGAATGTTAAAAAAGTTGTTGTATTCATGCTCCTTGACTTTGTTTTTTTAAGCCAATACTATTTAAAAACGAAAAAAAAAATTAATTTTTTTTACTACAACAATAATATTTCGCTTTTATGAAATTTCCCTTAATCCACGCAGGCGGTGTCTCAAAGACACCGTAACGGTTTTACCAGCAAAGAAAGGTTATTTTGGTATCACTTTGCTTATATTTCGCAAAATATCGGACTGTAGTAGGCGATAATAACTGTAGCACTTCCCAAAAGAGAAAACGTTGCTTCCTGTGTCCCCATTTCTAAGGTCGCGCTTTGAAGCAGATAAGTGCAAATCCAAGAAAAATGTTTGTAACGAAAATTCTTAAAAATCAATTTTATGCTACAATTATAAAAAGTACGAATAATGTACATACAAATAAATAAATATTATTAACTGAATTAAAAAATGCAAACTCAAAAAAAAAATTTTTTATTAAATTATTCTATTTTTCCGGCATGGTGTCTTTCAGACACCGCCTGCGTGGATTAAGGACAAAATTAGCCTGAGCTGATTAGGGTTAAACCCACAATAAACTCGCTTACATTTTTTTAATGATCCATATGGATCTGTTATCCGGATCATTAAAAAAAAGCAGCTATAAATTATCCGATCCTTAAATCTGTTGAGGCGTTCTCGCGTGATAATCGAGCAAATATTTAGATTAAAATACACAAATTTTAAAAACGTCTATTCTACCTTTAGAAGTATAAAACACACCGATATCACTATATAACTATTTTTTAAGAAAATCCGAAATTATCCTCCGACAAAAAAAATCTTTTTTAACAAATTCATTGTGATTTTCTTTTACGTTCGCATAATTAAAATTAGTTTGGTTACTTTGACATGTTAATATTTGTTTTCAAATCTCTAAATCTCAAATTTCAGTATTTTTTTTGCTATTTAATTCTTCACTTAAGGCGAACATCATTTAAAGCAGTGTCAGATGGTTGTGCAACCAAAAACATAACATTTTACTTTAAGGTGAATAACTTTTGGTTTACAAATTTATTTTTTGTTGCCGCATCTCTTAACTTTGGCAAGAAAAACGAAAATATAACAGAAAACACACATCTATAAAGCCGCCCCCATCTGGTGTTTTATCACTCACTATGCTTTCTTACAAGCAACTTTACGAATCTACATCTAGCCGGTCTCTTCTCGCCACCAGCGTTGTTCCCTGTGTGAAGTAACCACATGCCAAAGAAGTAAAATTAAAAGAGGACTAACCTGAATTGCAATTTTTTGGGGTCGAGTTCATCTTGAATGCCTGGATCTAGATAAAAACTCGTCAAGAAACAGTGAAAAAGAAATGGGAAAAAACTCACCATACCGCACACATGTGTCAGATTAAGGGTGGTAGGTTGGTTAAAAAAAAGGAACAAGAAAAGGTTTTGGCCATCGAAAACATTTTCTATCTTACAGAAAGGATCAGTTAACAGTTTTCAACGGAAAAGATTTTTCCTTGCTTTTGGCCTTTTGGGAGTTTTCTTGGGTAAAAAAGGTGGTTCTGCCCTTTAACATTTCCTTTTTTTGTACTTTCTTTTGCGATTCAATGGAAGAAAATGTTGTATTGACGAATAAATGTAAAACCCAATAAGCTAGGGCTATTTTTCTCAGCGTTGAATCTCAGCGAAATTTGGTAAGTGGGACTTATCCGTCTAAAAAGGAACTTTTTTTTTGTATAACACGATTTCATACAGGAATCACAAAGCAAGCGTGAAGTTTGCAGAAGAGAATCATGTGCTGTTTTTATGGGACTTTTTTTAAAAAAAGAAAAAAAAAATGCTTTGCCTTTTGTACTTCCAACAGGAAAATCTTCAAAAATCATTACATTAAAATCTCGACTTTACAATTGAATTTAATGAATTTTTATCTTATTTTTCCTTTTTCTCCATTTTCAGATAACCGATTGAGGACTATAAAAGAAATTTACATAGAAATCCAGAAAGATCCAAACACATACAAGTAAATGAGCAGAACTCTGTCGATTTTTCAGGGGAAAATCACTTTGTATAGAGAAATGACATCGTCAAACGTCAAAACGAATCCTTTTTCTAACATTATATTGTCATCATCGCTTTTACTGTTGCTGTTATCTTCGTAACACTCGAAAAAGGCAAAAAAAGGAGAAAAATTAAGCATTCCCTAAGAGATTTCTTTTATATGAACTCCATACTTCCTTCTTTTAGTTTCTCAACACAACAAAGGACTAAGAAAAGAAAAACTTCAGTTTTATTTTAATGATGATGCACTTGAAGTATCTAGACGACATTTTAATAAATGTAGAAGAATTCGTGCAGTTTTAGAGAAAAGCTGCGGTCAATCGACTTTTATTAAAAAGTACATTATATATAAATGAATTTCCATGCTAAATGCTGACAAAAACGAGCTCTCTTTCTTTTTTTTACAATACATACAATACAATTCCAATTTATTCAACGACTGATAACATAAACAAATTTATATTATTATAAATAAATTATTGATCTCCTAACGTCTATTAATGCCAAATATTTTGTAAGTTTTATACACCTACGAAAATATCTGCAAGCAACATAAATTGAAGTAGACAATTATACAAAAATAAACAATTAATCTAAAAACAGCATTAAGTGCAAATTAGTATAATCAATTGAAAAATCCAGCAACAACAAAAAAAACATTAACTGCATTATCATTGGAAGAAAATCCCATTTGAGATGGGGAATAAATGCTGCAGTAAACGACAAGATCAGGAGTTAGCCCTTGCCTATCCAACCGGATATAAAAAGAGTGACTACAATTTCGGTCAGACGGCTGTCAATAGCGGCCAAAAACACAACAATGGAGGATCGTTAGACTCAAGGTACACACCGGACCCGAATCGGGGCCAGATCAAAATTGCAACTAAAGGTGGCGTCGATATTATTAGACCACGAACAACACCATGTGAGTATAAGTTTGTATTTATAGACTAGCTTTAACCTTCACTCGGTGTATTAAAAATTTTACACTAACCGTGGACTGGGATGTAAAACACCCAAGCTAGAAAAGCCTAGTGAAAAGTGAACGCTTTGATCGAATAGATGAAAATCAGTCAAGTTTTACCAGGGATTGAAAACGTTTCGATAAACGTAAGGAAATGTTGATTTTCCGGTTTTTTTCCTAAAAATTTGCGTTATAACGTGATAGAATTTGAATTCCGTTGCAGTAACGAAAACCGAAAAAAATGATTCCGTTTTTTGGTTATTTATTTATTTTTGTTTTATTTTATTTTTTATTGTTTTTTCCCTGACTTTTACTCTAGGCCAGTGGTTCTTAACCTAGGTTCGATCGAACCCCAGGGGTTCGGTGAGTCAGTCTCCCGGGTTCAGCGGAGGTCAAAACACACACTTTTTGTTTTTATGTGAAAATCATGTTATAATGGTTTTGTTCTTTGTTCTTAATGGTTTTGTTCTTTAACGGTTTGTTCTTTAATAGTTTTGTTCATTTTGTGCACCTATGTATAAATATATACCTATATTTTGAATTTGAAAAAATCGTATTTCATTTTTCCAATTAAGAACGGTTCGGTGAACGCGCATATGAAACTGGTGGGGGTCAGTACCTCCAACAAGGTTAAGAACCACTGCTCTAGGCTTAAAAGACCATCAAAAAACGATCAGTACGAAATTGGCTTGAACATTTTTAAACCTGCCAGGATTTTGTGAAGAGTATTTTACCTTGATTATGCTGTAAATTTTAAGCTCTATTGCTCGAGTGATTTTGGAGCTGCTTCTAGCTTTATGCGAGCGTCATCTGACGGCATTCCATCACCACAAAAATTTTTGAGCGGAGTTTTCTTTCTCCCTCGAATGCTTACGTAGCTTAGCGACCGAACAGAGATGAACAAATAAAAACGTTAACAGAGATCAAACAAGAAAATCTAATGGTGATAAATGGATGGAAACTTTTTGTGGAGCATAATTTTAAAATGGACTTTTCCTCCGATTACATACCGTGATTTTAGTGCCACTAAAAAATTTCGAGAATATTGAATTCGAAATTTAAACAAATTTTAATGAACCATTAAATTATTTTGTTTTTAACGGAAAATTTCATTGATTTTATATAGCCGGTATTTTTTTTTTTTTACAATGAAATCTTGATGTCAATAAAATTGTGCTGTCTCAAAAATGTCTGCTAACCATTTGTTAATAAAAGAAAAAAAATTTATCCAGCAAATTTTCAGCAAACAGAACAGACCGCTTGAATTCGCCGTTATATTTCACTTAAATAGCTTAAGATATTAAAAATGCTTAATTATTATTGAAAAACTGGCTAGAATTGCAACAAGAATTGAGGCAAATCGCATATTTTTGAATTCTTTTTCAAATTAAGAAATATGAAATTCACATGCAAAAAGCTTTGCTTTGAAATAATCGATTCCTATTTCAAGCAATTGCGGTAGCTTTCAATTTGTTAATTTTTGCGAAATTGATTCCATGTTGAACATACAGCAGAGATTATTCTGTTTTGATAAGAAAATAACCAACAACTATTATTGAGATTCGCTGCCATGTGAATGAACATGTTTTTATTTATAAATTAATGAATTTTTGTTATCGGAGAACAAATATAAACACCGAACAGACATTGGATGTGTTTCCACCCACTTAGTTGATTAAACATCAACACAATATGTACCTAAGTTTTCATGCTGCATTCATTTCTAAGAAATACAAGAAAATATCTTCAATAAATATGGGAAAGCATCAGTCTGTAATTTTCAATCATCCATCAATCTTTTCAACATTTTTATCTATCTATAATAATTGCTATTCGCTTGAAACGCGAAAAACTCTAAACCGATTTAAAGAAAATTTTTCATACTAATGAATCGAGTTACGCTTGAACAACGTTAAGAAATACTGAAAATTTATTTCCAAAGCGAGTAAACCAATTGCGATTTTACGCCCTTCGATTTTTTTCTAGTGTCATTAAAAATCGATGTTTCGCTGACATTCAATAACGATTCAGGCACTTAAGCACATTATTCATCAAATTCTTCGTGAATTAGGGCAAATTGAGTTGACAGGATAGTCTCATGCAAAGCCAGCCGATCTAGACAACCAGTCCGATGGCTAACTATATAAAATCATTTGTCCTGACTAACTAGAAACCTGAAATTTTCACAGTATGTTCTTTGCGCTCACTAAATGTGCCGCTCCACGTGAGAGTAAATACGCGAGTAACTCTCAAAAACTCTCAAGAGTTACTCGCAGGAGGTTGTCCATTTGAGAGTTAATTTCGGCGATTTTTCTCTTTTCAAGACCAATATCTTGATTTTTTTGACATCTTGCTTTGGCGAGTTCTCGAGAGCTACTAGCGAAATTCAAACGCTGTTCGTATCTGGCGAGCAACTCCCCGAGAGTTCAGTGGGTGCGTGTCGACTAGAGAGTAGAATCACTTTTGACAGCTCGCAGAAACTAGCTCGCGAGTTTCTGCGAGCGACTGTCAGAGACGGGTCCATTTGTGAGTAGCTGCTATCGAGAGGTTCTCGTCGGCATTTACTCTCATGTGAAGCGGCACCTTAAGGCAGGGTTTTTGCGAAATTCCACCCCTAAGATGATGGATAGGAGTTTGACGTTTTAAAACCTCGATTTTTGCCATGAAGCCTAACCGTTAGTAGCCTGAAAAATGTAACACGAAGGTTTTTAAGGTCGCTGAATCTGCTGTTAGAATTTCAAAATTCTAACAAACTAAAGCCATGTAGCCTCGTTTTTTTGTTTTCAATTTTTTTAAAAGTTATTTCTGGGGTTTTTTTATATAAAACTTATACAACAACTTTAACCCGGCATCTACGGGCATGAAAGCTGTTAATAATAACACTACCCGACAAAAAAAACTACTTTTTTTAAGATGCCAAAGATTTTACAATCGTTTTAGGATATTCGACATCTGTTAAGATTCTTAGAGCTGTTTGCCAGAAAAAACTTGCAAATATACAGCCATGTTCAAAAGTGTTAGGCACCCCCATTTTTTACAAAGAAATCATCGATTTTGATAGAGCATTTGTGGAGTATTTTGAAGAAAAATATCCGGAAACACAAAAATAACATCAGAAGATACCCTGAAAAGGGCTATTCAGGAGGAATGGGATTTTATAAGTGACGACACGAAAATAGGCTTGTAGCGACAATGCCGAAAAGACTCGCTGCTGTAATAAGGGCTAGGGATGGGCCCACCTAATATTAGTCAGATAAATAAATTTTGATATTCTTAAAATCACATTGTTTCACTCTCATATTATATTGAACATGGCTGTATGTACTATAGGTTTAACTGGAATTTTTTGAACAATTGTATATGTTTTCGGTTTTGCCCTGTTGCTATACGATATGAAGTGTGGTTCTTTAACAGCGTTGCATATAGAATAAAATTTATTTACAAGCCACAAGCTCATTAAAGCGCTAAAAAACTACAAGCTCCAACAAGCTAGATATCGTAAATTTTGCCTTAACCTTCATCCGTCCCTCAAAAAAAATCACACTAAAGTTCCTCGGGTCTATTTTGACCCATAAAGGTTTAGTGTATACAAAAATCAAAAAACGAGTTTTTTTATGTTTTTTGAAATTTTTACAACATACAACAACATATGTATAACCCAAAAGACTTATATATTGTTCTAATGAACTCTCCCCGAAAATAGCGGTCAAAAAACTTCATACAAAAATTGAGAAATATGGCAGTTGAGTTTTTCCCAATTGACATCCAACAAAATCGGTTTCTTATACCCGAGAAATCACCCCGTTCGGTCAAAGATTTTAGATCCGTATTCTAGATATAGTTTACAAACACTAACTAATATAATATAATATGACTAAATTAAACATTTCTTATACGAATAACTGCCTTGGGTCATTTTAGACCCGAAGGTCTTTAGTGTGACTATTTTTGTAGCAGTATAACGGGTAATCGGAAGTTGCCAAATTTTTGCATACTGCTAGTTTACAATAAATAAGGCAAAGTCAAAAAATTTCAGGTTCGTAATATAAATATTTTTAAAGGTACAAGCAAACTAATTTCTGTTTGGGTCAAATTAGACCCGAGGGACGGAAGAAGGTTAAACACTTCAAATAATATTTTGTGAATGAAAAATGAATTCGTTCTTCTTAAATTAGTTTATATCATATCAAAGAGTTAATTTAATATTAATTATATTTACTTACCAATATATTTGTTTAACATAATTATGATATTTCAGGTGTTCAAGGTGGTGTACAAAAACGTCGTATCGTGGTGGCACTTTACGACTACAAATCACGGGATGAATCCGATTTAAGTTTCATGAAAGGCGATCGAATGGAAGTAGTTGATGACACCGAATCAGATTGGTGGCGTGTTATTAATCTTACAACGAGGCAAGAAGGTCTTATTCCACTCAATTTCGTTGCCGAGGAACGTAGTGTAAACAGTGAAGAGTAAGTCAATGAATTGAAATTAAATACAAATAGAATGAAATGAAAATTTACATTAAATTGTTTTTCTTTTTCATGGTATGTTTTCTGTTGTCCATAAATTAGTTGGTTTTTTGAGAATGTTTTACGCAAGGAAGCTGATAAACTTTTGCTAGCTGAGGAGAATCCACGTGGTACATTTTTGGTGCGGCCATCCGAACATAATCCGAATGGTTATTCATTATCGGTGAAGGATTGGGAAGATGGCCGAGGATATCATGTTAAACACTATAGGATAAAACCGTTAGATAATGGTGGCTACTATATAGCGACAAATCAAACATTTCCATCGCTTCAAGCTCTCGTATTAGCTTATAGCAGTAAGTTTATAGAAATTTTCATTTTCGTAGCTATGTATTTAAATTGATTACCATGAGCTCTAAATGTATTCAATTGTTAATTGAAGAAAATGCCCTGGGATTATGTCATATACTGTCACGGCCATGTCCGAAGCCACAGCCACAAATGTGGGATTTGGGCCCGGAATTACGGGATAAATACGAAATCCCCAGAGCAGAGATTCAATTGATACGGAAATTGGGACGCGGTAACTTTGGTGAGGTTTACTATGGTAAATGGAGAAATAATATTGATGTGGCGGTTAAAACATTGCGAGAGGGTACAATGTCGACGCAGGCATTCCTTCAGGAGGCAGCTATCATGAAGAAATTCCGTCACAATAGACTAGTCGCACTCTACGCCGTCTGTTCTCAGGTAAAATCTTTTTGTGTGATTCAATTCTATTTAATAAACGTTTTACTAAATGATGGTTTTTGTAATATTTTTTATTTTAGGAAGAACCCATTTATATCGTCCAGGAATACATGTCCAAAGGTAGTTTACTAGATTTCCTCCGTGAAGGTGACGGACGATTCCTACACTTTGAGGATTTGACGTACATAGCAACCCAGGTGGCATCCGGTATGGAATATCTAGAATCAAAGCAATTGATACACAGAGATTTAGCGGCTCGCAATGTTTTAATTGGTGAGAATAATGTCGCGAAGATCTGTGATTTCGGATTGGCGCGCGTTATTGCCGACGATGAATACTGTCCAAAACAAGGATCACGTTTCCCTGTTAAATGGACAGCACCGGAAGCGATAATTTATGGTAAATTTTCAATAAAGTCTGATGTATGGTCGTATGGTATCCTCCTTATGGAATTATTTACGTACGGTCAAGTACCGTATCCTGGTATGCATAGTCGTGAGGTTATTGAACAAATCGAGCGTGGCTATCGAATGCCAAAACCAACAAATCATTACTTTCCGGATAATATTTATCAGCTTGTATTACAATGTTGGGACGCTGTGCCGGAAAAACGGCCAACATTTGAATTCTTAAATCATTATTTTGAATCGTTTTCAGTGACATCAGAAGTACCTTATCGGGAAGTTCAAGACTAAGAATAATTTTATTTTAATGCATTGAACTTTTTTTTACGCGTATTTCAAGTATTTAATTAATATTATTTAAAATTTTTTAGTTGTAAAATAATTATAGGGTAAAAAATAAGAAGACGTTTTTAGTTAATTTTCGTAATTCGTGTAGTGCATCGTTTCGTTTCTAATTTTACTAGAACGTTGTCGAACAAAGTACTTAACGAAAAAAGTTTTCTGTAGCATAGAATGTATTTTGTGTGTCAGACAAAAGGGAGAAAAATAAGTTGGTTTCAATATAATTAAATTCTATTCCATAATTAAATTCGTTTTCAAATTTTGGACCAGAAATAGGTAAATAAATCTGGGAAAAATTAAGTGGTGCCTCTTAATCCACACCTGCCATGAATGCCGTCACTGTCGCTGTTACGTCTGATGTTATGTCTAGTGAAGATTGAAATGTCAGCTGTTACGACAGAAAAGTCTGACAGTTTTTGCTGACATCTTTGCTAACAGAAATCGTAACAGAAATGGAATTTAAGATGGCGGGTTCTAATTTTTCACGTGCAGAGATGCTCCGTTCTATAAACGAATGCTGTTTAAAAGTAATTTCTACAAAGAAATGATTTGAAAAAGGCATCGTGGGAGCAACTGGAGGCCGAATTTAATTTTAGTGCGGAGATTTTAAAGAAAAAAGTGAAATCACTGAGATCGTTATATTTACTACTCAGTTGTTTACTGCTCAACGCATTTCTGGAACTGAAACGTCATGACAGAATCAGCAACCCACCTACGTCACAACAGAATTTTCTAATGACATTTCTGTTAACAGTCCTGTCAACGTTTCCGGCAGGTCTGGATGGCGTGTTAACAAACCGATTGCGTCATAAACGCGGTTTTGGAAAAAAAAATTCTCAATACCATTAACACTCTAACTGCCACGACAGTTTTAAGCCTTTTTCGAATATTTAATTGTCAGTCAAAAAGGATGCACTAAGAGAAAGAAAAATTGAAACAAAATTATACTTGAATGTTATTTTTTTACCATAAAATGTGTGCAACTACAAAAAATCGTTGCGGTTGCAGCGAACACTTTAATAATTTTCATTGTTTCACTGTACAGAAGAGTTAAGCGAGAACTCCAATTGGGCAGAAGCAGTAGCAGTGGCAGTGGCAGAAGCAGAATCTGCTTTCTGTCCCACAATGAAATTTGAATTCTGACGAAAATAGCAGAAACCTGTCAAAACGTTGTACGTATTTATATCCGCGGCATGATTTGTCGTATAATATTTTGTTGTTTTTCACGTATTCAATTAATTTCTCCTCCATTTCAAGTATTACAAATATTTACTTACGTCCATACATGCAACAAATCTCAACAACGATTTGTGAGGTTAAATTGAAAGCAGAAATTTAGAGATTAGAGCTAAAATGTGTTTCTGCTTCTGCCACTGCCTCTGCTGCTGCTTTATTGGAGCTCAACACATAAGACAATATGTGTTCTAAAGTTCTGCTTCTGTCTCTGCTGCTGCCTCTGCCCAATTGGAGTTCTCGCTTTAGGTGTCAGGTCTTTTTGACTGACGTGGCAGTTAGAGTGTTAAGATTGCAAATTAAATTTGATCATTTATTTATGTCCCGGGTATGAATTGAATCGTAAAAACCGAAAATTTCATCAACAAATGGCTAAAAGCGAGGAAAAATAAATGCGTTGTTTTGTTGGGATCATGGACGTAAATTTATAAAACAATAAGGAAATTCACAAAAAGGATTAACGTTGCTTTTATCGTCGTTTAATAATACTAATTGACACACATTTACTTCAAAACATGAACACACCTTTTCGCGATCGTATTAAAATTGCAAATATACTCGCATTTCACCCGTTCTTGTTGAAAATCAAAGTTTTAGGTATGTATTAGTAAACACTAAATCACTTTAACACCAGGCACTAAACATATAAACATCACAAACACTGTTATTGAAAACTTTTTTCTTTAACAAAGAATTTTTGCTTATTTCAAATATTTACCCAAAGAACCATGCAGGATTCGACGTTTTTTATGCCCCCGGGCTAACTTTTGGACCAGTTGAGGTTTCACTTTCGTGGTACATCCATTGGAAAGATAATTAGCTCTAGTTTCATTAATATAAGCTCTTTTTTGGCGGGGAACTGCACGGGGATGGTCAGCTGCCATCTTAGACGCAATGATTTTTGCATGCAGTTTTCGACGACTTTTATGCCCCCGAGCTAACTTTGGAACCAGTTGGGGTTTCACTTTCATTGTACAACCCCAACGCCAACGTTATGAGAACACAAAATTGGCTGTCACCGCATCCGCACCGCGTAATTGGGGTTTAGGCAATGACTGCGGCTGTTGCCGTGTCGTACTGACCTCACCGCAAGCTTGTTATTGTGGGAAAGGCTTAAGTTTCGATTTTTGAGATGCTGATATTCTTGTATGGGTAGCAAATCCATTATGTTAGAGAAGAAAAACTGCATTGCTAGGATGAGTCTCTAGAGCTCTTGGTGACCACTGAGCTTTACGTCAAAGACTACAACCACATAATAAACCCACTTGGGAATCTCAAAGTATATTACTTTGAGCGTAACCACTTGAAAATTACTTTGGAATATAGTTTTAACACTTTTCAGTGTACTTTTTGACCACTTTGAAAAAAGCTAAATTGAAAAGAACTTTTCCTTACTATATTCAAAGTAGTTTATAAAAACTACTTTTTAAATACAAAAAACTTTGTGAAAAATAGTTTCCATGGTTGTGAAAGCGTTAATAGCTAAACAGGATTTCGGTAGCCATAACGGTAAGGACGGTAGCCTAGAAATCTGGGTTGAGTGGGTTCGAATCACAGAACTATATAATATAGAACAACTGTCACCATACAAAGCTCTGCTGAAAAATTGTCCCAAAAGTATTTCCCTCTTTATCGTACTTGAACGCATCCACTGAACTGTATAAGGTCGCGAAATTCAAATTTAGTTTGCCGCGAAATTCAAATTTCACAAGTTTGAGACTAACTTTAGGCACAAACAAATAACTTTAGGCGCCAACACCATTCCGAAAGTCTATTTTCTTTTGACAGCTCACGGTCTAAACGAGAGGAGTATATTTATTTTCATACGGTTATCTTGCTCTTACTTGACTCGTTTTGATTCACTGAACTGTATTGAAATGGGACCATTTGAGACAGCACATCGAGCGATCTAGTATATCTATGGTTCGAATTCGAATCTCAGTCGGTGGAGTTCGCCTTTGTTTTTAATTTTTTTACTTTGACTTTTTTGAGGTTTTTTTATTTACTAAAATGTTTTCCATTGGAATTTCATGGCTTATAGGCTATTAAAAAAATTGAACAAAAATGTTATATTATTTTTGTGGACTTTTTCACATCCAAAATCCCCCCAACAGGTAAAACAGGCTCTGATGACAGTCAGCCAGCTTCCGTGCCGGAAACAGACTCTTAATGGAGTTCCAGGGCAAACATGCCTGACCTGCTGTGGGGAATTTGGATGTGAAAACATCCACAAAAATAATACAATATTTTGGTTATACATAGTATTTTTTTAAAGACCAATAAGTCAAAAAATTCCAATAGAATTCAATGCTCGAAAGGTCACATAAAAACCATGAATCAGAAATTATTCAATGGTTAAACACAAAATGTTTTCCTTACACGAATAGGGGCCTCTAGTAAATATTTATATAGTGGAGCCTTGATGGGTGAACGCTTCGGTTTATGAACACCCTTTAGGAACGGATTAAGTTTACAAAGCTGGGTTCCACTGTATATAATTTAGAGATATGTATTTTAATATAGATTCAATGTCCAAACAGAAAGCTTTTTTCGTTAATTGTACATACCTTGGTTGCGATGACACACACATTTAAAATAGTTTAATCGGAAATATACATAAGTAATAAAAATACGTGAATAAAAGAAATTGAAACAAAGTATATAAAAGTATGATTATATTTTAAAAAAAAATTACACAATCATTCGTTAATTAGTTCCTCGGAGATTTATATATATTATACATAAAATATATAAAAAATTTCAATTTATATAAAAATATTACAAAAATAAAATAAATGGATGATCGTCGTAACGTTTTAACAATAAAATAATTTATAAAAAACAATTCAAACAAAGAAATATTAAAACGAAATAGAAATTTTTCTAAGAAAAATGGGCAAATTTGTAAACAAAACACACATTTGTACTTAAAATATTAAACAGAAATAAACTTAATTATTAAACGTGCGTACACAGATTAACAAAAATGAAACGAAATAAACTGTAAATAAATAAAAAAAAAAACAAAATAACAATTGAATGTGCGGGGATGGTTTTAGTATTCAAATAGTTTTTAATGCAAAAGAATTTTAGCTTTTTTAAAAAAAAAAAAAACTTTCAGATAAGCACTGCCAATTTTTTACTATCCTAATTATAAATGGAAATGACTAAGATTTTGCATTTAAACTATGAGTAAATTTATTATCAAAAATATATTCGTCATACAATTAATATAAGATCAGCTACATTCCTCCTACCCAGTGATAACAATGTTTCGTTTTAATTTTCATTGACTTTTGGGGTGTCGCATCTACAATTTTAATTTTTGTAAACCGTACAGTACGGTTACAATTACTCTCAGTTCCTGCTGCATTACAGATTTACCGTTACATATATATCACAAAAAAAAAGCAATTCCTAACTTTTTCGTTACTGAAGTTTTATACAAATACGTTTGGATAAGTTTTATGATTATTGCTGAATTATATAGAAACCTTTGGAAAACTTTAATATGGTTGTATTTAGATTACAAAGAAACCTTTTAGTAACTATTGGATGGGTTATATAAGATAAGTTCAAAGTAACTCGTTCGGTTTCTTCTTGGTCACTAAAATGCTGTTTAAAAATCCTTTATGGTTCAACCACAATGAAGGCGGCAAGCGACAGCGGGCGGCATGGCGCCGCCACACATACCGCCGAGCCAGCTACAATGATAGCGGCACCGTCGGCATATGCTTCTGTCAAAATTGAAACTCAAAACTTATTTAATTCGCCCGCTACTTTGCTCCATTTATTTTCCTTTATGTCTGTCCTTTTGTATTGAGGATGGGCCAAATCGTAGAATATTGGATTTACTTTTACGACCTCTTTTAATTTTTCCTCCGTTGTCGGCATCTTGCGAAATCAAAACGTCAAAAATCTGCATAGAATGTGGCGCCGAATGTGGTGGTTGTCACAAAATCACGAAGAAAAATCGTCATAGAATGTGGCGCCGAATGTGGTGGTTTTCATAAAACATTTTGGGCGGCGGCGGCAAGTTTGACTTTGTTTCAAACTCGGCGGCGACAGAAAAAGTGCGCTGCCGTTGCCGCTGTATTGTAGCAGCTCTCGTTGCACTACGTTAGTGCAAAGAAAATGCCGCCCGCCGCTGCCGCTTGCCGCCTTCACTGTGGTTGAACCATTAGTATTCAGTATGTTTACAAAAAGGTTACAAGTACTATCTTTAAACAACCGATTTATTTAATAATATTTATATATTCGATACTCACCATAAAAAAACCTATTGGTTAACCCATTTCGGATCAGTCTTTGTATTCCATATTAGTAACTTTGACACCTATGTGGTCTCAAAAAGGCCATTGAAGTTAGCTCGATGATGAATTTGTGGCTCTGTTTTCCATGGGTTAAATTACTTACGTATAGCTTTGAGTTTTTTTGTATAGTAAATTCAAAAGCCCTTAAGTAGTAGAATATATATGGGTTCGTGTATAATTGCGCGCTGATTACCCACGGCAGCGCGCAGCGTAGAGTAGGTCTAGCTTCTACTTTCAGGCGCAGTGAAATTCTAGCTTTGAGTTTTATGTGTAGTATATTTAAACGACGTTAAGGCTGTAAACAAAGTGGATGCGACCGCGATCGGGCCTCTACACTAACGATTTTTATCCCAAAAAATATCACACCGGAATGAGACTTTTTTTTGCCAGCTGGGCAGAAAATTTCATGGAATTTCATTTCTCGAATGACGTTAAGAAGGAAAAAAAACTAATCGCCGTTTTTGCAAATTCATGCAAATCATGAAATTTAAGATACAAAAAATAGCAGGCGGAAAGAAAAAGTTCTAAATATGCGCCCTGGACTGGTATTCCGAAACTTGTCTCAATCTTTTGTTTCGAATTAGAAGAAAAAGCGATATTCGCTATCTCTGTTTCGCCCTGTCATTTATTTTGGTCGAAACAGAGACAGCGAATACTAATTTTTCTTCTAACTCGAAACAAGCGCTTGGAACAAATTCCGGAATACCACTCCTGATTCCAGAACCTTAACTTAAAATGTAAAATCAATCTCAGTCGATTCGATTCGCTCTCACGTTTCAATCGCAAAAATTTTATGCTACCTTTCGCGATGTCTGTATTTTAATTATTTTTGTAATCGAACTCTTCATTCTTCGTATGGATATTTTTTGCACTGCTATTTGAAGCAGACCCTTACAATCGTGTTTTTTGTAAAAATTAGATATAGATTTTGCCATTTTTAATTCGGAAATGTCAGAAACATTCCATGAAATTTCAACATTGAAAGCTTTCACGATATTTTTTCTCGCCAACAACTCCAGTTTTTATTGGTCAATTGATGGGTTAAAAAATTTCTTCGGATAAAAAATCGTAAGTGTAAAGACACGGTAAATATCTATCGCGATAAATTACTTACAAATTCCTCGTTTTGCTATTCCATAAACTAAAAACTCGGTATTAGTTCTGCAATTCACCGCACATTCAAATTGTATTAATTTAAACAAAAATAGTTTGTAGCAAAGAAAATGACAAAATAACAAGAAAACAATCACGTAATGCATTTTTCTCCACGAACAAAAAAAAATCTAATACCCTAAGATGTGAAAATTTTTGTTTTTTTAAAGATTTATTTATCTTAAACGATACTGAATTAAGTAATTTAAACTAAAAGACAGACTGTACATTGTGTAAAATTTATATTTAATGAATATATATATCCTTCCTAAAAAAAATGTCAAAAAAAGGGAGAAAAAAGCATCAAATTTAGGTATTTGCGAAAAATTTATTTATTTTCACATTTTTTAATAATTCGTTAGTAATATTTATGTATTAGTTATTCGAAATCAAGCAAAATTATCAAACATTCTTATAAGTATAACAAAAAAAGGTTTCACTAACAATTTATAATATTTAAATGTTATTTTGATATCATTTTCATTTAAGCATATTATTTTGTTTTTAAATTTAATTATTAACCCAAAACCAAAGCATTTATTATTGTTTTATAATCCTTTATATTTATATTATATTTAAATCTACTCGTGTGGACAGACTGGCAGCGAAATTGAGTAAAAAAATTGATTTTCTTTTCGAAATGTGTACCTAAGTTTCTTTTTTTTTTTTTTGCAAATACAAATCGTTTTGCAATTGTCGTATCATCGAGTTATTTAACTCTGTTTCAGATTAAAATCAATTTATAAACCTCAATTTCAATTTGTAATGTGTATATTTTACTAAGTATAGTTCTATTTAGTTTTAAGAATAACTTAGAATTTCATCAAAACTGAGATTAACAGTGTTTAAAACGAATACATAATGGATCTTAACGTTTTTATTGTAAGCCGTGATTTTTTTCGAAAAGTTTAAATTTTTGTCATTAATCGTGAAATAAGTATTTAGTAATAAAGCTAGTTTTGTACCCTTATATAGTACCTACTTATTTAAAATTGATAAAATTATGACAATTGTGTACTTGAATCAAATCATTTAATTTGTTTGTTATATATAGATAATATTAATTATATATTATTTCATTTATTTAATTAAACATGGGAGCGAAGATTTTTTAAACTTACTAACATTATAATAACAATGTGAACAAGTATAAAGTCTGTAATAAGAATGCTATATAAACAATGAGAAATTTCAAATATAAGAAGAAAATTTTTATTCCCTATTTGTGTATGATATAGTTAAGTTATTAGAATTTTTCAAATAAAATGATTATGATATACAAAAAAAAACATTTTTTTCAATTATTTATTCTCGTCTATGATGGATTTTTATCTCGTGGTTGTTATGTTTGGATCTTGATGGGTTTCAGACTGCGTCTATAAACTTGTAATATAGGGTAAAATACCCAGATCTAAACCCCCTTAAGACTTTTTTGTTCACCTCGTACCATATTTTCTTTGCCTTCCGTATACTTTCTGAGATACTTATACTTAGTTATCAAAAGTATGCGTTTTTCAGCTTGGCGACATTGTTATACATCCGATTGTCCACTGTCTAGGCTCTCTAGTATAGATTTCTCGTCTACAGGTCCTCTACTTGTATTGATCCACTGTGTTCGCACAGTTAAGCTAGAACCTGAATCGTACGTCGATGCGTCCGTCATGCGTGCGTCCGGTTGACAGTTCGATGCGGTGACAGTTGGGTACGGCAACGAATCTGGAGTTGATTCATTGTTTTGCACTTCTTCTATCAGTTTATCGTCGAAACAATTACTTTCAATTTGTTCCATACTGAAATTGCTTAAATCGTAAACAAACTTTTTTGCGAAATGACATTTCCGTGCGTTGCCGCATGTAAAAGTAGAAATTCGACCTACTCTATGCGGTTGCCGCATCGGAAAACGTATTATTACGGGAGTACTCATAGCTCATACTCATTTTACTCGAACTGTCAACGTGACGGACACATGACGGACGCATCGACGTACGATTCAGGTTCTAGCTTTAATGAAATTTAATGACAATTTTTTTTAGTGTTTTGACGTTTGTTGTCCAAGAAAATAGTGAATCGAAAAATAATGAACAGAAGTGAAAATGGGGAGTTTTTAGATTGTTTCGCTACATTGGTATTGCTTTGGATTAACCCTAGACTATAAAACTTCCATATACAGTGGTCCCCCGCTATACGGACGCTCGTTTAACGGAAATTCGAAGTTACGGCCATGACTAATATAGGAACAAATTCGCTATACGGATAAAAAAATTCGCTATTACGGACAAAAAAATTTTTTTTTTTGAATCAGAAAAAAATCAAGAAAAAGTCCTCCATAATTATGTTGTATTTATTGTAAATGTACATACTTAATTTCTCCGAAATTTCTGACACATTTTGTGTATACACAAAAGAGAATTAAAAAAAGGCAATAAAAAACTGCAGTGCGGTGTATCTTTAAAAAATCTATTTGCTATTCTTAAGCGAGAACTCCAATTGGGCAGAGGCAGCAGCAGAGGCAGAAGCAGAAGCAGCAACAGAATCTGCTTTCTGTCCCACAATGAAATTTGAATTCTGACGAAACTAGCAGAAACCTACGTAGAAACAGCTACGTTTTTTTGTCCGCGGCATGATTTGTCCCATAATATTTTGTTGGTTTTAACATATTCAATTGATTTATGCTCCATTTCAAGTAGTATAAATATTTTTTTTCTATAATTATATAGTTTGCTCATTATTCTAGTGGTTAAATAATTCTTTTAATATATTATACTAATCTGTTTCGTATTACGGATTTTTTTGGTACGCATCTATCTATTTTTAATACGATCCCATACTAAAATAGGTTTCGTTTTACGGATTTTCGATATACGGACAGTTTCCGTGGAACGCATCCCGTCCGTAAAGCGGGGGATTACTGTATCATGTACTTGGGCACTCAGTGCCCAGATGTAATTCTAATAGAAAATGTATGGCTGGTTTGTTTAAAAATCATAAAAATGTGGTTCATTCGTTAAACAGGTAAGAAATACAATAGGCAAAATTCGAGTCACGAAAAGTGACGCGTCTAAGATAATCGACCTATAAAATCGGTCCGGCAGAACTATAATTTTTGGTGGTCCCAGATCCTTTTTTTTCTTATATAGATATATAAAAATATAGATATTAAATGATATACAAAATACAAAAAAAGTTAGAAAAAGGAATTTGTTAAATGTGTGTGCTTCTATAATGTAATTTTACTGATAATACCGTGAAAATTTCAAATCAATCGGTCAACAATTGTACGAGTAATAGGTTCGGTAACAGAACACGGTTTTTATTATACAAGCCTTCAAACAGATTTGGTATTTCACTCACTAGTTATAAAAAATGTCAAAGTAACGGTTTGGGTTCGGGTCTTGAGAGTGCCATTATCCCTTCAATAGTCTGGGGAAAATGTCATGTGCTGATTTATTATTGTACGTATTGTATGATTATTTTCTGAGTTGAAAGTATTAAATGATTATTCCGATCTACGCAGTAAACTTGATTTGATATTAAATATTAGTCTTGCGAAGAAGCATCCTTCTGTAGCGCTATATGGTATTTGGATGGAACCTTGAATAAAAAATCAAATAAAACACAAATCACATTTTAAACAATTTATTTAAATTCTTTCACAATACAACAATTATGATTCATTTTTTTGTTGCAGTTGATTGTTAATAAAATGCTTAGGTATAAAAAATTTTACAATTTAAACTTCTATTTTACTAAACTTAAAATCTAGAAGAAAAAATATAAATAAAATATAGATTTAAAAAAATAAAATAAAATATATCTTAAAATATAGATTTTCAAGTAAGCGAAGGTTTTTTTCAGTTTTTGAACGTAATCAACAATTTGAACGGTAAATTGATTAAAACACAACCTTTCTGGAATCTTCTGCTAAGAATTTACATGAAGATGAATCGGATTGTATTTTTTTAAAATCATATTTTTAGACAATGTTACCAAATGTTGAAAATATCACCAAAAATTATTTATGTTTTGACGTGGATACGTCTTGGATTTTGGTAATGGGGGTACAAATTAGAAAATCGGCTTGCTGCCATGATAACAAATTTGCAATCGATGAAACTCGATAGTTTGTGGTGATATCTGAACAAAACCTGTGTTATAAGATGAGGGCTACATTAAAGCATTGTATAGGGTATTTTGTTATGTTAAACTATGTTCAATTATGTTTTTAAAAAGCAAAATCAAAATTTTTATTCCGCTGTTATGCTGTGTCTGCTGCTTGCAGTACAAATTTCACATGTATACTCTTTTTATGCTTTCTTTGTGTGTATTGAATCTCATATAGAACTTGATTGTTTCTCTTCTCTAAATGAGTTGTTCTGATTCTGGCTATTCATATTATTTCGGTTCAATTCGCTTTGGAGGAATTGAAAAAAATTGAAAATAAAAATCACTCTCGAGAAAACGAAATTCAGAATTTCAGTAAAACGCTCCAAAGAACGAGAAAAAATTATGGTTTTATTTTGCTTTGAGAACACAACTTTAATGCTGGGTGGGACCGAGATATCGCTCTCTTACTAATGAAATGCATACTTATATGCGTGTGTGCATCATACCCAACAGCAGCCATCGCTCGAACCTTTCATTCATTTTTATGCAAAGCATACAAACCGCTTTGAACAAGAGCGGAAAACTTAAAGAGAAACAATTTCGATCTTAACTTGGGGGGAGAAGGAAAAATGTGCATCGATCGCATGGCCGAATTAAACACAGGTCTGCTGGTTGCTTTTTAACAGCCACCATTTTGCTACGTCATCGGCAAGAAATATCGGTGCATTCTTTCTAATGTTGATTGTGTGTGCGCTAATTTCAATAATATTTTATATAAAAAGGGAAAATTCCCATTGAATCGTATAAGAATTTCTTGCCGATGACGTCAGAGCCAGAAGCAACTGAGCTTCTTCGGCCATGGTTTTGAACACTGTTTTTAGTTGCTCTAAATTGAAATAGCTTCGTTGCTTTTATCGTGTAATTTTATTTTATTTTTATTTGTTTTTTATCTATGGGCGTTTTCATAAATTCAAGTTCTGCAAAAAAAGATTTTTGATTAAAAAATAACACAAAAGATTTTTCTTAATAAATAACCCAGTTTATGTTATTCGTTTAGTTTACTTGTTATTCGTTTAGTTTACGAAGAAAATGTTTTGTGCAATTTGCGTAAGTTCCGAGTACATTTATGAAAATGCCCTATTAAACATTGTTCGTTCTGTTGCAAGTGAAATATGATTTTTAGGTACAAGATGCCAAAATTCACCAAACGGAAAGTCAAATCCCGTAACATTACGGTCAATCAAATTGTTTCTTTAGTTTCCTTTTCACTAAAATTTCTTACTTAAAGATCTATTGGCGATCGTTGTAGGCGGATCCACGTCTTCTGGCCGTCTCTACGAGACAGACACCTTGCTTTTTCAGCTAGTTTTGTGTTATAATCAAGGTATCAAGCCGCAACCAAATTTGTAAAACAAAATCTACAGCGCATCGACAATATTTTTGAATAATTTGGATTAAAATTAATCGAACTTTTAAAAAAAAATTATAATTAGGTTTTATGCTATTATGATATGATTAATCGTTTTTTAATTAAAAAGTGGTAGAAAAAGTTTAATTGAGTGATAGCTATAATTGAATGAAGAGACAAATATGCGTTTCTTTAAACGTTGAAGAAACAGTATTTTTATATCTTTATATCGGCCTCAAATTTATATCGGCGAATTAAAAAAAAACACATCACAACGAATCGCAAATGAACTTTGTGGAACTTGTTTAGTTTTGGAAATAGACAAATTGACTACCGACTTACAAATGTATGCCGAAAAACCAATTTTCAGTATTTTAAAAAATCATCAAGAAGAAAATTATAAAACGAAAGAACCAAATTAATCATTCAGATAAAATTTATGTTATGGACTTTTTATTAGTTTTGAAAAATCATCTAAAATTATTTCACTATTGAAAGTACTCCATTAATTTTTCTTGTGTTTTCTGCCCTTATATTGGAAAACTGTTATTGAATCCATTTCGATAACATATGTTAGAAGGATTCTTCACAAAATTAAAAACTCAATTTAGATTATCAGATGAGGTTTCCAGTTTCTCTGTGGGTAACTTTCAGCAATTTTATCTGAAAATGGGGTGCTATGTTCACGCATTACCCTTTTACGGGGAAAAAATAGTTCTGATGGTATATATCGATTCAGGATAAAGAATTCAACAGTTCCTGATGGTTTTCTACAATAGTTCTAGTAGAAAAAACTCGTACAAAATTTATCCAAAAATTCACAATATTACAATTAAAACAGTTGTGGTTGGAGTTCCTTGTAGCACTCTTCACCAGTAATCGTAATTCGTGCCCATTTCACCGATACACTCTATTTTGCAATTTAGGTCAATCAATAGTCGCTTTTAAGCCCAATTCAGGCGATTACGATAAAAGCTCGACCAATGATATCAAAGCTTTCAACGATAGGGACATGAAAGCATTGATCTCATTGGTCGAGAAATCTCAATCGTAATCGCAATGAATTGGGCTTGACACCTTTCATCAAACGGACGGGAGTTTGCTTTTTTGCAAAATTTGCGAAAAAGTAGTAAATCATTCAAAAAATCATATTGTGACACAACATATAAAGACTGCTATACACAGGAGTTAATTGCAGAAAGCAAGTTCAAACAACAAAAGTAGCGTTATTCAAAAATGCAATCATCAGAACAAGTATTACGATTGAGAGTAATTTTATGATAAATTTCCCAAATCCTAATTTTATAAGGTATGGGCAGGAGAGTGTAACATGGTAATACTAGAGTATTTGTGAGGTGATGTTTAGATTTACTTTTGATCCTGCCTTTTTCGGATAATCTATGTAAGTTGTTTGGACCAAATAGTTGGAGTTCTTTAAATATAATTATATGTAGTTTGGGCTGATGGAATTTGTTAAGGGAAAATGGAACTTGGCTAGTTGATCCAGGGACGTCAGTCCGTCATCACCTCGATGCTAGTTCAGCGAGACGTGTGTTCGTCTCAGTTGGCCACGAAATTGACTTGGGGGTGTGTGAGTAAGTCTCATAGGCGTTGTGTTAGGTTTCACTCTCTTCGTCCGATAACTGACTGAGTACCTTGTATTCACTCTCTTTTATTTATTTACAGAGAATGAGAGGGTAACCGCCTGACCAGATGGTACTACACACCAGTAAAGGAGGCCATATACATTTAATTTAGAGTTTTGAATATACATCTTTGCATTTGTGACGGCCCTGGCCGTCACCCCCTTATTATCATACGGCCGGCCCTGACTGACGGGAATGCAATATGCTTACTTAGCATAAGCGTTTCCGTCGGCCAAAGGCGAAACCCGATGCCGCTAGCATCGTAAGCGATAAAATGCTTACGATGCACACAAGTGGCTGTTCACGGGTTGGGCGAGTGATAACGAAACGCGCTGACACTGTGAATTCCTTCGACCGACGCCAGCAGCTCAAAGGGCTGCTGGAAGCATAAGTTGAATTGAGCTTTGTCTTTTCAATTGGAACCTCGTATTGAACAGTTGTTAGTAAATTCTTATACATTAAATTCTGGTAGTAAATTCTATAACGTTAATCAGTGAACTCTTGTAATTAGTAAATTCTCAGTGAACTCTTGTAACTAGTAAATTCTGGTAATTAGTGGAGTTCTTGTAATTAGCGAAATTCTTGTAATTAGTAAAAATCTTGTAATATAGTAAATTCTATCAATAAACAAGTTGCTCCGGAATTTGCTATTTTCATTCAACCACTACTTCACCGATTCACATTCATGCGGACTTGGAATTGGACAGGGAGGCGATACCACAACAAGAGGCAACACCAACTGCTCCCGTACAAAAACAAATGGAGTCAATACCAATACAAACATCAGTGATGGCTGCCATAGATTGTAACCAGCCAGATGTGGATGACGAGTTGGAGATATCGGAGAATGTCAACGAAATCATCCGCAAGACAAAGGATAATATCGTGAATGAAGCACACGAATTGAAAGCTGAAGAGTTTTTATGGTTCTACCTTTTCCCCTATGGTAGAAATGGCTTGAAGGAAAACAGATCTGTAAATACCAGGTGTGTAAGTATGAGACCGGAATTTGCCTATAGGTGGCGCTAGATGTCGATGCAGTTACCGACACATCACGTCAGCTGTGTCTTGTTATTGTTTTGATATCCGACAAAGATTTCCAACTCACAATAACACGAGTTTCATTCAGTAGCATTAGTTTATTAGAGATAAACATGTCGAGTTTTGTGCCAACAAATTACGATTTGCGGACAGCACTACTTTTCTGTTTTCGTCCGAAGAAAACCGCAGCCGAATCGCATCGAATGCTTGTGGAGGCGTTCGGTGAGTATGCTCTCGGTAAAACACAGTGTTTCGAGTGGTTCAAACGGTTCAAAAGTGGCGATTTTGACGTGAGGAACGAAGAACGTGGAAGACCACCGAAAAAGTTTGAAGACAGTGACCTGCAAGCCTTGTTGGACGAAGACGACGCTCAAACACAACAACAACTGGCGGATCAGTTAAAGGTGACCCGAGAAGCCATCTCCCTTCGGTTGAAAGCCATGGGAAAGATACAAAAGGTGGGGAAATGGGTTCCACATGAACTCAACGAAAGACAGCAGGAAAACCGCAAAACATCATGCGAAATGCTGCTCGCCAGGTTCAAAAGAAAGTCATTTTTACATCGAGCTGTGACTGGCGATGAAAAGTGGATATATTTCGAGAATCCTAAGCGCAAAAAGTCATGGGTTACTCCGGGTGAATCATCAACATCGACGGCAAGACCAAACCGCTACGAACGAAAGACAATGCTGTGTGTTTGGTGGGATCAGAAGGGCGTAATCTACTACGAGCTGCTGAAACCTGGGGAAACTGTCAATACTCAACGCTACCAACAACAAATGACCGATTTGGATCGAGTTTTGCATGAAAAACGACCAGAATACCAACAAAGACAACACAAGGTGATTTTGCTGCATGACAATGCACCAGCACACAAAGCAAAAGGGGTCCAGGAAACGATAGAGTCGTTCCGTTGGGAGATTCTTCAACACGCGCCTTACTCACCGGACCTTGCACCATCCGATTACTACTTGTTTGCATCGATGGGACACGCACTTGCTGAGCAGCGCTTTACTTCTTACGAAGATGTACGAAAATGGTTTGATGACTGGTTTGCCTCAAAACAGCAACAGTTCTTTTGGCGCGGAATCCACAAATTGCCAGAAAGATGGGAAAAATGTATAGATAGCGACGGACAATACTTTGAATAAGTTACTTTGTATCATATCATTACAATAAACGTGTATTTTCTGTACAAAAATTCCGGTTTCATACTTACACACCTGGTATATCACCGCTTGACTATTTCCAATATGGAATATTGGGTAGCGATACAAGATTCGAACGCAATAACTATCTATTCTATGCGTTATCCATGTTTGAATATCACAGAGCTAAATCCACAATTGCAGCATGCGGTAAGAAGATTGAAGGGCAAGAAGGAAGGTTCGAAGACGTCCACCTCTATATGAAGAATTTGCGAGGATCATCAGCATACTGGCGCACGGCTCTGAACGAGTTAATAGCACAAATAAGATGCCTGGGTCCACCTACCTACTTCGTAATCTTCAGCTGTAACGATCTCAACTGGCTGGATATGAGAAAAGCTCTCCCTATAGCTGATGGAAGACCTCATGATGACCCCGCTGAACTTGATGTGCAAGCTACGCAATCCCTAATTGAGCAATATCCTGTCGTTGTAAGCCGCCATTTTATGATTAGAGTCAACGCGAACGAAAGACAATGCGTTGTAAGCCGCCATTTTATGATTAGAGTCAACGCGAACGAAAGACAATTATGGCAGGACAGTAGCAGCAAACGGACGTGGCTGCATTTCGATCGACACAAACCGCACTACAATTTTCGTATTCCGCGACAAAAAACAAAACAACGAAAAACCGAAAACCGTCCGCCGCGTGTTATAAAAAAATAAAAATAGTGAAGTGCCAGGGCAAAGGGCTTCTTAAGACCCTTTTTAACACCTTTCCCGGCTAAGTGGAGCCTCTGCGGGGTGCAGGGTGCTGGAGCGGTTGGCATCTGGTTGCTTAAGGCTTTTGTACTGAGCAACCGTTAACCGTTTCCAGCTCTTTTGTATCCTCGTATACTCCACTTGGCTACTGTTTGTGTCCGTGTTGTCGTTTTGTGTTTTTTGTTGGACCGATGCGGGTAAGTCGAAATTCAAAATTTAATTTTTGCAATGTTCGCGGAATTAGGGAGAACCATCTTTCTATTTACATCCACCTTTCCCAAAATAAACCAGAGGTACTGGCTTTGGGTGAGACTAAAGTTGATCGTGATTGCGACCCAGGTCAATTTCAGGTCAATGGGTATCACCTGGAGCCAGTATTTTTTCGTCAAAGGGGTATCGCAATTTATATCCGCAACGATGTGCCTTACTCACTTCTTCCTAACTTAGGAAAATGCGCTAATCCAGAATTTAATTTCATCTGGTTAAAGCTCCATATGCGCAAGCACATCTACCTTTGTTTCATTTATCGAAGCCCTAATTGTTCCACCGAGAACACGTTGGTCGAGTTGGACAAATTGTCTGTCTCCATCGATGCAATTACTGCAACAAACCCTGACGCTGAAATTGTTGTTGCGGGTGATTTCAACGTCCATAATGATAAGTGGCTTCCTTTCTCATGCCATCCTGATCCTGTTGGTTTGCACACTGAACTCTTCGCAGAATCAAACTTGTTGACGCAAATCGTAGACAAACCAACGAGAATTCCAGATATTGCAGGACACACCTCATATCTGTTGGATTTGTTTTTAACTACAAATCCGTCTAAATATAGCGTTTCTGTCTTGCCTCCCCTGGGAGGATCTGATCACTGTCTGGTAAGCTGTTCATTTTCCACCGAAAGGCCTCCTAAAAATACAATTAAAGCCCCGCGTAGGACTGTTTGGCATTTTAAAAAAGCCAACTGGGAGAGCTTGAACCAGTATTTTGCAGCTTACAAGTGGTCTGATTGTTTCAGGGAAGGTGACGTTGACGTTGCGACTGCAAAGGTCACGAACGTAATCACACTTGGTATGAAGTCCTACATACCGTGCAGCTCCATTGTTGCAAGGTGTGATTCCAACACCTGGTTCACGAAAGCGTGTCGCGACGCCATCAAAACAAAAAAGACGGCGTTTTCTGAATTTAGGGGAAACCCTAATGAAGAAACTCGCTTGTCGTTTATAAACGCTCGAAACACCTCTAAGTCTGTACTACGTCGTGCTAAACATGACTTCGACCAAAAGATGAAGCGGAAAATCTTAATCTGTCCGAAAGGGCAAAAATCCTTTTGGTCAATGGTGAAAGCGGTAAAAAACAATTTCACAAAATCTTCAACACCTCCACTAATCTGTGATAATGAAGTGGTTGTCGATCCCGTTGGCAAGGCGAACGTTTTAGCCGCGAAATTCGCAGCGAACTCAAGTCTCCCGGAATCCAACCAATTACCGCCCCAACCCACCATATCGGAGATTGTCTCTCCAAAACTTTCCATCCGCAAAAGACAAATAGTTAGAATTCTGCAGGAGATTGACGTGAACAAATCTACAGGACCGGATGGCATTCCCCCCCATGTTTTGAAAAAATGTGCCGTCACCTTAGCTGGACCTCTTCGCTCCCTATTTTACCTCAGCTTCTCCAAGGGGATCTATCCCTCTTCTTGGAAAGCAGCTAATGTCCAGCCCATTCCCAAAAAAGGTGACAAATGCGACCCCTCAAATTATAGGCCTATAGCTCTGACTTCTGTACTTGCCAAGGTTATGGAAACTTTAATAAATACCAAAATTACAAATTTTTTAGAGCGCAATAACATAATCAACGATCGCCAATATGGCTTTCGTGCGCGCCGCTCCACAGGCGATCTTTTGGTCTGCTTGACCGAGCGCTGGAGTAAAAGTCTCCATAATTTTGGCGAATCAAAAACTATAGCGCTGGACATCTCCAAAGCTTTCGACCGTGTTTGGCATAAAGCTTTGATGGCAAAGATACGAGCTATCGGTCTAAACCCTGCAATTTCCAAATGGATTGAGAGCTACCTTTCTGATCGTTCAATACAGGTTGTATTGGATGGTTATAAATCTGATCTCTTCAAAATTAACTCTGGTGTCCCTCAAGGCTCAGTTCTAGCTCCTACGCTTTTCTTAATATTTATCAATGATCTACTATCTCTCACTCTCAATCCACTTTATTGTTTCGCTGATGACAGCTCCCTTGACGCATCCTACCATTTCAGTTCACCTGCAGAATCGAACGCCATTGCAGTTCGATCGAAACGCAGTGAGCAAATTAGATCTTTGAATTCTGATTTAAACACAATTCTGGCTTGGGGCAGAATCAACCGTGTGGAATTCAACGCATCTAAAACCCAATCAATGCTGTTATCGATGAAATGCGAAAAATCCCCCGAAACGGTCGAATTTATGAGTGAGTCCATTAGTGACTCAAAAAACATCAGAATGTTGGGCATCGAAATAAATGAGAAGCTCCAATGGAGTGATCATATTTTTAAAATAGCAAAGGAAGCATCGCAGTGCCTAGGCTTCCTGGGACGATGCAAAAAATATTTCGCACCAGTCGACGTCCTTAACATTTACAAGAGCTACATTCGACCGAGACTCGAGTACAATTCGCACATTTGGGCTGGAGCCCCAAAAACTGTCCTCCAACTGCTGGACCGAATCCAAAAACGTGCGATCCGACTAATTGGAGACAAGTCTTTGACAGATTCATTACCGTCTCTCGAGCATCATCGCTCTGTTGGAGTACTCAGCATATTCTACAAATATTTCAATGGGAAATGTTCCACCGAAATTTCCCAACTTATTCCTCCACGGTATATTTTCCCTAGACCCTCTCGTGCAGCTACACGTGCGCACGACTTCTTCCTTGAGCCTCCCCGCTTTCGTACAGTAAAGTTTAGGGGTTCCTTCATTCCGCGAACAACAAGACTTTGGAACAATTTACCATCCGATGTGTTCCCCCCGGACTATAACCCGCAGAAGTTCAAGGAGAACATAAATCGGCATCTCCTTTTGTCCTTCCAACCATCCCGAGCTGTGCTTCGGCATTAAAGGGTCTTCCCCTAAGCTCTGGCTGGATCTATAAAAAAAAAAAAAAAAAAAACGCCCTTATTAAGTTTATCCACAACAATCATGAAGTGTTCGGAGGACAAGAATAGAATTTCAAAATCGCGGTAGTCCACATCTTCACATGTTAACATGGATTAAGGATCACAGATCCTTTGACACTGTTGAGGGCATCCAACAACTTGACAAAGTGTGTTCGTGTGAGATGCCACGAGAAGATACACAGTTACGGGAGATTGTAAAAAAATGCTAGATTCATCACCATACACATACATGTTACAAGACTGGAACATCAACCTGCAGATTTAGCTTCCCCCGTCAAGAATGTTTTGAGACCCGTATCGTCGCTCATTCATCAGATGACTTCATAAGAAGTGGAGGACGAATATGCCTGTTGAAACGTCGAAAGGAAGCTCGATGGGTTAACAACTACAACCCACAACTCTTGAAGCTATGGAAAGGTAATATGGATATCCAACCATGTGGATCGAGCGAGGCTATAGCATTCTACATCGCCAAATACATGTCAAAGTCAGAGCCTACTGAACTTAACGCCAGCATAGCACAAGCGATTCGTCTCATACAGCGGGAAAAGCAAGACCTTTAAAGAAAACTTTTCAAAATCTGTATGCGAATACTAAAGGAACGAGAAGTCTCAGCTCGTGAATGCACCTATAGACTCAGCCACATCAATATGCGTAATAGCTCAAGAAAAACTGTATTTCTCAATACTCGCAAGCCAGATCAACGTTACAGAGTACTGACATTTGATGAGTTAAATAGAGCTACTGGATACTGTAGCAACATCTTCGAGAGATATGAGAAACGTCCACTGGAACATGAAGATTATGATTTCCATAACATGAGCTTGACTGAGTTTGCAATGCTCTTCGATCCATACTACAATAACCAATATGAGAACGAGGACGAAGATGCTTCCGAACCTGAACAACACCAACGAAGGAAATTAATTCAGCTTACAGATAATTCAAAAATGACTATCAGAAATGTACCAGCAGTTATACGAGTACCACACTTTGTTGCTTCTGCAGATCCTGAGAACTACTACTATAGTCTCCTTGTACAATACATGCCATATCGATTAGAAGATGAGCTCCTAGAAGACTTCGGCACAGCAAGAGAAGCCTTCCTTGCACGTGAGGAACGCCTGAAAGAAATTAGTAAGCTCATGGAGCAATTCAGAGAGCGAGATAGGCAACTGGAGAATGCATTTAACCAGACACATGCATTCGAGATCCTAGACCATGTACTACCAATTGATATGGAACAGGAATTAGAAGAAGAACTTCCGGATCAGGCAATGTGTGATGAACAGTTCCAGACCGCACAACAAGCGATGAATCTAGGCCAACGAGAAATATTTATCAATGTAACTCGCAGCATACAAGAACAAATCAACGGAAGTTACCATCGACAGAGACTGTTCATCACAGGTGGAGCAGGTACCGGCAAGACATTCGTATTCAACGTTCTCAAGAACCAAGTCAACCGATTTTATGGAAAGCAAGCGGTCAAAGTTGGAGCCCTTACTGGAGTAGCAGCGCGAATAGTAGGCGGAACTACATTGCACAGTCTGTTAAAGTTGCCAGTTCAGAAAGATGGTAGACTTGTCAACATGCCACATCTGACTGGTAACTTCCTCAGAACGATGCGCATGCAATGGAAAAACATTGAGTTCCTCTTCATAGATGAGATCTCCATGGTCCCCTACGAGATGTTATGCATGATAGACTCACGTCTGAAACAAGTAAAAAATAGCGAAGAACTTTTCGGAGGAATCAACGTGCTCCTCTTCGGTGACTTGTTGCAATTACCGCCAGTTAGAGGAAATCAAGTGTTCAACCAACCAGCTCGATTAGCTCCCGCAACGAACTTGTGGAGGCTATTCACATTGATTGAATTAAAGCAGAATATGAGGCAACACAAAGACACCACATTTTCAGATATTCTTAATTCGCTACGAGTTGGACAACTTCGTTCTGAGCATCTAGCGGTGTTACTTGCCAAAGTAAACAATGAAGCAACTGGCGAATTTTCATTAGAGAAGGCCCTGCGCATCTACCCAACAAATCAACAAGTAGATGACCATAACAAAGCAGTCCTACAACACTACAGAGAACAAAATACCGAAATATTTAAAATTATAGCACAGGACAAACTGGGAGATACAACACGAAACATCGGAAATGTGGACTTAAACAGTCTATTATCAACTGATACTAACAAAACTGGAGGCTTGCCAAAGGAGTTGGAGATATTTGTGGGAGCCAAAGTGATGCTGAGATCTAACATCGATGTCGCTAAAGGATTGGTCAACGGTGCAATAGGAAATATAACGGAAATCATCTGGCCGCACTATCGCAGGGCACAATTGTATGATGCAGACATCCCCTCAGTTAGAGTAGATTTTGGTAGAGACGGAATCCACCTAATACAACCAACATCGGTACAATTCCCAGCAAAATACAGCTACGGTACTGCAGAAAGAAGAATGCTTCCGCTGATATTGTCCTGGGCCTCAACAGTGCTTAAAATGCAAGGTAGCACTATAGACCACGGTGTAGTATATTTAGGCTCTAAGCTCTTCGCAGATGGTCAGGCATATGTAGCACTTAGTAGAGTTAGATCCCTCAATGGTCTGCAAATTGATGAGTTGGACTGCTCCAAGTTAACCGGAACTAAGCCTTGCAACAATGATGCGTTAGCTGAAATGGAGCGTATGAGATTTTACCGATACAAAATTACTAAAATAGAAAAAATAAAAAAAACTGAAAAGCTCTTTTTGATTTTTTTTAAATTGTTTTTTCTTTAGCTTTTTTTTATTAACCTTTATTTGTTATAGATTCGCGCGATGCGATTTTAATGAAAATCATTCATTCCATCTTACGGCTTTCAAAGCGCATAAACATAAAAAAGGTAGTACAACCGACTTATGGCGACCAACTATTTATATCTGCCTCTCAGGACAGTTTCCTGATCCATGTTTTGACCGAATCTGAAGTGATCCCAACTGTGGAAAAGCGAGCTAAATTTGACAAAGATCTTGGATTGGGGTGTCAGCCATATTTAATTGCGGTTGGTGAAACTATTGTGACGGCCCTGGCCGTCACCCCCTTTATTATTACATTGCCGGCCCTGGCTGGCAGGAAGGCAAACTGCTTATTTAGCAGAAGCGTTTCCGTCGGCCAAAGGCGAAACCTGACGCCGCTGGCATGGTAAGCACAAAATGCTTTCGATGTACACAAGTGGCTGCTCACGGTTTGGACGAGTGATAAGGAAAATGCGCTGACACTGTAAATTCCTTCGACCGACGCCAGCAGCTCGAAGGGCTGCCGCTCGATGGAAAGCGAGTTGAGTTATTCATTCGTTCTTGAGTCGTTAACAGGCAAATAACTAATTCAAAGTTAAAATTGTGTTGAGTTAAATTAAGTTAAAGTTGAATTTAGATAAATTAAAGTTAAATTGTGCTTAATTAAATTAAATTAAAAGTTGCATTTAGTTAAATTAAGTTCAGTTGTGTTTAGTTAAATTAAGTTAAAAGTTGCATTTAGTTAATTTAAACTAAGTAGCAATCGTAAACGTTTGATAATTTAAGGTTTCAAGTTAGTAGTGAATAAATATTAAGTGAATAACTCAAGTGTGTTATTAAACAACTCCCCATCCATCCAACTAACATTACGGAACACGACACTTCATATTTTTATTTTTTTTACGTTGTTTTAGAAGATATTTTATACAAACACAGTTACACTGTTTTCACCATAAAATATATGATTTTCAACCTACAGAGTCCTGTGACGGCTCTGGCCGTCACCCCCTTATTATCACACAACAGCTCAAGTGCTGTCGGTCGATGGAAGTTGGGCATTGATTAGTGAGTTGTCCAAGTGAACTGACGTGTTCTAACTGTATTGTTCTTACTGTATTGTTCTAAACGTTCATTCTTCAGGTATTAAACCAAATTCTTTTTTCTTCTTCTCTCTCGTAAACTCTTGACCCCTAACCAAAACGTTCTTATTCTCCAATAAGACAACTAGTAAAATGCAGTGCAAGTATTGCAAGAAGAATAATCACACCAAAGAAAACTGCAGGAAAAGGCTCTCAAAAATATTATAAATCCAAGTTCAACGCAGAATACGCGCAGAAGAAAATAAAGGAGCTAGTGGAAGGAAACAGAAGGCGAAAGCAGGCAGTCAGGAAGTCACGACGGACCGGCACCATCAACCTCCAGTGCCATTCAGAAAAACCTATCTGTAAGGTAATACCCCTACAAAAAGAAAATGAGGCATTACCTCAATCCTCGTCTAGGAACTTTAATTAACACGTAAACGTACTATGGTTTTCTCAACACTGAGTGTCGATCCTCGCTTGCAACCATGTTTTAATTGATATTTGAAGTCGAGCGAAGGCACGAGTAGGCAACGTGAGAAAACCATAATAAGTCATAAAATATTTGTATAACTAGTATTAACAATAACGAATTGTAGTTTTTTAAAGTCTTCTTCTTCTACTTCACTATTACGAAGGCTAATAAAAGTGGAATTCATTTTCAACATAATTTTTTTTAACATCCAGAAATTATTTAATAACTTATATAGAGGTCCGTTCCTCATTTAGTTTTTGCCTTATAAATGTATAAAAAAGGGAAATTGAAAATTCGTATGAAACTTTAAAATTCGGATCCATATAGATTAATGCAAAAACGCCCCATATTAGATTAAAGTGCTTTTTATCGCTTTGTGACGGCCCTGACCGTCAGCCCCTAATCATCAACTTGCCTGCCCTGGCAGGCGGGAACACAAACTGCATATTTAGGAGAAGTGTTTCCGTTAGGCCAAAGGCAATGAAACCTGACGCCGCTGGCATCGTAAGCAAGAAACCACCAGTTGCTCGCATTTTTCGGGCAGAATGTTTCAAACAGTCGACCAGGAGAGAGCTTCTATAGTTCCATAGTAACGAGTAGTGTTAAGTATTGTAACGAAATTGTATCAGTAGTTTTCTAGTGAAAGTAATAAATAACTAGTTTGTGAACACTGTGTAGTAATTCATCCCCAGGGAACACGACAGCTTTGATGAAACCACTTCATGCAGTTTTGAAACCCGCTCCAACTTCCGTAAATGGTAATATGAAAAAAATATACTATAGCGGACTCCCACCAAGTGTTACCTTATGTGTCCTGAAAGCAAATATGATCGAAGACCTGCTTATGGAACAACGAACAGAATGTGAACATAACCACTAATAATAATAGAAGCCCAGGAGTTTCATTATAAACGGTTGTATGTTGCAATCGATGGCGTCAAATACCAATTTAAGACTTACCTGGAAGCAATCATATTTTGCTTTAAATTATTTTATGTACTAAATTTAAAATATCCTGAACAATGCAAAAGTGTGTATGTATTTATCCCGAAATTCTTTTTTGATATAACTGAGTGCGAAGAACAGTTTCCGGTTGTCAATACTTTTATCAATGACATACAATCTTTATTAACGTAAAATACCACCCTTGTTACCCTTGTTCTATTTTATAATACAAAAAACTAACTTTTATTTTCAAAAGCAAAAATATCTGATAGAATATGTTCAAAATATCGCGAGCTACATAAGTTACCTTGCACATTTTAAAGTAGATCTCAGCTTATACAGTAATTAAGGGCCGTATTAATATTTCGTTTATAAAAAAAATAATTTTTCTTTACTTTTGAAAAAGTATTTGGTTTATCCTTGTATAGAGAACGCTAGTTTTTGTTAACAATAAATAAAACCATTGAATAACGTTAAAGCAGTTTTATTATGGACTACATTACATTAAAAAATACCAAAAATTCTGGGGTTGATTTCATTGTTAAATGAAATACCCAATACTTTTTGGTAAATATTGATACAACACAACACCAAAAACTGCAACAAAAGCAAGGAGGATAAAACCTCTAAGAAATGCTCCAACTGCAACGGGCATCATACTGCAAATTATAGAGGTTGCCCAGTATATCTTCATGTACATCTGTTGACACGACAACACTGATGCATGAATAAGTCGAAAATCCCTGATCTATACACTAACAAAAACGCTGTCGGAGGATTGTGTCTGTTTGAGTTTGCGATGGGACCGGTATTCGACGTAAATGTTGATACAACAATTTTAAATACTGGACTCAGTCAGCCTTATTTAGTTTTGCAGGGAAATCCGGATATGGGAGGGACTTTTTACCTTGTCATAGAGACAAATAAAGATATTTTAGGAGAAAGTTGTGCTCTCCACGCTGTTTTGCAGGGAAATCCGGATATGGGAGGGACTTTTTACCTTGTCATAGAGACAAATAAAGATATTTTAGGAGAAAGTTGTGCTCTCCACGCTGTAAGCGTTTTGTTACAGGCACACTACGGTTTCTCTCTGAAGTACCACGACAGCATAAAATTTTTCAACTTTGTCGAAAATTCATTTTTTCAAATCAAAGCGTCGAAGATGGCACCAAAATTTATAAAATTATACAACGATTTCATTAAATATATGCATTGTGACATAAATGTCGGCTAATAAACATGATCATTCCCAACATTGTGTAAGAGAATTTTCATAAAGCACTAGTTACTAACAAAAACTGCCAATCTGGCAGCCCTAGGGGTGAAGGAGCCGCCGCTGTGGCTGGTGACATAGTCGAAGCGTCAGAGTGGAGTAGGCGAAAAATGGAAGAGAAGTTGATAGTGTAACAAAACGTGACTTCACCTCGATGCGTCTAATAAATATTTTTGTGAAACTTTCACCCCAAAACAATTAACAAAATCACAAAGTTTAGTTTAAAGGTTTTTATTTACTTTATTTATTAGATTTTTATTTTAATAAGTTTACAATGATTATTTATTTCCTATTAGTTCTTATTCATAACACAAATTTCTGTATTTCGGTAAGACAGTTACACTATTTCGACCGAGTAAATTTTGTGTTGATCGTTTTTACGAATACTTTTAATAAATAGGACTTAGGACTTCCTTGATAACTTCCATCAAAGGTATCTTTCTTAAAAATTCACTCAAAAACTCCGAAAACTCCACTCAACAGACTTAACCAATATCTCTCTTATGCCCGAAGTCTTCAGTCCCAGATATACTGCGGATAACACCAATTGGGAGATATACTAAGTATATCTAAAAAAATGGAAATCTTCGTAGCAAAAAACATCGAGATAAAGATAACTCTCGGGTAAAGTTATCTCTTGGTCTGAGGTCGAGATATCTTGAAATTTTGTGTAAATTTTTACCCCAGCGCCACCACTCCCTTTTTAAAGCAGTTGTTGACAGTTTTAGAATAAAATTAAAATATTGAAATCGGAAAGTTAAAATGTATGAAAAAACCTATGGATTCGTTAATGGAAGTGAATATTTTGTCTGACTCTGACAGTGATGAACCAGCAATCATTTCAAGACCCTACGTACTGCAAATAAGGGTGAATCATTTTGATACTTGGAGTGAAAGTGAATTTGTCATGAGATTTCGCTTAACAAAAGCAACATTTCAAGCACTTTTGCCTAGAATTGAAGCTGAAATCTGTATTAATCATAATAGGTAAAAACGAAATTTGTTATTTATTGTTATTAAATATTTTCAGAAGCAGAGGAATGCCACCCAGAGATCAACCATTGTTGGCTTTACGGTTTTTTTGCGACAGGTTGTTTTTTAAGGGCGTGTGCTGATTTCTCAAAAGTTTCGGCTAGTTTCACTGGTCGTGTGGTAGCTAAGGTTTCAAAAGTTATTGCGGCGCTGGATCATGATATGATAAAAATCCCAAACACCATACAAGAAATCCGAAAATCGTTTCCATTTGACAGAAGTGCTTTCAGCGCCACGATCGGACAATAAAACATTCAAAACAATAGCCTTCGTGATTAGAAACAAGCCGTGATGCTGCTTTTGATTAGAAATTTAAGGTCACTATTTCGACCACGATTTCATTGATTTCTTCGGTTCTTTGCTTCGCGAAACAAGATATAAAGGTGGTGAATTACTCGAAAGCTATAACGGATAATTTGCATCGTACCTTTCACTTCGAAAATCCTTTAATAAGAACACACAATTATAGAAAATACCTCTTTATGTGACGTCACGATAGTTTGTATCAAGGTGGTGTTTTATTGTATCCAGTGTGCAGGAGTTGTGGAACCTTATTTCGAGAGTTGCTATACCGAGTTGGAATTTTCATGAAGATGCCCAAGTTAAAGATATCTTCGATATATCTTTATCTGCGGTATAGCTATCTGACAGAAAAACTAAATATGAAGACCTCGGGCATTAATACTCTAAAGACTTTAAAGACTCGAAAACTAAATAAAAACTCCTCGTTGATACGTTGATCAATTTAATGTGTATTTAAACTGTTTTTACATTCTATAAACGACTCGGTTATTATTTCAAAAATGCACGGAATTAACTGATTTATGTTTTAAATTACACTCACTGTTTTAGGAACAACTATTATCTTTTGATGACTTTTACCGACTCTCTAATTCACTAATTCTTTTCGTAAAAACCTCTAAAAAATAACTCTTCTTTTTTCAAAACCAACTCTCTACTCACTCCTTGCTAACTCCTCCTCAAAAAACCCAACTCTCTTTTTATATAGACCTCTTGACCTGGTCAATTCAGTGATGGTGGGAAAAATCAGTCACGTTGCCAGAACAGGTGCATGAAACTTTTTGCCCTGATTCTGGGTGACAGAAGAAAGAATTGCATCGTCATGAAAAGTGTTAATTCGCGTATTTCACTCTTGTTGTGAAATAAGATCGAAACATTTGTTATGGAATATGAACGCGCTTGTCGCGTGCTTCGTTTTTGCTGATTGACATTTTTTCATGATTTTACTGTTGGATATATGGCGGGTGCGTTGACCTACGTTATTTAGGTGAATTGAAGAGTTTTGATGATTTTGCATAATGGCATATGGAAGATCCAATTTTGTATAGGGTTTAAGCAGGGGCATTGACCGGGCTGCATAGGAAAGTAATAAGAATTGCACATGAATTGCTTATGTTGCTCAAAGGATGGGTCAATGTTCTGGCTTAATACTTTGTACCTGTTGTTTTAGGGGAAGTGACTTGAAGAATGGGTCAATGTTCTGAGTTAATACTTTGTACCCGTGTTTTTAGGGAAAGTGATGGATTGCATTCTGGAAAAGTCGAAATGCAATTCATCACATTCCTTACCCCCTGAAGAAAGAAAAATGTAATTTTTCGAAGTCAACAAAAATGGGTTATAAAAGCGATAGGCATCTCTTGTCAGTTTTAATTGCCCGTGAGTCTACTGCCGTTGACGTAATTCAATATTTTGCAAAATGTAAGTTATTTATATTTTTCCTATTTTTATATATATACAATTTTTATTTCAGGTTCCATGTTTACAGTAGCCCTTACGATTCAGCTATATTCGTCATGACTAGCCGAGACCTGATAGCCAGGGAAATTTGTGGACACCTTGTGGTGGCGACACCAGCTGTAATGGAAGAATTCCAGCTCATGCTGGCATTCTGCTTGAGCGCTGACCATTTCAACGAAATAAACGAGTACCTTGACATGACCTTGGTCAGCGAGGTAGGGGAGAACACTATCTTAGTGTGCTTCCCTTATGACATGGGTCATAGGATTTTCGGCTGCTTGGAGTCGCCACCGACAAATATGCAGCGGGTTTACGCGGTGGAGGGACTTGGTCTCCATTTTATGGGGACCTTATGTCAGTCCAAGAATTAGTCAAAAAAAAAAATTGTGTAGATTAAATAAATAAAGAATATTTAATGGAAAAATTTTATTTGTTTTACGTGTTTGTTCCAGTTTTCAGTGTTTTCTACATTTCTGTTTCAGATTTTTTTTTTTTATATCTTTCTGGGTTTCTAGGTATTTGTTTCAGTTTTCGGTGTTTTCTACATTTCTGTTTCAGAGTTTATATCTTTCTGGTTTTCTCGGTATTTGTTTCAGTTTTCCTAGTTTTCTCTTCAGTTTTGTTTTCAGATTTCCATATTTTTCAGGTTTTTAGTTATTTGTTTTGATTTTCAGATTTTTTCCTCGTTTCTGTTATTAAGTCGAAATAGTGTTTTACATCTCGTGAGAAATAATGAGTTTTTGTACATCAAAAGAAGACGTCACTATAAAAAAGCATACCTTCGTGACAAAAAGTTCTCAGAACTCTCTTCGCAGATGAATATTCCAGGTAAATAAGCGATTAGTTGGTACGCATTCACCATAATTTGCGCATAGCCCAAAAAAAATGGAAGTGGATGGAGCAGTTAATGTTCCTAAAAGATGTGGAGTTGGAAAATTTGAAGTATTGAATAGTTAGTGCAAATAATAATAGAATGTATAAGAAAAATTATTTTGAATTTACAGGACATCAGGAAATTTTCCAATAGAGCGGACTGAAGATTGTCCCACAAGGTTTTTATTTACGAACGAGAACTTAACAGCTCCATCGCCGGATTTTTTAAGTTTTTCTTAAAAGGATTTAAGGATTTTTTAAGCGACATTTCCTGCAGCACAACAAATGCATCATCCACATCGACAAAAAAAAAAGAGATGATGAGCCAAATGTCTGAGCTAGTGAAATTATTTAAAGAGAGTTTAGCTGAACCACCGGAAAAACCAAAAAGCGCAGCTCGAATTTTTTAATTAAATTTTATTTAATTTCACCAGATTCAATTGTTTAAAAAATATTCCAGGAAATCTCGTATTCCGAAGCCATTTTGGGGTGCGTAAGGAAGTAAAACAGAGCGACAATGATTGGGGCTCTGAGGACATCTCAAAATTAATCAAGGTCGAGGAAGAACATCGTGCGTTGTGAGATAAAAGCCTGCCCGAATATAAATTGCCATCGGCGTTGGCTTGGAAAGAAATCGGTAACGTTATTGGTATCTATAAATCCGAAGAGCGCAAAGGCGAAATGGAATAACCTACGCGTGACGTTTAACACGAATTTGTCGAAGTTTCGCAGCACGAAGTCGGGTCAAGGCACCAACGAAAAGAAAGAGATCACCTGGAGATACTTCCAATCAATGATGTTTTTGGAGGCAGCCAATGTGCGTCAGTCAACTGAATCGGTTTCATCTATGCAATTGGTAAATATTTTCGCTTAAGTTCCAATTATGAACAAAACGTTCATATCGTCTGAACAGTGTTCATACACACAGAAAAAAATATGAACACAATGCATTTGAGCACATATGAACACACCTAAAACTTTGAAGCTTTGGGCCAAAATGTTCATATCGTGTGAACACCTTTCACATATTGTATGAACATATAAATATGAATAGTGATCATATCGTGTGCACTTAACTTAACTCAAAAACAGATTGAGGAAATCGACTTGAACGTGGGAGTCGTGTAGGAGGGAAACAAAAGTTCGCCTGAAACGCCTCTGCGAGCAATATCGCGACTGCTTTGCCATGGAAACATCCGATTTGGGCAAGGTTGAGTTGGCAGAATTCAAAATCGAATTAACCAATGACAGTCCAATCCGGTTCCGTCCGTATCGCATTCCATATCACCAAAACCAGGAATTACGAAAAAAATTTCAGGATTTAATGGCAAACGACATAATCGAAAATTCTTCCTCGGAATACTCGAGCCCATCGATTCTCATGTAAAAGAAAGGCGGAAGGCTCCGCCTATGTGTCGACTATCGATGTCTAAACTGAATCACGAAGAAAGATTCATTCCCTAACCCCAATATAGAGGAAATCCTGAATCAACTGTCTTGCGGTAGTGTTTATCAGTACTTGACATTTTCCCAAGCGCCATGTTATTGAGGGTTCTTCAGGAGGCCATTCATTTAGTCAAATCAAACGAGGATGTAAATGAATTCAATACGTGTAGATTACACTTAGTTGTGAAGCGCTGCGAGGGCCATTTAGTGCGATCAACGCGAAACCACACGCTGACGAATCAGCAAAGATAAGAGCCTCGCTGCGATCAACGCGAAGCCCCAAATTCATGAGTAACCAAAGATAAAGGTTTAGCGTCCGGTATCGAATGACAAGATAACTCGCGCATGCCACCCACGCAGGCAGGCTGAATGATTTTGCGCGTCGCTTCACGACAGAAGAAAAATAAGTTAGAATTCGAGTGAAGTCATTCAACAGAAGCAGACGTTTTCTAACAAATAAGAATATAACATTTTATTGTGCATCAATATAGAATAGAATATAACCTTTTATTGTGCATCGATATAAAATAAAATATAACAACTTAATCCAATCTGATCCTGTAATTTCACAAAGTGAAAGGGCCAATTCCGGAAAATTCGCGACACCATATTGCAGATCGAGCTAAAGAACTAAAAACTTCTGAGACTCTTGGTTTGCCATCGAATCTAATGTTAAAGAAAACCGCCAAGTATATGATAACAGTAAATATCAATACTTCTGACGGGTTAGTTAATGGCGCAAGAAATGGTGCTCATGTGCAAATTCGCTTATGGATTCAATTCGAAGAATTATCTATCGGTCAAGATGGGCGTACTAAACGTACACATTCTGAAAACTTAAATTGGACTCCTATAGAAAAATCAGTTAAAAGTTTTCAATACAAATCCAATGACCGAGTCGTAATTGACAGGTCCCAGTTTCTTGGTCCCAAAACAGCAATTTTTTAAGAACATTTTCATGATTTTTTTTCTTTAAATGTATTTTTTGCACTTTCTAAAGGGTGGAATATTTCTTCTGGTAAGCCTATGTTCTAGAGAATGAAATGTAGATTAATTTTAAAAAAAAAATGAAGCCGATCTAAAGTTATACGACATAGATACAGACCGACAAACAGACAGATTTATGGATATCCTAAATTTTTTGTCTGAAACGGATTTTGTACTGGTCAGATTTTTCAAAAGTAGAATTTTTTTTAAGTTTTTCCGATATTCTTATTTGTTATAAAACATTTTAACCCTTAATTTATGAGGTGAAAATCATATGCGTAAATGATGAGGTGGTTTCCAATGGACTTGTTCTAATCACATACCAAATCCGTGCTTTTAACTCGGCACACAACACCATACTGTATGAAAATACTGAAGATTTCAGAGTCACTGTGCTGAAAACATGAGAAATAGCAAAGAGAGAAAAGTCAATGTGGGTCCACTGGACCCACCTCATCAATTAAGGGTTAAAATACAAAATTTAATGGATTTTTTTTTAATTTTTTTTCTTGAAATTGTTCATAATTTTTTGTTAAATATTCAATGAATTTTGCTTTCGAATAGCTTTGCATTGATATTTGTTTATAATGCTGTTCCATCGCATGCAGGATATACTGTTTTTGTTGCTCCTGGTGCGTTAGAACAGTATTATATCGAGTCATCAAAGCTACTCCACGCTCTGCTATATCATACACCACAAGTAAATTTTTAATCATTGCCTTCGCAGCGATGTAGTTCTCGTCTTCCTCCCATGTTTGCTGGATCGGCAGTCAAAAAATTGTTCCTTATACCAGTGATTTCTTGATTTAATATTTTATCAAAGAAAAAGTATGTGTTATTGTTATTACTAACAAAATCGCACAATTCTGATGACTCGATATAATACTGTTCCAACGCACCAGGAGCAACAAAAACAGTATATCCTGCATGCGATGGAACAGCATTATAAACAAATATCAATGCAAAGCTATTCGAAAGCAAAATTCATTGAATATTTAACAAAAAATTATGAACAATTTCAAGAAAAAAAATTTAAAAAAAATCCATTAAATTTTGTATTTTAACCCTTAATTGATGAGGTGGGTCCGGTGGACCCACATTGACTTTTCTCTCTTTGCTATTTCTCATGTTTTCAGCACAGTGACTCTGAAATCTTCAGTATTTTCATACAGTATGGTGTTGTGTGCCGAGTTAAAAGCACGGATTTGGTATGTGATTAGAACAAGTCCATTAGAAACCACCTCATCATTTACGCATATGATTTTCACCTCATAAATTAAGGGTTAAAATGTTTTATAACAAATAAGAATATCGGAAAAACTTAAAAAAAATTCTACTTTTGAAAAATCTGACCAGTACAAAATCCGTTTCAGACAAAAAATTTAGGATATCCATAAATCTGTCTGTTTGTCGGTCTGTATCTATGTCGTATAACTTTAGATCGGCTTCATTTTTTTTTTAAAATTAATCTACATTTCATTCTCTAGAACATAGGCTTACCAGAAGAAATATTCCACCCTTTAGAAAGTGCAAAAAATACATTTAAAGAAAAAAATTCATGAAAATGTTCTTAAAAAATTGCTGTTTTGGGACCAAAAAAGCATTAAATTTCAACCGTAGGTCAAAACTTCGTGAGAATTAGATGTTCGTCTAGTTATCCTCTACAAAAGTTGTCTTTAGACCATCAACGAAAAATTAAATATTATAGGAGTTACGGACAGTTAAAGCGATTCACCATTTTAAAGTATATTTTTGAAACTTCAATGAAAAACCGACTGGGTTTTTTCCACTACAGGTTCCTACTTTTTTTTTTAAATCTTATTTTTTTGACCTAAACTTCACGAAAATGGACGGGGAGCAACAAAAATTACAACTTTGCACATATGGGCAATCTAATGTATATGGGTATATCTGTTAATATATACGGATGTTAGGAAGGACAAATGTCCTAAATTTAGGAACAGTCATATATGAATATATACAGGGCATATATTTTGTTTCTTTTAGAAAAGAGGTTAGGCACTCCCAAAAAGACGAATTTTAAATACGCAATTAATGGACATAGTTTTAAATTATTTTTTTCTATTTAGTGCTTTTTATACTTTTTAGTTATTTTTTTAAAGTCGGTTTTATTTTTTTTTATAGATATCGAATTTCAAATGAAAATGCAATTTCAAAAATGTGTATTGGATAGTTTATTAAATTTTATGGAACAGAAATCAAAACAAAAAGGGTGTATTGATAATGATAAAAAGGGTGTATTGATAATTTCATTCATGGAGAAATCTAGAGAAAAAAGTAGTCAATTTGAAAGGAAGATAGTTGTTTCATATTTTTTTGTACAACGATGACTTTGAGACGAACGATAAACTAAGTAGTAATACCGGTACTCAGAGTATTTCCGCTTTCTATTCCCGTTTGCCCGTTTTGCCAGAACATATAAATTTTTCTTTAGACCAAATTTTTCCAGCAAGATTTGTAAAATCAAAAATCTCTAAGAAAGCTGCACCCTCTTCGATTTTATTCAAATTAATTGATGTGGTAAAGAAAATAGAAACTGAAGGAATTGGTATCAACAATTCTACAGGTACTAAAAAAGTTCATTTTATACTTGGACTCGTTATAGGAGACAATCTCGCTTTAAATAATCTATTGGGGTTTTCCAAATCTTTCAGTCACAATTATTTTTACCGATTTTGTTATCTTAAAAAAGAAGGGCACATTTTAGTTTTAAAGAAGAAGTTTTAAGAAATATTTTCAATTTTGAAGACCATATAAAGAATTCCGAAACAGGAATTATTCATGACTCACATTTAAATTCAATACCATCATTTCACGTTACTGAGAATTTTAGTGTAGACCTGATGCATGATGTTTGCGAAGGTATAATCAAATATGGCTTGTCGAATAGTTTAAATTATTTTATTAAACAAAGATTTTCTTCACTTGACGAATTCAATTACGTTACCAAATTTTAATTATGGTGAAATCGATATTCGTAATAAATGCTCTCCTATAAAATTGCAACATGTAAAAAATAAAAAACTTAATTTAACTGCGCGCGAATCTTTGACTCTTTTAAGTTTCTTTTCCCTGTTGATAGGTGATTACATACCTTCCTCTGATCCTGTTTGGGAGTATACGACAATATTATATAAATTAGTACAAGTTTTATTTTCAAAATCTTTCACTGAAGAAAGTGTAGATTCTTTAAATTAAGGTTCCAATTTCTAATTATCATATTGCCGACCCTGGCAGGCGGGAGCACGAACTGCTTATTAGCAGAAGCGTTTCCGTTGGCCAAAGGCGGAACCTGACACCCCTCGCATCGTAGGCAAGAAAACGCTTACGATGCACACAAGTGGCTGTTCACGTTCTAGGCAAATGATAAGCGAACGCGGTAACACTGCGAATTCCTTTGACCGACGCCAGCAGCTTAAAGGGCTGCTGGAAAATTGAAGCGATAATTCTTAGCAGAAGTTAGTTGACAGTGGCCGTAAGCAGAAGGAAGAATAAATTCAGTTATATTAAATAGTAAATTCAGTTATATAAAAGTAAATCAGTTATCCTAATAAACAGTTAGTAGTTATTGAGAGAGTTTTATTATCATCGGACCACTACAATAGAATACCACCACTCGATGTACGTATCTTTATTTTCTGATACCCTGAAGCCAAAACACTATTTCTTGACTCATTATGGGACAGTTATTTTAAAGTCTAGTCCCCTAAAATATTTATGGTGCATGAGTTTTTCCGATTTAGTGATGTTGCAAAAATATGATTTAAACTTACAACTAAGAAACAACATAATCAAATTACAATCACTGGTACATAACCAGTTATCTTCTCCCAGATATATAAACTTATACTCTTGGTATAAAAGTGGTTACATTTCCCAAAGGCCCGATGAGTTTAAAAATCCTGTAGACCGCATTTAAAAAATTTTCCCAGCCACTATGTGAAATTGACGGATGTTCAGATGTTGCGTGTGTTGAAAATAGACACCATTTCAAAACTAAGCGGCGGGTGGACGCGAGTTATAGACTTTGTGCGATCTTTTTTCTGAATAAAGTTTCAATTTTCCTTGCCCGAGATTAATTAAGGTTTCGATTTTCCTTGCTCGTGACTCATTTTCGCAGTAAGTTCAAAAATTATCTGCAAAACAAATACCAAAAGTGTCGTCTCATTGGAGCGTCAAAACAGCGTGAAAATCTGCGTCTAAATGAAAGTTCTCATCTTTCACTTACAACGTGCTTAACTTCGCTTGTAACTTCGCGTATAAACGAACAGGATTTACGTTTTTCCCTATTTACCTTAGCTGGGTAAAATAGCGATAGACGAAAATTCCCTACACCTGGTTCGTTTCGTGTTGAAACGAAATTCCCAATCTTTCAATTAATTCGCGTATCAGATCGCATACGAATTTATGTTCAAACGAACAGGGTTCACGTTTGCCCATTTTTTCTCTTTTCCCTAATAATCTAATAATCTAGAAGATTCTCTACTTTTCGTTTGCTCCGCAACTAAACGAAATTCCCAATCTTTCAATTATCACCTGTAACATATGTTTTGTCACAAATTTCAATGTATATTTTCCAATATGAAACATCTCCCAACATGTTTCGATTTGTCATTTATTTGTAATTTACCTAATGTTGACTCAGTCTTAAAAGTTATTTTGTGCAGTTCTAGTCGCAAAAATGAGTTCAAAGTTCGAAGTAAGAAAAAGTGTGTACGACTTAAATGGACGGATGGCAAAATGGTGTAAGATTGCGAAAATGGTGTACCGGTGAATTATAAGCCAAAAAGTGGAAGACCGCATATTTTGACGGAGATGAGGGAACTGAAAGTGTTGAAGGACATGCAAAATACAATTGGTGCAACCACAAGGAGAAATTGCCGAAAATTTGGAGTTTCACACATGACTATCCATGGAATTTTGAAGAGGAACAATGTCTCATATCGGAAAAGGAAAAAAGTTCCAAAGTACACGGATGCACAACATCAAAAAATAACTAGATCTTGTCGGGCTCTCCGAATGAAGCATTTTCATGGCGAAAAAGTCATCATTTGGGACGATGAAAAATATTTTGCGAATTCTTCGTTAAGTGGAAACGATGGATTTTACACTGCCGATTATCTGTCAAGTGAATTTTAAGGGTATCGCAAAGTTTGAACCGAAATTGTTAGTTTGGTGCGCAATCTCATCACCGATTGGCAATTTATGATTTCGGACCTAAGTCAACAAAGTGCACCGTGAGAAAAGGTTATTTAACATTTAAGAAAGAAATTATGTATTTTAAATTTAGGGCACTTATAGAATTATGTGCAACATTGTAAATAAGAAAGCGGCGCCTATAAAAGCCGTATTGACTCTAGAAAGAATTTAGAATTAAACATACGCTTGATTTGAGCTGTTTGTTTTATTTTCTCAATATTCCGGCAGTCCTTTTGGACGCCTATTAAATTGCTGACTCCTCCATCAGCAGGTTAAACAAAACATCGGAGCTATAGGCATCATAACACAAGTCAGTTTGAAGTAATATCAAACGTTTATTACATGGCGATCGTGCGGACGAATTTGTTTAAATAATTCACATCGGTCCCTACTCATGGAGACAACGATTAATAAAGAAAAAATCGATAACATTTTCGAGAAGTGGTGCGGTACCGTGGAAGAATACACCCCACAACCAATAAAGCCAACAAGTGAAGGAGAAGTACCACCGAAGTACATCCCTATTGATAGAGAAGCTGGCCCCAAGAAGATCACCATAGAAGAATATTTGAAAAGGAACAACAAGGTAGCAGTAGCAAAGCTTCCTCAACTAGCTTCGCAGAAGAGAAAGAAAAAAAGAGCAGGAACAAAATTCCAGCAAAGGAAGACCATCGCGCAGCTATACCAACGGGCAAATTTTTCTACGAGCAAATACGAGATTAAAGAAATCAAAAAGGAGATACAGAACATCAGAAGAAATGGGAAAACAGCTATCGAAAGATAAGGTGGTGATAAACGAAAACATAGCACAAGCATCAACAACCACATCCTTTGGAAATTAGCAATTACCTCAAATAATAGCATTAATAATAAGAATAAGCATAATAGCAATATTTATTATTAAAATAAACAATTATTTCAAAAATTATGTAAAAAAAATAATTAGTAATATTACTGTTTTCCAAATTTTTTTTAGATATTATTGCAAAATGCCTCGCAGATTAAGTGATAAAAAAATGTGGAGTATTTGCTGCAGGATATACCTTCAGGTGATAAGAGCTCTTGTAGCTCAGACTCAGATGAGCAGGAATACGAAGATCACAGGAGTCGGGTCTTAGGAGAGGATACAGTAATGGAGTTCTACCAAACCCGTACCGATCATTTTGAATCAGAAGATAACTTATCATTGTCAAAAGTTGCAAGAACTGCTGCGTATGCTTTAGACCAGACATGGGCAAAGTGTGGCCTTTTTAGCCCATTTGGCCCAGTTTTAGAGAACCGAAATAATACAATTGCAACTGGGCCAAATACAATTGCAACTGGGCAAAATTTAGTATCATGCTTACACAGTGCTTGTAACTCTCTACTTTCACAGCGAAAACATGAGCGAAAACACATCACAGCCATCGGTCGCTCTGAGTTGTTTTCATGTCATTCGCCATCAGGCACTCCACTAAGTAGGTTGAGTTTGTTATTTGCGCATATACACTGAAATAAATATGAAGCGTTTCTATAATAATAGAAACTTCAAAGATCAATGGGAGGAGGATTTTTTTTTTGTAGAAATCCCTGGACTAGGTACGGCCTAATGCTTGGTTTGTTTTCTTAAGCTTTCCCACATCAAAAAATATGCAATGCAAAGGCATTATGTAGCCAAGCACAAAAGGGATTTTGATGGTAAAAGGAGAAAACTAATTTTTACAAAATTGAAAGAAGACTTTCTAAAGAAAACTACATGCACTACTAATGTTATACCAGAACAGAAAACTAAGTCATGTAATTCGAAAGCAATAAAAAAAGCTTCGTTTGTAGTCAGTTTAAAAATCGCAGAGCACAATAAATGTTTCAGCGACGGGATTTTATAAAAGACATTTTCTCACAGTGTACTCGATTTTCTGAAGTCTATTTTGGCTCTTTGGTATATGTTTGGCCCGTTTTAATTTTCTCTTGCCCACGTCTGCTTTAGACTCTGCTGGATGTTCAACTGCCATTACGTCTAACACAATTAGGGCACCAAAATGGAAAAAGAGCTTACATATGAATTTACCTGGTGAATTAGTTCATGACGAGGGTGTTCCAAATAATATATACAACATAGAGAACATAACCCCGCTTCAACTTTTTCGTTTATTTTGGTCACATGATCTCCAGGAGATCTTAAGCTTTCAAACCAATTTTTATGCCACTCAGGGTGGCAAAGCTTTTACTCCAACAACTGTTGAAGAGATGAATGTGTTTATAGGTATCAACTTGGTGATGGGTATCAAAAAGTTACCCAGCTACAAAGATTATTGGTCCTCAGATTATTGGGCGACAGCGAAACCACTGATCATATGTCCACACAACGTGATACGAAGAATCACGTTGATAGATATGAAGATGCTCACCGTGAGACTCAAAAAGTGCGGACTCGACATTCCTCACCAGCTAGAATTAAGCTAGCAGTAAGTTTGATGATTGTTGTTTTGATGGTCGAAGTAGAAGGTTGATTCTTATTAAATAAAAATCCAGTTAAAGTCAATTTTGTGTTTGTTATTCTAAATTGCTCCCCAATTAACCTGTTTCTAAACTCGGACTACAACACAATGCAGAAGCTGAGCGATTTTTTCTATAGTAACAGATGTGAAAAATAAAAAGCGAAAAGCATCACTGCTTTGGAGTTAATACTCAATCAAATCAAGAACATAGGGAAAAGATCATCTGTTCCAAAACCATCTGTGTATTTCTCATGTTTTAAAATGCAATTTTACAAAGGATGCATGAAGATTAAAGTCAACCAATCTTTAAATTAATTTTTGGTTATTTATAAGTTTACCATCGAGCTGTATTCTATTTTGCAATTGTAAATTTGTTAATATGTGTTTTTATCGTATATACAGATACAAAAACTATCAACCTTCGGCGGAAAAGACGAAAAAAAAACAAGAACGTGTGTGTATTCCTCTTCTCTGGTAAACTTCTACAAAACTATTCGTGGGCAGGTACTACGAACAAAAAAATATTCAGTTCGTTTAAGGAAATAAACAATGTCATTTTAAGGAGTGTGCGAAGCCATTACAACTCATACACAGAGCACGAGCACGAAATTGCATGCAACAACACTTGAAATTTGCAAAGTTTCGGCTTGAAACAAAAGTCTAAGTTTCTTTCGCTTTGTTCATTTGAATTCTTAAGCTAAGTTTACACTAGCAATAAACTTGAGCAACTTTAATTGCTTTTAGTAAATTTTTCTTAAATTGCTAGTCTAAAATGCAAGCAATTTCGTAAAACAAGAAACTTGCTCATGTTTGGCAAGTTTCCGTCAATAATCTTGCTAAATTTTCTTGCCAGTGTGAACGGTGTGGTGTGTTGCATAAAAATTGATAGCAAGAAAAATTGCTTATTGGGAATGCAAGTTGATTCATTTCTTTTTTGAAGTTGCCGGAAATTTTTGACAGCTAAAAACACAGCTGTTGGCCGAATTTAAAGGTGATTTGGTGTAGTTTACCTGGTGTTGTGGTTCATAAAACCAGTTTTAAATTTTCCGTTGTTTATTTAGGTTGAAGAAAATGGAAAAAAAGAAGTGGAGTGGAGAATCAACAAAGAAACTGATCGCTCTTATGGAATGCAGACCAGAGCTCTGGAGTAAATGCTGTTCTGATTACTGAAACAAGATTAAAAAGGAAAATAGTCTGAAGGATTTGTGCGACGCGCTTGGAAGTTCATCCGAAGAGGTTACAAAAAAATTTAAAAATTTAAGGACGCAATTCCAGGCTGAAATCCAAAAATGCAAGAAACCAAGCGGCTCGGGAACTACTGATGTATGCAAATCAACCTGGGAGTATTTTGATTATGCACAAAAATAATTTTTCCCAGCACTTGAATAAAATAATATTGCTAATTATTCTATGCAATCGATACAAACACCAAACGTTTCAATCAAATTCGTCTCTAAACGTCAAATTCTTGCCGACAAGTTTGCCTAGCAATAAAATCGCTTTCGCAGTGTAAACACAACACCAAGTTTCACGCAACTTCGCAAGCAATATTTCTTGCTTTGAATATTGCCGACAAGAAAAGTTGCTTTTAGTGTAAAGGCATCCGACAAGTTTCTTGCTCAAGAGAGAAATAAATTTGCTCAATTTTATTGCTAGTGTAAACTTAAAGCTTAGAGTACACGGCATGCAAAAACCAGATTTTAATGTGAACGTGACGTCATTTAGACGGCCACATGCGTCAACATTTAAATGTGAGTGTACATGCCACTCACAGTCCACATGCAAAAATGTGAAATTCTGCAAAAATGTGAATGAAGATTTTGACATTTGGCTACATTTTAATGTGACTCTCAATTTACATGTAGCGGCATGAGATTCTGACATCACATGATTGCAAACATGTCACATTTTAGTTTGACAGTTCGTCGTTTTCGGTTGTTTTCGAATTTTTGTCGTTTATTAATTTAAAGAATTTAAAGGTAAGTTTATTTATGTTATTTCAATAAAACAATTTCCACTCTTTGTCCAATTTTTTTTGTAACAGGAACATGGAGAAAAAAAATCGTGTGGAGGGCCCAGAAAATTGAAACATGAGTGGAAGAATGAGGAAGTGGTTCGTCTAATTTCGTTGGTTGAGCAACATGTTCAACTGTGGGATATTGTCGATGCCTTAGGTGTCGATGACATTGATGTTAATGAGGCGAAGTTGAAGTGGATGATTCTTCGGCTCACATTTAAGACCAATATGGCGTGTGACGGCCCTGACCGTCACCCCCTTATTATCGCATTGCCGGCCCTGGCGGGCGGGAATGAAATATGCTTATTAAGCATAAACATTTCCGTCGGCCAGAGGCGAAACCCGACGCCGCTAGCATCGTAAACAACAAAATGCTTACGATGCAAACAAGTGGCTGTGCATGGGTTTGGCTGATGCTAAGAAAACGCGCTGACACTGCGAATTCCCTCGAACGACGCCAACAGCTCAAGCGCTGTTGACAAGAAGTGAGTTCATTCTTGTGACAATCGTCGAACCGAGTGCTTTAATATTGAGTAAAGTTATTTTATCGTTAAAGTAATTGATCAAATATTTCCTGTGTTTTAATATTTAGTAAAGTTATTTTATCATTTAAAGTAATTGATCAAATATTTCCTGTGTTTTAATATTTAGTAAAGTTATTTTATCATTTAAAGTAATTGATCAAATATTTCCTGTGTTTTAATATTTAGTAAAGTTATTTTATCATTTAAAGTAATTGATCAAATATTCCCTGTGTTTTAATATTTAGTAAAGTTATTTTATCGTTTAAAGTAATGAATAAATATTTCCTGTGTTTAAATAAATTGTAAGTTATTTAAATTGTGTTGTTTAATTCATCCATCCTCCGAAGGGAACACGACATTTGGCGCAGCCGGTAGGATTCGAACCTACGCTCCCAAAGGGAATCTGATTTCGAATTTTCGAAAAAAAAAAAAAAATAAAACATATATTTTTTTTAACAATGCAAGGCTGACGGAACACCACCGGTGACCGTAACGTAATTTTTAGAAAAACACGGAGCACCCCTACTCAGCGGCGCCCCCATGTATAACTACAAAAATTATTAATTCTCAAACTCACTCAAAGTAAATACGGTGTCGTTTCAGGAAATTCGTAGTAGTGGTTGGTATCCTTTTATGCCGGATACCAACTTCTTCGAGGGGGGAGTGATGTGACGGCCCTGACCGTCACCCCCTTATTATCGCATTGCCGGCCCTGGCGGGCGGGAATGAAATATGCTTATTAAGCATAAACATTTCCGTCGGCCAGAGGCGAAACCCGACGCCGCTAGCATCGTAAACAACAAAATGCTTACGATGCAAACAAGTGGCTGTGCATGGGTTTGGCTGATGCTAAGAAAACGCGCTGACACTGCGAATTCCCTCGAACGACGCCAACAGCTCAAGCGCTGTTGACAAGAAGTGAGTTCATTCTTGTGACAATCGTCGAACCGAGTGCTTTAATATTGAGTAAAGTTATTTTATCGTTAAAGTAATTGATCAAATATTTCCTGTGTTTTAATATTTAGTAAAGTTATTTTATCATTTAAAGTAATTGATCAAATATTTCCTGTGTTTTAATATTTAGTAAAGTTATTTTATCATTTAAAGTAATTGATCAAATATTTCCTGTGTTTTAATATTTAGTAAAGTTATTTTATCATTTAAAGTAATTGATCAAATATTCCCTGTGTTTTAATATTTAGTAAAGTTATTTTATCGTTTAAAGTAATGAATAAATATTTCCTGTGTTTAAATAAATTGTAAGTTATTTAAATTGTGTTGTTTAATTCATCCATCCTCCGAAGGGAACACGACAGGCGAAATTATTAGCAAAAAAGTCCGGGCAAAGTGCGAAATGTGGTTTTTGCATGAAGTGTACTCTAAGCTTAACTTTACTAATTTTTTTTTCAGTACAAGTGAGGCAACTTCAATATAGGAGGCGTAAATCTTTTTATTCTATTTCGTAGTAACTCTATTTTTAATCTTAATGTTTAAACGCAATTAGTACGATTTATCAATATCAATATTGTCGAGGCCAGCGGAAATATCTCAGTCATAGGGCAAATATCCAGCTTCTAGGAGACAGATATCTGACCCTTCTTGTAAGTACGGCGCGACAGCGAAACCGCTGACTCGACATATGGTAACACAATGTGACCTCAAAGACTCACGTTGGAATAGATATGAAGATGCTCACCGTGAGACACAACAAGTGCGGACTCGACATTCCTCACCAGCCAGAATAATTAAGCTAGCAGTAAGTAATGGAGTACTGTTTTTAACGTTAAAGTGAAAAGTCGTCCAATAAAGTTTAAGTGAAGTGAAGTAATTCGTTTTTTATTTTGTTGCTCCCCAAAAACCCTTTTCAGCATTCGGACCCCAACATATTTGGCGCAGCCGGTAGGATAGTTACCTGGGGGCGCCACAACATATTTGGCGCAGCCGGTAGGATTGAAAGTTTTTGCTGCGAAAATTTTTACGCAGCCGGTAAAGTTCTAGCTGCGAATTTTGGCGCAGCCGGTAGGATAGTTACCTGGGGGCGACACAACAATATACATAGATTTTTTGTATTGGTTTTTTGCTTTAGAATTTGCATTAAACCCATTTGCCCTTGTGAATAGATAGATTTCAAAAAAAAAATCGAAAAACTTAGTAGCCTAGCAGAAGATAAATTTATAAATAAATTTAATTCTGTATTACTTCGTAACGGAGGATATAAAAGTATTTTAAAAATTCGGAATATCATATTTCATAATTCCAAAGAAATGGATGAATATATTGAAAATTTAGCCCCTTCAGAAGTATTGAACTTTAAATATTGCCCAACGACATCCGTTGATGTGAAGAGATCATATGTGAGTTAATAAATGTGGCCGAAACATTCTACGGCTGACCAATATGCTCGGAATTCGCAACATGAACTACTAAATTACTGTTTTATTATATTTTGTGATCAAACCGAGTAAATTTTAAACTTCAATACGATTATCAGTTAGTAGTTTTATTTAAAAGAAAATTGAAAGACAAATTTAGTGATAAAAGAAAAATTTACTATTTCGAATGTCAATCTGACGTCTCTCAACAAGTCTCGACGTATAGTAATGTCCTAGCTGTAGAAGTCACAGTTAACGATTTAGAGGAATTAGAAGAGGATTCTATCGAATATTTAATTTTAAAAATTAAAATTAAATAATTTTGAAAATAATAATACACAAACATATACTTGGGTAGATGAAGTATCAAAAACCAAATGGAATTTTTTTAATGAAAATAAAACTATTAGAAAAAGTCTTTAAAAAATTAAATGGAGACAATTTATGTAAATAGCAAATTTATAGAAGCACATCTTGCAAATAGTGAAAAAGTTGATTTACCTGAAAACGTAAAAATCTTATTTTTTATAGCAAGGCTTTATTTTAGAATAAGACATTTAAATAAATTGAAAGTGAAACAGCAATGTACCAGAAAAGGAAAAATAATAAAAACTATGACATAAATTTGGTATTTTCTATTTAATAAATTTAATATTTCAGAGTTTTATTCAAAACACTTTTTTTAATTTACCAAATTAATTTCAGACATGGTGGAGATTTACATTTATTTTAAAATGTTAAAATGGGCAAAATTTGGAAATTTTTCATTCCTACGAAAAATACGCAATGAACAGAACTAATCCCTTATTGAATCAATCAATGCTCAACACTGAAACAAGTTGAGCACAGAAGCTTTTCTACTATTCGAATCATATCTTCATTTTGTATATCACGGAGCTTTGCTGAATTCGAAGGGGGCAGTTTATGCGAGAGGTTTTTTTTAGCTCAGTTGGCATTTGTGTGGTAGTGGGGACTTTGAACTTTGGAATAATAAAATATATTAGCATGCAGTTATTCCAGGCAACAAATTGCAACATTGCCACATTCTGCGTTGTAAACGTTTCTTGAGTTCATCGACAGGAAATAACGACTTCGGGTTATTGGCGTAAACTCATGTCGATCAACATAGGAAACGAAGAGTTCTGATTTGGTCACGACAGTAGCCGGACGTGTTGATCAAAGTAATTAGGAAAATTTAAGTATTGTAAGTTCAACAACACGACTAGGTATAAACCGTTTCAAAGGGAATATCCTTCAAATCTAACGAAATATAAAATAATCCCTTTGAAACAAAGAACAAATAGAAACATCCATAGATCGCATGATTTATGAATGTTTCCAAGAAAGTACATTTACGCAACCCGGAAAAGTAATGATCAATAACCCCGGTGTATGTAAATAACAAGCGCATCGAATTTAGCTCAATATTGACCAACAAATGTGGGCCAACAAAATGCAAAAGACGCACAATTCGATGTAGCAAGTATTGGCCAACATATGTCGGTCACACAAAGTGCAAAGATGCACACAAATTACCGAATACAATGTGCACTTGGAATTGCCCAACGTAAACAAACTGCGAAGGTAGCTCACGTTACCTCGCAACGTAATTTACAATGCGGCCTAAATAAACAAGCTGCACATGTGTATTACACTCAAGCTGATGGAATGCATCGTTGGAAGTCCAACTGCAGCCAATCAGCTTTCGAGTGAAAACTTAACGAAGTTTTCGATTGGCTGTAAGCGAATCGACGAGGTGCTTCCAAAAGAAGGGAGTTCACCAATAAAAGGCCCATGACGGTCAATAGTAAGAGCCAGTCGAGTAAAAGTCAAGAAAGTTCAGAATAGTCGAGTCGAGTGAACGTTCAGAGTAAGTCAAGCAAGACGAGTGAAAGCATAAGAAAAACCTAACAGAATATCTGTATAGGTGTTAGATTGTGTTAAAAACACCAGAAAGTTTCCATTAGGATAGCTCTGATGAGGATCGTGGCTGATCCGAAACGCGTCAGCTTAGCCAATTGCCTTAACGGCTTGTCACAAGGTTAAAATTTAAATTAAATCATATTTAATATAGGTCGTTAATATATTTCTCTAAAAATAGGTAGAATAATGAAGTGATAGTATGTTTCACTTGATAGGTAGGATATGGAAATTGAATTTGAAAATATCACTATGTTTAGAGTGATATACAATATGTCTTGATTTATATCAAGATATATTGACATTAAATTATTCCAATTTGAAATTCGATGTTCGATTTCAAACAATTGAATTTAATTTGAACTTAATTCAAATTAAAAATTTAAATTTAACTTATTAGAATTTCAATTTCTTATATATAAGATATATAGTATTAGCTACTATTATTAATGGTAATTTTCATTTTTCATTGCGATCTACATATATGGAAAAAAAATTTAATCTTTCTCTATCAGACACTGTGATGGCCAACGAAAAGACCATCACATTCCTTTCCCACGACTGGCTGATTCAATCGCGATACAAAACGTCTCAAATTGCAGTAGACGTGATGTGACGCGATTGAGTCAGCAGAAAACGAGTAAACAACCACTTCATCTGCCAAGTGCATGAGTTCGGTCGCGACACATAAACAGTTCTAATTACAGAACTGATAAGAGCGACGCGGCCGACTCAGCATTTTTTCGAAGCGTTGGTTGCTGCTGGCGACTACGGCCAGTTCAGTTGAGTTTCAGTCGCAATCAAAATTTTCACCAGTTCGGATGGTTTTAATCGTTTAAATAAATAAAAGCACTATATTTCACAAAATTGTAAAATAGTTTTAAGATCGTTTTAAAATAAACAACAACAAAAAGAAAAAAGGTGTTCTTAATTTCAATATCCAAAACCTCGCACGACATTGGCGCAGCCGGTAGGATGTAATGGTATCGAAATCATAAGTAAACAACAACAAACGATTGATGACAAATCGCATTGCAACCATGAGTATGCATGCAGTGGATCGCTTGTGTTATGGTCTTCATGACTCAACATAGGAACCACTTAATGCACAAGCATGCGGTAGTCAAGTGCATTCGAATCGAAGATGAAATTTGATTCGGGTGACACAATTTGACCATTCAATAAATTATGATTTCGGACCTAAGTCAATAAAGAAAGAAAAGGTTACTTAACATTTAAGAATTTCTTTCTGTTATGTATATTAAATTTAGGGCACTTGTAGAACTATGTACAAATTGTAAATAAGAAAGCGGCGCCTATAAAAGCCGTATTAATCCTAGGAAGAGACCAGAAATAAACTAACGCTTAAATCGAGCAGTTTGCTTTTTTCTCAACTTAACATTTTGGCAGTCTTTTTAGACGCCTGTTAAATTGCTGGTTCCTCCACCAGCAGGTTAAAATAAATAACGGAGCTATAGGCAACACTCAACAAATTGAACTTCGTTAGTTTGAACATCTTATATCACAAGGATGACGATCAAATTATCAGTACAACCGATGTTGATGATCCGTCCGCAATGATTTTATCATCAGAGGAATTTATTGATGTAGTGGATGAGAACGGTGCCATCGTAAACAAAATATTGATTAGGGATTTGATCGTGGACGTGGATGAACGTGAAACCGAAATCGGTCGAAATGAAAATGAATCCGTGGAAAAGAATAAAGCTGAATCTCCGTTGGATTGGAGCAAATACCGTCCTACCATGCTGCGTACCAAAAAAAAATGAACTTTTGAAGACTCTGAAGGCATCTACACATGAATTAGGAACATCTGCAAACCTTGTGGCTTTGAAAAAGCAAATTTTGGAGCAACAATTGGAACACGCTCGTTTGGAGCACGAACAACGTATGACGAATTCTGCTGAAGAGCATAAATTGAGAATGCAGATATTGGAAGCTGAATTAAAATCAAAACAAATGTGATCTGCATTATGTGCAATGTGATTTGAACCAAATATATATTTTATGAATCAGAAAATAAACGAATTTCATTATACAATTACTAATAAATGCTCACAAATTATTATTTAATGCTCTGTTTGCTTCATGAAGTGCCGGAAAATAATCGGCTAATAATACCGTACGAATATTGTCACGTCTGTCTACTTCAATTCTAACTACATCCACAGCTTCATCTGGTGGGATGTTTACTTCAAGCGCATCTGGTGGAATCTCTTCGTTAAAATCGACGGCTATGTTGTGAAGAATTGCCGTTGCAATTATAACATCTTGGACTGTTTCTACTTTTACCCTCATTTGAAGTGACAAAACTGGAAAACGTCTTTTCCATACACCATATTGCCGTTCGACAACATTCCGACTTCTTATTATTGACTCGTTGTATAGTTGTTCAACTGGATTTCTACATTGAAGCAATGGTGTTGCAAGATAGGGTGTGACTGCGTAGCCAGAATCACCAATAAGAATATAATTTTTGAAATCTTTTCGTTCCAACTGCATCTTTAAAACCGAATTGTTAAAAATGGTTTGATCATGACATGACCCAGGCCATCGTGCAACAATGTTCAAAAATTTCAAATCAGCCGAACTGACGCTCTGTACGTTGAGTGAAAAGAATCCTTTTCTGTTTCGAAAATGCTCTGCATTATCTCCACCAGGGGATTGCATTTTGACATGAGTACAATCAATCGCTCCAATGGTTCGTGGAAATTTTGCAATATCGTAAAAGGCGTAGCTGCTGTGGACAGTTCTTCATCAGATTGTGGCATTTTGATGAAATGCTTTCTCAGCGAAGCAATGGCAAATGACAGTCGCTGAATTATAACTGAAACTGTAGCTTTACAGACACCAGAAAAATCTCCAACTGATATGAGCATAGTGCCTAATGCATAAAATCGTAGGGCGATCAGTAGTTTCACCATTGGCTTCTAAAAAATAAACATCTATTTGGCTGCGGACTCACCTTTTCCAGTGACATTTCGAGGTTATGATAAAAAGAGACTGTGTTTGATTTTCTTATCATTGATTTTCCTATAATTTTCATATCAGAAAAAAGTGCTACACTTGGAAACATTGCTATATTTTTGAAAAATAAATAAAATCTTTGACAACTGAAACGAATCTTTCTCACGTTTGACAGTTCAACGCGAACCAACGCCAATGATCGCAGAGAGTCTAGTCCGCAAACGGCATGCGGACTTACATAATACCAAATCACTGCGGAATGGACTTGACGGTCGCTGCGGACTGACGAGTCCGCACGACTTACATAATAGGGCTATAAGACGTGTCTTTCATTTTTTTATCCGCTCTCATCCTCGAAAATCCAAGAGGTTTTGGGCCCAGATCGCAGTTGGGTGAATTAAATACTTTGTCGAGATATTGTTCTATCGGAATTTTCGGGAAATTTGTGATTTTTTTTCTTTCCGTCGTGTTTTTGAGAAATTCGCTGGCGTGTTATTTTCTTTTGCGTGTGGAAAACGAAAATCGCAAAAAACGAACAGAATCACATCGAAAGGCTGAAAGGGTCAGAAAATTACCACTAATGGGCGTTCGCAATGAAGAATGTGCTCGATTTCCATGGATTGGAAAAGTGTATTACCGACCCGGCGACCGATAGCAATATAGATAACCTAAAAAAGGCACGAGCTAGAATTGTGTTAGCAGTGGAAGAAAAGCTTTATGTACACATCGAAGGAGAAACTACGGCACTGAGAATTTGGAAAAAGCTGAAGACACTGTATGATGATCATGGATTATCGAGTCAAAAAAAGAAAAAGAAAAAAAAATATAACTTGTGTTTTAAAAAAGAACAGTTTGTACGGCAAATACTTGCTGAAATGTTTAGAAAAAAAGTATTTTTGAGTATAATCATAACAACACAGAAGTCTCGATCGTTACGATTACGATCGTATTCCATAATAGGCTTCTAGGGTTTTTATAAGAAAAATAGTTTCAGGTTTAAATAGGTTAGCAGCAAATTGAATAATTCTTAGTTCAACCTTAACAAATTCTGTAGGTCCCCTTCTTGATGAAGGCTCGCTAATTCGGATTCACCAACCCCAAATTACCCAGGATTTATATCGTGTGCACCAAAACGAATGTCGGTCTGTTTAATCAGTTTTGGTCGACTAAAGACTTCCTTTACTAGTTAGTCGATCGAAAATAAGTTGCATGAGGCCACCGCTGAAAGTTTTATTCTAGTCGGTATATCGTTATAAACGATTTCTACTGATTTTTGTTTTTAAATCGATTCAAATATTCTTCAGCAATAGTCATTTCAAAGCACGATCAATATTTCAAATTCATTTCTTCATTTTGAATTTATTGTTATTAATTCCCTTTCAGGAACTTCCAATGAATTCATACAAAAATTTTTCATATAACCTGACAAAAATATTTTCGATGCGTTTTAAAAATACGATATTAAAGCAAATTTAACAAACCATCGTAGCTTACTTGAAAATCATAATCCTTTGTATATTTTTTATTTTTTTATACATAAGTTTTAACGACACTTAAAAAATTAATGTGGAAATTGTATATTTGAAATAAAAAGGAAAAAAATTGTCTTAAATAGATGAACATTATTTAAATTTAAGAGAAGTTATCGTAGCAAAATTAAAATTATGTTTCACTTGGTGGAACAAATTACACCTCACAAACATATTTCAATTAAAAATATATGTATATATGCAAGTATGTTTGTGTTTATGTATTATTATTGTAATAAAACGATACGATAGTAATTAATAGCAGTCAAAATTAATTTATAAAAGAATTATTTAGCTTTTCTCCTCCGCCCTTGAACGCATTCGATGAATAAATGCTGCACCTTTATTTTTTCTAAAATTTTCGTATGGATCATTTAAATTTATACCGACCCCCTTTGGATTGGACATTAAAGAGAAAGAAAGAAAAAAAAACAAACATAAGTTTCGAAAATTACTTTTAAAGAATTGCAATTATTGAATAAACAAATAAGAGTACTTACCTTGTACATATCTTCACGATCGCGTACTTCTCCACCCGAAATCGGTGAGTTAATGCCCTGCTCCTTCGATCCTAAACCACTACCAGATCCGCTCCAACCCATCTTTTTAAGCATTTGATGACCTTTATTTGTTTCTTCAATAAATTCTGGTTTAGGATAATTTCCACCACTAGAAAATATTTGGTTAATAGGCAAAATAATAGCAGCAGAGAAATGAAATCTTACAAGAAACTAGGCGGTGAAACCGATCTTTCCCTATCTCTGTCACCGCGGCCACCATTGCTACGTTCCCTGTCGCGCTCACGATCTCGCTCCCTGTCTCTTTCTCGACTTCTTTCGTGATCGCGCTCATTACGATCTCTTTCCCGTGGTGGACTTCGTTTTGGTGGCGATCGCGATCGTCTATTGCTCGGATAGCGACTATTTCGACTTCTCTCTAAGGGCGGAGGTGTTCTAGATCTGGAACGAGATCGCGATGCACGACGCGGTGATCTTGATCTTGGAGATCGACTTCTACTTCGACTCCGACTTCTACTTTTCGACCTAAAATTGCAGAGAAAGAAATAATTGTGTGGATTTTTAATGTTTAATGCTAAAATTTGTAAGCAAAAAAAATTAATTTTGACAGTAGAATCTTATCACTCCTTCATAACCCTCTCACCCATTCAAATGGACATGATTTTAGCGATTATCTCGAAAACGGTTATGTAAAGAGGTCGCGAATATTATTTTCCCGGTCTCCTTTGTAAAAAAAAATTGCCATAGGATGATTTTGAGGTCACTGATTACGAGTTTGGTTATTCAAGAATTCGAAACGGAATGTCCTTTTGGAATAACGGAAGTACTCCTTGACAACCCCTGAGTGTTTGAATTCGAATGTCATGAAACGTCCCGTACAGACAACGTGACTATACCTTTTAAGATCACCGAACATGACAATTTTATTTATTCTTTGACATATAGTTATTTATTTCTAAGAGGTCACTATGCTATAACCTATTTTGTAAATATATTGTATGGCTGTAACAAATTATAGTTTTTCAGGGCAAAAAATTGGAATAATTGATTTTTATAAAATTCAAATTTCTTTTTTAGCGTTTTGGGAATAAATATTTCATCTAATTTAAAAAAAAAAACACTTTAAATTCACTTATACTCAATTATAAACTAAAAAAAATACAAACCACTGCATAGTTGATGAATAAATTTTTTAAAAAAAACTAAATATTGAGGGTATTCACAACCCTCTTTTAATTTTCGGTATTCGGTATTTTCGGTAATATTAAAAGACTGAAAATATTCTGCTGTAAACATCCCACAGCACCGATTTGAGAACAGCGCTTTTATTTGATACGTGACCAAATCATGAACTGCGAATTTGATTGTAAAATATGTCACATACCTTTAAATCCATGTTTGATGTATTCTTTTGAATTTCTATTGTGGCAACGGCTATCAAAATTGAAAAAAATTGCAGTCTGATGAGATAACCAGCGAGAAAATTTGACAACTAAAAACATTACTAGCGCCACCCGCGGTTGATTCTTGATACCAAATACCCGGGCCGAAAAACACGACTCAAGGCATGTATACAATTACCGAATCCGGATCCGGCAATTCATTTTTACATGAACCAAGTTACCGTCTCGGTAAAAATCTGTTAAATTTGACTGAATTACCGAGCGGTAAATTTACCCGCAATTTAAAAGACGACTGTGAATACCCTGATTATGTTCTTAATATTTACCTGTAACAACGTTTATTTGGCTTCTTAGGTTTGATTAGGTCAATGTAAATGGGACTAGGCGAACGAGATTTTTCCCTTTCGCCACTCTGTAGCTCTTCTTCTTTTTGTTTTCGAGCGGCATTTTTAACTTTGTAATATTCGTATAGTCCAAGCTTTTCCCAGCCCTCACTAGACAAAAAATGTTTCAACATGCAATCATAAATAAATTTATACATAAATATATATGAAAATATATAAAAACTTACACATCTCGTGGCCTATCATGACTTGGCGGTGCATAGAATGCTACAATGGCGCTAGATAGCCTCTCGCTGACCGGTGCCGGCGGAGGTAACCTCACTTCAGTGGCATCGAGAGGCTTGTAATTATAATCTTCCAGACGTATAAGAGGTACCATGAGACCAGCAGGTAACTCATAATAAGGAGCTGTCAGCTTATTGTCGTCCTCTGAAGACGCGGCCGCTTGTGTTGTTGAATTGAAACCTGGCGGTGGTTTTGACAAATCTGGTATGAAGAAGTTTGGCGGTGGGGATGTATAGTCACTTCCCGATGCATTTGAACCTTGAGCCAATAAACTCTGAGCGAACTGCTGAGGCGATGGGAGTTGCTGCTGATAAGGGCTACTCTCACTGGTCAAGCTATTTAACATATTTTGAAGATTTCCGTTATTCTGCTGATCAAATGATACATTCGATTGATAGCTTCCATCTCGTCCTATTGGATAATTTATGTCTGTGTTTTGCGGAAACGGTGAATCCCTATTTCCTTGAAAACTAATATCTCGGGTTATAGGATAGGCAGCACTATTGGTTGGCATCGTGATCTTCTGCGACATAAGTGGCGGCGGCTGTTGCTGTGACTGCTGTGGGTGTGTGGACATTATTTGATTATTGTTTTGCATTTGCAAAGTTTGGACGTTATTGCTATTCGCTAGGGATGTTATTATGCCAGTGGAATTTAAATTAGCAGACGGCAACTGCTGTGTTTCCATCAATGATGGGATCAGCGATGTGTTTGGCAAAACTTTCAATAGCACTTGTTGTTCTAAGGCTTGCTTCTGAGACTCCAGAACAGCAATTTGTTGCGATGCGTGCTGAATGAATATTTGATGCTGATGTTGGTAACTAAAAATATCAAAACATGTTAGAGAGGAAGCTAAAATGAAAAAAGAAAATCTAGTTGTGTACCTGTCAAGTGCCGCCTTGGTAGCTTGAGTAAATTGCGTTACGATATTGTTATGTACGTTCATCAGATTTGTTTTATATTCTTGCATTGAAGATTCAGGTGAACGCAACTTTGATATAACGCATGCATCGAAAAATTTCGCCTTTGATTCCCAAAGCGATAGCAATTTACTCAACTTCGCTTTTTGATCGTCACTAGCAACTAAAAGCATTTCGTTTAGTTAATATATTTTCCCATAATTTTAAAGTGAAAAAGAAAAAAAAATATATATAAAAAAAATTAAATAAAGTTTGTTTCAAATTATTTTGTTTTTACATTTACGTATTTTGTTTTTTAATACAACTGAAATGTGTAAATTTTGTTTTAATTAAATATTTGAATTAAATGAACGTTTTTAACCTCTTGCTGCCAGCTATTGAGAAAAATCTCAGCGCACTTGTCACGCCATTACTCTACTTTTGCAAAAGTCTTGAAAAATGAACTTTTTTGTTTTAAAAATTATTCACTTTATTGTCTGGGCTGACATTTTTTTAAATGCTGCAATAAAAAAAACTGCAACATTTAAAAAAATATCCTTTAACTGAAATGCACTGAAAAAAAATTGAGCCCTGTGAGTTAGAAATAAAAACATGATAAAAAAAACTGGCCGTAAATATTTTTTTTATGCTTTCATTTTGTTTTTATTCTGGGCACCAATCATGTATTCCGACGCGTCTCTGTAGTTCGACTTCGACGCAGCTTTTAACTCTTGATTTCGCCATATCAGCATCTTTAAATTTCCTGGAGTGACAGTCAGAATCACGTTTCGATTCATAGTCACGATTCCGCGAAATTTCAAGCTGCGGATATGGTGAAATCAAGAGTTAAAAGCTGCGTTGAAGTCAAAAGTCAGAGACGCGTCGGAATATATGATTGGTGCCCTGATTCATACGGCCTCAAAAGTTATTTTTTCTTTTTAGTAAAAGCATGATTTTTTTTGTATTTGATCCTTTTAGTAAGATCAACAATGACATTTGTGTTTCGTCATTTTCTTCCTGTGTTTGTTATAGAGATAAGTCCCATAGCGCCGGACACTAAAGGTTTTTGAATACTTTTTTCTATTTTATCGAAAACGGTGCACCGTATCAAAAATTTTATTAGCACGAAATGTGTTTAGAATATGATTTCCCAAAACCGTTGCATACATCAAACTCCAATCAGACCAATCGTCCCCCATCCTCTCCCATAAAAATGGATTTTTTTCATAAAAATGTTGTCTGCCCTCATATAGAGGGATTTTTAGGGTCGCTGAATCCGATTCTGGAGTCAAAAAGTCCGTACGAATATCTCAAAGGTAAGGATATATATTCGATGACAAAAAAGTATATGTAAGCATGGCGAAAAAAAACGTCATTTTGGATTTTTGGTCATACTAATCAAACACAAAATCACAAAAAAAATTTTTTTTTTTTTTTTAAAAAGTTTAGGTTTAACACTAACTGCCACTACAGTTTTAAGCCTTCTTCGAATAATTAGTTATCAGTCAAAAAGGCCTGACAAACACTAATCATTTTCATTGTGGCCGTTGTGTACAGTTAGGTGTCAAAATAAATATTTATCTCGCTTTTATTTCTGATAAACAAGGCCCAAAAAAAATATTTCCTATCAGTACACTTTTTTAAAAAAAAAAAAAGTCTTGACATATTTTTTTGAATTTTTTTCAAAATTTGATATACGTTATCCGACATCAAGAGGTTAATTCCTTATATTTATTTATTTTTTTTAACTTACTTATTTCTGCACTGCAGAACATTGGAATGACCACATTTTCCAGGCAAGACTTCAAATCGTTTGCGTTTTTCCGCACACTAAAATATCACAAGGAATTAGAATTTTTCTATATATCTTAACGTCATCAAAGTATTGTATTTCGAGACACATTGAAATATTTAAAAAAAAAAAAACAAGTCTCATATTGATAGCAACTTACCAATGGTGAAGAACATCATTTACTAAGTAAATAAGATGCAATTTTTGTGAAAATGTTGATCCATTTACCAATGCCCTATAAAAAATTAACGAAATATTTGTTTTTACATTTGTACAGAACGTAAAAGTTCTCGAATTTATTTTTTTGTTCTAGAGGGACGACCATCATTTTAACAAGAACAACAAAACAAATTTCCGAAATCAGAGATTTTTTTTTTCAAGCCATTTTGCTGGTTAATTTTCGACTATTTTTTGTTATAAAAAAAATTGTTTAAAAGTAAAGATAAAAGACAAAGTAAAACATTTATATCAAATCTAATAGCGTTATTAAGTTAAACTAGATTTTTTTTAATGAAATTTAAATTTCGCGCGTACTTCTTTAAAAGGTATTGTAATACAACATTGGATTTCGCTGAGTCTGATGTATGCTGTAAAATCCAGTTTTTTCCTAAAATTGCAATTACAAAAAATGCTTAATACATTTACTGTGATTCAAATATTTTATGAGTTTTTGTAATAAAATGTTGACATAAAAAAATCAATTTTTTCGGGACAAATTTCAGATTTGTTGAAAAAAAATATGGTTTTCAATAAGTTGAGATATTAATAACAAAACAAGTACAGTTACAATGAATAGAAGAAATAACCGCTTAAGTCGATTTTCATGAGAAGCTAAAATATTCTTTTTGCCGGTTCAAATACAGTTCGTATTGAAAATAAATGTAAGTAGACTTAAGCGATTATTGCTTGTGGCCACAGAATTAGAAATTCTCTTAGTTACAAAATAATTTACTCCACTTTGCGAATTGATAGAATTAACAAGTAGAAATCTAGAATTAGATTGGAGGCCAATTTAGGCAAAATATGTTTTTTCGCCTTTAATTTCAGCATTTTTATGTTTTCATGTCGGCAAATGCGATTAAATTTACTGATCTGTTACCGTTCGCGACAATAAAATTTGCAGAGAAAAATTTTGTAGAAAATTTTCAAAGCCAAGTTTTGTGTGAAATGAAATTTTTCCACACAAAAAAAAAAAACAAAAAACTTTGATATTGAAAATATGATAAGGTCAATTTTGGTAACAAACGAAATTTAGATTCAAAATAAAAAAGAGGGAGGCATCAATTTTTTTCTTACAAAGCCTTACGGATTCTTTAAAAAAAAAGCGTCGCGAGTAAAAATTTGGATGCAATCGAATTTTGGGACAGTTTAGATTTCTCGAAACCTATGCGCTCTTGGATAAAATGAATATAACAAAATTTAGAAGGATATAAATAGAGTGATTATGATTATATGAAACTAGAGTGTAATCATCGGAAAACCGTTTTAGAAATAAGACGGCTCGAAATTTTTTGAATCGATTAGAACACTTTTCGTTCAAATATGTGATAATGACCAAAAAACTTGAAAATTTCTACGGCCAATTTCAAAAATTTCATAGGACATGAGGTTCACGATGGCCACAACCTAGTTTTATATGGTCACTCTAGATATGAAATTTTCTTCACGATTTTTACGTATCTCTAACGGTTCTCTAACGGTTTTTTAAAAATTTTCGGAAACTATGAGCTTTTGAGAAAAAAACGTATAACTAAATTCCAAGGAAATAAAATTTCCTGCATTTTTCCCTTTAAAGGTTTGTATGTGTCTTTAACATCATCCTCGGCGCTACAGCTCTCGAAGAGCCTGGGCCTCCTCAATTGAGGTTTCATAACAATTTCTTCCCTGCTTCGCACCTACAGTTTTACATGGATTGCGAACCATAGATGAATTACAACATTTGTAAGGTTTTTCTACGTTGCAAGCCATCAACAACAGAGACCGTGATCTAGACCGATGATGTCGATATCATGAAGCGACAACTATCACTACTCATTTCGTAAAGCAAGTTGAGTGGCGTGCGACAGTCAGGAATTGATCAACCGACCTCCGGAACACGGGCCAAGTACTTTACCACTTGGACTACGTGTCTACCGGTTCTCGAAATATTTTTTTAAAAAATATTAATTTTTACAATTTTTTTCCCAAAGTAAATATTACAGAGGAAAGTTTGGTGCTGATCACAACATATATGTTTCCTTATTTGATATTATAAAACTTTTTTTAAGCTCTCCTGTTTTTTTTTTTGCATTTACTGCTACAAGAGAACACGCTTAAATGCATAATGATTTTTGTCGCAAGTTACTTGTTTTAGTCATTTTGACATTTGTGAAATTCAAAATGGATGCATGTATGCAGTTATTCGTGTTGCAATTAAGCGTACTCTACTGTACTTGAAAAAATCCAAATTTAACCGTATTTCTGAGAGTGGCCACTGTTAAATATGATAAAGTAATAAAATTGATATTTATTCGGTATTAGCTGTCATTCAAATATGAATCATTTGGCCTCCTTACTATCATACAAATATACACAAATAAAGGGCATACCAAATAAAGGGCATACCATAAGGCAGCGTTTTCCAAACTGGGAGGCGTGGACTAGTCTAAGGGGAGGCGCGAATATTAGCCAGTATTGACAAAAAAAGTGCACGTGCAGCTAATACAATACGTAACAAATAGGTACATATTGGGCGCATTCACGGTACTCAACAGTTGAGAGATTATTCATCATAGCCACTGATCGGACGCCATTTTTTGTAGCGAAAAATTTCTGCGATACTTTTCTGCTCAACCGATGAGTGTAGAATTTTGACGTTTAATGTATCGTAACTTTCACGAGAACTCATCGAGATTTACTCAACCGTTGAGTACCGTGAGTGCGCCCATTAACTACTATGCTGCTGATGCTACCCTATGGAAAAGAGGCGCCATATGATCAAATATTTTTAAGGGAGCCGTGGTAAAATAAAGTTTGGAAACCACTGCCATAAGGACAGAATGAATATTGCAAAAAATTAATGAATATACAGATGCCGTTTTGACAATTAGGATGTATGGTTACCACACCTATGACAGAAAATGCTTAAAATTTTCGGCCGCACTTTTATGGACGATAAATATTAATATCCGCCAGAACACTGCAAGCTCTATAAAATGTAGAAAAATATTATACCTAGAAACAATGGTTTCGTTTCTAGGTAAAATATTTTTCTGATGTCAAAAATTTCAAAATGATAAAATTTGGAACGGGGACGGCGCAGTTGGTTAGAACGGTGGTTCCCAACCGTCTGATAAGGAATAATAAAATATTTTCCAAGAACTCTTTTAATAGACGATTGTGAAAACACACACATTTGATAATTTCTGGCAATGGTTAACAAAGAAAAACCAATAGACCTAAAATAGTAACTGTAATTGTTGTTGAATAGGCAATGAAATTTGTACCCAAAAAAATTGTAACTTTGTACATAAAACTAATAACAAATTTTCCACAATTTAATATATTTTTCTTAAAATCCATAAACATTGTTATCTAATGTAGGATGTAGAATCATTTACCTGTTGATATACTATCCTTGGTGCACGATTCAATAATAGGCTGAAGAATTGCGTCAAATTCCCCTAACCGAATATTATTATCTTCGGCCTGCTTATGCAGTGAATCATTTTGTGCCTTTTGAATTGATTCATCAATTTGCTTTTGCTGCTGCTGAACTAGTACCTAAATATTTTATTTGAGAAAATAATAAAATAGGAAAATAATCATAACAATTCAGGATAACACTTAAAAAATGTTTTTTTTAAAAAAAACTTAATAATTTATCAATATAAAATAACTCAGCTATACGTATTTGGGGTGTTAAATTTGAAAATCTCAAAATATCCTTTTCTAAAATTGGTACACCTTATTTGTTGTAATCCTGTGAACCTTTGCAGGGCCAATTGCATGAGAAGAAATATGACGCTGATTTAAAAACTTTAAAAAATTGTTCCTTTCTCATAAAGAAAAATACTTTGTTCTAAATTTGAACACAGATAATTTTTTTGTTATTTTCAGAATTGATTTTTTTTTTGTTTTTTAAAAAAATATCGTGAATATTCTGAGAAGCAAATAATTTTCAGTCGAAAGTGAAGTTCGGAAGATCAAGAATAATTCTAATGTATGGAAAAATGAAGAAATATAAGGTTTGTATCACCATACAATACGAAATTTAAAAGATTTGGAAATACAAAATTTTGTTCGACAATTTTTTTTTGTATTAAGGCTTTTTGGTGATGTCCAGGATTACAGGACGAAACGTCAAAGAATAAAAACAGAAATATTTTAATAATAAAAACCAAATGTGTTCTATTTAAATAATTTCGTTTTTATAAGATTTCAAACAAAAACTACGAGGCCGCTAAGCCCAAATCACAAGGAAAAAAAATCAAAATATCATACAATATAAGAAAATGTTTGCATACAACAAAATACGGAAAATCTGCTGTAAATTCTTATATCAGCGTCGCTAGTAGTCGACGCAAAACTCCAAAATGCCTCGAAGTCTTCAAATTTTCAGTCTCTTAAATTTTATTCAAAAGATTCACCAACAGTTTTAATCAAAACTTGCTGTTCTTGAGTGAAAACTCGAACTCTATGAGATATTCAAAAATATTTTCAGGAATCTCTTCGCAGCTAGAAAAATAAATTTGAGAGAAAAATATGTGGATTCATAAAGGATAAAACGAAACTGGGTGGATGTCACAATTGAAGTCAGATGTCGTATTAGTTATTGGAACATTTTAGAAAATGAAGAAGTATTTGTTTTTTAGCAAAATAATGAAGATTTTGAAATTTTGTAACCAATATTTTGATCGAACAAATGCAACATTTTTTTTTTTTTTGGCTTGTCAATCTTAGATTAACAATAAGCAAATGTAGCTGTTTTGAAAGAGAATCATTCTCCCAAACTTGATTTTATGATCCACACAAAAGACATCAAGCCATTGAAATTATTTGTCAAATATAATTCTTAGCCAAATCTAAAAATTTTTAACAAAAAATTACCCCATGTTGCGCTGACAGATTCTGTTCAGATTGACGAATTTGTTCCCGCAATGTACTCTGCTGCATGTTGATCGTTTCTATTTGGGCTGTTAAAGAACTCTGCGAATTCCCATTGCCATTTGGTCCATTTTGCCAATGCGGAGCCGAAGATGAATTCGGCTGCTGTGGATTGCTTGATGAGAACAGAGATAGCTTTTGCTGTCCAGCCGGCGGCTGTTGTTGTGATAATCCGGATGGTTGCATAGATTGGTTCTGTAGATATTGTTGTTGTTGTTGTTGCAAATGCGGATGTTGTGCCTGTGAGATTGAGCCTTGTTGTTTCAAAACTGTAAGTAAACTGTTCTATTAAAAAATGTTCACGACACAGTGAAATACGCATTTATATTTTGTTTTATCACTAACTTACAGAAAGTGGGAGAAATTGTTACAATTTGCATTAATCTGTACTTCAATTGATAACAAATTTCATTTGTTAAAAAAAAAATAAAGATTTCATAAACAGAACGATACAAGAATTACGCTGATGGGTTAACTTTACTACTGACGTGTCTTTCAGCCAGATTCAACCCACATTGGAGAAAAAATGCACAGGTTAGTTCCTGCAATTCGCACAGTAATAATCGAAGATCGAAAGGAGATGAAAACTTCAGCTTAATACATTAGTGCTCAAAAGGACATCTACGGACACTTTAGCACGATTTACAGCCTATTTGAAATTTTGATCTGAAAATTGATCTTTAGGGGTAAAAAAAAATCAAAATCGTCCTCTTTACGATTCAGGGGGTTAAGGGTGGTTATTATTGAAAGAGGTTCAAATACGAAAAAATTAGTTACTAAAAAAATAATTACAGATTTCTATTATCCATAACTGAAAAAAGGAATGTATGCCATATGAATTTTGAAAATAAAACCATTGCAATAGATATAATAGGCCCTTCAGGGCAGTACCAAAATAAAATTTTAATAAAAATTGAATATTTTGCTTAAAAAAATCCCACATTGGTAGAGAGAGAGAGAGAGAGGTAGAGGGAGAGAGGCAGAGAGAGAGGGTGGGAGAGAGGCAGAGAGAGAGAGAGGGTGGGAGAGAGGCAGAGAGAGAGAGAGGGTGGGAGAGAGGCAGAGAGATAGAGAGTGGGAGAGAGGCAGAGAGAGAGAGAGGGTGGGAGAGAGGCAGAGAGAGAGGGTGGGAGAGGCAGAGAGAGAGAGGGTGGGAGATAGGCAGAGAGAGAGAGAGAGTGGGAGAGAGGCAGAGAGAGAGAGAGAGAGTGGGAGAGAGGCAGAGAGAGAGAGGGTGGGAGAGAGGCAGAGAGAGAAAGGATGGGAGAGAGGCAGAGAGAGAGAGGGTGGGAGAGAGGCAGAGAGAGATGGAGAGAGACAGAGAGAGGAGAGAGGCAGAGAGAGATGGAGAGAGGCAGAGAGAGATGGAAAGAGGCAGAGAGAGATGGAGATAGGCAGAGAGATGGAGAGAGGCAGAGAGAGATGGAGAGAGGCAGAGAGAGGCAGAGAGATATGGAGAGAGTGAGAGAGAGGCAGAATTTTCCCTTTTTGAACGGAAATCTTTTACCCAAACATTCCTTTTTTTTTCTTTTTTGCTAAGTTTTCATATTTTTTTCTTTTTTAAGCATATTCCGACCGAAGTCGCATGCAATTCAAAAATAAAGTTGGCCCTCCATTACCATGACTTTTCCCAACTGCAAAAAATAGAGACACATTTATGTGAAGATACCTTGGCGAGAAAGGGAGATAAGAATCAACTGCAAAAATTTGTCGGCAACTGCAAAAATAATTTCCCCTCTTTTTTTATGGCGATTTTATGGTTACAGTTGACGGACTTGAACTTTTTTATAGCGATTTCTACTACAATCACACATTGTCCCTGCAAGTGAATAGTGAGCACAGACGCATACAAAGTGCTATTATAGCGTAGCTGTCATTTTTCATGTAGTTCAAACACACACATGCAGCTGTATAGCTTTATTTCTATGCTAATTTGAACCTTATATTCATAGCATAAGATTGCTATAAAGTTGTTAAACTGGAAGGGAAAGCGTTTATACTTGCATTCAGTCATTCCTATTTAGATCTATATAAGTCTATCTTGCTCTAGTTTTCTGCATTTTTTTGCAGTTACAGAAGTCATGGCAATGGAGATCCTCCTTTAAGCACAGCAAATCGCAAGCCTTATCAAATCGAAAAATGCCGTAGAGGGGAGAGTCGCATACGATTTTTATAGGTGAAAAATGCTGCTACAAGGTAACATTGTAGCACTGTTGGATGAATTTATAGTTTTTAAGTTGTGGATATCAGTTAAGCAATTTTTACGAAACTACAAATAAATACACACGTTTTTCTCTATCTAAATTAAAAACCTCTTTATTCGTAATTTCCTAAAGTTTCTGCTTTGAAATAAGCGAAAATGAAGCATAAAATATTTTCACCATAAAGTATCATTGTAATTCATCTGTTTTGGCAAAGCGGAAAACCTGGAGGCTCCAGAACTGGAGGAGCCAAAAAATTCTTCCCGCCTTAACTGACGCAATATTATTTGCGTTTGAGCATTTTCATCAAGAACAAAATATTCTTCACTATTTTGTACTTCGATGAGAAGGGGAAAATACCGACCGAAACGTAAAACAATACGCAAGAATTTTAAATGCGATTTTTTATGATTTGAAGTGTGCAACAAACGAAACGTATGATTACAAAATCAACATTATTGTAGAAAATGTAAGGCATTGCATATGCAACAGCATTGTCAGATGTAGATTAAAATTAAGATTTATTACAATCTGAGAAAATATTTATTAAAAAATAGATTTAACAAATTATAAAATGAGCAACACAAATCAAACAATAAAAACATAAAAATGAAAAAGCATACTGATATTAATAAACAAAAGATAAATGGAAAATAATAAATAGGTGAATTTGAAGTACTGGAAAATGCGGTTTCAAATGTTGAACTAGTATGGCCCTTGATGTGACACACAAAATATGTGTTTCCACCGCAGTTAAAATTAAATTACTATTTAATTTCAGAAAACATGATTTTTATGTCCCATTTGAGAATCATATACAAATTTATTAGATTTAGTATACCGTTTGCAGCGCATTGGACACAAAAATGAACTACACCAGGATGTTAAGTAGGGGTCACGCCAATCAGTTCTCCATCAGTCGCAACTGCGTCAGTTTTCCATCAGTTTTTTAAATTCAGTTAAGCGTTCAAATCTATCAGTTGCGACTGACAGTTTTTTGTAAAAATTTTCCATTCATTTTGATTGCAGAGTTCAAAAAATGCGTGTGGATAATAAAGAGAGAGCGTGTTTATGCATTATTATTGCAATAAATTCAAACAATAAAATTTGGTTCTGTTCTCATGCGATACGACTGACGCGAATGTTCACACCATTCAGTTGGGTCACAGTTTGTTAGAAAAACGAATTTTTTCGTGGTTGGCCATCAGTAGTTTGATTTTAAGTTCGCAACGATCAGCTTTCCCAAAAAAATATGGAAAACTATTTGGTGTGACCCCTACTTTAGGGATGACAAAAGATTTTGATATCCTCATGTCCGTCCATCTGCCCGAGAACACAATTTTTTCGAAAGGATTGAGCTAGAGGCTTGAGATTTTGAAAAGTTACGTTTTTAATAAATAGAAACTTCTTGAACGGGCAAAATTGAACCATTCCTTCTCCCCCCTCTCCCATACAGACGAAATAGTTTTTTGCAACTTTCTCTTGAAAAATTTGTGTTTAGAATGACTTTACATAACCGTTCCATACATCAAAATCCAAATGGACCACTCTTTCCCCCCTCTCCAACACAAATGGATTGTTAAAATATGTTTTTGTCCGTCCTTATATAGTATTTAGCAATGGGCCCTTGGCAATTGTAGCTGTTATGTTTAATTAGAATGTTTAAGTTGGCAATGCCAATTTCATAAGGAAACAACAAAAGTGGAAACAATGCATTTTTTTTGTAGTTCAGCCAGAGCTTGGGCGAAGACCCTATCAATCAAAAGCATCTATCCCTAGCAAAAGTATATGCTTAGGCTGATTGCACTATAGATATTAATTCGAAATGCCCATGGTGTTTTAACTTATAACAGCTTTTATCTTTTCGTGATAAATTCCAGCTTACCCCCAACAAAAAAATCTTTTAAAAAATCGGAATAAACAGCTTATAAAATAACAGAAAAAAGCGCAACTATTCATAGAAGAAAACAAAAGATTTTAAAGGCATGAATTCCAGGTACAAGTCGTCTATCTTAACACAAACAATTATTAAAGGACAATATTGGATATTTTTGTATGAAGAGGGATTTTGTTTTTGTTTTGCTTACAAGCTTGTTCCGATGCTACTCTATATTGGTAGTAGGTGTAATATTCGCCTCCATATAAAAATTCAAATTTTGGATTTCCTTTTTGTTTAGCTTTTGTAATTGATTCGAATTCAGGACCATTTCTGGCTACAAATTCAGCAAGTTTATCAATGATATTACGAAGGCTTGTATCTGAAATTATAGGTTTATGATCAAATTAAAACATGCATCAACGAAAAATTACAAGCTACTAATTATAAGATAACAATATAAAGAAATAATTCTTTTTAACCTCAAATATCGGAAATGGCAATGAAAAAAATTAAAAGCGAACTGCCTTCATATTGATTTTCACTTTTGACTTTTTTCAATCATTCGGCTGCCATCGTCAAACTCGTAATATAAATACCTCTCGGCGGTTGTGGAACATCCATTTTTCAATAATATTCTGTAGTTGCTAATAGATTTTTATTTACAATAAACTTTTTCTGTAGAAAAACTACATCACAAAATCACTTCAATTCGGCGTTTTTCTTCAATTACAAGCGGTGAGAAACGTGATTCGACTATGCTGCTCTAATTCACAAAAAATACCCTAGTCATGAAAATAATTTACCCCAGAAATTAGAGACCTTTTTTTATCAAAAAACACCCTACTCTAAAAAAAAAAGGTTTGGAAGTTTTCCTCCTAAATATTGTAGAATTCGAATATCTGGAGAGCACTAAAAACTAAAAATGGACATAATCGCCTTTTTGATAGTATAGTTATGTCCTTCTTGATAGTATAATTTATTAACTCCAATTAGAACAGTCTATTAGGTCAGTTAGAACTGCTTTTTCTCCAGATTAGAAACGTCTGCAAACAATTTTCCAATTTATTAAAACTTCCAATTTACATGAGTTTTTTTACTTATATTAATTGATTTTAGTTATTTTGGCAATTATTTGTAACAATGAATAATTTTTTTAAAAATTTTCACACTCGTTTTTCAACTTGGTGGCCATTTTTACACGTACCATTGTCCACTCTCTAGATTATAGGCTCTCTAAAGAGTACCGAGCAAATTTTTAGAAACGCATCAGCTAAAATGAATTTTTGACGCATTAGAAAGACCTTTACATAAAGAGCAATTATAAAGAGCAAGTAATACAGACTAAATAATCGTAATCACAAAACTACGGTTCACACATGATAAAAAAAACGCTTAGTTCAATACTAGCATGCGCCAAATTTTGTATGTGTCCAAGCTGGCGTAGTTTGTTGCCTGTTTGTTGATTTGAGTCTCAAATAAATTTTGCGCTATGTGTAGGTATATGGTGATATTATATTCCAGGTTTTAAATATTGTTACTATATCGAGTAGAAAAAATATAAATTACACTTGTTGTAAAAAAAATATCGTGTTCACTGTGTTAAATAATTAATAATGTTATCAGCATAAGCGATACATTTGATTAACAAATAATGTTCTCAACAAACATCCTTAGTTCTCAACAAACATTTGTTTGGTTGGATTGAAATAATTTTTTAAATACTTTATATTTTTGAAAAACAAGACAAAGAGGACAAATTTATCTAAAAAGAGTACAACATATAAAATTTTGAAAAAAGATGCCGGACATTTTTTTCGGACAAAAAGATGACATGTCCTTCAAGGGAAAGGACGTCTGGGAACCCTAGTTACGCAGTATTCTTTTCTATTGTGCGTTTTCGTTTTTGACACGGTGCTAGCACCTTACGCCTGGTGCCAAGAAAAACTGTTCGAATTTGCCACTTTGGCGTCAGATGATTCTGACACCGGCTGTTCGAGTTTAGCTCTTTTGACTCTTGGTGGTAGCACCGCTGGACCTAGTCTTGGTACGGGAGCAAATGACACCAAGAAACGGTCGGTCGTTATTTTGAATCTTAAAGTTTTTTTTGCAGACAAAAATCATGTTAGAAGAAAGGAAATGTGAAAGTTTCGACGGGTAATTATTTATCAATCAAAACGAGCGATAGATACATGCTAAACAATTGGCTAAATGGTAAAATATGATATTTTTTGGAAATAGTAGATGACTTGATTAAAACTGAACTGTTCCTCAAATTCTATAAATTCGATTATGGCTGTGTTGATTTATATTACATCCTGTGAGCGAAGAAAGTCACTGTTCTTAGGTTGTGCGGCACTAGATTCTCCAAATAGCAAAGCTCATATAATTAATATAATCTCCATATCTTTAGCTTCCAATTGTGCAGCATAATATTCATCAAATTCTTTCAATAATTGATGAATAACAGCAAAACTTAATCCAAGAATTGACCGGCGATCTCCCATTATGAAGGTTTTGACAGTTCTTCACTCCGGCATACTCGAACACGGGGACAGCACTCTTGGTAGCAGACTTCATTTTTGACAGGTAGCAATTGCTTCGGTGCCATGACTCCGGTGCCAAAAACGAAAACGCCCATTATCGCACGATTGGCCATTACAGGGATTACAGGGTCTCTAATCGTTGTAGGTTTTTTTTAGGTTTTGTTAGAACAACTAAAAAGAGGGAACATCTGAACTTGACGTTAAAATGTCGAAACCAAGTTTTGACGTTTTTCAATCTTGACTTTTCGTTTGGTGTTCTTATCAAAACCGCGCCGGAAATGTGCTGAAAAATTAATAATCGAATAACGAAGATTTCTATAAACATAGAAATTAACTTCTCTCATATCTGTGATATAGACTAACCCAACTAACAACAAAATCTCCGAAATTCATCAATAGTTACCGAAATGAGTTCCAATGGCCGAAGCGAATCAGTTTACATTGAAAATTTAAAGAAATTTGATGACGATGACAAATCACCAGGCAGAATAAAAATCCTTTGCATTGATCTAACTTATTACAATAAAACAACACAATTTCTTATCAGTTGTGCTGGCGTCTTTGTATTTTTTTTACTCTATGGATACACACAGGAGTTAATCTTCACTTTGGAAGGATTCAAACCTTATGGTCCATTCTTAACACTGATCCAGTTTGCCTATTACACGGTTTTTGGTTTTGTGGAGCGACAAATTGAGAACAGCAAGCAGAAACGATGCATACCACTTCCAACGTATTTCTTATTGGCATTCCTCACGCTCGGCACGATGGGATTGTCCAATTCCAGTTTGGGTTATCTCAATTATCCGACACAAGTAATCTTCAAATGCTGTAAACTAGTTCCTGTACTCATTGGAAGTATTCTGATTCAAAGGAAGAAACACGGACCGATGGACTTTATGGCCGCTATTTGCATGTGCATTGGTTTAACTCTCTTTACGTTGGCCGACTCGAAACTTTCGCCAAATTTCAATACTGTCGGCGTGGTTATGATCTCAATGGCTCTACTGTGCGATGCTGCTATAGGAAATGTTCAGGAGAAGGCCATGAGGGAGTATGGAGCACCAAACAACGAAGTCGTACTTTACTCGTACGGGATTGGCAACATTTATCTTTTCACAGTGATGTTAATCACTGGAGACTTATATCGTGGTATCCAATTCTGCGCTGAGGTAAATTATTTAATGTACATTTACGTTGTTTTTTAAAAATGCCCTTTTTTCTTGCAGCATCCAATGGAAACCTACGGATATGCGTTCCTTTTTAGTATTTCTGGCTATTTGGGCATACAGTTTGTATTGACGTTGGTTAGAACTTGTGGTGCTCCCTTGGCTGCAACAGTTACAACAGCTCGTAAGGCTGTTACAATTGCCTTATCATTTGTTTTCTTCAGTAAACCATTTACAATGCAGTAAGTATTAACAAATCCACTATCATATATGCGCTAAGCGGAAATCTTTCTTTTAGGTATCTTTGGTCCGGCCTTATTGTCGTGGCAGGAATCTATCTTAATGTTTATAGTAAACGTAGTAAATTAACATTTAAGGATATTCTTGCAAAACTCAAGCAATACGCACATTTCGTTGACGATGGAGCAGCAAAAAAATCATTCTTAGTTGAAGTTTAGTTAGGTATACGTAGTGCAAATTACCCTAAGATTACAGTAATTTACAATTAAGAGATAACTGTATTATATTTTATCTTATATATATATTGTAGTATAATAAAACCATATTTAAACAAATTGACCTCTAGAGGTCTACAGATCCTGCTCGATTCTTTTCTTATACCCCGATTATGAAAGTCGCGTGACTCAAATTTGCACTGGGGCAAATCTGCCACTGCGGACGGTTTTTCTTTGTATTTACTAGTCCGCAAGACCTATGTTTCAGGCAGTTTCAAGTCTGCACCTTTTTAGCTGCGGACTCACCTTTTCCAGTGATGTATTTCGAGGTAATGAAAAATATAGGCCTTGTAAGTAAACGTGTTTTTTACATATTAAGCTAGAACCTGAATCGTACGTCGATGCGTCCGTCCGGTAGACAGTTTTATGCGGTGACAGTTGGGTACGGCAACGAATCACTTCTTCTTCACTTTTTTTGTACTTCTTCTATTAGTTTATCGTCGAAACAATTACTTTCAATTTGTTCCATACTTAGGGGCCTATTGCGGTTATCGATATCTATTCGATCGACCATCGTTGACCGGAACGATCGAAAAACAATTTGGTATTGCCACAAATAATATACAGATGAACAGAGCTCAAAGAAAACCATGTTATATGAAACCAAATCAAGCGAGCTTTTAAAAGCCGAAAAACTTTTTTCTCTGGGAGAGAACCTTGTCTTCGGTTCTTTTGAGATGATTTCAAGCTTTTGTAAACTTGTTTTATACAACCCCACCGCCGCGCCAATCATACAAAAAATTCAACACATTTATTACATTCACTTGTGTGTGTTCGGCATACGATTTGACGAGAAACTATCTCTCCACTCTCGCTCAAAATTTAAGTCAAAAGCTTTTGTCGGCTGATCTTCTGTCGGCTGATCGTTAAAAATTGTATCATGAGTTTCTTTGAGCTCTGGTCATCTGTATATTATTTGTGGTATTGCGTAAGGTTCATCGTTCAAGCAATCGCTATTGTGAATTTTTTTAGTGTTTGACGTTCGGGGATTCAGATTGTTGAAGTTATCTTAATGTTTAAAAATGACTTCAACGCAGAAAATACAATATTGAGCTTTCTTAAAACATAGAGGAGGTGGATGACAATGGCGATATGAGCGAAATTACACCAGAAGACGGTTTTACAAACCAACGTCAAGGCGAAAATATTAAACACCGAATGTTGAGTTCTTTGAATTGACCAATATTTCAAATCTATGTGAATAAAACAGTTTTTAAGTTCATTTTTTATTTAAATTATATTTATACCACTTTGGTCTTATTTATCTTCATTTTTTCAACCAATTTTTATATTGGATTTTTAATCGAGGTTTTGATCAAGATATTCCTCATTAATAATTTCCTAATGTGTACAAATACTTCCATTTTATTATTAGCCTCTAATTTTGATAAAAAAAAAGTAATTGCATTACTTCACCGATCGCTAACTTGACATAAACTTCACCGAACGATCAAACAAATGTCATCGTTCCGAACTGAACGATTTTATCGTTCACGAACGATAAAATCGATGATCACAATACCGATTTTTCGATTTGACATTTCAACGATCAATTGACGAAGCTCACAATAGGGGCCTTAAATTGCTTAAATCGTAAACAAACTTTTTTGGGAAATGACATTTACGTGCGTTGGCGCATGTAAAAGTAGAAAGTCGACCTACTGTATGCCTTGCCGCATCGGACAAACGCATTATTAGGGGAGTACTCATAGCAGCCCGTTGATTCTACTCGAACTGTCAACGTGACGGACGCATCGACATACGATTCAGGTTTTAGCTTTAAGGTCAGAAAAATTCACAAATGGAAAATGTTTTTTCCATCAGAACTTACTAGTGAGAATTTTCACCTCTTTTGGAATAAATGCTGTACAGTTTTTTGATGCAATTTAGAATAGCATACAAACATTTTTTCAAAAGATTTTTTCAAAAAAATTGAATACTTCAATCTTAAGTTATTTACTTATACTAACAGATTTCAGTCATTTTGGTAATTATTTGTGAAAATTAAAGAAATGATCAAACATTTTTGATTGCCCATTCTATGAATTATAGGCTCTCTAGTTTAAGAAAAGAAAAATGGAGCACGGAAATTGAAGTATATGAATATCACCTTACTGGCACAGTTCAAAGACTGCAGCACAGCGAATGTCAAATTTAATCGACCACCGGGATTTTTTTGGACACAAATTTGTTAAAATTTTTAAAATAAGATGGAATGTCTAAACGAAGGTATCGTGTTAGGGGTCGACCTCTTAATATTTGGTTTGTGTGTCAAGGAATATTGCGGTTACAAACGATCCCTTCGATGTCTTAAGGTGATTTATTAGTAATAAAGATTTTGACATTTAGGCACTATTTACAAATTATTTATATTTTGCTAAGTATTATATAATTTGATCTAATTGGGTTTATAGATTTTGGCTATAATATCATTGTTGAGTTTGTAGATTTTGGCTATAATACCAGTGGTAAAAAATCAGAACTGTTGTTTCATATAATCCCATGAAAAGTCATTTCAAAACTTCTTGCGCTTAGTTTTGCATCTTCATATTTGACGAACTTATCTAATACCATGGCCCGAATAAGGAAACTATTGGAAATGATTTGACCAGGAAGTACAAATAAAATGTCATATAGAATGTCAACAAAATGGCCAAACTTAATCCAACGATTGTTTATGCAGAGCATCTTAACACAGCACAGAGCGAACTTCACTTCCAATATTATAAATAACAATCAAAAACATGACATAAAATTAATAAACTTGAACAATATCCATACCCCACAATGCAAGACATGCAAATATTTTGAGAACACAAACAGCACGCACAAAACAAAGAAGTATAGTGAATGACACCATCAGAGACTTCAATGGACTAGCAAAAGGATTAAAATGATCTAAAACTAAAGTCATACAGAAAACTTTTTAAATGTGAAAATTTCCACAAAATTAATATAAAATTTTGTTATTTTTTATTACCTGTAAGCCTAGAAATTCCAATAAATTTAAAAAATAACTGTTAGATTCAAGAAAACGAAAATCATGTCGACCCGTGTAATATATATATTTCTCTTTGTAAATTAGACTGCTCCACAATTAACAATTGACGCTGGACTCAAGGACTATGTCGCCAAACAAGAAGACAAAAAAATTCCTTACGCAGTTGTGCGCGGAACCGTTACCCCCATTGGCGCTCCAATTCGAAGTGTTATGTCTCCATCTGTTACCGGTGTACTACAGATAATAAAATTAAGGTTGGTATAAAATTTTTAAAGTTCAATTTAGAAGAGCCCTTACAGCAAAAGACTTAAAAAGTAGCTGGATTTTACTAGAAAGTCTATAATTTAAAGAGTGGACATCACCACCTTATAGACTGTCCTAAACAGTAGGTAGGACACATGAATCAAGTACATATTTGATTCATGGGTAGGACAGTTTATTAGGTTCAATTAGAACAGTTTATTAATTAAACCAGTTAGACTTGCTTTTTCTGCAGATTAGAACAGATGAAATGAACATTTGTTTTGTTTTAGCTTTGCCTTTATCAGTCGTGAAAGTTTTTTCTGTTAAACCTGAATTAGGTCCAGTGCAACTGTGGCACTGTGTTATCACCGTGAAGGTTCATGTTTGTTTCGGGCTCAGGGGAGTGACGAAGCCCTCGTCAGACAGAGTAGTGTCAACTCCTCCTGCTCTCTGTTACAGAAATTGTTTATTGGATGGATCATAGGAACTTACAAGAAGTTTATATATTCACCATCTGATTTAATTCGGCTTGTGCGAATTATTTTAGAAATCTCCGGCTCGAGAACTTTATTGTGGACAATAATCAATGCATTGTCAATGCAAAAATCCACAACAGATTGTAAACAATTTTTCAATTTATTAAAACAACAACGACCTTTTAAATTTTTTTGATACCTCAGACATAAGTTTTTTTTGTTATATTAATTGATTTTAGTTATTTTGGTGATTAAACAGAATGGGTTTGCTTAAGCCAAATGTAAGCACAGTGGTTTTATTCAACACAAAAACTGCCGGCTCAAAAAACCCAAGTGTAATATCGCGCTTAGTTGTTTTCGATCAAAATAAATTGGTTGTATAGAAAAGAGAAAAGTAGTGGTGCGATCGAATATTGATGTATGAAAGAGTTGTATAAAATCGTACTCTAAACACTTTCTATATCTTAAATTTTTTTGATACGACACACTGTTCTTCGCGAAATTGAATTGTAAGGTATAGAGAAGTTATGTAAAATTCCATTTAAAACAGTTTCTATTTCATGGTTCTCGACTTGACCCAGTTTTAATCACAAAAGAAAACTGTTCAAAATGCTTTAAAATTTAATCGAAATATATATTTTTAGAATAAAATGTTAACATATTTAACACCAAATCATAATTGAAAATTGCAGCGAACACAGAATTGCTAGAGGTTTTGCTGGCTTCTGGACGGAACAACGAAAATTAATTCACGTATCATCGAACGAAGTACCGTTTATGGTAACGAATGGTGAACATGGAATCGAAATTAACGACGGGTTATCAGCTACCGGTATGGATTTAGATGTGGTCTATGATAATTACGAGCCATCGTCGCTATCATTTTTTGATCATATGTTTGGATTCTTCTCGGGTGTGCGACAAAAAGGCCTTCAAACTACAGAAGAAATATTACGGGATGGTAGTTTTATAACGGCAGTAGGGGAAATCGAATTGGATGGAAACATATTGAGATTGCAAGCAGCACCAGAAAGACCAATGTTTATCACAACTGCAACAAAAGCTTCGTTAATAAAGAAGTTCGAAGAAGCGAAAACATCAATGCTGTATGAAGGAAACAATAATGCGAAGATTATTTGGTTTTTTAGATTTCTTTATTCATTGCAGGGTTAAAATGGCGTTTTGCGGAACGATATCAATATTGCTATTATACGTAATTGGACGTAAATTCTATCGAAGGAAGAAACAAGAATGGGCCGAAATACAAATAAAAGAGACTCTTGAAAGGGCCCGCCGAGAAAGACGTGCAAGAAATAGACCGGATAATCTATCGGAAGATCAATTATGTGTAGTTTGTGTGGCCAATCCTAAAGAAGTATTTTATACACGTTTTTCACTAACAATAAATTCTAATTAAAACTCGATTTTAAGGTTATAGTCTTACCTTGTGGACATGTATGCCTTTGCGAAGATTGCTCATTACGAATCGATACCTCTTGTCCGGTATGTCGCTCAAGGATTGATACGAAAGCAGCTGCCTTTATTTCATAAAGCAAGTGTTTCAGTGTTCAAATGTTAGCAAGTGCTACATATTTGAGTATTTATTTTTTTTTTAAATCACGGTGTACGTCTATATTGAACGAATATATTTTGGTTGATATTTTTTTGCTTTTATATTAAGCACAAACGTTAAAAATAAGTCGAAAATATGTCATAAGATAAAAACCTTTTAATTAAAATAAAACAAAAATTCATTTTTATAACAAAAAAAATATTTAGCGTTGTTCCATCAAGGCTCGATAAGCTTTTTGATCATCCAGCATTTTCCGAAACACTTGATATTTTTTGTTGTGGTATTTAACAAATTCTTGGCGTGGTGATAAGACTTTTCCTGTACCACCCATGGCTTCCGATGCTGACTGTAGTATGCATGAAAAAAAAACATAAATTCTAAACAATTTGTATTTTAGGTTGCAAAAATACCTCTAGGTTAGGGTACACTTTCGCTGCACAAGCGGCTAAGATTGCGGCCCCAACTAAAACCATTTCTTTCTCATTTGGTAAAATAACGGGCAAGTTGCAAGCATCGGCGTGAGTTTGGACGTAAATTTGATTTTTGCTCATTCCGCCAGAAAATAATAAACACGAAAACTCTGGGCGGTCATAGTTTTCCAAATTTTCTATTATATGACGTGTACCGTACTAAATATGAAGATTTTTTAAAATTAAATTTAAGTGTTTTAGGGGCTATCTTTAAAATACGTAACACTAATTTTAGAGCTTTTGGATCTTCCGCATCCTACATGAAACTTTTTCGTACGGAGTTTATTCGCCGCCACATTAACGTAGGTCACCATTCACCGAAAAGTGTGACGTATTTTAAGGACAGCAGATTAATTAAAAATATTTAAAAGTGTGTCTACAAATATTTTGAACTAAAAACTCAATACCGATAAAGCTTGTACAAATGCCAAGTATGTGATAGCTAAACTCTCTTCATTGGCTTTCATGTCTAAACCGCATATCTAAAAACGACAATAGTTTAAATTCTCAATGTAGCCCGCTACATTAGTAAAATATTACCATTCCCTTGAGTGTTGGATCAGCAATTGGTGAACGATTCCCGTGCAAATCTGGCCAAACGTGAATATTTTCTGTCAAATAATGAACTGCACTCAATTTCTTTTCATGTGCGATCTTTTCTAAAAGTTGGTTTAAATAAGAGTAAATATTTCTGAAAATTAAATATCATTTAATAAACCGAAAATTTGTTTATACTAAGATATTTACTTACTGTCCTATTTCTAAATGTGTTTTGATTTTCAAATAGCTTGGATGATTTTTGATAATAAAATCAAGTACTGCTCCAGTGGCACTCTGTCCGCCCTCATTTAAAAATAAATCTGGTATGATTGCGCTTTTGTAGGGACCCCAAACACCTTTGGCCCAGCATGGATCGCGAGTGAGACTCATATGGCATGTTGACGTACCACAAATAATAGCTTCACATAAAAACATTATTAAATTAACATTATGAAGATTTATCACTAAATTTAAAATCAATTTATAAAAGTTTTTTACGAAATTTCCGTGATTAATTAAAGTAGATTCACGCTTCGGGGCATCTATCCGTACCTTACCCTATCACCGTCCACAAAATCCGACTGAATCGTATTTTTACTTTCTTCTACGGAGTATAATAAAGTATTGTATTCATAAAAAATTTCGACCTCTTAATTTTGCCTAAAAAAACATTTCCCGATCACTCCTGAGTCGATTGGAGTCATATTTAAAAAATGTCTTTCTGTCTGTCAGTCTGTCAGTCTGTCTGTCAGTCTGTCAGTCTGTCAGTCTGTCAGTCTGTCAGTCTGTCTGTCAGTCTGTCTGTCAGTCTGTGTATAAAATTTCTCAAAAACTAATAGAGCTAGCACCATGAAATTTTATAGGCATGTTGGGTCCTGAAATGGGACAATCCTACCAACTTTTGGTGGAAATCCGTTAACCGGAAGTATCCAAAATGGCGGTTTTTCAAAAATCTCAATTTCGTTTTTCTCTATTTACTCCCAAACTACGCGTTTTTTAGTGGCCTTAAGTATGACAAAACTTGGAGAAAATAAAATTTCCCACACTTTTGTCTTTAGCTATAACTCGATATCTCAACCTGTTATCGAGATAAACCGTTATTTCCAAAAAAAAAAAAAAACAGTTTTTTGCGATTATCTCGAAAATTAACGGGTTTTTTCTGACTGAATGTGTGAAGTGAAATAATGAGAATGGCATTCTGCACAATTTTGTTTCTTACCGTTATCCGTTATCTTTTACCGTTATTGAGATATTTAGATTAAAATATAAAAAAATATATTTTTGCGAATAATTTGCAAACTAACGGTTTTTCGACAAATCAGTTAAAAGAATAATTAAAGATGTTAACATTTTCTACATTTTTGCCATTTACCGTAAATTGATATCTTTTACCGTTCTCAAGTTATCAAATTTTGTACGTTTTTGATATTTTTGGATGAACCAACCATTTATTGGGAGGTTGTATTGGGTTGACAATACGACAGGGATATAAGGTAAATTGCACAGGGTCGTAGATTTTGTAGAAGAAAGTTTTCTGTTGACCACAACTGATATTTTCAATAGGAATTCGTGTTTCACGAAGCCGGATTCACGAAACATAATGATCGAATCGTTTTCGGCGATAAAGCCCCAGTTAAAGGAACATTAAAATTCCCTACATTTTTCCCCTTTTACAGTAAATGGATATCTGTTACCATTATCGAGATATTTCAGATTTTGCAAAATAAGAATTCATATTTTCAAACTGATGCTATCTTCGTCGACTTATATGTAGTGTAAATTGTGAATAAACGTAGATTTTAGATAAGAAATTTATATGCTGTTCACATAAGATATTTTCTATTTTTTCCAAATACAATTTTGATTTTTTATTGTTGTTGAAAAAACAGAAAATTGGTATCGTAAATATTTTCGAACTTTCGACTTTGTGAGGAATTGAGCAATGCGACAGACTTTGTATTTACGACGAAAGGACACCTCCCTGTTCTTTAAACGGACAAATTGCCTATGACCAAATTTGTGATTCGAAAATTTGTGAGTATTTAAAGTTACCCATTTTGTTCGATATTTCAGTAAGAATTCCAGGCGCATTACAGCCAAACAGTCCAAGAGCGCCTGCATGGGCATCAATTAAAGAAGTGCCCACTGGAGTATTTGGAAGCAATCCCATACTCTGTGCAGCTTCCCTGGTGAGTCCATTGCCAACTGGTGTGCCGGGCTCCTTAATAATTGATCCAATAATTTCAAAGTTATTGTCGCACAAATCTTCCAATCCTATCATATTTAAAAATTCCTTGTCCCAACAATTATTCAAGGCATCGTAGTTCCATTTGCACACAACGGAACACAGAGATCTTGAATCACAACCAGTGCTTTTCCAAGTTAGAAAGTCTGGTAGATCGAATGCCCGCCAAATATTCGACCAGCTGGAAATATGAAGATTTTTCTTTAGCCATAGAAGCTTGGGTAGTTCCATTTCCAGTGATACTTTTCCACCGACATGATTTAGCAAATTATGTCCAGTGGCATTTATGAAGTCAGCCTCGCTATCTGCTCTATGATCCATCCAAAGTATAACATTTTGCATGTTGTTCCCAGTCGTGCTGACAGTTAGAGGCTCATCGCCCCTCTCCAGCAAAACAAGTGAACATGTTGCGTCGAATGAGACTCCAGCCACTTCTTCTGGCGTAACATTTTGCACAACACTCTATGCAATATTAATCAGCAATGAAATGAAGAAAAAAAATTATGGCCTGTGATTACATATGAATTATGGTAGTTACAACATACCCGAACACATTCACAGACTGCTGTCCAAATATCTGATGACGATTGCTCGTAGTGGTTGGGAAGTGGATTCCAGGTTTTGATATCTTTGATATGTTGTCGCAGAACCTGGCCTTGGGAAGTTATCAAGGCCGCCCGGGCACTCGATGTTCCAACATCAACGCCAACAAATAATAATCGTGGCATTATTTTCCAATCAGTGTGCCCCAAATATGTGATGGTCCAAAGCTGCTGCGTTTTGTAAATACAGTAAGCTAATATGCGCCCAGAACGAGTGATGCGTATTGGTTGTCTGGCAAGAGATTTAAAACTGAAAACATGATGGATCTCTTATCGCACAGCATTTAGAATCAGCGTAAAGATCTTTTTTTTTTATTTATTATGGAAGTAGGAACTCACAACGAAGCTGTGACGATATGCTTTGATAATTCCTATTGAATGTTGAATGTTTATAAGATTAGAGCACAGTGCAATCTCGATAAGTCGACGTTGACGGGGACAAACGAAATTTCGAGTTATCGACGATTTCTAGATGTCGCTCGACTAATCGGGTTTTCGTTTTTCAGGTGAATAGGAAGAAATATCGATAAAGTTTTACATGATCGTTTTCCCATATTTCCCATTACGTTTAAATGCATCGGACCTTTATGTACTCTCGAATTGCCGATTTATTCAGGTCTAAATAATTTTATTGAAGTAATCGCGATTTTTTCGAGTTATCGTGGTTCCTGGGTAGAAACTTGGCATTATCGCAGTACAAAAGCTTGTCCAGAAATTTGCATAGTTTCGATTTATCGAGGATTACTTTCGAGTATTCGAGCAAATTATGGAAGTTCAAAGAGTTTGGAAAATCTTCGAATTATCTAGAAATTTCAGTTATTGAGTTTCCACTTATCGAGGTTCGACTGTATTTGTCTGGTTGAACGAAAACTGATAAGACAAGGTTTACGCAATAAACAAATAGAAAATAGCGAAATGAGAAATAACGCTCTTGAGATTATTTTGATAGTGCATAAAAATCTAGATAAAAATTTATATATACATACGTGTTATGGGTGCATGATCCGATCTTGTTCGGTATTATTTGCAGATAAATTTTACCTATTTTTCCATTAAAAATTATTTTTTTATGCGAATTCCCAAAAAAAAAGGAAGAGTATGTATGCGTTTAGTTATAGTGTTCAAAAAAGGACGTTCGTCTGTAACTTATACAGACGTACAGACGTTCGTCTGTAACCTCAACGGACAACATTAAACCGCATTGTGATAAATTTACGGAGAACAACGGAGAACATTAAACCACATTGTGGTGTAGATGTTTGTAGCCATATTTGCAGCAGGAATTCCCCTCACCTCCTATCTCGTCGGCTTAAGACAATTTTGTCAACTATTGGAAATTGTGGAATAAGAAAAATGTGCACTAATCGAACATAGTAACTTATAATTTACTTAAATTACTTAAAATACTAAATGTTATAATTTGCCAAAGAAATCAGATATCCATCGAATAGACTTTTTTTTGAAAATTTGTTTCGTAACCGATAGTTGATAAAATTGCTTTAAGAAAGTTTCATGTTATTTTTTTAAATCTTTTATTTAGCTTCAATTAATAGACTAGGTTTTAGTCTCTAACCAAACGCAACGCCAGTATCAAAATATCTATTACCTTCAATTGGGTCAGTTAGGACGGGTTTTTCTCCAGATTAGAACAGTCTGTAAACAATTTTTCAGTTTATTAGAACAACTAAGACTTTCCAATAAAAAATTTATACATGATACAACAGATGTGAGTTTTTTACCTTTGTTTTGACAATTATTTGTAACAATGAATCAAATATTTAAAGCTTTTCGTGCTAGTTTTTGAGCTCGTCTGCCATTTTTACACGTCCCAATTTCCACTCTAGATTATAGGCTCTCTACATTTGGTAGGCTGTATCAAAACGGCGTTTGATGTACTTCCTGCATCATATTTAAAAAAATATTTGAACACATGTGAAGCCAGACGAATTTATCAACACTGTTAATTTGGACGTATTTCGATTCTTCCGAGTTTACCGACTCCAGCAAAAGTGAGTCGTATCTCATGCCCGTTAGCTGGATATCCGCATAAAGAGTTTACCACAATTAGCTGACTGTCAGATTGCCGGCATAAAATGTAAACAAATTTCTTGGTTTCAATAATGGTTCGTGAGAAAAATCGGTAAAAGTGCATGAAAAGCTCGAAATTTTTATTAACTTGATATCTTTTTAGATACATTGTGGTGCAGATTTTATTGGAGAATGAAAATGAGACGAATGTTCGCTTTAATGGAAAAATATTGGCGAAAACAATTTTTGTAAATGTGACAAAATATTACGGCGAGTTCGGAATTGCAACTGTCGAAAATGGATTTAATTCAAAATACTGTAATGATCAAACGAGAATCGCTATATTTCGATGTAGGCATAAGGCCCACAGGTTTGTTACCAGCATTCTTCCATTAATCACTGTGGTATGTATTTGCTTAGTTTGTTTATTTTGCTAAATGGATTTTTTTTTGCAGATCGGCGACTATAGAGCGAAATTTCGTATGCTTTACGTTGGCGCAACAATAATGCAATGTAACAAATTTATTTTGAAGTATCAGCAGACAGTTTTGAGTAAAATTGTCGGTCAAATAAAATCGGCCAAGCTGAGGAAAGACTTTATTGAGAATGTTTTGGAATTTCAAATTGATAGTGAATAAATGTTATTCTTTTTTATGAATTTTAGAAACAAGCTTTGTTTTAATGGGATTTTTTTATCTCAAAATTTAAAAATCAAATCTTTTAAACGGGTCCGGAATTAACGTATAGACAAAAAATGAAACCCGCCAAAAAAAATGATTTTTAGGGTGTGAAAGGTGAGGGGATGGGGGAAGGGGAAAATGGGACTGGGGAATGGGTGTGGGTGTTTGAGAGGGGGTGTGGGGGAATGCCGCTGAATTATCGTATCGATATGTTAATTCATTTTTGTTTATACCCAAAACAACCGCTTTTAAAAGCATGTGCTGTTTTCAGCAATTTCCCAATTGGGGGACAAATATACAAAATGCATAACATTCACCCCTATTGCGAATGTCGTGTCGTTTTCGACAAGAGTCGTTTCACGTGTTGTTAGGGTTTTTCTACCAACAACATGTAAAACGACTCTTGTCGAAAATGATACCACATTCGCAATAGGGGTGATTGTTTAGAAAGGTTGTTTTTCATTTCGACACTTAATATGCGTGTAACGTTTTTGTAAAGCATTCATTCTTCGTTACACTGCTTTTTGCAATTTTGCGTCGAACAAAAAAAATCGCGGAATAAAGTGGCAGATGTAAATAGTGCCTAACACCAAATTCTTAATCAGCGACCCGAAAACCTCCGATTGACATTTCTCAGTCTCCTAGCGCGCAGGCTTCATGGCAAAAATCAACGCCTTAAAACACCAATCCATTAAAATTAACGCCTTAAAATACCAACATCCGTTTATCCATTTAGGAGTAGAATTTCCAACAATCTCGCCTTTATGAGCGTCTACTTGATGTATCAAACCTATTGTGAAATTTAAACATAACAAAAGCTATAATTGCCAATCTGGCAATTATTGAAAACCCGTATGGTGATTTAAGTGAATGGCAAACAGTTTTATCAAAATTCCACGCAAAAATCGCAAAAATCGTTTTCGCAAAAATCGTTTTCGCAAAAATCGTTTTCGTTCGTATGGGGGGTACGCCCCTAATGGTCCATTTTTGCCCATTAACGAACTTAGCCTCGCATTTTACGAAAAACGAATCTGCGCAAAATTTCAAGTCTCTAGCTCAATCCGTGCGCCTGCAATCCGCGCCACAGACAGACAGACAGACGGACGGACAGACAGACAGACAGACGGACGGACATGGAAAATTCAATTTTTTTTATCATTCTAAACACACTGGTGTAATTCATTTTTGTGTGTGATGACGGGATCTTGGCGTTACAAACGGTAAAGCAAAGTTAATATACTCTTTGGTTTCACCATACGGGTATAAAAATAATAGCTTATGCAAAAAACTTGAACCCGGCAACGACGGGTCTTGAAGCTAGTCCTTAGTAACTGCGATATGTTAGGTGATTTTTCTAAAATAATCGTCACTAAACTTTGGGAAAATATACTTTTTCCCTGACTTAAAATCGATTTTCTATGTGGTGTTTTTTCTTAGCAAAGACTAGAATATGAGAAACAACATTAAAATATAATTCTGAATAAAAATTAAGCTCAAAATCCGGAAGAACCAGTGACGTTTCTTCTAAGGTGCGAGGGTGTTCACTGCACACCCTACTGAAATCCAATATGTATCGGAAATCTATTGTTAATTAATTTCTTTTTTTTTGTGCCAATTCTTTCGACAATTTACCAATGGCAATGGTTGCCTAAAGCACCCGCACCCTACATTACCAACCTGTTTCTTTATCTTTCGATCTTTCGACCAACCAAGTGTTCTCCACTTTACAGCGAACCAAAGTAAAAATTGCTTGTGGCCTTCTTTCCTACTCGCCCCTTAGCGAAACACACTCGAAACGCAATACCGACTCTTTCGGTCGTTCGACCGACTCGAGTGTTCTCCAATTTACAGCGCACCAAAGCAAAGTAAAAACACATATGACTAAGTAAAAGTCTATAATAAAAAACGTTTCACCGCACACAAAGTTCACAAGAAATAACCGCACACAACGATGAATTTGGGTGCTCCAGAAAAAGCCGCACGGCGAACCGATGCGATGTTGCTTGCTGCTGGCCGCGATGCTGCGAAACCCGACAATAGAAAACCGACCATCGTATGGCTGTTCGGCTGACGTGCTGATGCGTGTGGGTGTGAGTGCCAAGCAAAACAGCAATATTGCTTGCTCATCAGCTCAGTCGGTTTCTGATTTTACAGGTGTTCAGTTGGCTTTTGTGTATGAGAAATAATTAATTTAATATTATGGCTTGTGAATGCGGATGCGCAATCGAAAAATTGTTTGAGAAACCATTTTCTCAATTAAATATCGAGGAAAAATTGGATCTTCGTCTATCACGTCCCGGACGTGATCCTGGATAAAACTAATGCTACATTTACACGAATGACAAATTTGTCATTTTTTTCTTGTCATTATGTTAATTCCCGTGTAAATGGCATAATTTTTGTAATTTTTTCTGTCAGAAAATGTCAATCTCTCATAAAAGACTGAACTTGTCCATTCTTTTATGCCAGATTGTCATTCGTGCAAACACAATATTAGTTATGACAACTTTAGTATTCAACTTTTGTCATAACTAATATTGCGTTTGTACGAATGACAATCTGGCATAAAAGAATGGACAAGTTCATTCTTTTATGAGAAAAAATTAGAAAAAATTACAAAAATTATGCCATTTACACGGGAATTAACATAATGACAAGAAAAAAATGACAAATTTGTCATTCGTGTAAATGTAGCATAAGAGTAGACGTCTATATCATTTAACAGAAACTTAATATTGAACACCCTACTGAAAGCAGCACGCCACGTCACTGGGAAGAACCTCTAATAAACATGTGAATTTAATTTCGATTTTTACTTACCTTGGCACTTACACAACATTTATTAATAAATTTATTGAAATCCTAATTAGGGAAAGAATTTATAGTTAAAGTGGATCCTTTAAATTATTTCATTACTATTTTTTTATTTTGATTAACAACCAACGGTACAAAACAACATAACAGAGGAAAATAATACAATGTAATTCCATTTTAGGTCTTTAATAGACCGCTTCAATGGTAATACGCATTTAGAATGTTTTAATTAATCTGTAAATTAGTTCAATTTTCTCGCTCTATGTTCTTATATCAATTCTGAAATTCATGTAACATGGCTGTTTCCCCATTGTTTGCTGTCGTCTCTGTGTTATTGTCTATGCAAACACATAGTTTAATTAACAATTGCCATCCAAGTGGAGATGAAACCCACATTTTTGATCCTGGTTACTATTCTCATTACCTGATCACCACAAACAGGAATCCTTATAACGTTTTCTTTACACGTATCACGCATAACGACGTTAAAATTTAATGTGGGTATTACATCTCAAATACATTAGTCTGAAAAATATTGGCATCTACGCGTTGGGTATCGGTTGTTCAATTGATTTCAATTATACTAAATTATTTCAACAATTCATCAATTAATTAAGGTAATCGAAAATAAGTCGTTATGAGACATTCAATTATTTTAATAATTAAATAACGTTTTACATTCAGTCATACATGTCTCCTACATATGTATTTTTGCTTTTTCTAACCCTTTTTTCATGCTAAAAATTGCAAAAATTATACATAAATGCAAAAAATTGACAATCCACTCAATATACACTTCTAGTTTAGCGCCGCCAGATTAACAAAGTCAAGTTAGCTCGGTCTAAACGCGTTCATTGATTAAAGCGTCGAAATAATTGCCTATACATTCAAAACAAATGATCAGTAATGTGTGTTGACTGGTGTAAGAAAGCACACTGTGTCATACATTGGGTTTTTTATTAAAATACTTTATGAAATAAATCAAATACAAAATATTTATATTAAAAACTTGCATTTAAAATGAATGATTTGGTATTTATTTTTGCTACTTTTTACTTTTAATTTAAATAAGAAAAGATTTGATTTCCGACTAAATATAAGTGAAAAACAGTTAAATCAATTAACGGCTCTCGATTAAGCTACATACCCGAATTTTCTCAGTGTAGATTTGAAAATTTAAGTTTATTGCAAATAAGAATATGTGACGATGATATCATACTTTTCTTTGTTCATCAGATACATATATGTCATATAAATTCATATGAATTAGTATCATTTATACAGATTTCATGGTCGTTAAATTCAACCAAAAGATGATAATTTCAATTCTTTGGCACATTCGCAGAGTGTTATTTATTGCCTAATATATCACTGTGATCAAGTCCTAGATTTATGTATTTTCCATCTACACAAAAAAAACATAGTATCGCCCAAAAGCTGGAACTTCTTAGGATATCATCTACAAGTTTATTGAGCCTATATAAATCTATTTTCTGTTTCGTCATTTGTTTAACATATTTATAAGCTTAGCTATTATCTACTTTACTTGCACATATGTATATTTATATCAAGTATAAAATGTTATATGCCGGATAAAGCAGATTTTTCTATTTTAATGGATACTCCGTATGCAACATATATGTGAAGAAAAATCAAATTTATTGCAATTCTATTAGCATAAATTGGTTTAAGAATTCGCCTATCCGTTTTGTCACTTTATTCCCGGAAACAAGCCAAAGACGGAATACACGTGCTTATATTATGCTAGTAATATGGCATTACAAACGAATAAACAGTAATTTTTCTTGATTACAGCACAGCTATCAGCCGAAGCCACCATTGACTATGATATTTCAGCACGCTAGACATGCCACGTCAATTTTCTAACTTCTTTTCTTATCATGAAAATAGCGTAGATAGAAAATATTCTGTCAGATTAAATTGAGAGAAAAATACTTTCCCTATTCTTTGCCCTAATATTGATTGTGGTTGAGTTATTCATGGTTCCCGAAACGAAGGAACGCTAGTTGGGATGCCTCGAAAATTCACAACATAATTGCCAACAACAAATCATCACGTCCTGTATCATAAGGACAAGGACATATTCAATCTGTAGCTAGCGACAAGTGGTGGATGTTGGCCCAGTCCATTTATTTGTAAAGACTTTCATCTACAACAGTGTTTTCCAACCTTTCCAATACCAAAAGTATTTCCCAACAGGCTAGTATTTCATCGCGTACTCGCTTAACAATAGGGGTATTCACAAATGCTATTAAAAAACTGTTATCATTGTGAAATAGGATTATTTGTTGAATGTTTTGTTAGTATTATTTGTTGCAAACAACAACAAAATACTCGGCCAGATATTAACTGCTTGGTGTAAAATATTTAATTTGGGTAAATATTTGAAATAAGTAAAAATATACCTCGTGAGCCTAGCAATTTTTAACAGTTTTAATTAATTGTGTATTGTTTATTAATAAAAAAAAGTGATAAGAATATGTAGTGTTTTAGCGCGATATTACACACGGCAACTTTCGGGCTTATTTAAGCCGGCAACTTTTGGGCTTAATAAGCCAATGTGCTTACATTTGTGGCTTAAATAAGCCAATCCTGTTTGCATATGCTACACAAGTTTACATGGGTGTGTGTGGACTCAAACCATTGAAATTGCTGCTGCTCATATACTTCCCAAGATCTTTATCTGCGGTCAGAACGAAAATGATTTCTGCCTACTACTTTTCCCAAACCGGTTCACACGCTTTGCATGTATACAGATTGTCGATAAGCCATGATTTCGAGTGGCAACTTTTCCATCCTCAGTCGTTTCTCCCAAAAATCGGCTTAAGTAAGCCCGAAAGTTGCCGTGTGTAATATCGCGCTAGGTGATTTTGTAATCAATGAAAATCATTAGAGTGGTTTCCGAATAGAAAAAACGGATAAAGCGAAAAAATGTGAGTGATCTTTCCGATTTTCCTATCGCCTGGGTATCTTTTCGATTTTATAACAACCGCGAAAAAGTGCGTTCACGGTTTTGCTAACACTTTAACAAATAATACTAATTTTACGACGATAACAGCTGTTTTAATAGAAAATGTGAATTTAGGGGTATTAATAGCATATGTGAATTTAGGGGTTATAAGTTAAATATGGTTTTAAATTATATCGTTGTAAAATATTTTGAAATTACACTGTTTGTGTTTAGCCATGATTTTTACTTGTTTAATTACCATTGAAATCTATTAGAATTTATCGGCTTACAGGATTACTTTTCTCGAATGGCAAACCTTGCGCCGCAGGCGAAAATTATTCTAATTCGAACCGGTAATATGCTGTCATTCTATATAGGAAAAAAAATTAAATCAATATTACATTAAGTCCGCACAGTCTCTTAGCACTGTATTTGCTTTGGACCAGCTTGAGTGCACCTAGAGTTCCATGTACTCCTGGTTGGGAAACACTGATCTGCAATACATACATACTACGTACTATTGATTGTGAACTTGGCTTTGATGAAAATAGCCAAAAACTCCCAAATCACTGACAAATTATTTGATTTTCCGTCTCTGTAACAAGATTGGAACATATTTCAAGAATTCGACATTCTGGAAAGATTTCAATAAGAACATAATTTGTTCGCGTTCTTCCAGCATTATTGGCAGAGCCTCTTACGGCTAGTTGCCCCTCCGTAATTGATTTAATGCTTTTTAAACTAAATACTTGTCATTGAATCAAAATTAAATAATTTCACTTTATTCGTTGAATGTAATTAGATACTTTTCATCCGAAATATTTAATTTGAATCGCTCTAGTAGCTAAGCAAAGGAATTAAAGATAGATTATTTTAAATTAGAAAAATTCCGTACCAAACAAATAATATCGTCAATTGATTTCATAGAATCCAATAGCTTGTCCTGCTGGGCCTATGTTATTATTTAATAACTTTTATATAGTGAAGAATGATGTTTTTAAAATGATTTTGGACGCACGTTTTACGAATGAAATTAGATTTGATAAATGTCTTTTTTAACGCTCAACGGAGCATATATTTCAAAGCAGCGTAATTATTATACAAGCAATCCTGAAGATTTTTTTTATGCTATTTTTTTATGCTACAGCAGGGCGGGTACTGGGTAAAATGGATAACTTGTAAAGGAAATTTTTTATACATTAGATGGATTGTTTAAATCGCATATTTATACTCAATATAGGTATCTTTATCACATAAGAGTATATTAGATTTAATATACCATTTGTATAGTTAATGGCAAGGCTAAGCTGTTTAACGGATAAAATCGGACAATTTCATCCCCCCTCCCCAATACAAACGAAACAATATTTTACCAGAATATTAAAATCCAATCGGACCAATCCTCCCCCTTCAGATTTTTTTCATGCAAATTTTGCTTGCTCTCATATAGCGTATTTGACGATTGAACCCTGCCCATTGTAGCTTTTCTTATGTATTTAGATAATTTTTAAACTATTTTTTGTTATTCTAAGACTTTTTGTACAGTCAAATATCAAGCATAAATATTTAAAGGTGGTCAAGCATAAATATTTGTAGAATTTGAATATTTTGTTAATGAAAAATTCCTTTTTTACACATGCCATAATTTTTTTTCACTCAATTTTTTCACATAATTCACCACAATTTTTCCCTACTAGATCACATCCTATATATTTTTTGTGTAATGCCTGGAGCTCAATGAACGCAACGCGAACGCAGAAACTGTCACTTACAAGTTTGTTCCATAGAAATCATTCGAAGTGAGCACAGTGAACGCAGTGAACGCAACTACAACGCAAAATTTTGCAAACTTCTAACTTTGCCGCAGCAATTCTGCGTTGACAGTTCATAAAGTGAGGTTGGGGAAATGTTGTTCGAGGAAAAATTGATAGCCTTAGTGCAATAATATACAAATAACAAAAGTAAAGACTAACAAAGCAAATTATCGCTTCGAAATTATCCATTTTTGTAATTTTGCCAACTTTATACCACTTTATATTATGTCACTTGTACTACTTCACGAGATGCCATTGGGCTCTGCCGCTGAAATGTTGCGCTGCGTGACAGTTCACAGCGTTAGAGTTGCGTTCGCGTTGCGTTCATTGGGCTCCAGAGGTAAAGAAAAATTCGAACAGTTCGGATTCAGTAAAGTCTGGTTTTAAATCTTAAAAAAATTAAAGTTATGCGATACGATATTTAAATTTTCCGGGGGTTTTCCTTTCGACGTCTAAATGTACAAGCTACGAAGTACAGGAACGATTAAGCAGTGGACCCAGCCCCGTAGCCAGGATTACTTTTGGAAAGGTAGGAAGGTGGAACGGAGGAAAAAGGGGGAGGGGGAGAGGGGGAACGGGGATATTGCTTCTAAGACTCTCAGAGCCAAATTTTATCAGTTTCTACAATTTTTTAGCATTTCTTACTGTGTTACGCATATCAACTGAATTCTTTCATGAGGTTGAGATGTCTTAAACCCATTTTTTTTATAACTGAACGCAAAGCTTTCGCGAATCTCCTCACTTTTTTATTCGAATTGGTGATGTCGATGGCGACAGCTGTACAAACGTGTGGCCGCGAATTTATATCACTTTGCCAGTCTATTAATCTGATGTTTTTGGTCCATACATGATAGAAAAGTCGCCTAAATGAATGACAGTACAGATAATCTCTCTCTGTATGATAGAAACGGTTAAATTCTTAAAGGACTTTTCTTAAAGGATGGGCAAAGACATGTCAAGAGCAGAGCCGTGCCAAGACCATTTGCCGCCCACTTCCTTTCGAAAAGACATTCATTTTTGTGTGTTTGGAAGTTTGGAATGGTGTTGACAAGGTTTGTCTCAATTTTTGTCTGTGTTAAAAATATATAGAGGCATCTTAGTTCTTCGGTATATAATAAAAATTGTGCCGCAGGCGAAATTTAAAAAAAATGCTCAATGTGCGGAAATTAAAAAAAAAATTACGCCGCAGGCAAAATTTTATTAAAGAAATGCAGATGAAATCCCGCCATTGATACTTAGCATCGAAATTTAATGTTTCTTTTCAAAAAATCTTCTTCGATTACTCATTGTTTTCATTAACCCATTAAGTCCCAAGATGCTATATTTTTATCTTTTTTTAAAATCTTTAGATATATCATATTTATAATATTGTTTTGAATTGGATAAAAAATTGTTGAGCTGATATTCATGTCAGGACACGATTTACGTTCTGTCTTATAAAAAAAAATACTGGAATTTAGGGAAATACGATTTCTCATACAAATGAAAATTTTTGAATGCTGATCATTTTTTTTCATGCTTTTCAGCCCTTAAGCCCCTTAAACTAGCCCCTTAAACTAGCCACTTACGTTATCGTTATGTTTTCCATTATTGTTACCGAATTTTATTCCTATTACGTTATGTAACGTAGCATCGTTTAGTTATTTTGTTTTATCGTGACAATTATGAATAGCTTTTAACAAACCTCACAAAACACATGGTAATAAATTTGGCACTATACAGGAATTGATATTTAAGACACCGAGATTATTCCATAAAATGTGTGGAAAAATCGAATGGTTTCCACTAGAATTTTTCGAAACGTTGTTGCACTTTTAATTTCCTCACTGAAAAAATGTGATAATATTGATTAACTGTAGTAAGGCTTTTTTCATATGGGTTTTGTTTGTACAGCATTAACCATGACTATATGGTTTGATATGGTTCTTCGTATATGAATATAAAAAATTGTTGTCATCAATTTTTCTCGGAAAATAAAAAAAAAAGAGGAGCGATTTTTCTTCGTAATCAGTACCACACCATAATCGCCAGCGACATAATCACACCCTCGGTCGTAAATAATTTTCCAGGCAATAAATTTAAGTTTTCGCCCTTTTGTCTTTACAAAAATAATCTCTTTTGCTTTGCGTGGCATCAACACGCAAAAGGATCGTTTGGATCCAGAATTGAATTTTTTTCCATCAATAGGCAGTCATAGTTCTGTTTGTGGTTAGTGCTTTTACAGAGCCATATTATCATATTTTTTTTTGCTTAGCTGACAGAAAATCCACAAAAATGCATGAGATCTAAAAATGACGGGTAAAACAAAAAATTCTGTACGTGTTTGCAATGTTCTATTTTCCAAGAAATTTACAAGTTCGAATTTGGTATGCAATACAGGTACGGATATTTTCGTGTATGTTTTATAAAAATTCAAAAACTCGTCTTTAAAGCTTAACGTTTACGTAAATAAGCCAAATATTTTTTTTATACTCAGGAGAGGAGGTAAAAAATAGGAAAATTTCACCTCATTAAAAATTCTTATAAGCCTTAAGATAAATTAAAGGGTTGGATAAACGCAAATCCTGACCCAGAATAAATTAAATATTTATCTATGATATATTGGCACCTAATTATTGGGTTAGAGATTTACCAGCAATTTAATCGTATCACATCATTTTCTCTTAAATTTTTTAGATACGGTTCTCAGTGACTTTAAATGGAAGTCTCAATTTCAGAATCTTTTCAATTTTAATCTTTGTATTTGATTTGACAGAGGACTAGATTTCCATCATGGTAAAAACCGTTGAGACTTTTACGAGATTTTTTTTTAAAGGAAAGTGTGAAGAGGGACTGAAAAGGATTATAGATCAGGGTATAGCCATTGAAGGGGTTTTCTGGAAACCGATATTTTAAGATAAGGACGTTTTGAATTTATACATGGATTTTTCTTCGTGTTTTCCGATTTTTCCAGGATATTTTTTGCACTCTAACTTATTGTCAGAATGAGTGGTGATTTATTAAATTGATATCATAAAGATTTTATTTTGACATCCATTTTCAGCTTTAAACATTTTACTTTTGTATAAGATAGTATTTTGATTTTGATTGATAAATACTTTTGATTGAAAGCTTTTTTGATTGAAAGCTCTTAATGACTTAAAAAAAATCTTTTTGTCTATAAATAATGTTTAAATTCGTATTTTGCAATATTTGATGTTTAAGAAAAGTACAACTTAACATCAACCACAACTTTTATTGTGAAAGTACGACTAGTTATACTTCAAATCTCCATCACTAGGGTGAATTCCCCTGGCGCCGGATACCTATGGCCCCGCTACACCTGCGATTTTTTCACGAATTTTCCACGAATTTTCCACGAATTTTCCACGAATTTTCCACGAATTATCCACGAATTTTATTCAGAATTTATTTTGCTCAGCAAAACTCAGCAAAAGTCCACAAAATTTGAATTTATTCTGTCAATTTTCTAGAATTTGCCAATTGTCAAACACTCTATATGATGACAGACAAAATGTTTATATAAAAAAACTCCATTTGTATATGAGAGGGGAAAAGGAGTGGTTCGATTGGATTTTGATGTATGGAACGCTTATATAAAATCATATTCTAAACAGATTTTACCTGAATAAATCTTTCAATACGATTCATCATTTTCGAAAAAAATAGAAAAAAAGTATTCAATTTGTATGGCGGAGGGGGGAAGGAGTAGTCCAACTGGATTTTAATGTGCAAATAAGTAATGTAAAATCATATTCTAAACACATTTCATCTTCGTAAATGTTTCGATACAATGCACAGTTATCGAGAAAAGAGGAAATTGGTATTCCAGTTGTATGGGAGAGGGGGGATTGAATTTTGATGTATGGATGAGTTATGTAAAATCCTTTTATAATCATATTTTACTTTAATATTTTTTCGATATGACTCACCATTTTCGAGAAATTTCAAAAAAAAACTGCTCATTATGCTGTCGAGAACTGCCAATGTTTATAAATGGGGATTTTCGTTTGCATTTGCACTCACCATTTGCGCCCCAGAATCTACTCGATGAGTACATAAATTCAAACAAAAAATAATACATGGTTTCAGAAGCCTTTGTTGCTACATTTTTGCCCCGCGGGTGGTACAAAACCGGGTACTATACCCGAATTCACCCCTTAGAAAAATAAAATTTATTCCATTTCACAAAAATTAAAATTAGGGCTGTTTTTTTGAATCGGGCGTTTTGAATCCGGTGCGCTCATTAGTAACGTCCAATGTCGCATTTTTCATCCTATTCGCGGACCAGGTTTGCCTGTAAGTCTTTCTAATGTACTTTCGTTGGGAATTTCCAACAAAGCTCATCAAACCCCAATAACGATATTATATCGGACCGCCTCAAAAACTACTATTCAGCATTGAACTATTATTTCACGCGAGCGCTAGCTGATGCTCTGTAACTGCAGTAAAGTTTGTCCCACAATTACGCGCAAAGCGGCGCGGCGCGGCGCGGCGCGGTGACAGATGGTAGTAGAAACTATAGGTTTATATGAGTTGGTTTATAATTGCGCGGTGACCAAACGCACCGCGAAGAGTAGGTCTAGTTTCTACTTTCAGACGCGGTTGGAAGCGGTGACAGTTGTTTATGTTTTCTGAGTGTTGTTGCAAATATTTTTACCAAGTAAAAAGATGGAAAAGAACTTTGAAAACGCATTCGATACGGAAAATGAAACGGAAAAATTAATAATCTTCAAATTTTCTGCGATTTTTAGGTTATGAGAACACAAATAGAGCTGCAACCGCGCCGCGTAATTTCGGTTTAAAAATGACTGCGGCTGTCGCCCTGCCGCTCTGAGCTAACCGCGCCGCGCCGCTGCCGCACCGCGCCAATTGTGGGACAAGCTTAAGCTAGCTGACACAAATCCAATCGGTAGTTGACAGAATTTTTAAGCGCCGAGATTGACTGGGTACCCGTTTTTACACACCCACCCGGTTTTGTGAAACTTTCCCCTACTTGTTCTAACGAGGAATTGCTGATAATGTTTTGCAAGTTTGTTACTATAAGCCATAAATAGACACCCAAGCTTCGTTAATTTATGGGAAATCTAAATTTCTTAAGAACCACACAAAAAAAAGTTTGTTAATATGATGTAATTTTGTAACAAATTATGTAGAAGAGTTAATGTAATTAAGGAATTTTCTTCTCTATCCTGTTCAACGGTACGTAATTGTTGTCATTAACTTTATGACTAGATTACGAACAACAATTACTCGGGCATTTTTATTGACGGCATACATAATGTAGGTTATCCGATCATTAAAATCTCTTAAACTGTAAAAGGACATTTGGTCCCATAAACTAAAACATACAATTTTAAACGTAAAATGTTCACTGTAGGTCCGCCATACACTCGGCCTGTAACTGAGAGAGACAAAAATCGACATTAAAGTAATCCCTATATAGTTGTCTGATGGTGGCAATTATTTTTGTATTACTACAAGTGTTTGATTTTTTTTTTTACCTTTTTGTAGAGCAATAGTAATAATACCAGGTTACATTTTACGGTCAGGCACGGTACTAAAGTGTGATGACTTTCTATATGAGGAAACATTAGAGCATGGGTTGGATCTCTGGAGTAAACATTTGTACCGTGGTTTTGTTAGTGGTTAGTTTTTTTTATAGAGGTTTGTATATAAAGCTTTTAATTTACAGCAAACTTTTCAAAAAGTTTTAATTGCCAAACGCAGCTTGCGTTTCATCGTGTTTGGTTGAAAACTTGGGCGGAATTTTTAATGAAAAATGCCTATAAATGTATATCTACATAAAAATGTTTAATTTGGGTCTTCAGATATATTTACATACTTGAAATTTTGTACAGAGACAAGGTTAGGGGTTAATCTCACAAACAAAAATTAGAAAATTCTAACCTGCAGATTTCTTAGGAAAATTTAACTAACTTTTAATTCAATGCCCAGTATTCTGATGTTTTTAGAATCACTAATGGACTCATACATAAATTCGACCGTTTCGTCGGATTTTTCACATTTAATCGACAACAGCATTGATTGGGTTGTAAAGAAACGAGTTGGCGGGTAAAAAGGGATAAAGGAACCGCAAATACCCTATAACCTGCATAGATATCTAACCAGCTGTTCAGACAGTAAAATTTCTCGTGTAAACTCTACTTGTAAAACATAGGAAATTTTTAAATTTTCCTTGTGCAAGTGTAATGTTTATCTGCCCCGAGCAAATTGTACACCTCTTATAGGCTTGCTAAAATTTATAATCTGTTACATCTTCGCAATGCCTGCTTCATGCAAACGGGTTTTAATATTGCAGACTAACTTCACTTGCTTCAAAAAATTTGTTTCCCCCTTAAACTGCAGCAAGTTGACAGATGCAATCTGTAGGTAAACAGACATCTAATGCAAGGAACCTTAGCCGAACAAATAGTCCTGCAGCAGGCGTAAAACCTTTACTACATTTCTCTAAGTGCAGCAGACATTGAATTTCAAATACTGCAAGATGCAATAACAGGTTTTAAAATTTCCCCACTCAAAGTATCCTCTCAGCAATTATAGTTCTTAATTTAAATTCTTCTTAATTGATTCCCTTTATATTGATGCTTTATAAATAACTCTTTTCCAATATATTTTTCATTAGATGTTCGCTGAAGAAAATTTATCTTTTATTAATTGGTTTCGTTCGAAATTGTTTAAAAGGTAAAGATTTTAGTTTGTAAATTCAAAAAGTTGCTTGATTTTATAAAAGGAAAAGTTTTTCCCTTATTCTGTTTTCATTGACTATTCATCTGGAATTTCACTCTTTGGAGGCATTATGTGTATTTATGGAAATACATTGAAGAAAGTTTCGTTGCAATGCAGTATTTGTTCACAAAATTGACTGAGAACTTTACTAGCATTTAAAGTTTTCATCTTGATGGTGAAATTCCATCTACTAACATAAAGGATAAGAAGTTCTTTTTATTATACATATAACTGTCTTTGTATAGATACTTTTTTGGGAACTTTTCTTTTAAATTTCATTGAAAGCAGAGGAAATATTTTTGAATCTGTTACGTATTCAGAAGAATTTATAAAACTTTACAATCATGTTTTTGAATTTTTGAAATAGGTGAGATCGGCTAATGCAGTTGGAATTTTCACTTCCTGAAATCCGGAATAAAGCGTAGATTTTTTTTTATTCCGTTAAAGGCAGTTTTTGTAGATTAATCCAACAAGGAAAGTTTTTCGTTTTCAAAAACTTTTGCAATTTTCTCGAAAACGGTGCATTGTATTGAAAAATTTATAAAGGTAAAATGTGTTTAGAATATGATTTTATGTTACTACATAAAAATCTAATGTAACCACTCTCTCCCCCATACAGATGAAATACTTTTTTCCTATTTTCTCGAAAACTTTGCATCGTATCGAAAAATTTATAAAAAAGAATTGAATTTAGCCATAACCGTTCCACACATCAAAATTCAATCGGACCACCCCTTCCCCCTCTCCCATACAAATCAATCTTTTTGGCTGTCCTCAAATAGAGTATTTGACTATTCGCTCCTGGTAATTGTAGCTTTTCTTATGTTTTTAAAAAGACATTTAGTTTCTAAGAAATTTAATTGGCACTTTTTATTAACACTAGATTGCCCAAGGAAATCAAGCAGTCAAAATGACTGCTTTTTTTATAACACATATATATATACCGGAAATGAAGGAGGAGGGAGGTAACTACAATTATTAATAAACGCATTTATATGTTGTACAAAAAGTCACAAAATGCTAACAAATTGTGTCATTATATACATAATTGTTTTTCTGATTGAAATTAAAAAGCAGTCAAAATGACTTGCTTGGGCAATCTAGTGTTAAGCAGTTTTTGGGGTGCCAAAATCATGTGATCTCTACCCAAAATTAAATTGACAAGAATTGCTCGTATTTGGTATAGGATGGAGTTGAATAGCGAAAATTAGCTCTTTCGAATTACACTTTACATCATAACATAACTTGAATCCTTTTTATGTTCTATCAATGCAAATAATTTTGTTTTGTACGAAACTTCTGTTCATACACGGGAAAAAATTATGATTCCGCCAATCATAAATCGCAGCCAGTATAATTATGTTTGGGGGGTTTTTATTACAATTATGGTTGGCTGAAATTTCTCCTCAGGGATATTTTGCCATTAAAGCCGGAATACAATTGGCCCGACACAACATTTCAATATAAAATTGCGCACACTTTGTTGTTCTAAACATCATTGGTTTTTCATTTGATTTTCACACTCAGACGGTGAGCCACATACAACATTTTTTGTTATCCATTATCAAACATAATAGGAATGTGAATCTAAGCAACACAGCAGAAGAACTATATTTCCTCATACTTTCTTTAATTTCCTCTTGAGTGACGAAATTTAAATTTTATGACGTCCCTATAGGATTTCATTTTGAATCAACCATGAAATTTTGTCGGGGAGCGGACCGACAAAAGCTAAATTCGATTCAACTTTGTACGACGACAAAGTTGGTCGGATTTATTGTATACAGAAGCATAGGGTGCTATGAGTTTAAAATCTGAAATGTCGCCGTAAATGTTGTATCGGGTTAATTGTATTCTGGCCTTTACAATTAGTGATTTCAACCATATTATATTCTAAGCTGAAAGGAGAAATCTTGATATTTTGATTACATTATGTTTAGCTGTATTTTCAAATTCTTCAACCATAATATGTGTGGGGCAACCGAAACTTCTTGTCTTTCGTTCAATTATAATATGATTGGGGCGAACATAATATGGTTGACTTTTAATTATAATTATGATTAATCTAAGCAAATATAATTATAATTTCTGTAATAAAAATAATATTAAGTTTTATTGAATTTGTATATTACGAATGGATGTTTATACCCGTATGGTGAAACCAAAGGGTATACTAACTTTGCCTTACCGTTTTTAACGCCAAGATCCCGTCATCGCACACAAAAATGAATTACACCAGTGTGTTTAGAATGATGAAAAAAGTTGAATTTAGCATGTCCGTCCGTCCGTCCGTCTGTCTGTCTGTCCGTCTGTCTGTCCGTCTGTCTGTCCGTCTGTCTGTCCGTCTGTCTGTCTGTCTGTCCGTCTGTCTGTCCGTCTGTCTGTCCGTCTGTCTGTCTGTGGCGCGGATTGCGGGCGCATGGATTGAGCTAGAGACTTGAAATTTTGCGCAGATCCGTTTTTCGTAAAATGCGAGGCTAAGTTCGTTAATGGGCAAAAATGGACCATTAGGGGGGGTACCCCCCATACAAACGAAAATGTTTTTTGTTAATATCTCAAAAATGGTGCATTCTATCAAAGAAGTCCGAGAACAAAAGTTGTTTAGAACATGATTCTACATAAAAGTTCCATACATCAAAATCCGATTGGAACAAGTTTTAAAAAAATCTTATTGGAAAGTTTGACTTCAAAGTGGAATTTTGATAAAACTGTTTGCCGTTCACTTAAATCACCATACGGGTTTTCAATAATTGCCAGATTGGCAATTATAGCTTTTGTTATGTTTTCACATCAGAAAAATTCTTAGCAGCAAGTCCAAGCATGTCTGCTGTCCCTCTGGAGGCCTGTTTCTGACAGGATTCATGGACTTGAGATATGGCGAGCCTCATGCGAATTATGTGTGAAGATAAAAAATTGCACATGTTTATTTTAATAAAAAAATCTGAGAAACCATATATTTAATTCGGCCGTTTCAAGATTACCCTACTTATCGAGTTAATCAATCATAATTATGTTGAGACGCAGAATTTACAACAATATGTTGACATGTAAACACATTTTAATTCATCCCAATCAAATATTGGTTAGATATTATTGTCCTCTAATTATAATTTTCCAAAATTTCCCCTGTCGGGTAACATAATGAAATGATTAGAAAACTAAAAATGATACTAATTGGAATTCATCGTCGGATAACGTCTGATTATATTTTGATTCCTCTAATAATTATTATAGTAGTCAACCATAATTTTTTTTGTCAGTGTATGTGATTGAAAAAAAAACGAACGTAATTTACTTGAACATGATTGCTTTTATTTATCATAATTAAATGGAACTTCCTACATTAATATCACAATTTTGCAAACACTCTTATTTTATATGCTATGCTATGCTATTTTATTTGAAAACAAAACGCCCACTCCCTTATTTCAAATCCCATACAGGATTAGAAAAATAAAAAATAAATTAAGTATATTGTAACGAAACGCCTAAAAGTAAAATAAATAATAATCATAATTGAGATTGACATATTCATAAGCAGAATTCATCATGCGAAATTTATCAACAGGAAATTTTTGGATACCAGGAATAAAGTTATTTCTCCACTTAAATTTTTGGCCAAAATATAATTTTCTTGCATATACGAGCCAAATAAACAATTTATTGTCAAAATGCTATGTTATCATGTGTGGAATCCAAAAGTAGCTGAGCGGCTAGGGGTATGCTTTTGACCTAATTTTACCAGCAACCTTTCATTACAGTCAATTGTTGTACGGCTCCGCATCCGACTGTGTTTTGCATATAATCGGGGAAATTGCTTTCAAGAACTCTCATCTTTCCACGCTTATAATCGGCTAAGGCATGTGTGGCCAATTGGCATGTTTGGCAGCGATAGACAATACGAAAGTTTGATTGCAGATAGCACGTGTTGGTATCCCACCGATAGACCTCCGATTCACCTTCGTTACGGAAGAAGATAGCGGATCCATTGTCTGTTCCAATTATGACTTGTTTCGCTGGCTTCACACCAACATCTAAATTTATTCGTAAAGAAACAAAATATACAAACGAATCAGTTTATAATCTATACAGCAAGTTGAAAACAAAAAAACAAAAGTATACGCCAGGTGAAAATTAGGAACAAAAGGACAAAACTGCAAGCATGTGAGATATATTTACCATTTACATGTCCTTCGGCTGAACCACTTTGCAGGTATTCCGTGTTGATGGAGAACAATCGCTTTGAGCCGAGATAGGAGAAGTAAAGCACAGTTGAACCGCAGGATTTCCTCACCAGAGCCAAGTAGAGGACATCCCATTTCGTACATCCGACTGTTACCGCTTTAGGAAGGATCACCCGGAATCCTTTGGAGGCCTGCACATCAAAGACGATAATTGCACGAGATGCGGCATCACTCACATAGACAAAACAGTGTCCATCAGCAGAATAATCGACGGCAAGATACTGAAGTCGAGATGTCTTCGTCACCAATCCTTCCAAGTCGATGACTTTCAATACGTTGCCAGTTTTAATGCTGAACGCAACCACTTTCGGTGGACATTTGCGGATTGGTTTTTCCAGGGTGTTTACGACACCGACATCAAGTACCCACAATACATCGTTCTGGTCAATGACCAAATCCACAACCGACTGTAGTGCCTTACAATTGCCCTCCTCCTGTAGACTCCAACATGGGAAAGGGATTAAAGTGGTTTGGCAGGCTCCATGTTTCAATGTCGTTCGGACCAAAGTAGCCGGCACTCCGTGTTTGTATCGGGGCAGGGCGAGAAATACCTCGTCCTTGTAGATTTGGGCACGTGTTGCAATGATGTTTTTACTAACGTACTTTCCAGAGCTCTTGTACAAGGACTTGGTGGACTTGCATGGCCATTCAAACGACCCACCGGTCCATTGTAGACATGGTTGGACCGGTTTTGCTCCATCCGACGGCAAATGACCATAGGGCGTGCTATGGGCTATGGCAAAATCTGGTGTGCAATAGCACAGAGCCAGGCCAATTACTGTTAGTATCTTCCTCATATGGAATTTTCGTTCCTTCCAAATAAACTAATGAAATTCAAAGGTTTGTCTCTTTAACAAATAATCAAATTCAGAAGTTCGTAATCAAACTGCATTCAGGGCAGCAATAATAACCGGCGGCCTAGGCCAAAAAGCACTTTACAATCTGTTTTCACAAAGGCCTGTTTCACATTATGCTAAGTCAGTTGTGTGTTCGGCTTTTATACTTAATAACTTATTCAATAAATTTGATATGTTGTTTTGATTACCTTCAGACACAGATCAAAGTTTGTAAATAATTCACAAACAAGATTGTTTGAACAATTCCAAAAGCTGAGACAGCATAATTTCTTGGATTTTTTGTTCTTCTCGAATCTTATTGCATTCGTCATTCAGATTGAAGGTTACTTTTCTTTAATCTTCAACATATATTTTTGTCTAATTGTTTTTTGTTTTTGGTGTTACCAATCTAATTGGAGTTTAATTTTAATTCTTTAATCATAGAAAGAGTTCCGTTATGTATTAATAAAATATTTGTGGAAAATCATCTTATTTTTAGAATTGGTGTAAAACATTCTAGTTTTGAATAATTTGGTCAGAAGTGTAATATGATTTGACTGAAAATTTTCAGACGTTACGTTAGTTATTGAGCTTTTTTTTGCTTCATAAAATATCAAAATGATGACATCGAAATTTATAGTTCATGAATGGAAAATTCTTGGAATTCTTGCGAAATCTACTATAGGGGAGAATAGGGAGACTTGACCCTCCCCCTCCCACAAATTTCTTAAATGAAGCAATTTTAATAACCACGAACATACTGTAATAAAGGTATCGTCAAACGATAATGTTTCAAGTAGTTTAATTTAGTGTAGACCATGCACGGAAAATAATGTTTTCACCCCCCTGGACTTTCTAACATTTACCCTGTAATGCTGAATATGTTGAATTACAATATAAACTATCTGTATGTAACAAAATGGTTTCCCCTCTGAATCTCTCTTATTTTCTGAACCGTTGCAGTGAATTCAATACGGTTTTCAATGTTGAACAGGTGGACTGTTAGGGAAAGCTTTCGCCCACTCAAACCTCCCCTTCTCCATTTAGCGAACTCCTTATCCTGTCATCTCTTAAACTACCTGCAAGTACGCTCAGAGAAAAAATTGGTCACACGGATAAAATCCTTGTTAAATTAACAAAATTTTTATCCTATATCAGCCAAAAAAATAGTTTTGTTAAATTAACGGGAAATTTATAAATGAAAAAATTGGTGATAAAATCATTGTTAAATTAACCAAATTTTTGTTAAAATCACAAAAAAATTGTTAATTGGAACAAATATTTTTGGAGAGAAATCTTTGTTCAAAAAAAAATTGTTTTTTTTTAACAAAAACAAACTTAAAAATGATGTTTTGTTAAAATTAAACATAACAAAAGCTATAATTGCCAATCTGGCAATTATTAAAAACCCGTATGGTGATATTCGCATCAAAATTCGAATAGTTGTACCAAAATTCCACTTTGAAGTCAAACTTCCCAATAAGATTTTTTAAAATTTTTTCCAATCGGATTTTGATGTATGGGAGTTTTATGTAGAATCATATCCTAAATAACTTTTGTTCTTAGACTTTTTTGATAAGATGCACCGTTTTTGAGATATTCGCAAAAATCGTTTTTGTTCGTATGGGGGGTACCCCCCTAATGGTCCATTTTTGCCCATTAACGAACTTAGCCTCGCATTTTCGAAAAACGGATCTGTGCAAAATTTCAAGTCTCTAGCTCAATCCGTGCGCCCCCAATCCGCGCCACAGACGGACGGACAGACAGACGGACAGACAGACGGACAGACGGACGGACGGACGGACGGACATGCTAAATTCAACTTTTTTTTATCATTCTAAACACACTGGTGTAATTCATTTTTTTGTGTGATGACGCGATCTTGGCGTTACAAACGGTAAGGCAAATCTAATATACTCTTTGGTTTCACCATACGGGTATAAAAAAATAATCCAAATTACGAACATTTCATGTAAGGAAAATCTTTTAATTCCGTAAAAATTAGGAAAATCTAACCAAAGTGATTTTCTTCCGAAGTTTGGCTCTACCAAGAATTTTGTGTAAATTATCAAATTTTTTAGTTGGTGTTCTCCTTACCAAAAAATTGTTTAAGGTATACAATGATTTTGGGAGTTTTCACCTAATTATTTTTCTCAGTGTACGACACATGAATTTTTTTTTTTAAATCCACAATCGAAAACTTTATCCGCAAGAAAATTTTATTTAAAGACTTTCTTCAAAAACAAAACAAAAAAAATTACGTCGCAGGCGAAACTTTCATGTGTCAAGTTCAACGATAACCATTAAAATTAAAAGCCTTACTTGAAAAATTGAATACGGGCTCTTGAGGACTCCTCCTGCGGTTTCGACCCTTTCGCTCCCCCCTTCCCCATTAGACACGGCCCTGCCGAAGATTTAAGGAATTTATCCGAACAGTTAAGGAGATTTGGAGGTTGCTTGTGGGTTGCAGTATTTTTCACCTCATAGTTTAATGCATAATTGCTTTCCTGCCGAAAATTAACATAAAACTATGATAATAAATGTGCTGCTATGAACTTAGAATAATTTTATTCTTTTTAGTAAATGTTTATATAACCTCATACCGGATGGTTGAAAAGTTAAATACCGTTTATGTTGAAAATTTTAAAGCATTTAGGTTAAATTGTGCTTATATCTAACTTTTTATCCCTAAGGCTGATTCTGAATGAGCAATTAGGTCCCAACATATCACATTAATATTTCGTAGTTTTGGGATATTTTTTGGGTTTATTACAAAATCATTGCTAGATGGTCTATCAAGTGCCCAAATATAAATGAAATAATGATATGTTGACTAGAGCAACATTTAAACCGGCTTACAGTGACCATCCATCGAAATTGTAAAAGTTTTTGTGGGTAGTTTCACTAACTTCACATACAAATATTTGTAAACTAATTTAAATGATATGAAAACTGAGTTAAATAATTTAATACTTTGAAAAATCATTTGACGTTGAAAGGGTTTAACATCCATTTGGTTGTGATAAAATAAATTCAATTATTTTTTCAAAAAGATGTTGGGAAACTTGTTTGTATTTCAGATTTTGTATAGCTATATATTATGTTGATAATGCTTATATGAACAAACATACTTGAACTTAAAAGCATTTTCTCTATGATGTCCATTCAAAATCAGATTATATTATTCTTGATGGTATATGCTATGAGAAAGCAAATTTTGTAGTATGTATTTGCGTATAACTGTATGAAAAACCGTCTAAAATCCGGAAGTATACTCTAAAAACTTTTTGTTGATTTTTTTTTCAATAAATGAGTGTAACAGGTGTATTTCATTAAATGAAAAAAAATTACAAACCGAAGTCAACAACAAATAGTGTAATTTTCAACAATAAATAAAATAATTTTCAACAAAAAAAATTTAACATTCAACAATCCGTCTTTAATATTTACCAAAAAAACGTTTAATATTTAACAATATAAACAAAAAAAATTAAAATTCAACTTTTGGTTTTTGGACAGAATTTAAAAAAGGCGATTAAAACTAACCCTTCATTGATATGTCACAGAAACACAGAAACGAAAACCGTAAAAAACGGGGAAGGGACCGCAATTATTTCCGCTTTTGGCCATGTGTGACGGAGGGACTGGTGGAGGGGTTGCGAATGGGGTGGCGGAAGGACGAAGTTTAGTTCCCCCTGGAATTGATAAAAGAAATAAAAAAAACGGGTAAGTCAATTTAATGGTGTGTTTGATCCGGGCATTTAGAAATTTTCGCCTGCGGAGCAATTTCTTTTAATAATAATTACTGTCTACCATTATGGGACCTATATTTCGAAACTAATTCAGAGCTATATTTCTTCCTTTTTTTTTGAGAAATTTAACCCTTTGTTACAGTTATGGGGTATGTCATACCCCACAACAACGAAGGGTTTAACAAACGTCAAAAACACAAATTAGTCTTTATTCGTATTTTTTTCTTAAATTCATTTCTTGGCCTTAAAACTAAATACAAATACAGTAGACACGCGTTTATATGAACATCACGTTATATGAACGGCTGGATTTTATAAACACAAAATATTTAACATTAACAACAAAAAAAGATATATGGTATCACTTAATAATCATGGGTGGATTTTTTGGGCTTTGATAAGATAATAATTATACAATTTGTAATCCAATATTTGAAATGAACAGCGAAAATTGAACAACTTTCTCACTAACGAGGTTTGAAAAATCGACAGTTGATAACTGTGTTTTAGCATATAATGGCATAAGCCCAAATCAAACAAACGAATGTGATTACGATTGCGATTCCGATTGTGATTACGATTGCGGTTACGATTACGATTGCGGTTACGATTGCGATTACGATTGCGATTACGATTGCGATTACGATTGAGCTTCCTCGCCCAATGAGATCAAGGTTTTCATGTCACTATCATGGATTTCCACACATTATTTACGTTTTAAAATCACTGTCAACTATTTAAACAGCATTTAATATCAGTAAAAACGCGAAATTAAAAGAAAATGAACATTTGTTTTCACGTATTCGAGACAAAATCTACTCCGGTGTAACGAAATTGGAAATTTTGAAAAAAAGCAAAGTTGTTTTTTTTAAGTAGAGAGTGCTCTAAATTTGCGATTCGAATTCGTCATAACTGTAAACGTTTTTAGAGTGTATTTGAACATAGCAGTGATATGATTTGCTATGAGCAAGGAAGTGACTAAAAAAAGAAAATGGAGATAATTTACAATTTGAATGTAAAGTAGGTATGCAAACATCCTTGAGATTAGAATCTTCGTTTCTATGTCAATTAATAGCCCTTAAGCGTTGAAGAGAGCAAGTATAAATAAAGAAATTGCGCAATCACGTAGCCTAATTGACGTTATCGAATACAAAAACATCACAAACAACGAAAAAAAACGTCCCCCAAATGGAAAAAGAAAATTAAATAAAGTCTGTAAATATGATACTTGCAGTAGAGTAAAAATACTTTATTATATATGTATATCCTACGATAGAAACGCACAACAAAAATAGTCCCAAGACAATTATATTGTTTATCAATATGTCCTTATTGCCTGGGCCTTGCGTCGGATATGCCATTATATGCTAAAATACAGTAAGTTAAGAAATAAAAAAAGGTCGTCATGTGTGATGAACACGTCAAATTAAATATCGCTTGTAGCAAAAATGTTCAATAATAAAATGGCTAAGGGCAGAAAATTGGTCCTAAGTGCTAAGTGCTCTTATACTACTATTAAGGGATGAAGATCGACACAGGTTCGCCAAGGGATCGATTGTCAGTGGCTTTATTAACAAAAAAAAAATACTCGAGCATATTATACACTTTTATGAATGGGCGTTCCAAAGCGTCTCTCCTATTGAACATGATGGAATTCAAGGACGGCACGTGTTTTTATTCGAAGACCATGAAAAAGTGTAAAATTGAATTTTCTGGGTGAACAAAGTAAAAGATATGGATTCTGGGAATATTTTGGATAAAATCAGAGCGAACTGTGATAAAAAGTTTTATTTTTAAAAGCAGTGAACCAAGTTTTGATATATTTTTAGTTTTTTTAGGGCTTCGAGTTTTAAAAGTGTAGAAAAAGGATTCTAAAAGCGAGACTTTGTTGTCTGTATACAAAAATTTTCTGTCAGTAAATTCCAGTTGGTTAGTCGTAAGAATACATAAGTGGTAAGGAAATAGTAATCTAAAAAAGTTTTTAAAAAAATAGAACTGATTTTAAAAAAAAAGTTAACAAAAAAGAAAATAATTAAAAAAAATAATTTTTAAAATTTATAATTTGATATATCAAGTACTGTCAAATTTGAGTACCAGAAAAAATTTAATTATTAAAATCTAGCATAATGGGTATTCTTATATTTGTAAATATAATAATAGTGGTAGTAAGAAAATGGTAGTAAGAAAATGGTAGTAAGAAAATGGTAGTAAGAAAATGGTAGTAAGAAAATGGTAGTAAGAAAATGGTAGTAAGAAAATGGTAGTAAGAAAATGGTAGTAAGAAAATGGTAGTAAGAAAATGGTGGTAAGAAAATGGTAGTAAGAAAATGGTAGTCAGAAAATGGTAGTAAGAAAATGGTAGTAAGAAAATGGTAGTAAGAAAATGGTAGTAAGAAAATGGTAGTAAGAAAATGGTAGTAAGAAAATGGTAGTAAGAAAATGGTGGTAAGAAAATGGTAGTAAGAAAATGGTAGTCAGAAAATGGTAGTAAGAAAATGGTAGTAAGAAAATGGTAGTAAGAAAATGGTAGTAAGAAAATGGTAGTAAGAAAATGGTAGTAAGAAAATGGTAGTAAGTCATTTTGAGACTTTTTTTTTGGTTTAACATGTGTTATACGGCTTCATATTTACAAATATAAGAATACCCATTATGGTAGATTTTAACCCTTTCGGTATTTTGATGCCATATGGCATCATGCTAAAATATTTGAATTGTCTTATTATTTATTTATTTTCAACACTCTATTCTCATTCAGTGCACCATTAAGTGCATTTTTGACCCAATTTTGAATTTTTGAGTAAAAAGCTGGACCACAGTGGACGTATTTGAAAAAAATTTAAATTTTTAATTTTTTTTTTTTTGTTTTAAATGAATACTAATAGCTTAAACATCATTAATTTGTATACAGAGTATTTTTAAAACCCATAGAAAAAAACATGTACCGAAAGGGTTAATAACAATTAAAATTTTGCTAGTATTGAAATTAGACAGTAGGGGAACCCGGGACTTAAATTAACAGGGGTAAGAATTAACAAGCCTATTCCCGCCGAAATATACGAGCCACAATCTCGAAATTTGGTTTTTGTCCACCACTCGATATGGTCGACCATATCATGACTCATCAGTCATAAACTGTTCATTGCCAGGGTTAAGCGAGGGTTAAGCGCAGAGACCGAATTTTAGCTGGTAAATGAACTTTTTATGGTTTGCAATAATTTTGATTTTTGTCTTAGTTTTGTATATTATTGGATATAACTTTGTCGATAATGTAAGTTAATGTAGCTATAATTAATAATATCCTTTGGTTTTATTACAATCCTTAACTATATTTTTGTGTGTGGTTAATAATTCAAAAAAAGTAGTGTCGGGGCTAAAATTAACAAACACATGTTAATGTCATAGACATAGAGTAAGAATTCTCATACTATGTTTTTATAGATACAAATTAGGTACAATTTGTATCTATAAAAACATAGTATGAGAATTCTTACTCTATGTCTATGACATTAACTGAGACCTTTTTTTTTAGATAAACAATAATTGTTTTTGTTTTTGAAAAAGACTTAATTTTTTTTGTTGATTTATGTTTCTTGAAAATTATATTTATTTTCTTTATAAATATAATTTATAAAGAATATAATTTTTCTTATAATTCTTGTGAAATAATTTTTGTGAAAAAAATTCTTTTCTTTAAATTATTTCCATGTTAAAACTTATGTTAATACTAACCCCATCACTGTTAAAACTAGCCCCATGAGTTTTTCATAAAAATGATTTTTTTTTTTCATATAGCGAATACCTGGTTAAGACTTTTTTTTATTTCTTATGATACCTGAATAACTACAGCATGACTAGATATAAAAACAATATCAAAATGTTACTTGTTAAAAAAATATGACCCAATTTTCAAAATTGGTTAATACTAGTCCCGGTCTCCCCTACTTGATATATCAAATTATAAATTTTGAAAATTATTTTTACTTTCTTCTACGGAGTATAATAAAGTATTGTATTAATGAAAAATTTCGACCTCTTAATTTTGCCTAAAAAACATTTCCCGATCACTCCTGAGTCGATTGGAGTCATATTTAAAAAATGTCTTTCTGTCTGTCAGTCTGTCTGTCAGTCTGTCTGTCAGTCTGTCTGTCAGTCTGTCTGTCAGTCTGTCTGTCAGTCTGTCTGTCAGTCTGTCTGTCAGTCTGTCTGTCAGTCTGTCTGTCAGTCTGTCTGTCAGTCTGTCTGTCAGTCTGTCTGTCAGTCTGTCTGTCAGTCTGTCTGTCAGTCTGTCTGTCAGTCTGTCTGTCAGTCTGTCTGTCAGTCTGTCTGTCAGTCTGTCTGCCAGTCTGTCTGTCAGTCTGTCTGTCAGTCTGTCAGTCTGTCAGTCTGTCAGTCTGTCAGTCTGTCAGTCTGTCAGTCTGTCAGTCTGTCAGTCTGTCAGTCTGTCAGTCTGTCAGTCTGTCAGTCTGTCAGTCTGTCAGTCTGTCAGTCTGTCAGTCTGTCAGTCTGTCAGTCTGTCAGTCTGTCAGTCTGTCAGTCTGTCAGTCTGTCAGTCTGTCAGTCTGTCAGTCTGTCAGTCTGTCAGTCTGTCAGTCTGTCAGTCTGTCAGTCTGTCAGTCTGTCAGTCTGTCAGTCTGTCAGTCTGTCAGTCTGTCAGTCTGTCAGTCTGTCAGTCTGTCAGTCTGTCAGTCTGTCAGTCTGTCAGTCTGTCAGTCTGTCAGTCTGTCAGTCTGTCAGTCTGTCAGTCTGTCAGTCTGTCAGTCTGTCAGTCTGTCAGTCTGTCAGTCTGTCAGTCTGTCAGTCTGTCAGTCTGTCAGTCTGTCAGTCTGTCAGTCTGTCAGTCTGTCAGTCTGTCAGTCTGTCAGTCTGTCAGTCTGTCAGTCTGTCAGTCTGTCAGTCTGTCAGTCTGTCAGTCTGTCAGTCTGTCAGTCTGTCAGTCTGTCAGTCTGTCAGTCTGTCAGTCTGTCAGTCTGTCAGTCTGTCAGTCTGTCAGTCTGTCAGTCTGTCAGTCTGTCAGTCTGTCAGTCTGTGTACAAGATTTCTCAAAAACTAATAGAGCTAGCGCCATGAAATTTTATAGACATGTTGGGTCCTGAAATGGGACGATCCTATCAACTTTTGGTGGAAATCCGTTAACCGGAAGTATCCAAAATGGCGGTTTTTCAAAAATCGCAATTTTGTTTTTCTCGATTTACTCCCAAACTACGCGTTTTTTAGTGGCCTTAAGTATGACAAAACTTGGAGAAAATAAAATTTCCCACACTTTTGTCTTTAGCTATAACTCGATATCTCCACATGTTATCGAGATAAACCGTTATTTCCAAAAAAACACTTTTTTGCGATTATCTCGAAAACTAACGGGTTTTTGCTGACTGAATGTATGAAGTGAATTAACCCTATTCCTGTCAGGCTGTGACTGTGAGTCACTATTCAATTTCGAACCAATATAGATGATTTAATACATGTTTTAACGCAAAATCAATTTAACCCTCCGTCAGACACATACTTCGATAGTCATATTCGTAACACATGAGTCTGGCCAGACCCACTAACAATTTGTATGAAAAATGATGCAATTTCATGTATTTTTGGTGGTGTTTCATGCAAAACGCAGAAGTAGAAAGCACCTGAAGAAATGACGCTAGACGAAATTTCCTTTCGACGTTATCCAACACATTGGTTCTCCGAAATGTCGAAGAGCGAATAAACAACATTCAAAAGTAGATTATGTTTGCATTAGACCTGCCTTACACGGTCAATATTTTTGCTTCAATATATTGAACGTGTAAGGTGCCTATTAGTTGCGACAGTAAATAAAAAAATCAACTGCAAGGTATAAAAATGTGTTTGAACACATGCCAAAAACGAAATTTTTACATACAAATGTACTGAAATGTAAGGGAGTCTGGCCAGACTCATGTGGTACGAATACGATGTGTACACCAAAACGTCCTTGCAATTATTCTTCTACAAAATCTTTCGTCCTGATATTTTATAGACAGATAGCTAAATAGATTTTAGGAAGCTACCTGAAATTTCAAGTCGATAGCTCAATTAGAAAAATATTTACACAAAAAATAAAATCGAAAAAACCTGGCCAGACTCATGTGTCAGTCCAAGGGTTAATGTATTTTATTATTGGTCACTACGCTACTGTTATATAGAATAAATTTTATGTTTTTTTGTTAAATTGATTTTGCGTTAAAACATGTATTAAATCATCTATATTGGTTCGAAATTCACAGCCTGACAGGAATAGGGTTAATGAGAATGGCATTCTGCACAATTTTGTTTCTTACCGTTATCCGTTATATTTTACCGTTATTGAGATATTTTCATTAATATATAAAAAATCATATTTTTGCGAATAATTTGCAAACTAACGGTTTTTCGACAAATCAGTTAAAAGAATAATTTAAGATGTTAACATTTTCTACATTTTTGCCATTTACCGTAAATTGATATCTTTTACAGTTCTCAAGTTATCTCAAATTTTGTACGTTTTTGATATTTTTGAATAAACCAAGAATTTATTGGGAGGTCGTCTTAGGTTGACAACGGGACAGGGCTCTAGCGTAAATTGCGCAGGGTCGTAGATTTTCTAGAAGAAAGTTTTGTGTTGACCACAACTGATATTTTTTACTTTTAATTGCTTTATTTTTTTTAAACCTTTTAAAGTCAGTTACATTAAAAAAATATATATATATTTTACTTTTTAGTGGAAAATAAATATCTGGTAAAGAAACAAGTAAATCAATTGTTTAACCACACCCAATTAATTGTTTCTCCAAGATAAAATCTCAGTGCAGGAAATGCTTACTCATGATTACTCATATATGATGCTCAGTCGTGAGTACTTTGAAATTTTCTGCGATTGTTTTTTTTTTTTGAATTTTTCGGGTAACTTTTTCGTGAAATTTTTAGTGGGAAGAGGGGAGGAGGGGGCAAAGGAGGAAGGAGCAGGGGAGAAGGCAGGGAAAATTCCTTTCTTTCTCTTCTGCCTCACCTTAAATATTACATAAGAAACATAATAAGAATATAAGGACAATAGATTTCGTTTTAGTACGAAAAATCTTGATTTTTTAAATAAATATTTTTGACGCAAATAGACTATATATGTATTTGACTTATTTTTTGGTGTTGGTGTTATTTGTATCTTAAAATATCCATTGCGAAAATGTTTGGTGTGGAAAATTTCAATATCCATTCCCGATCACAAACTTTTGAGTTTATATGGGCTCAATTTCGACGTAACGAATTTTTAAATTAAACATGAAGACGTTTCTGAATTTTAATCACTTGAATAGTTTTTAATTTGAGTCATGTTTATTAAATGGAATCCACCATTCATAAAATTACAATGAAATTCACATAAAATACAGAACATTCCACCGGCATCGGCATTTCAAAGAACTGCAAAATTAGTCAGATGTCGTAGTAAAACCAATTATGCAATTTACTGATATTTTAAATAAGCAAAATATTAAATTAAACCATGTCAATATGAATATTGTTTTTGTTCCATATTTCAATTTAGTTTAATGCTGAGAATGCATTTTAAATATAGAGTGGAGTGTACTTCAATTACCTCGAGTAGAAGACCTCATTTGAGGGTCAATGTAACTGGACGCATTGTTTTTGTTGTTTTATTTGAATAACATATGTCGAATGTTTATTAAATAAAATTCTACCTTAGATATGATATGAATAAAGTTTCATGATTGTGGGGAAATATAAATTTTTGGATCATAATAATATAAAAGCATCAAACGTTTTATCTGGCAGAATAGTTCGGAAATTAAATCTTGAGAGACGTTATTGCAAGACTGAAATTGGAGTGTTGTTTTAGTTATAGTGGTGTTAGATTTTAATTGAAAAATCTTACATTTGGTGGTCGTTATCCATTAAAAAAATGTTGAAAATCGTTCTTGTTACCTGTCTGTGTATGGTCGGTGGAGTCCTTTCCAATTGCGATAAGTCTCTATTGCCAGAATTGACTTTTCATTTAGGCGGAAATAACTTGGAGTGGCCATGTCACTCAACCAAGAATATTTACATTACAACGTCTCGTTACATTCCACGGAATGTGATTGTAACTCGAGCACAAATCCACAAGGATGAGGCGTTCGTCGCAATGCCACGATACAGGCCGGGAGTTCCATTTACGTTGGGAAAAGTTAGCCTTAAAAAGGGTGATTGTCAGGCGTCGATAGTTCCATATCCTTGCTGGTCAATACAGGAAGAAGGAAATTGTCAGGCACTTCAATCCGTCGTCGATATATTTTTGGATGGCCAGGTGAGCATTTTGTAATCTCATCCTATTTATTGGAATCCGGAAACATAAACTACAACAAATGTCAATTTGAAATGAAACTGACACCCATGAATTTTGGTTATGTGCTCGTTTAACATGTGAATTATTTGAAACAGGGAATTCTGTGGGTGTTAGATGTCGGTATTGTTAATACCTTGGAGCAACCGGTGCGACGATGCAATCCGAGGGTTTATGCTTTTAACACGGCCACCCATAAACTAGTCAAAGTAATTGATTTGTCCAATTTGGTGACATCCGAATCGAGATTACAGTATTTAGTTGTTGATTACGATCATGAAGGAAATAGCTATGTGTAAGTAGTTTTTTTTAAATATTTTTTTTAATGAAAAATTTAGCGTATCAATTTTCTTTTAAATAATTAAGTAAAATGCATTTAGATCGGAAATCGAAAAAAATCTTAGCAATTCTTTTCTAACCATAATTCTTTTTTAACCATACAAGTGGGACGATGGATACGCCCCCTCCCCATATGAAACATTTCTGCTTGCGTTCAAAAACTTCTCGGCGTTTCAAGCCTAATATTATCGTTTCGATTTGATTTAGTGAACCACTTTTGATTTGGTAAAAAATATTAAAAAACGCGCCGCAGGCGAAACAATTTCTTGATTTCAGTGAAAAGTATGCACGTTTAAATGGCTTGCAAATCGAGAAGTCTAAGTTCAAGTCTCAGTAGAGACATCCATGAAAAGTTTCTAACAAACCAAAGATTAAGTAAATAAAGATAAGTATCCTAGAACAAATGTTGGGGTCTCAAAAAAATTCCCGCCGTCCCCGGGTCACAAAAAAAAAATCCCCGCTATATATAATAATTTATTTTATTATTCACAAATATGATTTTTCAAAATCGCTTTCCTTTGTTGATGAGACAAGTGGAAACTTTCTACATGGTAACTTTCTCGTATGAAAACCCTTTTTTCCATTAATATCACGTTCATAACCAATTTAAAAAAAGATAATTTGAAATTAATTTCATTCCTCGATTAATAATAAATTTCGTATTCAAAGTGTCATAAGGTGTTGCATTTTCTTTAACAATTGGAAACATGTGTGTATGCAAAATGTTCCGATCAAGCGAATTTTACACCTTATTACATTTCAACAAATTATTACTTGGAAATTTTCAAATATAGACCCATAAAATTTTCACTTGTGTCAAAAGTAACGTCTTTAATGTTTATGTTTACGACTCGGGAATATTTCAATATCAAATAAATTGTTTTGTGAACATCTTCAGTTTCTGGAGATTCACCATTGAAGACGTCTATAGCCCACAATTCATAATATCATGAGTAAATTGAATTTTATTGAATCGATTGAATGAATTTAATTTCACACAAATCTGTAGAATGAGGTGTAGACTCAATATTATATGTTTAAATTGGCTGCTATTCAAATTATTCTCATAAACATTTCATAATCTTGTTATTGAAAATTTTTGATCGGTGAAATAAATAGAATTGCAATAAAAATTTTATTTTTCATGTCCATTTCAATAACTGTAATCAATTTTTAACGGCAAAGGGCATCTATGTTAATTTTATGAAAAAAAATCTGTTTTTATCGTCGAATAAAAGTTATTTATTACTCCAATTTTTGAGGTTATTAAAGGTAAATAAGACCTCATTAAAATATATTTTATTCAATTCAGAAAATGCATAATGATGAACTTTATTATAGCTTGTCGTAAATTGCTGATGCACACAAAAGTACTTTTCGTGTTTTCATTTTTACCGTCGACACCGAAAGGAGGTTTTTATCGATGAAAAATGACATTTTCGATGTATTTTTATATCATATCCATTCAAAGTTGGCATAGTAACCGTTTTATAACGATTTTTATGGATATATTTTTATTTGATGAAAATTTGGCACATCAATATCTCATTGCTACTAGCAGTTCCATTAATATTGGATATAAAATTTTTTACAAAAGCGTTTCAAATTTATTAAAAACTTATAAATTTTATTACAGACTGGTGTTCTTGTTCAGGGTATTAACTCTAAATATTAGTAGAGAATAGAAAATTATAAGGAGTTTGGTGTTTTTTATACTCGTATAGTGAAACCAAAGGGTATATTCATTTTGCCTTACCGTTTGTAAAGCCAAGATCCCGTCATCACACACAAAAATGAATTACACCAGTGTGTTTCGAATGATAAAAAAAGTTGAATTTTGCATGTCCGTCCGTCCGCCCGTCCGGCCCTCCGTCCGTCTGTGGCGCGGATTGCGGGCGCACAAATTGAGCTAGAGACTTGAAATTTTACGCAAATTCGTTTTTCGTAAAATGCAAAAATAAGTTTGTTAATGGGCAAAAATGGACCATTAGGACGAAAACATTTTTTGCGAATATCTTAAAAACGGTGCATCTTATCAAAAAAGTGCAACAACATAAAGTAATCCCTCGAACTGCGCGGTTTCGGACTGCGCGGTTACGCAACTGCGCGGTTTCGTTTTTAATACCAAAATTTCGAACTGCGTGGTAAAAATTTCGCAGCTGCGCGGTTTTTTTTATAATTTCCGTATAAAAAACATGTTCTGATCATATATTTTGGTGAATCCCCGACAAGAAGGAATCAGCTGGTAATTTGGTATCTTCGTACATATTTGGTAATTTCGTGCTTATATTAGTGTTTATATTTAGTGGAAATTGGGACATTAGGTAAGACAATTGGTGGGGACGAATTTGAAGACTTAGAGTCAGAAGATATCATGGAAGTCCTTGCAAGCAATGAAGAAAATATGACTGCTGAAGTGAAGTTATAGAGATTATAAGAAAGAAAAACCTTACGCACGAAAAACTGGCAAAATTTTTAATGCTTGGTAGTCAACTTTAACAAGAAGCTCTTAATATGGACCCTGATATGGAGCGTGCCTTAAAATTTCGGTGAAATTTGACAGCCGCTTTAGCTCCATACGCAGAAATGCATAATGAAAAACAAAAATCGGGTAATCAATCACTAATTTTTCAAAAAGATTAGTAATACATATCATATCTTTGTATTGCTTTAAATATGTCGTTAAATAAAAACTTTTTTCTATTTTTTTTTGAATTTTTCTAATATCTGGGACCTAACTCCAATATTTCATACAAAGTAGGGTTCACAGTGCGGGGTTTCGCAGTGCGCGCTCTTTTTGTGGAACGTATCTACCGCGCAGTTCGAGGGATTACTGTAACTTATTTAAGATATGATTCTACATAAAACTCCCATACATCAAAATCCGGTTGGAATAAATTTTAAAAAATCTTTTTGAAAAGTTTGACTTCAAAGTGGAATTTTTATACAACTGTTAGCAGTTCACTTAAACTTCGAACAATGCCATATATATGGGTTTTCAATAATTGCCAGATTGGCAATTATAGCTTTTGTTATGTTTTTTATTTATAAAAAAATTTTTTTAGTTACAATATTTCTCCTCAATTTTAATATTTGCTGACTCGTTGAACTATAAGTAAATCTCGAGATAGTTTCATTAAAATGTGAAAAATTAGATTTTTGAGAACAAACTAACGGTTTTTTTGAAAAAAAAAACATTGAAGGCAAGCATTAAATATATTTTTTCCTTTGACCGTAAATCGATATATTTTCGCATTATTCAGATATTTTAGATTTCGTACAAAACGTTTTTTGATGTTTATTTGTTCCCTTCATATATTTAAAGAGTTACCTTAGGCGCCATTTACATCTGAAACTTTATACCGCGAATATGATTCATTAAATTTTCGTTTCACAACTGTTAATACTACGACACAAAATCCAGAAATTTATTCTTACGCCCGGGCGCGAATTTTTTCATGTAAAACCGTCCGAATAAACTCAAATTTTGACAACTTTTGGTAATGCGGTGGTCACACGACGTTGTTTTGCCAGCCACTGGCTGCTGTTGGTTAGTAGCGCTGGCAAGTACCAACAGCAGCCAGCGTACTGAGAGGGCTCACACGATTTCTACTTTAGTAGCGCTGGCAAGTAGCAAAACAGTGGTTTGACATTTTAAACTGGGAGATTTTTTAAATAATAAACGTTACACTAATAAACGTAAATTAACAAGTTACAATAAGCAAACTTTACCACTTATCAGACTTTTGACAGCTCAGAAACCTTGTGACAGGGTCACGTGATCCCTAGTAGCGCTGGCAAAGTAGAACGGTCTCTACTTCACTAGCGCTGCTAAAATCATCACGCTCCTGCTGGTAGTAGCAACGCACTAGGGTTCACACGTTGCTGCTGAAACGGCTGCTAACAGTCACTAGCGCTGGCAAAAGAGCGTCGTGTGACTGCCGCATAAGAGATTCTATTTTGCGATAGATAAGTAAAATTTGCGGAACAAATTCTGAACAAAATTCGCGGCGAAATTCAAGAAAAAATCGCAAGTGTAAACTGGGAAAAAATCGCAAGTGTAAAAAGTTTTTAAATTCTAAAATTTGTGAAAATCTATAAAAATCCTATCAGAAAAACTCAAATATTCAAAAGAATTTCCAGTTTAAAATACATTAAACTGTTATAAAAAAAATTACGAAAATTTAATACCTAGAAATTTAGCAGATTGTGAAATATTTTAATAGTAGAGAGAGATTTGCCGACAGATCAATTGACAGTGACGGACATTTTTATGAATGGAATTCTTGAAACGTGCTTTCGCAGTCAAGATTCCGGGGTGAATATTTCTTCTAAACACAATACGTTAATTACGTGTAATATATAGGCTTCCTCCATAAAACAGTTGTATATAACAATGAAAATATTTAGTCTGTGAATTAATTAACTTTTCCTCTTATGCTGAATGTATTTTCCAGGTATATTGCGGATGCTGGTACAAAAGCCATACTTGTTCATGATTGTAGTGCGGATAAGAATCATCGGATTGTATTGCCAAGTTCTTGTGCTCCGCCATCATACAACAAGGATGTTCTCTACATAGTTCTTATCCGTAAATCGAGCGGAATTAATGTGTTGTACTTCACTTACCTGGGATCATCAAGATTATTCTCAATAAAAACTGAGCATTTACGTCGTGGTCAGGGATCAGGAGCTGTTGTTGATGTCGGACCGAAACCAAATGATAAATCGATTGTACTGTTAGGATCGGATAATGGAGCATCACTGTTTTTAAGATACAAAGGCCAATGCGATATATATTTATGGAATACGGAGACATGCTTTAAGCTATCCAATTTCCTTGAAGTACAACATGGAGGTGAATGCCGTCTAGCTACTCAGGTACTTATCGAAAAGATGGTCAAGATCCGAGTATATATAGAAAATAAGTTATCTTCTGATGTCAAGAGCTTTCGAGTAGATAACTTATTTATGTGTAATACTTGTATTTCTGTCAATGTTGGATATGGCAAAGCTAAAATTTCTTTTTCTTCTGCATTACAGGTTGTGCCGGGATATAAGAGATTCATGTGGGCACTTGAAAGCAATTTCCACGATTTCATTGCCAACACAGTTGGATGTAATGGAGCATCGGTAGTATTACATCCAGTTGTACGTGAATGCGATGACTAATAAATTAATGGATATTAAATATTATAACTGAATTGAGCACGCGTTAGGCTATTATTTATTGATACGCTTAAGAACGACTATATGATTAGTTAAAACGCCCTTATTTAATGTAGTGATTGAAGATACATTGTACTTAACAATCTAAACAACTGGGAAGGATAATGACAGCAGTTACCTTTTTTTATATCATTTCAATCTGACTATTATTTTAAATGTTATCTTATTCGCTTATAGATATATGTATTGTATATGCCATCGATTATTGATTTATTCATTAAAACTTTTTTTTCCTTTATCTCTCATACTGAATCTTTTTAATATATCTGATGGGTGTTATTTCGATTTCTGTCTTTTTGGTTTGTATTACCAAACACATAGATTTTTATAGGAGATATTGAGGTTGTTTAGATTTATTGAGCCAATACCCAATGAGTGCTGATTAAATTGTTTTTGTTTCTTAATATTTATGTCAATAGTATTATTATTTATTTAAATAAAATATCTGAATCGATTATCAAGAAACCGTTTTTTATCTAATATTTTTTTAAGCAAATCGTGGGCTGCATAGTGTTTTGTCGTATGTACGCAGAAATAGTAATATCTGTAGCCATGATCTAATTTTCACTATATGGAGATTTCCAAAAATTGGGGTTCTTTGCAGGTGCAGATTTTTATGCTCTTGCCAATATTTAAGGTTCGTGTCCATGGACGTCCGCAAAATTCTTCCAGGCGGGAACCAAACATTTTTTTTGGTCACCCATGGTCACCCATATTTTTTTTGGGGCCAGTCCGGGACAAGACGAGCAACAAATTTTTATAGAAAACTAGAATTTGGACCCGGCTTCGCCCGGCTAAAAGCGTGAACAGAAAAAAACTTAGGAAAACTAAATTCATTTGGTTAAAAATTAGGTAGCCTGCATGCTGTTTGTTAGTTTTTTCTCTTCGGAAAATGATTAACCCATTCGGTATTTTGATGCCATATGGCAACGCAGTTAAAAATTTGAATTGACTTATTATTTATTTATTTTCAACACTCTATTCTCATTTAGTGCACCTTTAAGTGCATTTGTCACCCAATTTTGATTTTTTGAGTAAAAAGCTGGACTACAGTGGACGTATTTGTAAAAAATAAAAATTTTTAATTTTTTTTTGTTTTTTTTTTGTTTTAAATGAATACTGATAGCGTAAACATCATTAATTTGTATAGAGAGTATTTTTAACCCCCATAGAAAAAAACATGTGCCGAACGGGTTAACAAACTAACAAAAAATTACAGCACTTGCATTCGGTATTACTATACCTCCCTCCGCTTACTCACCCACCTATCGGGCTACTTTTTAATGGGTCTATGTTGGGGCTGGATCCTCGACGAACATCTGTGCCAAATTTCAGGCCTATCGGTTCAGTAGTTTCCCCGCGAAAGAGTAACATAGCGCAAAAACTAAGTTTCGAAATCACTTTACCCCCTCCCCTTACTCCCCCCACCTCTCGGGCTACTTTTTAATGGGTCTGTGTTGGGGCTGGACCCTCGACGAACATCTTTGCCAAATTTCAGGCCAATCGGCTCGGTAGTTTCCCCGCGAAAGGGTAACATAGAAGAAGAGCTAAGTTTCGAGATCAGTTTACCCCCGCCCCTTACTCCCCCACCCCTCGGGCTACTTTTTAATGGGTATATATTGGGACTGGACCCCCGACGAACATCTATGCCAAATTTCAGGCCAATCGGTTCAGTAGTTTCCCCGCGAAAGAGTAACATAGCGCAAAAAGTAAGTTTCGAAATCACTTTACCCCCTCCCTTTACTCCCCCCACCTCTCGGGCTACTTTTTAATGGGTCTGTATTGGCGCTCGACCCCTGACAAACATCTATGCCAAATTTCAGGCCAATCGCTTCAGTAGTTTCCCCGCGAAAGAGTAACATAGCGCAAAAACTAAGTTTCGAAATCACTTTACCCCCTCCCCTTACTCCACCCACCTATCGGGCTACTTTTTACTGGATCTGTGTTGGGGCTGACCCCCGACGACCATTTATGCCAAATTTCAGGCCAATCGGTTCAGTAGTTTCCTCGCGAAAGAGTAACATAGCGCAAAAACTAAGTTTCGAAATCACTTTACCCCCTCCCCTTACTCCCCCAACCTCTCGGGCTACTTTTTAATGGGTCTATGTTGGTGCTGGACCCCCGACGAACATCTATGCCGAATTACAGGCCAGTCGGTTAAGTAGTTTCCCCGCGAAAGAGTAACATAGCGCAAAAACTAAGTTTCGAAATCACTTTACCCCCTCCCCTTACTTCCTTCACCACTCGGGCTACTTTTTAATGGGTCTGTATTGGGGCTGGACCCCCGACGAACATCTATGCCAAATTTCAGGCCAATCGGTTCAGTAGTTTCCCCGCGAAAGAGTAACATAGCGCAAAAAGTAAGTTTCGAAATCACTTTACCCCCTTCCCTTACTTCCCCCACCTCTCGGGCTACTTTTTAATGGATCTGTGTTGGCGCTGGACCCCCGACGAACATCTATGCCAAATTTCAGGCCAATCGGTTCAGTAGTTTCCCCGCGAAAGAGTAACATAGGGCAAAAACCAAGTTTCGAAATCACTTTTACCCCCTTCCCTTACTCCCCCCACTTCTCGGGCTAATTTTTAATGGGTCTGTGTTGGCGCTGGACCCCCGACGAACATCTATGCAAAAGTTCAGGCCAGTCGGTTCAGTAGTTTCCCCGCGAAAGTGTAACATAGAGGAAGAGCTAAGTTTCGAGATCACTTTACCCCCTACCCTTACTCCCCCCACCCCTCGGGCTACTTTTTAATGAGTCTATGTTGGGACTGGACCCCCGACGAACATCTATGCCAAATTTCAGGCGAATCGGTTCAGTAGTTTCCCCGCGAAAGAGTAACATAGAGGAAGAGCTAAGTTTCGGGATCATTTTACCCCCTCCCCTTACTTCCTTCACCACTCGGGCTACTTTTTAATGGGTCTGTATTGGGGCTGGACCCCCGACGAACATCTATGCCAAATTTCAGGCCAATCGGTTCAGTAGTTTCCCCGCGAAAGAGTAACATAGCGCAAAAAGTAAGTTTCGAAATCACTTTACCCCCTTCCCTTACTTCCTTCACCTCTCGGGCTACTTTTTAATGAGTCTATGTTGGGACTGGACCCCCGACGAACATCTATGCCAAATTTCAGGCGAATCGGTTCAGTAGTTTCCCCGCGAAAGAGTAACATAGAGGAAGAGCTAAGTTTCGAGATCATTTTACCCCCTCCCCTTACTCCCCCCACCTCTCGGGCTACTTTTTAATGGGTCTGTGTTGGGGCTGGACCCTCGACGAACATCTTTGCCAAATTTCAGGCCAATCGGCTCGGTAGTTTCCCCGCGAAAGGGTAACATAGAAGAAGAGCTAAGTTTCGAGATCAGTTTACCCCCGCCCCTTACTCCCCCACCCCTCGGGCTACTTTTTAATGGGTATATATTGGGACTGGACCCCCGACGAACATCTATGCCAAATTTCAGGCCAATCGGTTCAGTAGTTTCCCCGCGAAAGAGTAACATAGCGCAAAAAGTAAGTTTCGAAATCACTTTACCCCCTCCCTTTACTCCCCCCACCTCTCGGGCTACTTTTTAATGGGTCTGTATTGGCGCTCGACCCCTGACAAACATCTATGCCAAATTTCAGGCCAATCGCTTCAGTAGTTTCCCCGCGAAAGAGTAACATAGCGCAAAAACTAAGTTTCGAAATCACTTTACCCCCTCCCCTTACTCCACCCACCTATCGGGCTACTTTTTACTGGATCTGTGTTGGGGCTGACCCCCGACGACCATTTATGCCAAATTTCAGGCCAATCGGTTCAGTAGTTTCCTCGCGAAAGAGTAACATAGCGCAAAAACTAAGTTTCGAAATCACTTTACCCCCTCCCCTTACTCCCCCAACCTCTCGGGCTACTTTTTAATGGGTCTATGTTGGTGCTGGACCCCCGACGAACATCTATGCCGAATTACAGGCCAGTCGGTTAAGTAGTTTCCCCGCGAAAGAGTAACATAGCGCAAAAACTAAGTTTCGAAATCACTTTACCCCCTCCCCTTACTTCCTTCACCACTCGGGCTACTTTTTAATGGGTCTGTATTGGGGCTGGACCCCCGACGAACATCTATGCCAAATTTCAGGCCAATCGGTTCAGTAGTTTCCCCGCGAAAGAGTAACATAGCGCAAAAAGTAAGTTTCGAAATCACTTTACCCCCTTCCCTTACTTCCCCCACCTCTCGGGCTACTTTTTAATGGATCTGTGTTGGCGCTGGACCCCCGACGAACATCTATGCCAAATTTCAGGCCAATCGGTTCAGTAGTTTCCCCGCGAAAGAGTAACATAGGGCAAAAACCAAGTTTCGAAATCACTTTTACCCCCTTCCCTTACTCCCCCCACTTCTCGGGCTAATTTTTAATGGGTCTGTGTTGGCGCTGGACCCCCGACGAACATCTATGCAAAAGTTCAGGCCAGTCGGTTCAGTAGTTTCCCCGCGAAAGTGTAACATAGAGGAAGAGCTAAGTTTCGAGATCACTTTACCCCCTACCCTTACTCCCCCCACCCCTCGGGCTACTTTTTAATGAGTCTATGTTGGGACTGGACCCCCGACGAACATCTATGCCAAATTTCAGGCGAATCGGTTCAGTAGTTTCCCCGCGAAAGAGTAACATAGAGGAAGAGCTAAGTTTCGGGATCATTTTACCCCCTCCCCTTACTTCCTTCACCACTCGGGCTACTTTTTAATGGGTCTGTATTGGGGCTGGACCCCCGACGAACATCTATGCCAAATTTCAGGCCAATCGGTTCAGTAGTTTCCCCGCGAAAGAGTAACATAGCGCAAAAAGTAAGTTTCGAAATCACTTTACCCCCTTCCCTTACTTCCTTCACCTCTCGGGCTACTTTTTAATGAGTCTATGTTGGGACTGGACCCCCGACGAACATCTATGCCAAATTTCAGGCGAATCGGTTCAGTAGTTTCCCCGCGAAAGAGTAACATAGAGGAAGAGCTAAGTTTCGAGATCATTTTACCCCCTCCCCTTACTCCCCCCACCTCTCGGGCTACTTTTTAATGGGTCTGTATTGGCGCTCGACCCCTGGCAAACATCTATGCCAAATTTGAGGCCAATCGCTTCAGTAGTTTCCCCGCGAAAGAGTAACATAGCGCAAAAACTAAGTTTCGAAATCACTTTACCCCCTCCCCTTACTCCACCCACCTATCGGGCTACTTTTTACTGGATCTGTGTTGGGGCTGACCCCCGACGACCATTTATGCCAAAAACTAAGTTTCGAAATCACTTTACCCCCTCCCCTTACTCCACCCACCTATCGGGCTACTTTTTACTGGATCTGTGTTGGGGCTGACCCCCGACGACCATTTATGCCAAATTTCAGGCCAATCGGTTCAGTAGTTTCCTCGCGAAAGAGTAACATAGCGCAAAAACTAAGTTTCGAAATCACTTTACCCCCTCCCCTTACTCCCCCAACCTCTCGGGCTACTTTTTAATGGGTCTATGTTGGTGCTGGACCCCCGACGAACATCTATGCCGAATTACAGGCCAGTCGGTTAAGTAGTTTCCCCGCGAAAGAGTAACATAGCGCAAAAACTAAGTTTCGAAATCACTTTACCCCCTCCCCTTACTTCCTTCACCACTCGGGCTACTTTTTAATGGGTCTGTATTGGGGCTGGACCCCCGACGAACATCTATGCCAAATTTCAGGCCAATCGGTTCAGTAGTTTCCCCGCGAAAGAGTAACATAGAGGAAGAGCTAAGTTTCGAGATCACTTTACCCCCTCCCCTTACTCCCCCCACCTCTCGGGCTACTTTTTAATGAGTCTATGTTGGGACTGGACCCCCGACGAACATCTATGCCAAATTTCAGGCGAATCGGTTCAGTAGTTTCCCCGCGAAAGAGTAACATAGAGGAAGAGCTAAGTTTCGAGATCATTTTACCCCCTCCCCTTACTCCCCCCACCTCTCGGGCTACTTTTTAATGGGTCTAAGTTGGGACTGGACCCCCGACGACCATTTATGCCAAATTTCAGGCCAATCGGTTCAGTAGTTTCCTCGCGAAAGAGTAACATAGCGCAAAAACTAAGTTTCGAAATCACTTTACCCCCTCCCCTTACTCCCCCAACCTCTCGGGCTACTTTTTAATGGGTCTATGTTGGTGCTGGACCCCCGACGAACATCTATGCCGAATTACAGGCCAGTCGGTTAAGTAGTTTCCCCGCGAAAGAGTAACATAGCGCAAAAACTAAGTTTCGAAATCACTTTACCCCCTCCCCTTACTCCCCCCACCCCTCGCGCTACTTTTCCGTATGCCTATGTTGGAACCAGAACTACCACAGACACTCATGCCAAATTTCAAGTAAATCGGTTCAGCCGTTTTTGCGTGAAAGAGGAACAGACAGACAGACAGACAGACAGACAGACAGACAGACAGACAGACACCAACTCATTTTTATATATTAGTATGATAAAACTTGATTTAGATTAAAACCAGTGAAAGTATTTAATAATGTGCGCCGCAGGCGAAGTTCTTTAAACAGAATTCGTCGCAGTTATTTAAATTAAGAGATACACCGTTCCAAGTCGCGACGGAAATTGTGAATAAAAATAACAACAAAGAGGGATGCGCCGCTGGCCACATTTTTTGAGATAATGCACCTTGTGTGGAAAATTGTTGAAATATTTTTTATTTCAAAATCCAGGAGGGCTAAAGGCCGCGCAAGTACCTGCGGACATCCACGTTCGAATCCAATGTTAATTGAAAAATACTTCATTTGTGAGCTTAATTTTTAGAGTGTGTCATGTTAATTGGATTGGTCCGAAACACCGGTTGTCAGTTTTTACCTGTCAGATTATAGATCTGCTTGGATATGTTGTACAAAACCGAAGCTTAAGCTTCTGGGGCCCAGGTGAAGTCTATGGAGCGAAAATTCCGGGTTTTAAAATACAACGCTTAAACAATTCAGTGATTTTCTTAGTGCAAATGATTAATCCACCTAGTGGCATTAATAAACATTGATCGATTTTAATGCTCGTGGAAAGCATCAGATGTCGCAAGCGGTTAATTCAAAGTGAAGTTTGAGTTTATCAATCTTTTGAGATGACCGCATCCATTATTTATCCAATATCTTTAAAAAGCCCCATAGAAAGCTAGTTCCGTGTAGTGCACATTACCCAGAACTCCCATATAAATGTGGATTTTGAGAAAGTATGCGGCTTGCACGTGGGAATTATGTTTATGTAAATGTTTAGGCATTTGTTATACTGACACTATTAACATAGCTTTGCATATTGAAATTTATGTTTATATTTTACTCCATCATAGGTTATCTACGTCGTATAGATTAAGGGATGGTGACTTTCTACATAGTAAAAAAATTGTGTCTCAATTCCAACATCCAAAATTGGAAATTTCCACATGTTTTTTTCGTAAAATTACACAATATATAATTTCAAAAAGATTGTAAAAATCACAAATTATTTTCTGTAATTTTTTGCGAATTTGTAAAATCGTGATAAAATTTATAACAGCTTCTTGCAGTTAGTTTCTTGTAGCAATGTTTAGAAATGTATGTGTAGAAAGCAATTGTAATTTTACAACACTAAAATGTAATTTTTCAACAGTTTTTTTTCATCACTAATGTTGTTAAAGTAAAATTCACAACAGTTGTATAGTTAACTGTTGTAAATTTTAGTTTTAAATTAAACTGTGATTTTACAACACTATATTTTGCTATTTTACATAACAAATGTGTAATTTTGTCTTAAGCCCAATTCAGACTAAAGGCCCAACTACGATAGACATAGGAGCGCATAGGTAAATGTCAAATTCTCAACGAATGTTGGTATACATAGATGTCAACATAACATCTTATTTTCATTTTACCACAAGTGGAAATTATTTTGGCAACAATATTATTAAATTCACAGTAAAATTTTAGGTTATGTTTACTATTTTCATATGTTAGTTCCATTTGTATCGAATCAATCATGCTTAACGAAAGTTTAACGAAGGTTTGAAATTGGCACATGTCTATTGTGGGTAATAACATTGACTTTCTTATTCTGGAAATGACATATGCAGCTACATATGCGCTCCTATGTCTATCATAGTTGGTCCTTTACGATTGCGATTACGGCTGAGCTTCCTCGACCAATGAGATCAAAGCTTTCATGTCCCTATCGTTGAAAGCCCTATTCTCATTGGTCCAAAAGCTTCAACGTAATTGCAATCGTTAGGCTGATTAGAGGTTTACTTTTCGTATTTTATTTTTACAATTGGTGTGTAAATTTACATGCGTGATGTATTTTTACAGGATTCCAAGTTGGCGCCATTTTAGCCTACATTGAATATTGTATTTTTTTAACTGTGTACGGCATATATATGAAAAATAGCACCAAAGTCAATCCCAGATGATAAGTGGAGAGGTGGTGGATATATTGTGATGAAGAGCTAAAGTACTTTAGATTTCACCTACGGGAACGAAGATATATTCTTTCTTTCACAATTGTAGGCCAATTTGATTTCAAGTGTGTTTCCGATCTACATATAAAACCTGCAAAGGATATCCTTATAACTTTCAAATATATAGGCATATTTCACATATTTTATCCATTGGATTTATTTTTTCTCTCTTGTGTCTCAATTTTTTTTTGCTACGTAATGTATCCGGTGATATCAACAAAAAAAAGTTTCTAGTCTTTGATATGTTTACTTATTTTATTTATGATTTAGCCCTCTTCATATCGATTTCTAGCTTTTAGAAAAACATGTGTTGTAATAATAAAATATTATTACAAGATTTATTCTTTGTATAAGATGTTTTTTCGTTCTGTTTCATAGGCTTACTATAATATTTACCCACAGGCATTTTATTGGTTAAATAGTCTTGAAATAATTTTCTGGCCGGTAGAAAAATATCTATAGATACTTGAGAAAAATACGAATTAATAAGATGAGCAAAATATAATACAAAAAAGGTTTTTAAGCTGATTCATTTCGGCCTATTTTATTTATAGGCCCTAATGGTAAAAGTGATATGCGATAATTCGATATATTGTGCTTTTGGCAGGTTACTAATAGCTGCAAATCATTTTCAAGATGTCTAAATCTATGAATTTATTATTAAACTCGCCTATGGTTATTTTATATGTTGAGGATAAAATTAGGTGCTATTATGTTATCTGAGAAATAAGAAAAAAATACAATGTAAAAAATAAAATGAAAATGATAATCTAGAGACCAATATCAGTAAAAAGTCCTAGTAATTTGATAAATTGCTTAAGAATTTTTTAAGGTATGTAACGGCCCGTTGTTCTGTAAGCACAAGACTTTAACGACATAAGAAGATTATGTTGATACTCTTATGTTACCATTTAAAAGACATTCGTCCCAAGAGAAATCGTATTTTTTCTTTCCTCTTTTATAGAAAGAAAGTATCGTATCCAATACGGAGACCGACTCGAGAACGGGGGCAGATAGAAAATTTCTAATCAGTACGATATCCGTTTCAGGAAAAATTACGAGAATGTCCGTTCATCAGCTGTTTGTCGGTCTATCGGTCTGTCCATTGTACGTATCTTAAATAATCCGACATCGCGTTGACCTAGCGACTTGAATTTTTTTGTAAATTTAGAGACCGTACTAGAGTACTAGTGAACTAGAGATCGTTCTACTTTGCCAGCGCTACTAGGGATCACGTGACCCTGTCACAAGGTTTCTGAGCTGTCAAAAGTCTGATAAGTGGTAAAGTTTGTTTATTGTAACTTGTTAATTTACGTTTATTTATTTAAATTTCTGTGTAACGTTTATTATTTAAAAAATCTCCCAGATTAAAATGTCAAACCACTGTTTTGCTACTTCGTGTGTAGAAATCGTGTGAACCCTCTCAGTACGCTGGCTGCTGTTGCTACTTGCCAGCGCTACTAACCAACAGCAGCCAGCGGCTGGCAAAACAGCGTCGTGTGACCGCGGCATAAGATATTTGAAAAAATACTTTTTTGCATATTTTTCCCGAAAATAAATATTGCAGAGGAAAGTTTTGTGTTGATCACAACTGATATATTTGGAAAATTTCCATTGTTTTTCATAATTCAGAAAAAATCAACGCGACGAAGACACCGTGGTGAATCTCTTAACTTATTAAAATCAAAATCCGCTAAAGCCTTTTATCGAGAACATGAATAGAAGTTAAAGATCTTTTAGAGTCTGTTATCTAAAATTAGGGGGTTAAGCGGAAAATAGCATAACTAAGCATATATGATTTTCAAAAAACATTAATCCTTACGCGGATTCTTCACGCTTTTTTCAGGTAAGTAAAAATTGGAGGGTGGGGGCGGTAAACCCACTATGTTATATATTTTTGGAATCTACTTTTCAAATATCTTTTTAATATTTAAGACATCTTTTAAAAAAAAAAAAGTTTCATCTATCAAGTGGCCCCGTAGGGGGAAGGGGGTGCAAAAAACGGCTATAAATGCACATTTCGGAAAGGGGACTTTTCCGCCTTCCTCCCCATACGCACATCAAATATGTAGTGTTATAGGGGCTAAACTGAACTTTAGCTCAAAAACTCTCTAGAAATTGTCGATTGGTATGGAAGCGGTGTGAATTTGAGGGTATATGTTAAAGTTGTCTTCACCTGATTGGGGAGGCTTAATATAGAAACTTCTGTGCCATAAATGAATGATCTATCTCAATTGGATAAAAATTTATTTAAATAAAAAAATTAGTTTGAAAACAGATGGAAAAAGCGTCGATTACCCTATAATTTGACTTTTTCTGGTGAACTGCAAAAATTGCTCAACTTCAGTTTTGATGGGTGTTTCAAAATATGCAATCAGTTTTGAAGCGCGACAATTCTAGGGGAGAGCAGAATTAAAAACGCATGGCTGTATATAGGTTTCTCTACCCTATAATAGTAATTTTAAATTATTTTTATCGCAGTTTAGTTCTACTCCAAAAAAGAAAACTTTTGGGTTTTGTTTCGCTTGCAACGGACGCCTGGTAGCTAAGTTATGAGCAAAAATCGGTTTTTCGGTTAAAAATCCAACCTCCCCCCCCCCTCCTTCTCATCCTAAACCCCCTAAAAATACAAATCGGACTTAAATAAAATACGGGTCGCCTATTTTCAAGTTTGCTACAACATATCCAAAAATCGTCAAAATAGGAGGGTTCGACCCCGAGTGCTTCCCTGTGAGATGCGGAACGTCTAGTCATATAACCATAAATAACCAAGTTATTATCACCAAAAACTTAGTTTTTATGGAAGAAAATCTGATACAGATATAAACTGTCAGATTCTTGAAAGCTTTTCCATCAACAAAAAAGTTATCTGAAAGAGGAACAGGAAACTGTTTAACGATATGTAATAAAAAGATTGACAAAGGTTGATATAAATTAATCACAAAAACACATAAATCAAATGAAATAACAGAAATCTTTTGTTAAGTCATAAAGTCAATAGACTTAAAGAGCCAGATATAAACTTTAACAATAAAAACTTAGCTATATCCGTCCGTTTCAGTATAGCAATCCGCTTAACAACTAAAGTGGCTTTCTTTAACACCACTGAGAGTATCGAATTGGTATTTCTGAAAAATTACTAAGTGCTGTGTAGTGGCAAGATGGCAGGACAGGAACGGGAAACGTATAGTGCAGGATATCGAATCACAATAACCACTGAATAGAAATGGAAATATATATTGATGTTCATGGATTTAGTTTTGAATATGAATATCGTGTATCTGTGCTTTAACTCCTTTATGATAGTCCTGCAAATGTACGCCGATAAATTTTTATTTTCTAGATATTGTATTATAGTAGGAAATACTGCGAAACCTATTATATAATTTTCATTTCACCTTTTCAAATAACTGTGAAGCACCAAGGAAAATAATTATAATGGAAAGAAAACGGAAGCCTTACAGATTGTTGTTACGACTTTTTTCAAATATTTGGGAAACCGTTTAATGGTACAACTTAAATATACTTAAGTTCCCACATCCCCTCAAGTTTATGTTTACAATGGGGTATTTGTCAGGATTCTTTGTATATTGAACATTTACAGGACATGGAATAGGGATTGTATGAGGCTGAGTCCTGCTAAGTTGAATTTTATTGTGTTGAAATTGATGGAATGTGGTGAAAGATCATTTGTGTGGTATTTTTAAAAGGGTACTTTTTACGAGAACCATTTTCCAGGTATTTTTCGTCAAAAGCACTTATTCAAAAAATATGAATAGACGTTTCTTCGTGCTGCATATCTGGGGAAAAGCATGATATCACACAAAATAATTGAATGCAAATGGTATACCGTTTTCTTCGGAACCTTTTATTGTAAAACATGCCATTGTTTTTTTTTTTGTACAAACAAGACTTTCTACAAAAAAATAATCTTCGCATGTCTGTTTGTTCGCTAATACCTGTAGGATAGCTAAACTGATGTGAATAAAACTTTTACAGAAATTTTGTTCTGGTTTCCACTACTAAATATTTAGATTGTCCCTCAAAGAAAACGTATTTAAAAAATCAACTTCATCCTTGAAAATCTATTTGGTGTTCTAATTGCTTGGACCGATGTTAACTGTAATTAAGGCTTAAACGTCTAATGATTTTTGAAATCTGTTTTCAGGTTTGACAAGTTCAGTCTTTGGAAATTTCATTCATGAAAAGATTAACAATCGAGCAACGTGTTAAATCTATTGAAGCCTAATACGAAAATGGGCGTTCAAACAAAAAAGTATTTCGCGCACTTCGTGATTTTTTGGTCCGCATAATCGACCAATTCGTCACATTGTGCGATGTGACGAATTTGGACTTCTTCCTTTGTGGTTATCTCAAAATTAAGGTCTATGCCAATAAGCCAACAACCATAATAACCAACTTTTTTTGGGCTGAATTGGATCCTATGGATGTCGATGATTTGTGATTTCAACAGGACGGCGCCACATGCCACACAGCCAATGTCACAATGGCTTTATTGAATGAGAAGTGGTCAGATCCCATCATATCTCGAACCGTATGGAATAAAACTTTCAGGGGAGCTTACTGGCATCCAGGAGCCGGCTTTAGACCACGAGTCAGCGACCCCAAAAGCATAAAAAATAAAATAAATATTTATTTTACTTTTATATCTGATACACAGCCTTCAAAAAAATTTGTTTTTTCATTTTATTGCATTTTTTTTTAAATAAAAGCTTTTTTCATTTTTTTTATGAGTTAGTTTGAATTATTTTCCTGAAATTTAATCTTTAACGGGATATTAATTTAATGTTTGAAACTTTTTCGAGGAATTTCGATGTATGCGTAGTGCGAGGTACTGGAGGCCGAAAGGGTTTGTCCGCGAAGAGGTTCGGGGGAGCAAGAAGGTAAAAATTTTAAAAAGTAGACGGATAAATGAATATCTCGAAACCTAGGGTTTATGGGTCAATATCAATTGATTTAAAATTTCAAAATATTCAATCGTTTGCCAGAAGAAATCCAATACAAATAAATAGAAAATTCGTAAATAGAATAATATTTACGAATTTTATATTTATTTTTATTGGATTTCTCCTAGCAAACGATTGAATATTTTGAAATTTTAATTCAATTAAAATAAAGGAAGGGAAAATTGTGAAGGAAGCCTCAGTCAAGTTTCGGCCGAAAGTGTGCACCCAGAGAAAAATCTCATTCAATCTGACGAAAATGCTACGTATAATTAACAAATATTGCGTCAATATACGTCCAACACAACTTTGTGTTATCCTAACAAAATTGAGTTTGTAAATTTTACGTTGTCACGTTTTTCAGATGGTTACTGAAAAATCTATGTTATCTTAACAAAAACAATACGTAAACTCAACACAACTTCTGTTATATTGCTCTTAACAAAATTTTGTGTTGTCTTAACAAAAATTCTTACGTCAATTTTACCTTGCAACTTTTGTGTAATGTTTGTTGTTTCAACACAAAAGTAGGTTTGTTGTACAGAATTTTGTGTTATGTGAACAAGATTTTCAGTAACATTGAAGAAAACACTGTGTTCAACGTACACAACCCAGACGTGTAATGAACAAATTTTTGGTTCACATTACATATAATAACTACGTTAATACTACGTCAAATTTTGTTGCTTTTACATTTATACCGTGTGGAAACTAGCATATAAACTGTGTTAGTTTTACACACAAAATATGTCTTTCATACACGGAAAAAACATATAGGAACCGTTCCACCAAAATCGCATGCTCCAGTCCCCCATATATGGCAAAAAAGGGCATAGTGGCCAAATATAGGAGTCATTCATATAAAAAAGTTGTAACGGCTCCCAAATTTTAGGCAGGTTCAAGCTATATAAACTCCGAGTTCGCAAACCACGTGTGAATTATAATAGAAGAAAAAAAATCGACTTGAATTATTACGTAAAGTTTTGTTAGCTTTACTCGGAATTGTGTTATAGGTACATAGATAATATGTAACAGAGAGCTTCTTCATGTTTTTGATTATTTGTATCAACAACAAACGATATTTGTAATTTTCACAACCTTTTGCGTTGTTACTACACAACTTATTTTCGATATACGATTTCTTTGGGTAAAAATTTAACACAAGCACTTTTGTTGGCTGCACATGTATGTACGTAAATCCTACATATTCTATGTTATTAGAATAACACAATTTTTCGTTCGGAGAACAGAACTTCTGTTATCTATACGTTTTTTCTTGTGTTAAAGTTCAACACAAAGTCTTTTGTTAATTTTACTAAGATTTTACTAAGATTTTTCTCTGGGTGTGGTGCGCCTCCTCAGAACAACGGCTATACTTTTGTTGTTCACCCGACGACCACACACAGACAGGAGCGGACGGGGTGGAAGGCTTGTTTTGTTCTATATAAAGAAATCGACATTTACTGATGTAATTGTGAGTTCTGTTATAGAGTAAATTGTTTTGAACAAAGGAAGGTTTGAACATAGAATCTTTACATTATAGGAAGCATTTTCTCACCCAAGGAGCAAATTAGTTTTATACCTAGTGTAAATATCTGGAATATATTTTGTTTTTATTTTTAAATATGTTAGGATTATAATATATTTTAGATAATTTCGGGCTACAAGTACATTGGAATATTTATTTTACTTTTTGTTTCTCTCGAACCAAATGTTTGGGCTAAAATGGAATTTTGTCCATAAAAATAATGGTCCCGTTTATGTCCGCTTAAGGAAGCTTTCACTGTATATTATTGCATACTTGTATGTGTAATCTGCTGTAAGTAAAATACCCACATTCTTTTATAATTACATAAATAGCTAGAAATATAAATAACGAAATAAAAATGTGTAAGAATATTTCAAATCGGACCAAGATGTATGATGTCAATTCAACACTTTAAGGAACTGAAAGCCGTCTTTAGGGGCTACGAAATGATCTTATGAAAAATTGTAGCTGGCGTTTTTTTCTGCCCTTTTTTGCTACTATACAAAAAACGCTGACTCGCGTTGGTTTTCCCTGTTCTTTCAACTTACAACTCATCAATCTTAGCTCTGTAGTAAGAAAGCATTTATTTTTCTTGTGTATTATTTATATCTCTCTGTAAAATATGTTTATGGACACGTTCCAGGACATCGGTATCATCATGTAGCAGAATATATAAAGTCATATACACTTTGTACTTAACTCAGTCAGTAAAGATTTTTTCTTCTTCTTGAAAAAACAAATTTAATTTTCTTGCGCTTTTCTGCAATTTGTGGCTGGAACAGGGAAAAAAATCTTGTGACATGTAAAAATGAGAAACCTTTAATCATTTTAAATTGTGTTGGCTGTCCTTTTCAGTTTAAACTGTCAAAATGTTTGTCAACAAGCGCTTTTTATCTTATTGTCAAAGTCGAAGGAGAAAACTTTCTGGTTCTAAGAATAAAGATTTTTCTTTTCTAGTAAAAAATACATTTGAATGTCAGGTATATAACAAAGATTTAATGACAGCATGTGTTTCTTTGTTTTCCTCAAAAATGTTATTGCAGTGGTTTGTTCTTTTTATGTTATGTCAACTTCATCACAGAAAGAAGACAGACAAGTTTCTTACTTTCAAATTAACCTAGAAATACATATACGAAAATACTGAATTGTCGCTGGGGAACAATGAAATACCCTTTTTGATATGTTATAAAAACTTTATGTATTTAGTGTGTAAAAACATAGGAATAGGATTGGTTGTTAAATAGTCATAAAATATTTTGTTAAAAATTTAGGTAATATGTTATAAGATATTTTTTTTTGTGCTTTTGAGACAATATTTTTTATGAGATTTTGTGAAAAGCAAAAAAAAAAAAAATTTTGAAAGAAAAAATCCTTTGTGACAGAATTAATACTGCAGTTTAATATTTTTGTGTAAATATTGACTTTGAACGTTTACTTTTTTAAACAATTCCAGCAATCTACAGTCCAATTTCAGTTACCTCAACACACATGTGATATTTATGTTTATGCATTTTCTGTGTTTTTATTTTCATTGTGTATTTCATTTCTTAAGGGTACCCATTTTGGTATAACTAGACTAAGTTCTTGAACGGGCGAAATTGAACCATTCCTTCTAACCTCCCCCATACAAACGAAAGAGTTTTTTGCAAGTTTCTCGAAAACGGTATGACTCAACGTTTTCGAGTAAATTGCGAAATCTATAAAGACAAATGTATCAAGGTAAAATGTATTTAGGGTACGATTTTACATAACTCATTCATACATCAAAATCCAATCAGTCCACTGCTTCCCCCACCCCCCCTCTTTCATGCAAATGGAATATTTTTTTCCTGTTTTCTCGGAAACTGTGCATCGTATCGAAAAATTTATAAGGATGAAATGTATTTAGAATATGATTTTACATAACAGTTCCATACATCAAAATTCTATCAGACCACTCCTTCTCCCCTCACCCTTACAAATGATATTTTTTCGTAAAAATTTTATATGCCCTCATATAGAGTATTTGATGATTGTAGCTTTTCTTATGTTTTTGAAAAGAAACTTTTCTTATGTTCAAAAAATTCGAAAAAAAGACAAAATATGTAACTATAAATATGTTGCAATAAAAAGGTTTTTTTTTATTTTATTCTCTTAATGTTTTTATTGATCCGTTAATCCTTGGTTATTATTATTCTTGTGAAACTTGAAAAAGATTTTGACTTAGTTTAGGCGAGGCGGAAGGCCGTGATGAAGGGTTGGATAAAAGTCGGGCCGCGAAGCGGTCAGGGGCAAAGAACTTGGTTTATAATTTTTTTTTTTTGAAAATCAGTCCAATGCATTATGGACGATGTAAGAATTGACTATTTCTATGCCCCTGCTCTAACTTTAAAACCAGTGTGTCTTACGCCTTGATTCTTATGACGTCTCATCCACATAGACTCCCATCCCGAGGTACTTTTCTGCAGGGGCTGGATCATAAATAATTCAGTGCACCTTAAATTTTATTTCTATTATCTTCTAATTTTTGTGGGCCCAAAACTTTACAACCCTTTGAAATTTCACCTTAATTCGAGTGAAGTTAGAAATAGTTTTTCACCCTCTTTTATCAGATTTGTAGAAGCTTGTCTGTATAGTCCGCCTTTTTTTGATTAATTGATTTTGGTGGGAAATTTGTCGTATTTAAATTTTCAGTAAAGACGAGTGTTTATTAGTTTGTTTCATCATCATATGGGGTACAAAATGTAAAAAAGTAGGATAGAAAATCCTTGTGGCCATACTATTTTCTTTAGAAGCCATTAGTCACAATTCGAAAGGGAGAAAAGAAAACCGACAGAACCGGGTGACCGAATCTAATTAAAAACGAAGCCAAATAGCGGTCTAAGTGCAAAATTAATTTAACTCGTTTGGGTAAATTAAATTCTACTCATCATTCCAACCCTTTTGACATTTCACACTTCAGCCCTTAGCAACCAACCAATTGCCTCCTTGCGGTGACTCGTTTTTTACGCACGGTGAATTTTGTTTTTAGGGGGACGGGGTTTTATACCTGGTTGCAGCCTACCTTATGACAATGGTTTCATTTTTAACCGTCACTTTTAATTTGAAATTTTAAAACACGCAACACCACCGTAGAGCAGTTATAATTGGCACAGGAACCATAATGGTTAATTTTTTCCGCTCTTGAATTTCAGGATGAGACTCGGAATAAAAATGAACTGAATTTGAGCTCGTCTACGGTATTTTGTACTACACTCGAATGTTTACATTAGCTTTATGCAAAAATATATGGCCCCGAGAGAATAAATATTACATTTTTGTACTAACCCCCGAATGTTAAATCATCATTGTATCAAAATCATAGCACATCATGGAGCCATACACCGCCCTACCAAAAAGAACAAACAAATTTTCATGAATTTTAATCAAGGGTGAAATTTTTTTTGTGTGTGTTTATTTTTATGTACGCAAAGTTAATCAATACCAGAGAGTTGAGCTAAGGTTCAGATGACCTTTTCGGGCAAAGTTATTCCGAATCAAGAATCAATTTTCAAGTTGTTCATTTTATTTCGCCTCACTTAGTTTAAAGGAAAACTTTGATTCTTTGCTCTTTTTATAGAAAATTGTTTCTTGAGATGAACCTTTAAGTTTATGGAGAGGGACTGAAATAAGTTTTTCGGATATTTTCCAATGAAATGGCAAAAAACTTCAACACAAAAAAAAAATGGGTAGAGAAAAGTTTAGGAAAAACAGGGAATTTTCTTTCTGATTAAATTTTGTGCAATAAGTTACATAAAAAATACTTTAAGTGGTTCTTAACCAGGGCTGCGACCGGCACGATAGAGTTTTAACGTTTTTATACTCTATATGATATATCATATATTAGATTTAGGATATATCATATACAGTAGAATCCCGATAATTCGTATTTCAAGGGACCAGCAAATTCATACGAATTAGCGGGATATACGAATTATCGGGGTACGAATTATCGGGGTACGAATTATCGGGATTTTTTTTCAAGGGACCAGCAAATTCATCCGAATTAGCGGGTTATACGAATTATCGGGGTACGAATTATCGGGATTCTACTGTATTAGATTTAGTAGATGCGTTTTAAAGAGCCGAACCAATAATTGGACTACAGCATAGTGTTAGGGATGACAAAAGATTTTGATTTCCGCATGTCCATCCGTCTGTCCTTCCGCCTGTCTGTCGGTCCGTCTGTCTGTCCGTCCGTCTGTCTGTCTCTCCGTCCGTCTGTCTGTCCGTCCGTCTGTCTTTCTGACCGTCTGTCTTTATCTGTCCGTGAACACCATAACTTTCGAAAGAATTAAGCTAGAGACTTGAACTTTTGTATAGTTACGTTTCTCGTGAATGGCTAGGATAAGTTCTTGAAGGGAAAATAATGGACCATTCCTTCCCCCCTCCCCCATACAAACGAAACAGTTTTTTGCGATTTTCTCGAAAACGGTGAGTCATATAGAAAAATTTATGGGAATAATATGTGTTTAGAATAGGATTTTACATAATTGTTCTATACATCAAAATCCAATTGGACCACTCCTTTCCCCCTTTCCTATACAAATGGGGTTTTCTAAATAAACATTCTGTCACGTCTATACCTGATTTGATTTTATTTGGAATCACGTGCAACCTTAATTTTAAATATCGATGACAAATTTAAGTTATGTGCCCTCCTACAGAAGTATTATAAATAGATTTAAAGAAATTACTATTGTATAACAAAAAGTGTTGGGAAAGTTCTCAACATTGATGTAGCAGCAGTGGCAGGATATAATACAAACCATAAGAAGAGGGTTAAACGGATGTGGGGGCTGAGCCGGATCGATGTGGCGATAAAATATCTCAACGCGTTGGTCTGTTAAAGAAATTGTCTACAGATGAAACAGAGAACAGCCTGAAACAGGTAAAATCGATTTAAAAGCGCACGTGATTCCTGTCAGGATTTGCTGGGAACTGAAAGAGGAGCACAAGAATCAGACCGGGGGTAGAGGATTGTAAACATTTTTTACGTTTCAGATCTGTCTGATAGTGCTGTAAAGTTTTATTGATATTATCAAGCACATACGCCTGGGGACTACCTATTAAAGTGCTTACCTATCGCCCGGGGACAATGTGATGGTATAGACTTTTTGTGATTGGACCGTGTTGTTGGTAAAAAAAGTAAGGTAGATTTCGATTCAATATGTATATCGAAAAGCTTTTCAATACTCCTGATACGTCGTACAATATCATTTTATTAAGAGATTTGTTGTGTCTCTATTTTTGTTGTTTAATCTTGTGACATTGCCATGATATCTGGAAATTCTACTAGATACGATTTCGAATGCTTTTAAGTGTGTTCGAATCTATTGCAAAAGTAACGATAGTCCTTGGTTTGTAACCAAACATTTCTAGTCAGAAGTATCTGATGACCACATGAAACTTTTTACTCATCGAAGGGCATACTTATTTATATTCATGAAAGGTTTTCACGTCGGCTCTAAATGAAGTTCTTAAAGGTTTTCACTGGTAAAATCATCTATCTAAATTCGAGAGTCTAGTCTAAATTTAATGAAAATATTGAGTAAAAAAATTAAAAATCAAAATTTTAGAAAAGTTTTTACTTAAAAAATGTACTAAAAAGGAAAAAAATATTTTGGATGTTCTGTATGAGAAATAAAAGCGAGATAAATTTTTATTTTATTTTTTATGCTTTTATCTCGCTTTTATTTCTGATACACAGCGTCAAAAAAAATATTTTTCTTCTTTTAAGTCTTCATGTGTTTCAATTCAGCATCGACATTTCATGGGATTTATTTTCGAAATCCCTGCAATGCGTTTTTATACCCGTATGGTGAAACCAAAGGGTATATTAACTTTGCCTTACCGTTTGTAACGCCAAGATCCCGTCATCGCACAAAAAAATGAATTACACCAGTGTGTTTAGAATGATGAAAAAAGTTGAATTTAGCATGTCCGTCCGTCTGTCTGTCCGTCTGTCTGTCCGTCCGTCTGTGGCGCGGATTGCGGGCGCACGGATTGAGCTACAGACTTGAAATTTGGCACAGGTCCGTTTTTCGTAAAATGCGAGGCTAAGTTCGTTAATGGGCAAAAATGGACCATTAGGGGGGGTACCCCCCATACGAACGAAAACGTTTTTGGCGAATATCTCAAAAACGGTGCATCTTATCAAAAAAGTGCAAGAACAAAAGTTGTTTAGGACATGATTCTACATTAAAGGTCCATACATCAAAATCCAATTGGAACAAGTTTTAAAAAAACCTTTTTGGAAAGTTTGACTTCAAAGTGGAATTTTGATACGCCGTTCAATTAAATCACCATACGGGTTTTCAATAATTGCCAGATTGGCAATTATAGCTTTTGTTATGTTTTCTCTTGGTAATGGTGATGAATATGATCTAAAAAAGGAGAAATCGAGTTCACCCGACAACGGTATGACAAAATATTTTGATTTCCGCATGTCCATCCGTCTGTTTGTCCGTGGACTCCATAACTTTCGAAGGGATCGAGCTAGAGACTTGAAATTTTTTACAGTCGTGTTTCTAATGACAAGGCTAAGATTTTGAACGGGCAAAATTGGACCATTCCTTCCCCCCTCCCCCATACAAACGAAACAATTTTTTGCGATTTTCGCCAAAACGGTGAGTCTTTTTGAAAAATTAGGATTTTACATAACTCGTCCATACATCAAAATCCAATTCAACTCCTCCTTCCTCCCTCTCCCACACAAATGTTTTTTTTTTAAATTTTGTCTGTATACAGTATTTGACGATTGGCCCCTGGGAATTCTTACAATTTCATTTTTGAATAAAAATCAAACAAAAAATCATTGTTTTTTTTAAACACTTTCAAATACAAATTATATAGTGGGTAGAATTTTACTCACTGAGATCACATGAATTTTTTCTCGGGAGCAAAGCGGAGTTAAAATATTTTCTATGTGTTTTATTTTAATTTCAGGTTCTGATGCTCTTAAAAAACACCCTGCACTTTTAAGTCTTCGAATATAGTATATCTTTGCGTTTGAGATATCTTTACAGACTTTTTAACTCCAGAATCGGATTCAGCGACCCCAAAAATCAACAGCTGTGATTTTCTTTCCGGGAAGTTCGAGAAAAAGGATAATCACGTTATCCTTACAGGACCTTCCCTTATTCTTATAAGAACAAGGTAGTGAAAATATTGTATTGTTATTGGAGTTACGTATGCAAAATTTCAAGTTAATTGTTTTTTTTTTAATATTTGACACTGACCAACAAACAGATATGTAGATACGAAAACACTTTTATTTTCAGTTTGGCGATTTTTTTCCTTAACTACCTATCCCAAGTGCACTCTTCATGTGCGAATTTTTCCTATGACCTCGTTTTCGTTTGCACCAACAGAACTATGTTTGGGGCAACCATAAAAACATAGTTGGAGAGCAGATTACAAGTTTAGATATGATTTGTGTAAATATGTTCTACCACATATTTTCTATCAAATCGATCGTCTTTGAGAATGGAGAAAATTTATTGTTTGTGTTATCGTTCCTATTTTAAATGGAAAAGTTTTGCGAAATTTGAATTTTAAAAAGTTAAGTGAACAAAGTATGTGGAAATTTAAAAATCTTGAAAAAAAAACTCCCCCACACAATCGGAACAATCGTGGGAGGTTTTTGTTTTTAATCTGAAAACAATTTTTTGTTCTAAAATACGTACTGAATATTCAGTAACGAGTTGATTTACTATTTGCATTTTTGTCAAACTAAGTAAACCCACATAGATTGAACATTGAAATATAATTAAAAGAATTTTTTTTACATAGATAATGTTTATGTTCAAATGTAATCTATATTTCAAGAAAGTTTAATTAAACTAAAAGAAATTCAAAAACTTTTGACAGATTGTTTTTGCTTGTGTGCATTATATGTGACTCTGTTCTACCATTTATCATTTTCTTAGTTTCCTCTGCTGTTAAAACTTTTTGATAACGGAACGAGCGAGACGTTATTCTTCATCCACTAGGTAACGTCTAGAGGTTTTTTTTTCAGTATAAAAAGTCAACTTTCTGCTTTGGCCACTGGAATAAAATTAGAAAAAAAACTTTTGATAATGTATCATATGATGTTTTTAATTGTAGTTACTGTCAGCTTGAAAACCAACATATTTCTTTATAAAGAAGTTGTTTTCATTTAATTTAGATATAAGGAAAAAATTTAATTTTTTTAGAAGACAAGATTTTGAATTTCAAAGAGACTAGAGAATAGGATTTCCCGGGAAGTCGGGATTTATTTTTCACGGCCTTTTTTTTATGTTCCAGGAATATGGGATTTTTTTTTAATTTCCCGATAAAAAAAATCATGAAACGATTCTCCTCAGTCGAGTTTTCTTAATTTGAAGCTACATCATGTTTTTATTTTAGAAAAAAGAAAAATTCTGGTTCAAATAGATGTGAAATGACTAAAATATGAAAGTTTTTTTTTCAAAACAAATTTTTTTAACATCTTATTGCTAACAACATTCGAACAAACTTTTCGAAGAAAACAACTTTTCTTGTTAGGTAATTTTAGGTAATTAGATACTTAGATACAAATATAAATAAATTATAAGACTCGAGCCAAAGTCCAATAAATAATTTTTGTATAGGCAATTATTTTTCAGAGATAGTACGTAACTTGAAACTTCTATCCTACACTCAGAAGAATAATTCGTAATATCTATGAAAAACTTTATAAAGTCTATGAAAATGTGGGCGTGATTTGGAACCATTGAAGTGTGGTCTAAGAACCTATGAAAAAAATCATTGTTTTTATAAAACGAGTTTTCAAAGCGCTTATGAAGTTTTTCATAGATATCATGAAGTTTTTAAAAGGAAATTTAGAACGTATTTTCATAAAATAGAATTTAGGGGAAAAATTTATTGGTCAATCGTCAAAAATCATAAAAATTTCAGGTTGATTTTAGTTCTTCCCAATAATTTCGATTCCTGTGGTATTGATTGATATCTTTTTACTATTAGGGTCCGTAGGGAGAAGTGAAGTGGTCCGTAGGGAGAAGTGGTCCACCACCATTTTGTTTTAGTAATAGTGACATTAGAACAGGATATGGAACTCTCATCGGTTGCTCTTGATGACAGCTTGTTACTTTCTTCTACGGAGTATAATAAAGTATTGTATTCATGAAAAATTTCGACCTCTTAATTTTGCCTAAAAAACATTTCCCGATCACTCCTGAGTCGATTGGAGTCATATTTAAAAAATGTCTTTCTGTCTGTCAGTCTGTCAGTCTGTCTGTCAGTCTGTCAGTCTGTCAGTCTGTCAGTCTGTCAGTCTGTCAGTCTGTCAGTCTGTCAGTCTGTCAGTCTGTCAGTCTGTCAGTCTGTCAGTCTGTCAGTCTGTCAGTCTGTCAGTCTGTCAGTCTGTCAGTCTGTGTACAAGATTTCTCAAAAACTAATAGAGCTAGCGCCATGAAATTTTATAGGCATGTTGGGTCCTGAAATGGGACGATCCTATCAACTTTTGGTGGAAATCCGTTAACCGGAAGTATCCAAAATGGCGGTTTTTCAAAAATCGCAATTTCGTTTTTCTCGATTTACTCCCAAACTACGCGTTTTTTAGTGGCCTTAAGTATGACAAAACTTGGAGAAAATAAAATTTCCCACACTTTTGTCTTTAGCTATAACTCGATATCTCAACCTGTTATCGAGATAAACCGTTAATTCCAAAAAAAACAGTTTTTTGCGATTATCTCGAAAACTAACGGATTTTTGCTGACTGAATGTATGAAGTGAATTAATGAGAATGGCATTCTGCACAATTTTGTTTCTTACCGTTATCCGTTATCTTTTACCGTTATTGAGATATTTTCATTAATATGTAAAAAATCATATTTTTGCGAATAATTTGTAAACTAACGGTTTTTCGACAAATCAGTTAAAAGAATAATTAAAGATGTTAACATTTTCTACATTTTTGCCATTTACCGTAAATTGATATCTTTTACCGTTCTCAAGTTATCTCAAATTTTGTACGTTTTTGATATTTTTGAATAAACCAAGAATTTATTGGGAGGTCGTCTTAGGTTGACAACGCGACAGGGCTCTAGCGTAAATTGCACAGGGTCGTAGATTTTGTAGAAGAAAGTTTTGTGTTGACCACAACTGTTATTTTTTTATTAGTCATTAAAGTATGCCGAGGTATTTTTACTCACTCTCACAGACCAGTGCCAAAAAAACATTGTGAAAAGTTTTCGTAAGTACTCACATTCAACAACATTTTGACGAATTCTTCATCAATTTCAAAAAGCTATTTAATCTAAAATGTTGTTTACATTATGAACTTTGTAAATCCACCGAATTTCTGCACTTTTTTCTACAATTGTTGAAGCAGCGTTATTCCGCGCAAAATAGCGTCGGTAGGGAGAAGTGGTCCACGTTTGGTAGGCAGAAGTGGTCCACCCTGTAAATGTGATATTTCGTGTTTTCAAGTTTTTTTATTAGTTATTTTGAGTGTTTTAAATCATAGCCAAAAATCGATGCGAAGCTCAATTATAACTTCTCCCGAAAATCGAGCTGAGTTAGAGAAGCAGAAAAGGCCGCCGAAAAACAATGTCTTACATCTGCACCGAAGAAAAAAACCCCAAAACAGACCAAAAGCTCATTTGTTACTTTCGAATAAACCATATTTTTGATCAACCTTCATGATTATACTTTTATTTGTCATCTAATTATGTTTATGCGATGTCTGGAAAGTTTTTATGGGTGGATCACTTCTCCCTACCATTTTGAAAAAATCGAAAAATCAAAGTTTTCGACAAATGCCTAAAAATTAAATTTAATGTCAAAAAGTTGGCAATCTGTGAATGCAGAAAGTTAGCTTAGGTCCTGCGCTTGCGATTTGACTATCTTACCATGCAAAAATTCCAATTTTTGATGATTTTATGGCCATTAATAAAAACGTGGACCACTTGACCCTACTTGACCCTACTAAATTTCACTTGCTTTTGCTTTACACTCTCATTTTCAGATTCACTTACACAAGATACACTTCCATTTTATTTGGAATCTTACCAGATGTTCTGACCGCAAAAACCTCCACTACTGCTAGTATACCTAATTTATAGTATACGAGTATATTTACTAACCATGAAATATTTTTAGTTGTGCGTATTATATCACGAAGGCAAATTTTTCCACCAATTTTATGAAATTTTTCATTGGTTTTAGAAAGTGCTCCTAAAAACCATATTAATTCTTGCATAAATCCTATGAAAAATTGGCTTTGAATTTATGAAATTTTTTTTTCATAAATAAATTGTTAATGAAAAAAATATACGATTTATGAAACCGTCCTAAAAATTATGAAATACTTTTTCTTAAAACGAATGAAATTTTTTATAGACCAAATGATTTTTCATGTATTTTATGGAATTTCTCCTAGTTTTAATGAAAAAGAGCACGTCTTAAAAGTAATGAAGAATTTTCATATATCTGATAACCGAAATTTTTCTGAGTATACTCTTTAGATTTGTTTGAATGAAATTCTCATGATCAAATGTTGTACAATATTTGCTTTTAATTTGTCCACTGATTTTTTTTTCCTTCACGTAATTACGTTAGCAAATTATTGTGTCTTCCTTAATTGGAGGAGCAAAAGGCCCTTGAGATTTTTATGCATAATTGAACAGCTCCTAAAAGCACACAAACTCAGCGATAAGACACCGAAATACATGAGGGACCAATTACATATTTTCAGACGGATGGAAAATTCTTCTTGGCCGAAAAAATATGAAGTATACGTCCACACATGCGTATACACGCAAGAATATATATAAATATTTAAGTGCATATATAAAAATGTAAAAAAATTGGCGAACATTTTGTTTGTCTTGTTATCAGTTGGGTCAATTTACGCTCAAGTGGGGGTCATGTTAATTGACGTACTTTTAAGAATCCTGTGGGAGCTTGATTTCAATTACTTAATACCAGAACATTTTTTGATAGTCTAATGGGGCGTCGAGATTTTTTTATACGAGTTTCTTTAAGTTTTTTCTTCTTTTTGCGTTATTTAGGAATCTAATGCTTGTTTGTTTTTTGATTATTTTTTTTGTATTATTACACGAGCGAGAATCTCAGTGTCTGCAATTTCATGAGAAGTGCAATCAAAATATAATTTTTGTTCATTTTTGAAACATAATATGAGACGGTTGGATCTAATTTTTATATTACTCAGAATAAAGTTTAAGGATAACAGGGATTTTTTTGTCTTTCCATATTTTTTCTGAAAAGTGAGTTATTTTCGAGTAATTCACAAGAATTTGTCTGGGAAGACGGGGAGAAATGGTTTGATTTTTTGGCGTGTTTTTTTTTTTTATCACCGTACAAATTATCAGAGTTGCTGAAATTTCGCTTGTAACTAGGATTTTAAGTTTTAGTTACAAAAACACAATCAAAAAACTTTATTCCGTAGGTTTTTTTGTGAATCTTACAAAATCTCACATTGAAAAATTAAAAAAAAATCGAAAAAAAAAAATAAAAAAACCTTTTTTTTAAATGCACTAAAATGGAAACGATAATCTTTTGGGCGCTGTGTATCACAAATAAAAGCGAGATAAATATTTACTTCACTTTTATGCTTTTATCTCGCTTTTATTTCTAACACACATCAGTCTAAAAATTATTTTTTCCTTTATAGTGCATCTTTTAATTTTTGACTTTATTTTATCCTTTTTAGTCATTTTGATTAGTATGACTAAAAGTCCAAAATGACGCCGGTTTTTCACCACGCTTATACATATATATTTTTTTAGTCTCTCGAAGAGATATCCTCAAGGAATTTTTGACTCTAGGATCGGATTCAGCGATCCCAAAAACCCTTAAAAGAAATTTTCCCGGAAAAGTTGAGGCAAAAGATAATCACGTTATCTCTACAGGACCTTCCCTTATTCTTACAAGGACGAAGTAGTAAATATATATTGTCATCGGACTTACGAATTTGTGCAAAATTTCAAGTCAATCGGATCAGTGGAAGTGGGTCAGAATCAGATTACAAGATCTGGCCCCGACCAACACACAAACAAATGTAAAGGCAAGCTAAGTAAAAGCTTTTAAAAAAATTATCTTTGAATAATTTGTCGTAGATACATGATCTTTACATTAAGAAACAATAGAAGTATCTGGGCTGTTTCAGAAAAACCCGAGCACAAGTAAATTCCGTAAATATTTACAAACACAGGGAGAGAAAAATAATTTGTTGATTCAACTACGTCTCGTGATTAACTAACAATACAATAAACTCAACAACGAGCGTGATTAAATTTACTATGTAGTATGATTAAATCCACTAACGACCCATTGTTGAATAAACGATCACGCAAATTGTCTGATATTAACACAAACGTAGTTGATTTAAATACGCATTCGTGATACATTAATCACGACATTATTGAGCAACAATGAATCTAATTACTACAGGAAGTAACATAATTAAACCAAAAATGATCACAAACATTGTACCGATCTACTATGATCCTTTTTTATACCCTACTTTACTGTTAGAGTCTGTTTGACCTGAAGTGAACTTCTAATCTGCCATCAAATTTATACCTTAAGCAAAAGCGCCACAATATGTTGTGACTTTGTTACTTTATTTTAGACCTATATTTTTTAGATTTTTTTTTAATATAAGATAAATATACTTTTAGCGTCGGCAAAGATTATAGTGTATTTCCGGTTTCGTTCCCCTAACCTCTTTTTACACCATGTTGATTATATGTTAAAGACTCTACTCCCTGCTTACTCGCTCTCGTGCTGTCTCCAGAACCTCTGAAGGGATGTTCACCGGGCTTTCAGTATTCAATAAGTGTGGCATGGGGTAAACCGGGGTGAGGGGACCGAAACCGGAAATACACTATAATCTTTACCGACTCTCAAGCTATATTGAGCATGTTTTGTCTCTAGTCAAATAATTTTGACAGTGCAGAAGGGTTAAACATGAAAATCTTAAATTAAACACAAACGTTGTACAGCTACAACGAAAATGTTGTAGGTATACAACTTTCGTGATTAATCAATCATATTTTTTGTCGGTTAGTTGGGCCAAAACTGCATTGTGTCGAGTAAAACCATCGATCAGAAATAATTCAATAGTCAAACATAAACAGTATAATATCTCTGGTTGTCTGAGCAATTTTTTTCCTTCCTTTATAATTCTTATGGAGTTTGGAGTAATCATGGTATTAGTCCAAGGTACGAGCCCTTCTCCCACAGTAACCCCCAGTCGACGTTTTTCACATTTATTGCTTATTTTTTCGAGTTTAATAAAATATATTACTAAATTGAATAATATGGTACAAAAGTTTAGTTTCCGGGACAACTTGCCTAAAATCAAGACTGTCCCAGCTAATATACAAACAATTTTTCTTGTGACAAAAATATCGCGACGACGTCGTTTGTTTATGATTTGATTATAAATTATTTTACGGTTGCGTTGGTCCTTATTTCAAAAATGACTAATTTAATAATAAAAAAAGCAAAAAATGTTAAAAATATAAAAATAAATTTAACACAAACAAGATTTGTTAACAATGTAATTAAATCCAATTACTGCTTGTTTAATAAATAACACTCTATAAATCAATGAAATTGATATAACACCACCACCAAATACACGTTACAGTGAGCTAAAATAGAATTTGTAATTTCCTCAAAACAAACACTTTTTTCGCCACAGCAGCGGAAATTAAGTCGATTATAATCCAAAAATGGGAAGAGATCAATCGTTTGGCATCTTTCATTTTTCTCAGACAAAATATAAACAGCCTTCAATCAAAAATGATAGCAAAACAAATAAAATATTCTTGCATGGATCTTTCATGTTTTAGAATAAGAAAAAAATGTAAAAATATTTAGTAAAATGTACACAGCTGGTGGTAAAACAATTTACATTCATTTTGTAAAAAATGTCTTGTTTCCGTTACGGCATTTGATATTTATAAACAGCATTAACTTATATAAGAGCTTTATGTATATCTTCTGCTATCTTCTGAACCGTGAGAGCGTTTTTACCCCATTGGTAAATTGTCCCCCAAGGAAAGCTTTCGCCCACTAAAATTTACCTTTCCTCTTGCCAGTAAACCACTCTACTGCTATCTTCTCCACCGCTGGAGAAGTTTTGACGCGGTTTGCGCCATTCGGTAGATGAACTACGAAGAAACATTTTCGATCACTATAATTTACCCCTCCATTTGCCTGTAAACTTCCCTCCTGCTATCTTCTGAGCTGTTGGAGCAATTTTGACACAGTTTGTGCCAATGGGTAAATTGTCCTTCAGTGAATGAAGTTACCCCATGAATGTTTTCGCCCACTAAAACGTCCTTGTTTATGAACCCCTCTCCTGCTGTCTTGAACCTTTGGAGCAATTTTACCGCGGTTTTCGCCATGAACTTATAGTAGAATTAAAGCTACAACTATTTCTATGATTTTTTCAGAATAAAATAAATTTAAATAGCATAAGTCAAAAATACTACAATACGTGAGTATTGTTTGGCTGTATGAACATTTGACTTGCGTCTTTTTTCGAAATAGACGCAAATCAAATGTGTTGCAAATTTTACAGCAACATCTCTAACACGAAACAACTTTTTATCGTATTAAGAAATATCACAATCCATTGAAAACCTATTAGAAATACTGTAGAAAAAAATCAAAAAATCGATTTTGGCGGATGCGCCAAAACAATACTCAAGGGACGTTATGCTTTGGGGCCACGTACAAGCAACTAAAATATGCTTTGAATAATAATTAAAACTAAATCTGTCCAGGGCATTATCCTTTTACATATTTGACGAAATTATTCTGATCTCGTTTTTCCATTCTTTTGGAATAGGTACATTGATAACATCGTCCCTAAGGGTAGGTAGGGTTTCCGTTTAAGTTGGGTTGACCGGATCATCGAACTTATTTTCCAAGCTTCCAATGATTCTCCACAATTCTCCTTCTACTGATGCATGATTTGAGGGTAGTTTTCAGTTATTTAGTTATAGAAATAGCTACGATGCTTTATGTTATTTCATTTTGTCTCAATTGTCGTATGTGGTTTGAATCTTTTATATAAAATTTATCTAATATTACAACGATATCCTAATTCACAAAAAAACCCTTATCTGGATTCCTTCTTTCCTTTGTAAGAAAATGCTGGTGTTTAGTTTCATTATCACAGTGTTAGCATTGGTTACGTGATTCCAATTTCTAAAGACCGTTTATATTTTTTAGTATTTGCCAGAAGTGGCAAAAAAGAAAGAAACAAGTGTAAGGAAAACAAAAACTATAATGAATGTTACGACGAATATAATATTTTGCGCTTTTTGAGGAATACGTTTTCTTATTGTTCGAAAAAATCTTTTTTATTATTCGAAAAAAATTAAAATTTAATATTGGTAATCATATCAATTCGAACTTAGCATTAAAACATAAGAAAAACTGTAATCGCCAAGGCCAATCGTCAAATGCTCTATATTAGGGCAGACAGAATGAGGGTATTCACAATCCTCTTCGGTATTCGGTATTCGGTATTTTCGGTAATATTAAAAGACTGAAAATATTCGCACGGTGCCAAATAACGGCACGGTGCCAAATAACGGCACGGTGCCAAATAACGGCACGGTGCCAAATTACGGCACGGTGCCAAATAACGGCACGGTGCCAAATTACGGCACGGTGCCAAATTATGGCACGGTGCCAAATTACGGCACGGTGTCAAATTATGGCACGGTGCCAAATAACGGCACGGTGCCAAATAACGGCACGGTGCCAAATTACGGCACGGTGCCAAATTATGGCATGGTGCCAAATTATGGCACGGTGCCAAATAACGGCACGGTGCCAAATAACGGCACGGTGTCAAATAACGGCACGGTGCCAAATAACGGCACGGTGCCAAATTACGGCACGGTGCCAAATTACGGCACGGTGCCAAATTACGGCACGGTGCCAAATAACGGCACGGTGCCAAATAACGGCACAGTGCCAAATTACGGCACGGTGCCAAATAACGGCACGGTGCCAAATTACGGCACGGTGCCAAATAACGGCACGGTGCCAAATAACGGCACGGTGCCAAATTACGGCACGTGGCCAAATTACGGCACGGTGCCAAATTACGGCACGGTGCCAAATAACGGCACGGTGCCGAATAACGGCACGGTGCCAAATAACGGCACGGTGCCAAATAACGGCACGGTGCCAAATAACGGCACGGTGCCAAATTACGGCACGGTGCCAAATAACGGCACGGTGCCAAATAACGGCACAGTGCCAAATTACGGCACGGTGCCAAATAACGGCACGGTGCCAAATTACGGCACGGTGCCAAATAACGGCACGGTGCCAAATAACGGCACGGTGCCAAATTACGGCACGGTGCCAAATAACGGCACGGTGCCAAATAACGGCACGGTGCCAAATTACGGCACGGTGCCAAATAACGGCACGGTGCCAAATAACGGCACGGTGCCAAATTACGGCACGGTGCCAAATAACGGCACGGTGCCAAATTACGGCACGGTGCCAAATAACGGCACGGTGCCAAATAACGGCACAGTGCCAAATTACGGCACGGTGCCAAATTATGGCACGGTGCCAAATTATGGCACGGTGCCAAATAACGGCACGGTGCCAAATAACGGCACGGTGCCAAATAACGGCACGGTGCCAAATAACGGCACGGTGCCAAATAACGGCACGGTGCCAAATTACGGCACGGTGCCAAATTATGGCACGGTGCCAAATAACGGCACGGTGCCAAATAACGGCACGGTGCCAAATTACGGCACGGTGCCAAATTATGGCACGGTGCCAAATTATGGCACGGTGCCAAATAACGGCACGGTGCCAAATAACGGCACGGTGCCAAATAACGGCACGGTGCCAAATAACGGCACGGTGCCAAATTACGGCACGGTGCCAAATTACGGCACGGTGCCAAATTACGGCACGGTGCCAAATAACGGCACGGTGCCAAATAACGGCACAGTGCCAAATTACGGCACGGTGCCAAATAACGGCACGGTGCCAAATTACGGCACGGTGCCAAATAACGGCACGGTGCCAAATAACGGCACGGTGCCAAATTACGGCACGGTGCCAAATAACGGCACGGTGCCAAATAACGGCACGGTGCCAAATTACGGCACGGTGCCAAATAACGGCACGGTGCCAAATTACGGCACGGTGCCAAATAACGGCACGGTGCCAAATAACGGCACAGTGCCAAATTACGGCACGGTGCCAAATTATGGCACGGTGCCAAATTATGGCACGGTGCCAAATAACGGCACGGTGCCAAATAACGGCACGGTGCCAAATAACGGCACGGTGCCAAATAACGGCACGGTGCCAAATAACGGCACGGTGCCAAATAACGGCACGGTGCCAAATTACGGCACGGTGCCAAATTATGGCACGGTGCCAAATTACGGCACGGTGCCAAATAACGGCACGGTGCCAAATTACGGCACGGTGCCAAATTATGGCACGGTGCCAAATTACGGCACGGTGCCAAATTATGGCACGGTGCCAAATAACGGCACGGTGCCAAATTACGGCACGGTGCCAAATTATGGCACGGTGCCAAATTATGGCACGGTGCCAAATAACGGCACGGTGCCAAATAACGGCACGGTGCCAAATAACGGCACGGTGCCAAATTACGGCACGGTGCCAAATAACGGCACGGTGCCAAATAACGGCACGGTGCCAAATTACGGCACGGTGCCAAATAACGGCACGGTGCCAAATAACGGCACGGTGCCAAATTACGGCACGGTGCCAAATAACGGCACGGTGCCAAATTACGGCACGGTGCCAAATAACGGCACGGTGCCAAATAACGGCACGGTGCCAAATTACGGCACGGTGCCAAATAACGGCACGGTGCCAAATAACGGCACGGTGCCAAATTACGGCACGGTGCCAAATAACGGCACGGTGCCAAATAACGGCACAGTGCCAAATTACGGCACGGTGCCAAATAACGGCACGGTGCCAAATAACGGCACGGTGCCAAATAACGGCACGGTGCCAAATAACGGCACGGTGCCAAATTACGGCACGGTGCCAAATTATGGCACGGTGCCAAATTACGGCACGGTGCCAAATTATGGCACGGTGCCAAATAACGGCACGGTGCCAAATTACGGCACGGTGCCAAATTATGGCACGGTGCCAAATTATGGCACGGTGCCAAATAACGGCACGGTGCCAAATAACGGCACGGTGCCAAATAACGGCACGGTGCCAAATTACGGCACGGTGCCAAATAACGGCACGGTGCCAAATAACGGCACGGTGCCAAATTACGGCACGGTGCCAAATAACGGCACGGTGCCATATAACGGCACGGTGCCAAATTACGGCACGGTGCCAAATAACGGCACGGTGCCAAATTACGGCACGGTGCCAAATAACGGCACGGTGCCAAATAACGGCACGGTGCCAAATTACGGCACGGTGCCAAATAACGGCACGGTGCCAAATAACGGCACGGTGCCAAATTACGGCACGGTGCCAAATAACGGCACGGTGCCAAATAACGGCACAGTGCCAAATTACGGCAAAACTATAATGAATGTTACGACGAATATAATATTTTGCGCTTTTTGAGGAATACGTTTCCTTATTGTTCGAAAAAATCTTTTTTATTATTCGAAAAAAATTAAAATTTAATATTGGTAATCATATCAATTCGAACTTAGCATTAAAACATAAGAAAAACTGTAATCGCCAAGGCCAATCGTCAAATGCTCTATATTAGGGCAGACAGAATGAGGGTATTCACAATCCTCTTCGGTATTCGGTATTCGGTATTTTCGGTAATATTAAAAGACTGAAAATATTCGCACGGTGCCAAATAACGGCACGGTGCCAAATAACGGCACGGTGCCAAATAACGGCACGGTGCCAAATTACGGCACGGTGCCAAATAACGGCACGGTGCCAAATTACGGCACGGTGCCAAATTATGGCACGGTGCCAAATTACGGCACGGTGTCAAATTATGGCACGGTGCCAAATAACGGCACGGTGCCAAATAACGGCACGGTGCCAAATTACGGCACGGTGCCAAATTATGGCATGGTGCCAAATTATGGCACGGTGCCAAATAACGGCACGGTGCCAAATAACGGCACGGTGTCAAATAACGGCACGGTGCCAAATAACGGCACGGTGCCAAATTACGGCACGGTGCCAAATTACGGCACGGTGCCAAATTACGGCACGGTGCCAAATAACGGCACGGTGCCAAATAACGGCACAGTGCCAAATTACGGCACGGTGCCAAATAACGGCACGGTGCCAAATTACGGCACGGTGCCAAATAACGGCACGGTGCCAAATAACGGCACGGTGCCAAATTACGGCACGGTGCCAAATAACGGCACGGTGCCAAATAACGGCACGGTGCCAAATTACGGCACGGTGCCAAATAACGGCACGGTGCCAAATAACGGCACAGTGCCAAATTACGGCACGGTGCCAAATAACGGCACGGTGCCAAATTACGGCACGGTGCCAAATAACGGCACGGTGCCAAATAACGGCACGGTGCCAAATTACGGCACGGTGCCAAATAACGGCACGGTGCCAAATAACGGCACGGTGCCAAATTACGGCACGGTGCCAAATAACGGCACGGTGCCAAATAACGGCACGGTGCCAAATTACGGCACGGTGCCAAATAACGGCACGGTGCCAAATTACGGCACGGTGCCAAATAACGGCACGGTGCCAAATAACGGCACAGTGCCAAATTACGGCACGGTGCCAAATTATGGCACGGTGCCAAATTATGGCACGGTGCCAAATAACGGCACGGTGCCAAATAACGGCACGGTGCCAAATAACGGCACGGTGCCAAATTACGGCACGGTGCCAAATAACGGCACGGTGCCAAATAACGGCACGGTGCCAAATTACGGCACGGTGCCAAATAACGGCACGGTGCCAAATAACGGCACGGTGCCAAATTACGGCACGGTGCCAAATAACGGCACGGTGCCAAATTACGGCACGGTGCCAAATAACGGCACGGTGCCAAATAACGGCACGGTGCCAAATTACGGCACGGTGCCAAATAACGGCACGGTGCCAAATAACGGCACGGTGCCAAATTACGGCACGGTGCCAAATAACGGCACGGTGCCAAATAACGGCACAGTGCCAAATTACGGCACGGTGCCAAATAACGGCACGGTGCCAAATAACGGCACGGTGCCAAATAACGGCACGGTGCCAAATAACGGCACGGTGCCAAATTACGGCACGGTGCCAAATTATGGCACGGTGCCAAATTACGGCACGGTGCCAAATTATGGCACGGTGCCAAATAACGGCACGGTGCCAAATTACGGCACGGTGCCAAATTATGGCACGGTGCCAAATTATGGCACGGTGCCAAATAACGGCACGGTGCCAAATAACGGCACGGTGCCAAATAACGGCACGGTGCCAAATTACGGCACGGTGCCAAATAACGGCACGGTGCCAAATTACGGCACGGTGCCAAATAACGGCACGGTGCCAAATAACGGCACGGTGCCAAATAACGGCACGGTGCCAAATAACGGCACGGTGCCAAATAACGGCACGGTGCCAAATTACGGCACGGTGCCAAATAACGGCACGGTGCCAAATAACGGCACAGTGCCAAATTACGGCACGGTGCCAAATAACGGCACGGTGCCAAATAACGGCACAGTGCCAAATTATGGCACGGTGCCAAATAACGGCACGGTGCCAAATAACGGCACGGTGCCAAATAACGGCACGGTGCCAAATAACGGCACGGTGCCAAATAACGGCACGGTGCCAAATAACGGCACGGTGCCAAATTACGGCACGGTGCCAAATTATGGCACGGTGCCAAATTACGGCACGGTGCCAAATTACGGCACGGTGCCAAATTACGGCACGGTGCCAAATTATGGCACGGTGCCAAATTACGGCACGGTGCCAAATTATGGCACGGTGCCAAATAACGGCACGGTGCCAAATTACGGCACGGTGCCAAATTATGGCACGGTGCCAAATTATGGCACGGTGCCAAATAACGGCAAGGTGCCAAATAACGGCACGGTGCCAAATAACGGCACGGTGCCAAATTACGGCACGGTGCCAAATAACGGCACGGTGCCAAATAACGGCACGGTGCCAAATTACGGCACGGTGCCAAATAACGGCACGGTGCCAAATAACGGCACGGTGCCAAATTACGGCACGGTGCCAAATAACGGCACGGTGCCAAATTACGGCACGGTGCCAAATAACGGCACGGTGCCAAATAACGGCACGGTGCCAAATTACGGCACGGTGCCAAATAACGGCACGGTGCCAAATAACGGCACGGTGCCAAATTACGGCACGGTGCCAAATAACGGCACGGTGCCAAATAACGGCACAGTGCCAAATTACGGCACGGTGCCAAATAACGGCACGGTGCCAAATAACGGCACGGTGCCAAATAACGGCACGGTGCCAAATAACGGCACGGTGCCAAATTACGGCACGGTGCCAAATAACGGCACGGTGCCAAATAACGGCACGGTGCCAAATTACGGCACGGTGCCAAATAACGGCACGGTGCCAAATAACGGCACAGTGCCAAATTACGGCAAAACTATAATGAATGTTACGACGAATATAATATTTTGCGCTTTTTGAGGAATACGTTTCCTTATTGTTCGAAAAAATCTTTTTTATTATTCGAAAAAAATTAAAATTTAATATTGGTAATCATATCAATTCGAACTTAGCATTAAAACATAAGAAAAACTGTAATCGCCAAGGCCAATCGTCAAATGCTCTATATTAGGGCAGACAGAATGAGGGTATTCACAATCCTCTTCGGTATTCGGTATTCGGTATTTTCGGTAATATTAAAAGACTGAAAATATTCGCACGGTGCCAAATAACGGCACGGTGCCAAATAACGGCACGGTGCCAAATAACGGCACGGTGCCAAATTACGGCACGGTGCCAAATAACGGCACGGTGCCAAATTACGGCACGGTGCCAAATTATGGCACGGTGCCAAATTACGGCACGGTGTCAAATTATGGCACGGTGCCAAATAACGGCACGGTGCCAAATAACGGCACGGTGCCAAATTACGGCACGGTGCCAAATTATGGCATGGTGCCAAATTATGGCACGGTGCCAAATAACGGCACGGTGCCAAATAACGGCACGGTGTCAAATAACGGCACGGTGCCAAATAACGGCACGGTGCCAAATAACGGCACGGTGCCAAATTACGGCACGGTGCCAAATTACGGCACGGTGCCAAATAACGGCACGGTGCCAAATAACGGCACAGTGCCAAATTACGGCACGGTGCCAAATAACGGCACGGTGCCAAATTACGGCACGGTGCCAAATAACGGCACGGTGCCAAATAACGGCACGGTGCCAAATTACGGCACGGTGCCAAATAACGGCACGGTGCCAAATAACGGCACGGTGCCAAATTACGGCACGGTGCCAAATAACGGCACGGTGCCAAATAACGGCACAGTGCCAAATTACGGCACGGTGCCAAATAACGGCACGGTGCCAAATTACGGCACGGTGCCAAATAACGGCACGGTGCCAAATAACGGCACGGTGCCAAATTACGGCACGGTGCCAAATAACGGCACGGTGCCAAATAACGGCACGGTGCCAAATTACGGCACGGTGCCAAATAACGGCACGGTGCCAAATAACGGCACGGTGCCAAATTACGGCACGGTGCCAAATAACGGCACGGTGCCAAATTACGGCACGGTGCCAAATAACGGCACGGTGCCAAATAACGGCACAGTGCCAAATTACGGCACGGTGCCAAATTATGGCACGGTGCCAAATTATGGCACGGTGCCAAATAACGGCACGGTGCCAAATAACGGCACGGTGCCAAATAACGGCACGGTGCCAAATTACGGCACGGTGCCAAATAACGGCACGGTGCCAAATAACGGCACGGTGCCAAATTACGGCACGGTGCCAAATAACGGCACGGTGCCAAATAACGGCACGGTGCCAAATTACGGCACGGTGCCAAATAACGGCACGGTGCCAAATTACGGCACGGTGCCAAATAACGGCACGGTGCCAAATAACGGCACGGTGCCAAATTACGGCACGGTGCCAAATAACGGCACGGTGCCAAATAACGGCACGGTGCCAAATTACGGCACGGTGCCAAATAACGGCACGGTGCCAAATAACGGCACAGTGCCAAATTACGGCACGGTGCCAAATAACGGCACGGTGCCAAATAACGGCACGGTGCCAAATAACGGCACGGTGCCAAATAACGGCACGGTGCCAAATTACGGCACGGTGCCAAATTATGGCACGGTGCCAAATTACGGCACGGTGCCAAATTATGGCACGGTGCCAAATAACGGCACGGTGCCAAATTACGGCACGGTGCCAAATTATGGCACGGTGCCAAATTATGGCACGGTGCCAAATAACGGCACGGTGCCAAATAACGGCACGGTGCCAAATAACGGCACGGTGCCAAATTACGGCACGGTGCCAAATAACGGCACGGTGCCAAATTACGGCACGGTGCCAAATAACGGCACGGTGCCAAATAACGGCACGGTGCCAAATAACGGCACGGTGCCAAATAACGGCACGGTGCCAAATAACGGCACGGTGCCAAATTACGGCACGGTGCCAAATAACGGCACGGTGCCAAATAACGGCACAGTGCCAAATTACGGCACGGTGCCAAATAACGGCACGGTGCCAAATAACGGCACAGTGCCAAATTATGGCACGGTGCCAAATAACGGCACGGTGCCAAATAACGGCACGGTGCCAAATAACGGCACGGTGCCAAATAACGGCACGGTGCCAAATAACGGCACGGTGCCAAATAACGGCACGGTGCCAAATTACGGCACGGTGCCAAATTATGGCACGGTGCCAAATTACGGCACGGTGCCAAATTACGGCACGGTGCCAAATTACGGCACGGTGCCAAATTATGGCACGGTGCCAAATTACGGCACGGTGCCAAATTATGGCACGGTGCCAAATAACGGCACGGTGCCAAATTACGGCACGGTGCCAAATTATGGCACGGTGCCAAATTATGGCACGGTGCCAAATAACGGCAAGGTGCCAAATAACGGCACGGTGCCAAATAACGGCACGGTGCCAAATTACGGCACGGTGCCAAATAACGGCACGGTGCCAAATAACGGCACGGTGCCAAATTACGGCACGGTGCCAAATAACGGCACGGTGCCAAATAACGGCACGGTGCCAAATTACGGCACGGTGCCAAATAACGGCACGGTGCCAAATTACGGCACGGTGCCAAATAACGGCACGGTGCCAAATAACGGCACGGTGCCAAATTACGGCACGGTGCCAAATAACGGCACGGTGCCAAATAACGGCACGGTGCCAAATTACGGCACGGTGCCAAATAACGGCACGGTGCCAAATAACGGCACAGTGCCAAATTACGGCACGGTGCCAAATAACGGCACGGTGCCAAATAACGGCACGGTGCCAAATAACGGCACGGTGCCAAATAACGGCACGGTGCCAAATTACGGCACGGTGCCAAATAACGGCACGGTGCCAAATTACGGCACGGTGCCAAATAACGGCACGGTGCCAAATTACGGCACGGTGCCAAATAACGGCACGGTGCCAAATTACGGCACGGTGCCAAATAACGGCACGGTGCCAAATAACGGCACGGTGCCAAATAACGGCACGGTGCCAAATTACGGCACGTGGCCAAATTACGGCACGGTGCCAAATTATGGCACGGTGCCAAATTACGGCACGGTGCCAAATAACGGCACGGTGCCAAATTACGGCACGGTGCCAAATTATGGCACGGTGCCAAATTACGGCACGGTGCCAAATTATGGCACGGTGCCAAATAACGGCACGGTGCCAAATAACGGCACGGTGCCAAATTACGGCACGGTGCCAAATTATGGCACGGTGCCAAATTATGGCACGGTGCCAAATAACGGCACGGTGCCAAATAACGGCACGGTGCCAAATAACGGCACGGTGCCAAATAACGGCACGGTGCCAAATAACGGCACGGTGCCAAATAACGGCACGGTGCCAAATTACGGCACGGTGCCAAATTACGGCACGGTGCCAAATAACGGCACGGTGCCAAATTACGGCACGGTGCCAAATTACGGCACGGTGCCAAATTATGGCACGGTGCCAAATAACGGCACGGTGCCAAATAACGGCACGGTGCCAAATTACGGCACGGTGCCAAATTATGGCACGGTGCCAAATTACGGCACGGTGCCAAATAACGGCACGGTGCCAAATTACGGCACGGTGCCAAATAACGGCACGGTGCCAAATAACGGCACGGTGCCAAATTACGGCACGGTGCCAAATAACGGCACGGTGCCAAATAACGGCACGGTGCCAAATAACGGCACGGTGCCAAATAACGGCACGGTGCCAAATAACGGCACGGTGCCAAATAACGGCACAGTGCCAAATTACGGCACGGTGCCAAATAACGGCACGGTGCCAAATTACGGCACGGTGCCAAATTACGGCACGGTGCCAAATTATGGCACGGTGCCAAATAACGGCACGGTGCCAAATTACGGCACGGTGCCAAATAACGGCACGGTGCCAAATAACGGCACGGTGCCAAATAACGGCACGGTGCCAAATAACGGCACGGTGCCAAATTACGGCACGGTGCCAAATAACGGCACGGTGCCAAATTATGGCACGGTGCCAAATTATGGCACGGTGCCAAATAACGGCACGGTGCCAAATAACGGCACGGTGCCAAATAACGGCACGGTGCCAAATAACGGCACGGTGCCAAATAACGGCACGGTGCCAAATAACGGCACGGTGCCAAATAACGGCACGGTGCCAAATTATGGCACGGTGCCAAATTACGGCACGGTGCCAAATTATGGCACGGTGCCAAATAACGGCACGGTGCCAAATAACGGCACGGTGCCAAATTACGGCACGGTGCCAAATTATGGCACGGTGCCAAATTATGGCACGGTGCCAAATAACGGCACGGTGCCAAATAACGGCACGGTGCCAAATAACGGCACGGTGCCAAATAACGGCACGGTGCCAAATTACGGCACGGTGCCAAATTACGGCACGGTGCCAAATTACGGCACGGTGCCAAATTACGGCACGGTGCCAAATAACGGCACGGTGCCAAATTACGGCACGGTGCCAAATAACGGCACGGTGCCAAATAACGGCACAGTGCCAAATTACGGCACGGTGCCAAATAACGGCACGGTGCCAAATTACGGCACGGTGCCAAATAACGGCACGGTGCCAAATAACGGCACGGGTCCAAATTACGGCACGGTGCCAAATAACGGCACGGTGCCAAATAACGGCACGGTGCCAAATTACGGCACGGTGCCAAATAACGGCACGGTGCCAAATAACGGCACGGTGCCAAATAACGGCACGGTGCCAAATAACGGCACGGTGCCAAATAACGGCACGGTGCCAAATAACGGCACGGTGCCAAATTACGGCACGGTGCCAAATAACGGCACGGTGCCAAATTACGGCACGGTGCCAAATAACGGCACGGTGCCAAATAACGGCACGGTGCCAAATAACGGCACGGTGCCAAATAACGGCACGGTGCCAAATTACGGCACGGTGCCAAATAACGGCACGGTGCCAAATTATGGCACGGTGCCAAATTATGGCACGGTGCCAAATAACGGCACGGTGCCAAATAACGGCACGGTGCCAAATAACGGCACGGTGCCAAATAACGGCACGGTGCCAAATAACGGCACGGTGCCAAATAACGGCACGGTGCCAAATAACGGCACGGTGCCAAATTATGGCACGGTGCCAAATTACGGCACGGTGCCAAATTATGGCACGGTGCCAAATAACGGCACGGTGCCAAATAACGGCACGGTGCCAAATTACGGCACGGTGCCAAATTATGGCACGGTGCCAAATTATGGCACGGTGCCAAATAACGGCACGGTGCCAAATAACGGCACGGTGCCAAATAACGGCACGGTGCCAAATAACGGCACGGTGCCAAATTACGGCACGGTGCCAAATTACGGCACGGTGCCAAATAACGGCACGGTGCCAAATAACGGCACGGTGCCAAATAACGGCACGGTGCCAAATTACGGCACGGTGCCAAATTATGGCACGGTGCCAAATTATGGCACGGTGCCAAATAACGGCACGGTGCCAAATAACGGCACGGTGCCAAATAACGGCCGGGTGCCAAATTACGGCACGGTGCCAAATTACGGCACGGTGCCAAATAACGGCACGGTGCCAAATTACGGCACGGTGCCAAATTACGGCACGGTGCCAAATAACGGCACGGTGCCAAATAACGGCACGGGTCCAAATTACGGCACGGTGCCAAATAACGGCACGGTGCCAAATAACGGCACGGTGCCAAATTACGGCACGGTGCCAAATTATGGCACGGTGCCAAATTACGGCACGGTGCCAAATAACGGCACGGTGCCAAATTACGGCACGGTGCCAAATTATGGCACGGTGCCAAATTACGGCACGGTGCCAAATTATGGCACGGTGCCAAATAACGGCACGGTGCCAAATTACGGCACGGTGCCAAATTATGGCACGGTGCCAAATTATGGCACGGTGCCAAATTACGGCACGGTGCCAAATTATGGCACGGTGCCAAATAACGGCACGGTGCCAAATTACGGCACGGTGCCAAATTATGGCACGGTGCCAAATTATGGCACGGTGCCAAATAACGGCACGGTGCCAAATAACGGCACGGTGCCAAATAACGGCACGGTGCCAAATAACGGCACGGTGCCAAATTACGGCACGGTGCCAAATAACGGCACGGTGCCAAATAACGGCACGGTGCCAAATTACGGCACGGTGCCAAATAACGGCACGGTGCCAAATTACGGCACGGTGCCAAATAACGGCACGGTGCCAAATTACGGCACGGTGCCAAATTACGGCACGGTGCCAAATAACGGCACGGTGCCAAATTACGGCACGGTGCCAAATAACGGCACGGTGCCAAATAACGGCACGGTGCCAAATTACGGCACGGTGCCAAATAACGGCACGGTGCCAAATAACGGCACGGTGCCAAATTACGGCACGGTGCCAAATAACGGCACGGTGCCAAATAACGGCACAGTGCCAAATTACGGCACGGTGCCAAATAACGGCACGGTGCCAAATAACGGCACGGTGCCAAATAACGGCACGGTGCCAAATAACGGCACGGTGCCAAATTACGGCACGGTGCCAAATAACGGCACGGTGCCAAATTACGGCACGGTGCCAAATAACGGCACGGTGCCAAATTACGGCACGGTGCCAAATAACGGCACGGTGCCAAATAACGGCACAGTGCCAAATTACGGCACGGTGCCAAATTATGGCACGGTGCCAAATTATGGCACGGTGCCAAATTATGGCACGGTGCCAAATAACGGCACGGTGCCAAATAACGGCACGGTGCCAAATTACGGCACGGTGCCAAATAACGGCACGGTGCCAAATAACGGCACGGTGCCAAATAACGGCACGGTGCCGAATAACGGCACGGTGCCAAATTACGGCACGTGGCCAAATTACGGCACGGTGCCAAATTATGGCACGGTGCCAAATTACGGCACGGTGCCAAATAACGGCACGGTGCCAAATTACGGCACGGTGCCAAATTATGGCACGGTGCCAAATTACGGCACGGTGCCAAATTATGGCACGGTGCCAAATAACGGCACGGTGCCAAATTACGGCACGGTGCCAAATTATGGCACGGTGCCAAATTATGGCACGGTGCCAAATAACGGCACGGTGCCAAATAACGGCACGGTGCCAAATAACGGCACGGTGCCAAATAACGGCACGGTGCCAAATAACGGCACGGTGCCAAATAACGGCACGGTGCCAAATTACGGCACGGTGCCAAATAACGGCACGGTGCCAAATTACGGCACGGTGCCAAATTACGGCACGGTGCCAAATTATGGCACGGTGCCAAATAACGGCACGGTGCCAAATAACGGCACGGTGCCAAATTACGGCACGGTGCCAAATTATGGCACGGTGCCAAATTACGGCACGGTGCCAAATAACGGCACGGTGCCAAATTACGGCACGGTGCCAAATAACGGCACGGTGCCAAATAACGGCACGGTGCCAAATTACGGCACGGTGCCAAATAACGGCACGGTGCCAAATAACGGCACGGTGCCAAATAACGGCACGGTGCCAAATTACGGCACGGTGCCAAATAACGGCACGGTGCCAAATAACGGCACAGTGCCAAATTACGGCACGGTGCCAAATAACGGCACGGTGCCAAATTACGGCACGGTGCCAAATTACGGCACGGTGCCAAATTACGGCACGGTGCCAAATAACGGCACGGTGCCAAATTACGGCACGGTGCCAAATAACGGCACGGTGCCAAATAACGGCACGGTGCCAAATAACGGCACGGTGCCAAATAACGGCACGGTGCCAAATAACGGCACGGTGCCAAATAACGGCACGGTGCCAAATAACGGCACGGTGCCAAATTATGGCACGGTGCCAAATTACGGCACGGTGCCAAATTATGGCACGGTGCCAAATAACGGCACGGTGCCAAATAACGGCACGGTGCCAAATTACGGCACGGTGCCAAATTATGGCACGGTGCCAAATAACGGCACGGTGCCAAATAACGGCACGGTGCCAAATAACGGCACGGTGCCAAATAACGGCACGGTGCCAAATAACGGCACGGTGCCAAATTACGGCACGGTGCCAAATTACGGCACGGTGCCAAATAACGGCACGGTGCCAAATAACGGCACGGTGCCAAATAACGGCACGGTGCCAAATAACGGCACGGTGCCAAATTACGGCACGGTGCCAAATTACGGCACGGTGCCAAATAACGGCACGGTGCCAAATTACGGCACGGCACGGTGCCAAATTACGGCACGGTGCCAAATAACGGCACGGTGCCAAATAACGGCACAGTGCCAAATTACGGCACGGTGCCAAATAACGGCACGGTGCCAAATTACGGCACGGTGCCAAATAACGGCACGGTGCCAAATAACGGCACGGGTCCAAATTACGGCACGGTGCCAAATAACGGCACGGTGCCAAATAACGGCACGGTGCCAAATTACGGCACGGTGCCAAATAACGGCACAATGCCAAATTACGGCACGGTGCCAAATAACGGCACGGTGCCAAATTACGGCACGGTGCCAAATAACGGCACGGTGCCAAATAACGGCACGGTGCCAAATAACGGCACGGTGCCAAATTACGGCACGGTGCCAAATAACGGCACGGTGCCAAATAACGGCACGGTGCCAAATTACGGCACGGTGCCAAATAACGGCACGGTGCCAAATAACGGCACGGTGCCAAATTACGGCACGGTGCCAAATTACGGCACGGTGCCAAATAACGGCACGGTGCCAAATTACGGCACGATGCCAAATAACGGCACGGTGCCAAATAACGGCACGGTGCCAAATTACGGCACGGTGCCAAATAACGGCACGGTGCCAAATAACGGCACGGTGCCAAATTACGGCACGGTGCCAAATTACGGCACGGTGCCAAATAACGGCACGGTGCCAAATTACGGCACGGTGCCAAATAACGGCACGGTGCCAAATAACGGCACAGTGCCAAATTACGGCACGGTGCCAAATAACGGCACGGTGCCAAATAACGGCACAGTGCCAAATTACGGCACGGTGCCAAATAACGGCACGGTGCCAAATTACGGCACGGTGCCAAATAACGGCACGGTGCCAAATAACGGCACGGTGCCAAATAACGGCACGGTGCCAAATAACGGCACGGTGCCAAATTACGGCACGGTGCCAAATAACGGCACGGTGCCAAATAACGGCACGGTGCCAAATTACGGCACGGTGCCAAATAACGGCACGGTGCCAAATAACGGCACGGTGCCAAATTACGGCACGGTGCCAAATTACGGCACGGTGCCAAATAACGGCACGGTGCCAAATAACGGCACAGTGCCAAATTACGGCACGGTGCCAAATAACGGCACGGTGCCAAATTACGGCACGGTGCCAAATAACGGCACGGTGCCAAATAACGGCACGGTGCCAAATAACGGCACGGTGCCAAATAACGGCACAGTGCCAAATTACGGCACGGTGCCAAATAACGGCACGGTGCCAAATAACGGCACAGTGCCAAATTACGGCACGGTGCCAAATAACGGCACGGTGCCAAATTACGGCACGGTGCCAAATAACGGCACGGTGCCAAATAACGGCACGGTGCCAAATTACGGCACGGTGCCAAATAACGGCACGGTGCCAAATAACGGCACGGTGCCAAATTACGGCACGGTGCCAAATAACGGCACGGTGCCAAATAACGGCACGGTGCCAAATTACGGCACGGTGCCAAATAACGGCACGGTGCCAAATAACGGCACGGTGCCAAATTACGGCACGGTGCCAAATTACGGCACGGTGCCAAATAACGGCACGGTGCCAAATAACGGCACAGTGCCAAATTACGGCACGGTGCCAAATAACGGCACGGTGCCAAATTACGGCACGGTGCCAAATAACGGCACGGTGCCAAATAACGGCACGGTGCCAAATAACGGCACGGTGCCAAATAACGGCACAGTGCCAAATTACGGCACGGTGCCAAATAACGGCACGGTGCCAAATTACGGCACGGTGCCAAATAACGGCACGGTGCCAAATAACGGCACGGTGCCAAATTACGGCACGGTGCCAAATAACGGCACGGTGCCAAATAACGGCACGGTGCCAAATAACGGCACGGTGCCAAATTACGGCACGGTGCCAAATAACGGCACGGTGCCAAATAACGGCACAGTGCCAAATTACGGCACGGTGCCAAATTACGGCACGGTGCCAAATAACGGCACGGTGCCAAATTACGGCACGGTGCCAAATAACGGCACGGTGCCAAATAACGGCACGGTGCCAAATAACGGCACGGTGCCAAATTACGGCACGGTGCCAAATAACGGCACGGTGCCAAATTACGGCACGGTGCCAAATAACGGCACGGTGCCAAATAACGGCACGGTGCCAAATAACGGCACGGTGCCAAATTACGGCACGGTGCCAAATTATGGCACGGTGCCAAATTATGGCACGGTGCCAAATAACGGCACGGTGCCAAATAACGGCACGGTCCCAAATAACGGCACGGTGCCAAATTACGGCACGGTGCCAAATTACGGCACGGTGCCAAATAACGGCACGGTGCCAAATTACGGCACGGTGCCAAATAACGGCACGGTGCCAAATAACGGCACGGTGCCAAATTACGGCACGGTGCCAAATTACGGCACGGTGCCAAATTACGGCACGGTGCCAAATTACGGCACGGTGCCAAATAACGGCACGGTGCCAAATAACGGCACGGTGCCAAATTACGGCACGGTGCCAAATAACGGCACGGTGCCAAATAACGGCACAGTGCCAAATAACGGCACAGTGCCAAATTACGGCACGGTGCCAAATAACGGCACGGTGCCAAATAACGGCACGGTGCCAAATTACGGCACGGTGCCAAATTACGGCACGGTGCCAAATTACGGCACGGTGCCAAATTACGGCACGGTACGGTGCCAAATTACGGCACGGTGCCAAATAACGGCACGGTGCCAAATAACGGCACGGTGCCAAATAACGGCACGGTGCCAAATTACGGCACGGTGCCAAATTATGGCACGGTGCCAAATTACGGCACGGTGCCAAATAACGGCACGGTGCCAAATAACGGCACGGTGCCAAATTACGGCACGGTGCCAAATTACGGCACGGTGGCAAATTACGGCACGGTGCCAAATAACGGCACGGTGCCAAATTACGGCACGGTGCCAAATAACGGCACGGTGCCAAATAACGGCACGGTGCCAAATTACGGCACGGTGCCAAATTACGGCACGGTGGCAAATTACGGCACGGTGCCAAATAACGGCACGGTGCCAAATTACGGCACGGTGCCAAATAACGGCACGGTGCCAAATTACGGCACGGTGCCAAATAACGGCACGGTGCCAAATAACGGCACAGTGCCAAATAACGGCACAGTGCCAAATTACGGCACGGTGCCAAATAACGGCACGGTGCCAAATTACGGCACGGTGCCAAATAACGGCACGGTGCCAAATAACGGCACGGTGCCAAATTACGGCACGGTGCCAAATAACGGCACGGTGCCAAATAACGGCACGGTGCCAAATAACGGCACGGTGCCAAATTACGGCACGGTGCCAAATTACGGCACGGTGCCAAATTACGGCACGGTGCCAAATAACGGCACGGTGCCAAATTACGGCACGGTGGCAAATAACGGCACGGTGCCAAATAACGGCACAGTGCCAAATTACGGCACGGTGCCAAATAACGGCACGGTGCCAAATAACGGCACAGTGCCAAATTACGGCACGGTGCCAAATAACGGCACGGTGCCAAATTACGGCACGGTGCCAAATAACGGCACGGTGCCAAATAACGGCACGGTGCCAAATTACGGCACGGTGCCAAATTACGGCACGGTGCCAAATTACGGCACGGTGCCAAATAACGGCACGGTGCCAAATTACGGCACGGTGCCAAATAACGGCACGGTGCCAAATAACGGCACAGTGCCAAATTACGGCACGGTGCCAAATAACGGCACGGTGCCAAATTACGGCACGGTGCCAAATAACGGCACGGTGCCAAATTACGGCACGGTGCCAAATAACGGCACGGTGCCAAATAACGGCACGGTGCCAAATTACGGCACGGTGCCAAATAACGGCACGGTGCCAAATAACGGCACGGTGCCAAATAACGGCACAGTGCCAAATTACGGCACGGTGCCAAATAACGGCACGGTGCCAAATTACGGCACGGTGCCAAATAACGGCACGGTGCCAAATAACGGCACGGTGCCAAATAACGGCACGGTGCCAAATAACGGCACGGTGCCAAATTACGGCACGGTGCCAAATAACGGCACGGTGCCAAATAACGGCACGGTGCCAAATTACGGCACGGTGCCAAATTACGGCACGGTGCCAAATTACGGCACGGTGCCAAATAACGGCACGGTGCCAAATTACGGCACGGTGCCAAATAACGGCACGGTGCCAAATAACGGCACGGTGCCAAATTACGGCACGGTGCCAAATAACGGCACGGTGCCAAATAACGGCACGGTGCCAAATAACGGCACGGTGCCAAATAACGGCACGGTGCCAAATTACGGCACGGTGCCAAATAACGGCACGGTGCCAAATTACGGCACGGTGCCAAATAACGGCACGGTGCCAAATTACGGCACGGTGCCAAATTACGGCACGGTGCCAAATAACGGCACGGTGCCAAATTACGGCACGGTGCCAAATAACGGCACAGTGCCAAATTACGGCACGGTGCCAAATAACGGCACGGTGCCAAATTATGGCACGGTGCCAAATTATGGCACGGTGCCAAATAACGGCACGGTGCCAAATAACGGCACGGTGCCAAATAACGGCACGGTGCCAAATAACGGCACGGTGCCAAATAACGGCACGGTGCCAAATAACGGCAAGGTGCCAAATAACGGCACGGTGCCAAATTACGGCAAGGTGCCAAATTACGGCACGGTGCCAAATAACGGCACGGTGCCAAATTACGGCACGGTGCCAAATTATGGCACGGTGCCAAATAACGGCACGGTGCCAAATTATGGCACGGTGCCAAATTATGGCACGGTGCCAAATAACGGCACGGTGCCAAATAACGGCACGGTGCCAAATTACGGCACGGTGCCAAATTATGGCACGGTGCCAAATTATGGCACGGTGCCAAATAACGGCACGGTGCCAAATAACGGCACGGTGCCAAATAACGGCACGGTGCCAAATAACGGCACGGTGCCAAATAACGGCACGGTGCCAAATAACGGCAAGGTGCCAAATAACGGCACGGTGCCAAATTACGGCACGGTGCCAAATTACGGCACGGTGCCAAATAACGGCACGGTGCCAAATTACGGCACGGTGCCAAATTATGGCACGGTGCCAAATTACGGCACGGTGCCAAATTATGGCACGGTGCCAAATAACGGCACGGTGCCAAATAACGGCACGGTGCCAAATTACGGCACGGTGCCAAATTATGGCACGGTGCCAAATTATGGCACGGTGCCAAATAACGGCACGGTGCCAAATAACGGCACGGTGCCAAATAACGGCACGGTGCCAAATAACGGCACGGTGCCAAATAACGGCACGGTGCCAAATTACGGCACGGTGCCAAATTACGGCACGGTGCCAAATAACGGCACGGTGCCAAATTACGGCACGGTGCCAAATTATGGCACGGTGCCAAATTACGGCACGGTGCCAAATTATGGCACGGTGCCAAATAACGGCACGGTGCCAAATAACGGCACGGTGCCAAATTACGGCACGGTGCCAAATTATGGCACGGTGCCAAATTACGGCACGGTGCCAAATTATGGCACGGTGCCAAATAACGGCACGGTGCCAAATTATGGCACGGTGCCAAATTACGGCACGGTGCCAAATAACGGCACGGTGCCAAATTACGGCACGGTGCCAAATAACGGCACGGTGCCAAATAACGGCACGGTGCCAAATAACGGCACGGTGCCAAATTACGGCACGGTGCCAAATTATGGCACGGTGCCAAATAACGGCACGGTGCCAAATAACGGCACGGTGCCAAATAACGGCACAGTGCCAAATAACGGCACGGTGCCAAATTATGGCACGGTGCCAAATAACGGCACGGTGCCAAATAACGGCACGGTGCCAAATAACGGCACAGTGCCAAATAACGGCACGGTGCCAAATTACGGCACGGTGCCAAATAACGGCACGGTGCCAAATTACGGCACGGTGCCAAATTATGGCACGGTGCCAAATTACGGCACGGTGCCAAATAACGGCACGGTGCCAAATTACGGCACGGTGCCAAATTATGGCACGGTGCCAAATTACGGCACGGTGCCAAATTATGGCACGGTGCCAAATAACGGCACGGTGCCAAATTACGGCACAGTGCCAAATTACGGCACGGTGCCAAATAACGGCACGGTGCCAAATTACGGCACGGTGCCAAATAACGGCACGGTGCCAAATAACGGCACGGTGCCAAATTACGGCACGGTGCCAAATTACGGCACGGTGCCAAATTACGGCACGGTGCCAAATTACGGCACGGTGCCAAATAACGGCACGGTGCCAAATTACGGCACGGTGCCAAATTACGGCACGGTGCCAAATAACGGCACGGTGCCAAATAACGGCACGGTGCCAAATAACGGCACGGTGCCAAATTACGGCACGGTGCCAAATAATGGCACGGTGCCAAATAACGGCACGGTGCCAAATAACGGCACGGTGCCAAATAACGGCACGGTGCCAAATTACGGCACGGTGCCAAATTATGGCACGGTGCCAAATTACGGCACGGTGCCAAATAACGGCACGGTGCCAAATAACGGCACGGTGCCAAATAACGGCACGGTGCCAAATTACGGCACGGTGCCAAATTATGGCACGGTGCCAAATTACGGCACGGTGCCAAATTATGGCACGGTGCCAAATAACGGCACGGTGCCAAATAACGGCACGGTGCCAAATTACGGCACGGTGCCAAATTATGGCACGGTGCCAAATTATGGCACGGTGCCAAATAACGGCACGGTGCCAAATAACGGCACGGTGCCAAATTACGGCACGGTGCCAAATTACGGCACGGTGCCAAATAACGGCACGGTGCCAAATAACGGCACGGTGCCAAATAACGGCACGGTGCCAAATAACGGCACGGTGCCAAATTACGGCACGGTGCCAAATAACGGCACGGTGCCAAATAACGGCACGGTGCCAAATAACGGCACAGTGCCAAATTACGGCACGGTGCCAAATTACGGCACGGTGCCAAATAACGGCACGGTGCCAAATAACGGCACGGTGCCAAATTATGGCAGGGTGCCAAATAACGGCACGGTGCCAAATAACGGCACGGTGCCAAATTACAGCACGGTGCCAAATAACGGCACGGTGCCAAATTACGGCACGGTGCCAAATAACGGCACGGTGCCAAATAACGGCACGGTGCCAAATAACGGCACGGTGCCAAATTACGGCACGGTGCCAGATAACGGCACGGTGCCAAATAACGGCACGGTGCCAAATTACGGCACGGTGCCAAATAACGGCACGGTGCCAAATAACGGCACGGTGCCAAATTACGGCACGGTGCCAAATAACGGCACGGTGCCAAATAACGGCACATTGCCAAATTACGGCACGGTGCCAAATAACGGCACGGTGCCAAATAACGGCACGGTGCCAAATTACGGCACGGTGCCAAATAACGGCACAGTGCCAAATAACGGCACGGTGCCAAATTACGGCACGGTGCCAAATAACGGCACGGTGCCAAATTACGGCACGGTGCCAAATAACGGCACAGTGCCAAATAACGGCACAGTGCCAAATTACGGCACGGTGCCAAATTACGGCACGGTGCCAAATAACGGCACGGTGCCAAATTACGGCACGGTGCCAAATAACGGCACGGTGCCAAATAACGGCACGGTGCCAAATAACGGCACGGTGCCAAATAACGGCACGGTGCCAAATTACGGCACGGTGCCAAATTACGGCACGGTGCCAAATTACGGCACGGTGCCAAATAACGGCACGGTGCCAAATAACGGCACGGTGCCAAATAACGGCACGGTGCCAAATTACGGCACGGTGCCAAATTACGGCACGGTGCCAAATTACGGCACGGTGCCAAATAACGGCACGGTGCCAAATTACGGCACGGTGCCAAATAACGGCACGGTGCCAAATAACGGCACAGTGCCAAATTACGGCACGGTGCCAAATAACGGCACGGTGCCAAATTACGGCACGGTGCCAAATAACGGCACGGTGCCAAATAACGGCACGGTGCCAAATAACGGCACGGTGCCAAATAACGGCACAGTGCCAAATAACGGCACAGTGCCAAATTACGGCACGGTGCCAAATTACGGCACGGTGCCAAATAACGGCACGGTGCCAAATTACGGCACGGTGCCAAATAACGGCACGGTGCCAAATTACGGCACGGTGCCAAATAACGGCACGGTGCCAAATAACGGCACGGTGCCAAATAACGGCACAGTGCCAAATTACGGCACGGTGCCAAATAACGGCACGGTGCCAAATTACGGCACGGTGCCAAATAACGGCACGGTGCCAAATAACGGCACGGTGCCAAATAACGGCACGGTGCCAAATAACGGCACGGTGCCAAATTACGGCACGGTGCCAAATAACGGCACGGTGCCAAATAACGGCACAGTGCCAAATTACGGCACGGTGCCAAATAACGGCACGGTGCCAAATTACGGCACGGTGCCAAATAACGGCACGGTGCCAAATAACGGCACGGTGCCAAATAACGGCACGGTGCCAAATTACGGCACGGTGCCAAATGACGGCACGGTGCCAAATTATGGCACGGTGCCAAATTATGGCACGGTGCCAAATAACGGCACGGTGCCAGATAACGGCACGGTGCCAAATAACGGCACGGTGCCAAATAACTGCACGGTGCCAAATTACGGCACGGTGCCAAATTACGGCACGGTGCCAAATTACGGCACGGTGCCAAATAACGGCACGGTGCCAAATTACGGCACGGTGCCAAATAACGGCACGGTGCCAAATAACGGCACGGTGCCAAATAACGGCACGGTGCCAAATTACGGCACGGTGCCAAATTACGGCACGGTGCCAAATTACGGCACGGTGCCAAATTACGGCACGGTGCCAAATAACGGCACGGTGCCAAATAACGGCACAGTGCCAAATTACGGCACGGTGCCAAATAACGGCACGGTGCCAAATAACGGCACAGTGCCAAATAACGGCACGGTGCCAAATAACGGCACGGTGCCAAATAACGGCACGGTGCCAAATTACGGCACGGTGCCAAATAACGGCACGGTGCCAAATAACGGCACGGTGCCAAATTACGGCACGGTGCCAAATAACGGCACGGTGCCAAATTATGGCACGGTGCCAAATTATGGCACGGTGCCAAATAACGGCACGGTGCCAGATAACGGCACGGTGCCAAATAACGGCACGGTGCCAAATAACGGCACGGTGCCAAATAACGGCACGGTGCCAAATTACGGCACGGTGCCAAATTACGGCACGGTGCCAAATTACGGCACGGTGCCAAATTACGGCACGGTGCCAAATTACGGCACGGTGCCAAATAACGGCACGGTGCCAAATTACGGCACGGTGCCAAATAACGGCACGGTGCCAAATAACGGCACGGTGCCAAATTACGGCACGGTGCCAAATAACGGCACGGTGCCAAATAACGGCACGGTGCCAAATAACGGCACGGTGCCAAATAACGGCACAGTGCCAAATTACGGCACGGTGCCAAATAACGGCACGGTGCCAAATTACGGCACGGTGCCAAATAACGGCACGGTGCCAAATTACGGCACGGTGCCAAATAACGGCACGGTGCCAAATAACGGCACGGTGCCAAATAACGGCACAGTGCCAAATTACGGCACGGTGCCAAATAACGGCACGGTGCCAAATAACGGCACGGTGCCAAATTATGGCACGGTGCCAAATTATGGCACGGTGCCAAATAACGGCACGGTGCCAGATAACGGCACGGTGCCAAATAACGGCACGGTGCCAAATAACGGCACGGTGCCAAATAACTGCACGGTGCCAAATTACGGCACGGTGCCAAATTACGGCACGGTGCCAAATTACGGCACGGTGCCAAATAACGGCACGGTGCCAAATAACGGCACGGTGCCAAATTACGGCACGGTGCCAAATAACGGCACGGTGCCAAATAACGGCACAGTGCCAAATTACGGCACAGTGCCAAATTACGGCACGGTGCCAAATAACGGCACGGTGCCAAATTACGGCACGGTGCCAAATAACGGCACGGTGCCAAATAACGGCACGGTGCCAAATTACGGCACGGTGCCAAATAACGGCACAGTGCCAAATAACGGCACAGTGCCAAATTACGGCACGGTGCCAAGTTACGGCACGGTGCCAAATAACGGCACGGTGCCAAATTACGGCACGGTGCCAAATAACGGCACGGTGCCAAATTACGGCACGGTGCCAAATAACGGCACGGTGCCAAATAACGGCACATTGCCAAATTACGGCACGGTGCCAAATAACGGCACGGTGCCAAATTACGGCACGGTGCCAAATAACGGCACGGTGCCAAATAACGGCACGGTGCCAAATTACGACACGGTGCCAAATAACGGCACGGTGCCAAATAACGGCACGGTGCCAAATAACGGCACGGTGCCAAATTACGGCACGGTGCCAAATAACGGCACGGTGCCAAATTACGGCACGGTGCCAAATAACGGCACGGTGCCAAATAACGGCACAGTGCCAAATTACGGCACGGTGCCAAATAACGGCACGGTGCCAAATTACGGCACGGTGCCAAATTACGGCACGGTGCCAAATTACGGCACGGTGCCAAATAACGGCACGGTGCCAAATTACGGCACGGTGCCAAATAACGGCACGGTGCCAAATAACGGCACAGTGCCAAATTACGGCACGGTGCCAAATAACGGCACGGTGCCAAATTACGGCACGGTGCCAAATAACGGCACGGTGCCAAATAACGGCACGGTGCCAAATAACGGCACGGTGCCAAATAACGGCACGGTGCCAAATTACGGCACGGTGCCAAATAACGGCACGGTGCCAAATAACGGCACAGTGCCAAATTACGGCACGGTGCCAAATAACGGCACGGTGCCAAATTACGGCACGGTGCCAAATAACGGCACGGTGCCAAATAACGGCACGGTGCCAAATTACGGCACGGTGCCAAATAACGGCACGGTGCCAAATAACGGCACAGTGCCAAATTACGGCACGGTGCCAAATAACGGCACGGTGCCAAATTACGGCACGGTGCCAAATAACGGCACGGTGCCAAATAACGGCACGGTGCCAAATTACGGCACGGTGCCAAATAACGGCACGGTGCCAAATTATGGCACGGTGCCAAATTATGGCACGGTGCCAAATAACGGCACGGTGCCAGATAACGGCACGGTGCCAAATAACGGCACGGTGCCAAATAACGGCACGGTGCCAAATAACGGCACGGTGCCAAATTACGGCACGGTGCCAAATTACGGCACGGTGCCAAATTACGGCACGGTGCCAAATTACGGCACGGTGCCAAATTACGGCACGGTGCCAAATAACGGCACGGTGCCAAATTACGGCACGGTGCCAAATAACGGCACGGTGCCAAATTACGGCACGGTGCCAAATAACGGCACGGTGCCAAATAACGGCACGGTGCCAAATTACGGCACGGTGCCAAATAACGGCACGGTGCCAAATAACGGCACGGTGCCAAATTACGGCACGGTGCCAAATAACGGCACGGTGCCAAATTACGGCACGGTGCCAAATAACGGCACGGTGCCAAATAACGGCACAGTGCCAAATTACGGCACGGTGCCAAATAACGGCACGGTGCCAAATTACGGCACGGTGCCAAATAACGGCACGGTGCCAAATAACGGCACGGTGCCAAATAACGGCACGGTGCCAAATAACGGCACGGTGCCAAATTACGGCACGTGGCCAAATTACGGCACGGTGCCAAATTACGGCACGGTGCCAAATTACGGCACGGTGTCAAATTACGGCACGGTGCCAAATAACGGCACGGTGCCAAATAACGGCACGGTGCCAAATAACGGCACGGTGCCAAATAACGGCACGGTGCCAAATAACGGCACGGTGCTAAATTACGGCACGGTGCCAAATAATGGCACGGTTCCAAATTACGGCACGGTGCCAAATAACGGCACGGTGCCAAATAACGGCACGGTGCCAAATTACGGCACGGTGCCAAATTACGGCACGGTGCCAAATAACGGCACGGTGCCAAATAACGGCACGGTGCCAAATAACGGCACGGTGCCAAATTACGGCACGGTGCCAAATTAACGGCACGGTGCCAAATAACGGCACGGTGCCAAATAACGGCACGGTGCCAAATTACGGCACGGTGCCAAATTACGGCACGGTGCCAAATAACGGCACGGTGCCAAATAACGGCACGGTGCCAACGGCACGGTGCCAAATTACGGCACGGTGCCAAATTACGGCACGGTGCCAAATAACGGCACGGTGCCAAATAACGGCACGGTGCCAACGGCACGGTGCCAAATTACGGCACGGTGCCAAATTACGGCACGGTTCCAAATTACGGCACGGTGCCAAATAACGGCACGGTGCCAAATTACGGCACGGTGCCAAATAACGGCACGGTGCCAAATTACGGCACGGTGCCAAATTAACGGCACGGTGCCAAATAACGGCACGGTGCCAAATTACGGCACAGTGCCAAATTACGGCACGGTGCCAAATTACGGCACGGTGCCAAATAACGGCACGGTGCCAAATTACGGCACGGTGCCAAATTACGGCACGGTGCCAAATTACGGCACGGTGCCAAATTACAGCACGGTGCCAAATAACGGCACGGTGCCAAATTACGGAAGTACGGTACAAAAAAAAGTACGGCACCAAAAAAAGTACGGCACCAAAAAAGAGTACGGCGCCAAAAAAAGGTGCGGCACCAAAAAAGGTGCGGCACCAAAAAAAGTGCGGCACTAAAAAAAGTGCGGCACCAAAAAAAGTGCGGCACCAAAAAAAGTACGGCACCAAAAAAAGTACAGCACCAAAAAAAGTGCGGCACCAAAAAAAGTACGGCACCAAAAAAAGTACGGCACCAAAAAAAGTGCTGCACCAAAAAAAGTGCGGCGCCAAAAAAAGTGCGGTACCAAAAAAAGTGCGGCACCAAAAAAAGTGCGTTACCTAGTTTTTTACGCGTAAAAAATTACGCGTAAAAACCTCAATTTTAACGTAAAAAACGTAAAAAACTGTAAAAAACCTGAAACATTGATGATAAAAATTTTAATAAGTAGCCATTCACTAAATATAGTAATTATTTGTAAATAAATCACCTTAGAACAATAAACATAACAAAAGCTATAATTGCCAATCTGGCAATCATTGGAGACCCGTATGGTGACATTGAAATCAAAATTCGAACAGTTGTATCAAAATTCCACTTTGAAGGCAAACTTTTCAATAAGATTTTTTTTAAATTTATTCCAATCGAATTTTGATGTATGGGAGTTTTATGTAGAATCATATTCTAAATAACTTTTGTTCTTCCACTTTTTTTGATAAGATGCACCGTTTTTGAGATATTCACAAAAAATGTTTTCGTTCGTATGGGGGTACCCCCCTTATGGTCCATTTTTGCCCATGAACGAACTTGGCCTCACATTTTACGAAAAACGGATCTGCGTAAAATTTCAAGTCTCTAGCTCAATCCGTGCGCCCGCAATCCGCGCCACAGACAGACAGACGGACAGACGGACAGACAGGCGGACCGACAGACGGACGGACATGCAGAAATTAATTATTTTTATCATTCTAAACACACTGGTGTAATTCATTTTTGTGTGTGATGACGGAATCTTGGCGTTTCAAACGGTAAGGCAAATCTAATATACCCTTTGGCTTCACCATACGGGTATAAAAACCACCCTTCTACGATGATAATAGACCTTTCTGTGAATTTTTGAATGATGAATCCTTTAAGGATCAATCACTAAAAAATTTGACGACGTTGTAATAATAATATACATTGTTTGGGAAAGTTTTTCAGCTCGAAATTACCTATCAGAATCCATTAACAGAATATCAATAACATACAATTTTCTCAAAATCGTTCTACATTGTTATTAACAAAAAGTTAACCAAAATTCCTTATTGCGATACATTCTCATGTGTGTTTAAGTTTTTCCAGCACATCAAATATGCAGTGATTCCAGGAAATCATAACTCTGTACTTCACATTTGCTATATGAAAATGAAGATTGTATTGATGCAGTGTATTGTTCACGTTTAAATTTATTCATCTTAAGCAAGTTAAAGTTTCAAAGTAAACAGTGACATATGAATATCAAACAATTTTGTTAGTTTAAGGGAGGAATTATTTATGGAATATCTTATTTAAGTAGGCACCATAAATATGTACAAAGTGTTTAATGATAAACGAGGTTGTAAGATTCCTGAAATTTCGCTCTCTCCGCAAGAATATAATTTTAATGAGAAGTTGAACGTTTCCAACACGAATCACTTAGAAATTTCACATCTCAGGTTTTTATGCTGTGGTAAAATATAACAAATTACGCTGTAACAGTATAGTAAAAAGGTGGCACTGATGAAAATACATAATTAAAACTTAACCTGAGAAATCTTTGAAACTCCAGTTATTGGTTGACTTTTGTAAACGTGATTATACTGTGCGCTCTCCAAACCACAACACATTGTAAAATATGTATCGTTTTTTGTGGTGAACATGGGTTGTAACAAGTTAACTCTAACCCTAATTACTTTATACTTCATAGAGGTTTTTGAGGGAAAATCGATAATGTTGAAGAATATTTGTAGCTATATTATACAGTCAGTACGTGTAGCGAGGGATGAATGTGCTAAAGGAGAACCTTTTTAGCTAATAAATAATAGTACGTTACTATGAAAGCAATAATATTCTACTTAGGGTTAAAATAGTATCTTCTATAGGGATTAAAAGTTTTTTATTAAATGGAAAACAATATTTTAATAGCAAAATAACATTACTTTGAAGAGCCATATGAGGGTATTTTTTTCTTAAATAGCTTTATTTTCGTATTGGTTACTTAAAATTCGATTATATAGGCATTTGTTTGCATTGTACTTAATTTATTTGATTGAGATTTCTTGAAGATATCGACCGTAATCCTTTTGGGGACTTTTCTTAGAATTTCCAATTTAAATGGAAATAGCCTAATCCATCAAAAAGCTTAAAAATTCATGGTAAAATATTAAGTGTTCTCTTCTTTGCTTGTCAAAGATTTTGACCTTGATCCTTTTGCCTACATAAAATCTTGTTTTGATATTCAATGAGATTCGATTTTTTTGGGTCATCCATAATAAAAGTGATATTTTTTTTTAACAATATTGGTTCGAAGCTCAATATTTTTGTCTTTTTCTAAGACGCGAGGCGGAGTTGAAGAAGTGAAACAAAATTGAACCAATCTAAGTTGTTTTCTCTAGTTTCAATTTGTTCCTTATTTGAAAAACTTTTTAGCAACATTTTTTATATTGAAACTTTGTGTCTAACTTTTTAAGAGCTTTTCCCGATTTTTACTTTTTTGTACGTAGTATAATAAAGTATTGTATTCATGAATTAATTGCGATTTCTTAATTTTGCCTAAAGATCATTTTCCGGTCACTCCCAAGTCAATGGAAGTCATAGTAAAATCATAACAAAAGCTATAATTGCCAATCTGGTAATTATTGAAAACCCGTGTGGTGATTTAAGTGAACGGCGAATAGTTGTATCAAAATTTTATTTTGAAGTCAAACTTTTCAAAAAGATTTTTTTAAATTTATTTCAATCGGATTTTGATGTATGGGAGTTTTATGTAGAATCATAATTTAAATAACTTTTGTTCTTGTACTTTTTTGATAAGATGCACCGCAATGAGGGGTATCCCCCCTAATGATCCATTTTTGCCATTTAACGAACTTAGCGTTGCATTTTATGAAAAACGGATCTGTGCAAAATTTCAAGTCTCTAGCTCAATCCGTGCGCCCGTAATCCGCGCCACAGACGGACAGACGGACAGACGGACGGACGGATGGACATGCAAAAATTAATTATTTTCATCATTCTAAACACACTGGTGTAATTCATTTTTATGTGTGATGACGGGATCTTGGCGTTACAAACGGTAAGGCAAATCTAATATACCCTTTGGTTTCACCATACGTGTATAAAAATGTATTTCTGTTTGTCAGTTTGTCCGTTAACACCATAATTTTCGAAGAAATTGAGCTAGAGATTTGAAATTTTTTACATCTGCGTTGCTCGTAAATAGGATGGCCAACATAATTGGAAAAAATTGGACCCCTACTGCCCCCCCCCCCCCCTCTCCCAAACAAACAAAACCGTTTTTTGCGATGTTCTCGAAAGCCGTGCGTCCCTAAAACGGTGCAAAGTATCGAAAAATTTATGAAGAAGAAATGTATTTGAATATGATTTTACATAGCCGTTCCAAGCATTAAAATCTAATGGAACCAATCTCCCCCCCCCCTCCCCTCTCATACAAATGGATTTTTTTTTCATGAAAAATACTGATACAGAGTATTTGACGTTTAACCGCTAGCAATTGTAGCTTTTCTCATCTTTTTATTTTATCCTTTTTAGTCGTCATTTTGTTGTTTCCTGAGTTACTTTTCAAAGCTCTTTAATATAAAACCTCACACGATGGGTACTCGTTTGTTCGATTTGGGTAAATGGCCGACCGGAGTTTTTTTAAAACCTTTTATTTAGCTTGCCTTCGTATCAGCCTGTTTGTCTGTCTGTCAGGGTCAAATTTCGAAATCCAATTTTGACCAACTTCCACGCATCCGATTGACTTGAAATTTTGCACACATACGTAAGTCTGATGACAATAAAATATTTTCACAACTTCGTCCTTGTAAGGACAAGGAAAGGTCATGTAAGGAAAATGCGATTATCCTTATTCTCGTTTTTTCGGAAAAAATTTCATCTAGGAGTTTTTTGAGTCCGATTCTGGCATTAAGAAACCTATAAGGTCCTGCAAGGATAACGTAATCATAGTTTTCATAAAATTTGCCATAAAAAAACTGATCATTGGGGTTTTGGGGCTGCTGAATCTGATTTTGATATTAAGAAGTCTGTAAGAAGTACGGAAGCTCTTGTCAGGATAACGTCATTAATATTTTCCTTAAATTTTCCGGAAAAAAATCTCCTCCAGGGGTTTTTGGGGCCGCTGAATCCGATTCTGAAATTAAGAAATCCGTAAGAAGTACGCTGCTGTCAGGATAACGTGATTATCTTTTTTCGCAAAGTTTCCGGAGAAAATCTCATTCGCTTTTGGGTCGATGAATCCAATTCCGGAGTCAAAAAGTCCGTAAAAATATCTCAAAAGCAAGGATGTATATGCGAAGACTAAAAAACATAAACAAGTGGGGTGAAAGACAGGCGTCATTTTTGGTTTTTAGCCATACTAGTCAAATACAAAATCACTAAAAAAGGATCAAATTAAAAAAAATCAAAGAAAAATGTTATTTAAAAAAACGTACTAAAAAGGAAAAAAAAATTTTGGGCGCTGGTGTCACAAATAAAAGCGAGATAAAAACATAATAAAATAAAAAAAAAATATATATCACGACACACAGCGCCCAAAAAATTATTTTTTTCCTTTTAAGTGCTTTTGTTTTAAATAAAAAAGTTTTTTTTTAAGAATGGTTTTTACTTATTTCTATTTTGAAGTCCTTTCACTTAAGGACTCATAGAATGGGTACTTCGTTTGTTCGATTTGGACAAAATGGCATCTGCCGACCGCCATTTTGTTTTTACTCGTACATGCATAAGTACATATTTCATTGTCATCAGAGTTACATATGTGTGCAAAATTTGAAATCTAGCGGATGAGTGGAACAGGGTCAAAATTAGATTAGGTCGAACTAACAAGTGAAACTAAATAAGAGCTTATAAAAAAAGGCTATGAAATCAATTAAAAATTGCCTTGTGTCATATTTCTCAGAAGTACGAAAATATTTGGTTACCTAAATAAAACGTGCTAATTATGATTTTTATTAATTATAATTTTTATTTTGAGTTTGCAAAAAACCCAACCTTAGGGGTTAATCAGTTGTTAAACAGCCTCGAAAGAAATCAATTAACCGCAAACTCATCAAGGATTTAATTGGTTTGAGGACTGTGGAAGTCTTGCCTGGAAATAATTATTATCAGAGGTGTAATGTAGGTGTTACAAGGTGCACGTGGCCGTTTTGGGAAAGTCTGTTTAAATAAATTTTCCTTGTTTCTACAAAGAATATTGTAAGCAAATTAAGTCAAAATCCCCGACTAAGTTGAAAAACTGCCACCCTGACAACACTAGAGGTTGTGAGGTTATGGTAGCCCGTCGCTGTGGTTGAGAGGTAGCTGAAGCGTCAGTAAGCGTGTGACATTGCACACAAAAGGAAGTGAAGCTGACCCTAGGCTTCAGAGATCATCCAACAAGGGGCGCAGCGGCGGGTTTCACCAACGTAATAGGCAGCTTAACAGATTGGTATTTTTCGTAAATATAAAAGAATAAAATAAAATTGTGTTACATTCTCAGAAGTGGAATAAAAAGAACTAAACCTTCTTTTTCCTCACAAAGATGGTGGGGGGGAGTATTGCAGATTTGTGCACTTGGATGTGTTGGTAGCAAACACACGAGTGAGAGTCGGAGCGAGAATTGAACCCTCGTCCACACGCTCAGTTGCTGCGTAAACCGATTGCACATGCGATTACTTTCTCTCTCCGTTAAAGGGAATTGATTGGTATTGTCCTCGACCCTCACCGCGCGATCGTTGTGTCCACAAAGTTGTGTTCACAAAGTGGTTTCTTTTCTATTTGTCGAAGTTTTTGCTCTCGTTGCTTGTACATGTCTAGCATTGTATAACGGCGTATTTTAGTGACTCATGAAATTTTCCTGTTAAGTTGTGAAATTCATTGTAATTGAATTCGAAGCCATTCTTTCAGCGAAAGTAAAGCAGTTCAGTCAGTTATTAGTTGGTGCATTTAATTTGATCGATTAATTTGTGCATTTAATTGGATCGAGCAACCGAAATTAACAAAGGAAAATTGGGTGACGAAAGTGTGACGGCAAATACCCACCGAGGGAAGTTTAGTGGACGAAGGAACCCCATTAAAAAGATAAACATTTATACTTTGAAACAAAATTAGTTTTTTTTTATTATATTGAAAGTAAGTGGTTGTATTAAAAGTTATTTTGCGATGGGGGACGGAGTTGCTGTAAATACTAGGAAAAGACGAAGACAGGCGGTTCGTGAAAACACGGCGGTTCGTGAAAACACTCCGTCGATTCAGTCCGCAGCTTCAAGTTTCTCATTACAGGGATTCCGGTTGGGTCTAGACGAAATAAAGAATTTAATACCCGAATTGAGTCCGGGATCAAACGATAGTCTCAGCGTGTCGCAGTGGGTTGATCATATAGAGAGGCTAAAAACAGTTTATTTATGGGAAGACCAGGCTGCATTGTTTTATGCAACTCTTCGTTTATCTGGAGCCGCAAAATTTTGGCTCCAAACCAAGCAGGGTCGCTTTGCAAGCTGGGACTCGTTTAAGTCGGAAATAATCGCGAGTTTTCCTTCGGTAGTTGACGAAGCAACCGTTCACGCCAAGTTAACAGCACGAAAAAAACAACGTGATGAAGCATTCGAGAACTACTTCTACGAAAAGGTTTCTCTTGCCAAATCGATCGGATTAAATAATCAAACGTTAATAAAATATATTATTTCGGGACTTGAAGACAGGGAGTTACAAAACCTTTTATCTGTCCTTCCCTTCTCCGATCCAATCGAAGTCTTAACACGAATTAAATCGTACGAATGTCTAAATGCGACGCGACCATCCTCAATAGAGAAAAATGCATTCAAAAATCGACGTGTTGATAACGTTACCAACGTACCCAAAAATTTCAACACGGCTAGAAACCAAGGTCCACGTGAGTTCTTCAATCGTAAGATTCCTACTTCAAATAGAAATCAATCTTTGAGGGAAAATGTCAATCGTTCGTTTGCCGGGAAATGTTTTAGATGTGGAATAACTGGGCATATGGCATCGAAATGTGTTCGAAATATTGACAACTCCAAACGCGGAGTAGGGGCTGAAAATCATAAAGTCAAGGTAATTAATCATAAAAAGTCAGAATTGTACCAAAAAGTGATAATTGACGGATATTTCATTGACGCCTTCATTGATTTAGGTAGTGAGGCTACCACCATTAAAAAGAGCGAGTGTCAAGCGCGAGGTTGGAAAATAGGAAGCGACTTGGGGCGTATTTTAACTGGGTTTGGCGGTGGGGAATGTCAGTCTTTGGGAAAAGTTAAGAAAACCATAACTATAGGCGAAGTGTCCTTGCCCACTGATATTTTAGTTGTGGACGATCACGCACAGGAGACACCGGTCTTAATTGGGCAAAGCTTCACGAACCGACCCGGGGTTAAGGTAGTAAAACGCTGGAGGCAAATCGAAATTGTAAAAGATGCGCAAACTGTTAACGTACCAGATGTAACACCTAATCTAGCACAGCCTCAGCAAATGCAGGTAGGTCAAAAACCAATCATGTTGGACGACATTACCGTGGGGGATTCAGGTACGATTGGTGATAAAGAACGTTTGAAATCTTTAATTGATGACTTTCGTGACTGCTTTGCGGTCGAAACAGCCGACCTGGGTAAAATCGACTGCATCACAATGGAAATCCATCTTAAAGACCCTACACCAATACGTTTTCGTCCCTATAGGGTACCATATCACCAACAAGAGGAATTAAATAAAATCATAAATGATCTTTTAAAAAACGGAATCATTGAAAACTCCACTTCCGAGTTCGCGAGTCCCTCTATTTTAGTCCGAAAAAAGGACGGCAGCTTCCGGCTCTGTGTAGACTATAGGCGCTTAAATAATCAAACAAAACGGGAAACCTTTCCAACTCCGAATATTGAGGAGTGTCTAAATAAACTCTCGGGTTCCAATATGTTCACTACTCTTGATTTCATGAGTGGATATCATCAAATCCCGGTTAAGCCAGAGCATCGACATTTGACTGCCTTTGTGACACCAAACGGTCATTACCAATATAGACGTATGCCGTTTGGTCTGACAAATGCCCCTGCAGCCTTCATGCGAGTAATGGATTTGATTATAAAAAGAGTTAATGACAAAAGACTTAGCTCATACATGGACGACCTCCTGATTTCATGTTTGTCAGTTGAAGAAACATTTGATGTCCTCGGAAAAATTTTTCGTACCCTGCGGGAAGCCAGACTTACACTAAACATAAAAAAATGTTCCTTTTTTAACAGTAAAGTCGAATTCCTTGGGCACGAAATCAGTTCTGGTATGATCAGACCAGGGTGCGGAAAATCGGCGGTGATTCAAAACTATCCAAGACCCCAGAACACTACAGATGTCAGACAATTCTTAGGGCTCACCAGCTATTTTCGTAAGTTCATTCAAAATTATGCAAAAATCGCTATTCCCCTAAATGAACTTCTGAAGAAAAACGTAGATTTTGCCTGGAATGAGGATCGGGAAAGAGCATTCCAAGAATTAAAACAACGACTCTCAACGCGTCCAGTTCTATCGATTTATGAACCAAACGCTAAACACGAGCTCCACACCGACGCTAGTTCAAAGGGTTTAGCTGCAATTTTGATACAAATCTCGACCGACGGTATTCGTAAACCCGTCTCCTATTTCAGTAGAGCCACCACAGCCTCTGAACAAAAATATTCTAGCCATGAACTCGAGGCGCTGGCCGTGGTCGAAAGTCTGGATAGATTCAGGTTCTTTTTACTCGGGAAACATTTCACTGTATTCACTGACTGTGCTTCACTAAAAGCTACAAAAGACCAAAGAAATCTTATACCGCGCATCGCACGTTGGTGGTTAAAAATCCAGCAATTCGATTTTAATATGGAGTATCGGGCCGGATCTCGAATGGCACATGTTGATGCATTGAGCCGCGCTACGTGCGGTGAAGCTTTAGAACCCGTTGAAGTTGGCAGCGAGGTTTTCGTGGTGAATTTGTCCGAAAAAGACTGGGTAGCTGTGCTGCAAAGAAAAGACCCACAGATTAAAACTATTATTGAAACTTTATCCGACGAGTCCACAGCACATCGTTCACCGTATGCAAAAGACTTCATCCTAAAGGGCGCACGACTGTTTAGAAAAACAGTCGATGGAAATCGTTTCGTTGTTCCATCGAACATCAGGTGGCAAATCGTAAGAACCTCACATAATGATCTAGGTCATCCGGCATTAGAACGTACATGCACACATATAAAGCAGACATATTGGTTTGCAAAAATGAGCGTATTTGTAAAAAAGTATATTGATAATTGTATGCAGTGTGCATTTAATAAAAGAGGGCAGGATGAAACACACCATCAATTAAATACATTTGTTACCGACCCCGTACCATTCCAAACAATACACATCGATCATTTGGGTCCATATCCAAAAAGTACACGACAAAATACCCATCTCTTAGGGATTATTGACGCCTTTACAAAATTCATCGTTCTGAGACCCGTGAGAAACACTAGTACTGCCCCCGTGGTCAAAATATTGACTGAATTAACTCAGTTCTTTGGAGTTCCTGCAAAAATCATCAGTGACCGCGGAACGGCTTTCACGTCGAAAGCTTTTGGAGAATTTTGCGCCGACCATAATATCAGCCATACCAAGACAGCGGTCCAAACACCTAGAGCAAATGGTCAAATTGAACGGTACTTTCGTACTGTGACTGCTGCAATATCAAGTACCACGGAGCGAAATGACGGACGAGATTGGGATAATTGCCTGAACGAAATTCAGTGGGGTCTCAATAGCATTCCACATAAGGTAACTAAGCAATCCGCTCACGAACTCCTATTAGGATACAAGCCCAAAGGTCTATTAAACAATCAATTAACCGCAGCTTTGCATTGGGAAGTAACAGACAGAAAGGACAATGGAGATCGATATTCCCTGGAGGAATTGCGGGAACAAGCAGCTGATAACATTCAAACTAGCAGAGAAAAGCAGGCTGAAAGGGTTAACAAAAATAATCAACCTCCTAAAACGTATAAAGAGGGTGATTTAGTCCTAATTAAGTCAGAGCCAGCCGCCACCGGGTTCTCGCGAAAACACCTTCCTCGTTTCAAAGGCCCCTACATAGTCAAAAAGATTCTGGGTAATGATCGATATGCAATTACAGACCCACCCGGGGTAAAAGTATCTGGGCGGGCATTTAATTCAGTTTGGGCGGCCGATCGCATGAAGCCGTTTTGTAGTCTCGAAGATTTGGAGCTGGGGCTCAGCTCGGAAGATGAATATGAGGGAGAAGCGTAGTCGAGCCAGTAATCAAATTTACCTATTATAATGAGTTTTTTTTTTTAAGTTGTGGACTGTGGCGGAGACCCTTTTTGTTATTATTCGGATTAGTTTTGGTTATATTTATTTTGTTTTTATTTTTTTTATATATGCTTGTATTTTTTGTCTTCCTCTAAACAAGTATGTGTATGAGAAGAAAAAAAAAAATCTTTTCCCTTCCTCATGTAAAAAGATTTAATTTGGATGAAAAAAAAAAAAGAAGGAAAAAAGAAAAAAAAAATAAAGTCAGATATGGTTTTATAAACATGTCGTTTTTTTTGTTATCATTGCTAAAGAATCTTAGTTTTTGTTACTTGAATTTATAAAATTTTGTTTTCGTACTTTAATTCAAAATTTGTAAAGAAAGGAAAAATGAAATGAATGAATAGACCACTTAGTTTAGTCGCAATCAATAACTGTGGTATGCAACGAATGCCGTCTCAACTAACGTCACGCCAATTATACAAATATATCCTCGATAGAAATGGTAAGATTAAAAATTTTCCTAGTTAAGTTCTTAAATTTAAGAAAGGAGAGTTTAAAAATGACAACCATCGGATTCTGGTTCCGTTGGAAGTGTCATAGCATAATGAATGTCCGTAATAGTTTGCGGATGGTTTTATTTGTGTAAGAGTGCTCTGAGGAGCGGGCCCACAAAAGGTTAAAGATGGCGTCACTGGGACAGTGAGCCTTCAGGAGGGCCGAGTTGTAAGCAAATTAAGTCAAAATCCCCGACTAAGTTGAAAAACTGCCACCCTGACAACACTAGAGGTTGTGAGGTTATGGTAGCCCGTCGCTGTGGTTGAGAGGTAGCTGAAGCGTCAGTAAGCGTGTGACATTGCACACAAAAGGAAGTGAAGCTGACCCTAGGCTTCAGAGATCATCCAACAAGGGGCGCAGCGGCGGGTTTCACCAACGTAATAGGCAGCTTAACAGATTGGTATTTTTCGTAAATATAAAAGAATAAAATAAAATTGTGTTACAATATTAAAAAAGGGGGTAAAAACTTTGTTTGCATTGTGTAAGTGTGGCAGTAATTGGTGGTATTTAAAAAAAAAATTTTTTTTCTTTTAATCATGGAAAATTGTAGAGTGTGTTTTATTGGAAAAATCTGTCACTATAAAGCAGTGCTCCGCAACCTTTTTTTGCATACGGCACACCAATTTTTTTTCTGGAAATCCGGGGCACACCACAAAAGAAAATATAAAAAAATTTGTGTATAAAATATTTATAATGAAAAAATTTAAAAAAAAATCCTGAAAGAATTATTAAATAGCTTTTTGAAATGTTTACCGCGGCACACCTAATATCATTTCCCGGCACACCAGTGTTGCGGAGGACTGCTATAAAGGATCGGAATATAGGATATTAGTCAAATTTTATTCAGGTCACATAATGCTTCAACAATTGAAACTAATAATGCGTATGTTTATCGATGTCAATAACAAAAGGAATAAATAAATGACATATGCACACATGACAAAACTTTATATATCACAAATCGAGGAATCGGTTTTCAACGGAATGTGATTGAGTTGGGTTAAGATTAAACCACATCCTTGTCCAGGATTTTATTCAAGTAAACAAATTAAATTATCCTCCAGCAAATCAATGGTGCGATAAACAATTTCCTATCACTTATAGAAGATTTCCATACACCTACACACATACGGTTAATAAAACGATTTCGGTTTACGGGTTTGACTTATCTGAACTTTGCCTTTTCCAATTTACACATTAGATTCATGTGTGCATATGTAGATATATGTATAATAAAAAGTTCAATTTTTCGTTTTCCATTTAGATTCCGGGGAGTTTCCTCTTCAATTTTAAATGTGCGGTCTTCCATAACTTGAGCATCGACGCCAGAACAAACGACCGTAACTAAAAGAAAAAAATCAATGAAAAACATTCATGTTTCTTTATCAAAGGGCAATTGATGTATCAGTAAGAACCATCCATTTTTACTTTCTTAAAGTATTGTATTCATGAGAAATTTCCACTTTACCTAACAACATAAGAAAACAATTGGGGGAGGGAAAGAATGGTCTAACTGAATTTCGATGTATGGATGAGTTATGTGAAATCCTATTCTAAACACATTTGGCCTTGATAAATTTTTTAATATGACTTACCGTTTTCGCACAAAGTGCAAAAAATTGTTTCGTTTGTGTCGGGTAGGGGGAAAATCAAATTTTGCCCATTCAACAACTTAGACTAGCCACTAAACAAAATTTCAAGTCTCTAGCTCAATTCTTTCGAAAGGTCTGGCGTTTACGGACAGACAGACGGACGGAAATGAGGAAAACAAAATCTTTTGTGATTCCTAACACCCTGATGTAGTTGATTATTGTGTCCGATGCGTTACAAACGGCATACTAAATCTAATATACTTCTACACTCAGAAAAATGGAGGCTAACTCGACGACCTACATACGGCGTAATTGGCCTCGGGCAGGCGCGCGTTCGCCTGCAATTGGGCAAGTAAAACTGAGTTGACCTGTGGTCGGAGAAATTCTGAAATTAAGCCTCCAGCAGGTGAAGTAGGGCATTGGGAGCTGCACGAGTTGACCTTAGATAGGTTAACTCTGACCGCTAGCTGGCTTACAGAAACCTCTGTAAGGTCAGAGTTAACCTGACAAAAAGTTGACCTGGACATTTTTCTGAGTGTATATGATATATCAGATAGATGATCTGTCTATCCGTCTGTTTCTATATATCAAAACCCAATCGGACCACTTCTATCCCCCTCTTTTATAGAAATGAAATTTTTTTTTAAATAAATATTTTGTCTGTCATCATATTGACGATTGGCAATTGTAGCTTTTCTTATCTTTTTATACTCTATATGATATATCATATAGAAGTATATTAGATTTAGTATAAAAAATGCATTTGACGTTCGAAAAATGTAGTAGATTTCAACCAAAACCAATAAAAAAAAAAATGTAATAGATTTGAACCAAAAACATAATAGTTTAATTTTTATTGTGAATAAGAAACTTTTTAAGTTGGGTCTTAGATGTTACACATTGTTTAGCTAAACCCGAGTTTAACGCAACGACTATGAATGTGTTTAGTCAAATAAATACAAATATGAAAATATTCAGAAATCAAGACGAATGTCTCAATTAAGACTTTTGGAGCCGAATTAATGCTACATTTGTATATAGTTTTGTATAAATAACATATAATTCCAATATATGTTTTAATTAGTATCTAGCGTAAACAACAAATTTCAATATACAATTCAATTATCTTTTCTACCCTAGTTTGCCCACTTTCGTGTGGACTTGTTATTACTTCATCATAACATGAACAATATTTTTTCATATTTATGAAAAAGCTTCAAAATATTCATGTTGGGAATGTACTGCAAATGAAATCAGAAATACGTTTGTTTTTCTTTGTTTCGAATAAACAATGTGTGTCGTGACTAATTGACATTACCGTCAAAATGTTATTATCGGTGTCAATTCTGATTAATTGGAAATTTAGGAATGAAACGTTGTTATTACGGGTCATATAGTACCTACCAAAACATTTCCTTGTTTACTGTGTTTTTGCTAACAATAATATAAAATCAGATATCAAAAAATACTGAAAAAACAATTAAACAATATATTAAAAACGTACAATATTATTAGAATATTGTCATGCCAGAAATAAAAATACTACAACAGATGGTATTTCACTGTGTCTTATGCTTAACGACTTGTACAAGTGTTGAACAAGTTTTTTTTGTAAATGCCAAGATTTGTCAGAACTATGGTCACCTGACGTCAACCCCCAGATGAGATTTTTTTAGGGAAAATTTGAGGAAATTACGGACCTTCCCTTATCCTTACAAGGACGAAGTAGTTCAAATATGGTATTGTCATCGGATTTACGTATTTGTGCAAAGTTTCAAATTAAAGTTTCAAGGTTTGACCCAGACAGATAAACAGATACGATGGCAAGCTTTTAAAAAATAATTAAAATATGAAAGCAAAAAATATTAAAATACTAGCTTGCATACCCGTCGTTGCCGAGTTAAGTTTTTTCAATTTTTTTAAATTTTTTTATGGTCTTTGTTGGAGCTAAACTTCAGGCCAATCGGCTCGGAAGTTTCCCCTCGAAAGGGTAACATAGAGGAAGAGCTAAGTTTCGAGATTACTTTACCCCCTCTCCTTACTCCCCCACCCCTCGCGCTACTTTTCCGTATGCCTATGTTGGAACCAGAACTTGTAGCGAGCGGAGTTTTGAGAGGTTCAAATGGTGGGTCTGACGACAAAAGGTTTACAATCCCTGATGACGATTCACCCGTGGATGGTGCCGGTCAGTCTGATGACATACTCAAAGGACTTTGTCCTTGGCAAAAAAAAAATTGCCATCGCCTAGCAACTGATCGGGCTGATCGACATTATCTTTGAATTCAATAACCAACAATGCGCACTGATACCAAATTACTTTTGAAACAATTCAAATTAATAGTTTGTTTAAAAATTACTGTTGGTCATTGAACGGAATCGTCAAAAGGAAGCGAGTCGATAGTGAGTCGATCGGGAGTTGCTGTTGAATTTTGTAGCATTGCGGTTCGAATTTTTTTTTATCGTCTCCCGAGGATGTCATTTTAAGTTGGATTAATTTTGGAAAAACTAATTTTAATTTTCGGTGTAGAGGATTTTCACAATTATAATTTACGCCAATAGACTAAATTAGTAATAGTTAAAGGAAAGATTTCTGGTTCTACGATGTTCCTGGTTATTAAATAAATATAATGAATTGAATCAGCTAAACCTAAAATCATAAATTACTAATAACAATAATAAAAAGTTAAAACATCATAAAAGTAAAGTTAACTAAACTACGAAACAGAAAACGAATATAAATTAACATGCAGTTTTTTTTAAACAAAAAGTGTGAAAAGTTAAAAAACCATAAAATTTAAAGTTAGATATCACAGTTAGCGGTTATCACAGCCTAAAGAGTGGTATGCAGGTTTTTTTTTCATTTTGTTACGCATACAATCACCAAAAATATCGACGCCAGTTTCCAGTGAACGCGCTAGAAATTCATCCCTCATAGCGCCACGTTTTATCGTCGATTTTGTAAGTACGTCCACTTAACTAACAAAAGCATGCAACATTGAGACAAAAACTACACAACATTAAAACAAAGTCTGCGCAACATTGAAGGATGTCCTTAATTATCAATCATTATCAAGCTTTGAGGCTCAACGTGCAGACCGTCGACATTTTACCAGCGTCCATTATTTTTCTTTATCATATTCGTTACTTCGTCCTTGCGATTAGAAGTCGAAATTTTAAAAACATATCAACAGCAGCATAAATTTCTGCATCCAACAATTCTCACGGAGTCTTGAAATTTACAACATTCAACATCAATTTCTACATTTACATTCCCAACAGTCAACATAAAAATTTCCACATAAATACTAAAACAATCGGACTTTCAACCTACCATAAAACGTCGATTTAAATATTATGGACAATTTGAATAAATAATTAAAAATAATTGCAAAAAAAATTGAATTTACTAACACTATTATTTAAGAATATGAATCATAAAATGTCACAGATTTTTTTTTGTTTTTGAATTTTAAAAAAAGAAATATCACAGAATTTATATTATCACAGGGTTTATCGCAGTCTAGGGTAGGATTAGGAATAATTATTTGTTCGAATAAACAAAGAATTAATTTTGTTAAAACAAATTCTTTCCTTTTTCTATATTTTTTTTTCTTTTATCATTTTATTTTTATTTTTGGCTCCTCTTGCGTTGGAGATTTCAGAAAAAGATTTCGAGCAGCAGTGAATTTTGTTTTTTTTTGTCGGTTGATGATCAATTTTTAGCCTAGGTTGGATGGAACCGTCTGAAATGAAGTATTGAGTCTTTTTTGGTAAGAGAGCGAGAGTGATTCGGCGAAGGGTAAGACGTAGTGCGGAGTGATGTCAACGAATTGATAATGTAAGCGTTTGATCACTGAGTTTCTTTTTTTTTGGAAGTCAATTTAGGGGTCCAGTTGGTAGAGGAGAGCCAACAAGGCCAAGGTTCGGGTTCACCCTTCTGGTGTCCTGAAGTGGGGTGGGAAAAATCCTCCTGTCGACCTTAAACTTTCATTCAAGCCCTTTTTGTTATTTTTTTTTTCACTTCTCATTAACCCTTCCCGCAGCTACCTCGGACAATGAGAGGCGTAGAAACCTCTCCTCCCCAGTTGTCCTGCTGCCCCCTTTCGGCATACCACCTTATGTGTGGAGCGCTACATAGGGAAAGACAAAACCCACGACCCAAGCCACCGAAGCTAGCCCCGGTATGCCCGTCTTCTCCCTCAGCGCCCGCACTGCACAAGGGGCAAATCTCGTTTTTGGCTGACTTGACCGCAGCTCCTTGTGCCGTGTCTTACACATATATGGCGCCCAACGTGGGGCAATCTGGTTGTTTCGGCAACATCCTTAATTCCTTAACGGAATTCAGAGAACTCTTTTTCGGAGAGTGCCTCGTCAAACTTTGTAAACAAAATTTTGGTTTTATTTAGATTTAAATGGAATTTTTGATTTTATTTAAATCTGGATAAAGTTTTGATTTTGTTTATCCGACCATGTTAATTTTTTTTACAGTTAAGTCTGCTTTCAAAAAAAAAAAGTTTAAGGGTATAACTTTTGGAGTTTCTCAACCCATATTCTGGAAACTTTGATTTCGGCTACACGCTCGATCTAAGTCCGTTTAGAAGGAAGAGGGAAACTAAAAAGTAAATACAATGGAATGGAGTCGATTTCTTCTTGCAAGACGTGACATTAGAGGGACAAAGTCTGCATAATATTGCAACTCAATCCGTTGCGCTAAATAAATCTGGAAAGTTATGATTTAGTTATTCTTTCCCCATTCCCCGACAGAATCTGGAGATATTTGCGGTTTTTTTGAAAGGTGCAAATGCCAGTGGACAATTTTCCATAAGGATACCTTTTGAAAATTCCTTGGTAGGAGCCTTTTCTTTGCGCCAAAAATATCATCCATTGGGTTGTTTTCGATTTTCGATTCAACTTTAGTTTTTTTGCGACGATAGATCAATTTGTTGATGACCTTGCCGTAGTCGTCTGTCTCTGAGTTGGAAAGCTCTCGCTCTCTATCTCTTATGTATGATAGTTATTTCAAAAAAAGGATTAGTTTATAAAAAAAAAAAAAATATATAATAGATTACTTATTGTTAGTGCATAAATTTTTGCACCGACAATAATTTATATTTAGAACATTTCGTAAAACAATATATGGTTAAGATCAATTTTTTTTTCTATAATTAATAGGTGTATTTTCGCTTATTAATTTGAATTATTTATAGGTACTTAGCGTTTACGAACTAACAAGAAAAATACAATAACTTGGGTTATTTATAATAGATAAACCGGGTTTCGTTTTATATTACAATCTGATTAGGTTGTTTAATTCTTTTGCGGTAAGATTTCGCATCTTTTATTATCACATTTTTTTTTTTTATTCTTAATTTTGTTTTCTTGGTATCCCTTTAGAATTTAGGAGACTTTTTCATTAGCTTTGATTCTTCATTACTCTTTTTGCATTTGGTTTTATTTTTTTTTGTGGCTAAGATGCATCGCACTCCCGTTCCTCGAGGAGGTGCAGTACAACGAACAAATAATCGGGTTTTAAGATCTCAAACAAATGCGATGAATTCACATAACGTAAACCAAAATCCCGCGAATAGTGGAAATCAGTCATTACCTATAATAGCGGAAGGAAACTCGACTCCTTTGAACCGCTCTATGAGTCGAAATTTTCCTGGTCCAGAAAGCTCTAATAGGACTGTTCAGAATCGAAATTTGGAAAGAGTTAGGCAACAACTCCAATTTGAGGAGAGAAATATTTGGAGGCAGAATGGAGCCGAAGGCCCTCCAGTTCTCCCGTCAGGCGACGCACCCATTCCAAAACGGAGTGAACTCCCACCTCCTTATACTCTCGAAACTCCCGACAGTGTTGCCAGCTCTGGTCCAAATTTGGTGTGGGATCCATCATATGATCCTGTACGCGCATCAAATATCAGTTCTGACGAAAGGAATCGATTTGAGAGGCAGCTCGAGGAACAAAGAGGCATTATTCGCCAATTGCAAGAGGCGTTACGAAATGTGCAAATTGCGCAAAGGCCGGTTGACTTGCCTCTTCCACCCAATACTTCAAGACCTGAAGCGCCTCGTCAAGTCGATGCTTTTCCTTTGCGAAGAGAGAGATCTCCCAGTTTCGCGTCCCGAAGGGATAGATCTCTTAGTCCTCCTTACGTTGAAGATCGACACGGACGTCTTCGACCTCGAACCGTATTTGGTACATGGGGCATCAAGTTTGATGGCTCCGATAATGGCATATCGGTAGACGAATTAATTTTTAGAGTAGAAGTTTTGTGCGAAAGTGAAAGAATCTCTGAAGAATATTTGACGCGTCACTTCCACCAATTGTTGTCTGGACAAGCAGATTTCTGGTATTGGCAGTTCATCCGCCAAAATCGTAGACCAGATTGGAACACGTTAAAAACAGCACTCAAAAGTCAGTTCCAATCTTTAGTTACAGACTACGAAATCATAGATCAGATTTTGGAACGCAAACAAGGTGCTCGTGAAAAAATCGACGATTTCCTCAAGGATGTTCGAATTTTACATTGTAGAATGCGACGACCCATTCCAGAAGACGAATTAGTGTCCATGTTGCGCAAAAACCTGCAACCTCGTATCGCTACGATGATCTTCTCATCTCGTATCACCACGATGAATGAATTCCGTGATCTTAGTCGAAAAGCTGAACGCTATCTTAATGATTTTCGATCTAGCCAGACTAGATACGAGACCCGAGCAGTTCACGAAGTAGAGCTGGAAGCCTCTGCTGCTGATCCATTTCAGGACGCTGTAGAAGCGATTGGACGTCCTAAACCACAACCCGCTGCTCGTCGACGAGATTCTAGCACTTGGACATGCTGGAATTGCAATCAGCTTGGCCACGGCTACCACGATTGTCCCAAACCTATTGGTGATCCCTTCTGCTTCGCGTGTGGGAAAAAGGGGTTCGTGAAACCAGAATGTCCTGTGTGCAGAGAGAAAAACTCCAGGAGGGGCGAGATGAGATCGGACGAGTCTCGCCCGAAAAATTGAATCCGAAAACCGATACTTTCCCAGATACTTCGAAAGTATCTCATAATCCGGATGTGTCTAAAATACCCACCTGCTATGACTTACCTGATGTACATAAGGTTAACCTAAACTTACCTGCTACGACTAAAAATAAAACTTACCTAGACTTACCTGCTAATTCTACAAATAGCCCGGACGTAAACTTACCTGAAGAAGAGTTGATAAATCCAGCGGTGTCGATCCTCCGAAGACCTGAAAATAGATTGAACTCACCTGATTTAAACAAAATTGGCCCGGCTTACAAATCCTTACACCAACGTAAGAGGGAATATGCTGAAACCCGTGCACGAATTTTTGGTACGAATTGTGAGATAACATCTAAAAGAAAGAGACGTTCTGCAGAGCGAATAAAATTGTGGTACAAAAATTTGAAAAATCGTAAGGAAGCAACGGTTTCGAGCATTGTAGCGATTTCTGGCGATTTAAGACCCCATGCCCAAATACTTATTAACGACCACCCTATAGTAGGCTTGTTGGATTCTGGTGCAAGCGTGAGTTGCCTTGGCAAGAATTCGTTAGAATTGATCAAGAATTTAGGTCTGAAACTTCACAAATTCCACTCGAATGTGACTACCGCGGACGGAAAGCCACAAGCGATTGTGGGCTACGTCAAGGTAACGGCCAAATTTCGCGAACAGCTCAAAGAACTTACGCTTTACGTGGTTCCTAGCTTAAACCAGGCTTTGTACTTGGGTGTGGACTTTTGGAGTCTGTACGGCATATTGCCGAAGGCAATCGAAGAGGTGGACAGCACAGATATTGGAGATGAATCGACGGAATACCACGCTTTGTCCAAAGACGATACGCGGCGATTACATGACGTCATTACATGCTTCCCATCTAGCGAATCCCTGGGGTTAGGGAGAACTTCGCTTGAGGAGCATGTAATAGAAGTCAATGGCGCAGCACCTATCAAACAGCGGCATTACCCGGTATCGCCGGTAGTACAGAGGCTGATGTTTGAGGAGCTGGACCGGATGTTAGCGCTTGGGGTGATCGAGGAGAGTGTCAGTCCCTGGAACTCGCCCGTTGTACTTGTCCGGAAACCTGGCAAAGTCCGCCTTTGCCTAGATTCCAGGAAAGTCAACGAGGTTACAGTGAAAGATGCGTATCCGCTCCCCCACATCGATGGCTTGCTAAGCCGACTAGATGATACGCGCTACATCTCGAGTCTGGACCTCAAAGACGCTTTCTGGCAGATTCCTCTCGAGGTCAAATCTCGAGAGATGACGGCGTTCACAGTGCCAGGTCGGCCTCTGTACCACTTTACGGTGATGCCGTTTGGTTTATGCAACGCGCCGCAACGCATGTGTCGTCTGATGGACAAAGTCGTCTCATTCATGTCCAGCGAACTTCGTCGGTATGTGTTTGTTTACCTCGACGATTTGCTGGTGATATCACCAACATTCGACCTCCATCTGCGAATCCTTTCGGAAGTCGCTTGTTGTTTACGGCGAGCAAAATTAACAATCAACGTCAGCAAGAGTTTCTTTTGTAAAAAGGAACTTAAGTACCTTGGGTACATAGTCGGAGATGGCACTCTAAAGACTGATCCGATGAAAGTGGCTGCGGTGGCTGAATTTCCCGTACCTAAGTCCGTCAAGCAGGTACGTCGTTTCCTGGGTATGACGGGCTGGTACAGGAGATTTGTGCCGAATTATTCGAGCCTGGCATCACCGATCACCGATTGTCTGAGGAAAACCAACTCCGGCTTCAAATGGACTCAAGATGCTCAAGTCGCGTTCGAAAAATTGAAAGAAGCCTTGATCACTGCGCCTGTACTCACCACTCCAGACTTCACCAAACCGTTTATTGTGTCTTGCGACGCTAGTACGACGGGTGTGGGCGGAGTCTTGTCCCAGATCGGTGAGGATGGTGGAGAGCGGCCCATCGCATATGTGTCCCAGAAACTCAACGCAGCCCAGCGAAATTACTGCATCACGGAGCTGGAATGCTACGCGGCAGTATTTTGCGTAAAAAAGTTTCGACCATATGTTGAGGGGTTGCCCTTCACCATCGTCACCGATCATGCGAGTCTGAGGTGGCTCATGAGCCAGAAGGACCTAAGTGGTAGGCTGGCCCGTTGGTCCCTCAAACTTCAGGCTTTCAACTTCGACATCCAGCATCGAAAAGGGAGCCAGCATGTCGTGCCGGATGCCCTGTCTAGAGTATATGCGGACGAGATCACAGGCCCGACAGCTTGTTCTCCTCTTGACTTGGACTTGAGTTCTCCCCAATTCTCTTCGGATGAGTATAAAGAACTCATAGCTACTGTCGAGCAAGAGAGGGATAGGCTGCCGGACCTGTGCGTCTCGGACGGATATGTGTATAGACGCATGGATCCGCGTACGGGAGATCCGATCCAAGAGGACGCTGGTTGGAAGTTGTGGGTGCCTTCGGGCTTGACCGAAGCTTTGGTCAGTTCAGCTCATGATCCACCTCAGTCTGCGCATGGTGGGATAACCAAGACTTTGTTCCGTCTGCGACAATTTTACTATTGGCCATCAATGGTCGCGCAAGTGAAGGCGTATGTAGCCAATTGCCAAGTTTGCAAGCAAACGAAGGCTCCTAACGTTGTACTTCGCCCGCCCATGGGACAGCAGGTGGTGGTTGAACGTCCTTGGCAACGTATTTATATAGACTTTATGGGTCCATATCCAAGGAGTTCGGACGGTAACACCGTACTGTTCGTGGTGCTTGACCAATTTTCGAAGTATGTCCTTTTGAAACCCATGAGACGAGCCACTTCCAAGTTAGTCATTCAGTTTCTGAAAAACAACGTTTTTCTCACTTATGGAGTGCCCGAATCTTTGGTTTCGGACAATGGGTCGCAATTCACCGCTCGGGACTTTGCAACGTTTTTAAAATCTTTCGGAGTCAAACATATGACAACGGCCATCTACTCTCCGCAAGTAAATGCGTCCGAGAGAGTCAATCGGTCAATCTTGGCAGCCATTCGCGCGTATTTAAAAGAAGATCATCGGAAGTGGGATTGCCATTTACCGGAAATATCCTGCGCGCTCCGTACTACCGTGCACTCGGCTACAGGTTATTCACCCCATTTTATCAACTTCGGCCAGAAAATGGTAACACATGGTTCTTCATATCCCCTATTGGATAAACTAAAGGTCTTAGGTGGAGAAGATACTCTTATTACCGAAAGCGATAAAATAAAAATCGTGCGCGACGAGGTCAAACGACACCTAGACCAGGCATATGAGAGGTACGCTACAGGGTACAATCTGCGTTCTCGCACTCGCACTTTCTCACCTGGGCAGGAAGTTTTCCGCCGAAATCATACCCTCAGCGATAAGGCCAATAAATATAACGCGAAGTTAGCTCCGAAATTTTTAAAGTGTCGCATAATCAAAGCTATTGGAAACTCCATCTACCAAGTCGAAGATATGAGTGGAAAAATTATCGGAAAAGTACACGCTAAGGATTTACGTTTATAACTCTTGAACTTTGTTTTGAATAATATAGTCATCTTTCATTTTTGCAAATACACGTAGATCTAAGAAATCATCGTGGCAGGCTTCACCTGTTAAATTACAGTATCTAGCTTTCGTAGAAATCCGCTTACTGGATATTGCTTGACTCTAACCCCTAATTTATTCACTAGGAGTTAAGCCGAGTTAGTGAGTTAAGGGAGTTAGCTAACGTTATTTTCCATGTTAAAGGTGAGTTAAGGGAGTTAAGGCGATTTAACTCCTAGTGAATAAATTGGCCGTAAGTAGCGGTGTTGATACTTTTGAGATTAGCCTCAGGGTTTTCATTTCATTTCATACCTATCAAGTATTTGTTAGCTTGAATAATTTTAGAAGAGACTTAAGCGGCCTCTGAAGCATTGGTGATGTTTGTCGTCGGTCTATTGGTGTTGCTGAACACACTTATCACTGGTGATTCAGAGGGTGATTAGGGTCCTGACTGGTTTAGGAATAGGTTGATAAATATTTAGATATTGCAATATATCTTCATTTTAATTTTTTTATTGTCATTATTAAAATTAGTAGTCTTTTTATACTTTAGTTTCTACACGGTTCCATCCCGAATTTTGCTCATTTTTAGTTTTTTCTATATAGATCAATATTGATTTAAAATAAGATTTTGCCCGGCTAGAATTTATACTCAGGGTCGTGGTCGAGCCACACGTTGGGCTTCTCAAAACGTCCCGTCGTTTTTTCAACACCTTCGACGACCTTGAAGGTCATCTAAGTTATTGATGGTGTAGCGAGCGGAGTTTTGAGAGGTTCAAATGGTGGGTCTGACGACAAAAGGTTTACAATCCCTGATGACGATTCACCCGTGGATGGTGCCGGTCAGTCTGATGACATACTCAAAGGACTTTGTCCTTGGCAAAAAAAAAATTGCCATCGCCTAGCAACTGATCGGGCTGATCGACATTATCTTTGAATTCAATAACCAACAATGCGCACTGATACCAAATTACTTTTGAAACAATTCAAATTAATAGTTTGTTTAAAAATTACTGTTGGTCATTGAACGGAATCGTCAAAAGGAAGCGAGTCGATAGTGAGTCGATCGGGAGTTGCTGTTGAATTTTGTAGCATTGCGGTTCGAATTTTTTTTTATCGTCTCCCGAGGATGTCATTTTAAGTTGGATTAATTTTGGAAAAACTAATTTTAATTTTCGGTGTAGAGGATTTTCACAATTATAATTTACGCCAATAGACTAAATTAGTAATAGTTAAAGGAAAGATTTCTGGTTCTACGATGTTCCTGGTTATTAAATAAATATAATGAATTGAATCAGCTAAACCTAAAATCATAAATTACTAATAACAATAATAAAAAGTTAAAACATCATAAAAGTAAAGTTAACTAAACTACGAAACAGAAAACGAATATAAATTAACATGCAGTTTTTTTTAAACAAAAAGTGTGAAAAGTTAAAAAACCATAAAATTTAAAGTTAGATATCACAGTTAGCGGTTATCACAGCCTAAAGAGTGGTATGCAGGTTTTTTTTTCATTTTGTTACGCATACAATCACCAAAAATATCGACGCCAGTTTCCAGTGAACGCGCTAGAAATTCATCCCTCATAGCGCCACGTTTTATCGTCGATTTTGTAAGTACGTCCACTTAACTAACAAAAGCATGCAACATTGAGACAAAAACTACACAACATTAAAACAAAGTCTGCGCAACATTGAAGGATGTCCTTAATTATCAATCATTATCAAGCTTTGAGGCTCAACGTGCAGACCGTCGACATTTTACCAGCGTCCATTATTTTTCTTTATCATATTCGTTACTTCGTCCTTGCGATTAGAAGTCGAAATTTTAAAAACATATCAACAGCAGCATAAATTTCTGCATCCAACAATTCTCACGGAGTCTTGAAATTTACAACATTCAACATCAATTTCTACATTTACATTCCCAACAGTCAACATAAAAATTTCCACATAAATACTAAAACAATCGGACTTTCAACCTACCATAAAACGTCGATTTAAATATTATGGACAATTTGAATAAATAATTAAAAATAATTGCAAAAAAAATTGAATTTACTAACACTATTATTTAAGAATATGAATCATAAAATGTCACAGATTTTTTTTTGTTTTTGAATTTTAAAAAAAGAAATATCACAGAATTTATATTATCACAGGGTTTATCGCAGTCTAGGGTAGGATTAGGAATAATTATTTGTTCGAATAAACAAAGAATTAATTTTGTTAAAACAAATTCTTTCCTTTTTCTATATTTTTTTTTCTTTTATCATTTTATTTTTATTTTTGGCTCCTCTTGCGTTGGAGATTTCAGAAAAAGATTTCGAGCAGCAGTGAATTTTGTTTTTTTTTGTCGGTTGATGATCAATTTTTAGCCTAGGTTGGATGGAACCGTCTGAAATGAAGTATTGAGTCTTTTTTGGTAAGAGAGCGAGAGTGATTCGGCGAAGGGTAAGACGTAGTGCGGAGTGATGTCAACGAATTGATAATGTAAGCGTTTGATCACTGAGTTTCTTTTTTTTTGGAAGTCAATTTAGGGGTCCAGTTGGTAGAGGAGAGCCAACAAGGCCAAGGTTCGGGTTCACCCTTCTGGTGTCCTGAAGTGGGGTGGGAAAAATCCTCCTGTCGACCTTAAACTTTCATTCAAGCCCTTTTTGTTATTTTTTTTTTCACTTCTCATTAACCCTTCCCGCAGCTACCTCGGACAATGAGAGGCGTAGAAACCTCTCCTCCCCAGTTGTCCTGCTGCCCCCTTTCGGCATACCACCTTATGTGTGGAGCGCTACATAGGGAAAGACAAAACCCACGACCCAAGCCACCGAAGCTAGCCCCGGTATGCCCGTCTTCTCCCTCAGCGCCCGCACTGCACAAGGGGCAAATCTCGTTTTTGGCTGACTTGACCGCAGCTCCTTGTGCCGTGTCTTACAAACTACTACAGACACTCATGCCAAATTTAAAGTCAATCGGTTCAGCCGTTTTTGCGTGAAAGAGGAACAGACAGACAGACAGACAGACACCAACTCATTTTTATATATTAGTATGATTTTCAATACTTCGCATGTGTTAAATTCTAATACAAAATTGTACTAAAATTTCTTCAATATAATTTTTGAATTGAAAGGTACTGCAGGATTTTTTATCTGTAGCAAATGATTTTGGGTGAAAATTTTGTCAAAAATCAATCAATCAAAAAATCAAAAATATAGCCTAGGAATCAAAAATATAGGCTAGGAATTGTAAAATAAGACACAAATCCTCACTGTTCATTAATCACTTAAATATTTAGTCGAATGTCCACATTATAATACCACGAAGTTTTTATTAATTCAAAATATTTCGATATTAAACATTTCGAACCAATTAAAATGTATGTTTTTGATATTGAAAGATTCATTATTTTCTGATTTCTCATTTCATTGTTATTTCAAAACCACACTGAGGGTGTCTGTGAAATTTTAGAGTGTTGGGTGTTTTTTATTTGTATAGAAAATACTTTAAGAATTGATTGGACTTTAATTTGTTAAAAGGAATTTCTTTTCTCCCTCAAAGATCCCCTATCGTTTTTGTTGAATAGATGTTGTTTTTTTTTTGTATTTCATTTTACACAAAAGCATTGTCAAGGTTGGCCTAGCCTTTCGATAAATAATTTTAGGTTTGAGACAAATTTTCGCCTTATCGTGTAACGTTTAAATATTTCCCATGACCCAACAACAAGTGATTGAAATTCTTGGTTTGCGGTTTGAAAGGCACATTTTCTTGTCATACTGTCCATTTCTTTTCAGAGGGGAGGCAAACAAGTCTGAGCGAAATAGAGAGCGTGGGTGGATGTTTTTTTAAAAAGCGAAGTTACATTGAAAATTATAAGTATCTCGATAATGTTAGGAATTTTCTGCCAGAATGCTGAAAAGAACGAATCACAAACCCAGGGGAAAAGTTTGATATCGCTGGTGCTGGGAAAAATCCAAAAAGGCCCTATATTAACTTTGGACCAGGGTTGTCATTCTGAATGATTTTTTTTAATTTGAAATCTGGAATATTAAAGGTGAGAATTTGCTAAAAGTATTTTTTTCTTCCTTTTTCCATGATTTTAATTCTCCCTACAATTCTTTAAAGCTTTTTGATATCGCCCAACATTTATAGGGGGAATCGCGATTTAAAAAAATAGTAAATTAGACAAATAACTGATAATAATAACAAAGTTATATGAAGCATAGGTTATTCACGGAGGAAACTACAAATTTGAACTTTGATTTTGTTTGAATTTCAACCGTAGACTATCGGGGTGGTCCCGAAGGGAGGCATATACAATTTTGGCGACTTCACGCAGTATGTAGATTTCAAATATAAATATGATTTTAATGAGAAAACACCGGTAGTGTAAAGGCTCATAATCATCATCCTCGGCGCTACAGCTCTTGAAGAGCCGGGGCCATTAATATTCTAGATAATCCCGAATCGCCATCTCCCATTGCCGCCACCACCCCAAAAATACAAAAGCGTCTCAAAATGCATATTGCGTGCTCCGGAGTCCAAACAAATACATTTTAGAGGATTTTTTTTTTGTTTTCAGTGCCGTAGGCATATTTTGTAATAGGTGAGGGCACAAAAATACTTTTTGGAAAGAACTTTTCGAGAGACACCTTTTGGCGTTTACAGTTTTAAAATCGGTCAGAAAACAAAAATCTATTATTAAATGTTTGTTGGTTTTACGAAAAAAAAAAAATGGGTGGCTCCCGGCTCCCCCCTATGACCGTGCGACTAGTTTTTTTGTTTTGGAATCCATTTGACCCCATAAAGCTAGGAATAAAATATTAAGGTCCTAGCGAACCGCGCCCATATAGTAAAATTTAGCCAAAAGCTGCCATTTTGGTTACTGCCGGTTAACCGATTTGCACCAAGAGTTGATATAATCACCCCATTCCAGGACCAAACATGATTGTCAGATTTTATGGCTCTGGCTCCAGTAGTTTCGGAGAAATCTTGTACACAGACTGACAGATTGGCAGACGGCAGACTGACAGACTGACAGACTGACAGACTGACATACTGACATACTGACATACTGACATACTGACATACTGACATACTGACATACTGACATACTGACATACTGACATACTGACATACTGACACACTGACATACTGACATACTGACAGACCAACAGACAGACTGACAGACTAACAGGCTAACAGACAGAAAGAAATTTTCGTTACAATGCTCCAATAGACTCAGAAGTGCTCGGAAAATACTTTTTGGACAAAATTAAGACATCGGAATTTTTCATGAATACAATATTTTATCATACTTCGTATAAGAAAGTAAAAGGGATTTTCCATTATTTTTTGAAGGATTTAATACAGGAAAAATGCATAGTAAACTTTTAGAATAAGTTTTCAAATAAAAGGAGTAGTTCTAAGAGGCCTGGATACCCTGATCTAAATAAACTCACGAGGGACAGAATCTACAAGTGAATCGGCTTTTAAACCTGCTCCTTCCCAACATGTGACAGAACGTTGATCCCTGGTGTCGAGAACTTTATGGAAGCAAGAGCTATAGAACTGATGTTATACCGAGGAAACTCATTGAAAATTCGCATCGCATGATGGCAGAATATCAACAGAGAAGTGAACATTCACTTTACATATCTCTATATTGCTATGCTAAGGGCGTGAATTGAGCAAAGATCCGACATTTTTTAATTGTAAGCGGAAAACATGACGTGTCAGCATATGTAGGTTCCAAATATGTTAAACACATGTAAATTTTGAAAAATATCATTCATATATGATTAAAGACTGTGTAGCATAATTTTGGCTATGCATTTGGCAGATTAAGCAGGCACCCGCTTTCACTTCAATTCATAATTTAGGGCATACCGTATTACAACTATATGGAAGGGAAAAATACATGTATCACAGTTTCTCCAATCACACAAATATATTTGCTGACTTGCATGAATTTCACCAGAGTCACCATTTGAAGACAATCCAGCAATTAACATACTGTACAACATGCATGTGCAATAAATGCCTTTATATATGTACATGTATGCTCAAATAGAATCACCCTTTGATTACTGTTTAAAATGCGAAAGTTAGACTGAATTCCGCGTCGTTCCGTCGACTGTTATGTCTGTGTAGCAGTTACATAATTAATAATTCCAAAAACATGTGTATTACTATGCTGCAACAAAGCAAGCAATCAAAATTGTCTCATTATAAATTTTTGATTAAAGAATTGAGGTTAATGTGATTTTGTTGACTCTGGTAAAATGTTTCCGTCAATTTCGATTAGATCACGTTCTTTGAAATTGATTCATCGATTGCCAAACAATTTGATAGATAAAAACTGACATTGTTTGTTTGTGGGTTTAGATAAATTTTCTGGAGTTCAATGGAGTGAAGACTTGTTAGAAAGAAAATATTGATAGACATCAAAAAATTATTAGAGAATCATTTGGTATAACGATGACTATATAGCTACATAACCACGAGGGCCTGGAGGAATTCGAGGGTGGGGGGTCAAAAGTTTTCAAAATCCAGCACAACTGCCCCTTATTCTTACGTGCGGACACCCATGCAAGTGACGGTTAAATATAACAAAGGCTGAATAGTATGGTAACAATATTGCCTGTATTTGGAAGCCAAACTATAGGAAAGTTTGTCATTCAAGATTTATGGGGTTTGATAAAGTATGCATCTGGAAAATAGCGTGAAACTGAAAAACTTTGCGTATGAAAATAGACAATTTTTTTGATGTAAAGAAATTTCTATTCAGTTTGAAACTTGCTACCAACCTTAAAAGGAATGAAAACTCGGAAGTTTTGGTTATTAAATGATACTGGATCGGAAAACAATTAATGGTCAAGCTAAATTTCAGCTAAATTTTCATTCAGCTCAACTTTTGTCTGCTTGTAATATAGAATTTTCCATTTTCTATGTTCGGATTTTAAAATTTAATAATAAATATCTGATGTGAACAGCACATGACTGTGACATTTCATTGCTCTAGTTCTAACTATTAGTTGTTGAGAAATCTTGTACACAGACTAACAGCCTAACAGACCAACAAACTGACAGACAGAAAGACAGAAAGACATTTTTGTAATAGTGCTCCAATCGACTCAGGACAACGCGCGAAATGTTTTTTAGGCAAAATTAAGACGTCCAAATTTTTCATGAATTCAATACCTACTTTATTACACTTCGTATAAGTAAAATCAAACGTATTGCATTTACACAGTTTTTTTTGCTAATGTCAAATATAAACAAAGTTCCTTCCCTTTTCCAATACAAATTAAAGGGGTTTTTGAGATTCATTCTTTGTTTTGCAATTCAGAAAACGGTTTGTAATTCAGAAAATAGTTTTCAGTTCAGGAAATGGTTAAAAGCATGATTTCACATAACTTTCCCAGAGATCAAAATCTAATTGGAGCCAATTTTCATAAATCCAAACTTCACGTTCCCTAGTTTCTGTTGGAGTTTCTGGTTTAAAAATTTTAACTAAAATATTTTTTACCGTGTACAAGATGTTTCGGACATTCTTCTGTGCCATGGTCGCTTGCAGACTATAATAAAAATTACCTTTTATTAAAATGTATTAAAAAGCAAAAAAAAAATACTTTGTTGACAATTCTTTTATCTGTATTTTTTTCATTTTTCAATTTTTTATCTTGTTTTTATTTCTTTTCTGATCAGTGGACTAGGGACCCGAAAACTAGGGACTAGGAAGGTGATAACCCCATTTGAGCCCTCTAGAGGTCATAGTTACGATGCTCATACCAATAAATGCATTTCAGACATAATCGAAAATGCGCCGCAGGCGAAATTTTTTCTGAGTTCTTTGAAGAACACGTACTGAGTTACAAGTTTCGTCATTTACGTGCCCATCTATATCAAAACCTGCATTTTGTGTCCAACTTTTTGTTTTCCAAAAAAAAAACTGATTTTCCAAAACAAGCTTGGCAATTTTGAAATCCATCAGACGGAAAATTTGCTCCAATTTTTGTTTGTGATTATCTATGCGAAAAATATGAAGAATCCAATCTCTTCAAAATTCTATAAAAATCGCGCCAGTTACTTCATAATCAATAATTTCGTAATGAGATGCGCCGCAGGAGTAAATCCATGTTTTGTCTGTCTTTACGTCTTGGTTTTATCATAGTTTAGAGATATATAGTTAGGAAACGCGTAAGAAATTTTTTCCTGAAGAAGAGTACTTTATCGTCTGTTTCATTTGCTTTGTAAAGACACTAATTGCTTTTGTGTGAGAAATGCAAAACTCTCGGGATATTTCGTATTGTCGGCAGAACATTCCGCAACAAGACATTTAAAATGTTCCTTGCCAGGCATTTTTTCTGTTTAAGCAACGTAACAAGTATAATAAAAGTGTTTTTTTTTTGCTAAAAAATCCTATCGCCATTGACTGTTGAAGAAATTGTGAAAGGCCGCAGGCGGCCCTTGTGTATGTGTTGGTCCAATATTTTGGTTTGTTCTGTGCGAGTATTACAAAATGATTTTTTTCAACAAGTCCATTTGAGCTAAATTATAAAAAGAGAGAAATGATGCTGTCGACTACTTCTTTCTACAGGCGGCAAACGGAAAACCACGTTTGTGTCTTATCTATAGTAAGTCTCTAATCTATGGTTTTATGCAGTGAACTTTTAGATAGCTATTAAGGGTCTCCCTTAAAAAGAGAACGGTGGGAACTTCAGGGTACACTGACAAACATCAAATACACATTCATTTTCTGCACAGAAATTTCATTTTAGTTATACTTTATTTACTTTGACTTATTTCGCGTTTAAGTAATCAGTGATTACTTCTTCAAGGTGATTTCCGAAAAAGCGATCATTCTAGGGAATTAAAAAAAATAACAGTGCCACGGATATTACGATTATTGAGCTAATTAGATGAAAACAAGGTGATAAAACTTAATCAGCTCTGAAGCACCCTCTAAACCGGGGCAAAAGTCATGTAGAAATTAATTAAAATTTTATCTATCGAAAATTAGGTTCAGAAAAGAATTTATAAATCTTGATGAAGTCTTAAAATTTTTCTTTAGTTGTTGCTCAGCTGCTGAAGTGCATTGGATAAACCACTAGCTATGGATTTAATCGAGATTTTAGTTTGTTTGGTAAATAATTTATTTGATAAAGTGAAATATTTGTTCTATTGAAGTATTTTACTAGTCTCCCTATTGTTATTTAATTTGTCGATTTGTTACTGTTATCCGCAATTTTTATACCCCACATGGATATAAATGAATAAATTTCATGTTTTTATCAATATTTCGCATGTTTTTATCAATATTTGGTGTAAAATATCAAAACAACATAAGATTTTTTTGTCAAATTCACACCAAAAATTTATCAAATTTTTACATTTGATATTAAACGTCGATAAAAAATGCGATTTGATACAAATTTGGATAAAAGATAAACATTTTTTTTATATAAATCCTGATTTTTTTTTTTACCGTGTATATGGTAAAACCATAAATAGGGTATAATAGGTTTGCAACTCATAGAATTAATCGTCGGACAAAAAAGTGAATTTCACCGGTTTTGTTTTTTGCATGTCTGTCTGTCTCTCTATCTGCCTGTTTTGTCTGTTTGGCTGTTTATCTCTTGTCTGTTTTGTCTGTTTCTCTGTTTGTATGTCTGTCTGTTTGTCTGTTTTGCCTGGTAATCGCAGTTTTCATTATTAAGTTAATATTTCTAACAATTTCTTAATTCTAATTTGAAATACTTTAGATAATTGTTAGCCTCTCCTCTGCCGATAATGTTAAACCCATAACTCCAGATCACAAAACAACAGCAGATACTGCACCAGATTCTGCGATAACTTTTTGTGGGAAACAACAAGCTCCGGGATTTTTTTGTGCGGATTGTCACACCCTAGTTCGATGCTACCGGCAAGAAGGAAATTGGACCGGTTCTATGGTGAAAAACTGCACCGAAGATAAATCGACCACTATATACTGTGATGTTAAAAGTAGAACTTGTTCAAATATTCAGACAGAGTCCTGCGGTGAGAAAACCGAAGATTTTATTTGTGGAACCGATGGCATTTATCCAGATCCTTCGGACTGTGGGAAATTCCGAGCATGCAGCAACAGCAACCCATCCCCATGTCGAGCTTCTTGCGGAAAAAATCAGGTATTTTCATTGGAAATCCGGGGATGTGTTGCGAAAAAGGCGACAACGAAATGTAAGTTACCGAGCATTGATTGCAATTCAGGTGATGGTGCTGGTACGTGGCCAGACCATAGAGACATCTACTATATTTGCTTACCAAAAACGGACCAAGAAGGACACAAACTGTTCTTGCCATATTGGTATCAGTGTGAGAATGGCACAGTTTTCGATGTGAAACAGCAATTGTGTGTTCAGGGAAATAATAGTGATACCTCGGGGACCAATACTGACCCCAACACGAAGTGCACAAGGGGTGATATTATCCCAAATACGTTTGATAAACAAATTTATTATGTTTGTGATCGGACTGGTCAGTTGATTGAGCATAAATGTCCAATTGGTACAATGTTCGATGTTAGAATAAAATCGTGCAATTTGTAAGAAATTTCACAAATGAATAAAGTTTTATTGGGCCGCCTAGAATTTTTTTTCTGATGAGTTTTTAAATTTTTTTTTTTTCGAATAAAATCCTCATGAAACATGAAGGATACTTGAAACCTTTTTTATTTGAATAACTTTTGGGTTTCATCAAAGAAATTCAACATTCTTATGGTTTATCACGAAGAGGAGTTTTATTTTTCAATATGAAGTAGAATAACAAAGTGTTTCTATTGCAAAAACGAAGGATAAAATGATAAAACAAAAAATTGAAATATATTTTTTTTATTGAGTTTTTACGCAAATTCGAAATTTTTGAGTATTGTTTTGACGTATACGCCATTCACTGCAGCTGAGATATACTCGTTTAAAGTTTGAATGTAATTTTCTCGTATACTAGTTTTGTTAAACGACTTAGGCGCCGTTTACATCTGACACTTTATTCCGCCAATTTTTTTCTTCGACACTGATTTCATGTTGCACGACTGTTTACACTGCGACACAAAATTCTGAAATTTATTCCTGAAAGACGCCCAAACTCGAATTTTTCACACAAAACCACTGGAATAAATTCAAATTTGACAACTTTTGGTAAGAGAGTTTGTTCTGCAATAGATGAATAAAATTCGCCGAATAAATTCTGAATAAAATTCGCTGTGAAATTCAAGAAAAAATCGCATGTGTGAACGGGGCAAGTGGGGACTAAGGGGGGTAAGGCAGAAATTTAAGTCTCGGCCAATGTAAGGACCACGGAAGGCCCTGTAAGGATAACGTGATGATCCTTTTGCTCAAATTTTCCGGAAAAAAAAATCTCATTTTCGGGCCGATGAATCCGATTCGGATGTTAAGAGGTCTGCAAGGATATCGAAAGGTCTTGTAAGCATAACGTGATTTTTGATTTGAGTCTACTAATTAAATACAAACTGACAAAAAATGACAAAAAAATATTAAAAAAAAAAACAAAACAAAACTTTGTTTATATATAATTTTTTGGGTGCTGTGTACCAGAAATAAAAGCCAGATAAAAGCATAAAAAGTAAAATAAAAAAAATACTATTACACAGCGCCTTAAAAAATATTTTTTCCTTTTTAGTACATTTAAAAAAAAAGCTTTTTAAAAAAACGTTTTTTAATGTTTTTTTTTTAAAATTAGACCTCAATTTATATTGTACAGTACAATTTATTTATTTTCCATCTCTTGAGGTATAGTAAATTTGCGTGGTGACCACATTAAATTTTTTTTGCATAACTTTGTCGGTTCAATCTGTCCCTAAAATCTATACGCGTGTCCACTTTTGGGGGTTGTCTCTCATATCCATCTGGCGATAAATCGACAAAACAGTTTTTTGCTCGGCTGAAAGGGCCCAATTGGGTATTGCTAAAAATAAGTCAAGCAAAAACGAATTAAGTAGGACAGAAAGAAACCAATACAAGTAGGTACGAAATTCCCTTTGTGCTCACGATTTATTTAGAATTAATTTCGATTTCCATTTTGCCGATGTATACATGTCTTAGATGCGTCTTTAGTCTCATCTACAATAAAATGACTTCAAAGGCTAGGTTCAGTGATATTCCATCAAAGGGAAGCATGTACGCGAGGACAATAGCTTTATAATATAACCAAACAAGGGGGCAATACGAAGGATAAGGGGAACCAGATTTGATTAACTGTTGCTTTGTTTTAGATTAAATCAATTAAATTGGAAAATAGGAACTTAGCTGATGAAATTTCCTAAAGAAACGAGTTTAATCTGTTTTGTTTGAAAATTCGGAAATACAATTTTTCTTTGAGATCATCGTTTCCTTTCTAGATTTACAAAATTGATTTACAGATGGGTGAGATACTTCCTGAAACAAAGTATGTTGCTTCCCAAATCACAACGGCAAACAAAGATTTTATCACCGTCGAAGGTTCTGTTTGAAATGTATTAAAAATATCCGATGTAACTGTAGCAACTGGGTTGATTTTTACACACGAAAATATTTTAACGTATCGAACAGTTGATTTAAGGTTTACATATCTGTGTTAATAAGCTAATGTAGCTTGAGTCGATTACTTTGGCTTAGCCTGAAAATTGACTTACCCTTGGAGCACAATGAACGCAACCAAGCCGGAACCATCACGCATCCAAATGTCACGTATGAGTTTATTTCACAGAAATGCTTTTGAGTGAGCACAGTGAACGCATTGAACGCAACCAACGACGCAAAAGTTACCAAACTTTGAACTTTAACGCAACAAGTCTTCGTTGACAGTTCATAAAGTAAGGTTGGGGAAATGTCGTTCGAGGAAAAATTGATAGCCTTACCCCACAGTTAGACGTGCGACTAGAAGTCGCATGCGATTATCCCTCCTACTACGATTTTCAATTTGACAGGTGTTGCGATTTGCTTTGCTGTCTTGCGACATTGCATGTGACTTCAGTTAAAAAATGTCAAACGCAAGAAAACAAACAAAGTTATTAGCCGCAGTAAGCTATAAAAATGATAGAAATCGCAGAAAAGTCTGCCAAAAACTATGAAGGCTCATAAATATCTTCTGTCGATGCTCCAGACTTCCGACTCGCATTGATTTACTTTTTTTCGTGAACATACGTCGTTCGTAAATTTCTCAACTTTTTCTTCACTTCCTCGCTTGTGAGTTTCAATTCCGCGCCGATTTGTTCATACGCCTGCCTCTTGAGATCGTTTCTACGATACTATTTCGAGGCAGTCTTCCAGGGGCACTCTCTTTCCCGGTACAAATTTATTAACTTCAAAATTTCACTTCTGCTCAACTTATTTTCTGCCCTTGTGAAATCAGACATAACCTTAAATCACGGCATAGAGACAAACAAGGTATGCTGTAAACCAGTGATGCTATGTACCTTTAGTGACATTCCCCTTTCCAAATGACGAAATTCCCCTTTTTCCCCTATTTCAATGACGAAATTCCCCTCATTTTTCCCCTTATAAAAACAACGAATTTTAAATAAAGAATTCATTTATTAAAACCAAAAATTATTGTCATCTGGACTCATGTTAAAGTCTTTTAAAAGAAAAAAGCACAAATTAGGAAATAATTTTATATTTTGGAAAGCTTTAACAAAATACTCGTTAATTGTATTCCCGATAACAACGTCACGGGTCTCCAAACAAACGTCAAATAAGATATGAAAAGAAGCCGGGATTCACAATTAAATAATAATCAAAGCAAGTCACAAATTTATAAATCAAGGTAGTTCGTTTGCTTTCGAGCTTAAAATGATCCTGTCCTTAAATTCGGTAAAAATTATTTCCATATTTTGAATTTAAAAAATATAAAAATATCTAAAAATGGGAAAAAACGAAATCAAGTCGCGACTGGAATTCGATTTTTGTATTCCGGGCACTTTGCCACTGGTCCATGCATTCTTCTGGTGAATATTGGTCGAAATTAGTAGGTACATTAAGCCAAATTTTAAAGATGACCAAGAAATTACCAATTTAATTGATTTTTACATAATTTAAACAAAGCACTTCTGCTGATTTACAATTTATAATATATTTAAGAAATCCGAAAAATGAACAAAAAATATGTGTCAATGAACTTTCATGGAAACTACTTTCCATCAAAGTCTTTTAAAGTAGTTTAAAGTAATTACTTTGAATAAGATGAGAAATGGTACTTTTTAATGTGCTTTTTTCAAAACGGTTAAAAAGTACACTGAAAAATCGGTTAAACGACAATTCCAAAGTCCTTTTAAAGTGCTTTCGTTTAAAAGATTGGTGTGTACTCTACAATTGCAATAAGATCATTATAAAGTGGCAAATGCATAAATAAGGGTATTTCTTTCACTCTTTACCTTTGCCTAAGCTTGGAATTGTTTTTAATTATTTGTACTTCAACTTTTCCGTAATTTTTTAAAAGTATTTCGGATTTAGTTGAAAGGCGAAGATTTTCCCCTCGTTGTAAATCGTTTCCCCTCGTTTTGAAGCGTTTTCCCCTTTTCCCCTTTTAACAATTTTTATAGTCAAATTCCCCGCAAAAAGGGGAATTCCCCTCGATGTAGCATCACTGCTGTAAACTCAAATCTGACATTTCGTTGCTACGTCACTTGTGCCGATTAGTTCGTCAAGTGCAGAAGGAATTTTGTATTCTGGGTGGTTTTTTTTAAATTTGTGCGATCTAAATAAGATATTTGTAAATTAGTGGACTGATTGCATTAAATAGTGATCAATAAACATAAAAATTATTTAAAAAAAATCGGCACAAATGACGTCACACCTGACTATCAAAAGTTTACAGCATACCTTGTTTGTCTGTATGCCGTGACCTTAAATGTCAAATCATTTGCAGTTCCAGTCGCAGCTCAGATTGTATGAGGTTTTTACATACGACTTGAGTTGCGATTTTCCCCGCTTGCATGCAACTGGCGTTTACACGAGCGATTTCCCTGAGATGAGATTCGGCATGCGACTTCGAGTCGCACGTCTAACCGTGGGGTTAGGCCCGTTTGCGCGTATTATTCTTAAAAAATTAAGTTTTGGTTAGCCTACTTAAACCGTAGAAGTTCTTCGACTTAAATTTTTTAAGTTGTACATAAGTTGCTAAGTTTTGTTAAGTTTTGTTGGCACTTAGTGCAATAACATACAAATAACAAAGATAAAGATCAACAACGCAAATTATCGCTTCAAAATTATCCATTTTTTATATATTTTTCTACTTTAGTTCACTTTTAATTTTTCTGTGTTTGTCTCACAACGCAACAGACCACGCTTTTATTGTGCTCAACCGCTTCTGAACTGCGTTGCGTGACAGTTCGAAGCGTCCTTAGTTCGGGCTTGGTTGCGTTCATTGTGCTCCAAGGGTTTAACTTATTGCCACAGATATTTATTGCAGCTAAATTAAGTTTAAATTTTAAACTCGAAAATTTTAAAATTTGTGAATAACAAAAGGCGCGTTTTTTTCAATTTTCTTAATGTATATAGAGCATTCACCGCTGTTCTGGAACCCGGCGTTACGTTAGTTTATTCGATATTCACTCGCTTGGTACTCGATATTTCATTTTTGGTGTTCTGGAAAACGCAACGTTTCGTTTGAGTTCAACCGGGAGTAACGCCTCGCAACGTATTCGATTTTCGTTGTTCTGAGATTCGCCGGGAGCTGATATTTGAGGTTAAATTGCTCACTTCAGTTTTCTCGCGTTTGGTGTTGGCCGTGATTGACAAAATACAAGTTTGGCAAATATTTTTCAATTTTATGAATCATAATTAATAAAGTGTTTTATTCAAATAGGAGTGGAACTCCAAGTTTAACAAATACTTAACCCCATTACGTTCGAAGAATCTCTCAGTAACCTTCTTTGGTTCCTCGGTGAATTTACCTCGTCCTGCCTCATTAACAAAAGTAATTGGAGTGTTAAATCCATTTTCAAAATTCTATCAAACGTTTTCACTCGCACAAGCAAAAAATAAACACAATCAGCTGATTTTTGACACTGCATTTGCATGCGATGTTTGCCGTATTTTTTAACAGCAAACGCCGTTTTCCAGAACACCAATCGCGTAGCGAATCGAATCGAATGCGGCACGTTTAGCGGGCTAACGCCCGGTTCCAGAACAGGGGTGATTGTTTTCGAGACAAACCCCAGCTGCCGGTGTAAATTTCAAAAATCATCTGATAGATTTTTAAGATTTTACTGTGATCCCAGTAAATTATACTAGAATTCCCAGTAAAGTTACTGTTAGTTTTCCAGTGTGAGAATTTTACTGGGAATACAATCCAATATTTACTGGGAGGAACAGTAAATTTTATTTTCTGGTGGAAAACTATAAAATTTACTGTACTACATCGTGGTTGCCTTTTTACTGGGCTCCCAGTAAAATCTACTTTAGAGTTAGAGTGTGTATTCCGCTTTCCTCCCGCGATAGAGCAACGTCACATTCGACTAAATCTATATATATATAAATGGATGTTTGTCTGTCTGTCTGTTTGTTTGAGATTACAAAACTCAAAAACGACTGGACCGATTTTTACGCGGTTTTTTGCAAAATGATCTGCGTTGCCAGGAGCAGGTTTTTAGCTATGTAGATTTTCAAAATTCGAAACGGAAGGTCCTGTAAGGATAATGAAAATATCCTTTTTCCCATTTCTCCCCGGAAAAATTTGCATTATAGGGTTTTTGGGGTCGCTGATCGCGAATCCGGTGTTAGATTTTCAAAATTCGAAACGGAAGGCCCTGTAAGGATAACACAAATATCCCGGAAAAATCGGCATAAGGGGTTTTTTTTTGGGGCCGCTGATCACGAATCCGATATTAGATTTTCAAAATTCGAAACGGAAGGTCCTGTAAGGATAACATTTTTTTTCCCAAAACTTTTTAAGTTATTTATGGCTTTTTGGCATTCTAAAATTTATACAAAAAACTTTTAGCTGCCAACGTAGGGTCTGCTAGTAGTTTATATAAACAGAAACTACTTGATTTTTTCAGTATTTTTACATTCCTCGAGAACGGGGGCAGATAGAAATTTTCTGATCAGTACGAAATCCGTTTTAAGCAAAATTTTGAGGATGCCAGTGCATTTGTCTGTCGGTATCTTAAAAAACTCGAGAACGCGTTGAGCTAGAGAATTGGAATTTTTTGTAAATGAGTTTTACGAAGATCGTAATTTTCTATACACTCTTGGAAAAGTAACGTTTGATATAACGGGTACCTCTCATACAATTTTTTTTAAATACAGTATTTTGAAAAAATTTGAAAACTTTTGCGCTTTTATGAAAAAAATGTATTAAACCAAATTTAAAGTAATAAAATTATCTAGATCACAGCTGATATTTTTTTTTTTATATTTTAGTGCTAAGATTTCTGTTTTTTATACCCGTATATTAACTTTGCCTTACCGTTTGTAACGCCAAGATCCCGTCATCGCACAAAAAAATGAATTACACCAGTGTGTTTAGAATGATAAAAATATTTAATTTTTGCATGTCCGTCCGTCTGTCCGTCTGTCTGTCTGTCTGTCCGTCTGTCTGTCTGTCCGTCTGTCTGTCCGTCTGTCTGTGGCGCGGATTGCGGGCGCACGGATTGAGCTAGAGACTTGAAATTTTGCGCAGATCCGTTTTTCGTAAAATGCGAGGCTTAGTTCGTTAATGGGCAAAAATGGACCATTAAGGGGGGTACCCCCCATACGAACGAAATCGTTTTTTGTGAATATCTCAAAAACGGTGCATCTTATCAAAAAAGTGAAAGAACAAAAGTTATTTAGGATATGATTCTACATAAAACTCCCATACATTAAAATCCGATTGGAATAAATTTTAAAAAATCTTATTGGAAAGTTTGACTTCAAAGTGGAATTTTGGTATAACTGTTCGAATTTTGATACGAATATCACCATACGGGTCTCCAATGATTGCCAGATTGGCAATTATAGCATTTGTTATGTTTAAATAGTAGGTACACAAATATGACATTTTAAAATCTTTTAAGTCCACACAAAAAATCCCGCCAGTCGATTCGTCGTCTTAAGTTTCGATTATTTGGAATATACAATAAATCGTAAAAATATACAGCTTGTCGGTGCCATACTGTGATATTCTTACTAACTTGTTGAAGTTCTATTGGAAAAACATTATGATTTCCTTCTTTTTTTTTGATAAAGCCAGCAATTCTTTACCCCTTTTATGTTGCATGTTTTTTGTTTATTTTCATTTTCGGCATAAGCAAATACTATAGAAAAAAAAGTATCCTAGTCACTTTGGGTATAGCTCTAAGGACGAAAAGTCGTACATGAAAGTAATATAAAAGGAATCCAGTAAACAGAATGGTAAACAAAATGGAAAACCATTGGGAAAAAACATCAAAAAAGGATTCTATCCATATCTCAGAATTTCTTCAGCATAAATATTTATATTTGTGGTAAACACAATATGTGTATTGCCACATCGAAAAAAAATATATGGAAATTGTATAAATAAAAATTAAATTGTGCGTGGTTAGGGAGTTGGTATTGTTTTTTTTCATTATTTGCGTTTGGTTGCGTTTGCCAGGCGACAATTTTTTTGTTCCTTGGATACCAAGGATTTGTTTTGAGATTGACTTTTGGTTAACACATGAATCAAGTTTATTTTTTCAAAGATGTTTTTATAAAATATTGATGCCTACTGATGGAAATATTTTTTTTTAAATGTTTGCTTCTCCTTCACTGAAATAAAAAGACTTTTTTTTTGGTTATATAGAAAAGAAAACGTAATAACGTGAAACATGAAGATTCAAATCGTTCGAATTCAGGTTAATCTGAACCAATGTTTTCGAAACAGTGATTTATTCTTAGGTTTTAATAATTTTATTCAGGCAAAATAAACTGCTGCTAACTTAGGTGAATTTCTAAGGATCAGAAAGTAATTTTACTGTATTTACACATCACATTTCTGAGATTTCCACCTATCAGCATATTATATTGGTATACATACAACCTTCAGCAGATATGCAAATACCTGGTAATAAAAATGTCAACGTTTCGCTTTGGGTTATGTTCTCAAAACAAGTATACTTTTGTAATGCTGGTGTCATAACAACATAATACACATTTTCTTGTTTTCTGGATAATATGAGGTTTGAATAAAATCTTCTTGTTTACATGATCAGAAAACAAATAGTTTTTAATTGAGAAAAGTTTTCTAACTATAATTACTTTCTTTGATAATGAAAAAAAAATTGTGAGTTATTCTGACAAAAACCTTATTGCAAGAATTATGAAGTTCTCATAAGAAAAGTTTTCTTATTACTTAAGAGCAGTTATAGAAATACAAAAAACACATACATTATTTTATAACGATGTAATTAGTTTTTTTTTGCGTCCACTAAAACTGTGTCCCATAAGACCACAGATATCGGAATTAGAATAGATATCGTGTTTTGCTATCTCAAATGGGCCACTGAAATGTCAAAATATTATTATGGGGAAAGGAGATAAATATATCATGCTTCGTTTTGGAATATAGAATGTTTGTAGTTCACTTAAAAGCTAAAATTCATTTTTAATTTGAAACTTGATAAAAGCAAAGTTGGCAATTCTGGATTCATTTCACTATGGTATGCAAATAAATTTTAGGCTTATGAAAATAGAGAAAGCATTAGTGTTTTTGGCCCATTTCTTTATACGGGCTTTTCAAGTAAGGCGCATTCTATGGGATATATTTCTGTGCATAAGACCATTAGCAGTCAGAGAAATCTGTAAGAAATATGTTCTTTGGTTTAAAGCAGTGGTGTCCACTATTGGCTCACTAAGCACCTCACATGCTTAAAATTGTTATCCATAACGACAGAGAATTTTACGCAATTATGACCAATATTATCACACTTTAAGTTGTATCTCTAAGCGAGGGCGTACACGGAGCAACTTTCGGTCATCAGCATGCCGCAACTTCACCAAATTGTTGGAAAGAAACGAGTGCGGCAAGAGGGGAAAAGTCGCCACTCGAAAAGTGTTCTTCTCGTCTTCTTTTACGCACACAAACGAAGTCGCTCGTGTAGCACGTCAGCATGCATGTGTGCGTAATTTCATTGAGGCAGTCGGTGCTTAGCCACCGACTCGTAAACATATCCCAAATAAACAAAAATTGAATGCAAATAGTGAAATACTAGTTCCAGGTAGTTTTATTTTTCAGGTAGGTAGGTAAATAACAAATTACCAGTCCTTATTCTTCTATTGTTGGCAGTTTCTATTTTGGCAATTAATGTTACCATAGTTTAACTAGTTAGGAACCCTAGGGATTTTTACGTGTACCTACGTTGGAGTAAACATAACCGATATACTCGTGAACGCGCTTTTCTTTCTGTCCTATGCGGAAATTACCAACAAAACACAACACATGTAAAACCTAGCCACATTTTTATACACCACCAACACATGCAATCTCCCGCTGGCGAAAGATTGCATGTGTTGGTGGTGTATGAAAATGTGGCTAGGTTTTACATGTGTTGTGTTTTGTTGGTAATTTACGCATAGGAAAGAAAGAAAAACCGCGTCCACGAGTATATCGGTTATCTTTACTCCAACGTAGGTACACGGAAAAGTCCCTAGGTTTCCTAACTATAGTTAAACCACAGTATACAGTAAACAAACTTCATACATTAAATGTGAAAATAACCTGTGTAACCGAAAACGAATAACCCAGAAATACCCAAATCTAGGCATTCTAATTGGTTAGAAAAATCTTAAATTTTTGGGGTACAAAGAATGAACAAGCAATATGACCACAAAGGAATCTAATAAAAGTGAAACAGAGAAAGAAATATACTGTTAAAGATGAGAGCCGCAACGACGTTACCAGATTAGTCAGTTGCGAAATGTATTTTTTGCCTTAGAAATTAAATACAATTCTAAAATAAGTTGCAAATTATGTTCGTTTGCATATAGAAAATTAGAAATTCAGTCCAAACTGGTACTGCATTTTTTCTCAAACGTCATTATTGCTTTGAAATTAGCATCACGTCATTTGTAAAATGATTTTGATGGACCGAAGATTTGATATTAATTGCTTTTCTACTATATCCTGACAATTTAAATTTTCTATCCAAATTTTCAACCTAAAATGAAGAATATTTGTACTTTTATAAGAAATGGTGGTCAAAACAGATTTCAATTTTTAAATTTCCCTCCTCTGAAATATAAAATCAACAGCAGAAAAATCAGATACGGCAATGCCGCTTGCAATTGTTTCTTTCAGTTGCTCTGATTTGATGGGAAACGAGTCGGGTGGATTTCGGTTTCATTATTTTTCTCAATTTCCTGTGAAATGAAGTGAGTGATTTAAACAGAAAGTTTATAATTTAGTATTTTTCCATACTATTTCGTGTATTCCGCTGATAATTGATTTAGTATTTAATCTTTATGCCGACTAAATTTCACGCAAAACACATTGCGAAATGCAAAAGATACCGATCAGCTGTGTCGCTTTTGTTTACAAATTTTCGGTTACACGCATATATGGCTGTGCTGTTTGCTCTCGTGTTTTCTGCCTATGAATATGGTGTGTTTTCTTTACTCTTACATAGTAAATTGGGTTATTTTCGAGTTTGCTTACTGTATACTGTGGTTAAACTATGATGTTACCTCGGTGCTAGCTAATAAAGGAATGAACTGGAAATACAACACATATATGAGAACCACACACACATGAGCGATCGCTTGTTGTAAACAAGTTTCTCCTACTAAAAAGTGAAGAAGCGTGTACGTCGGAAAGGTAATTTGAGGACCAAAAGTTGCCGCGACGAGATGAACCGTGTGCGTTCGCACTTAAAAGACTATGCGGGGTATCAAACAGCGGAAGAAAAATGAGCTTATTCCGTGAGTCAGACGCTGCATTCGTTTAGTAGCATTTCTACTGTTAATGCGAGTGGTAGCATAGATTAGAGAGTTACTATAGATGAGAAGAAAACGCATTTTCCCATATACTTACGTAGAGTAAATAGCTGCGCTAGTGGAATATTTTCTGATGGCATCGGAATTCCTTTTCACTCCTTCACGTTCAATTGGAATGCACAATTGACTCATACGACACAAACACAAACATATCCGGGGCCAGCGCTTTGTTTACATTCGTCGATGGGAATCATTCGTAGGCGCACAGGTTTTCCATTTTACTATTATTTATGTTTTTATAGCACGCAAAATGTCCGCGAAAAACTATGTGCAATGTATTGTTAGGGAATGCTCGGCGGACAGCAAAAAAAATCCCAAAAGAAAGTTTTTTACACCATTTCTCACACAAAAGCAATTCATGTCTTTACGAAGCAAATGAAACAGATGTAAAGTACTCTTCTTCAGGAAAAAATTTCTTCCTCGTTTCTTATCTAGAGTAACTCTCTAATCTATGGTGGTAGTGTGTCATTTTTTGCTCTTGTAGACTGTTGTATAGTGAGGTACAAACATTCTCGCCATGAACTAAGTCAATTTCATTTTTTTATTCTGAATCAAGCAAAAAAATTTATTTTGAGCGCCATTATAATGCTTTGTATTTCTGTTCCAGAGGACTCTGGTCTCTGGCCAGTGGTCTTTCGGTATTCGTGAGATCAATTAATAAAATGAGATTAAAAGGTAAAAAAAACATAACAAAAGCTATAATTGCCAATCTGGCAATTATTGAAAACCCGTATGGTGATATTCGTATCAAAATTCGAACAGTTATACCAAAATTCCACTTTGAAATCAAACTTTCCAAGAAGATTTCTTAAAATTTATTCCAATCGGATTTTGATGTATGGGAGTTTTATGTAGAATCATATCCAAAATAACTTTTGTTCTTGAACTTTTTTGATAAGATGCAGCACCGTTTTTGAGATATTCACAAAAAAAAAAAACGATTACGTTCGTATGGGGGGTACCCCCCCTAATGGTCCATTTTTGCTTATTAACGAAGTTAGCCTCGGATTTTACGAAAAACGGATCTGCGCAAACTTTCAAGTCTCTAGCTCAATCCGTGCGCCCGCAATCCGCGCCACAGACAGACAGACGGACGGACAGACAGACGGACGGACATGCAAAATTTAATTATTTTTATCATTCTAAACACACTGGTGTAATTCATTTTTGTGTGTGATGACGGGATCTTGGCCTTACAAACGGTAAGGCAAAGTTAGTATACCCTTTGGTTTCACCATACGGGTATAAAAATGTCGAAAATTTATTCAAAATCAAATTTTTGTGCTCAAGTGTGTTCATATGATGTCAGTTTGTCACTGAGAACGTGTTGGTCCTGGAATGGGACGATCTCATCAACTTTTTGTGGGAATCCGTTATTCGGAAGTAGCCAACATGGTGGCTTTTTAAAAATCGCAGTTTGGTTTTCTGCTGTTTACTATGAAACTATGCGTTTTTCAATAATATTATGTATGACAAAAGTTAGAGACAATAAAATTTCGTACATTTTGTCTATTGTTAGAATTGCGTATCTCAAGTCGTTATCGAGATATACCGTTACTTCCAGAGAAAATTTGTTTTTTGCGATTATCTCAAAAATAAGATGAATTGAAGGGAATTCCGCAATTTTGTCTTTTACTATTATTCGCTACCTATATTATCATTAAAAATTGGAAAAATATATTTTTGCTAATTGCTTGAAAACTAACGGTTAACTGCCGAAAAAACAGTTAATGACAGAATTAAAGGTATTAAAATTTTCCACATTTTTGCCTTGCGCAGTAAATCGATATATGTTACCGTTATCGAGATATTCAGACTTATCAGAGATTTGGTAAAATAAAAATTCAAATTTTTTGTAAACTAATATTTTATTTGTCACGTAAATTGTGCAGAAACGTAGATTTTGTATAAGAAAGTCATGTGATGTTCACATCAGATATTTTCATTTTGATATTAAGTTTCTCGTTGCACATAAAATTATTAAATTTTACTAACTATATATTTTCTACGTTCAGTTCTAATATCGTATTCAATTTGGATTTTAAATATAATAGTATAGTATATTTGCTAATTTAACTGATAATAGACGAAAATGAAAGTTTTTCCATTTTAATGATGTTTTCATTTACCTAAACTGAGTCAAGGATATTTCCTTTCTGACTTGAAATTACGAGAAGTTGTGAACTTTTAGATAAAACTTTTTTTAAAATGGTAATTTTAGATATTGTTTGTGTAAAAGCATCGTTCAGCACTTTTCCAAGGTGTTTTTGTAGTACAGTAGAACGCGCTTAAATGCAACACGCGTAAATGCAAAACTCGTGTAATTGCACGCAAAATTTGTGCATGGAGGATTTTTAAGCATTTTTCATATAAATATACACGGATAAATGAAACACGCTTAATTGCAATACTTGCTTAAATGCAACCATTTTCACATCCGCAAAAGTATAAATTATATGAAATTTTACACGCTTAAATTCACATGTGCAAAAATGAAATGTAATTACACAAAAAAAAGTGATTATTGTTATTTTAATTTGATAAAATGAATTCTTAATTAGATTCTTTGTTTTTGTGTAGCCTTGTTGAATTTAAATGTTTATTACAGGAATATTAAAGTTGCATGTTTATCTTTTACTCGCATAATTGCACATTAATGTGCATTTATTCGTGCTTCCGTGCTACGTATAAATGCAAAACACGGATAAATGCACATAAAATTCTGCGAAATTCGATGTGCATTTAAGCGTTTTCTACTGTAGTTTATTAAAAGTTTTCGTGATGTTTGTCTCGCTACAATGAATACTACTGAATATAGAACTAAAACTTCTGTGAAAAATATTTTATTAAGTTTAAAAAAAAATATGTTTTACACTTAAAATTGAATATATTTGTATGTATTAGTTTAATCTATTTCAACAACTTCCAAACGTACACGCTCTCATCACTTTATTGAAATATGTATTTGGAGGGCACGTATGATAGTTTAAAATTCCTTTAGTGGAACAGAGCAAATACGAATAGCAATCAATTGGATTAGGTTGAAGGCCAGGACCATATCCATCGCAATTCAATTTGTTGGTAGTATTGGTCACTTTGCCATTTGTTTCTGTTGTCCTTTTCGTATTGATGTTGTCATCAGTTACACTTTCATTAAGGACACATTCCGTTCCGTTGAATTTTTCACCGGAGGCACATCGATACATTGTTGGGTATAAAACTTTCGTACCCCCATCAACCATTGCCTTGCAAATATAAAAAATATTCGCATTCCCGGGCCAGGGTCTGCTATCGCCAGCATTATAGCATTCGTATTGTTTGCTCGTGCATATCGGATCGGACGTTACCAATGAGCATTCACCAGTTTTAACTGAATAGGCTTTATTTCCTCCACAATCGATATTTGCTGAAACTAATGTTGAACTGGCCTGATAGCACATATGGTACTTTTGGCAGTCGTAGGGATCAGGGAAGACGCCCTCTGAAGTACAAGCGAAATTCCCTTCAAAGCCAAATGGATGGCAGGGTCCTGTTCTATTAGAACATCCCCCCTCTTGGAGATTGCAGTAGAATCTATTCTCAATGTCGCAATTTTCCACCGGAACGATAAGCCAGCTTCGTCCCACTCGGACACAAGTGGCCATCAGCTCACAATTTTGGCATATTAAGCCAGGTGTTCCTCGTTCTATACAGGAATTTGTCTCTCTGGGTGAAATTATAAATCCAATTCCGGCGTTTGTTTTGCATAGCTACATAAACAACAAAACCAAAAAAAAAAATTTTGTTAAATATTGCAAATCATGACTAGAAATGAAGCTAGAAATGCTTACAAGTACGAAGACAAATATTTGGGTAGACCACTCCATTATAATGTCAGCCACTACCAGTAACTTGATAGAAACTTGTAACCACAGCCGCAGTGCAAAACACTTTGAATGAGCTTCTATATCTTAGATCCGTACCATCGTCATGATTTATCCCTACCCCAAAAAATATGTCCATAGATGGACTTTGACAATCTTGAGACGAAAAGTAAATATTATCAAACTTTTATCGTATTTGCTGAAAATTTACAGAACTAAAAGTGATTCAAGTGATAGTAAAATGTTCGCCAGTCCTCTTTCCGCACTATATTTTCATTGCAGTGGTTATCAACCGGGTTGTGGTTAATTTTCACAACAAAGTTTAAGAACCGCTTATTTTACCTCCATTGGCCACTCTCTAGTTTATTGTTCCTCTATTTTGGGCCAGACCTCAATGTTATGTGAGCAAAAACAATGAGGGTATTCACAATCCTCTTTTAATTTTCGGTATTCGGTATTTTCGGTAATATTAAAAGACTGAAAATATTCTGCTGTGAACATTCCACAGCACAGATTTGAGAACAGCGATTTTATTTGATGCGTGACCAAATCATGAACTGCAAATTTGATTGTAAAATATGTCACATACCTTTAAATCCATGTTTGATGTATTATTTTAAATTTCTATTGTGGCAACGGCTATCAAAATTGAAAGAAATTGCATTCCGATGAGATAACCAGCGAGAAAATTTGACAACTAAAAACATTACTAGCGCCACTTGCGGTTGATTCTTGATACCGAATAACCGAGCCGGAAAACACGACTCAAGGCATGTATACAATTACCGAATCCGGAAATTCATTTTTACATGAACCAAGTTACCGTCTCGGTAAAAATCTGTTAAATTTGACTGAATTACCGAGCGGTAAATTTACCCGCAATTTAAAAGACGACTGTGAATACCCTGAATGTTTGACTTGAGGTTTTTCAGCAGTCGAAAATGGAGTCGAAGACCTTGTATTTGACGTTTAAAAATATTTCATTCAGTAGAAAAATTTTGAAAAATTTTAAATTTTGATCGGTTAGAATCATCATCATCCTCGGCTACAGCTTTTGAAGAGCCTGGGCCTCCTCAATTGAGGTCTCAAAACAATTTCTTTCCTGCTTTGCGCCTACAGTTTTTACATGGATTGCGAACAATGGATGAATTACAACATTTGTAAGGTTTTTACGTTGCAACCCATCAACAGAGGCAGTGATAGCAATCTAGACCGATGATGTCGTTAGCACCAAGCGGTAACTATCACTACTCGTTTCGTAAAGCACAACATGCCACAGTCGGGAATTCAGCCCCCGACCTCCGGAATACAGACCAAGTACTTTACCACTTGCACTACGCTACGCTAGAATACGAAATTTAAAAATTTGGTTTAAAATTGTCTTCGACGTTCTGAAGGTATGAATATCTTAATATATTATCCATAAACTTTTAGAACATCACCTTTACTTGTTCAATCAAATGATGCTTTTGTAATATGGAAAAGTTATATCCAAATTGTTGTGTCCTTGAATGGATAATCATTTTTCGTTTATTTTAATCGTTCAGCAAAGTCCAACAAACAAATTTTGGGGTTTTATCTTTATTGGTTTGTGTTTGTTTTTGAAAAGGTTTAAAGCCCCTGCCTTTAAAAAACGCACAGAAAAACAAAGTTATTACTAACCAAAACCCTCTAAGCTGGAAAGTGAGTAATGCGGGGCCTGCATGGGTTGTACACATGCCATTTGTCATACTAAAATTGTAAAGGATATTCAAACTCTGGACATGACACCAACCTAAAATATGTAATGTTCTGTCCATCCAATAAGGAACTGTTGACAAACTGCTATCTTATCCCGATGGCATTTAGCATGGCTCCCCAAGAAAGATGACGTAGACAGACAACATATGATGATTGTCATATAAACTTCTTGAATTTGTTTGATCTGACGGACCCGATAAGTTCCAATCTAACATGAACTTCCAATTAAGTAACAATCAATTTCGAACTTGAATCATCAGCCTAGACATTATTATGTATAGAAAGTAGGAGACAGAGAAGCACTTCTAGAAAGTTTCATTGTTCCGAACTTTATAAGGGTTGGTGGTTTTAGCGATGACAACACCTATATGAACGTTTAATTGGCACAATGAGAGACTTTCGTAATATCAATTCGATAGTTTGCTGATTAGAATTATTTATTCCTTTAGTCATTTTGTGCCGGCACTTTACACCTGACACTTTATTCTGCGAATTTTGTTCTTCGACACTAAAATCATGTTCCACAAAAGTCTACATTACGACACAAAACTCAGAAATTTGTTTCTGAAAGACGCCCGAATTCGAATTTTTTCATATAAAACCGTCCGAATAAATTTAAATATTAACAACTTTTAAGAAAAACATAACAAAAGCTATAATTGCCAATCTGCCAATTATTGAAAACCCGTATGGTGATTTAAGTGAACAGCGAACAGTTGTATCAAAATTCCACTTTGAAGTCAAATTTTCCAATAAGATTTTTTTAAATGTATTCCAATCGGATTTTGATGTATGGGAGTTTTATGTAGAATCATATCCTAAATAACTTTTGTTCTTGCACTTTTTTAATAAGATAAATATCTTACCGTTTTTGAGATATTCACAAAAAACGTTTTCGTTCATATGGGGGGTACCCCCCCTAATGGTCCATTTTTTCCCATTAACGAACTTAGCCTTGCATTTTACGAAAAACGGATCTGCGCAAAATTTCAAGTCTCTAGCTCAATCCGTGCGTCCGCAATCCGGGCCACAGACGGACAGACGGACGGACGGACGGACAGACGGACGGACGGACGGACGGACGGACATGCTAAATTCAACTTTTTTTTATCATTCTAAACACACTGGTGTAATTCATTTTTTTGTGTGATGACGGGATCTTGGCGTTACAAACGGTAAGGCAAATCTAATATACCCTTTGGTTTCACCATACGGGTATAAAAAGCAGGTGTAAACGGTGCCTAAGATTAGTATAAAATATCCTGCCGTTTACTTCGAAAGTACCTAATTCTAAATTTCATCACCGAAATCTGTAATTTTAGGAAAATTCGATGTTCAGTGATCGAATTGATAAGAATAGACAAAAATAACAGAAAATTATACTTTTATTTAGTTCATTGTCGATAAAAATTGAGAAACAGGTAACAAATTGAATTAGACAGATGGTAACGAATTGAAATTAATTAAAGTAGGTTATCGAAGTATTCTAAATGACAATTTGTGTGTAAAATTACATTCTTATCGTTTTGTCTTCGATTTTTTTTTTTTTTTGATTTTCAGTGCTTTTCTTTAGTATTCGCTTATTAGAAATTGCCCGTCGTCTTGGCGTGTTAAGTGCAAAATTAGTAATTAACGTGGAATTCATGTTTAAATTATATCAAAATTAATTGTTTATGATTCCAAGAAAATGTCATTAACGGAATTGAATAAGGAATTTGCGGCAGTCTTACGAGAAATTCTCTACATGTCTACTAAGATAGACAATACATATGGTATAAACTTTGATTCCGTATATAAACAAATTAGTTGTGCCAATAATATACATTCACTATAATGACTATTAAGTGAAAATCGATATCGGTTACGTTCAAATTAAAAATCAATTATAAATGATTAAGTGATATCGATTAATGAATTTATCTAATGATAAAACTTTCCCCGTAGATCGAGTCAGAATGTTGCAGTGGCTCAGAACGTTACGACGACTAAATGATAAAGAATTGGAAGTAGTTCGCGTGCGAAATGATTATATACATTATTTAAGAATTATTTTAAACAGTGATCCAATACTCTTTTATACGCCATTCAAGGATGAACCACCAGCTGATGATGAATTGCCGCCATTGTCGGAGGTACTTCTCAATAAGATGACAGAACGTTGTCCCGATTTACCTAGGACAGGTAATAAAACAAAATTACTCTTTTCGTACTAGTTTTATACCGTTTGCATGCGAAGAAGAAATAAACCATTTTAATAAATCATAAGTTGGGAAATAAATCTTTGATACAATTTTTGATTTCATTTTAGTAGTGTTTTACATATAAGTAGTTTTTTTTTATTAAAAAATGAGCTCTTGTACCTGACATTGGTTTTCTTTCATAAAAAACCAAAAAAAACCCTGTTTATTTAGGGTTGAAATTTAATTTATGTTATTAAAACATAAAAAGACTACAATTGCCGGTGGCTAATTGTCAAATACTCTAACGGCCAATTTATTCACTAGGAGTTAAATCGCCTTAACTCCCTTAACTCACCTTTAACATGGAAAATAACGTTAGCTAACTCCCTTAACTCACTAACTCGGCTTAACTCCTAGTGAATAAATTAGGGGTAAATGATGATAGACAAAATGAATTTAAAAAAAAAATCATTGTATAAAAGAGGGAGAAAGGAGTGGTCCGATTGGATTTTGATGCATGGAACGGTTATGTAAAATCATATTCCCTTAAAAAATTTTCAATACGACTAACCGTATTTGAGAAAATAAAAAAAAAGTATTAAATTTGTGTTGGAGAAGGGGAAAAAGGAGTGGTCCCACTAGATTTTGATGTATAAATAAGTTATGTAAAATCATATTATAAACACATTCCATCTTAATCAATTTTTCGATACGATGCACATTTTTCGAGAAAACAGTAAAAAAATATTCCATTTGTATGGGAGAGGGAGGAAGCGGTGGCCTGATTGGATTTTGATGTATGGACGAATTATGTAAAATCCTATTCGAAACACATTTTACCCTGAAAAATTCTTCAATATGACTAGCCGTTTTCGTGAAAATTATAAAAAACTGTTTCGTTTGTGTGGTGGAGGGCGAAAGTATGATCCAATTTTGCCCGTTCTAGAACTTAGCCTAGTCATTTATGAGAAACGTACATATATAAAGTTTTAAGACTCTAGCTCAATCCCTCCGAAAGTTCACGGGTTGATGGACAGACGGACAAACAGACGGAGCGACGGACAGACAGACAAACAGACGGACATACGGACGGACATGCGGAAATCAAAATCTTTTGTCATCCCTAACACCCTGGTGTAGTTAATTTTTGTGTTCGACTATATGATTCTCATATAGAGTATAAAAATGTACTGAAATGAACACTGAACTGACAGTTAGTTACGATAAGCACTGAGCGTACTACAAACACGGACACAATGGTCCTAGATAACTTCGTGAAACACAGACGAACTGAAAAACCACCTGGCGGTTATAGCCAATGCAAGGGAGAACGTCGAATCTACCCGAAAAAACCAGAACGCGGACGGCTCAATCGGTGTCGGATTACAGAATGTGCCGAACCGTAGAATGCCGAACTAAAGAGCTTCAACTGTAATAACATTTTGAGGTTTCGCTTTTCATTTTTTCTTTTCAAATCTTTCACCCCTTAAAAGGATCGACTCCCTGAAGGAATAATTATATTTAACTATTTATTCACTCTGTTTAATTTTTAATATTTTAATTGATTTTTCGTTTTTTTTTTTTTCGAGGTCCACTTCAACCAATTATGTGTCACAAAACTGAAGACGGCAGAGCTTTTATGACAGTTAAAAGATGTCCTGACGGCGGAATTTTTTGCTACTTGGCGGTCGCGCCCCACAATTTAATAACCGAATAAGAAATTCACATTTTTATATGAAATTATTTATCAAACATTAATCTACAAGCCAGAAAAATCGTTAGTGTAATCCTACAAAATACGATATTCCTGATGGTGTAATGCAAAGAGCAGAGCGTAAGGATTAAAACAAGAGAGAATTTTTTAGATTGAAAATTTTCAACATAACGTGAAGTCTGCAGAATGAACAAGGACATGTTTTTAGTTGAAAAAAGTCAAATCATACACACTGGAACATGTTATAAATCTGCATGGTATCAAGTCTGATATCTATTCATTGTCAATAAAATCCCTGATCGATCGATTTATTTGTTGTATCTACACTTTTTTTTTTAAATACAAACATGTTGGATACAATGGTTTTTTACGTTTCAGTTAGTTTGAAATAACTGTCAGATTTTTTTTCAGTCTTTCGTTAAAAAATCGTGCTGTTTTTTATGCGAGTAAAAACACTTTTAATCCATGGTTTAGCTGTCGGATGTAAAATCACATGAACCGAATGAGTGAAATAAAAGAAAATCATCGTTGTTTGTGAGATTTGCATACCTGATTCGTATGCATATTCCGAAAAAAAAAAATGAAACAAATTTACGTTTAAAACATAGCATACTTTAAAATATTGGGAACTAAAGGGTCTTTCAATAAGGACATAACCATTTTGTATTTTAATAAAAACGCACCCTAAAACTTTTTTTATGATCTGCCAATGCTGAAACTTCAGTCAAGGTTTACATTTTTATCATGGTGAAGTTCACGAACGAGCAATGCCACACAGGTGGTCAAACAATTGATCTATTGAAGGCGAAGTTCGGTAATCGTGTAATCTCGAGAAATGGTCTGGCCACCTCGCTCATGCGATTTAACGCCGTTGGATTTCTTTTTATGAGGTTATGTTAAGTCGTTGGTTTATGCCAACAAGCCAAAAACGTTAGAGAAGCTGAGGCACAATATCGAACGCGAAATGGCCAACGTTCCGGCCGATATGTGTGGAAGAGTGGTGGAAAATTGGCTCCAAAAAATCAATCAGCAAACGTGCTCGCGGTGGCCATATGAACGACATCGAATTTCATACTTAAATGTAAAATGTCCACTACATCTGGAATAAATTTCAGCCCGATATCTCAATTATTCTGTGTTTTATTTAAATACAAAATTGTTGTGTCCTTGTTGAAAGACCCTTTACAAGAGTTTTTAAAAGTGCAAAATTTTGAATTTGAATAATTCTTAATTAAAAGCTTTTACAGTAGAATCCCGATAATTCGTATTTCAAGGGACCAGCAAATTCATACGAATTAGCGGGATATACGAATTATCGGGGTACGAATTATCGGGATTCTACTGTATTTAGCTTGCCTTCGTGTCTGTTTGTTTGTTTTTTGCCTGATTATATCCGTATGGTGAAACCAAAGGGTATATTAACTTTGCCTTACCGTTTGTAACGCCAAGATCCCGTCATCGCACAAAAAAATTAATTACACCAGTGTGTTTAGAATGATAAAAAAATTGAAGTTTGCATGTCCGTCCGTCTGTCCGTCCGTCTGTCTGTCTGTCTGTCTGTCCGTCTGTCTGTGGCGCGGATTGCGGGCGCACAGATTGAGCTAGAGACTTGAAATTTTGCGTGGATCCGTTTTTCGTAAAATGCGAGGCTAAGTTCGTTAATGGGCAAAAATGGACCATTAGGGGGGGTACCCCCCATACGAACGAAATTGTTTTTTGTGAATATCTCAAAAACGGTGTATCTTATCAAAAAAGTCCAAGAACAAAAGTTATTTAGGAAAGTTTTACCTCAAAGTGGAATTTTGGTATAACTGTTCGAATTTTGATACGAATATCACCATACGGGTCTCCAATGATTGCCAGATTGGCAATTATAGCTTTTGTTATGTTTTTTAATTGATTCTTCACAAAAGACCGTTCGTTGGTCAAACCATATTGTATTATATACAAATCGAACTAAACCAGTCTATTATCTATAATTGTCGACGGGATTAATTGTTTGAATTACACCCAACTCTCTTTTTACACGGTAGATACGTTCTTCAGAAATTCGTGTATAAAAAGCAGTGTAAAAAAGACATGGAAAAAAGTAGTCAAATTCTATGGATTCTAACACCAGATTCGTGATTTGCGACTTCAGGGACCCCCGTCAGCCTCCTAACTGATAGGCTTTAATCAAAAATCAATGTTTTAAGACATCAACTTCGTCCTCATCTCCCGTTTACCCGTTTAATTCGTGCGAAATTTCATTGCAATCGGTTCAGTATTTCGGGAGATCTTGTGATGCGTCAGTGGTATTTGGCTTTTTATATAATCGGCATAAGAATCATATAAGAAGTATATTAGATTTAGATTTAGTTTGTAACGCATTGAACCAATCGCCAGACAGAAACATAAGAAAATCTCCTAAATATGATGACAGACGAAATGTGTATTTTTCCAAAATCCATTTGTATAGAAGCCGGGGAATGGTGTGGTTCGATTGGATTTTGATGTATGGATGAGTTATATAAAATCCTATTCTAAACACATAAATTTTTCAATATGACTCGCCATTTTCGAGAAAATGGCATAAAACTCTTTCGTTTGTATAGGGGAGGGGGGAAGGAATGGTCCGATTTTGCCCACTCAAGAACTTAGCCGACCCATTTACGAGAAACGTAATTATGTAAAATATCAGGTCTCTAGCTCAATTTATTCAAATGTAATTGGGGTTAACGGACGGACATACAGACAGATATGCGGAAATCAAAATATTTTGTCATCCCTAACACCCTGGTGTAGTTCCTTTTTGTACCCGATGATTGGTTCGATGCGTTACAAACGGTATACTAAATTTAATATATGTAGAGTATAAAAATACAGCACCAGAATGTTTGGAATTGATTTCCTCTTTTTCATCTGTCTGTCTCTCCGTCCATGAAAACGATAACTCTCGAACGAATTGAGATATGGACTTAACATATTGCATTCTGATAAGAGGCTGGGCTAAAATCTTGAATGGAAAACATTGCATCATTCCTTCCGCGTCCTTTATGTTATATCCATAGAAATAGGTTTTTGCGATTTTCTCGAAAATGGTATGTTGCATGGAAAAATTAATGTAGGCAAAATGTGTCTAGATTATGATTTTACACAACTTTTCCATATATCAAAATGCAATCGAAACACTCCTTGTTTCATTCAAATGGAAAATTTCCAAAAAAAAAAAAATTGGGATTGTCTTCATATCAAGTTGACAATTGTGGCTTCTTTTATGTTTTTTTATTCCAGTTTTCCTATCGTATATAACAACCCCTCTAAAAATGGGGGTCGTGACCCACCGGTTGACAAAAAGTGCCCCAAAATTTGAACCAAAATACTCGAAACCGGAAAAAAAAATTTCAAAAAACTTCAATATTCTAATCAAAAGGTAATATTGCCAAACAGGGAAGAGACTCAAATTCAACAAAGTGATAAAATTTATGATTATTTTACCGAGAATAAGAAATTATTTTTTTACGGTCGGTAAATTTAATACGAATTGATGAACTGCGAAAAAGTGTGAACAATTTGAGAGAGTGATAAAAATTAAATTTTACCTTTCCCCAACATGGGTTTAGAAGAAGGCATCAAATCAATGAAATTGATAAACTTGGGTAAATATCCCCATTTACGAAGACGCGTGGTAATCAATCAATGAGGTCGAATGATAGCAGCTTGGTGAAAACATCAGACATCTTCATTGCGCGTAAATATCGATTTTTATTGAAAAGAATCAAAGTCAATTTATATTCGAAATTGATAATCATGGGAACCATTTGGAAGTATAACTTCTTTACCACGAATCCGAAACCCTGTTGCGTATTAGTCAATTTATCAATCAATTTGTGAAGCGTTTAATACCGACAAAAAAAATTTTCTGAAGTGAATAATTCCTTTCAAGAGATCAATAAAAACTTCCAAACGAACTATAAATCTTTCTCTAAGTTCTTGAGTTTCCCTTTTGCTAAGTGAAGTATATCTTACACAAATGAGGATTATTTAACGGGATAAGGGATAAGAAGCGAAAAACAAGGCATAAAATCCTGTTGGTTGGCATGGCGTATTATATCCTAGATACCACTTCAGGTTTAATGGCATTTAATTTGTTTTGCTGATTTGAAAGTCTAGTCATACATTTGCCAAAAAGATAATTTCTTATTAGAACCGCCCTTGTTATTACGTCGAATATTTCTAGATTGAAAGTTTGTTTGTGCTCGGATTATAAGAAGCCAATCTATATAAATATATATTACTTATAATAGTATGATCATTGAAATTAATCATTTCTATTGTTTCAGTTGAAATTCATCCGCTTATCCAAAATTTTCTAGGTTCTATTCTCAATTGGGTAAAGCCACCCCTCCACCAATACCGTCAAACTTTTAGATATGATTAAATCGCCTCCACGGGTACTTGTAATCTTTGGAGACAAATTACAATTTTAAGTCGATAAAGTCACAAAAACTTTTCTGTCAAGCAAATGAAATTAATAATAGGAAACTCTTGTCATTAATTATACTCCCTTTAACAAATATTTCATTTTTAATCAAATGAAAATTTGTATGGTTGAAAATTTCGTTGTTTTAAACTTACTGATCAAAAATGAAGTCACATTCGATTTTATGTGGAATTTTTTTTTGCCTAGAACTCATGTATATTTTAAAATATTCGTTAAAGCTTATCTTGACTTTTTTATACGTTTTATTTAAAAAAAAACTTTTTAGTAACTACGAATGATATTAAAATATATAATATTATTAGTCAATTATTTAAATATGGTACATTTGTGAAAAAATGTGTGCATTTATTGTCTTAAAACCAGATATCTTAGGTAGTTTTTGGATTACCACAAGAAGATTGGCATCTAAATGCAAATTTTGTTCAAAAATATTAAATGGCATAATAAATGGTATTTGTTTGTTGCCCGAAATATAGAAAAAGGTACCTTGGATCGATTGTACCTTGGTTCGAGTGCCATTAAGGGTAAACCGCAAAAACATCCTCCTATGAATATTTGTGTATTTCTATGCGAGTTTGCTCATCCTATTTCTTATCGTCGGCGAGTGTATTTGTGTCCACACACTATCAAATACTGTGTTCGCTACTAGAAACCATTTTTTTCTTAGATCCAGTCAGATAGCACTATTTGAATAAAACTGTAAATTACGCTATGGTATTTTCAGAAATACTATCTTGCCCAAAACGTGGGGATCATAAATTTGTGTGAATATTTTTTTATTAGGTTGATAGCACTGTTTTTGACATTTACGCAAAAATTCATGACATTAGCTTGGTTCAAAAAAGCACATTCGGCGATTTTCATAATGTCTGATTGTGTTGAGTAAAGAACTAGCATTAAATTTTGTTTGCGGAATGATATTTAGTCAACAGACACGTATAAAATGTTAGTACAGACCTCCGATGACCAGTGTATGTCGAGAAAAAGAGTTTTTGATTGGTATAAACAATTCAAAGAAGGCAGGGAACGCGAGCGACCCGGACGACCATCAATGTCAATTAATGAGAACAACGTCAATCAAATCTTAGAACTTGTGCTCAAAAACCTTCGATTAACATCTAGAGACTTTGTTCATATGATTGGCATATCAAAAGGATCGGTTAGCATAATTTAAAAAGACGTTTTGTGGCTTAGACGTGTCACATTTTGATTGGTTTCAAAAACTTTTTTCAGACTTTTACGCGAATTACGCGGAATTGCGACCAATGTCGAACTGCAGCCTCAGTATTCGCCAGGGCACCAATTATGTATTCCGACGCGTCTCTGTCTTTCGACTTCGACGCAGCTTTTAACTCTTGACTTCGCCATATCAGCAGCTTCAAATTTCCTAGAATGACAGTTCGAATCACGTTTCGATTCATAGTGACGATTCCGCGAAATTTCAAGCTGCAGCTATGGCGAAGTCAAGAGTTAAAAGCTGCATCAAAGTCGAAAGACAGAGACGCGTCGGACTACATGATTGGTGCCCAGATTTAGGACCGTGTGACTTCTGACTATTCCCTAAACTCAAGGGATCGCTCCAGGGATACCGTTTCGAGACCATAGAAGAGATACAACGTGAATCGCTGCAAGCTTGAAAGGCTATTCCGGAAAGTGACTTTTTTCGTTATTCTTACAAACTTCTAATGTTTGTCATAATGTTTGTCAACCGCAAAGCTAATCAAATTTTCAGCTAATTCGGTTCAGTGGTTTAAGCGTTATTATGTTGAATAACTTAAAAACATGTTTGTGGGGGGAATAAATGATTGTGGGGAAAAACGGGGGACTTTAGCAAAAAAATACATAGCCTATAACCTGACCAGAGGTGTAAGCAACATATAGGAAAAAATTGCATCGAAATCGGTCCAGTGGTTTTCAACCCAAGTCCGGACATACAGACAGACAGATAGACAGACAGACGTTGCCTTTTATATATATAGAGATATATTGTCGATGTACAAGCAAAACACACTAAATAACTTTTTTAGGGTTTTGAGTTATCGTAACTATGTGAACGAGCTACCGTTTCTCTATTTTTTGGTGAAAATCTGAAAGTCTCCCAATGTCACTCTTCGCCGGAATCAATTTTGTATTTTGAAACAAAGTCCAAAATTACATACATTTATTGCAAACTTACAATGTTTATACTGGATTTTCTCAAAACCAACATTATTGACTTAGTCCGTTTTGCCTGTACACAAACGATATTATAACTTATCAAAAATATTTAGCCAGTTGACTCGCAAATAATAATGAAAATTAAATGTCAATCATCTTTACTATCTGAAATTAACAGAGTTTTAGTATTAATAAAATATTAAGTGAAATGGATTATTGATTAATTTTCGTTACAATAATAGTTCAAGTCAATTTATTAACTATTCTCATGTCTGCGGTTTTCAAATACAAAACCCTTAACGGTACTTACGGGAAATTTAATTAACTTTTCATTGGCAGATTGCACATTTGGAATTCGAATATAATCCAACAATGTCTAGACCAAATAAAATAGAAAAGTGCTATTTAATGGATATCTTTATTTTTTAAAATAATTTCAGTTACGACGGAACTTGTGGTTTGAAATTTGATTTCTGATTTTTCTCGGAAATATAAAGGTAACAAAAAAGAAAAAAAAGTGATATGAACTCGACGTCACCGATTACACAATTTTATATTTTACTAGCTTGCATACCCGTCGTTGCCGGGTTAGGTTTTTCAATTTTTTTTTTTTGATGGTCTATGTTGGAGCTAAACTTCAGGCCAATCGGCTCGGTAGTTTCCCTGCGAAAGGGTAACATAGAGGAAGAGCTAAGTTTCGAGATCACTTCACCCCCTCCCCCCCTTACTCCCCCCACCCCTCGCGCTACTTTTCTGTATGTCTATGTTGGAACCAGAACTACCACAGACACTCATGCCAAATTTCAAGTCAATCAGACAGACAGACAGACACCAACTCATTTTTATACCCGTATGGTTAAACCAAAGGGTATATTAACTTTGCCTTGCCGTTTGTAACGCCAAGATCCCGTTATCACACACAAAAATAAATTACACCAGTGTGTTTAGAATGATAAAAAAAATTGAATTTTGCATGTCCGTCCGTCTGTCCGTCTGTCTGTCCGTCCGTCTGTCTGTCTGTGGCGCGGATTGCGGGCGCACGGATTGAGCTAGAGACTTGAAAGTTTGCACAGATCCGTTTTTCGTAAAATGCGAGGCTAAGTTCGTTAATGGGCAAAAATGGACCATTAGGGGGGGTACCCCCCATACGAACGAAATCGTTTTTTGTGAATATCTCAAAATATGTGCATCTTATCAAAAAAGTGCAAGAACAAAAGTTATTTAGGATATAATTCTACTTAAAACTACCATACATTAAAATCCGAGTTGAATAAATTTAAAAAAATCTTATTGGTAAGTTTGACTCAAAGTGGAATTTTGGTACAACTGTTCGAATTTTGATACGAATATCACCATACGGGTCTCCAATGATTGCCAGATTGGCAATTATAGCTTTTGTTATGTTTATTCATCCGTAAGATTCTTAGCTGGACGAAACTCAAACATTGGCGTTTATCACCACCTCTCATACCATACCATTCGCCAAGAAAATTTGGTTTGAAAGGACCAGTGTTGCAGAGTTATAGTCGAGGGGTAATTTTATTGAAAGCGTTGGAAGCGACAAACAAATACAACCCCATTTGATACCACTACCTCAAACGTAAAAGCTCGAATTCGTATTAATGGACAGCGAATTTACTTAGAGTCTGTTCACATTGGTCGAAATAGTCCGCCTAATTCTGACAGAAACTTGCAACATTTAGGCAAGGTGAGGAAGTGGGACTGAGCCCCACTTCCTCACCTTGCTCTAATGTTGCCAGTTTCTCTCAGAATTAGGCGAACTATTTTAACCAATCTGAACATGGTCTTAGAGACGAACTTCATTATGTGTGCCAAGAATCAGACGGCAGAGCTATAAATGAAGCGTAGCCACATGTAAAAAAATTAACAAAAGTAAATTTTATAAACTGTAGTAAAATATCAGTTGTGATCAACACAAAACTTTCCTCTGCAATATTTAATTTTGGAAAAAAATCTGTAAAAAACAATAAGATAGGGTCAGGTAGGATTAAGTGGTCCGTAGGGAGAAGTGGTCCACCACCAATTTTATTAGTAATAGTGACATTAGAACAGAATATTCAAATCTCATGGGTTGCTCTTGATGACAGCTTGTTTATACCCGTATGGTGAAACCAAAGGGTATATTAACTTTGCCTTACCGTTTGTAACGCCAAGATCCCGTCATCGCACAAAAAAATGAATTACACCAGTGTGTTTAGAATGATAAAAAAAGTTGAATTTAGCATGTCCGTCCGTCTGTCCGTCCGTCCGTCTGTCCGTCCGTCCGTCTGTCCGTCTGTCCGTCTGTCTCTCTGTCTGTGGCGCGGATTGCGGGCGCACGGATTGAGCTAGAGACTTGAAATTTTGCGCAGATCCGTTTTTCGTAAAATGCGAGGCTAAGTTCGTTAATGGGCAAAAATGGACCATTAAGGGGGGTACCCCCCATACGAACGAAATCGTTTTTTGTGGATATCTCAAAAACGGTGCATCTTATCAAAAAAGTCCAAGAACAAAAGTTATTTAGGATATGATTCTACATAAAACTCCCATACATCAAAATCCGATTGGAATAAATTTTAAAAAATCTTATTGGAAAGTTTGACTTCAAAGTGGAATTCTGGTAGAACTGTTCGAATTTTGATACGAATATCACCATACGGGTCTCCAATGATTGCCAGATTGGCAATTATAGCTTTTGTTATGTTTTTTATTAGTCATTGAAGTGTGCAAACGTATATTTACTCACTCTCACAGACCAATGCCAAAAAAAAACAATTCACCCTACCATTTTGAAAAAATCGAAAAATCAAAGTTTTCGATAAATGCCTCAAAATTAAATTTAATGTCAAAAAGTTGGCAATCTGTGAATGCAGAAAGTTAGCTTAGGTCCTGCGCTTGCGATTTGTCTATCTTATCATGCAAAAACTCCAATTTTTGACCATTTTATGCCCATTAATAAAAACGTGGACCACTTCATCCTACCTGACCCTACGTAGAAACCGTGAAAGGAAAAAATGGAGGAAATGTTATTTTCTTTAACATTTTCCTCTAGGGCGCATTTTTCAAATGAAAAATTTCCAAAAATCTGTATTTAAGAAAGATGATATACCTAGCCCACCGCGTTCTCGAATTATTTAAGATACGTAAAACGTACAGACTGACAGACAGACAGTTTCACGGACATCCTCATAATGTAGCCTGAAACAGTTCTCGTACTGATCAGAAATTTTCTACCTACCCTCGCGTTCGAGTCGGTCTCCGTCATGAATACAATACTTTCCCTCTATAGCGGAGGAAAGTAAAAATTAATAAATGTGTTTGCCACCTAAAAAATTAAAAATTGGTTTGACTTTAATTAAGTCATAAAATTCAGTTCTTGAGTTTCGTAGATGATCCCAAGACTCCAGGCGAGAAACTTTAATGCGTATCACGCCCTCCTTATGAGCCAAATTCAATTATACGAAATGATCCAAACGAAAAGTACAGAAAAGAAGAGGAATGAAAAACTAGAGGAAATGATAATAAACACATGTAAGGCGTTCGAATACGCCTGCAGAAAAATGGCCTAGCCGATTGCGAATTTTGGTCACGTTCATATGGACAATCTGTGTTTGGGACGTTCAAGTTTTTGTCAATGAAGCTTTATCTCATATTTTTAAATCTAAATACAGGAATACAAATACTAGAAATATATACCAGGCATGAAAGATTCCGGAGCCTTAAAGAAAATTTATTGTAACTTTACATGGAAAAGTTTTATTCGTTTTCTTTTCAGGGTGTTTGAAAAATATCGGTTGGATACCGAATATTTCAAATTCGATTCATTTTGCATTGCGACATCGTCAGGATTGATAATTTGAAAGCGTGTTTGAAAATATTGCTAATCTACATGTGTGCTTAAATGAATAATATAAGGTTGTGTGCTTGTTTTAAAATGGACATCCAAAGGAGTCTCCACACGTTCAATGTTTATTGACAATTTTACTTGAATGACTTGTAATAAAAGATGTTCAAACTAACTAAAGCTAGCATCAGACGAGCACACAAAACCTTAACACGTGTGATGACTGACGTAATTTTGACGTCACAAAATTGTAACACCAGTTAACACCGTCTGATAACTTAAATTGTGACAGAATTTTTGTTTACACACCGTGTGATAACCTGTGTTACGACAATTTTTTTGACGTGTGTTAAACGAACTTTGCCTCCGTCTGATAACCTTGTGTAAAACGTGGTATGTGTTTTGACATTTTTCGGACTGTGTTAAGATTGTGGGAAAATGTCCCAATGTGTAAACTGGCATGAATTCGTGCCATTTCACACGCACTGTGTTATAGCGAATATCTTAAAAACGGTGCATCTTATCAAAAAAGTGCAAGAATAAAAGTTGTTTAGGATATGATTCTACATAAAACTCCCATACATCAAAAGCCGATTCGGAGAATTTTTAAAAAATCTTATTGAAAAGTTTGACTTCAAAGTGGAATTTTGATACAACTGTTCGCTGTTCGATTAAACTTCAAATAATGCCATATCACCAAACGGGTTTTCAATTATAGCTTTTGTTATGTTTCTATCTGCGACTTCACCAATTGTTAGTAAATTATCGAATTGACCGGCCGACATCCGTAAGAAATTCCGATACAATTCGGGTTCTTCAGAGCGCAATTCCACCATCAATTTGGCAAAGAAACCCTCCTTCTCGCGACGCGACACCCAATCCTTTGTCCAACAACTGCGCTTTCGACCCATTGACTCGTCGTCGTCGTCGTAGTCACTGCTTTCCACAATATAGGCTGCCAAAATCGCCATATCCATCATCTCCTCATATTTCCTTTTTGACATTTTAATTTTATTTTATTTTTCTTCACAAATTGAAAATACCGCACAATTGCTTGTCAAAATTGCTTGAGAAAAATACACAAAATGTCAGAGAGCTATCACACCGTCTGATAGCAAATCAGTGTGTCAGACGATTTCGACTGCTGTCACACGTCTTCCATCATCACACCTTTTGAGACGTTTCACTCCGTCTGATAACTACTCAATCTGCGTAACACAGTGTGTAATTGTGTGACAAAATTTCGTGGGAAGACTAGCGACGTTAACACGTTTTGGGACAAAAATCCGATTGTGTGGAAAAAAATTTCACACCGTCTGATAGCAACACTTTTCAAGTGTAAGGACGTGTCGTGTCAGATGTGTTTGAAATGTGACGTCAGTCATCACACGTGTTAAGGTTTTGTGTGCTCGTCTGATGCTAGCTTAAGTCCAATAATGTTGCCTATAGCTCCGTTATTTATTTTATCCTGCTGGCGGAGGTACCAGCAATTTAACAGGCGTCTAAAAAGACTGCCAGAATGTTAATGAGAAAAAGACGAACTGCTCAATTAAAGCGTAAGTTTAATTCTGAATTCTTCCTAGAGCTAATACGGCTTTTATAGGCGCCGCTTTCTTATTTACAATATTGCACATAATTCTACAAGTGCCCTAATTCTTAAATACATAATTACTTTCTTAAATGTTAAGTAAACTTTTTCTCACGGTGCACTTTGTTGTCTTAGGTTCGAAATCATAAATTATCAAATCGTCAATTGTGTCATCCGAATCAAATTTCATCTTCGATTTGAATGCACTTGACTACCGTATGCTTGTGGACTTTATGTTGAGTCATGAAGTTCACAGCACGAGTAACCCATTGCATGCATACTTATGGTCATGTCATAATTTGTCATCGATTGTTTGTTTTGTTTTTAATTTACGATTTCGATACCATTACAGACTCATGTTTTAAGTAACATTGAACGTTTGGATGCTCTTCAATGTTACGTGTGGAGGCAATTTCCATCAATGTTACTTGACGAAAATTTTCATCAATAATACTTGTCAAGTAATATTGAACGTGTGGAGGCTCCATAAGAGTTTTTATTTTCCTGTTTTATAGAGGAAAACTAGTGTCCATGAATGGAGACCGACTCGAGAACGGGGGCAGATATAAAATGCCTGATCAGTACGATATCAGTTTCAGGGAAAATTATGCGGATGTCCGTGCATCTGTCTGTCGATCTGTTTTTAAGAGAATGCGTTTAGCTAGCGACTTGAAATTTTTCGTGAATTAGTTTTACGAAAACCGTAGTTTTCTATCAACTTTTGGAAAAGTAACGGTAACTCCTTTCATTATTCCGACCATCCTGAGCTTTGCTTCGGCATTAACGGGTCTTCCCTTAAGCTCTGGCTGAAACGATAAAAAAACCTATAACGGGTACCTCCCATACTTTTTTTTTAAATACAGTTTTTTGAAAGTTTATCGAAACCTATGCGTTTTTGGGAAAAATGAATATAACAAAATTCAAAGGATAAAAAATGTTCCACATGTATTTTTGTATCTCCAATTTTTCAAGATATTTGGAAAAAAATCAAGTTTTTGAAGATTTCTAGAAAACTACGCGTTATTATGAAAAAATGCTTATAACTTAATTCAAAGAAAAAAAAGTTTCATACAATTTTTCTTTTAACGGTTTTTAAGTATCTTTAACGGTTCTCAATATGTTTGAAAAAATATCATTTTTTACATAATTTTTCCGAAACTGATTCCTGCCAAGAAATAATTGCAGCCAAGGACAAGAAGCTTTTTGTTCAAATTTATGGCAAAGACAATACAATTTTGTGGCCAGCAGAGGCTGAATTGCCAATTTTAAAGCCCGGCATGGCTTACTATCACTAATTTGTAGTGAAATTAAGCGAGAACTCCAATTGGGTAGAGGCAGCAGCAGAGGCAGAAGCAGAACTTTAGAACACATAGCGTCTTATGTGTTTAGCTCCAATAAAGCAGCAGCAGAAGCAGTGGCAGAAGCAGAAACACATTTTAGCTCTAATATCTAAATTTCTGCTTTCAATTTAACCTCACAAATCGTTGTTGATATTTTTTGCATATATGGACGGAAGTAAATATTTGTAATACTTGAAATGGAGGAGAAATTAATTGAATACTTCAAAAACAACAAAATATTATACGACAAATCATGCCGCGGATATAAATACGTACAACATTTTGACAGGTTTCTGCTATTTTCGTCAGAATTCAAATTTCATTGTGGGACAGAAAGCAGATTCTGCTTCTGCCACTGCTTCTGCCTCTGCTGCTGCCTCTGCTCAATTGGAGTTCTCCCTTAGCGCGATATTACACACGGCAACTTTCGGGCTTATTTAAGCCGGCAACTTTTGGGCTTAATAAGCCAATGTGCTTACATTTGTGGCTTAAATAAGCCAATCCTGTTTGCATATGCTACACAAGTTTACATGGGTGTGTGTGGACTCAAACCATTGAAATTGCTGCTGCTCATATACTTCCCAAGATCTTTACCTGCTGACGGTCAGAACGAAAATCATTTCTGCCTACTACTTTTCACAAACCGGTTCACACGTTTTGCATGTATACAGATTGTCGATAAGCCATGATTTCGAGTGGCAACTTTTCCCTCCTCAGTCGTTTCTCCCAAAAATCGGCTTAAGCAAGCCCGAAAGTTGCCGTGTGTAATAACGCGCTTAATATCCAATAATCAAGGTGTAGTTGATTCATTTCAGGAAATTTTAGAAACTACGATCAAAGATCTAAATCTGACGTACAATCAAATTTACAACGCTGACAAGTCAGTTGTACATCTCAGCTATATGCAGACGTCATCAAGACCTTCAGTGTATGTATGTTTACAAAGAGGGAAGAAAATCAAGTGGCATTACAAGACATCCTTGGTTTATGGAGATTAAAGGAGTCTGCATTCATAGACTAAAAAAACTGTGAAACAAATATTACTGATTTTTTTTTATAAATAATTTTGTTTATTTTACAACATTTTGCCATCAACAATAAAATATAATTCTTGGATGTACTGGGGGTTCGTAAATTTTAATGGAGTTTTTCGGTAATCCAGATGTTTCGATAATACGGATCAGCTTCGTTTTAATTGATCCGCACTAACAAGGTTACACTGCACAAGCGAAATTTTTGAAAATTCCGTTGCTCTCAAAATATTGCTGCGACGAAAATCTGTATTACAAGAAAATAAACAATAAAACAAGAAAATAAATAATAAAACAAGAAAATAAATTGTAAAGCAAGAAAATAAAAAATGGCCTCTTTTTCAAATAGTTTTGCCGCGATTTTCCATCAAAATTTAAAAGTTGATTATCTCAAAACTACATTTGGTACAAGATAAGAATCAAGGGAGGATATTTGTAAAAAAAATATAATTCTTTAACAAAATACTGTATAAAAAATGTGCAAAGCCGTAGATAATTTTCTTCAATATGCCTTAGATACAATATGCCTTGCGACAGTGGACAAATGATAAAAAAAAAGATACAGATATCCTATAAAGCAAACCTGGGAAATATCCAAAAGCCCATTAAAGATTAAAATTTAATGTACTATTTGTACATTAAATTAAATGTACAAATAGCAGAAATGGTTTGTAAAATGTGAATTATTATTCATATAAAATTGTCAGAGCTGTGAAATGTCTATTTTTATAACCTGAAAGTTTTATTATACTGAAAAACCACTTGCTACGAAAACAGAAACCCTCGATAAATAAACTTAATTGTTCGGTAAACAAATGAAGGTTTTTTCTTCGCAAATCCGCATTTTTAAAGAAAATCGCATAAACTTATTCTGCGTTCCAAAAGACAGATATTAAATAACAAATACTTCGAAATTATGGATACAGTTTATAGATATATTTTGTGCGTTTGAAAACAATGCGAATAAATAAATTAGCCACTCAACAAGCCTGTCATAACATTTCTTGTTGCTTCTTTACTTTTATGTATAGTATTTTATGTATTCTTAAGATTATAAAATAAAATAAAAATGTGGCGACTGAGCATTTAAGAGTAGATGAGCATAAAGTAAAATAAAAATAAAAATAAAATAGAAATACAAATAAATATAATAAAAGGGGACAAAATGCACACAAATCTTTTCAATGCTGTATTATTCCCTTTTAAATAACAGAAAACACGACATGACATGACATAAAAATATAACGCAAAAATCCTTGGATAGTTTTCCACAGATTTTCGTATCCTTTACCAAAAGGACGATGCGATGATTCTGTGAAGTTATTCCGACTTAAGTTAAGTTCATGTTCCTTACAGGCATAAAAGTATCTAAAAATGAGTAATTCTCATCATTCTTTGCGACAAGATTGATGTGATAGCTGAGTTTAAATGTACGTACAGAAAATTCTGATGAAAATGTAGAAATTCCCTCCCGATTCTGGATGGGAACTCGTCAAGATGTCACAAGTGTGGAAAGGCAGAAGTGAGCAAGGAATGGATAATTCAATGGGTCGTCTAGCCTTTTCCTTGTTCCGTTTCTGTATACGAAATCTTCGTTTTTCATCATTCAGATATATACGAATATATTTTTAGAAAATTTTCGCTACTCTTATTTGTTTGTCAGCTCAACAATATAAAAGGATGGTTGACATTTTTCTGGAAAGATAAAATAAATAATAAAATAATGTGAAAATGTTTGTTTGCCGATGGCAAAGCGGCAACAACAGAAAAAAATGTGAAAGAAACATCAATTTTTTGGCTCATATAAAATGACAGCATTTTTTGGCTCATATTATGAAAAGTTTTTCTGTAGTTTTGAAATTCAAACTAATTTTCGTCTTTCCCAAAAACATAATAGATCCTTCAGGCCACATAGAATTATTTATTTTTGTCAGAGCTTTATTATTGCCTTTCAGAAAATATGGATATATTCGAAAAAAAAGTTACGCCCCTTAAAAGAATAATTACATTTGACTATTTGGAATTTTACTTTAATTTTTTTTCTTTTATTTTTTCTTTGGAAAAACGAAGCAGTGCTAAATACAAGCTTTATTTGCCCCGTGGGCGCCATTAGATTTTTAAAACGGTTTCCCAGAAACGAAAAAAAATCTGGGTAAAAAAAAGTTATTCAATTCAACAAAATCATATTTAAATTTAAGGCATTTCTCCAACGTAGAACATTTATTTCTCTTCACGTCGTTATTTAAGTTTTCACTCCATGCGTGTTTGAATTTAACTAAAATAATAATTTTAAGATATTGTATTTTTAAAAGATTTTATTTAAGCCTTCTATTATGTCGGGGTCATTTCATGACCCAAAGAAATTCAAACCAAAATTTTTGTTCTTAAAAATTTCAATGAGATCAAATTTCTTTTGACCAGTGAAGCACACAGTAAAACACTTATTGCGGAGATCATGCATAAATTATAGTTTACGATTATTTGGTATGCATTATACGGGGAAATACATGTGGGTCATTTTATGACCCGAAACGTTCTATTTGTGTGAATTTTTTGAACATAAAAGAAGGCTTACCTCCGTTGCACACTTCAGCTAAGCGAGCTCAACTACGTGAGCTAAGTTTCTCGCTGAATGTAAAATCCTTAGCATTTGCATTGGTGACCGCACACTTCAGCGAAACTATGAAACTCCGTCGCCTAGTCATGGGCGAGACGGACTAAGCTCGCTCGCGTAGTTCAGATTTCAACTACGCGAACTACTTCGATGGCATCGCTGACACTCACATATACACACTTTCGGCGTTATACAGTGTAGAATCGGTGTTTGCAAAAGTGTAGTATTTTGTGGACATAAATGTGTAAGTGCCAATTGCATACAACTGATGGCATACATTTATTTAAATATCGCCGCGTAGTTTAGCTCAAGTGTGCAACGATGTGAGCTAACCCAGCTAAGCTATGTAACTATAGCTAGCCTCGCTCACATAGCTTAGCTGAAGTGTGCTACGGGGGTTAAGCTTGCTTTCATATCTGTCTGTCTGTTTGTCAGGGTCAAATCTTGCAAACCAATTTTGACTCACTTCCACTCAACCGATTGACTTGAATTTTTGTACACATACGTAACTCCGATGATAACTTCGTAAGAATAATGCAAGGTCCTGTTTATTTCCTTTAAATATGGTTATATGCATTTTTTTTTAAATAGCGAATAGTTTCCGAGAAATTTTCAAAAAACTTATTTTTTTTTTCAAATATGTTGAGAATCGTTAGAGACACGTATAAACCGTTGAAGCAAAAAATGTAGAAAACTTTTACAAAATTACACAGTAGAATCCCGATAAATCTTATTTCAAGGAATCGACGAATGAATACGAATTATCGGGATATTCCAATTAGCGGGACTACGAATTATCGGAATATTCCAATTAGCGGGATTACGAATTATCGAGAGTAAAAAAAAAACGAAGTAACGGAAGTTTCGTCTGAAATTATGAGACGTGTGCGATCTCAAAGGCAAAAATAAATACGAATTAAGCAAAGCACCGAAATGCAGTGATGTTTTACCAATTATCGACATTTTTTCAAGGCAGTGCAAATTCATATGAATTACCGGGATATACGAATTAACAGGCTCTGAATGACCGGGATCTATTCTATTCACTTTTTCCCAAAATCGAAAGGTGAGGGGCCTCACTTCTCTCGCCTATACTTAAGAAAATTCGCCGCTTAAAGTTGCCGCGTGTAACATAGGCCATAAAGGTTTCGAAAAATGTTCAAAAAACGTTTTTTTTTTACCAAAAATTGTATGGGAGTTACCCGTTATAATTGCCGTTACTTTTCCAAAAGTTGATAGAAAGCCACGATTTTTGTAAATCGCTAGGTCAACACGTTCTCGAGTTATTTAAGATACGTACAACGGACAGACCGGACAGATCTCCATAATTTTGCCTGAAACGGAATTCGTACTGATCAATTTTCTATCTCCCTTTTTTTTTGTTTTTTTTTTTGCTTTACGCACAAGCTAAAAATTTTCAATGATTCTTATTAGTTGATGAATTTGAGGGAAGCTTCCATAAAACATAAATTAGAATTTTACAATCAAAATCTAAAAGTATGTACTTTTATCTAATTGGTGAATTAAAAAGGTCTATAAATCTCACCAGAGCTTGAAATGCACATTTATGATTTACAATGCATAATACAAATAATATTTCAGTTCCATTTCAATTATTCTATTTTTATTATTAATAACAAAAGTATCGTGGAAATTTTATTTTACGCTTAATAGGCAAACTTTGTTGAATTCTCTTCAGCTGAAGGTTAAAAATGTTCGTTATGAATGGCATTAATTCAAATTAAAATCAACATTCATTGAACTAAATGCTTACTATGAACAAATTCAGATGCATTTTCCTATCTATTATTGACTGCGCAGCTGCACATTTTTTAAGAGCTAGACGGATACCGGAGTATTTCCGTTCTCTTTGAAATTCTCTTATAATACAATTTTCCCTTGGAAAAATGTGGATACTATCATGACAATCGACAAGTGAAAGTTATTGAGATGAGTATCCATAAGGAGCTGCAACAGGAGGGTGAGCGCCCTCATGGAGTCTGCGTGGATGATTTCTTATACTAAGGATGGAAAATTCGGTAGTATTCAGGTGTTCAAATAGGATGGATGAACTTAAGAGAGTGGCGGTGTCCAACAGCTTAAAACAGTTGAACTAAAAACATCAGTGCCAATATTGGGTAGCATATGGGATATTGATAGAAGCTTCCCTGGCCACCCACTTGCCCATCACTTACAGTTCGGCTGGGACTATGCGTAAAGCTCCCAACATTTTTGTTTACTTACTCGCATGACGTTACTAAGAAAAACCAAAATGGAAAAAATGATATGCATAATACGAAATCGTATCAGTAGTCATGGGCGCCGGGAACGGGGTGTAAGAAAATAATTAAATAAAAATTTATAAAAATAATACAAAAAATTACTATGAGATTAATATGAGATACATTTCAGGGAAAATTACAAAGATTACACGGGCATCTGGTATGTATTTCTGTCATTTTGCTCATCTCTATGTTATGTCAAAAAACTTTAGAACGCATTGAGCTGGCGAGTTGAAAAGAGTTGAAAACCCAAATCGAATTTTTCAATCAACTTTCGGAAAAACATCGTTAACTATAACGACTATTTCCCATTTTTATACTCTATAGGAGCATATTAGATTTAGTATACCCTTTATAGCGCATCGAACCAATCATCGGACACAAAAACGAACTACACCAGGGTATTAGGGATAATAAAAGATTTTGATTTCCGCATGCCCATCCGTCCATCCGTCCATACGTCTGTAAACACCATAACTTTCAAAAGGATTAAGCTAGAGACCTAAAATTTTTTATAGTTGCGTTTCTCGTAAATGGCTAGGCTAAGTTCTTGAACGTACCAAATTGGATCATTGCTTCCCTCCTCCCCCATACAAACGAATTTCTTTTTGCAATTTTCTCGAAAACGATGATTGAAAATTTTTTACAAGTAAAATGCCTTCCCCTTCCCCTTAAAAATGAAATTTTTTTTTCAATTTTCTCGAAAACGGTGCATCGTAGACTCAGAAAAATGGAGGCTAACTCGACGACCTACATACGGCCGGCGTAATTGGCCTCGGGCAGGCACGCGTTCGCCTGCATGTGGGCAAGTAAAACTGAGTTGACTTGTGGTCGGAGAAATTCTGAAATTAAACCACCAGCAGGTGAAGTAGGGCATTGGGAGCTGCACGAGTTGACCTTAGATAGGTTAACTCTGACCGCTAGCTGGCTTACAGAAACCCCTGTAAGGTCAGAGTTAACCTGACAAAAAGTTGACCTCAACATTTTTCTGAGTGTATCGAAAAATTTATGAAGATGAAATGTATTTAAAATATGATTTTACATAACTTATCTATACATCAAAATACAGTTGGACCACTCCTTCCACCCTCCCCCATACACATTGAATACTTTTTTTCTATTTTCTCGAAATGGTGAGTCGTATTGAAAAAATTATTAACCCTTTTTGGCTTAGTCTTGAGTTTCCATAATATCAATTTTGACTCCTATGTGGTAACAATAAAGCTCAAAGTGGGCAAAAATGACCACCTGGGCAAAAATGGGTTAAGGTAAAATCTGCTTAGAATTGGATTTTATAGAACCGTTCCAAACATCAAAATCCAATTGGACTACTCCTTTCCCCCTCTCCTATACAAATGGATTTTTTTAAATAAACATTTTGTTTGTCATAATATAGAGTATTTGACGATTGGCCCCTAGCAATTAGTAGCTTTTCTTATGTTTAATTTTGTACTACATTTGTGCGTGTTTTATTGGATTAAATCGCCCCTCCCCCCTCCAAATAAAATCCTAAGTGCGCCACTGCTTGTTGTCATATATGATATTACACAAATAATGCAATCAGAGAAACAAATGCAACCCCCCTGCATTCGATTCTGCCGGCGTCCTTGTCATTAGTACCACCACCGAATGAGAGGAATCCGTTGCAAAATTCATTCGATGTTGGGAAAGCTTGGAAAATTCAAAACATTTTCAGTAGATTTCGGTCCTTCAACAAGTAAAGACGCGAAATTGAAATAGGAAAACATTTCATAAAATTTGATCGATTTGAATGATTATTCTCCCCTATTTTTTCGATCTGAATCTCAATTTCGAATGTGTAAATCAATTGTATGCCAATTTCGTCATAATTAAATGTTTTTGTTTTTGTTTTTCTTATAGTGGGAAAAAAATTTCAATTCCATGAATGCAAATAATTGAATTTTTGAATAACATGTAATTTGAAAAAAAAAGTTCCATTAAATTTGTAATAAATATTTTGTGAGCAGTGTTGGTGTTTCTTTAAAATTTATATCTTCCTGAATAAATTGCGTGTATTTAAATTTTGTTATATTAAATAAAAATGTTAGTAAAAGATCAAGTCAATTGGTGATTTTTGCCAAAAATAAAATATAACCAGTCTAAATTTTTAAGCAGTAAAAATGGTAAAAATGGTGACAATATCATGTGCAGTGTAAGAAATAGTTCTTAAAATTTCATGAAACGACGCAGACCGATTGAACGGATAAATAACTGCCCTTAAATGTATTTGATAGAATTGTTAAATTCTTAAAAGTTTTAAAATTAGTAAATTTTTGTACTAAGACTTTTGATAGCTGAATCAACTGCATATAAGGATCATCGTTGACACCATATTAAAAAATAACAAGTAAATTAACTAATTATCTTTGTAATTATTTTATTTGGTTATTATTTACATTCTAACTGAATTTACTTTTCCTTAAATATTAGGAGTGTTGTTTATTCGCATAGTTCATCGATTGATAAACTCTTTTGATTTCAGTAGACTCTTGAAATGCTGTTCTTGACCCTGTTTATTATTGGAAAACCGATATTGTGGTAGATTATCAACTTAGATTAAAAGTGAATTGATAAACTATACGGGAAATAATTTTTTTTTCGTCGTTTGTTAGTGTGTGACATGCACACTGGGAAACAACAAGTTGATAAGTTTCATTTATAGCGATCCGATTTTGCACTTAAGAGTACTACTAACAATATTGCTAAGTACATTGTACTGAAATATTTACACCATGAACGCTCACATCATTATTGCTAGTGTGTACTACTAACAATTAGGAGAAGTTTTCATCGGCTCGGAAAACTTTTCCACTTAAGTTAAAACCATAATGTTCCTTAATCAGACCCACAAAAAACCCCTAGACTTGACTTTCATGGTTTTATAGCGGTGGCGTCTTCTATTTAAGGTAATACATATATACGAACACGTATCCTCGTAATATCTTTGAAGTTGATATTTGAAGATGCCAACCTCATCAGAATAATGTCCCTTTGGCCTTATGTGAGCCTAAAATCTATAGAAGTTTTAGGTCATATGGGTTATGCGAAAATCAATGAATGCTGAAAGAAACTAGGAAACATCAGCATTCATCCATTTTTCTATTCATAAAAGTTCAAACCTAATAATTCATAGGTTCATTATGTTAGGGATGAAGCATATTATGCCATCCATATGTTTTCCTTTAGTGAAGTTAGTCGTTATACTCCTGTGGCTGGATAAAAAAACGTAGTATGCACAATAATCAAATATCTGAATGACATCATGTAACTCATATGCACGTAACCATTCATAGGCTGAAACACTATCAAATTTCGGAAGATTTGGAAAAAAATACTTACTGAAAAACATCTCATGGCGCAACTTTAAAACAAATTATGTTGCAACTTCGAAATTGCGAGGCTTTGATCTCAAAACATCTTTGAAATGTGTTCCCTAAATGGAATGATTTTAGACACGATGCCGACTGTTGTATTTGAAAAATATGAGACTTTATATTCTTTTTATTGATCGTGCGGAGAAAACAGTAGGAAATCTTTTTAAAAGCTTTTATTTACATTCTATACCAGATTTTACTGGGAGCCCATTATTGATAAAAAGGCAACCAGGATAAAGTACAGTAAATTTTTCTTATTTCTCCCAGTAAATGAAATTTACTGCTCCACCCAGTAAATATTGGATTGTATTCCCAGTAAAATTCTTATACCGGAAAACTGGAAAGAACTGGAACAACAGTAATTTTTGCAGGGAGTCCTAGTAAAATTTACTGGGATCATAGTCAAATTTCAAAAATCTCTCAGATAGATGCTTTTTGATATTTTTGAAGCATTTGAATGGTTTTGGCAACATTTTTTTTTTTCAAACCTAATTTTTATTTTTTACTAGCTTGCATACCCGTCGTTGCCGGGTTAAGGTTTTTGAAATTTTTTTTATGGTCTATGTTGGAGCTAAACTTCAGACCAATCGGCTCGGTAGTTTCCCCGCGAAAAGGTAATATAGAGGAAGAGCTAAGTTTCGAGAGCACTTTACCCCCTCCCTTTACTCCCCCACCCCTCGCGCTACTTTTCCGTATGCCTATGTTGGAACCAGAACTACCACAGACACTCATGCCAAATTTCAAGTCAATCGGTTCAGCCGTTTTTGCGTGAAAGAGGAACAGACAGACAGATACCAACATGATTAATTTTTTTTTGTTTTTATTATTTTATTTTACACTCTAATTCTTTTTTTGCTGGGATCCCAGTAAAAACTCAGTCACTGGGAACCCAGTAAAATTTCCCAGTAAATTGAATTTACTATTTGCTCCCAGTAAAAGTGACGTTTTTATCTTCGAACAAATTCCAATCTGGAAAGATGGAAAATACTCGGAATCACAGTAAATTTCACTGGGGTGGCAGTAAATTTCGAGGTTATTTTTACTCGGACCCCGGTGGGATTTTATTGGGAGGTCCGAGTAAACTTTACTGGGCCGACAGTAAATCTCGAGATTTCTGTTACTAGGACCCCAGTAAATTTTATTGGGATGTCCAACCGAAAAGCCTGCAAAAAAAAACATTATGCTAATAAAATAATTAAAAAAACCATCATTACACATCAACTCAAATTAATGATTTATTGCTGACCCGAATTTTTTTTAACAATATTTAACTGATTACAGAGTTTTGAGACTTTTGGCGCTATAATGGGCCTTTTCATAAAAAAAAGTAATTTTCTAAAAAATTGAAAAATTGGTTGTTTGTTGGCTCGTACTCTAACCCAAACACGTAGTGGCTTTGCAACATGATGCTAACGGTATGAAGAAGGCGATTTTTTCCTAGGAAAATACGATTGTTTTCAATAATCATATAAAAAGTTCCGCCCAACTGTAGAGTTCCCTGAAGAATGAGGTACGGCTGCGGATTATCCTGGTGTGACACGATATTTGGAATGTCTTCTTCTTTCTGAAAAAGAATTAAGTAAAAACAAATTTTGAATTGAACCATAAATGTAGCTTCTTTAATACCTTAAAAAATTAGTATCGCTAACAGTGAACTTCATAAAAAAGAAATTTAAGGAATTACTTACCGGAAAATTTCTGGATGAATTCTTCTTGTACTCCTTCGGTTCTCAAAAATCTGGCCAATTCCGCAACTTCACTTGTAGAGCACATTATATAGAATGAGTCACTTGACTGGTCTCACCGACTTTCACTGAAATACTGATGCTGAATCTTGCACTTGCCGGTTTAACTAAAACTCCCAGTAAAATTTCATGGGATGACAGTAAAATTTACTGGGATGACAGTAAAATTTACTGGGATGACAGTAAAATTTACTGGGATCCCATAAAAATTTACTGGGGCTCCCAGTAATATTTAATATTTAAACGAACTTTTTTTAGGGTGGCCAGTGGTACTTATTTTTGAAAAATTTAAACTTTTATTTTTAAATTTTTTTCAGTTAAAATCGATTATTTTCCGAAAAATATGAAATTACCATATTCGTGACATTATAAAGTTAGTACTTAGGGGCCAATTTGAAGCTTTAAAGGTCCCAAATAACCAAAAATATAACAAAACCTTGACATTTGAAAGTTTTTTCTTTACAAATATTTCGAAACAGCCATCTTTAAGCAACATTTATCATTTTATATAAATTTTATTGTTTATATATTGTTGGTATCCCAGAAAGGTCTAAAATCACTAATTAATTTGTTCTTCGATTTAGAAGTTGGCAGCCCTAGCTTGAGTGAAATGTATCAATCAATTTAATGGGACTTTACTCGGAACCCCAGTAATTTCGAAAAAATGTGGGAAAATTAGTGGAAATATTGGAATCTGAGAAAATTACTGGGCGAGACAGTAAAGTTCAATTTACTCTAAAATCCCAGCAATTTTTTGCCGATTCCCAGCGAAATTTTTACTGGGAAAAGAGCCTCAGGAATTAGAGTGTACATGAAAGTGTTGTGTTTGAAAAATCTTTTACCACTGTCGGGCTCGAACCCGAGACCTCTTCACTTACCGCCGGACTATGGAAACCAATTGAAAAATGGATTCTAAATGTTAATGGCCTTTACTGGGGTGAAACGATGACCAATTAGTGAGATGGAACAAAATCAGGTAAAATTTTTGGAAAACGGGAAAATATAAAATACTGAGAAGAAATCAGTGATTTCCCAGTAAAAATCTACTGTATTATCAGTTAAAAATTACTGTGTTTCAGTAAATTTTACCGTAGTTCAGTAAATTTTACTGGGAAAACAGTAAAAAAAGAATATTTGCTGTTTTTCCCAGTAAAATCGCAGTAAAACTTCGCTGGGAAATTTACAGGAAAAAGAGCGTCTGGTTTAGAGTGTAGCTTGTTTTCTTTTGTTAGACTGTCGTCTGTCTGTCGGTGTCAAATCTTATAACTCACTCGATTGACTTGAAATTTTGCACGTGACTCCGGTGACAATACAATATTTTGTCATTGTAAGGGTGATGGAAGGTCCTGCCACGATATTACTCAAAAATTCTAAAAAAACCTTGTCTAAGGGTTTTTGGGGTCGCTGAATAGTAATCTGACGTTAAGAAGACTATAAGGATAAGGGAAGGTCCTGTAAGGATAACGTGACCAGCATTTTCATTAAATTTTCCGGAAAAATTATTTTTTTTAATGTTTTATTATTTTTATACCCGTATGGTGAAACCAAAGGGTATATTAACTTTGCCTTACCGTTTGTAACGCCAAGATCCCGTCATCGCACAAAAAAATGTATTACACCAGTGTGTTTAGAATGATAAAAATATTTAATTTCTGCATGTCCGTCCGTCTGTCTGTCTGTCCGTCCGTCTGTCTGTCTGTCTGTCCGTCTGTCTGTCCGTCCGTCTGTCTGTCTGTGGCGCGGATTGCGGGCGCACGGTTTGAGCTAGAGACTTGAAATTTGGCACAGGTCCATTTTTCGTAAAATTCGAGGCTAAGTTCGTTAATGGGCAAAAATGGACCATTAGGGGGGGTACCCCCCATACGAACGAAATCGTTTTTTGTGAATATCTCAAAAACAGTGCATCTTATCAAAAAAGTCCAAGAACAAAAGTTATTTAGGATATGATTCTACATAAAACTCCCATACATCAAAATCCGATTGGAATAAATTTAAAAAAATCTTATTGGAAAGTTTGACTTCAAAGTGGAATTTTGTTATAACTGTTCGAATTTTGATACGAATATCACCATACGGGTCTCCAATGATTGCCAGATTGGCAATTATAGCTTTTGTTATGTTTTATTTAGTGTTTTATTATTTTTTATTTAATATTTTATTATTTCTGATATATTTTTTAAAATTAATATTTTGTTTTTTTTAACTGACGTTATATTTTAAATTATAATGATTCTTTACCAGAGAAGTCACTGATATAATACTTCTAACGATATAGTCTTCATAGACACATACAAACTAATATAATGTATGTAGCCAAAGATTTCAAGGTTAAGGGAAAGAAAACGTTTTTGGGTTAATAGGAAATGAATTATGGTCTTTAACTTTCTTTACATCTCAGTCGTAGGTCAAGCAGTCTCTAATAACTTAAATGGATGGATGGATACTCTCGTACATAAATCCATAGGAATATAAAACTTGACATCTACATATGACTTCTTAATTTTCCTGAAAATACTAGGTCAAGTGGAAATGTTAATTTACTTTGATGGTATGTTAATTACAAGATAACTTCAATGTAAAAAAGGGTATATAAGACTGTTCTTAAAAGAAGCGAAGATAATTTATCATATTGCTTTCTGATTTTTGTCCACAGATAAAAAACAACTAAAAGGCGTTTCTGTTGAAACCGATATTTTTGGTAATAAATTACCATCCTCTGTGTAGCTATAGAAGGAAAAAATTGTAGCCATGACGGTTACCGACTCAAGAAGGGGTGCGAATAGAAACTTCCTGATAAATACAAAATCCGTTTCAGGAAAAATGATGAGAATGTCCGTGCATCTGTCTGTCGATCTGTCCGATACGTATCTTAAATAACTTATTTTTCATTTTTTTAAACTTAGTATAACTTAGTTTTCCATCAACTTTTGGAAAAGTTATATACATTTTTTTTTGAAAAAATACAGTTTTTTAAGAATTTTTCGGAAATAATACGGTTTTGAGAAAAAAATGCATATAACTATGGTGACCATACGTCCTGGAATGTCCGAGACAGTCCCGGATTTAGGCATGTAGTCGCGGCGTCCAGGAAACTAAACTTTTGTCTCTGAATTATGTAATATAGTGTGGTATTTCCATAAACACTAAAAAAATTGAACTGGAAATCTAAATAGGTTTGCCTGCATCGCGGTTTAATATTTTTCCCGAATTTAAATATTGCTGAGGAAAGTTTTGTGCTGATCCCAACAGATATTTAGGTTTCAGTTTTTAAACACTTTTGACCCGATTAGGTTTCAATAAAAAACAGAAATTTTTCTTGCTCAAAAAACAATAATTCAGTAAGATATTATTAAGAATCTTGACGTTGAATTTTGCCTTGATTCAATTGAAACTTTAAAAAAAAAACGTTTCTTATATCCATTATCCTTCCTGTGAATTGTACAAAGTGTAGACACCTATATTAATTGAGATCTTTAATTATGAAAGAAAGTAAACACAGCTGTTTCACTGTTTATATATGAAGGAAATTCAAGTAATAAATGAATGCGACAGGCTTGATTACTAGCTTACTATTAGTAACTCAATAAACCTTTCACTTTAAGACAGAAAATTGTTGGAAGTTGAGTAAATAAATAAATTGCTTTGAGTCAAATGATCAATAAAATTTCGAATTCTCAGGCGAATTTCTATTACATCCTTTTTTCCTATATATCCTTAGATGTGAAAATTTTGTTTCCGACTTGAAGGTATGGTGATATGTTGATTTATATGGGGTTCCTCTTCCATATGAAACGAACGAATTGGAAGTGAATTTTTCACATGATATTGCCGCATATTCATGGTTGTTCTATGTCGCTAGAATAAGTAATCTCCAATCGCTATTAAACTTGAAAGGCAATTTGTTCAACAACTTTACTTTTCTGTTGGTTTTTTATTCCTCAAAGTGTCTCTTATGGAACAGAAATAAGGAAACAAAATTTATGTCTCCTTTGAGTACAATAAATATCGGGATTTTTGTTTGCCAACTGTCACAAACGATCGACTGTGTATAAAATAGGTAAATGTTGCATGCTCGAAGCTATTCGTTGCTTATAAACATTCATGATATTCTCTAATATACTACATGTTCATTGCGTGATGTGAATATATCAGGTGTGTGTTAATAAAAATAGGTGGAGGTTAAAGTCATTATTCACACCCCAATGATGGAAGTTTAGATTTTTTTTTATTTAATCATTACTTCTAGTATTACAATTCAATCAAAGTTTAACTAAAGATATCATTCGGGGGAGAAAAATTCGAATTTTACGAAAGAAAAAAAGGAATACTTCTCTTATGGTTCCAGATACGTATTTATTATGGTTCCAGATACGTATTTATTATTGTAAAAAAATTTGTGAAGGTACATTTTCGAACACAACAGATAAATTATTTGCTTGAGTTCAAAATATTACAGTTGGAATGGACATAGTCGGGTAACTATACTGAAACGGCCCTTGGGTCGAAAATTAAATGTTTTAACACGTTTAGTATACTTTCGTACTAGAAATTATTGTGCAAATCAGACCATTCTTTTCTACCTCCTTCATACAAACGGAACAGTTTTCTGCCATTTCCTTAAAAACGGCTGGTTACATCGAAAAATTTATAAAGAAAAAATGTGTTTAGAATAAGATTTTACATAACTCTTTCTTACATAAAAATCCAATCGAACCGCACCAGTTTTTTGCATTTGAAAGCTGGTATCGTCCCACAAGCCGAGAAAAAATTGGTCGTATGGATAAAATCGTTGTTAAATTAACAAAATTTTGGTCCTTTATCAGCCAACAATGTGTTCAATGTGTTCCCCCAATGTGTTCATCTAATGTGTTCCTCCCGAACTATAACCTGCAGAAGTTCAAGGAGAACATTAACCGACATGTCCTTTCGTTCTTCCGACCATCTTGAGCGGTGCTTCGGCATTAAAGGGTCTTTCCCTAAGCTCTGGCTGAAACTATAAAAAAATTTTTTTTGTTAAATTAACGAAGGGAAATTTATTCCATAGTAAATGAAAAAATTTTCATATGGATAAAATCATCGTAAAATTAACAAAATTTTTGTTAAAATCACGAAAAATTGTCAATTGGAACAAATATGTTTGAACGGAAATCTTTGTTTAAAAAAAATTGTTATTGTAATAAAAAATACACTTATAAAAGATATTTTGTTTAATCAATAAAACAATTGTGAAATTAACAATGCCTAATTTGTCAAAATGACAAAAAATTGTTATAAATATTTACAAGTTTTTGTTTTTCAATAATTCTTTTATCAATTTAACAAAAAAAATTCTTGAGATTTAAAACACATTTTGCCATTGGAAAGAGGTTTTTGTTATTATTTTTTTGAGTAGGGTCGGGTAGGGTTAAGTGGTCCGTAGGGAGAAGTGGTCCACCACCATTTTTGTTAGCAATAGTGACATTAGAACAGAATATGCAACTCTCATCGGTTGCTCTTGATGACAGCTTGTTTTTTATTAGTCATTGAAGTGTGCAAACGTATATTTACTCACTCTCACAGACCAATGCCAAAAAAAAAACATTGTGAAAAGTTTTCGCAAGTATTCACATTCAACAACATTTTGACGAATTCTTCATCAATTTCAATAAGCTAATTAATCTAAAATGTTGTTTACATTATGAACTTTGTAAATCCACCGAATTTCTGCACTTTTTTCCACAATTGTTGAAGCAGCGTCATTCCGCGGTAAATAGCGTCGATAGGGAGAAGTGGTCCACGTTTGGTAGGGTGAAGTGACCCACCTTGTCAGTGTCATATTTCGTGTTTTCAAATTTTTTTTATGAGTTATTTTGAGTGTTTCAAATCGTGGCCAAAAATCGATGCGAAGCTCGGTTATAACTTCTCCCGAAAATCGAGCTGAATTAGAGTACCAGAAAAAGCCACAGGAAAACGACGCTTAACAACTACACCGAAGAAACCAACACCAAAACAGACCAAACGCTCATTCGTTACTTTCGATTAAACCATATTTTCGATCAAACTTTATGATTATACTTTTATTTGTCATTTATTTTTATGTTTATGCGATTTCTGGAAAATTTTTGAGGGTGGACCACTTCTCCCTACCATTTTGAAAAACTCGAAAAATCAAAGCTTCCGATAAATGCCTAAAAATTGAATTTAATGTCAAAAAGTTGGCAATCTGTGAATGCAGAAAGTTAGCTTAGGTCCTGCGCTTGCGATTTGACTATCTTATCATGCAAAAATTCCAATTTTTGACCATTTTATGGCCAATAATAAAAACGTGGACCACTTCACCCTACCTGACCCTACATAAAACTCTGTGTGAACCCTTCTCGAGGAAATCGCAAAACAAATTTTCCATTTGAATGGTAGAGGGAGGAAGGGGTGGTTCAATTTTTTCCATTTTCGGAAGATGTTTATCTATCTTGTTTCTTGCCAAATTTCAACTTTCTACACCAATTAGTTTCCGAGTTTTTCAATGTTTTTGTGTAATAAAATTCAACATTTTTCCAATTATTTTCTTTGAACAGTATAGATTCCTTGTAGGAAAGTGATTTACAATCACTTTCAATTAAGTTTAGAAATTTTTAAAAAGGTCGAGATCGGAAAATACCAAAAAGCGAAATTAAAAAAACTCATTGTAAAAACATTGTTTTATGTTTTGCCACAGCGGTTATAAATCGAATATATTTCTGATATTTTTATGTTTTAATATAAGGTACACAGATTATAAAACTTTTACATATTGCACCTGCCAGACTATAAAAGTGAAATTATTTACATTCGGAAAGATAACGCGCCCATAGCTTTGCGAACTCATAAATAAATTGTGTTGCATTTATTTGTGGTTGTGTAACTCAGATAACATTTTGGCAATAATTTTCTAAATTTATTGCTTATCCTTGACAAGAAACAACTGCCCGTAAAATTTCCATATCGTCCTTTAAATTTCATTATAAAAACATGGTTATTTTCGCTATACCTATTTGTGAAATATGAAGGAAAATCTAAATCCATTAATATAATTAACTAAAAAAACATTTATTAAACTCTTTTCACTTTCTGATTGTTTATTATTGAATATATTCGGTGCAAAATAAATGCCTTCACATAAGCTAGACAGATTTTCATGTTCATGGAACCCAATTTATATAAATTAATGGAAACTTTTACATGGAAATTGCACAAGGTGATGAGAATTCGTTCTTTGCCATTGAACATTCAAATGGGATATCTATTTAAGGTTAAACTGGTATAATGTGATTTTAAGCCTACATTTCAGGCAAAAGATTTTAGTGATAAATATCTGTTTTAAAACATTATGTAGCAAAGCTCTTATTAATGCTGGGTAAACGTAATAAATCACGAGAATCTCATTAAGCAAAAGTAGGTATAAAAAAATAATTGTTCACAAAACGAATTACTTGTAATTAAGTCGTCAATCTAAAATTTCGTCTATGTCGAAGCTTTGAATACTTCGGCGACGATGATTTATTTTTATCTATTGTGGAGCGAATTCGACTGACTTTTAGGTTCAGTTTTTTTAGGTTAGGTTCAGATTTGTGGACGTGAGAAATTGATTTCTTTTTTGCATAATTTAGAGGTATTTGGTCAGGAAAATTTTGTAAAATTTGAGGCGCAATTTAGGAAATATGGTAACTGTCAAGCCTATGAATATAGCGATTTCTTTTGTTTTTGATACCTGCATTGGTTTTTTCTCTTTAATATTTTTTTTTTGATCCTTTAAGTTTTTACAAGATATTATATCAGTTGTTTGGGGCAAGGAAAGACAAAACAGGTCTGCTTTTTTAGCCAAAACGGTATCTAATATATTAAATATCACTCTAAACCCGATTTTACTGGGAGCCCAGAAAAAAAGCAACCACCATGAAATAGTAAAATCTACTGTTCTGTTCTTTTTTCTGTTCCATTTGAAACGAATCGTTTTTATTAAAATTTCGCGTACAAATCTCATGCAAAAACTTAACGCATAAAATTGGAGATAACTAAGCACTTGGACTTAATGGTAAAAATGTTTGAAAATATCCATGGTTAATTTAAAGTTAAATCCTAACCTCTTAGCTTCAAAATAGCGATCTGAATTATGTACACTCACCTTATAAGCAGAAATTAATTTAAAAAGAATGCGCCGCGGACGAAAAATTTCTCAATGCCAAGGTCAAATATAACCGTCGGCTATTACGAATCTGCCCAAAGGAACCGACTAAAGTGCTACTCACACAGGCGCATTATACCTGTCGCTCTTGTGCAATTGACATGAGGCTGATGAGTATGGCTATATGTAGGACTTAAGAGTGCATTGGCTTGTTTTACTCTATGATTTTTATCGCGAATATTCAGGGTATTCACAATCCTCTTTTAAATTGCGGGTAAATTTACCGCTCGGTAATTCAGTCAAATTTAACAGATTTTTACCGAGACGGTAACACTTTGGTTCATGTAAAAATCAATTACCGGATTCGGTAATTGTATACATGCCTTGAGTCGTGTTTTCCGGCTTCGTTATTCGGTATCAAGAATCAACCGCGAATGGCGCTAGTAATGTTTTTAGTTGTCAAATTTTCTCGCTGGTTATCTCATCGGACTGCAATTTTTTTCAATTTTGATAGCCGTTGCCACAATAGAAATTCAAAAGAATACATCAAACATGGATTTAAAGGTATGTGACATATTTTACAATCAAATTCGCAGTTCATGATTTGGTCACGTATCAAATAAAAGCGCTGTTCTTAAATCTGTGCTGTGGGATGTTCACAGCAGAATATTTAATATTACCGAAAATACCGAATACCGAAAATTAAAAGAGGATTGTGAATACCCTCATTATAAATTGTTTAATCGCTCTCTTGCCTAAGTGTGGTATATACACGTTTTCCCCCCAATTTTGTTTGACTGCTCTTCGAATACAACGCACAGCGGTCAAAAAGTTCTCCTAATAGCGGCTATACACATGTTGACCTATGGTTGACTAAATATTTAAGCTATGAGAGGCATATTTGTCATTATATGTCATTCCATCCTGGAAATACTTATGTAAGGTCACCCGTTGCAGTTCCTAATGCCCTACTTCACTTGCTGAAGGTTGAATTTTAGAATTTCTCCGGCCACAGATCAACACATTTTTTACTTTCCCTAATGCAGGCGAACGCGCGCCTCGCGTAGGCTAAATTTTCCTGCAAGGGGCTAATTACGCCTTATGCAGGTGGTCGAGCTTTACTCAATTTTTCTGCGTGTAATCTATTAGCTTAAATACAAAAACATAGAAGAAAATTTTAATCATGTTTTGATAGGTTTGATTTGTTGTACTAATCTAAAATTTAAATCTGACTATAGTAGCGACTTTGATGCCCCACTTGACACCCCTTAGGCTCCTCCCTCCCCCACTCCAAACCCGGGACTGTGCTGGCACCAGTCTCAAAATAAACAGTTCATCACAATACTTTCACTTTCTGTACTAATACATACTTCGTATAAGAAAACAATATTGCCTTAAGCGTAGTATCGCTTATGGAGAAATAACATAAATTTCATTATTGAAACCATAAAAACTTATACTCATAAAAATTAATTTTCGTTCATTTTTTTCGACAGTTTTCTTGCAATTAATTTAACTTTTCTGCGAAATTGCTAATTTCGTTTTAGGGCGGACGATGACTGCTCAAGATTAAGTTACATCTTAGTTAGATGGCCAAAGTATGGTTTTTACCCTCATTGCTGTATTTTAAACTTAAAATAGACTGTGAACAAATGAGAATAATTTAAAATAAACGTACACCATCTGACTCATTTTTCACCTGAAGGGCTAAAGTTTCAAATGTACAGCAATTGTTATTCTTGTTTTTTCGACTCTATGATTTTCGACTCTACACCAATAATGCTGTACCCTTTTGTCATTAATTCATCTTTCAAAAAGAGCGTTTCACCTTCACCGCAACCCTGACAGCGTGGTGTGGCAGGAATGACGTTGCTATGCGAGAGTGGTGTTTTTTTTGGGGTGTCGTTAAATTGATGATAGCAATCCACGAAAGTACTCGTCTCGGATTGCTGTTTTTTCACCATCAGCGTTTTAGCATAGAGAATGCTTCAAGAATTCTCAACTTCTTATTGTTGGGATTCGTACAGTCTGCCAGTGAACCATCCCATCCCCTATTGTAGCCATCCCGTCACCACTGAAGCGTCATTTTTTTTTGCCTTTTTTGATTCATGCTGAGAGAACGTCTTTTGTTTTCATTAGTATCACAAGCAGTGTTTTTTATGTCTTCTACAAAGCGTTTTTGTACGCGGTGAAAGTCTTTTTAAGTACATTAAATTTATCTTTTCTTTAAATTTATTTCCGCTAGAAAACTCCATAACTGTTGTCAGGGAAAACTGCCGTGGGATGAAAATCCACGATTTTAGAACTAAGGGGGAAACTTGATGCGTGCCGGATTAGCAAACAAAAAATTAGATCAATAACCCTCCATTTAGAATAAATCACGTTTATAAATTATCTTGAGGGCGGGTTCTATTAGCAATTGCTCATAGATAACTAATTTTGGAGCATTAAAAGTTCAACAGTCAAAGGCGAATTTGTTTGCACTTAAAGACTATAGAAAAAAATCGATTTCGTAACTAAATTACAAAGTTTTTGTAAAAATTGAATTACGTATCAGTAATTTTGTGTTATAAAACGCAATATGATTTCGTTATCGTAACCAATATTCAGCATAGAATTATTAAAGCCTCAAAAATGTGAAGAACGAAAATTCTTAAAGTTAATTCAACTAAAAACAGCTAACAGTTCATAAAGATTGTTTCCTAACCAGTTGGTCTGTGAATACGATGTTTCAAACATTATTTACAATAGGTCTTACAATATTTCGCTTTGATCATATTTTAATGAAGCATCTTTTTCATGATTAAAGATTTTGAAGATTGAAAGACTTTCTAATGAGCTTCGGTTGCAGAATTCGGGAAGGATTTGTGCTTTATGTGGAAACTTATGGAAAAAAATAGGATTCAGTCATGTCAAATATTTTATATAAATAACATTAAGATGTTTGGCATGATTTCTATTCCATATCTTGTACATACAAAGAAATATATTAATAACATTTGTCTTAGTTAACACATGGATCAATAAGTCCCGAGACTAACCCAGAGATGACGCTCGTAGTAAACCAGTAACCACGTCTTTCTAGAGTACTAACCTTTGCTTGAAACGTGTCAAAATTTTAAGTCGATCGGACCAGAAACAGCTGAGTTATCGAGGTTGGAGTAAAGTCGTTTTGTAGTTTGTTTAAAAAATGGAAAAAACCGAGTTTCGTGTTCTGATAAAACATTGTTTTTTAATGGGTAAAAACACCGTGCAAGCGAAACAATGGATTGAAAAATGTTACCCGGACTCTTGTCCATCAAAAGCAACGATTTGTCGGTGGTTTGCCGAGTTTAAACGTGGTCGTACCGACACAAATGACGCGGAACGCTCGGGTAGACCTGTGGAAGCCGTTACACCGGAAAATGTGAGTGAAGTGACAAAAATTATAATGAAAGATCGTAAAGTGAAGCTCCGTGAGATTGCTGAGATAACACAGATATCATATGGAAGTGCATTTACTATCCTTCATGAAAAATTGAGCATGAAAAAGGTTTTTTCCAAGTGGGTGCCGCGATTGCTTTCGATGGAACAAAAACAGCAACGAGTCGATGATTCAGAAAGCTGTTTATCGCTATTTACTCGCAATAAAAAAGATTTCTTGCGTCGTTACGTGTCCATGGACGAAACATGGATACATCACTACACTCCAGAGTCGAAGCGGCAGTCATCTGAGTGGCGCACAGCTGGCGAAAGCCGTCCGAAGCGTCCGAAAACGCAGCAGTCAGCTGGCAAAGTCATGGCGTCAGTTTTTTGGGATACGCATGGCGTGATTTTCATTGACTACCTCGAAAAAGGTAAATCGATCAACAGTGATTATTATATTGACTTGCTGGTGCGTTTGAAGGAGGAAATCGCAAAAAAACGACCGCACATGCAGAGAAAAAAAATCCTTTTTCACCAAGACAATGCACCCTGCCACAAGTCGATGAAAACAATGGCAAAATTGAACGAATTGGGCTTTCATCTGCTTCCCCACCCCCCATACTCGCCAGATTTAGCCCCCAGTGACTACTGGCTCTTTGCTGATCTTAAAAAAATGCTCCAGGGAAAAAGATTTGGCTCAAATGAGGAGGTCATCGCTGAAACTGAAGCTTATTTTGAAGCGAAAGATAATTTTTTTTATAAACATGGTATTGAAAAATTGGAAAAGCGTTGGAACGATTGTATCACCCTAAAAGGTGATTATATTGATGAATAAAAAAAAATTTAGCAAAAAAAATGTTGTTTTCATTGTTAGTCTCGGGACTTATTGATCCATGTGTTATATTAATAACAAGAATTCACTTTCTTCTACTGTTTGATCCAATTTCGTTATTATTTAGGTTGTTATCATACGTCCCGGAATGAACAGTCCTTGATTTAAGTAAGTTGTCTCGGCATCCTGGAATTATGCTATCCTTTTGTATATGCTTTTGTCCTGGAATTATGCTATCCTTCTTGTAATTTCTTAATGACTAAAAAATTGACCCTGAAAACCAAAAACTTTTGCCTGCGGCTCAGTTTCCTCTGAGGCTGGAAAGTCGGTAGCTCAACCTTCGACTACAACTCTGATTTCTGAAATTTTAAAATATCGGACTCCGACTGCTGATAGTCTAGAAGGTCGCAAAAACCTATCTAACTCCTTCGGTTAAAATAAGCTAGAGGAACAATAAACTCGAGAGCTCGAAACTAGAGGGACAATAAACTCGAGAGTGACCAATGAAGGTAAAATAACCGGTTTGGAGCAGCACCTATGTGAACTTGGCTTGCGAAGTACGGAAACTCGAAATAAAATTTACATGAAAAAATTGTACTAAAATTGTACTAAATTGTACTGCATTAAAAAAAAATTGTACTCGAAAGGATTCGACAGAAATTAAAAATTGAAAAAAGACCAGCCGGCAGTGTTTTCGGAAGAAATTTTTTTTGATGCAGAATAATTGTACTAAAATTGTACTAAATTGTACCGCAAAGAAAAAAAAGTGTACTAGTACAGTTTTCTCAAAAATCGAAAAAAAAAATATTTTTTGGTTTCGGAAGAAGTTTTTTTTCGTAGAATAATTGTACTAAAATTGTACTAAATTGTACCACAAAGGAAAAAAATTGTACTCGTTCAGGTTCCTCGGAAATTGAAAAAAATCGAAAAAAACGATTTTTCGCGAGAAATCGACAGTCTTGTTTCGGAAGGAAAAAATGTTTCTGCAGAATAATTGTACTAAAATTATACTAAATTGTACAATTTTTTGAGAAAACTGTACTAGTACACTTTTTTTTCTTTGCGGTACAATTTAGTACAATTATTCTGCAGAAACATTTTTTCCTTCCGAAACAAGACTGTCGATTTCTCGCGAAAAATCGTTTTTTTCGATTTTTTTCAATTTCCGAGGAACCTGAACGAGTACAATTTTTTTCCTTTGTGGTACAATTTAGTACAATTTTAGTACAATTATTCTGCATCAAAAAAAATTTCTTCCGAAAACACTGCCGGCTGGTCTTTTTTCAATTTTTAATTTCTGTCGAATCCTTTCGAGTACAATTTTTTAAAAATGCAGTACAATTTAGTACAATTTTAGTACAATTTTTTCATGTAAATTTTATTTCGAGTTTCCGCACTTCGCAAGCCAAGTTCACATAGGTTGGAGCAGCGATGTCCCCCTACTACAATTGTAGTAAATCTACTACCATTTTCGCCATCAAAAGCCTTAGTGCGTAGTAAATCAAATCTACTACTATTTTTTGTAAAATACATGAATCAACCAAAAAATTGTATTATACATGTTAAATGTAAAAAGCTTCTAATGAAATTAAATATGAGGCAGCCAATACAAAAGAAGTTTTTAAATGTCATTTTCTGAACTACAGCAAGTTTTTGTTGATAGAATTTTGGTATTATGAATGATAAAGCTATTTAGCTTTAGTTATACAAATTGGTATATGGGCATAGGTAGAAAAGGTTTTTTTTTTTTTTTGAAAATCTGCTACTATTAGTATCAATCTACTACTATTTATGGTCCAATCTACTTCCCCCCTAAGGCAAATTGGGGTCATCCCTGGTTTGGAGTTGGTGTTTGACAAATTTTCTTCTCTTAAACTCTCTTTGGTGAAAATTGATTTACGTTGAAAGACAAAAATGTAGAGAATTTTAATACCTTCAACAGCTTTTTTTTCGAAATATTTACTATTAGTTTGGTAGCAATTCGCAAAAACCTATTTTTACTTTCTTCTACGGAGTATAATAAAGTATTGTATTCATGAAAAATTTCGACCTCTTAATTTTGCCTAAAAAACATTTCCCGATCACTCCTGAGTCGATTGGAGTCATATTTAAAAAATGTCTTTCTGTCTGTCAGTCTGTCTGTCAGTCTGTCTGTCAGTCTGTCAGTCTGTGTACAAGATTTCTCAAAAACTAATAGAGCTAGCGCCATGAAATTTTATAGGCATGTTGGGTCCTGAAATGGGACGATCCTATCAACTTTTGGTGGAAATCCGTTAACCGGAAGTATCCGAAATGGCGGTTTTTCAAAAATCGCAATTACGTTTTTCTCGATTTACTCCCAAACTACGCGTTTTTTTGTGGCCTTAAGTATGACAAAACTTGGAGAAAATAAAATTTCCCACACTTTTGTCTTTAGCTATAACTCGATATCTCAACCTGTTATCGAGATAAACCGTTATTTCCAAAAAAACAGTTTTTTGCGATTATCTCGAAAATTAACGGGTTTTTGCTGACTGAATGTATGAAGTGAATTAATGAGAATGGCATTCTGCACAATTTTGTCTTTCACCGTTATCCGTTATATTTTACCGTTATTGAGATATTTTCATTAATATGTAAAAAATCATATTTTTGCGAATAATTTGCAAACTAACGGTTTTTCGACAAATCAATTAAAAGAATAATTAAAGATGTTAACATTTTCTACATTTTTGCCATTTACCGTAAATTGATATCTTTTACCGTTCTCAAGTTATCTCAAAATTTTGTACGTTTTTGATATTTTTGAATAAACCAAGAATTTATTGGGAGGTCGTCTTAGGTTGACAACGCGACAGGGCTCTAGCGTAAATTGCGCAGGGTCGTAGATTTTGTAGAAGAAAGTTTTGTGTTGACCACAACTGATATTTTTAATTTCTAATAATAATATTTCGATAACGGTAAAATATATCGGATAACGGTAAAAGACATAATTGTCGGGAATGCCATTTTCTTCAATTTACCTTAAACATTAATTGTTAAAAACCCGGTTTTTTTCGAGATAATCGCAAAAAATTCCACGACTTATAACGGCAAAGCAAAACAAAACTCTGTTCTTTTCTTAACCTTTAATTGATGAGGTGGGTCCAGTGGACCCACTTTGACTTTTCTCTCGTTGCTATATCTCTCATGTTTTCAGCACAGTGACTCTGAAATCTTCAGTACCTTCATACAGTATGGTGTTGCATGCCGAGTTAAAAGCACGGATTTGGTATGTGATTAGAGCGTAGTGAACGTGGACCGCACCTCATCATTTACGCATATTTTCACCTCATAAATTAAGGGTTAATGGAAGTAATTTTGAAATTAATTGTATTTTTATACGCAAATTAATTATTTTCATAATTCTATAGATTTTGTATTCAGGCATAATTATTTTTTACTGTTGTAGATAATCTCTTCATAAAGTCTCGTGGAAAACTATTGTCATAAATCTTATTATTTGTAATTACTGCTTATATTTACTCAAAGCTTCTTTATTACATTGTAATAAAAACTAATGTTTTTTTATTGACCAATTACTGTTAACAAAAAAACAATCTGACATATTATACATACCTAATTGTTCGACGTTTTCATTTGCGAAAAGCTTCTTATATTGATATGATCCTATTTCTATCAGAAACTTCAATAAATCAAAAAAATTCTGATGAAATGTTTGATCCGTAAGGAACTTTCTAAATAAAACAAAGCCATTATTACAGTCTTTATAGCTCAGTTGTATTAAATGACTATAATAATTGTTGAAAATTGTAGCCTCCAATAATAATACGGTGATTATTACAGTCTAGAATCGTCTAGAGCTCTAAATTATAACCTCTAATAGTACATAAGACCGTAATGTACTGCAATTGTCTACCAATTAACTTAATTAATAGCAAGGAAATCGTCGAATCAACCTTGATTTTCATCAATTTCGTTATTGTAAAGGCATATCGAATATTTTATTTACCTAATCAAATTCTTTTAACAAAAAACTACTCACCATTGGTCAATCGGCAGGAAAAGACGGTCATGCGAAAAATTCGTACAATTCGGATCATTTGGTGGCGAATCAATTCCCTTGATTTATTTCAAACAGACCGGAAATTACTATGATGACTAAAAAAAAATCAAAATAAATGAAAATGCTGAATGAAACAACTTAGGTCCCCCGGGATACCATTATCTAAATAATAGCTTATGGTCCGAGGTTGACAAGTTCGCCCTAAAATACCATACCTGGACGAAATTTTGTAGGTAAGCAGAAAGTAAATAAAAACTCAAAGCAGAAGTAAGTTATCACAGAGAAAGTGAAAATTTGGCAAACCAATCTATAGGAAACATCCAAAATGGGTTTAGTAACTTGAAATAAAAAAAAAACTTTTTGCTTCCCTTTTAAAAATGGATGGAGAATCCTCGCTTTTTACAATCCATCAGTCAAAAGGATCTCTCTCTCTCTATCATAAAAAAAGTCAGAAATAAATAACATATATAGGTAAGCACAAAAATTGTATAAAAAGGGGGAAATAACTTAGACGACTGCTGGAAAAAAATGTGATGAAAATCGTTTCTAAGAGATTTTTACATGGAGTTATAATGCATTTCGAAAGGGCGGATAATGAATACCAAGCAGAAAAATGGGACACGGCTATAAAAGAATTGAATAGTGAAAGGCAGACAGGTAAAAATGGGACAATAGATATACACAGTGTTTATGTGTCAAAAAATGAACGTTTTTTGTGTTTTTCGCACAGATTTTTACAAGATCTTAAAGTTGAAATATTTATATGAATTTTTCATGTAAGGTTCATGACTTCCCATGAAAAGCGGAAAATCCAAGGCTAAAAGTGATTTTGAAATATCCACTTTAAAATTGTAGCAGAGGGATCTTTAAGGATTTTCATACATTCTTAGTTATGGAGTTTTGCTGGTTTGATTTAAATAATTCCTTTTACAATTAAAAAGAAAGCTACCACTAAATATATTTGAAAAAAAATTCTGAAAAGTCTCGTTTCAGGCAAAATTTTGAGGATGTCCGTGCATCTGACTGTCGGTCTGTCCGTTGTACGTATTTGAAACTAGCTTGCATACCCGTCGTTGCCGGGTTAAGTATTTTCATTTTTTTTTTTGATGGTCTATGTTGGAGCTAAACTTCAGGTCAATCGGCTCGGTAGTTTCCCCGCGAAAGGGTAACATAGAGGAAGAGCTAAGTTTCGAGATCACTTTACCCCCTCCCCTTATTCCCCCCACCTCTCGGGCTACTTTTTAATGGGTCTATGTTGGGGCTGGACCCCCGACGAACATCTATGCCAAATTTCAGGCCAATCGGTTCAATAGTTTCCCCGCGAAAGAGTAACATAGCGCAAAAACTAAGTTTCGAAATCACTTTACCCCATCCCCTTACTCCCCCCACCCCTCGCGCTACTTTTCCGTATGCCTATGTTGGAACCAGAACTACCACAGACACTCATGCCAAATTTCAAGTCAATCGGTTCAGCCGTTTTTGCGTGAAACAGGAACAGACAGACAGACAGACACAAACCCATTTGTATATATTAGTATGATAATTCGAGAACGCGATGAGCTAGCGACTTGAAATTTTTTGTGAATAGGTTTCACAAAAATCGTAGTTTGATATCAACTTTTGGAAAAGTAACGGTAGCTATAACCTCCTAGGGTACCTCCTATACAATTTGTTTTGAAAAAATACCGTCTTTTGGAAATTTCTCGAAACCCATGCGCTTTTGGGAAAAAAGAATATAACAGAATTTGAAAGATCTAAAATTTTCTAAATTTCTTGCTTTAATGGTTTTTTGAATCTCTAAGATATTTGAAAAAATTAAGTTTTTTGAAAATCTCGAAAACTATTCCACATTTATGAAAAAATGCATAAAACTCAGGGACGGGAAACGGAATAAAAAATCGTAACGTTATACATTTCGTTACGTAACGAAATTAAACTTTTATTTCGTTACGTTATTTCGTTTTGTAACGATAAAAAATTTCATTTCGTTACGTTATATCGTTATTACTTCGTTACACATTGTATTGAATCTGAAAACAAAAAACGGACTTTAATAATAGTTTATCACAAAGTAATTCAGTTCAGTTTCCATAAAAATAAATTCTATAACAAAAAATGAATAAAACTTGACAAAAATAAATTACAAATAAAAAACATAACAAAAGCTATAATTGCCAATTTGGCAATCATTGGAGACCCGTATGGTGATATTCGTATCAAAATTGGAACAGTTGTACCAAAATTCCACTTTGAAGTCAAACTTTCCAATAAGATTTTTTAAAATTTATTCCAATTGGATTTTGATGTATAGGAGTTTTATGTAGAATCCTATCCTAAATAACTTTTGTTGTTGGACTTTTTTGATAAGATGCACCGTTTTTGAGATATTCGCAAAAATCGTTTTCGTTCGTATGGGGGGTACCCCCCCTAATGGTCCATTTTTGCCCATTAACGAACTTAGCCTCGCATTTTACGAAAAACGGATCCACACAAAATTTCAAGTCTCTAGCTCAATCTGTGCGCCCGCAATCCGCGCCACAGACAGACAGACAGACAGACGGACAGACAGACAGACAGACGGACAGACAGACAGACGGACAGACGGACGGACATGCAAAATTCAACTTTTTTTATCATTCTAAACACACTGGTGTAATTCATTTTTGTGTGTGATGACGGGATCTTGGCATTACAAACGGTAAGGCAAAGTTAATATACCCTTTGGTTTCACCATACGGGTATAAAAAAAAACTGAAATAGTTATGCTTAAATTAAAAAATCAATGAAAAAACTTAAAAGGGAAAAAATCGTACAAAAGTTTTGTTCATTATAAACAATCTGCCCAACAAAAACTTAATGAATTTTTGTGGAAAATTTCACAAAAAAATAATACTGAACAAAACAAGGAAAAATTAATAAATAACGAAAAAACGTAATATTTTTTTTCGTTTTTCGTTACGTTTTTCGTTACGTTTTTCATTATTGTAACGGAATTGAATTTCTATAACGTTATAACGTAATTTTGAAGAAAAATCCAGAAAATCATTCATTTCAAAAAATCAAATTTTCTACATTTTCGCTTCAATTGGGATTTGGATCCGGTTTCGAGACGTCAGTATTCATATGTACATGCCTACTGCCTGTAAACCACCGTCCTGCTACCTCCTGAAATTCTGAAGGGATTTGAACCCAGTTTTCACTACTATAGAGGTCATCTTTGAAGGAAAAATTTCGCTCACTAAAATGTATTCCAATCTTTTCCCTGCAACTTGTGCAGCTTTTAAAAGTCATACCCGAGGTCTAAGACCCAGTAAGTACCAAAGCTGTGTAGTGTGGTTCGACCGCAACGGAATGGGGGTGCGGCCTCTACTGCTGTCAATTTTGGAATTGTGTCATTCAACTTTTACCAGTATAGATATGTAGATTAAACCCGGGGCCGGAGGTCACGTAACCAACGTGGCCGAAAGCCAAAGAGTAGGGGCCGCGAATGCAGGGATGTAGCGCGAAGTGGTTCGAGGCTCAGGTTCTAGTTTCAAAAAAAACTGTTATTTTTAGTGCATATTTACCTCGATGTTTACGAAGATTTACAAAAAAAAAAACACTTCTCTTTTCTAATTTAAAGACGATTTATTGAAAACTTGAAAAATTGCTTAAAGAAAATTTAGCTGTCATGTTTGAAATTTAATGTAGTATTGATCTCAACGACTTTTTTTACGAGATGACTGACAGTTTTGAATTTTGTGGTTTGATAATGTATTAATCGAATGGAAACTAACACTACACAGGAAATAACTTTTCTGAGTCAGTCAATCATTTTTTTTTACTTTTGACATATTAAATTGTATCTAAATGTTAAGCATAAAAAAAGTGGATGACAAGAAACAACCCAAATCAAAAAACCATCCAAACCTTTTTGAAATAAGTGATTTGTCAGCCACAAACATATGTATAGGAGTATAAAAATTCGATTTTGTGCGAACGTTTTTATATATCACTGTGCACGTGAACATAAGCCAGCTTGAATAATAAATCTTTAAAATCTCGATTAGGCATAAATTACGATTTTTTCATGGTATGCCATTAAAAGGACATCAAAAAAAATTCTGATACATGCTGTCTTAACGGAACGTTTCAATGACAGGCCATGAAAAAATTGCAATTTTTCTCTAATCAAGATGAATTTTTAGATAAATTTTTTGGCCAAGATTTATATTGCTGAAAAATAAAATGAACATTCTGGTAGCTTGATCCACCTAGATGATACCTTTCTTACATAATGATGAAAAATTTTATATCTATTAATTTTTTTTAGAAAAAATAAATTGAATTTTTTTAGGAAAAATAAGAGAAATAATTGAGACAGAAAGCTAAAATTTGGCACAGAGCAGGCTATTATCAAAAGTTAAGCCTATTCCGAAATGCAAGAAATTGAATGACCTCCCCCCCCCCCCCCCCTTCCTCTCCCCAGCAAATGGAAAAAGCTTTTGCATATTTGAAGGAAGACGGTTCATTTCGCAGTAATTTTAATAACTTTCTTATTTGTAAGAAATGTAATTTATGTAAGCAACTTAAAGAAACGTAAAAACGAAATGGTATAAACAATGCTCTAATTTAAATTCAATTTTTTTGGGAATTTATATAGAGTTTACAATATCTTTTAAAAAACATGGATAGGGTGTGATAGATTTACCTGATACGCATAGAATCAATTGTTGAATATAGAAATTAATCAAACCAACTTGTTTAGAGCAGAGGTGATCATCCCGAAACTCACTTAGGTCCTCAAATACATTCATATAAATACAGCCAAAGGTACACATATGCTACAACCACTTGTGCAACCACCGCCACTGAGAACGAAATGACCCGAAGATTGGCCGATCATTCACGACTGTGAATCTTCTGCGAAGATCGGTATGAACGCGTCAATTCAGTATCTGCTATTGCTACGGTGCGGCGGGCGGTAGGTTGTTTTTAAAGTTCAGATAAATGCAGTGTAGGTTACAAGAATAAACATTCCGTATATTAAAAACAATTTTTATTTATTAATTAAAGATATGAATATTCTCGTCCCTTTTGTTCCACAAAGTTTCTTAACAATTTCCTGTATCTTTATTCGTTCTCGCGATATTACAATTAATTTGTTATTTGAAAACAAATTTAAAAAAAAAATGTCAGAAACTTGAAATTTTTCATAAGAAAGTATTAATTCATTAAAATTCTATGAATCTCTTTACCTCCTCATTGCTTGTACAATTGAGGCGTTAAAAGCTAGAGTGGACCAACCTACATGTCGAAATCGTGATTTTTTTTTGTGTTTGAATCACTATTGCGAGTGAGTTTTTAGATAAAAATGTTTGGATGCACAAAAGAACATTTCAACATTGAGTAATAAAGTCCACAGAATTTTTTTTTTCCAAAAATTTACAGTCAATAATATTACAAAAGTGGAAAAGCTTCAAAAACTCGATTATGTGGCTTGGTCCACTCTAGCTTTTAACGCCTCAATTTTGTTTTGAATTTTCGCGCCAATCAACATTTTGTGGTGTTGCCGAGGGCGGATGACATGACTAATGGTTCGGCTCCAATAAAAGCGGCAAGCGGCAGCGATGAGCTGCAATTTTTTTTGCACTGACGTGGCGCAATACGTCGCTGCTGGTGCTGCTTGCTACCTTCATTGTAGCTGAACCATAAATCGGCGAACAGATGCGAAATTTTAGTATAAGAACGGTTTTACTGCTCATTTCAGAGTCCATGTTTTTAAATCGTTATGTTAAAAGTTTATACCAGTGAGGGAGGACATAAATACCGAAACTCTGAAATACGCCAAGAATTAATTTTTTTTTTCATGTTTTGTTTACAAATTATTTTTAACAATGCAATTGACTATTTATTAGGCATTTAACATTTTAAAAAATACGTTTTTTCAACCAAATCTGATATGCTGAAAATCCCGAAAATTGAAGATTTGTTCTGGGTTGCAACATTTGTCTTGACGTCGGTATTTGACTCCACGGTCTCACGGCTCGCACTTATGCTATTGGTGACCATTTTGAAATTTATAAAATGTTTTATAATTATCAGTTCTACACTATTAACATATGAGGGGGTTAGAATGACAGTGAAGTAAGTCAAGTTGAACTAGTGTTGAGTAATCAAGGGTTTTGTGAATATATATGTAAAAAATTCCTAATGTTACCCAACCCCATTGCTTACAAGAGTATTATCAGTAATAGTGTAGTTATTACCGATTTATGTCAGGCGAACAAACCATTTTTTCATAGCTGTGAAGTTGTAAAAGCGTAAACTGACTTACTTCACTCTTCTTCTAACCCCCTCATATGTTAAAATCAAAATAAAATAAAAATAAAAATCGAAGATGTGTAACTCCGAATGAGTTTCGAAATATAGGTCCCACACTGGTATTATTGAAAACGATGCATAATTTTGGTGGTTACGGTATTGTAAGTGCATGTGAAAATGTAGTTTAGATGGCATGTTAGTGTGAGAACAAAGACAATTATCTTGACGACCTCTGGTTAAGAAAAAAAAATATTATTTTAAAAAATTTAAAAAAAAAACTTTTCGATTAATAAAAAGAAAATGACCCACACGAAATACTTTTTAAGTGATATTTAAAATCTACCAGATTTACCAAAAATTCACCAAAAATAGAAAAAAAAATCCCTTTTTCAACAACTTCCAAAACCACTTTATCGTTATATTTATATCGATTGAATTTTAGACAGAGTCTCATATATATTTCGAATGTGCCAATGTATTTGGATACCCATTCCGCGAAGCTTTAAATATATTGGGATATTCGAGTAACAAATGCTACAAGTTCTCGTCCTTTTGTTCATTTTGATAAAGAGATAAAAATTATATTATAACCCCTGGGTTTACTCACATGTGAATTACGTTTTCGTGTAAAAACGTTGACAACGAAATCAATAAAATTCAATTTTCTGTGTAACGTTGAAAGAATTCCAATGTTCTCTAATCCACCAAGGAATACAACTTTACAACTTCATGTTAGATATTTTATGTGAAAAGTTAGATATTTAAATTTATGCCATTGTTTTATCACCGAACATAACTGGCATACATATATTCGTTTAATGTATTGTATGAGGATAAATTTTACCACACCGTTTATAACTACGTCATAAATTAAAACAGTGGTAAAATGATATCGCAAATATTAACTTTACACGTTTATGATTTGTTTGAGTTTTTATTAGACATGTAGATGTCTCTTTAAGATAATTGTTGTTTATAGTGTAGTCTACGAGCATATAAATGATAGACCTAAATGTCTAAATAGCAACATTCATTAGCATTATTTATTCTCTAAATAAACGACAATGGTATGTTCCTACTCAAATAAATACATATTTAGTTGTTATATATATAGACTTTATTTTTATGTTGATGTTCTGATAATAATAGTAAATATATTGTATTATTTGAGTTTCTCGACAATTTTGATAATATAGTCCTTAGAAATTAATTTAAAACAATTAATTCTATAGGAGATTTGGTTTTTAAAACATCGATTTTAGCATAAAGTCTTGCCATTAGAATTATGAAAAATCTCTCTCTGGGATAATTATGTTTTTAGAAATTCGAAACGGAAGGTCCTGTAGGGATAATGCAAATAACATTTGTCACAGAACGGAAAAATTAATTTCAAATTGACATTTTTCATACAATTTTCAGTCAACAAAATTTCTTATATTTTTGTGATATTAAATGATGTGACTTTGACATTGTGGAATGTCCATCTAAAAAGCTTCCCTGAAATTTTTAATTATGATCCCATTGGTTGTCAACACTTCTAATAACAAAATTAACCGACATTCATGTGACAACAACCAAAAAATATCAGTTGTGATCAACACAACACTTTCCTCTTCAATATTTCGTTTTGGAAAAAATATGTGAAAAAAAATATTTTTTTCAAATATCTTGAGAACCGTTAAAGATAAGTAAACGGAAAAAATGCAAGAAATTTTATTTCAATTAAATCTGGTTATATGCTTTTTTTCATAAAAAACGCATAGTTTTCAAAAATTTTTCAAAAATCGGAGAAATTTAATTTTTTTTAAATGTATTGAAACCCGTTAGAGATACGTATAAACCGTCAATGGAGGAAACGTAGAAAATTTTTTTTCCTCTAAATTCTGTTGTGTACATTTTTTCATAAAAGTCCATAGTTTTCGAGAGATTTTCAAAAGACCGAATTTTTCAAATATCTTGAGAACCGTTAAAGATACAAAAAAAACGTTAAGGCAAAAAATGTAGACAATTTTATATCCTATAAATTTGGTTGTATGCATTTTTTCATAAAATTGCATAGTTTTCGAGATATTTTCAAACAACTCAATTTTCTTGAAATATCTTGAGAAACGTTAGACATACAAAAAAAGCCGTTCAAGTAAAAAAATTTGAAAAATTTTATATCCTTTTAATTTTGTCATATTCATTTTTTTCCCAAAAGCGCATAGGTTTCGAAAAATGTTCAATAAACGGTATTTGTTCAATTTTTTTTTTGTATTTAGAAAACTGCGAATTCTGTAAAAACTATTTACAAAAATTTTCAAGTCGCTAAGTCACCGCGTTCTCGAGTTATTGAAGATAACTCAACAACGGAAAGACCGACAGACAGATGCACGGACATCCTCGTAATTTTTCCTGAAACGGATATCGTACTGATTAGAAATTTTCTGTCTGCCCCCGTTCTCCAGTCGATCTCCGTCATGAATACAATACTTTCCCTCTATAGAAGAGGAAAGTAAAAACTCATGTCTGAGGTATAAAAAAAATTGGGGACACATAGAAGCTTTCTTATAAATACGAAAATTTGTTTGAAGAAAAATGTTGAGGATGTCCTTATGTTCCTAGGCAGAGAACGCGTCGAGCTAGCAACTTGAAATTTTTTATCGCTGGGTCTTACCAAAATCGTAGTTTTCTCTGAACTTTTGGAAGCGTGATGTTAACTATAACGGATCCCTACCATACAATTCTTTTGAAAATGAAGAAAATGTTTTTTTTGACAGTTTCTTATGAAAAAAATGTTTTTTGAAAATTTCTCGAAAACTATGCAGTTTTGAGACTTATAAATAAATTTAAAAGAAATAAAATTTCCCATTTTTTTTGCTTTTATCGGTTTTTAATTATTTCAAATGGTTTTTCCGAAACTTTAAATATTGCAGAGGAAAGTCATATGCTTTTCGCATCAGAGATTTTCTTTTACTATTTTGAGTATTAAAATGAAGGCAACAAGTTTAAAGTAAACTGCACTTAAATAAAGACTGTATATCTATAAAAAGTCCCATAAAAGCATTACCCCAAGTTACTCAATGTAAATTGTTATCACTGAATCTCCAACGATATACTATTAGACTAATTCTATTTACTCTAACCTAACAAGGTATCTTTTGCATTTACATATAACCCTATTTGTAGAGTTTAATAGTAGTTTACACCCATGTAAAATACACCCATGACTCCAATATGATTTCTTTATGGATACTGAGTTGTGTGACTTTCAATTGTATGCTCATGCATATAAGCATTGTTACTATTTTACATTATTAAATTGGAATCGCTTTGAAATCTTACGGATATTACCCTAAACTAGACGAGTTTTACGAATACAAACAATCAAATGAAGACCTTAAGATAAACTCATCGACCGCTGGGTTGAAAAGTTAAGACACAAAACCAAAGATCCCTTAAAATACTTTTTTTTTGCGTAGTTGGACTAAGAGGATTACATTGGGTGAGTTTAAGCGTAGCACATAGCAATACAAAAAGCGGTACAGTCAAACAGAATTTAAAATGGATAAGGAAGGGCAAACACCTTTAAACAATAAGGTAAATCGACCGTTATTGTTTCTGTTGAATAAATTTTATATCTTAAATAAAATTGTATAAAATATGTAGAATGTCTCCTTTGGTATCACTTTAGAAAATTAAGTATTAATCAGACAAAAATAGAATTGGTGTGAACAAACTGTAAAGCCACAATAACTCTAAAATTCCTGAAAACTTTATAACGGAAAACTTTAAAATTGTTTAAGAAACATGTGGCAAATTAAATTAAATCTTATCAAGTAATTTTCCGAACCACACAACCAATCTCGATGCGAGGAATAAGGAGTAAAACGGGTATCTTAAGCGAAATTTCATAAAAAAATATCAGTTGTGGTCAACACAAAACTTTCTTCTACAAAATCTACGACCCTGCGCAATTTACGCTAGAGCCCTGTCGCGTTGTCAACCTAAGACGACCTCCCAATAAATTGTTGGTTCATCCAAAAATATCAAAAACGTACAAAATTTGAGATAACTTGAGAACGGTAAAAGATATCAATTTACGGTAAATGGCAAAAATGTAGAAAATTTTAACATCTCCAATTCTTCCTTAAATTAATTTGTCGAAAAACCGTTAGTTTGCAAATTATTCGCAAAAATATGATTTTTTACATATTAATGAAAATATCTCAATAACGGTAAAATATAACGGATAACGGTGAAAGACAAAATTGTGCAGAATGCCATTCTCATTAATTCACTTCATACATTCAGTCAGCAAAAACCCGTTAGTTTTCGAGATAATTGCAAAAAACTGTTTTTTTTGGAAATAACGGTTTATCTCGATAACAGGTTGAGATATCGAGTTATAGCTAAAGACAAAAGTGTGGGAAATTTTATTTTCTCCAAGTTTTGTCATACTTAAGGCCACTAAAAAACGCGTAGTTTGGGAGTAAATCGAGAAAAATGAAATTGCGATTTTTGAAAAACCGCCATCTTGGATACTTCCGGTTAACGGATGTCCACCAAAAGTTGATAGGATCGTCCCATTTCAGGACCCAACATGCCTATAAAATTTCATGGCGCTAGCTCTATTAGTTTTTGAGAAATCTTGTACACAGACTGACAGACTGACAGACAGACTGACAGACAGACTGACAGACAGAAAGACATTTTTTAAATATGACTCCAATCGACTCAGGAGTGATCGGGAAATGTTTTTTAGGCAAAATTAAGAGGTCGAAATTTTTCATGAATACAATACTTTATTATACTCCGTAGAAGAAAGTAAAAATATCAGTTGTGATCAACACAAAATTTTCCTCTGCAATATTTAGTTTCGGAAAATATATGTCTAAAATAATGTTTAAAAAAATATATAAAATAATCGTTAAAGAGAACTGTTAATGATACGTAAAAACTATTAAATGCAGGAAATTTTATTTTCTCTCTTACTTTGTTATATGCATTTTGTTGTATACATTTTTTTCATAATAGAGCAGCTTCCAAGAAATTCAATTTTTTTGAAATATGTTGAGAACCAACACAAAAATAAATATAAACTGTGTTTAAAGCAAAATATGTAGAAAATTTTATATCCTTTCAATTTTGTTATATAAAAGCGTATAAGTTTTCAAAAATTTCCAAAAACCGTATTTAAAAAAGACGGGTACCTCCATTATAGTTGCTACTACTTTTCCAAAAGTTGATAGAAAACCACGATTTTTGTAAAACTTATTCACAAACAATTTCAAGTGGTGAGGTCGACACATTCTCGAATTATTTAAGATCCGTACAATGGAAAGAGCGACAGAAAGATGCACGGACATCTTCATAATTATACCCGTATGGTGAAACCAAAGGGTATATTAGATTTGCCTTACCGTTTGTAACGCCAAGATCCCGTCATCACACACAAAAATGAATTATACCAGTGTGTTTAGAATGATGAAAACATAACAAAAGCTATAATTGCCAATCTGGTAATCATTGGAGACCCGTATGGTGATATTCGTATCAAAATTCGAACAGTTGTACCAAAATTCCACTTTGAAGTCAAACTTTCCAATAAGATTTTTTAAAATTTATTCCAATCGGATTTTGATGTATGGGAGTTTTATGTAGAATCATATCCTAAATAACTTTTGTTCTTAGACTTTTTTGATAAGATGCACCGTTTTCGAGATATTCACAAAAACCATTTTCGTTCGTATGGGGGGTACCCCCCCTAATGGTCCATTTTTGCCCATTAACGAACTTAGCCTCACATTTTACGAAAAACGGATCTGTGCAAAATTTCAAGTCTCTAGCTCAATCCGTGCGCCCGCAATCCGCGCCACAGACAGACAGACGGACGGACAGACAGACGGACAGACAGACGGACAGACAGACAGACGGACGGACGGACGGACATGCTAAATTCAACTTTTTTCATCATTCTAAACACACTGGTGTAATTCATTTTTGTGTGCGATGACGGGATCTTGGCGTTACAAACGGTAAGGCAAAGTTAATATACCCTTTGGTTTCACCATACGGGTATAATAAAAATATTTATTATAAACAATAAGTGTTGTAGATCACCATTATTATTGGTTACCATAAATTCTTATTGTTTGCGTCAAATCTCGTATAGGACGAACATTCCTTTTTTTTAGTATACGACACGCACTCCATCCATCCAGTCGTATTTATTTAGCGTTTTATGTACTTCTTACCACAGCCTATAAAATTATCTTCCCCGAAATCATCAGGCCCAGCGGACTTGTTTCGTTTTCTCGGTTTTTTACAAAGTATAGCGTGAAAACCAACTTCTAGTACAAGGCATTTAATGTAACACTAATAAATATTTCTTCCTTTTTCCAAAAAAAGCATCATGATGGTCACAAACATATACTTTATATATGTAACATTCCAAAACACGAGGCAATGCATATAAATATAACTTCAACCTAATGGTTTTTGTTTACTTCTTTTGTGTAACATCGCAGAGAAAAACGTAAATCAAATTTGGCGAATGTTTGTCCTCTGTCGCATCCAAGCTTTTTCTCCATTACCTAGATAGCGGCGGAAGGGCAATAATTGCACAACATAATGTAAACTTTCTCAATGAAACATTAGGAATTCAGATCAGTACCAAAGAAATACAATATACTCAGAATAAAGAAGTTTTGTCTATTGGTAAACAATGTAAGAAGATGATACCAATTTTTGTTGATTAGTTCAAATAACTGTCCATTAACATCAAATCCCCATGCGTTTTGAGCTTTATATGATTTTCAGTGTCATATCCGATACTATCAAATTGTAACCAGTTTTTGTAATTTGGCACACTTGTAGTTTTTTTTTGAATAGGGTATTCATATCAGTTAAAAAAAACCGGTTAAAAAAAACGAAATTTTGAATCGGTTATTTTCAAAATCAGTTATTTTCAAAAAAAAAAAATAACGGTTAACTCGACGAAAACTACTAAAAACCGGGTCTTCGATATCGTTTATTATTTTTTTACCAGTTTTTTACTTTCCTCTTTTATAGAAAGAAAGTATTGTATCCATGACGAAGACCGACTCGAGAGCCGCAGATAGGCAATTCCTGATCGGCACGAAATCCGTTTCAGGCAAAATTATGAGCATGTCTGTGCATCTGTCTGTCGGTCTGTCCATTGTACGTATTTTAAATAATTCGATAACGCGATGAGCTAGCGACTTGGAATTTTTTGTAAACGAGTTTTACAAAAATCGTAGTTTTCTATAAATCTATAAATCATTAAATAGATACGACGAAAATGATTCTCTCTGCTTCGTGCTCCCTAGTCTAAAAGTAATTAACTTTTAGGGTGTAGCTAGTGAATGATAGGGACATTTTTCCCCCCTTCGAAGGGGAAATTCGTCAAACATTTGTTCTAAGAGTTTATTCTCTAGATTATTTGTTCTCTGGCTACGGCCTGAAAGTTAATTACTTTTAGACTAGGGAGCACGAAGCAGAGAGAACATTTCTCGTCGTATCTATTCAATGAGATGGAGGAATCGAATGGATAATTTTTTCCGTGTTACATCGGATCCTCTTGCTTCATCACACAGTGGAAAAATTTTCTCTAAAAATTTGTTCTAAGAGTTTATTCTCTAGATTATTTGTTCTCTGCTATTACCTTCCTCTGCTATAGAGGGAAAGTATTGTATTCATGGCCGAGATCGACTCGGGAACGGGGGCAGATGAAAACTCACTGATCAGTACGAAATCGGTTTCAGGCTAAATTATGAGGATGTCCGTGCATCTGACTGTCGGTCTTTCTGTTGTACGTATCTTAAATAATTCGAGAACGCGATGATTTAGCGACTTGAAAATTTTTTAAAATTAGTTTTACGAAAATCGTTGATAAAAACACTTTCGGACAAGTAACGTTAGCTATAACGGGTACCTCCCATACAATTTTTTATACTCTACATACTATATCATATAGGAGTATATTCGATTTAGTATACCGTTTGTAACGCATCGAACCAATCATTGGGCACAAAAATTAACTACACCAGGGTGTTAGGGATGACAAAAGATTTTGATTTTCGCATGTCCGTCCGTCTGTCTGCCTATCCGTCTGTGAACACCATAACATTTGAAAAAAAAATGAGCTAGAGACCTGATATTTTGCATAATTACGTCTCTCGTAAATGGGTCGGCTATGTTCTTGAGTGGGCAAAATCGGACCATTCCTTCCCCCTCCCCATACAAACGAAAGCGTTTTTGCAATTTTCTCGAAAACCGTGGGTCATATTGAAAAATTTATGAAGGTAAAATGTCTTTAGAATAGGATTTTACATAACTCATCCATACACCAAAATCCTATCAGACCACTCTCTCCTTCTCTCCTATGCCAATTGAGTTTTTTTCTTCTATTTTCTCGAAACGTTGAGTCCTTTCCTCCTCTCGAATACAAATGGATTTTTTTTAAAGAAAATGTTTGTCTGTCCTTATCACTGACTTATATACAATGGCCATAGCATCCGAGCCGAAAAATGGCATGGCAGCAGATTTAACTTTGAGATTCTGTAGTCGCCAACCTAATTGTACTCGTAAACATTTTGCGTTATACAAATTTCATGTCAATTCACCTGCAGTCATCTTCAAATTACATGAAAATTACATAGATATTTAGTCTTTTCTTGCTAAATCTAGTAGGCACAATTGATTCTTCAAAAATGCGAAAAAAATCAGTGCAAAACGCAAATGTTAAACTTTTTCACTTGAAAGTTAAAGTTGAGAGTCCCCTGCTGTCATTTCTGCAGCAGCCAGCTGTCATTTATGCCAAACACATATATTGATCTTTCTTTCTCTTACCGATCGCCTTGTTTCTCACACGAGAATGAAAAATTGCCAACTCGTGTTTTATATGAATGACATCTGGTAGTATTTTGGCGCAAATTTATTTGAATGTGTCGCGATGTGAAAAGTATAATAATAAGTTTGAAGTGCAATTTTAATTTTTTAATTAGAATCAATCAAATATGTTATGTCCTTCGAAATAGACACGTTTGTTTTATACACTCCATTTGGCATTTTTTTTGTTTTATACACTCCATTTGAAGAATATGTCAGGAACTATTCAACATAACCTCAAACATCAACAGATGATTTGATTAGTTGGCCACCCTATTTCTTCAAACAAGGTTGCTAACACATCCCTATGTACTCGTCAAGGTTGGTAATGATATCAAAGGGATCCATTTTGAAAGTGAGAGTCAAAATGTGCGTAAGAGAATCTAGCTGTGTTTCGCGCTATTCGATTTCTTAGCGTATTATAGGAGATTATACTTCCATTGTATATACTTCGTTGGTCCTTATATAGAGTTTTTGATGATTGGCCTCTGGTAATTGTAGCTTTTCTTATGTTTTAAATGCATCTTTTTGAAAATTTCTCGAAAACTATTTATGTAAAATAAAATGCAAATGAAAATAAAATTTTCTAAAATTTTTACTTTAACCGTTTTTACGTATCTCGCGAGATATTTGAAAAAATATTATTTTTTACATAGTTTTTCCGAAACTAAATATTGCAAAGGAAAGTTTTGTGTTGATCACAACTAATATTTTTTGTTTGTTTGTTATTAAAATAATCTGAGCTGGTAACATTAAACTGCATACATAAAGTATTCTACTCTAACCTCAATTATGAATCTGTGAAAAGTTTCTCGGCTTACTGTGGCATACTAACTGATTACAGTAGGCGCAGTCTAGCAATATCGAAATCGTTATCGATATTCGTTAGCCAGTGTGGCATCTGCGTAACAGCCAACGCAATATGTGATGACAATAAATTACAATGGCTTATAAAATTAATCTTGACGGTTCTTCATCCTAAAATACCAAAAAAAACACGTCGTTTTTAAAAGGCCTTTTTAAACCATTATACGGAAAAGATAAAAACAGTCATTTTCACCTAAAAAAATATGATGAAAAAGCATATTTAACTGCTGAAAATAAATCTAATTCACTAATTTTACATTATCCTTTTACATATAAACGTACACCGGGTCAATTAGCTAACAACACTAAGTAAGTTGGGTATTAAGTATTTTTATTAAACACCTAATTTTGCTTTATTTCGCTTTATCGTCCTCATCCAGGTTGTCTTGTGTTATTATTTTCCTTTCATCAGCACCGCCGTAGAATTTTCGCAGGATAAGGGGTTGTATCTGGTGGAGCAAGTCGAGGCAATTAATTATATTTGCCCCCAAGCAGGTGGCGCACGAAAAGTGTTATCCTTATTTAAAATTACTTTATTTAAAGCTAAGAGCTGTTTTATGCTTTAATAAGACGAGAGGTAGATTCCAGCCATGCTTAAAACTGTATAATGCTGAAAAGCTACAGTGGCAACTAAGGGCCCTTTGAGAATCCTTTACGTAGTTTAAATTGCGTTCTGTTCCGGTGGAAATGATCCCTAATGAACGCCATCAGGACGTACATGGGTTTTACGTACATAAAGATTTACTAGAATCGTTTTAGAGCTATTGAATTTTTTTTTGTCGTTGTCAATGTGAGTTCGTTTCATCATCTACGTTTCATCATTCCCTTTTAAGCATTAAAATATCCTATTTGAGTTCATGTTTTCACAGAAATTCAAAGCAGACGGTCCTAAAAACATATTTAATGACTTCAATAAAAAAATTCAACATTGAATGTAGTAAGGATTTGAATGGAGGTTGTATGATACGGAAGGCAACGACCTATCATCGGTCCCTTATGAGCTTGATGGACTGAAATGAAATGCTTTCCCGGATGTTAATTACGGAATACCTGCTGGATGGCTAAAGCGTAATGTTAAAAGTTTATGCATAAATTTTATCCATTGTCGTCAGGCTCTCAAAAGTCTCTTTGAAAGTAGGCTAAAAGAAAGCTAAATCAGATTAGCGAAAATAGACCAGAAGGAATTTCCTAACTGAATTTGTAATTTTCACCAAGCACCCATATATGACTGTAGAGCGGATTTTATGCAATTAGTACTAACGCGCCCTTTTAATTTGTTATTGTAATCCTGAATGTTAAAATGCTTATTACACTCTGGGCTTAATGTAAAAATTCTCATTTCACCGATATTTGTGCCATTTTCATAAAATTCTCCATTTTAAATGTTGACTCTTTATTAGAATGACAGCTCAGGTAATTCCATAGGTATTAAAATGGAACAGCGAAAAGTCAAGGTTTTCGCAAATTTTTGGAATTCTTGAAATTGCTGAAATCATTAAATATCGTGTATAAACTTCTTCAGTTGCATAGAAAAACAAAATCAGTCAATTGAGCTGTTTGTGTGTGTGTGTTTGTGTGTGTGTGTATTTATATTTCCAATTAGATTAGAGTTACATTTTCATATTTCCCAAAAATCCTCTACGAATTCTCCGAAGATTTGACATTTTTTCCGCATGTCCAGCCGTCTGTCTGTCTGTCGGTGTGTCCGTCTGTCCGTGAACACCAAGGATTGAGCTAGAGACTTGAAATTTTGTCTAGTTACGTTTCATGTGAATGGCTAGGCTAAGTTCTTGCATGGGCAAAATCGGACCATTCCTTCCCTCCTCCCCCATATAACCAAAAAAGTTATATGCAATTTTCTAGAAAACGATGAGTCATATTGAAAAATTTATGATGGTAAAATGTGTTTAAAATAGGATTTTACATAACTCAGCCATACATCAAAATCCAATCGGATCACTGGTTCCCTGTCTTCCATGAAAATGGAATACTGTTTTCCTATTTTCTCGAAAACTGTGCGTCGTACCGACAAATTTATAAAAAATACAAAACGTGTTTAGAATATGATTTTACATAACTTATTTATACATCAAAATCCAGTTGGACCACTCCTTCCCCCTCTCCTATACAAATGAATGTAGCTTTCTTCTGTTTCTTCCAAATTTTAATGACATTTGAGTGAAACTAGATTTGCTAAAAATTCCAGTAAAGTTTTTTAAGTAAATTTTCCGAATGAGCCATAAATAGAATAATCATAAATAATCATACGTCCTGGATTATCCGGGGTAGTCTCGGATTTAGATATATTGCCCCGATGTTAGCAGACATGTTGGCAGAAGTTACCAGATGGTTTTAACCTCAAAAACCTCTTAACTTAAGAGGACCTCGCCGACCGTTTTTAGGAAAATACCTCGAACTTTTCGGAATTTTCTTTAACAATGAAAAAAAAATTTATAAACTTTCTTCCAACATATTTGAAAAAACCGTTCCAGAATTAGCATTTAGAATTAACTGTGTAAACAAACAGATCAGAAAAATTCTTAGGAGTGTCAAAAACGTTTACTCTATTAGTAAAATTCACCAATAGAAAAGTTAAAGGCCGCCCTCCATTACCATGACTTCGGCAACTGCAAAAAAATAGAGACACATTTATGTGAAGATACGTTGACGAGAAAGGGAGATAAGAATCAACTGCAAAAATTTGTCGGCAACTGCAAGAATAATTTCCCCTGTTTTTTATGGCGATTTTATGGCGATTTCTACTACAATCACACATTGTCCCTGTAAGTGAATAGTAAGATCTACATAAGTCTATCTTGCTCTAGTTTTCTGCATTTTTTTGCACTTACAGAAGTCATGGTAATGGAGGAAAGCCTTAATTCGTAATTGATTTATTTAGAAAAGTTTGAACTCTCCTCTCTGACCGCCGGAAAAAAATGGTTCAAACTGGGTTTTGATGTACGGATAAGCTATGTAAAATCGTATTCTAAAGACATTTTATTCCCATAAATTTTTCAATTCGACTCACCGTTTTCGAGGAAATTGTGAACAACTGTTTAATTTGAATGAGGGAGGAGGGAAGGAATGGTCCTAATAGCCTTTTACGAGAAACGCAAATATACAAAAGTCTCTAGCTTAATTCTTTCGAAAGTTATGATGTTGACGGACAGACGGACATACAGACAGACAGACGGACATGCGGAAATCAAAAACTTTTGTCATCCCTAACATTCTGGTGTAGTTCATTTTTGTGTCCGAGGATTGGTTCGATGCGTTACAAACAATGCTAAATTTAACATACTTCTATACGGTTCTCATATACAAGTAGAGTATAAACATTGTTTGCTACAAAAAATATTAATCGTAAGTTCATTATGAGCTAATGATATAATATATTAATAACAAATAACTGACAATGTGCCTTTAAATTCCATTAAAATTCGTAAGCAAAACGTTTTTGGAAAAACATCTTTAAATTCCGTAAGCTATTTGCTTTTACATTTTCTTCGTCAACATTCAGAATCGGCTCCCTATACTCTAATATGTTATGCAAGAGGAAAAAATCCATTTAATAGTATTTTATTGAGTTACTTATCACGCATTTTCCATGAACGTCTGACGCGGATGCTATATCGGAGGCATAAGAAAAACCAGTCTGCCGCTTCCGATTTCCACGATTTTAACAACGAAACGTTACGGAACCTTTTTCTTCGTTGTCCTTGATGGGATAATGTTTCAAAGAATAAGTGAATATTGCCATTTAAGTACGTAGCGATGTTAGATCGTGTATAAAATTCTCAAAGTATATCGATATTCAATTACTCTCGAAGCACAGAGAAAGTTTTTTTTATTGTGCCTCCACATCCTTTCACCCCAATGATATGAGAAAGACGAGCAAGGAAAAATTCACATTTGCACTTTATTGCCGTTTTAGGTTGAAGGTAAATTGTCGCGTTACAATGTCGTAATCCACTTCTTAATATTCTAATTAGATGTAAATTGTTTGGGAAGATGTGATTTTTTTTCTATAAACTTTTGAGATTAATAAAATCTATAAACGTGTTTACAGCATCGTTTGTCTTAAATTACTTTAGCTATAGTAAAATATAATTAATGAAAGTAACAACAAATTGAGATAGAGGCTGAGGTTTTGGCACAGAACAGGCTTTTTTAAGAGTTAAACCTCGTTTTTTTATCGAAAGTAAAACTCAATTTGAACTACTCATTTTTCCCGCTTATTATACGGGAATAAAAAAAATACTGGGATAATAAAATTCCAGTGTTTTTATTTATTTCCCCAGCAATAATTGATTGTATTTTTTAATAAAATTACTATGAGGGTATTCACAATCCTCTTTTAATTTTCGGTATTGGGTATTTTCGGTAATATTAAAAGACTGAAAATATTCTGCTGTGAACATCCCACAGCACAGATTTGAGAACAGCGCTTTTATTTGATACGTGACCAAATCATGAACTGCGAATTTGATTTAAAATATATCACATACCTTTAAATCCATGTTTGATGTATTCTTTTGAATTTCTATTGTGGCAACGGCTATCAAAATTGAAAAAAATTGCAGTCCGATGAGATAACCAGCGAAAAAATTTGACAACTAAAAACATTACTAGCGCCACTCGCGGTTGATTCTTGATACCGAATACCGAGGCTGAAAAACACGACTCGAGGCATGTCTACAATTACCGAATCCGGTAATTCATTTTTACATGAACCAAGTTACCGTCTCGGTAAAAATCTGTTAAATTTGACTGAATTACCGAGCGGTAAATTTACCCGCATTTTAAAAGAAGACTGTGAATTCCCTCTATGCTTCAGTAAATTTTACCGCCGTTCAGTTCAGTAAAATTTACTGGGAAAACAGTAAAGAAAAGTATATTTACTGTTTTCCCCAGTAAAATCTCAGCAAAATTTCACTAAGGGAATTTACCGTGAAAACCGCGTCTTGTTTAGAATTTACACTGGAACCTCGGTTCGTGAACTGAATTCTTTTCTGAAGAGTGTTCATAAATCGTGGCGCTAACAAACCGAGACGTTCACAAACCAAAACAACTTTTCCTATACAAATCATTGCAAAATGAATTAATCCGTTTCCCAAGATTCGATATCAAACCTATACTTTAGGCTGAAAATCATAAATATGCAATCCTCAAAAATGCATAAAATCATAGGCAAAATAAATAAACTGAATCGGTAGGCAAAATAAAGACGAAAAGTTAAAGTGATTTTCCTTTCCAAAGAAGGAGTTAAGTCTTAAGTAGGAGGTGGTATATCGTCACTCAAATATTACAAATTTTCTCTACGAGGTTTAATGTTTCATAATTGATTGAGTACGTGGTCGACATTACCCGATTTCCATTAGGCGGAAACCATCCTTAAAAGACAAATTCAAATAACATAAATCTGCGTGGAATAAAACTTTTAAAAGGATCAAATATTTACTTTTAGCACAATTCCTTTTTGCTACAAAATGTGTGAGCAAATTGGAATGCAAATCTTTTTGAATAATGAAAACGAGACAACTTTAACAATAATTCTGGGTAGAACTAAATTTCTAGAGGAAAATATGCAAATATTTCTGAATAACAGTAAAAACCCAAAGTTTAAATAAACGCCCCCAGAGCAATTATTGAAACGATTCTGTCATATTTTTTTTCTGTTTTTAGATTTCAGGGCGATTTGTTTTCGTACTTTATTCACGTTATGATTTGGAAAAAAAATTCTGCTTATCGATTTGTTTGAATGTTTTGCAGCATTTGAAATTTACTTAATGATTTTCCATGCTGTTCCAACAATTTTCCATGCGATGGAAATGGCATTAGCCACAAATACCAGCTTCGGCCCAAACAACATATTTTGACCTCGTCAGATACAACTATAAGAACTCTAGTTGTATTACAGGATTTGAATTCGATGGAGATTTTGCGTTTCGATTGAAGCTATTAAACTCCAATCATCGTCTTAATTCATTGGGTGAATTATTTTAAACCCTATAACAAGTTCTATGATTGACATTTGGTTTGTTTTGATCGTTACATTAGTTTTCTTCATTACAATTTAAAATATAAGAAAAGCTACAACTGTAAGGGCGAATCATCAAATACTCAGACAGAATTTATCTTTAAAAAAATCCACTTGTATTGGAGAGAGGGGAAGGGAGGAGTCCGATTAAATTTGGATGTGTTAACCGGTTATGTAAAATCATATTCTAAAGACATTTCACCTTTATAACTTTTTCGATGCGATGCACCGTTTCCGAGAAAATCGCCAAAAACTATTTTATCTGAAAGGAGAGAGGAGAAGAAATGGTCTTATTGAATTGTGAAGTATGGCAAAGTTATGTTTTACATTATTTCAGACATTTGTTTCTATATTTTTATACCCGTATGGTGAAACCAAAGGGTATATTAACTTTGCCTTACCGTTTGTAACGCCAAGATCCCGTCATCACACACAAAAATGAATTACATCAGTGTGTTTAGAATGATAAAAAAAATTGAATTTAGCATGTCCGTCCGTCTGTCCGTCTGTCTGTCCGTCCGTCTGTCTGTCCGTCCGTCTGTCTGTCTGTGGCGCGGATTGCGGGCGCACGGATTGAGCTAGAGACTTGAAATTTTGCGCAGATTCGTTTTTCATAAAATGCGAGGCTAAGTTCGTTAATGGGCAAAAATGGATCATTAGGGGGGGTACCCCCCATACGAACGAAAACGGTTTTTGTGAATATCTCAAAAACGGTGCATCTTATCAAAAAAGTCCAAGAACAAAAGTTATTTAGGATATGATTCTACATAAAACTCCCATACATCAAAATCCGATTGGAAAAAATTTTAAAAAATCTTATTGGGAAGTTTGACTTCAAAGTGGAATTTTGGTACAACTGAATTTTGATACAACAACTGTTCGCCGAACAATGCCATATCACCATACGGGTTTTCAATAATTGCCAGATTTCGAGAAAAGTGCAAAAAACTGTTTCGTTTAGATGGCAGCATGGGTGACCGTACTTGTCACTCTTATTTATGAGAAACAGAACTGTAAAAAATTTAAAGTCTCTAGCTTTCGAAAAGTATGGTGTTCTCGTACGGACATGCGGAAATCTCAAACACCCTGATGTAGTTCATTTTTGTGTCGGACGATTGGTTCGATGCGTAACAAACATTATACTAAAGGCTCGTGCATACAGAAAGCGATCTGTCGCGGCGAGCACAGATCGCTCGTTTACCGCAGATAACGTTTATATAAAATAACTGACCCTACGTTGCCAGCTAAAAGTTGTTTGTATAAATTTTAGAATGCCAAAAAACCATAAATAACTTAAAAAGTTTTGGGGAAAAAATGTTATCCTTACAGGACCTTACGTTTCGAATTTCTAAAATCTAACACCGGATTCGTGATCAGCGGCCCTGAAAACCTCCCAAAGCCTGTTTTTGCGAGAAAAAATTGGAAAAAGGACATTTCCGTTATCCTTTCAGGACCTTCCGTTTTGAAATTTGAAAATCTAATACCGGATTCGTAATCATCGACCTCAAAAACCCCATAATGCGAGTTTTGTAATCTCAAACCAGCCAACAGACCAACAGACAAACTTCCATTTTTATATATGTATATAGATAGATAGGGGGGGGGGGGTTACTGAGGAGTGCTCCGGAAATGTTTTTAAATGCAAAATTGAGATGTCGAAATTCTTCATGATCATTATATTTTATCATACTACATACTACGTATAAGAAAGTAAAAAAAGAGAATATGAATAGTGAACTATCATGTTAACCGATTCGTCATACACCATTTTAAAAATACAAACAAAAATAAATTGAAATTTCACGTGCTGCATATTTTATCGTATCCGTTATTAAATTGTTCTTGTGGAAAACAATTCTCTTTCGTCCTTTGTTTTGAATATATAATTTTCAAGCTTGCCTTTTAGACTAAGGAAAAACCTTTTTATAGTAAAATTCCTGCTATTATCCAATTTTGTTTGGATGGCTATGAAATTCTGCAACGCAAATTCATTCAGGGCTTGAGAAAAACGATTTTATTAATAAATATTTTGTCAAACTACTTTTGAAGTTCGAAGGACTATATAAATATTACTGTCCCTCTTAAACCCAATAAAATAGAGTACACCTCAAATAATACCTATCGCAGCATAAAATTATAAACAAATTCCATTTTTACTTAACGACAAGCTTTGGTTGCTTTTCTATTACCTGCAGGGCGTGCAGGTAATAGAAAAGCAACCAAAGCTTGTCGTTAAGTAAAAATATCACATAAATAGTTATTGTAGATAACCACTCATGGCTTCACCCCTCTAGGTACATGCTAGTCAAGGAATGTCCTCGATTATACGTACAAAATAAATTCCATAAAATTATATAAAAACGCTTTGTAATTCTGCCTGTTGAAAGCGGAATGAAAATCATTCCACGACACTATAGAGAAGAAATTTGCATTTATTTGATATTCGTTTATTTGTGTGTAAGGATGTGTCATTTAAGCTCGAAAGGAGTTAAAATGATTAAAATTTTAATATCGGTGCATTCTTTGTTTTAAGGTCAGTTGTATATCAGGAATTTATGTGACATTTTATATCTTGGCAATAATTTATTCATCGAATGACATTTCTGAATATAAATTGAGAACTGGTCGGGAAATTTCAAGAAAATGCTTATTGGTGGTTCTGGAAAATTCAAAGAAAAACAATTACAGTGTGGAAGTGTAATGAGAGCATTTCAGTTATTACATACTGCCCAATGTTCTTCGTTTAGAAACATTTAAAAAAGTCCAAAATCTTTTAACGGACATGTTGAGAGTTAATGGTTCTTTTGCAAAAATGTAGCACTCTCAAAAATTAAAAAAAAACACCGAACAATATGGATCCGGTGCGACACAACTGCTCTTTACAAAAAGGAACATGACAAAACTTGAGAGTTTCCACTGTGAAAAATGGCTACAAAAATGGAAAAATTCGGATATTTCACGGAGAGAAATGCAAATAGGAATATACGAGACATTGGACTTTCTTCTGCAACGATTCCCTACAAATAGGGGATCATTCCTATAACTTTAGGAAAATTTCCTATTTTTTGGCCACTTTTGTTTAGGAATCATTATCAAAAAATTTCATTTTCTCGTATATTCCTATTTTTTAGGAATCTGTATATAAATATCAATATGTAAGAACATTGGGACGAAAATAATGGGAATCATTCCCATCGTAGAATAGAAATAAATCCTATTTTCATTATTTCCATTTCATAGTTGATTTTGCGTTAAGTTCGTTCGTGATTAATTCAGTTAAGGACACATCAAGCTGATACAATCTCCATTGCTTAATTTAACTATAATTGGCGTAAACAAATGATCACGTTCGTTGTCAACTAGCGACTACGTTCATTGTCAAATTCAAAAAAAACTAACTCTTTCAAGTTTACAGCGAACGTGATCGCTAATTGATAATGAACGTGGTCATTTAATCACACAAAGTTTAATTCAATTAATCAATGAAAATTGTATCGTTTTGATAAACGACTATGTGTCCTTAGTTAAATTAAACCCGAACGAAGTTGACGCAAAATCAATTAATCAAATTTCTCTCCGAAAACATTTGAAGAGCTTTCCTCTTTTTTAAAGCTTTTAGTTAGCTTGCCTTCGTATCTGTCTGTCTGTTTGTCTGTTACGGTCAAATTTTGGAATCTAAATTGGACCCACTTTCACTCATCCGATTGCACACATACGTAACTCCTTTGACTTGACAGTACAATATTTTCAATACTTCGTCCTTGTAAGGATATGGGAAGATCCTGTAAGGACAATGTGATTATCTTTTTCCTCAAATTTCCCGGGAAAAATCTCATCTGGGGGTTTTCGGAATTTTTGGGGGGTTTTGGAGCCCTGTTAGGAAAACGTGATAATCCTCTTCCTTAAATTTCCCAGGAAAAATCTCATGTGGGGGTTTTTAAGATTGCTGCATTCGATTCTTGCGTTAAGAAGTTTGTAAGAATAACAGAAAGTCCTGTTAGGACAACATGATTATCCTTTTTCTTAAATTTTTGGGGTCGCTGAATCCGATTCTGGAGCCAAAAAGTATGTAAGGAAATTTCAGAGGATATATATTCGAAGACTAAAAATATATATTCAAAGGGCTTCCAAAATTTCTAGCCGCAAAAAATGAGGTTTTGCCTAATGCCCCGCTTTGCCTACTTTACTTAGTACAAAGGGTGTGTGCGAAACGGTCTAATTCCATACACTTGATTATATTACGATCTGGAAACTTTCATATGAAAACCGGAATTAGAACGGCAACTAACATGTACTTAGAGAGTTTCGCACAGACTCTAACTTTATTTCCCGCCATCATTTGAATTTTCAGTGGTAGGAAACACTGCCTCAAAAGTTGGGAATTCCCAACTAGCCTGACGATAATTGAATCTGCAGTTAACACTAATTACTGTAGAAAGTTAACCTGGCATATATCCCACTGAATGCTAAAAAGAAGGTGATTAATTCATAGATAAGTCTTTATATATAACATGAAAGGTTATATAATTGTAACTTAATGTGACAATTTTTTCAATATTCTTATTTCTGTGAAAGAATCTTAATACAGTGAAAAGACCTCGCTAATTGTGTTTAACAAAACGAGCATTTTCAATAAGTGATCCAAAAAAAACACTAATGACCTTCCTTTCATAAAGTGTTTTTTTTTTTATTTCACATGGAAAGCAATATCCGATAAATTCATAATCTTAAAATAGAAACATTCGTAAGCGCCATTTTTACCACTATTTTTATCCAATACAATGTCAATATGCCATTTTATGATAGTTTCCTCCCATTTCTTGGGATTTCTTCGTTTCCCTTTACATCAATCGTTTCTTAATGCCGACAATAACGCAAATTGTATAATAAATGTTGGGAGAAAATTGATTTTTTATAGTCAATGTCCGGAAAATCGAAGGACGATTAAAGGGATTGAGAGAATTGTTTGAATATTGTCCAAATGGGAGAACAGTTAACGGATAGAGTCCTAAATGAGAAAAAAATATACGTATAAGTGGTCGTGTCTATAAAAAAGTACTTGTCGTATGTCTAACTCGAGAAACGTGAAATAAACGTTTCATATTCAAACACCTCCTTTTAAGCGAATGTCCTTGCAGCAAAAGTATAATGTGCTCTATTTCTTTTCTCAATTTTGTATGAATGGTGAGTATACCACATAACGATGGAATTACAATTTTGAAGAGCTATGAGAGTTTTAAAGCATTAAAGTAGAAAGTCGAAATCATATGTGGATGGGGTGTGTGTATTATACCTTTTAACACTAAAACTTAGGAAAAAAATGTATAAGTTCTGATTAAAGTGCACATATCGCACATGGTCCCGTAGACTGTAGTATCTCAAAATCGGTCATTTCAAGAAAAACGCATTCAAAGTTTTCATTTCAAAATAATTGTTTATAAATAATTGTTTTTTTCTGTTGTCTGTACAATAATATTTCAATTTATTACTCTTTTGATAATAATTTACAGATCATTTGCTTCATTTTTTTTTTTTTTTTTTTTGCAAATAATAAAAGATAGAGTTAGGTTTAAATTTTTCCACAAAATCAATTTAAATTTTAAAAAATGGGAATTTAAAAAACCAAAAATAAATAAATTTTAGGACTACGTTTACATTTAAATTTGTTTTTCATTTGATTCAGTCAATTTTCCTTTACATAATGGAATAATTACTCAAAAACACATTTTTTTGAGATACTACAGTCTACGGGACCATGTGCGATATTTTGACCTACTTTCGTAATTCGTAATCTCAACAATAAGTTTAAAACTTTGCAATCAAATATGTGAGACACCTAGAGAATTCGAAGGAATTTCTGCGATTTGTTTTCCCACCCTTAGCAATTTGGCTAAAAACGGTTAAATTCCCCCAAGAATGTTACAAAATACCCCATATTAACATCTTTAGAATAAAAAATCCCCCAAAAATAGTTTGTACTTTCTTCATATATAGTGAAGCGGTTTTTAACCGTAATAGACTGATTTTACAAACAAATGTAGCACACATTTTCATTAAAATACCCCAAACTTTTTCAAGAGATAAAAAATCCCAGTCGAATACAAGCGGGAAACTTTATTACAAAAAGGGCTTGCCAGTTGAAAAGGCCATAGTTTTTCTAGTCCCTGAAGAATTAATTTTTTTTTACAAAAATGAGAAAAAAACTGACAAGGAGTCAAATAAGAAATAAATTTTAACGGAACTTATCCCAATCTACCATTGGCAACTCAGGTTACAATGTGACCCTGGTCGCAAAGTGCCGGTGGCCAATCCGTTTATGTGACGGTTGCTTTTTGACCGGTCCAAGGTCAATTTGTGACCGGTTACAATAAAAATCGTGATTTTGACAAAATCACTTGTTGCAAATTAGTTACATTGATTACATTGTGACCAATTTCACAAAATTATGAAGTAAACTCGTTGTAAAATTAAGTAAATATTAGTTATGATCAACACAAAACTTTCCTATGCAACTTCATGGAAATTTTCAAAAAAAAAAAAATTTTTCAAAAAAAAATCTAGTTGCTAGGTCAACGCGTTCTCAAGTTATTTAAGATACGTACAACGGACAGACAGATGCAAGGACATCCTCATAATTTTGCTTGAAACGGATTTCATACTTATCAGAAAATTTCTATCTACCTCCGTTTCACTTTGCTTTGTAATTATACTTCATTTAATAAAATATGTATTTTTAGACAAAAAGTTTTTAAATCTAACCTTCGGTCTAACCTTCATGATCATGTCGTTTTAAATTCACCCTTACATCTAGGTGGACTTACTTGTAAAAGTTAGTGAAAATTAAACTCTTTCTGACGGTTTTTTTTGAAGCCTGAGTTACATTGCGACGACAAGGCAGCACGAGACGTCGACGAGAGTCGCGCGACATTGTCGTTATCGTCATCCAAGTTACATTACCAGAGCTGCGAGCACGCGACAAACAATCCCATAACCTAACAAATTTTTTTGAAAGTAAAAGATGAGAGTGCAGAAAGTAAAGAAAATATTATTACATGCTACTATGGATAATTTCTGCATTTTGATAAAATTGCCAATTTTTCACCAAAAAAGAGCAATTCAAACATAATTAACCTAACCAAACAATTTAACTGTCATTCGATGTCGTCGCGATAAAAGTTTGATTTTTCAAACTTTGGTGGCGTTGTCGTGTCGCCTTGTCGTCGCAATGTAACTCAGGCTTGATGCGTAATTTTAAGGAAAACGGTTTCCTTGTATCTATTATAAATGTATAATATAGCAATAATATTTTTTACAGTGTAAATTAACCCTTTCAGTACATCTTTTTTTCTATGGGGGTTAAAAATACTCTCTATACAAATTAATGATGTTTAAGCTATTAGTATTCATTTAAAACAAAAAAAAAACTAAAAAAATCAAAATTGGGTCACAAATGCATTTAACCCTTTCAGTCACCACCACGTACACTATAGTGTACACACTTTCTACCAAGTCAAGTTATGAGTTATGGCTTCTGAAAAGTGTGTACACTATAGTGTACGTGGTGACTGAAAGGGTTAAGATGTCGAAATTTGTCATGAATTCAATACTTTATTATAAAAAATAAAAATTTACACACTTCGTTTGTAGACTAAACTGGCAAAATGGCCACCCTATGCTAAACCTAAAAGACGTACAGATAAAACCCTTTGGGGAGTATTTAGTAATCACCTAACGACAGTTTCGTCAGCCGTTAGTATAAAAATTTCCACTAAATTCATTTTATTTCCTTTGCAAAATATTGTGATAAATGAGAAACCCTGAAAATGTGAGAAAAATTCCAATTGATGCAATAAATTTTCCATTGTGGGAAATATTTTACCCACATTTCAGTATTCTGCTAGATTTCCCATCGCAATTAAGAGTTTCTTGAAATAAATTTCGATTTTTATTGTTCTGAACTTTCAATATTTGCTTCATAAAATTCATCGTCATTTTTCCGGTGGAGTAAAAATTTATGAATTCAAACATTCTTCATCGTCGCATCTATAAATTTCTATATTTTCATCAAAATAGGAGAAAATCCCAATCTAAAAGATGAATTCAATAAATCGTTTAGGATATTTGAGTATGAAATTTATCATAAAGCTTTGTTGTAGTTAATATAGAATGAATTTCACGGTTTATTAAAATTAACGTCTGAATTTTATTTTGATCGATAAGGTTTTTACAGTCTCCTGTCGAATGGAAATCAAATCTTAAAAAGGGAATTAAATTAATTGAAAGCTTCATTCAAATAATTCTTTAGACCATTATGAAATTATGAGTCTTTGGAGTTTAGCTGCCTTTCAACGAAATTGATTGCCGCGCTTCAAATGGGGATCATAAATTTTATGACGATGCTAAAATTTTAATCAAAACCACAAAAACTATGACTTTTAATTGGACAAATTATACTTGCAATCTTAATATAGACTACAAATGAATTTCAACGAAAATGTATAAAGTTATTACCACACAGAATATTTACATGAAATAATTTAACACATGGTAGAAATTCCACCACTTAATCACATGCGGTAATCCTCATATGTACGTACTTCTGATTAATTAATCAACAACCTTCAAAGTACTATTTCTATTGATTAAATAATTTCGATTTGTCTTAATGAAACTTCGTGTCATAATGATATCACTATCTTCCATCACCAAATTACTCGCAAGTTTCTGCATAAGGACAACAGTATTTTTTATTACGCCTGACCTAGGGGTGGAGTCGTTCAGTACAGTGAAGTGTTAATTCAAGGCCCATGGAAAACGCTTATTGAAAACATTCTGAGAAAAATGATACTGAGAGAATTTTATTCAAAAGCTTTTCTCTTATTTATCTTGCCACTATGATGTAGCGGTAAGCCCTAGATGAGAATTTGACACTACTTCAGTAGTGACTGATACTGGTATTGGTACTAATATTGTAGTGATTGGCACTCAAAATATAGATTTCCGTTCTTTCAGTGCGTAACTATTACTAAAATAGTTCATCTCAAAATCTCGGACATAATAATCATTTGTTGATCGTCAAATTTTCAACATTTTGTTAAATACAAGTTTGGTTAAGCAATATTCATGTGTAGGTATTATTACATTGTATAATAATTCTATAGCACGTCCTACTGGTATTCCCATATAGAATTTCATTCATGCAAAACGTGAGGAAAACTAATTAACTTGCAGTTTTTGGCAGGTGTTGAGATGATGGGAAAATGCGCATTCTTTAACTACAATACTGACGTTATAATTGGCTTTCGCATTGTTACATTGGATTAAATGCGATTCATGGGATAATTAATAAGACATAACACATGTGATTCCGTCATTTCATAAAAAGGTTGCTATACTTGTTCTCCTCGTATGTGAGAATATCTGCTGCGATTTCCATGTTTTCAACGAAAGTCTCATTAAAATTTTCTGAAAATTTCTGCTCCTGCCAAAGTCAATTAATTGTTTTAACCGGATTGAAAAAGGCTTTTATTAAAGTTTTTCTCGTACACCTGTACGTTTCATCTATAATAATAGGGCAATTCACTCTTGATCGTAGATATAGTAAAATCGTAGATTGTACTGTACATCTACGATGGAAAAGTACAACGAAGCGTGAGCAGCGCTTTACTAGAGGTTGTGGGTTTTGTCGTCAATTTTTGACTCTTTTATTTATTTTCTTTGCCTAAATTGTTTAAAGCATATATAAATACTTTAATTTACTTGCTTTTTCAAAATCCATTTTAGAGTTGGCACCAAGTTGGCATGTCGCAAAACATGCCCCTAACCTCACTTTATTAGAAGTATGACATAAACTACGATTTTACCATACCTTCGGGTGTGCTAGATTGTAGTTTTCGTCGTAAAAAAAATTTGTATGGAGATCTGTCAAAAAACTACGATTTTATTTACGATTCTACGATTCTACGAGTTTACGATCAACTACGATAAACAGTGAATAGCCCTAGTATATTCACCATCATGGAATAAAATCGAATTCATATTTAGTAAGTACTCTTATGGCGGAATTTCTGAATTTTTTCTAAACCTTGATTTTTGTTTTACTACGTTGCTTTGGAATACGGGATTTTATAAATTTTAAAATGCTTCTGGCAGTATTTTAATTACTTTCAAATTATTATACGTGAGATTTTGAATGCTACACAAAATAGGTGATTTTTTATAATATAATGTAGCATTTCTACTGAATTTCAACCAATATAGAATGAAAAATTATTTTGTGTGGAATATTACGTCATTCAAATTCGAGACGCGTTAAAATTGGGTAAAAAGCTCCACGAATTTAAAGACGTGTGAGAATTATTCCAGTCAAGAGTTTCAAAATATTACAAACTAGATGCATATTCGTCGTTACTGCGTTAAAGTTTATTTGCTTAAATTATTTTGCATTAAAATCCCAGAAACAGCTTAAACACTTAAAACCACAATAAACTACCATACGTTTTTTATACCCGTATGGTGAAACCAAAGGGTATATTAACTTTGCCTTACCGTTTGTAACGCCAAGATCCCGTCATCGCACAAAAAAATGAATTACACCAGTGTGTTTAGAATGATAAAAATATTTAATTTTTGCATGTCCGTCCGTCCTTCCGTCTGTCCGTCCGTCCGTCTGTCTGTCTGTGGCGCGGATTGCGGGCGCACGGATTGAGCTAGAGATTTGAAAGTTTGCACAGATCCGTGTTTCATAAAATGCGAGGCTAAGTTCGTTAATGGGCAAGAATGGACCATTAGTTGCCAATCTGGCAATTATTGGAGACCCGTATGGTGATATTCGTATCAAAATTCGAACAGTTGTACCAAAATTCCACTTTGAAGTCAAAGTTTCCAATAAGATTTTTTAAAATTTATTCCAATCGGATTTTGATGTATGGGAGTTTTATGTAGAATCATATCCTAAATAACTTTTGTTCTTGGACTTTTTTGATAAGATGCACCGTTTTTGAGATATTCACAGAAAACGATTTCGTTCGTATGGGGGGTACCCCCCCTAATGGTCCATTTTTGCCCATTAACGAACTTAGCCTCGCATTTTACGAAAAACGGATCCACGCAAAATTTCAAGTCTCTAGCTCAATCCGTGCGCCCGAAATCCACGCCACAGACAGACAGACAGACAGACGGACAGACGGACGGACAGACGGACGGACATGCAAAATTCAATTTTTTTTATCATTCTAAACACACTGGTGTAATTCATTTTTTTGTGCGATGACGGGATCTTGGAGTTACAAACGGTAAGGCAAAGTTAATATACCCTTTGGTTTCACCATACGGGTATAAAAAGGAATTCTTAAATTATTCAATACCAACCAAAGGTTCCAGCAAAAGAAAATCGAGTCTGGAATCTCATAAAAGTTTCGGAGAGGTCAATATTGCTTTTCTGATTTTTCATGCTGTACATACTAACCCGGCCTTTACACGCGACTATAAAGTCTGTCAGTAGCACAGACTCCAAATGTCAAATTACTGACAACGAATTAGAAGACATTTAGCGAACTGGTAGTCAGTTCATTTTCAAAATGACTTCGCTTGATACAGTTCCCTGTATTCCAGAGGCATGAATTTTGCTCGTATGCTTCATTATTTTAATTATCTCGTTCCTAGTTAGTCTTCTTTCCCCAGCCTGAGAGTTCTAAAAGTGAAAAAAAGAATTAAAAACAGTGAATTCATAATAATTTAATAGATTTACCTAAAATTCTTCATTTTCCGCCATCTTAGAAGTCTGAAATGTCAAATTACTGGCACGTCCGTACTGACTACAAAAATGCCCCGTCAGTACAGACTTGTCAGTGCCAGTAAGCATTTACACGAGACTGTGTCAGCGACTGTGTCAGCTCTACAGACGCGTGTAAAGGCTGTGTAACAAACACAACAAAATGGTGTAATTACTTTAGTCAGTATCTTAGGTAACCTTAATAAAACAAAAATTCCAAACTCTGAGATTAAACAGAGTCGTATATAAAAGGCATAGGCACTTAGGCAAGATATTATGAAAATTGTGAGAATTGAAAGTAAAAGTAAAGTCTCCTGTGATGTGTTAAGTGACCAATGGAACGAATTTCTTTGCTTTTAATGGGGATCCTGGAAATCGTCATTTTCAAACTTTCAAATTTTTTGAAAGTTTTTCCTTACGGGCATTTTTTTAACAATTTTTTTTCTTCGTCCATAGTAAAAAGTATGTAAGGTAGAGTGGAACCAAAATGCCGGAGATACAAGCCGAATAAAGTCATACGAGAAAATATTCAATGACAGTATTTTTGCATGCAAGATTGATAGGTTTCGTCCTTCTTAAGAGATTTTTCGACGAAAGCGCTTTTCACATTTTCATGGCTTTTTTTATTACAAATGCGAATGTAGATTTTTCTTTGACATCTGTTTTTTACAAATCTTTTATCTGCTGGTAAATACTTTAAAGGCAAAGGCTTCGTACAAACAAAGTGTATATAATATGACCACAGCATTTGTAAAAGGTACAGTTTCACGTGGTTCGCGAATATCACTACAAAACATACTTAAAATTTTACCAACAGTAAAGCGACCATATCGTAAATTAAAAAAAAACTTCGTTGTAAATTGATTCAAAAATTGACGAACCTATATTTTCTTCATTTTACATTAAAATGTTTTTGGCAGCTTTCAGCGCAGGTTATAATTGACATAATATCTAATTATACAAAAGTCGGATTAATATCGTCGTAAATAAAGTGTATTATAAGTTCCATAATGTTGATAATTTTCTCTAGTTATTCATTGACACAACATTGACGAGATGGGTGGTATTCTTTGTAGAATGTGAAAAGGCAAAACTAAGTTTTACTCTATTATAGGAGCTGTCTAGCCATTAATTTAAAGGAATATTTGATTTCAATCTGCATAAGTTTTCACCTGCGGCGCATTTTTTGTAATAATTTTAAGTTAGATCATATTCCTTCAAAAAAAAAATCTCCTGCGGCGCGTTTCACCTCACACACAAAACTCGTATTTTCACTCCAGTTAAAATTAAATTATTTAGTTGTGGGAATCGGGATATTTAATTAGAAGGTTTAAACTGGCAACGGCAAGTTCTTAAAGAAATAACAAGGAAAAGTGGAACCTAGTCATATAGTAAAAGTCTAAGCTTAGGCTAAATTCACTCTAGTATTCGCAAGATATTCTGACGATTTTGTAAGCATTATAAAACATAAATATTGGAAAGATTTTTTGTTATCTTTTGCTGATTTTGGGAGAAGAAAATTGTTCAATCTTAGTGAATTAAAAATTCAACATTGAAGGATGTCGCCAATCATGTTACGATAGTCTTGCACGGACACGTCGACTTATATCGAATAATTCAAAACAAAAATAAAGTGTCCAGGACGTCCGGGACAACATGTCTAAGTCCGAGACGTATAGCCACCCTAGTTTAAAGGCAATTTCTATAATTTTTTTGGAATTAAGGAATTAAGGGTAGTGGATTTTTTTTGTGTATAAGAGATGGGATCAATAAAGATCTCATTATGAGTGACTACTGCGTTTGAAAACACAAAAATGTAATAATTAATTATTCAATTAGTCCGAAATAGGTTAAATTGTGGGTATTACGATTTTAACATGGACTGAATACATTAAATTAAAGAATGAAATGAATACATTAAATTCAAAGTACGAAGAGCCTATGAGAAACGAAAATAAAACTTTTCCTTTTTTAAAAGGGAAATTATTTTCGGTCCCAGGAAATTTCGTTAGCAGCTTTTTGGCAATCACGAAAAATTTAAATTATCTACTCACTTATTCCTAATTCTTTTATGTATTCGGTACACCTGACTGGTTAGCCCTAATCATCTCAGGTAAATCCGCTCAGACGACGTTGCGATTAAGTGAGAAAGATTGAATTTTACACTAATTAGAAAAGCTTTTAGGGATAATGGAACTCTACAGCATGTATTGAATTTTTGAATAATAAAAATGTCAAAAGGCTACCTACTTTAACAAATTGAATTCACTCGTAATGTTATTACTCTATCGAAATTTTAACATGAGTAAAATAATCTGATTGACTTTTTTTCACATGCTTAAAATATTTCAACCTAAATCTGTTGGACGGATGCTTTAGTTTGTTAGAGTTGATGAAGAGCAACAGTTACATTATGGAATTTTCGTCACATAACACTTTTCTAAAATAAGAGAACAAAAGAAAACAAGCAGAGAAAAACAAAAATAAAAAAAGATTGGGGTTAAAAAATAGATAAGGTTCTATTTAAAAGCAACCCTAGATGTTATGCTTTTTTCATAAGGGGAATACTAGGGAAAGTAGGCACCAGGGACAAAACGGTCACCCCCTTCTATCCGTCTGGTGAATGGAGGATGCAAAAAAAAACGGCATCTGTGAGCCTTAATAGACTTCTATATAAATGCCTGCACATCAGTAAATTGACCTACAATTTCCGCCTGCTACAAAAAAATAAATGAACTACCGACAAAAGTAGTGGTCTAATTAGATAAATTATCTACATTTTAGTAGATAACTGTCTACTTTTGTCGGTAGTTCATCTTGTTTTTTGTAGCTGGCAGAAAATCAACAAAAATTGTGGGTGAATTTACTAATCACTTCCTTCTTTGTGGTAAATGTTTTGCAAGACGATGGAGATGAGCAGAGTGGAGGAATAAAAACTAAGTAAAATTTTAGTTTTTTTTTCTGTATTACGCGAAAAACGAAAATAATTGTATTTCTTTCAAAACCTCCCGTTATAAATATATTCTTCGCTATCTTATAATAATTTAGAAGAACGAAACGAGCACCCAACAGGTTGAGTCCGTTCACCATAAAAAAATATGTTAATGTACAAAGGATTAAAATTATTTAATAAATTACCAAATAACCTGAAAAAGGAATAACTCAATTTGTTAAAGATAAATTTATTTAAATTACTACTTGCGCTATCAGTAAAAAGTGTTATGATAAAAAAATTTGTATAAATTACAAAATAAAGGAAATATAATTGTAATAATAATATGTAACACGGCCTGTCAGGAAAATCCAGCCTGGCAACCCTTTCGAATTACCTTCCTATCCGTGTAGAGAATGAATAAGAACCTCTTGCATGTGGCTCACGCAAAAAGCAGAAAAATAAGGAGTCGGAAGTTGAATCGGAGCGGGCGATTTATTCTCTTGTAAACTGGTGCGCGGACAGGTTGTTATAAATAAGAATAAGATTTTGGAACGATTTACCATTCAATGTATTCCCCTCGGACTATAACCTGCAGAAGTTCAAGGAGAACATAAACCGACATCTCCTTTCGTTCTTCCGACCATCTTGAGCTGTTCTTCGGCTCTAATGGTGCAACCACAATGATAGCGGCACCGTCGGCATATGCTTCTGCCTTGCGAAATCAAAACGTCAAAACATCTGCATAGAATGTGGCGCTGAATGTGGTGGTTGTTACAAAACAACGAAGAAAAATCGTCATAGAATGTGGTGCCGAATGTGGTGGTTTTCATAAAACATTTTGGGCGGCGGCGGCAAGTTTGACATTGTTTCAAACTCGGCGGCGACGGAAAAAGTTAGCTGCCGTTGCCGCTGTATTGTAGCAGCTCTCGTTGCGCTACATTAGTGCAAAAAAAATGCCGCCTGCCGTTGCCGCTTGCCGCTTTCACTGTGGTTGAACCCGAAGCTCTGGCTGAAACTAACTTATAAAAAATATATTATTTTAACGACTGCCTTCTGCAGCTCTGCTTAAATTTTTTTCAAAATGCGTAGAACCTTGAAAAACCTGAGAAGCAGTGGTCCAATTGGCTTTGATGTATGGGTGAGTTATGTAAAATCATATTCTAAACACATTTCACCTTTATAATTTTTTCAATATGACTCACCGTTTTCGAGATAATTGCAAAAAACTCTTTTGTTAGTATGGGGGAGGGAGAAAGTAATGGTCCAGTTTTACCCGTTCAAGAACCTAGTCTAGCTTTTGACGAGAAACGCAACTGTAAAAAATTTTAAGTCTCTAGCTCAATCCTTTCGAAAGTTATGGTGTTCACATACTGACGGACAGACATACAGACAGACTGACAGGCAGGCAGACAGACAGACATACAGACAGACGGACATGCGGAAATCAAAATCTTTTTAATCCATATAGAGTATAAACGGGGTGTAAAGTGTTTACTTATGTATGCATGCCTGTTTTTATCGCCTCCTAGCCTAAATGACTTGACCGATTTTGATAAACAAAGTGTCGTCTTATCTAAATTGAACGAAAAAAGAACATATCACAATGCCTCTAAAGAGATGATACCTCTAAAGTTTCGAAAAAATTTGAAATAAAAAAAATATTAATCAAAAATCAAAAAAACCGGACTGAAAAAAACCTGAAAAAAACTAAAACTATAAAGGAACAAACAAGCTCTAAAATCTTTTGAGTTCGTTACACAGGCTGCAACCATAGCAATCCAGAAAAGAGAAGCGTTTTGGTTTTCCCGTAAAAAAATACAAGACCTAAAATAGCCCAAATAGTCATAAATTAAGGGAGACCTACATCATCTTAAAAATTTTCTATCGGTAATTGTATATTTTCTTGATTAAAAAACGTTGCGACAAGTATGTAGGTATTTGGTAAAGGAGAAACGACATCGATACGACCAAAGTAATTAAATTTAATTTCAACATTTTTTGAGATGTCTTTTTCATCATTTTTCTTCCAATAAACCATACAATCAACTCGTCTCGGCATATTCGACCTTGTATTTATAATTCGATATAGGTTAAATAATAATTGAAAGAAACTTTTTTGTATTCTTCAAACAGAAATAATTGAAAATTAATTTACTCCTGAGGATACTGAAGCCTCAAACAAGATGTGATTAAATCATTTATTTTAAGATCTCGTTTAAATAAAGTCAATAATTCTGCGTTTCTTTAGCCACAACTTTTCCGGAACCGTTGCTGAGTTAGTCAGCGCCTAATCAATTATATTAAAGGCAAACAAGAAGAAAAATTATCCTAAAGCTATTTTTGGGGTAAACCAATATCCTGTCGACATCAAAGGAAAACTGCTTCTTCTCAAAGTACTTGCAATGACAGTAGATTTGGGATGCGAGAAAGACGCAGAAAAATGCGAACACTTAATTACACGAAAAATTCCTTTTTAAACCTTTTTTTGGTTTTCGGTGAAACAGCCAGAAAAATCGACATTTTTTTTTAGAAAAAGGAGTTTCAGAAACTGTGAATGAACAATTAATGTTGTGTAATTAGAGAAAAAGGCTGTAGTTTAGTATTATCCATTAAAGCGTCGTTACATACACATTTTAGTTTCGAGTTAATTTGGAACATGGATTTCTCGTAAACGACATGAACTATACACACGCATACTATCCTAATTTCAAAAATAAATAGAAGTAGATATAATTTTAGTTTTTTTAATGTTCTCTGAAAATATATTAATAGGATTCTATTGGAATTTCTCGGCTTACAGGTCATAAAACATTAAACAAAATGTTGTATTATTTTTGTAGTTATTTCCTCATTCGAAAAGTTCGTCCTTGCAACAAAGTCGACTTACCGTCATCAGAGCTTGCTTTACCAGGTTCCATGCGGGCTTACAGGATTTGGTGGGGTAAAACTCGATTCGAATGCTTATACCGCAGCTGGCCGCAGATGCTCGTATCATCCTGGCGATTGTGATTACAATTGCGATTGTGATTACAATTGCGATTGTGATTATGATTGCGATTACGATTGCGATTACGATGTAAGCTTCTTGGCCAATGAAATCGAAGCTTTCAACGATAGGGACATAAAAGCTTTGGTCTCATTGGTCGAGGATGTACAATCGTATTCGCAATCGCAATCACAATCGTAATCGCAATCGTAATCGCAATCGTAATCGCAATCGTAATCGCAATCGTAATCGCAATCGTAATCGCAATCGTAATCGCAATCGTAATCGTAATCGTAATCGTAATCGTAATCGTAATCGTAATCGCAATCGCAATCGTAATCGTAATCGTCAGTCTGAAACGGGCATTTGACCCCGTTCATACACAACGGAATTCGTGCGGATGCAACCACGCGATTTTTTTTTGTGAATTTGTATTCGCAAAATTCATGACTTTAATATGCACAATATTTTTTTATATTTCAATTATAGATTAATAATATAAATTATTACAATTTCCTCGTAATAAGTTTACCTGCTTATAAAGTATTTGATAGTTTTAAATTTTCTTTAATAAAATCATTCATTCTGAAACTGCAAAAAAAAAATTTGGTTAATTTTTACGCCATTTGTAAATAGAGATTTTTATTTTATTTCATTTTTTCTTTGCCTTTACAGACATTGATTACATTTTTGATGAGGATAACAACACAACAGCTGTCATCGCTAGTAAAATGACAAACGTTACTAACAAATCCGACCCAATTTTTTGTGAAGGGCTGGATAATTTTCATACGGCGTAAGTAAAAATTTTCTTTCTTTATTTCATTTAACATACTTTATTCTAGTCGTCACTTTTTAATTGAAATCAACATTTAAAGGTATGGCATTTTAACAGATTGAGAAAGGAAATGTAAATTTGCATAAAAAATAATCGTTCCTTACTTCCTACGGCGCAAAACTCAAAGTAAAAATTCAGACAATAGACTGACAAAAAATTTAAATTTCTTAAGCCTTCACTGCATTTTTCTATTTATAGATACGGAGTCTATAATACTTTACTTTCGTATAGAAGATCAGGGGGTAAAATGAGCGGTCTAGACCAATCGTCAAATAGTCTATATGAGGGTAGACAAATTTTTATGAAAAAAATCCATTTTTATGGAAGAGAGGGGAAGGATTGGTCCGATTGAATTTTGATGTATGGAGCGGTTATGTAAAATCATATTTTAAACACATTTCACCTACTTAAATTTTTCAATACGACTCACCGTTTTCGAGCAAATTGTAAAAAAACTGTTCCGTTTGCATGAAGGAGAGGGGAAAAAATTGTCCAAGTTTGCCCATTCAAGAACTTAGCCTAGCCATTTACGAGTTGCATTTCTCAACAATTTCAAGTCTCTAGCTCAATCTTTTCAAATGTTATCCTGTTCATGTACCGGCTGACAGACATACAGACAGGCAGACAGACGGACAGACTAACGGACGAACAGACGGGCGGACATGCGAAAATCAAAATCTTTGGTCACCCCAAACAACCTGTTGTAGTGCATTTTTGTGTCCGCCGATTTGTTGGAAAAAAGTTTAATTTGCATAGAAGAGGGGGGGGGGGGGGGGATGAATGGTCTGAATTAGCCCGTTCAAGGCCTTATTCTTGTTATTTACGAGAAAAAAAATGTCAAGTCTATAGCACAATCCTATTGAAAGTTATAAAGTTATGGTGTTCACGGACGGGCGGACGGACAGGCTGACGGACAGTTAAACGGTCACACAGCAGCAAACTTTGGCACAAACTATTTTTGCAAAATTAAAGCGTGAATGAACAGTAACTCAACTGAATATTTCTAAAGAGTTTCATCGTACTGCTGCAAAATTACAGACCTTGCAAGTCAGAGAAGGAACGAATTTTAGATGTTTTCCCTTATCATGGCTCCCTGGAAAAGAAATTTTGTTTTGTAAATGAACTGAAATAGAATTAATTCCTATTAGAGCCTTTACTTGCAGTAGATTGTATTTTCTGTATTTAATTTAGTTTTGCAATTTCACGCTGTGAGGCATCTATCACTACATTACCTTATCAAGATGATAATTTTTTTCACATATCATACTAAAATTGAATTTTCTTCTTTTTTCCAGCTATGTACCGATTCACGGATATGCTTCACTGCTCGTTTGCATTCTGGGCAGTATAGCGAATGGCCTCAACATAATAGTATTGACGAGACGAGAGATGAGATCACCAACGAATGCCATCCTAACTGGTTTAGCTATTGCGGATCTCCTTGTAATGATTGATTACATCCCATATGCATGCATCGAGTATATCCTTCCGAACTTAAACTACTCTCGTGAGGAGCGTTTCACCTACAGCTGGGCATGGTTCGTTATGTTCCATTCGCTCTTCGCCCAAATTTGTCACACGATATCCATATGGTTGACTGTAACACTAGCTGTTTGGCGATACATAGCCGTCGGTTATCCGCAAAAGAATCGGATTTGGTGTGGCATGAGAACAACCCTTGTCGCGATTGGTACTTCCTATGTTATTTGCCCATTAGTGGCAATTCCACTATATCTCTCTTTTGGGATAACACCAACCGTAGAGCTACTAGACGAAAGCGGAAATTCAATCAAGCCGGATATTAACAACACCCTAGGTGATGGAGTCAGTAGTTATGCCGATGCACGGAACGTAACACTATACAAAATGTCTACCAGTCAACTTGCTAATGAGCATCAAGCCTTATTGAATGCAAATTTCTGGATTTATAGTGTTGTCATTAAAATAATACCATGTATTGCTTTAACGATACTTAGCTTAAGATTAATTGGCGCCCTGTTGGAAGCAAAACGACGTCGAAAACAATTGACTAGCAACACAAATGGCATGAAGCAAATGGTAAATGGCAAAGTTGTGGAAAAGCCAAGGAAAAACAGTAAAACATTAGAGAAAGAGAAACAAACCGATAGAACAACTAGAATGCTTTTGGCTGTACTATTACTGTTCCTGATTACTGAATTTCCGCAGGGTATACTGGGATTGTGTAGTGCCATACTGGGAAAATATTTCTTTATGAAGTGCTATCTAAAGTTGGGTAAGTAAAATACAAAAGCCGACTTAATATAAAATTTAGTACTTAATAAAAGGCTAAATAAGTAAAAGTAAACCCTCATAATACTCATGGGCACTATTTGCCAAACCTCAATAACTTTTCATTTTGAGTTCTCATCATTGTGTTTTGCTAGAGAAGTGAATTTTCAAACTTGATGCAATTTGTTGAGGTTATAAATTAATTCAGCCATATTTGAACATTTTAAAAATAAAACGCCAGGATTTTTATCCTGTATGTTGGTATGAATTTTTTATGTCATCAGCAGGGTTACTTCATGGAGAAACCAGACTAATATTAAGTTCTGGATCTTTGAGATATTTTATATAAATTAAATAAAGTAACTTTTGTAGCATGCTATACCAAGTTCTGCTGTTCAGAAAAACTTTTTGTCTTCGCAAAATACTTTCGAAGAACTTTTAGTAACCTTACGAAACTCCCATTTCATTATGTTTAAATGAGTTGCTGGTTGGTGTATGCAGGGAAACAAAAATATGCTTCCTAAAATAAATTTAACGCATTTTCGTGCGTGTTTTTTTCTTAAATTAATTTTAGGAAGCATATTTTTGTTTCCCTGCATACACCTAGAAAAAAACACGCAGTACCGTTTATATACCATATTTATTTTGGGCAAATCCAGGACAATATGAGCGAGGGTTTGAAGCAATAAATTTTATATAGAAATAATAACTTGGGCGAAAATCAAGAAAAAAAATTAAGAAATATGCTCTGCAGTCGAAATTTTTAAGCATTGCAATGATTTAAATCAAGGTATCCACAGTCTCAAGCAAAAATTAAGTCAATTTTTGGCGCTGTTTACGATTCATAAATAATCGCAACAGAAATTGTGAAAATACAAGTAAAGATAAATGCACCGCAAGTCAATTCCTTATAAGCGCACTTTGAGGAAGACCTGCGCCAAAAAATGTGATTTACAGCCAGATATGTGAAACCCCATTGATTTTTGAAAGGGTTCAGTTTTCGGTTCCGCACTTTTCCTCTCTCGCAGTCCCGTTTTGTTTCTTTTTCCGGTTCCGTTCTTCAGGAGAACCTCGGTTTTAGTTCCGGTTTCAAAGGGTTTTTTTATTTAAAGAATGATAAAAAACTAATTTGGTTAACATTTTTTCTAAAAAAGCTTTTTTCTAAAAAATTTTAAAAAAAAATGCACTAAAAAGGAAGAAAAAAAAAATTTTTTCGGTGCTGTGTATCAGAAATAAAAGTTAGATAAATATCTATTTTATTTTGTTTTCTCTACTTTTATCTCGCTTTTATTTCTGATACACAGCACCCAAAAAGTTATTTTTTTCCTTTTAAGAGAATTTTTTTAAAGTAAGTCTCTTTTCAAATTAGTTCTTATTTTTTTATCCTTTTTAGTCATTTCGTATTGGATTAGTATGACAAAAAATCCAAAATGACACCAGTCTTTCACCATGCTTGTTTATACTTTTTAGTTTTCGAACATATATTTATGATGTCTTTGAGATTTTTTAACGGATTTTTTGACGGATTTTTTTACGGCTTTTTTGACGGCTTTTTTAACGGATTTTTTGACGGATTTTTTGACGGATTTTTGGACTTCAGATCTGATTTAGCGACCCCAAAAACCTCCGGGTGAGATTTTCTCTGGTAAAATTGCGGAAAAAAGATAATCACGTTAATCTTACAGACTTCTTAACGGCAGAATCTGATTCGGCATCCCTGAGTCTCGAATAGTTCTCGAGCATTTTTCCCGATTGTAATTTCCAACTTATTTACAAAACGTTTTTTTCGTATTTTTGGTACCAACTTATAAAATTACATATAGTCCTAGAAAACTAAAGCATGAAAAACTTTGTAAAGTAGATACTATTTAAAAAAACATTAGAGCGTTATAGATCCTATCATCATATGTTTTTTCTTATAAATAAATCCGGTATGAAATGTTTTCTTGTTTTGTATATAAATTTAGATCTTCAATAAGTACGATATTCTATTTTTGATCAAATTTGTTTACTTGTTATTTTCATGTTGTGCGATTAATAGCTAAAGCTCAGTCATAAAAATTTTCTTGTTTCGCTAATGTTGGGTGAATTGGAAATAACAGAAATTCTAATTACAGTTAAGTAATTACTTACCGCATCTTATCATTAATCACGTAAGATGCCTTCATGTACCACAGGTGGAATGAATATACTTGGAAAAATTCTAAATTAGTTGTGTTTTATAGTTGAAAAGCTTAATGAGATTGCGAAAACTTTAACAATCTTGAAAGATTAAATTATAATTGAATATAAGTCAATATTATTTAAAATTACAACGATTCAAAACAAATGTCTGTGGTATGTATCTTTTTCTTGTCAAATGTCTTGTACACCTGATTCTATTTTTACACTCACTTTTTATACACGAAGCACAATCCAGACTAACAATTTCGATTACGATTGCAATTACGATTGAGGCTTCTCGACCAATGAGAACAAAGCTTTCAACGATAGGAACATGAAAGCTTTGATCTCATTGGTCGAGGCAGTTTAAACCACGGCATACAGACAACCAAGGTATGCCGTAAACTCAAATCTGACATTTCTTTGCAACGTCACTTGTGCCGATTAGTTCGTCAAGTGCAGAGGGAATTTTGTATTCTGGATGGTTTTTTTTTAAATTTGTGCGATTTAAATAAGATATTTGTAAATTAGTGGACTGATTGCATTAAATAATGATCAATAAACATAAAAATTAATTAAAAAAAGTCGGCACAAATGACGTCACACATGACTATCAAAAGTTTACAGCATACCTTGGTTGTCTGTATGCCGTGGTTTAAACGTAATCGTAATCGCAATCGTTAGTCTGAATTGGACTTTACAGAACTTCACAATTCGTCGGCCTTTTACCTGATTGTGCTCACAATTTCTATTTGTTATATATCCTCAATATGGAATTAGTTTTGTCTGCATTATAAGTTTGATGTTAAAAGCGAATAGTAGATTTTTGATGTTAAAAAAGATTAATAGAAACTTAAATAAAATTCGTGCACATAAAATATTACTCATGATGCCGAAAGCCGATAAATGATAAGTTATACATGATTTTGAAATCTTTAATTACAACTGAAATATTTTTTAGTAGCCCCAGCACAATATCATATGATTCTCTAATTATGTGACATTGTGTGTTCTTGAATTAATAACATCTTTTCTCTTTTCGAATGAAAATTTACTGTATACGATATACTTTTATTACATGTGCAATCTTTATGAAATAAAATGTACGAGCACATAAAAATAATAAGATTTTAACATGAATTTTAAAGTCTTGTATTCTTCGATTTTCCCATAGATACAATATAATAGTTTATAAGAAAACTAGAAAAAAAACCCTGAACGACCATTTTATTAAAATAATAGAAATTGGTCACAGTTCATTATCTAAGACTAGATGCTTCGCCCACTTAATCTGGTTGCAAATTTTACCTGTCTACGGTTCCTAACCTATATATTATTAATACATTAAATTATTCTATCCTTCTACGGACTGACAGACACCCATAATGAATGAACCCTCGTCAAGTTTACGAGTAAAAAAACCTTTTGCCTGGATTTTTTATTAATTTAGTTCACTTAATGTACCTTCAAACCTAGTAAAAATTGCAAAATTTTAGTTTTTCTTTTTACTTTCCTCTTCTATAGAGGATTGTATTTAAGATGGATACCAAATCGAGAACGGGGGCAGATAGAAACTTTCTGATCCGTACAAAGTCCGTTTCAGGCACAATTATGAATATGTTAGTGCATCTGTTTATCGGTGTGTTTGTTTGCCTGTCTGTCGACGAAAAGTTTCCACACCCAGAGAAAAATCAAGTTAAAAATTGTGGTACAATCAATGAAAACAGCATTAAATTCCAGCCTATGGCAATTTGCATTGATTATACAACAAATTTTCATTGAATTTACTACGGTTGTCATCATAAAACTTATGTCATCTCTCTTTGAATTTAAATAACTGACTTTAGTTGACATGCCCTATCCATTTTAGAAATCTTGTATTTGGTTTGTTTGTCTGTTTGCCAGCGTCAAATCTTGCAATGTTAATTTTGACTCACTTCCACTCATTCGATTTTCTTGAAATATTGCACACATACGTAACCTCAATGATAAAGGGACTTTCAATAAGGACATGACAATTTTGTATTTTAATAAAAACGCATCCTAAAACTTTTTTTATGATCTGGCAATGCTAAAACGTCAGTCAAGGTTTACATTTTTATCATGGTGAAGTTCACGAACGAGTAATGCCACACAGCTGGTCAAACAATTGATCTATTGAAGGAGAAGTTCGGTAATCGTGTAATCTCGAGAAATGGTCTGGCCACCTCGCTCAAGCGATTTAACGCCGTTGGATTTCTTTTTATGGGGTTATGTTAAGTCGTTGGTTTATGCCAACAAGCCAACAACGTTAGAAGAGCTCAGGAACAATATCGAACGCGAAATTGCTAACGTTCCGGCCGATATGTGTGGAAGAGTGGTGGAAAATTGGCTCCAAAGAATCAATCTGCAAACGTGCTCGCGGTGGCCATATGAACGACATCGAATTTCATACTTAAATGTAACATGTCCACTACACCTGGAATAAATTTCATCCCGATATCTCAATTATTCTGTGTGTTATTTAAATACAAAATTGTTATGTCCTTATTGAAAGACCCGATACAATAGCTTCACTACTTCGATCTTGTAAGGATAAGGCAAGGTCCTGCAACGATGCCGTAATTACCCATTTGCTCAAATTTTCCGGAGTAAAATCTCATTTTGGGTCGTTGAATCCGATTCTGACGTTAAGAAGTCTGTAAGGATAACGGAAGGTTCTGTAAGGATAACTTGATTATCCACTTCCTCAAATTTTCCGGAAAAATTCTCATCTGGGAGTTTTTGCGGTCGATGAATTCGATTCTGGAATCAAAAAATCCGTCAAAATATCTCAAAGGCATCAGGGATATATGTTCGAAAACTAAAAAGTATAAGCAAACGACGTGAAAGATAAGCGTCATTTTGGATTAGTCATACTAACAAATACAAAATGACTAAAAAAGATAAAATTAAAAGAAAAAATAAAAAAGCTTTTATTTAAAAAAAAATTGCACTAAAAAGGAAAAAATAATTTTTTGGATGCTGTGTATCAGGAATAGATGCAAGATAAAAGCATAAAAAATAAAAGCAATATTTACCTCGCTTTTACTTCTGATACACAGTGCCAAAAAAAATTTTTTTTTCTTTTTTTAGTACGATTTTTAAATTAACCCTTTCGCGACTACTGGTACGAAAATAAACCAGACGATGTTTGAAAAATTCTGTTGGTGTCTTTCTGTACTTCTATGTATAATGAATTCATATATATTTTTTTTTAATAAATTGAATTTGTTTTCTATACCACAAAGTCTATTGGCTTAATTATGTACCAGCATAAAACTACTAATGCCCGGACAAATAGTCCGAGGACCCCCTTTCTAAATTCCAAGGTCACATTTTTTTTTTTTCAATTACAGAGCGATAAAGGTGTAATCAAGAAATATTACACCTTTATCGTGTGCCGCAAAACCAGTTTTCAAATATTAATATTTAAAAGTCGTCGCGAAGGGGTTAAAGCTCTTTTCAATTTCTTTTTATTTTTATTTTTTTTCACTTAGTGTTATTAGGAATTCAATTTTTAATATGAAGAAATTGCATAAACATCTCATTTTTATCACAACAAAAATTTTGTAAGATTTAAAAATTCTGTTTCACAGTTTATTAGAGTTCTGAATATAATTTTCTCATGTCTTCCGTTCGCTTTGCATGTTATTAGATTTTCTACAAACATAAAATTGTTTACTTTTAAACTTATGAACGTCGTGGTTTCTCATTGGATTTTAGAACGAAATTTGATCAAATCATATGGTATAAAGCAGGCACTTACTCTTTCCAATACCAACAAATTGGATCATAAAAGTTGATTCATTAGAAGACCTCAAACTTCTAGTTAAATTATTGCCACACCACTAAGAGTAAATGTATTCAAGAAACTTTGTTTAACTTTCATTAAAATTTCCGTTTTAGTACCATTTGGAAAGATTAGGGATTGATCAATAATAGCAGAGTATAAAGGGAAAACATTTGAAATGTTATTACTAGGTGAGAGAGAATGAATAAAGATAACCAAGTCTTTTTATAACTAATCCCGAAAACATGTTTATTTTTCGCACCTGTTTTATGTTATCAATTACCCACGAGTGTTATATTTCGCCGCAATCATAATAGATTAGTATCGAAAAAAAAACAATTATTAATAAGAATGTTGAACAAATATTAGATATACATTCAAAAAAAAAAATCTAATTGAATTTTATTGTCATAAATTTTCTTTTTTGAATTAATATAATTTGAATAAATGATTGATATTTCATTTTCTTTTTGTTTGATATTTCAGGTGAACTAATGGATATCCTTGCCTTAATTAATTCGGGTATCAATTTTATACTTTACTGCTCGATGAGCCGGCAATTCCGTTCAACATTTAGTTTATTATTTCGGCCGAAATTTCTAGATAAATGGCTTCCAGTAGCGCAGGATGGCGACGATGAAAATCAGTTGGGGCGGACTGATGGCAGAGATAATAATGGATTAACTACACAGGTAACCCAGGTGTAGCATAAAAATCAGCGCTACTGCCATGAGGAACAAAGTCAAACGGCTAATGGGACTACCATTAATTGTTTAGGTTGCCTATTGTGTAGTATAAAAAACGAACCGAATCAACAACGTCCAAGTACAACGAAAAAATGTTCCTTACTTTAAGCAGGTAGCGCCATTTTAACTAACCATCATATCTATCAATCTATTTCTCTAATCGACTTGTTTTATTCCATCCCTTATTTTTTTTCCAAACATTTTCCACGCTAATAGTATATAAATTATTCAAATGTAATCAGTTTTACAGGTGAACGAGAGGAAAAATATTTGATCTTTTAATCACATATGAAAATAGGAAAATTAATTTTATATTGGAATTATGCATGAAGTAAACTTGTTCCTGATTGAATTCGCTTTAAAAATATGTTAAAATCAATCTTTTTGTATGGTTTCAAAACACACAAAGTCGAAGTTAATCTAAGAAAAATGTTATCCATAAATATTTATATTAATTTAAAAAAGTACGGAAAATTTTTCAACATTTGCTGTAAAAAAAAACTTTGGTTTTTTTTTTCATTAATTTAATGGAGTAAAGGCTTTTGTACAAAGTTTAGGTAGAATAATATACGTCGAATGCTCAAATATTTTAATTAAGAGAAATTTTATTGAATGTTAAGATATTTTTGTTAAATAATTTAATTGCGGCCAAGTAGAAATCGTAAAATCACATCGAAATTATTAAAAATTTTATATTCTCATTTTTAATACTTTTTGTTTCGTCCAAATATCTCATAAAAGATAATAAAAATTCGGTTATTATATGAACTTTTGTGAATTTAAATCATGTTTATGGATAGATGAATAAATTTTTAGGCTGCGTTTCTGAAAATTTTTCTGCGAAAGAGTACCAACTGATGTTTTGAGAATTTTTGTGAATAATTTTCGTGCATAAAAACTTTTAAGATAAATTTTGGTTAAGTGTTTTATCTTCCCGTAAATAAAGTAAACTTTACTTTGGGTAAATAAAGTAAACTTTACTTCACTGAATAAACTCATCTACAATATGTAGATTCCTGCATAAAACATCAAGCACTTGTTAAACTTGCGGAATTAAAACTGGCTTAATATCTTACAATATTAGATTAAAAAAAACTTCCTTGTGAGATGTATGAGAAATTTTACGGCCTTGATAAAAAAAACATTTAACTTTGTAGAGACATTAAATCCAATATTGTGATACACAGAGAATACACAGAGAATGAGAGATATTTCTATAAAAATGGAAAAAACTTTGTCGAAGTTTAATTACTATAGTAAGGAACCCCAAAAAATAGGAATTATGTACAGGAAGATCTTCCAAATTTTTGATACAAATTCAATTTTTATACCCTATAATAGGTTTGCTCTACAATTTGTAACGCATAGGATTAATCGTCGAACAAAAATAGGTAAACTTCACCAGTGTGTTTAGAACAGAGCTGGGCATACTTCAGTACATTTGATACTGCAGTACACGAGCAGTACCAGTACATAGATACTTGTACTGGGCTTGCTACCAGTATCAATACCTTAAGTATTGGTACTGCACGATCAGTAATAGATGCACGGATCCAGTCCCAGTACAAAAAGTACTGGTACTGGTTTTTTACAATATTTGTATTTTTGTACTGGTCTTTTGCAATACCAGTACTTTTTGTACTGGTTATTGGTTTTTGCAGTACCAGTACTTTTTGTACTGGTTTTGAGTTTTGCAGTACCAGTACTTTTTATCCTTTTTCAAGTACTTTTGCAAAAGTACTGGAATTTTTTCAAGTACTTGTGCAAAAGTACTGGAATTTTTTCAAGTATTTTTCGCGAAAGTACTGATATTTTTCAAGTACATAGCACTGGTACTGGAGTTTCAGTACCAGTACCGATGTTGGTATTTTTGTACTGCTCAGTCAGAGCAATACCAGTACAAAATTTACTGGTACTGAAATCTCAGTACCAGTACTTTTTGTACTGATACTGAAATGCGGTTAAAAGTATCATTACCATATACTGGTACTGATACTTGAGTATTGAGTGTTTTGCCCAGCTCTGGTTTAGAATGATGACCCGATTTGATTTTTTCATCCCTGTCTGTCTGTCGTGGACACGATAACTTGAGAGACTTGAAATTTGGCACGACCGAGGTCGAGTTCTTTAACGGACAAAATCGGACAACTGCTTTCCCTCTCCGCTTTTTTTTAAGATTTTCTCGAAAACGGGATGTTCTCGAAAACGGGACGTTCTCGAAAACGGGACGTTCTCGAAAACGGGACGATTTATCGAAAAATTTATAAAAACAAAATTGTTCATAATGTAATTTTACATAAGTGCTGCATACATGAAAATTAATTCGGACCAGTTTTAAAAAGACTCCAATCGGAATGTTAAAGTGAAGCTAGGGGCTTCGCTCCTGACCTCTTCACGGTCCAATTCCAATCCACGGGTCGGCTTTCGGCCTCCCCATTTCCGTCGGCCTACGGGCTCGCCTTCTTCTCGTCATTTGGCCTCAGTAACTGCTCGCCCTCCGGCCTTGCGCTAGGCCACGTCAAAACTACTTTAAAATTTCAAAACGTAAGTAAAATAGGCAAAAAAAAACCAATTTATTACTGTCAATTAATAATTGACAATTCGATCTATATTTGTTACGTGTTATAACGGATTTTTGAATTTTTTGACCATATCGCTTCAAGAAAACGGAAAATTGGAGAGTTATGCCAAAAATTCTGATTTCTTAGTGGCATTCTTAATCTCTGTAAGTTTCTTTCAGTAATTCCAACGCATTTTGATAGTGGTTGTTAATAGTTCCATGGTACATGAGTTAGCAGGGCCATTCAATGACGGGCAACCTTGGGTCAACTTAAAAGTTTCATCCGAATCGGTTCAGTGATTCTCAAGATATAGGCAAACAGACAGAAAAACAGACAGCAGAATGCAAAAAAGGGGAACCTTGGGTTGACCCGTAGTCTAAAACCCACCCATTGACACTAGTAAGGTCTCCTGAAAATTTAATTCAAATCGGTTCAGGGGTTCTTGCTATGATCTTACACCTGATGTGTAATCTTAACAAAAGGATTTTTAAAAAATCTCCTGAGGGTGATATCAAGCCACTAATAAACGAGATCTTCTCAACGCCATAAGCCTAATGCTTTTCTTTTCTTGAAAATCTTGTGAAGAAAGAAATGTCTTCAACAGAAACAACTATAATTGTGGATTGAAGAAAATCTTTGAAATCTTTAAAGTGTTTCGATAGAAATTGTTCGTGCTTAACCCATTAATGGCCATAAGAAAACCACGAAATATTTTTGACCCAAAAACGAATTTATTATTATAAAATAAACAAAATAAAAAGAAAATTGTGAAAAAACAATTGTACATAAATCTGTTGTAATATGTTAAAGTAGCTTAAGTCGATTTTCAGACAAAGCTAAAATGATCTGTTTGTAAATGCAAATTCAGATCAGTTTAGTTTTGCCTGAAAATCGACTTAGACTATTTTAACTTATTATCACAGATATATCCGGTGTACTCGTTTGAGTACAGCAGGCGTTAATGGGTTAAAAAAAACAGTTTTTCCTTCTTCCAGAATATTCTTCATACAAATTTTCATTTCGCTTAAATTTTAATCATATTTTCGGTGATAATCGTTATTTTATTATAATTAAATACTTCGTAGTAAAATTCTTAAATTATTGAAAATATTTTTAAGTATTTTTAAAAAAATTCTTGATGTGCATTCTATCGACGAGTCAGACAAAAGTTCTCCAATTTTTTCATCCCGACCTCTCGGATTAAAAATTTTGCTTACTTTCTTTTTTTAAAAAATTTGAATAAAGGAAAAAATTGATGTCACACTGACATACTACATTCTCGAGTTTTAAGAGAACAGACAAACAGACAGACACTCAAATCTTTTATAAATATAACATACTAATTTATCGGGTCTTTCAATAAGGACATAACAATTTTGTATTTAAATAACACACAGAATAATTGAGATATCGGGATGAAATTTATTCCAGGTGTAGTGGACATGTTACATTTAAGTATGAAATTCGATGTCGTTCATATGGCCACCGCGAGCACGTTTGCTGATTGATTCTTTGGAGCCAATTTTCCACCACTCTTCCACACATATCGGCCGGAACGTTGGCAATTTCGCGTTCGATATTGTTCCTGAGATCCTCTAACGTTGTTGACTTGTTGAAATAAACCAACGACTTAACATAACCCCATAAAAAGAAATCCAACGGCGTTAAATCGCATGAGCGAGGTGGCCATTCGACCGGACCATTTCTCGAGATTACACGAACACCGAACTTCTCCTTCAATAGATCAATTGTTTGACCAGCTGTGTGGCATTGCTCGTTCGTGAACTTCACCATGATAAAAATGTAAACCTTGACTGTCGTTTTAGCATTGCCAGACCATAAAAAAAGTTTTAGGGTGCGTTTTTATTAAAATACAAAATTGTTATGTCCTTATTGAAAGACCCTTTATTTGAACGTTTTGAGTCACGCCAGATAGAGTACTTCACTATTGCCTGTCAATCGTAGTTTTCATTATGTTTTTATAGAATCTTTACTCCAAAATGCCACAACGCCAAATACTCCCATTTAAAGAAAGTCGCTTCCATTAAATTTCTTCCGTCTACAGAAGTGTGTCTGCGAAGTTTAGGGGTTTTAATTGTTATATAATTGTATCGTCACTCCAACTTAATCCATTATTCTCTTTGAAATATATCAGAGTATTTAAATATTATATAAAAGAAACATGACACAACTAAATGCAATTTGAATTAAAACCACATTCCGACTCGCTAGCTGTTGTTTATAAAATATCCCACGCTAAATTTCCCTCTTCAACATAGGTTTGTATGTCCTTTGATATATTTTCTCATAGTTTTTTGTTGTGAATTTCATGTTTTGCGAAGCATATCGCTCTTTTGCTTCTTTTTGTAGGAGACGTTTTTTATGATGTGTCCCCAAAACAAAAAATACAATCGCAACGCATGAACGTGCAAAATTGATTTTTTGTGGTTTTCACGAAAATATTGTTTCTGGATTAAATTTTCGCGAACACACCGGATTATTGTAATAAAGTTATTGTGGAAACCACATTTATTTAAAAAAAATTGGACTGGTTATTTCAATGCTGCAATTATTCTTTTTGAGAACTTAATTTGATTGAAAAAGGTTAAATTGGTCGGTATTTCGGTAAATGGAAAAATCTGCTTCTGGTTTATGGAGATTCTAGGCCTATATTTGATTTTAAGCGATGAAAAATTATACAATTTCGAATTGATCAATTCACAGCGTAGTATTCTATAGTTCATTAGCTTAAAGTGCTGTTTATTAGGGTGACCATATTTATTTTGGGTCCATCCGGGATATAATAGGAGGTATGAGAAGGGTAAAACTAAAGCGTGCGTATATAAAACAATTTAAATAATGGAAAAATCTGCACTGGAAAAAATAAGGAGAAAATTTTTGGTTTCTTCTAGAAAACAAATCGTTATCCTGGACGAAAATTAAAAAAATGTTATTAAGGAAAATTCACCGCAGATGAAAAAATCATAGTTTACAGCAACCAGTTTGCTAGTCTATTAATCTTATGTCATTGGTCCATTCATACCCAAATAGCATCGCAATGCACGGACACATGAGGTTTGTTCTTCGCGACTTTAAAATGCAGCAATTTACGCAGTTGGGCCTAAAGATTTAGACCCATAATTCATATTCGCATACAAGAAGTGTAAGAAGGGACGAGAAAGACACACTGATTAATAATATGTCTGCAAAGCCACAATTGCTTTAATGAAATAATTGGTGATTGACAGGTCGAATTTGGGTAAATATTCGCTTCATGAAGATTCTGCAGCAATAGAGCGGCATTTCACGGTTGTCGGCTCGAAGCAGTGATTAGCTGTGGAACCTGAATGTCAGTTTCACTTTGAAGAAGCTTGTAATGGGAACAGGGTCGACACGGCTGCTACTACCTCAGAGCCCGCGCTACAAACCAAAGAAAAAAAGTAGATGCTTTCAGCCGCCATATTCCCCATCGACATTTCGTTTAAAAGATTTCGCTTCGAGAATTAAATTTCTTATTTTAGGCGAATAGCTGAAGGAAATTGCATAAAAAAGGATAGGAGTCATTTTTGAAACATCACACTTTTATTGGCATCAAAATTTAATTGCAAAAGAAAATAAAAACTTACCGGCAAAATAAAATTAAAAAAATGTTTCATTAAAAACAAAATAAGTTGATGGCCCATTAAAATCAGTTTAAATTTCAGATTCAATATTGTCAAAAAAAATAGTTACAACTAAAATCATAGCATGCAGTCGGAGAAAAAGTCCATTATAAAAAAATAATCCACAAAAAGTCTCCAATAATACGCAGTATGGTTCAATGTTGTCCGTTGAGAGGCCCAAAAGTTACAGGAAAAATTCTTTCTTCGACAGCTACAATCGAAATACTCTTCTTTTTTTGGGAATTCGCATAGAAATTGGCAAATTTAGAACCTTGAAATATTTAAAACACTTTGAAAAACAAAATAAAAAGACATTTAACAAATTTCGTAATGCGTCAATAAATTAAATATTCCGAGTTGTTTGACTGCCACATAACATAGGCTGTGGTTTTGTAATAGAGACAGTTTTACGACTTTTACATCTCCGTAAATGTAACACCGATAAAATTTAACTGTCTCGTCCGTTTTGTCCCTTAGCTGTCCTTTATTTTGTGATTTTTCCAGCAATGTTAGGTTTTTTGCCATTTTATGTAATCGGAAATAATCTTTTATTCAAAAAAAAAGAGAATTTTGTCTTTGAAATACCCAAATGTTATGCGATTGTGGGCTACCTAAAACGACAAATTTATCTTAAGAAAATGTCAGACTTGCCTTCTATGTGTCAAAAATCGTCAGCAGAACACATTTTGGGTGGCACGCTACGAAAATGTCGAACTACTTAATCAAAACAATTTTGGATAATATACGAATATGTAAGTTACCTTGATTTGAGGCCACTCGACACGAGATTGTATTTATGAAAAGTTCATAAATAATTCCTCGAACACTTTTGTAATGAAAAAAATTTATGAAATGACTTACTTTATACAAAATTTCATAAATTCAAATGTTGTTTTCCAACGTTCAATTATATGCGATATTTTGTAGATAATTTATATGCAAGTTGATGTTGTAAAAAAATCACAGATGTTGACTGTTTCCGGCTAAGTCCACCAAAAAATCAATTAGACTCAACATTTCATTATTATTTTATTTTTGTACTCAAATTACAGATGGCAGTCTTGCGATAAGAAACTATAGATACAACTTTAATTTATGTAAATGGTGTGCTTTAAGGTTTCCTTCAAGTTGAGAAATTGTTTGAAATTGGTACAATAAAGACATTTAACGATTTTTTCCTTAAAGTCTCTAAGCAAATTGTGCTCTTAAGTTCAAAATTTGTATTTGGTAAACAAATCTTGTTTATCTTTTCCAAAATTACTTTACTTCACGTGCGGTATGCGAAGAAACAATACAAGATTATGTTATTGTGGCATTGACTGTCACGTTTGGTTTAAGAAACTGGGAGAGGACCAGAAATTCCGGCAAGAGGTTAGGAGTTAAGTAGCAATTTTATGAGTAAAGCATGTGTTGGACATTTGTTAGACCCGGTGGTGGATTTTATAGTTGTCCTATAATAATTTTTCATTAGAATTTGGATCCGGCTTCGCCCGGCTAAAAGCGTAGGTAGAAATTAGATAGCCTAGAGTACGGCGGTCTGTACTTTTCTTTAAAGTTTTTTCTCTTCGGAAAATGGTTTTCAAAAATGAACACAAAGACCAATAAATTCCAGCATTACCGGAAATTTCCGTCAATACCGTAATAACGGTTTCTGCGCATTTCAACGGTTTCTGGGAAATCTATTTTTGCATCTTGACAACTTTTCGTTATAACGACAATACCGAAATACCGGTATTAGAATTTCGTATCGTTATTGCAAACCCTAGCAGCGACACGATAAAAAATCTAGACCTATATGTAATGGAAAAAAAAATCTAATCAAAAACATGATTAGATTTTAATCCAATGCATGGATCAGAAATTTTTCAAATATTTTTTTTATTAAATTTTATATTAAAGTTTACAATTTTTATTAAAATTGTAGATTTTAATATTCAAATTATTTAAGTACGCTCTATAATACAAAATAATTAAAATTTAATTGCAAAAAGTATTAAAATATTTTCAATATTCCACATGTATTAAACTATAATCCAAAATTGTATTAAAATTTCTTCAATATAATTTTTAGATTGAAAAGTACTACAGAATTTTTTACTCTCTCTCTCTCTCTTCTCTCTCTCTCCCTCTCTCTCTCTCTCTCTCTTTCTCTCTCTCTTTCTCTCTCTCTCTATCTATCTCTCTCTCTCTCTCTCTCTCTCTCTCTCTTTCTCTCTCTCTCTCTCTCTCTCTCTCTCTCTCTCTCTCGGCACTACAACCGGTTTCCGGTCTTGGCCTGCCGCTCTCGCCAGAGGTCCCGGTCACGTGCCGATGTTCTCCAGTTTTGCATCCCAATTCTCTTCGCCAACGCCACCTTGTCAGTGTATTAATACAGTGTATTATAACTTCTTACAGTGTATTATAACTTCTTACAGTGTATTATAACTTCTTACAGTGTATTACAGGGTATTATAATTATTGTTAGAGAACCTATTAAGGCAGCGTTTCTCAACCTTTCAGTATTCGCGGCCCAATTTTCAATCAAAATTGTCATCGCGCCCCCCTGCATACAATAAAATGTATACAATAATAACGTAATTTGAGTATTTTGGCGCTAAACCTACACTACTACCCTAATTTTAAACACAAATTACCAAGAAAACAGTAATTTATTGACATTTGGCAACACCGATCCTCAGCGTTGACAAAGCAAGAATCCGGTGCCTTTTTATTGCTCTTGCGTCATTTTTGCGGTTTCGCGAGAAGTTGTGTTAACCCTGAAATCACAATGAATGCGAAACTGGCGCAGAAACTGTCACTTAAAAGTTTGGTTCCCACAAATTGTTTGAAGTGAGCACAGTGAACGTATAGAACGCAGCTGCAACGTAACCGCAACGCAAAAGTTTGCAAACTTCTAGCTTTGCCGCAGAATTCTGCGTTGACAGTTCATAAAGTGAGGTTGGAAAAATGTCGTTCGAGGAAAAATTGATAGCCTTAGTGCAAATAACAAAGATAAAGACCAACAAAGCAAATTATCGCTTCAAAATTATCCATTTTTGTTTATACCACTTTATATTATGTCACTTGTACTACTTCACGAGCTGCCATTGTGCTCTGCCGCTAGAATTTTGCACTGCGTGACAGTTCAGAGCGTTGTAGTTGCGTTGGTTTCGCGTTCATTGTGCTCCAAGAGTAAGTTAATAAGTTAATCATTAAATATTATGTCGAAATGTATTTTGTTTTGTATGTGGGTATTTACTTTCCTTTCAGCCAATTAATAAACTTTTTTAAATATTTTGCCTTGGATATGCTCGCGCCCCCCTTAAATGTACTCGCGCCCCCCTAGGGGGGCGCGCCCCACAGGTTGAGAACCGCTGTATTAAGGTTAAACTCAAATAAGCAATGGGAAAACTCACTCCTTGTGATGGTTAATAATCTTTTTTAATCAAGTCAATCAAAGTTTTTAAGTATTAAAATAAAACAATTGATTTAAAAACAATCAACTATTACTAACAAATATATATATATTCGGGAACAAGAAAATAAAATATCCAAATCGTAATGAAAATTTTTGTTAAAATATTTAATTAAAATTTTGTTGGCCATGAAAGTTAAATATTTTTAATCTAGTATATATGAATAGTCGAAAAATATTATTTATATTTTCTTCGACATGTTAATTAAAAGTTTCTGCCAAAGTTTTCCTGCTAGGATTATTTTACTGGAATACATTTTTCATTAACTCGTCATAACAGAACTTTTTTTTAGTTATTTATTTCATCCTTTATTGCTGTATTTCTTTGGCCTAAAATTTCTCCACTCATTTTATGAATTAAGTAATCCACATAACTTTATTCATAAAATGTGTGAAGAAATTATTAAAATATAGCGCTCAGCCAGCGTGTCATTAAAGCGAATTCTTTATTCTTGTAAACTTTTTTTAATTTTTTACGTACAGAAAAAGAAAACTGTGCTCTCCCTAATGCAGAAATGGTACTCTTAACTGCGGAAAATGATTAATTATTTTCACAACAGTGAGTGGAAATGTGGATCAAAAAAAATCCACCAAACATTTCAGCAATTTTAAATTATTCATATTTCGTGTTCGACGGGATTAATTCGGTAGTCATACTAAACTTAATACATTTCAACCAATTTATCTTCAACAAAAAATATAGTCGCTCAATTCATTAAATAATTATTTTATTTATTCATAACCGCAGCAAACTGCTGCGAAACAATCACATCCATTTTACAAATGTATATTTTTATATCAGTGTTTCTACGTGGATTTTTTACGAGTCAGATTGATGAACTGAATATAAAAGAAACATTTTATGGCTCTTACATAGGGTGACCATATTTTTTTTCTGTAAATCCGGGCCACGGGGAAGGGGAGAATTAATCGTAAAAATGTTTAATGATCAATCATAGGCAAGAAGGTTTTATTTCAAATTTTGTTTTTGTTTGTAATTATATAAAAAGTATTATGGGTACAACAAAAACTGCGCCGCAGGCAAAACTTATAAAAAATATCAGTTGTGATCAACACAAAACTTTACTCTGCAATACTTGCTATAGATTCGGAAAAAATATTTAAAAATTAGTACCTACATTTTCAAATATATCGAGAACCGTGAAAGATACGTAAAAACTGTTAAATGAAAAGGCGCAGGAAATATTTATTTTCTTTAGAAATTGTTAAAGGATTTTTTTCATAAAAACGCATAATTGTCGAGAAATTTTCAAAAAACTTAATTTTTTATGCGATTTTTTTTTTGGAAATTTATGCGCCGCAGGCAAAAATGATTAGTTTTCGAACTGAATTTTTTTAGTGACTAAGAAATTACAACAATAGATTGCATGAGTCCAGGACAAAAGTCTAGTTTACGAGGCGCTGGGGCAACATTCCTAAATCCGGGACGTATGGTTACCTTACTGTTAACATACAATATTTTAGCAGAGCTTTAACTATAATGTGGATTTTTATGACCTTACAGCGTTGTGGTGAAGAACTATGATTTATTGCATGTGAATAGACGAATATAATTCAAAACTCTTCTTTTGTTTATTCGCAAGGTTGAAATAATACCTATTGCTGTTGTTCATTTACTGTGAATGTGAACTCTTTAAAAATTATGTTGAATTAAGCTGATAAAGATTAATGAAAACCATATTCCAAGGACCTTAAATTGCTTATATTTAACCGTAAGTTCCATTTACGTTACTACACTATAGGATGCGCTTTTCTTCTCCATTTTGTACATTCATAGATTTTTTTACGTCACCACAACTCAAACGAAATAAATGTAAATAAATGTAATTTAATGCTTATGCGACACCTCGAGATTTATGTCAAAGAAGGGTAAAATAAGCTGCAAGAATAAATTAGATTTTTTTATGTTGTGTTTCGCAAATCTTCTCTACAAATACGATTTCTTCTTTTTAACGTTGCAAAAGCTTAAATGTAGATTTTCTGAACTTAATGTCAAGTTATAAAACCAGACCAAAATTCTAATTAACTTGGATTGTACTCTTGAAAACCATTGCTTGTAAAAATATCAACGTAAATTTATGCCCATCGTAATAATTTCGTTGAGATTTTATTCCACCTACCAACAAAAATTCTGTACGTTTGTATCATTCGACAATGTTATATAAAGTAGCTTAGTGGTATTAAAAACATTTTTCATACTATTTTTCATTTTAGTTCTACGGTGCTTAAAATTTAGACATTGTCTTTAATAGATTTTTCTGATGAAAACATGTTTTTTAACGCAGTTTTCTTTTAACGCAAGCACCAATGTTTAGTCGAATGTGCAGACTTTTCAAAAGAATTTCTCCATAGTCTATTTTTTGTATGAAATAACAATGGTTATCATACAGTTGAAAATAAAGATAATGAATCCTCGTAATTTCAACATGGATTTGATTTCCTATACAATTTACTCCTTCAATAAACATCATTTGCATAAACATATTGGGCCCTATTACCTAATAGATCTTTGTTAAGTAAAGTTTAGCAGCAGCTTAAGAAAAACTGGAGTTTAGGTTGTTAATAAACAATCTAAACTTAGGTTGAAACACTAAACTGGATGTCAAATTTAATCACACTCGATAGTATTCTAAATATAATACTTTGCTTGTGAAAATCCAGTTAAACCATTTTTATCGAATATTTATAGTAAATGGGGAGTGTAAATCTCAAAAACATTGTAAATATTTGGCTTTATTTTCTAAATGTTGGCAATGGGGTATAAGAATACGAACATAATAGCATCACGGGAAACTTGAATGTCAAAATAAATAGCTCGTCCAACAAACACGCTTTTCCACTCCAAACTTTCATGAAATTTCAATCACTAATGAGATTTTTTTTAAAAGTGCATTTGATATTTAACGTTTCGCAATTCGGCACTAGATCTAAGCCGAACACGTAACAATTTCGTTGTTCATTTACATTCCAAATTAAATTTGTTATTAATACACTCAGAGTTAATTTAAGTCAACTTTTAGACAAGTCAACTCTGGTCTGTAGCTGGAAAACGGAGTTATATATCACATGACATCACATCCTCGAAATGCCTATCATGTCATCCCCTACAAACTGCAAGTTTAATTTTTGAATTTCTCCCGCCAAAGGTTGACACATTTTTGCTCTCCCTAATGTAGGTAAACGCTCGCCTAGCATAAACTAAATTCTCCTGCAGGAAGCCAATTACGCCGTACGTAAGTCGACAACTTTTACTCAATTTTTCTGAGTGTAGGCTGGTGTTTAAGTGGGGTATTTAATTTTAACATCCTGCTTAGCGAAACTTCAGTTTATCTTTTTGACTGGATGTAGGACCAATTGGCGCGTATTCATAGTGGTTCCAAAGGACATGAGTTTGAACTGAAAGTTTATTATAGTTTTTTGTCAGTTTGAACTCATGTTTAGCAAAAGCTGTATTTAAAAACGACTATACTATGAATGCACGCCGCTGGATTGAAGTGTCGCTTCACAGCAGATATGCAACCAAAAGTCTTCTGACAGTGGTTCTGAAAGTTTTAGTTTAAGGATGAATTGGATTTCTAGTTTTTGGTTTTCGTTCCTAAAATTTGAAACTTTGTTTTTGGTTTGGTTCCTATAATTTCAGTAATTTGGTTCTAATTTTGGTTTTAGTTCCCCAAAATTTCTCTGGTTTCGTTGGTTTTGATATTTGGTCAATTTTTTTCAACGATTTTCTACAAAAAAGATGTAATGTCATGTATCTAGAAATATTTGGCCTGTGGCGCATTTCTCTTTATTGGGTCTTTAACAAGTTCCGTTGCGACTATATATAAAATGTAAAGAGCGCGAAAATTTAACTTAATTTTCACTTGGAACTGTGTATCTCATGATTTAAATAACTACGCCGCATTCGGTTTGAAAAATTTTCGCCCGAGGCGCACATTTATAAGTTTTTTCCTTGGTTTTCCTCTAAATAAATATTATAAAAAACTGTTATTTATCTTGTCCTGGATTAGCCCCAGAAAAATATGGTCACCAATCTGTCCTTTTATCCTCAAACATTCAGGGTATTCACAGTCCTCTTTTAAATTGCGAGTAATTTTACCGCTCGGTAATTCAGTCAAATTTAACAGATTTTTACCGAGACGGTAACTTGGTTCATGTAAAAATGAATTACCGGATTCAGTAATTGTATACATGCCTTGAGTCGTATTTTCCGGCCCGGTTATTCGGTATCAAGAATCAACCGCGAGTGGCGCTAGTAATGTTTTTAGTTGTCAAATTTTCTCACTGGTTATCTCATCAGACTGCAATTTTTTTCAATTTTGATAGCCGTTGCCACAATAGAAATTCAAAAGAATACATCAAACATGGATTTAAAGGTATGTGACATATTTTACAATCAAATTCGCAGTTCATGATTTGGTCACGTATCAAATAAAAGCGCTGTTCTCAAATCTGTGCTGTGGGATGTTCACAGCAGAATATTTTCAGTCTTTTAATATTACCGAAAATACCGAAAATTAAAAGAGGACTGTGAATACCCTGATTATCTTGTGTTTAAGGCATCGGGGAGAATTTTTCCAAATGTGTCCGGGGCACTGCTTTTCTAGGACGACATTTTGCTGCTCTGCACACATTCAAAAAAAAAAATCGGGTAAAAAATACGATATGGCAATTCTACCCTACCCATATATTTTTTTCCCAAACTTGCACTCCCCTCTTCTCCATGCAAAAATTTTTGCGGGCGACCATACTATCAGTTTTTCGAGCAAAAAAAAACTTAAAGGAAGAAATAAAGGTTTTAAAATTTTCTACACACCTTTTACCATAAATCGATATATTTTACCGTTATATAAACATTTTAGATTTCATAAAAAAATGACGTTTTTTGTAAACTTTTGTATGAAATACATTAAAAATTACAATTTATTTCAGCATCTTGACAGCATTAAAAATTATTCTATAGGAAAAGTTTATGATAACAAAACTTTCGGACATGTCAATTTGCTATGTAAAATTCAAAACAAATCATTAAATTGTTAGTTTAATAATTCTGTCAAATTAACTCGAAATAAATGTATAAATTTGCATTTACGTTCCAATGATTTCAAATATACTGCGGCTATTTTAATAATCCAAATTCTATGAAACAAACATTTACTGGATCTCATTTATTGACCTCAAAATGAAATTTTCAAATAATTTGACCGTAAATTGTTATTTTCGCTACATCAATTTTGTTTAATGAAAAAGTTATTGTTATGATATTTTTAATTATTGCATTTTCGTAAACCGAAACTGTTCATCCATATGGCGTGCATTAATTTTCCTATACGACTTTTAAATTATGCAATTCTCTGTTATGAGGAAAATATATTAAAATTCTAATCAAAATGAAAATTTAACTCTTTGCGATTTGGATTTATTCATTAAATTTTCATACAAAAATACATATGTAAAGGCTATAAAATTTTCATATAATCAAATTTTTAATTTCTTTCTTTTGTTTAGCTGATTTTTGTATTTTTAAACTTTAGATTTTTCAAATTTTGTGGACTTTTTTTGTTTTGGAATTTTTACAATGGGGCTTTGAAAGCCAATAAAATCGAATCTTTATCATTTCTACTTGGTTAAAAAAAAAACTTGAAAAAAAATTGTGACAAAATTATGACTTTTGTGTGAGGTGGGATCGTAAGGGCGATGTAAAAAATGAACAAAATTGTCCCCCAAATTTTCACAAATTATCTGTTCGATAAGAAATACTATAACTTTAGACAATTTAAGATTATATAAAGTTTTGTGATGGAACTAAATTAACTTGGAAAAAATGTGTAAATAGACTATAAAATAGTTAAATGTAAAATGGATACAATAACTTTTTAGAGCCCCAAAAGTAGTTTTATCCATTTTTCAAAATAATAAATTTAATCAAATTATATTCAAAAATGTAAATATGAAGCACAAAATCTGAGAGAATTTTTGAAATATATTAATTGAATTGTTTTATTTTAATTTTTTGTACATACGAAATATTTATATTAGATAATCATATGGTAATTGTTAAAAATCTAGGGAAATTGATAAAATGATTACTTTTTTTAATGAAAAAAAAAACAACAAGATGGAAATATTTAATTGATTGAATCGAAAGAAAAATAAATTATGTACCAAAAGAATAAAATAAATATTTTATAAATCGCCTCAACGATAATTTTTTTCTTTGATATGTTGTTTTATATAACAAATATTGGAATATATTTAAATTTAAAAAAAATGTAATGTTCATGTTATTTTTGTATTATTAAAAATGAAACATACTAAAATTATTGTTGTTTTATTTATTTATGTTTTCCTTTTCCTTAACGAATTTTTTCTCCAATATATTAACGATTTTTAGGTATCAAAACCAAAATGGGGAACCCTTAGCCCACTTTTGCCGACGCACATCAAACAAATCAACTCTGATGTAATCCTGGGATTAAATGTGTGCAAGAGACTCAAAGTTGTGTATGAACTCACGTATACTAAGTAAAATTTGCATTGAAATAAATAGAGTAAAGGTTTTAAGCCTGCTGCGGGATTATTTTATCTAGTGCCAGTTAAGCTCCCCCATATGAGATGTATGTTTACTTACAGATGGTATCTATTTGGAGCAAGTATACTTCCTTAGTACACTCAGAAAAATGGAGGCTAACTCGACGACCTACATACGGCGTAATTGGCCTCGGGCAGGCGCGCGTTCGCCTGCATGTGGGTAAGTAAAACTGAGTTCACCTGTGGTCGGAGAAATTCTGAAATTAAGCCACCAGCAGGTGAAGTAGGGCATTGGGAGCTGCACGAGTTGACCTTAGATAGGTTAACTCTGACCGCTGGCTGGCTTACAGACACCTCTGTAAGGTCAGAGTTAACCTGACAATAAGTTGACCTGGACATTTTTCTGAGTGTACATAAAAAAGTGGCGACTTCAAACATTCTAAAGACATTTTAACGTTCTAAATTAACAATAAAACTTACCGTTTTCGAGAAAAATGCAAAAAAACTGTTCCGTTTGTATGGGGGAGGAGGGAAGGAATGGTTCGATTTTGCCGGTTCAAGAACTCAGCCTCGCCATTTACGAGAAACGTAACAAGACAATATTTCAAATTTTAAGCTCAATCCCTTCGAAAGTTATGGTGTTCACGGACGGACCGACATGCGGAAATCAAAATCTCTGATGATCCCTAAAACCCTGGTGTAGTTAATTTTGGTATCCAATGATTGGTTCGATGCGTTACAAACGGTATATTAAATCTAATATATATTTACAAAAATTTAGGAGAACAATGTTTGTGTTTAACACGTTGACTGGTGGTTCATATGCATACTGGATTCTGCATTATTAAATTTTAGCAACTTTTAGTACCATAACCGACTTTTATTTCAGCTTTATATTATAGTTATCGATGAGCGATTTGGATCAGAAAAATTTTCGTTATCTTTTTTTTATAGTTTCAATCAGAGCTTAGGGGAAGACCCTTTAATGCCGAAGCACAGTTCAGGATGGTCGGAAGAACGAAAGGATATGTCGGTTTATGTTCTCCTTGAAGTTCTGCAGGTTATATTCCGCGAGGAACACATCGGATGGTAAATCGTTCCAAAATCTTGTTGTTCGCGGAATGAAGGAACCCCTAAACTTTACTGTACGACAACAGGGAGGCTCAAGGAAGCAGTCGTGCGCGCGTGCAGCTGCAAGAGAGGGTCTAGGGAAAACATACCGTGTAGGAATAAGTTGGGAAATTTTGGTAGAACATTTCCCATGGAAATATCATTGAAATATCATTTCTCATGGAAATATTATAAACTAGCTTGCATACCCGTCGTTGCCGGGTTAAGTTTTTTCAATGATGGTCTATGTTGGAGCTAAACTTCAGGCCAATCGGCTCGGTAGTTTCCCCGCGAAAGGATAACATAGAGGAAGAGCTAAGTTTCGAGACCACTTTACCCCCTCCCCTTACTCCCCCACCTCTGGGGTACTTTTTAATGGGTCTATGTTGGGGCTGGACCCCCGACGAACATCTATGCCAAATTTCAGGCCAATCGGTTCAGTAGTTTCCCCGCGAAACAGTAACATAGAGGGAAAACTAAGTCCCGAGATGACTTTACCCCTTCCCCTTACTCCCCCCACTCCTCACGCTACTTTTACGTATGTCGTTGTTGGAACCAGAGCTACCATAGATACTCATGCCAAATTTCAAGTCAATCGGTTCAGCCGTTTTTGCGTGAAAGAGGAACAGACAGACAGACACCAGCTCATTTTTATATATTAGTATGATTTATCATTGTGGTTTTCGAACATAATATCAAAGAATAAGTATCTGAAGAAGAGAAAGAAAGGACAAAATTTTTTGATGAGTGGAGAGTCCGTCCGATAAACGTATAGCTGTCGTCTTGTCTGCATAAGAACACGAAATTCAATGTGTATGTGAGACAAGATGTCGGAATTGAGAGAAACATTATATGGGGGGTTGCCAGATGAACATTTGGCAAATTATAAATTTAAAAAATGTTGAATCTAAATTCATGCTAAAAAAATTTAAATAATCTAACCAAGGCATAAATTAATATGTGATTTTCCACACCACCTTCAGCTAAATTCTCACTTCTTCATGCAGCAACCATAACTAATTTAATAAAAATCTATTGCTTGGCTTTTAGTTTTGTAACAACTTTCAACAATATGTTTATTAAATGAATTAATTTATAGTTCTATGAAGCTCTTACTCAATTTTTAGAAAAATCGCACATTTCAGAATTCAATAATTTAAAACAAAATGTGTTATTTGGATATCTTAAATGCCAGTAGTAGACAATGAAACCACAGGACAAGCATTTTTCCGGAGACGATTTGCGGAACAAAACATTCTTTCGTGGAAATGAAGTTCGCAAACACGATCAATGCAAGTGCCGTTTATGTTTATCAAATCTAGCCGATTTATCGAAGTTAGCCAAATTTTTTTCCTAAGATAAATTTAAGGATTTATTTTAAAGGAACATTATATTTTAGAAACCGAAATTATCAAATTTCATGTATTTAAAATAAAGCACAATAGTAAGGAATTGCCTTTTAAATTGTCGCGCTTAATTTCAATTACAAAAGAAAACACCTGGCAATACTACTCAAATACCGATTTGACAGTTCAAAACAAACGCCGGTGTCGCGGAAATTTTAATAAATTTTATCGGTAAATATGTCGATTCCAAAACATAAAATTGTGATTTCACGTTGCGACGTATTTCAATTTGATGTAAGTGTTGTTTTTTTCGCCAAGTGTTGTTTTTTTATTGGCAATTTTAGAAGAAAACCAAAAAATTTACCTTTCCATCGGTATCGGAAGTCTAAAAAATTTTCTTTCTGGGTTTTTCTTGTTATTAGATAAACATTCGGTGACAATGCATTTCAAAAATTTTATTCGTGCCATTATTATTCAGTGCGGAAACCTATTTTGACTCACAAGCAAACCTCGCGAAGTGTAACTCTCAGATCTGGATGAAACTTACATATGTGAAAGAAGGGCAAAAAATAAGGGACACGTATTTTTTTTTATGGGCAACCATCCATGTTTAGGGTCCTTTTTGGCCTCCCTAAAAATATGCAATTTTTCGTTTTTTTGTCGAGTAGAAAAAAATAGATTAAAATTTTTGCTGAAAAATTTCAATAGGGTAAAATACCACGTTTTTTACCGCTACTTTTTACTGCCCCACTCCAACGGAGAAGCATTTAGAAAAATGGAATACATGATTAGATGCACTAATTAAAATAGAAGTTCACCTGTTTTTGCGTTAAGGTTGGAAAAATCGTTTTATAGGGTAAAAGGCCCGATTTCGATTCTGGGTCATTTGCCTACTAATACGGCCTTTATTAACGAATACATGACCCTAGAACCTTAAAAATTGAAATCCGAGTTCATTTTCATTAGTCATAAGCGTGGCTAAGTTAAATCCAAAATTTTCCTCTCATTTCTCACCTGCAACAGATGAGCATTTTACGGCGGGGTACTGTTTCCTAAAAGGCGGCATTTGAATTACATTTGATCTGTTTGGAAATTAAAATTGCAGTTCCATTCGCGGTAAACTCACAATCAGAATAAAGCTGAGAAAACGCCCGCATTGCGTTTTTGACTTTAGAAGGCGCAACTTATTGGTTAAATAAGAACTTTGAGTCAAAAATGGAGATAAATCCAATAAATATTGTTAATATGTTATTCGAGGATTTTAATAATTCATCCATCCAAAAAAATACACCAATAACAAATAGAGAAAGGGAGGTGAAGGACATACACCTTAATCTTATAAAACAAATTCAGGAAGATCCTCAATATACTGTCAATGAAACTTCATGTCTGGAGATTGATGAATCTAATGACATAAACTATTTGGATGATGTTATAACTGAAGTTGATTCTGATGACGTCAGTGATTCTGCTAGTGATGTTGGTGAAGCGTTGTGTGAAAATTATACAACACTTGCGTCAACACCAAATAAACAAGTTCCTCCGGAGTATAAGAAAGAAGCTGTTAAATTTTGGAAAAAAGGCAAAAATAAAAGGTTAAAATTAAACACGGTCCAGAATCGATATAACCTGGTTACATCCACAACACAATTATTAAGGTAAGAACAGCAAGTAAATAAGGGTGGAACAAAACAGGAAAAAATGATATATATCCGGGAGTATACATTAGAAAAATTTATGGAAGCAGTCACAAAAAAATTGATTATCCACGATCTCGATATTCGGCGTTGGGCTCTAGAAGCCAAATCAAATATTGATATGGTCGAATTTAAGGCTTCTGATACTTGGGTATACACTTTTAAAAAAACCTTTCGAATTGTTTCTCGCAAAATTATAAAATTTGTAACAACAGCCAATATACAGCAAGACTCTAATGTCGTCACTGAATGCGAGGAATTCGTTTCTAAAGTAAAGCCTTTTATTGAACGCTTCGGAGTTAAATCCGTCTACAATTCCGATCAAAGTGGTTTCAACCTAGAGTTTCATTCTGGTCGTACTTTAAGGTTAACCGGGTCAACATCAATTCAAGGAAAAGTTCAATCTTTGTCCTCTATGACCCACAGCTATACAGTGCAGCCCACTATATCAGCTGATGGAGAATTATTGTCTCCACTGCTAGTGGTCCTTAAAGAACCATCTGGAGATTTCGGTCCAAGGGTCAAGGCAAGTATGTTCAAACCGGACAATATTTTCTCTATGGCTTCCAAATCCGGTCCAGCGGTCATTTGGAAACTTGGCTAAAGGAAGTATTTTTCCCAAACACCGAATCGGAATCCATTTTGTTGGTCGACCCGTGGAGTGGGCAGCAAGAAAAAACAGTGCAGGAAGTAACACCCCCTAATTATAAACTGCATTTACTAATTATCCCAAAAGGCACGACAGGTTATATACAACCGCTCGATGTACATGTTTTTCGGATGTGGAAGAATTTCGTCAGAAAATTTTCAGATATTGTCTTGATGTTTGATTATCAAATTAATCTTCACTCCAGAGATAATATTTTAAAAATACAATTGGTGCACAGACAATTTTGTTCTCCTCGTTTTCGAAATTTTTTAAAATACACATGGCATAAATGCGGATATTTGGAAACCAGGCCACCCAACTTTGAAAATCCCACGAAATATTGTTTCGATGTAAACAATCAAGATTGCTCACAGTGCAACAATATGGCAATTCTAAAATGTGGGTGGTGTAAAAATAATCTGTGCGTTACTCATTTTTTTACACAGTATCATAACTGTGGCAATTACATAATTTAATTTTAAATATGAATATACCCCTACTGTTATTATTATTATTACTCTATTACTGAATTGCGATTACTATGATAATATAACTTTTACTAATAATTATTATTATTTTTACTAATGTGAATACTTTGTTGTTACTCGAATTCGGATTTCAATTTTTAAGGTTCTAGGGTCATGTATTCGTCGTTAATAAAGGCCGTATTAGTAGGCAAATGACCCAGAATCGAAATCGGGCCTTTTACCCTACAAAACGATTTTTCCAACCTTAACGCAAAAACAGGTGAACTTCTATTTTAATTAGTGCATCTAATCATGTATTCCATTTTTCTAAATGCTTCTCCGTTGGAGTAGGGCAGTAAAAAGTAGCGGTAAAAAACGTGGTATTTTACCCTATTGAAATTTTTCAGCAAAAATTTTAATCTATTTTTTTCTACTCGACGAGAGAAGTATTTAAGATTTTATTTCATTAAAATCGGACAACTCTTTCTATCAAAAAAGACAAAAAAACGAAAAATTGCATATTTTTAGGGAGGCCAAAAAGGACCCTAAACATGGATGGTTGCCCATAAAAAAAAATACGTGTCCCTTATTTTTTGCCCTTCTTTCACATATGTAAGTTTCATCCAGATCTGAGAGTTACACTTCGCGAGGTTTGCTTGTCAGTGAAAAACATACGAAAAATGATTTCTTCAATGCCTCAACAAAACGTAAACAAATGGGGCCAGCCGCATTATGTTTGCGTTTGTGATGAGAGAAAATTTCGTGTTTAGGGTGAGCCAATAAGGTGCTGTTTATGTCACAGCAATTTAAGAAAAAAAAAACAGCTTAACACAGTTTTTTAACAAAAATTTCATTTAAAAAGGACTCGTGGGCCTTCTTTGCGTATAGTTCGCTTACTAAATACAGTTTTTATGTTAAAAAAATGTGATTTTCGAATTTTTATCTCAAAATATTCGGTCATTTGGATCACCCTCTCACATTGCATAAACTCCGTGATTTTTTGTTTTTTTGCAGAGACCATTTAAGTGTGCATGACAGAAAGAGACTTACCTTTTGCCTGCACATTTAAAACGTTTTTTTCTATATCGCCTATGCTCACTCAAACGTGGGTTATGAGAATTTCGGTTTCTTTCGCTTCTTCAGATACTTATTCTTTGATAATATTATAATTCTTAATAGGTACGCGAAAAAACTAGCTCGCTAGGGGGTACGCCAGTAAAAATGGTTGGAAAACACTGCCTTAAAGAATTTTTTTTCTTTCGTTACAAGTTTTTTAAGGCAAGATTAGACGTGACACAAGCGGGATACGAACCCAGGTCCTCCAAAATTCATAGGCTGAATGCTTAACCATTGAACTCCCCTGACCCACATTGCTACGCTAACAAACTTGCTATTCCCTCAACTCGGTGCACGCAGCTTTAAACCTACACTTGCTGAAAAATTAAACACACAGTTGAAATATTTCTCTTTTCGGTTGAATTTTGGTTTAAATTTTTTATTTCAGGAAACTAAACCATTTGTACACGAAATTTTGTTTTACAAAATTTCCATTTTTTATTTAGAATTTAATCCAAAAGTATAAAATTTAACTTTTTTAAACCACGTCGGTTGAAAGTTTTTAAATTAAATAATTGAAAAAATCGTCTTACACCCAATTTTTTATAAAAAAAAAATCAACCGGAATTTTTCACAGGAAATAAATGATAAGATAAAACCATTTTTTAAGTGGAAAATATTTTTCTTTCTTATGCTTCACTTTGAGGTTTAAAAATTTATTCAAGACATTATCATTTTACCCACCACGTTTTCAGATTGTTTGTTTTGAGTAAAATGCTTCCTATTTTGGCATTTTAGCACTTTTCGATCACATTTCGTTAGACAGCAAGTGTCAATAATATTTATTTATTTATTTAAATTAACACAACCTTCCGCTCGACTGAATAAAATTTGAAAATGTATGCTAAAATATGCGAATGAACCCGTCCCGATCAATTTTGATATCGAATATTGAGGACAATTTCATTCTAGGACCGATAGCGTAGCGTATAATGGAACGATTTCACCGCATAATCGGTTTTGTGACTACCATCATAATAAACATATAGCGAATTTCCCCTGGAAATCAACGTTATTCATAAATTGAGCCCATTGCCAAAGGCTGTCAGCAATTGCGGGGCTCCACAGTTCTGTTTTTATATTTAGATAGAGGCTTGATGTTCTTTAGCTTTCCTTTTTTCACTTTTGCAAAAAGTTAGCGAAAAAAATGTTAACCCAAAAACTACAATCTATTTTGATCCTAACATATTCACTCAAGGAGTATTTTAGCCCCCCTGAATTTGCCAACCATCTTACAATGTCTAACGTTTTCCCTCTGAGTTTTTTCTTGTCGGTATTTGATTTGCATATACTTTGCTCAATTTTCTGGTACACCTATTTTTTAACTTTCATAAACAGCCAGAGGCTCAAGAAAAATAAGAAATAAATAAAAAAAAAACCTTTTCCTCTGTTTTTCAATAATGGTCCCAAAATCATAAAAATCTAAATTCTTCGTGTGTGAGGGGTTCCACCATAAAAAAAAAAAAATTCTACTACCGAAATAAAAATGAAAATCTTGAGGTGAAATGGTAAAAGCCAAACACCACATTTTAGTACCATTCCATTCACGAATCATTGAACCGTTGCCCCCCATTTGCGATTGCGAAGGAAAACATTTGAAATTGCTGAAAAATTCAACACAAAATGAATGTAAAGCAAGGTGGAAAAGGCTAAATGAATAATTTATAACGACACAAGTAAATTAGAGAAGTGATTTTTCTGTAGAATATACCTGCGCTCAACTGATTCTTTATACAAATGAACAAACATACTAAATTTACAATGTGGCACACGGCTTGAAATTGGGAGCAAAGCGTGTAAGTAATTGATTTCTATGAAATTATTCGAATCGGATTTGTTGTTAAAATTATAAAAGTGTCTTGTAATAAAATATTAGACAATATCAAAGTTATAAGTATGGATGCATAAACATTTCATCCTTAAATTCAAAACACTTTTTAGCATAGATATTTCATCCTTTAAGCCTAGTACGCAGTTCGAGTAAAATGAAATTTTAACGCGGTCTCCAAATTGGCACATTAAAACCGAAGTAAAAACTGTTTGTGGAGAAAAAACATTGACAGCCGAGCACACACAATTAAAAAACCACACTCGTTAAGAAAACTGGAAACAGAACCTCTATTATTTTCATCTGTCAAATTTTTACCTCGAATTTAATGTACCGAACAGTTAAAATGCTGGTAAAATCAAGTGGAGACTTTCTACGCCATATAGTGTACTGTAGTGTAGGCAACATTGCAACATGAGTTTTTCACGTCATTTTACCAGCGAACTGCGTACCGCTTGGTAAAATTTCTGAGGTTAAAGCCTAGTACGCAGTTCGAGTAAAATGAAATTTTAACGCGGTCTCCAAATTGGCACATTAAAACCCAAGTAAAAACTGTTTGTGGAGAAAAAAACATTGACAGCCGAGCACACACAATTAAAAAACCACACTCGTTAAGAAAACTGGAAACAGAACCTCTATTATTTTCATCTGTCAAATTTTTACCTCGAATTTAATGTACCGAACAGATAAAATGCTGGTAAAATCAAGTGGAGACTTTCTACGCCATATAGTGTACTGTAGTGTAGGCAACATTGCAACATGAGTTTTTCACGTCATTTTACCAGCGAACTGCGTACCGCTTGGTAAAATTTCTGAGGTTAAAGCCTAGTACGCAGTTCGAGTAAAATGAAATTTTAACGCGGTCTCCAAATTGGCACATTAAAACCCAAGTAAAAACTGTTTGTGGAGAAAAAAACATTGACAGCCGAGCACACACAATTAAAAAACCACACTCGTTAAGAAAACTGGAAACAGAACCTCTATTATTTTCATCTGTCAAATTTTTACCTCGAATTTAATGTACCGAACAGTTAAAATGCTGGTAAAATCAAGTGGAGACTTTCTACGCCATCTAGTGTAGTGTAGTGTAGGCAACATTGCAACATGAGTTTTTCACATCATTTTACCAGCGAACTGCGTACCGCTTGGTAAAATTTCTGAAGTTAAATTTAAGCGCAGTGTTAAATTTGTATGGAAAATTCCATTTTACTCGAACTGCGTACTAGGCTTTAATTCAAAACACTTTTTAACATAATATTTTTCTCCAATTTAAACGATCATATTTGTACTTGAAGGTAAGTAAAATCTGGCTTTAATGAATGTTAATGTTTACCCTATATGACAACTTGATAAAAAGTGTATATTCTAAAAACCCATGATGCAAAAAATTTCCGTCACTTGAACTTTTTAGTACTATTATAATTTGACGAGAGTGGCTTTCTCGGGCACATTTATATTATTTCTGTAACTTATTATTAGGACTGAAAACAAATAATGAATTTTCGATCACAAACATAATCAATTTCACGACAAAACAATTAAAATCGACTATTTTTATAATATAAAATGAATTACTTGGTTGTAAAATCGACTATTTTGTTCTTTGGTTTATTTCATAGTTACCCAAATGGGACCCTCCCTTTGATATATTTTGTCGTCAAAAGTTTTATTTGATGGAAGATACTCTAAAGACAACTGCTATTTTTGGATACAATTGAGAGAAACTGACTTGGTGCATATGAGGTTCCAACAAGATGGTGCCACATGCCACACAGCGGGCGAAAAAGTCGAGTTATTAAATTCGAAATTCGGTGTACGCGTTATATTCAGAAATGGCCCACTCAAACGGCTTCCTCGTTCCTGTGATTTAACACCTCCAAATTTTTTTCTTTGGGGTTATCTGAAGTCATTGGTCTATAGCAAAAAGCCAGAAACTTTACACAACCTTAGAACCAACACTAAACATGAAATTGCTGGGATATCGATCACTTTATACGAAAAATTTATAGAAAACTGGGCTCAAAGCAGACATTCCTGCTTCCGTGGAGGACATTTAAATGATGTTGTATCCCATAAATAATCGTATCGATAGTGCTTTCATATGAAATAAAAATTGGCTCAAAACTTTTCATATGTACAAGTCTTTAACAGAAAAGCAACGAAACAATAAAAAAAAACTTTTACCTCAGGTCCAGCTGATTACAATCTCTTTGGATCCCTTCTACTTCATCAATTTTAGTGTTATTAGAATTCTAAAATTACAACAAAACACACTGAATCAAATTTCGTTCATAAAAATTAAGAACGGCGTTCATAGAAGTGAATTCATAGTATTTATGAACAATTCCATTAATACAATGAAAGATTTCATAAACCGATTTGTTTTTCTATGAAACCGGTCATAAATACTGTGAACATGCTTTCATAAATATCTAATTTAGATATTGCAACACTAATTTCTATGGTCATCACCAAGAAGTGGTCTAATTGGCCGCTGCAGGCAACTATAAAAAAATATGGCGATATCACTTTGTTAATCGTCAATTTTCGTATCATGTCTTCATTTAGAAATTACTTTACATTGTTTTTGTTAAATTATTCAGACCGATGTTTTCAGATTTTCAAGAAAAAAATTCCTTGTTTGCAAAATATTGAAGGGAAGAAGGGTTTTTTCGAAGCACCACAAACACTTCCATGAAGTAATTTTATTCTAAAATATCATCGAAAATCAATTATTTCGTTCATTATCATATTGTTGTTATCATTCATCGATTCCATTTCTCCTCAACATTGTTAAATTAGATGGGACTTGGACGAAAAATTAAATGGAGGGTGATGTTTTTCAGAGAGAAAAATAAATAGAGGCAGAAATTTTTCAATGATGAAAAATAATGGAACAGACTTAGAAAAATCGAGACAGAAATGTGTCGATGATGACATTGATTTTCTATGAACGATTGTTCATAAATGCTATGAATAAACTCATTAGTTGAAAACTTTAAACTTTTTCATAGTATTTATGAATAAAATCATAATTATTATGCACACTCAGAAAAATGGAGGCTCACTCGACGACCTACATACGGCGTAATTGGCCTCGGGCAGGCGCGCGTTCGCCTGCATGTGGGCAAGTAAAACTGAGTTGACCTGTGGTCGGAGAAATTCTGAAATTAAGCCACCAGCAGGTGAAGTAGGGCATTGGGAGCTGCACGAGTTGACCTTAGATAGGTTAACTCTGACCGCTAGCTGGCTTACAGACACCTCTGTAAGGTCAGAGTTAACCTGACAAAAAGTTGACCTGGACATTTTTCTGAGTGCACTTTTTTCATTCAGTGCACTGCATTTCACATTCAAGCTTTGTAATTTTACAACAAAAATTCATTTCTAAATTATTTTTCTGTAATTTTTGTCATCTGAGATTTTACATACTCCTATAATCTAGTGTAATAGCCTCTGTTAGCTAAATTTTGGTCGGCTCATAGCACTTTTGTAGGTTTGGATAGATTATACACCATCTATTACACACTGGGACATAAATCATTTTACTACGATACGTATTGTACAAAAACCATTCAAAGCCCATCAACAGGGGTATATCAATATATCCAGTTATAGCTTTTCTTGTTTTTTATTTTCAAGATGTTACGTGTAGGATTAGTTTCATTCGAGAGAAAAACGTTGTCGATTTATGATCTCTTAAATATTTCAAGGATTTCAGGTGATGAAACAATCTTCTGAAGAGATATCTTGTCAAATTCCATGAAATCAAATAATTTATTTGGTATCTACTCAAATCCATTAAATCCATTGGACTTGTTGGGATGTTGAATATTAAAATATCTTTGACTTATTTGTCACGGATTTCCATTTAGTTTTAATTTCAAATTATAATGTGCGTACTTTAAATTCCATTGTTCATTTCTGAAGCATTATATCCAAACAATTTGACATTAACGACTGCGATATCTTCAAAATGCGTTGTTTTGTGTTTGAAGTAGGAAACAACCTAAAAAAATATCTTATGTATGTATATTACTGATACAAAATCTACATTCCTGTGCAATTTATAACACGACGAATAAAATATTTAAAAACATACATTTTTTTTCACAAAATCTGAAATATCTGGACCAAAATAATACAAGAATAAATGTTAGCTAAAAATTGTATGAAAAATTATTTCATTCGCCTAAGCGGCCTTTATTTGGATGTTTTTTTATGTAAAAACAACCAAAAATCATATAAAATGAAAAATCATATAAAATTCATTTTTTTGCAATGATCGAAAAAAATAATCCCAATTATAAAAAAAGATAACATTACACTTATGACTCTGATATTTCTTTCAGGTTTTATTTGCTTTATTCAGGATCAAAAACTGGGCTCTTCATGACATGTTCAAAATGCTTTTTAATTTATAATATAAATTTTACGAACCTTTTAGTAACAACAAAAATTGGATAAATGACCTTTGCAAGGTAGATATTGCCTCGAAGCACTGATTTTTTTTCCTGCTAAACCCAACCATTCTGCATAAAATTTTGTTATAGGCAGTGTGACCACACGTCCCGGATACAAGAATGGTGTCCTGGTGTCCAAGAAATTATATTTTGTCCCGGATATTTTAATTCAAGGTTACAATTCAAGGTTATAAAATAATTAATTGATATGAAAAATTTACTCTAAGGGTTGTTGTAAAAAATGTTTTTGCCTGTAGATCATATTTCTTGTCGAGTTTTTACGATTACTATATGTTAGACTGATTACGTCGAATAATAGAGACACATAGGGATGTTTACCAGCAATTATAAAATTACCCGGACGTAAATGTCTGACGAGTGTGGATGAGTATGGTACAATGCAGGTTCAAACTATATAAACTATGAAACAGAATGCGAATTATAATCGAAGACAAAAAGTTGGCTTTATTTAGGATACTCGCTCAATCATATTTGCATAGGAATGAAGCAATTAACAATAAGTATTCGTACCAAAATTTACGTAGAATTCAATCTTACTAAAGAAAATGGGAAAGATTACACCCAGAGAAAAATCTCATTCAATCTGACGAAAACGTATAATTAACAAATATTGTGTCAATATACGTCCAACACAACTTTGTGTTATCCTAACAAAATTGAGTTTGTTAATTTTACGTTGTCACGTTTTTCAGATGGTTACTGAAAAATCTATGTTATCTTAACAAAAACAATACGTAAACTCAACACAACTTCTGTTATATTGCTCTTAACAAAATTTTGTGTTGTCTTAACAAAAATTCTTACGTTAATTTTACCTTGCAACTTTTCTGTAATGTTTGTTGTTTCAACACAAAAGTAGGTTTGTTGTACAGAATTTTGTGTTATGTGAACAAGATTTTCAGTAACATTGAAGAAAACACTGTGTTCAACGTACACAACCCAGACGTGTAATGAACAAATTTTTGGTTCACATTACATATAATAACTACGTTAATACTACGTCAAATTTTGTTGCTTTTACATTTATACCCTGTGGAAACTAGCAAATAATCTGTGTTACTTTGACACATAAAATATGTCTTTCATACACGGAAAAAACATATAGGAACCGTTCCACCAAAATCGCATGCTCCAGTCCCCCATATATGGGAAAAAACAGCATAGTGGCCAAATATAGGAGTCATTCATATAAAAAAGTTGTAACGGCTCCCAAATTTTAGGCAGGTTCAAGCTATATAAATTCCGAGTTCGCAAACCACGTGTGAATTATAATAGAAGAAAAAAAAATCGACTTGAATTATTACATGAAGTTTTGTTAGCTTTACTCGGAATTGTGTTATAGGTACATAGATAATATGTAACAGAGAGCTTCTTCATGTTTTTGATTATTTGTATCAACAACAAACGATATTTGTAATTTTCACAACCTTTTGTGTTGTTACTACACAACTTATTTTCGATATACGATTTCTTTGGGTAAAAATTTAACACAAGCACTTTTGTTGGCTGCACATGGATGTACGTAAATCCTACATATTCTATGGTATTAGAATAACACAATTTTTCGTTCGGAGAACAGATCTTCTGTTATCTATACGTTTTTTCTTGTGTTAAAGTTCAACACAAAGTCTTTTGTTAATTTTACTAAGATTTTACTAAGATTTTTCTCTGGGTGTACATACCATAATATAGCAGGAATATATTCAGTGCAAAATAAGAACGGCTGGTACTTTTTTCCGAATATGTCCATTCGTTTCTTAGCTCTATATACATAGAATGATTCCGCGAAAACTAGGACTGGTTCCAAATATTCATGGAAGCATGTACTAAAAAATGGAATAAGGTCCTGTAATCGCTTTCCCATAGAGGAACTACAACTCTGATATTTTTTCGATCTATGAGAATTCCACGGAAGTTGTTGGAAAAATTTCACGCTGTCCGCTATTTTATTAGCAAACAATGCTGCTCTACAATTTCCACTGCCACGACACAGAATATTTTGGGGACAATATCCTTATTTAAAAATTAGTTTCAGTGGATTTTGGTCAAATTTTAAATGGCGGTATTTTCAAATTTTTCAGACCAACATAATCACTTTCATGGAGAAATTTCATTTTTTGGAGTTTTTGTTCTAAAAAATTATGAAAAATTAATCAACGCGCTAAATTAGAACGTAAAACTCGCAATGGGGGACACTGTAAAAATCGGAGCGGGGAATTCTCTGGAAACTCTCTGGTAGATTTCCGATAAAATAGTTTCTAGGGTAAGGTGCAGATATTTCAAACAATTTTCACTGCGGCGCATTCTCCAATATTAGTATTTTTACAATTTCAATTGCGTTTACAAGTATTTTGGACGTGAAAAATTACAAAAAATATATTTTCTTTTGGCTTGACCATTGTGTTCCATTTTGTGTAAGTTTTGCGTGCGGCATATATTCATTGATTGTATGTATTTGCCCGGAGCTTACTTAATTTCATGATGTTTGCTAATTTTGTCACCGATTGGTACAGAATAAATATGGTCACCCTAATGGCTATAGGTAATATTTTTAAACAATAAAATCATATTGGATGCATTCATGCCAAAATAAATATAAACGAGCTATGGTCAAATCATATCAAATACGCGTCTTATAAGAATTTTTAGAAAAGATGTTTTTGTGAAGGGTTTTTTGTTCTTTGGTTGAAAGGCCACTGACAACGGCTAAATTATGTATTTTCGACTGGGGCTGACTTATAAATGGACATAAACATAAATCAACCCTGAGGGAATTTTTGATTTAACATAAAGAAAATTTTGTTAGGAATTTCTGTTTGTTGTTTTTCAATATTTTTTCTGTTACTTAATAAAAAATATCAGTTGTGGTCAACACAAAACTTTCTTCTACAAAATCTACGACCCTGCGCAATTTACGCTAGAGCCCTGTCGCGTTGTCAACCTAAGACGACCTCCCAATAAATTCTTGGTTTTTTTCAAAAATATCAAAAACGTACAAAATTTGAGATAACTTGAGAACTGTAAAAGATATCAATTTACGGTAAATGGCAAAAATGTAAAAAATGTTAACATCTTAAATTATTCTTTTAACTGATTTGTCGAAAAACCGTTAGTTTGCAAATTATTCGCAAAAATATGATTTTTTACATATTAATGAAAATATCTCAATAACGGTAAAAGATAACGGATAACGGTAAGAAACAAAATTGTGCAGAATGCCATTCTCATTAATTCACTTCATACATTCAGTCAGCAAAAACCCGTTAGTTTTCGAGATAATCGCAAAAAACTGTTTTTTTGGAAATAACGGTTTATCTCGATAACAGGTGGAGATGTCGAGTTATAGCTGAAGACAAAAGTGTGGGAAATTTTATTTTCTCCAAGTTTTGTCTTACTTAAGGCCACTAAAAAACGCGTAGTTTGGCAGTAAATCGAGAAAAACGAAATTGCGATTTTTGAAAAACCGCCATTTTGGATACTTCCGGTTAACGGATTTCCACCAAAAGTTGATAGGATCGTCCCATTTCAGGACTCAACATGCCTATAAAATTTCATGGCGCTAGCTCTATTAGTTTTTGAGAAATCTTGTACACAGACTGACAGACTGACAGACTGACAGACAGACTGACAGACAGACTGACAGACAGACTGACAGACAGACTGACAGACAGAAAGACATTTTTTTAATATGACTCCAATCGACTCAGGAGTGATCGGGAAATGTTTTTTAGGCAAAATTAGGAGGTCGAAATTTTTCATGAATACAATACTTTATTATACTCCGTAGTAGAAAGTAAAAATGAATAAATATACAAAAAATGCTTGTGTGCTATTGGTAGGATTCGGAACTGCTAACTCAAATGTGTTTATTTTCAGATATATCTCTTGCTTGTGTGTTGGTAAGCCATAATTAAAATTGAGATTACATGATTAAATTTAAAAGATGTTTGTAAAACTAGTTTTTTACTTAAATTTTACACAATTTTAAGAAAAAACTTTTATTAGTGCATTAATTTTTTTAATTTATAAAAATAAAATATATATATACAGTGGGACCTCGGTAAACACAACCCTCGAAGAACGGAACTTCTCGGTTACCGCAACACCTAAAATGTTCCACTGTTGACTCAATAAACGCAACTTCCAAATAAGGTTGACTCGATTAACGCAACTTTTTTTATAATCTAATACTGTTTCGGCCAAAAAAAGATAAAAAATAGTTACAGGAAATCTTTTATTGACTTTATTTTCTGTTCCTTGTTTTTAATTATTAAAGAATGGCTGTTACAAAACAAGTCTGTGCCAACAAAAAAACACACGAAAACTAAAATTGGCAGGCAATATTGTGACTCGGTTAACGCAACTGACTCGGTTATTGCAACAAGCTCTGTCTACTATAGTTGCAATTACCGAGGTCACACTGTATATAAAAAAAATATAAAAAAGATAATAAAAATTCCTTCGACGGGCCTTAAACCTGCGACCTTCAGTTCATGGGTCTTATATTTTTGTTGCGAGGCTCATACGTCTCATAACGACGACGTTAAAAATTAAGATATGTATTTCGTTAAGTGCTGCCACACAACATTCGGTAAAATATTTTACCAAGAAGTTAGTTACTTTGCACCATTTATTTTTGTGCTTTTCCAAATTTTAGCTTTGTGTAGGTAATATAACCAACATCTTGGTACGATTATCCAAAAAATGAAAATTTTGATAAACACATAGAAAAATCATTTAACCAAGAAGGTTTGGTTAAATCCACCATGATTTTTTCTTTCTGTGTAAAATTTGTCATTAAAAGATGACGGAGATAAGGAGGGAGAGAAACTGAGATAAATTTAATAATGATAAATTTAATCTGATTTATTTCATGAAGAATAAAGAACCTTCCGATTTTTATTAAAGAAAATATCACATCTTTTGCAATGTTGCTCTACGTATGAGTGGCACATTTTACCTTAATTATACGACCTTATTAATCAAAATGATGAACAACCCTAATGGTACAGTCTAGCATATTGATTAAAAGTAACTTTTGTGATTACACGACGTTATTGCTCATTTGGAATATTCACTTAAATTATTAATGGCAAAACTTTCGTAAGTGAATTTTTCACATAAAGTATTTTTTTTTTTATTGCAACAGTCTATCAAGGGTAAAATCTGAAGTCAGCATAACATTTTCCTGCTTATCAATAAATCCTTTTTTGTTCCCACCATTAATGTACGTTTAATGCTTATCTATAGAGTATGGTAAAAACTGTACGTAAAGCATATTTTTGATGTTGGAAATTGCAGAGATTTACGTGATTAATTAGGTTTGGAAAACTTCATTATTCGAAGGCAATTCCTTTAACAGCATCGCTGTTATGCGGTGCGGTTTGTAATCGTCGAAGAGTACCCGAACGACATCCCGTGGTGATTAAAAAATTCCCACAACTGAAAAGCTTAGGAATAAATTTCAGCCCCAAAACAGTTGGTGGTGTGGTGGTTGGTTTCAACATCATAGCACATAATGAAAATAATCTGCGGTATGTGAGTACTATTTTGGTGTCTATCTATAATACGCACTCATCCCCTCATCAGACTGACATATTCTTCTGAAATGGCAAAGTCAACGCGCCCCACATTTTCTATTTAGAATGCGGCTTATTTAATATATGTGACTTCTTGGGGAAAATCCCTGGCGAGATGTATACGAATACGCATATCTCACAACTGTGAAATCCTTTTCGCCTTAGCCTATCAACAAAATTGCCAAACACTTTTACCGTTGGGGAAAATTGTTCGCACGCTTGGCTGGATGATTCTTCGTGTGGTTTATTGGTGTATCTTACGAAATGATAAGCAAACTTTATTTACACGTGTTAACTGTAGAGTAAGGGTTTCAGGAAATCAGCATTTTTTCCGTCTTTTCCCATAATTTCCTGTCTTCAGCTTCTGGTAAGTTGTATAATTATCATTCCTGCGGTGATGGTGATTGTTAATTTGTTTAATGCTTACGTGTTAAAATGATTCAACCATCCATGGCTGAACGAAATTTTTCAGCATTCCAGAGAAGAAAATTACATAAAAATTTGCTCTGCGAAATCCCCTAGATAGGTATAGGTTACTTTTCAGACATGCGATTTACATGCGATTAGCATTTTAATAAATATGACTTAACATTTTCAACGCGGCTTTTGAAATATTGTAACAGAATACGGATTAAATTGTTATTTTAAATATCTTAAAACGACGAGAGTCAATACTACATCTCATATAAAAAAGTTGTGAACTTTAGAATATTTTGAGCTCTAAGGGCCCATTTACACTTGCGATTTTTTCTTAAATTTTTCCGCGAATTTTATTCAGAATTTGTTCCATGAATTTTATGCATCTATCGCAGAATAAAATCACTTTTAGCAAAAGTTGTCAAAATTCGGTCCAGCGTAGTCCAAGTGGTAAAGTAAATTTCCAACTGTCCCGACGCTGTGATTCAAGTCCACTCAACTTGCTTTACGAAATGAGTAGTGATAGTTGCCGGCTGGTGTTAACGACATCATCGGTCTAGATTGCTATCACGGCCCCTGCTGTCGATGGATTGCAACGTTAAGAACCTTACAAATGTTGTAATTCATCCATGGTTCGCAATTCATGTAAAACTGTAGGTGCGAAGACGCAAAGAAATTGTTATAAAACCTCAATTGTGGAGGATCAAGCTCTTCGAGCGCTGTAGTGCCGAGGTTGATGATGATGTGAAAATTTGAATTTATTCGTGCGGATTTATATTAAAAATTCAAGTTCGGACATTTTTCAAGAATAAATTTCCCAACTTTTTGTCGTAGTGTAAACAATGGGAATCCAGTGTCGAAGAATAAAATCCGCGGAATAAAGTGTCAGGAGTAAACGGCGCCTTAGGGTATTTGACATGTCTGACATTCGGATCAAAAGGACTAAAGTCAATTTTTCATTTGAATTAACTTTCACTCATCTACACTTAAATATACAGGGTGTATCAGACAAAGAGGCTAATCCTGAAAAGGGTGATTCTATGGAAAATTTCATGAAAAAAATTGTATGGGATATGGTGGTCTATCTTCCACCCACACAAAATCACAAGGTGTCTAAGAAAAAGGGTGCCCAAGAAATGTGCAGTTACATATTAAATCGAACTCTTAAACTAATTAACCGATTTTCTTTAAGTTACACTTTTTTGGAAGATAATTGTATGACCCTCATTTCATTCTTTGCAGTCTCATATGTCAGAATCGCCAGTCCGAAGACATTCGTCCCCAATGTTAATTTTTTTTTTTTCGGTAAATGTCATTTTTTTTTCGAAAACTTCTCATATTTTCTTTTTTTGATTTTATGTATTTTAAATTCGCTATATATTCTTACCTACAAATCACCCATCCAAATTTAAAAAAAAAAACTAGATTTAGTTGGTTTCAATTGAAATTTATGTATTTACCTACATTATTTTTTCACTTTGAATTATTGGAGTACATAAAAACTATATTAGATTATCGAAGTGCCCTCCCCTGCCTAAATAAAAGCTCGTGCCCGCTTTTGAATAGCTGTATTTACATTAATATTTGGTAACGTAGTATTATTATAAGGAGGTTAACATTAACTTATTTTCTACACACTTAAGTTTTACAACTGCTGTAATATTAATGAATGTGGAAATGTGTTTTTGCTATCTGATTTTTTGATACCTATACAAACCTAAGTGGGCGTTGTTTCGTACATTTCAAAGAAATTCCTAATCAAATTTTCATCTTTAAAAATGTTGAATATGTCTAATTGGATTGATATAAGACCTTTATCCTAAAGTTTTACTTCTATAAATGATCTGTATGTTAAACGATACGAGGATTTTGAACAATAAAATTTTATAATTTACGGGCAAGTTAAATTTAAATTGCCTTGGCCCATTAAAATACTTGAAATCTTGATTCAACAAATGAAAAGCTGTCAACTTAAGATGTTGTATGCTAATTATACTTATAAAAAATTATTATTCAGTAAAAGGTCAAGTGAATATGGAATGATAAATGTGAAAGATATGTTCAAAAGTTGTTTGTCAATTAATATATCATTCATGAAACGACCTTCATTTGATAAACAATGAATCTAGCGAAATTTTTTATCAGATTGATGAAAATTCTGTTGTCTCCTTACAGGCTTCTTAACATCAAAATCGGACTCAGCGATTCCAAAACCCCCAGATGAGATTTTTTCGGGGAAATTCGAGGAAAACGATAATCATGTTAACCTTACAGGACCTTCTCTTATCCTTACAAGGACGAAGTAGTAAAAACATTGTATTATCATCGGAGTTACGTATGTGTGCAATATTTCAAGTCAATCGGATGAGGTGACGTAGGTCAAAATTGGATTGCAAGATTTGAATCTGACATACAGACAAACAAACTTATTTTTTTAGATTGAAATATTAGCATAATATTTGTTGTGATGGTGGCAACTTACGGAAAAAATTTCAAGCTTCTATCTCTGGGGAAAACTTTTTGTTCCCTTATCCTTCAATGGACTTTCATCGAAATCAGAGGGGCTCACAAAATCCGTTGTACGATTTCGTGCGGAATCACTATATGCCTAATACCTAAGGCTCCCATCTATCCTGTATTTTAGAGGTGTATCCTGTATTTTTGAGTGTAATCCTGTATTTTTTTTCTATCCTGTATTTTTCCTGTATTTTTTTTCGATCCTGTTTTTTTTTCAAAAACCTGTATTTATCCTGTATTTGCCTGTATAACCGAGATTTAATGAGGAAAATATCGTATATCGTTCCTGTTTTGCTCAGACTAGCACAAATGTTATGAACACTTAGGCACTCTACTCGTAGCGACTAGAGAATAAATAGCCTCTCGCAAGAAACAAGCTGGTAACACTGTGCAAGATATTATTACAGTTCGTTTTGTGTGTCCGAATATAAATTTTATATTCAATTTATAAATTGAAACATTAAAAGCGATTCCCACGATCAAAACCAATATGAAACTATCTTGCTTGGAATTCTATGAATTCCTGACGTCGCAGCCGGAAATGCTTCGGAAAATAGCTTCTAAAGACAAATACAACACGTGAGTTGATAATAAAATTCTCGAAATTGACAATGATGAGAAAAGCAATGATTTTACACTTAATCAATGATACGATAATAATTACATTCACAAGTGTATTGTATTTTTTATGTAAATTTTTTTCAAATAAATGACTTGGAACTGTATCCTGTATTTATCCTGTATTTTGAAAAATTTATCCTGTAAAATCCTGTAAAATCCTTAATTTTCGCAGGTTTATCCTGTCAAAAAACATAGCAACTCCTCCATAGAATCTGTGGTTAGTTAGCAACTTATGGTATCTAGAAATCAAAATCTCTGACTTATAAAATTTCAGTAAAAATAGCATCATACACTTTTAGTCTGTATATTAGATCTGCGCTACACACCTCCAGCGATTTTTATTCATTTTTGTGTCGATTAAAATAAAATTAAATATGTATCAAAGTGTTATATGGCCACACATGTGGAATTTGTATGTAAGTATGTATAATATATGAAAGACGTCAGATCGTAAGGGATATCAATTATTAAAACATTTTATGTTTCAAGTAAAAGCGAGGAAATTTAACTCCAAACATATGCATGTACAAAGTTTGCCTGCACGTTGTTCGCAAAACATACATCCAGCATGTTCAAGTATTTGCAAGAAATGAAAATTTACCTGTGAAACATTGTGATCCTTAAGCATGCGAATCCTTGGAGGCTGATTCGGTTAAATAAGAATCCAGGAAAAACTGAAAGGTATATGGAAAGTTCGGCACGTACTTTTTCAGACAATTTTTTTTTCTTTGTACGCTTACATTTTAGAATTTATGAGAGCGTGGAGGATGGTTAGGAGGACGATTATTAAGAAAACTGCTCACGAAGCTGCAAATTAAATTTTTATGCTCCATACAAAGGAGTGATTTTCCTTAGCTTGTATCAAATTAATAAATTTTATTATATTGTAAGGTCACAGTCGATGTTGATACATATAACACATGTTTGTAATGTAGACATTCGAAATAAAAAGAGAATCATAGCTGCGAAATATTTAGTGCCGAATTGCTATATACTCATGTAAAGCAAGTATAGATTTGAAAATATTGCGTTGATTCAAAGATAACATTAAAAATTTATTTTATAATATTAAATTTATATCTGGAAACTTTCTTACAAGAATATTTTTACATTTTAAAACAAAATATTTATATAACGCTCTTTAGGTGAATTAAGGTTCGATTTTTTAATAAAGCGTATTTTTTTTTAATGAAATTGTTTTTTTCTGCCGTCTCGTACAGAAATTCTGACCTATCTCCTTTCATCCTTGCAAATCTTTATCTTTTATGTTTAAAAAACACTAAATTTTGATGCTTCTTTGAAGTCTGAATGAGGCAAAGCTTTCAATTTCATGCAAGCATTATTTTTCCCGTTTTATAGGGATTTGGTTTAGACTACCCGGATCAAAGTTTTGGTGTTTTCACTTTAGAGTGAATGAATATTAAACAAAATCACCGTAGTATCTAGTCGCCCATACATTACTATGTAAAATTCTTTTCACGATGTTGTCAGAAATGATGACATGTCAAGTAGAAAATTTGCGATATTACCCTTTGACCCACATGAATGTTGAGATGCCATGATAACATGAAAAGTTTTTGTTATGTATGAAAGAAAACCCTCTGCTATAGCTATAAATGAACTAAAAAACCTTGTTTTGATTATTTTTATATCAAAAACATTTCTATGAAAATTCAACAAAACATTTTAAATAAAAGAAAAGTAGTATTTCGACATTTATCGCAACGGAAAATTCGAGAAAACGGAAAGTCGAGGTGTGTTGCTGAAGCTTTACAAAATGGTGTTAAATATTTTATTTATAGCTCACAAACACCAGATGAGTTTTTTTTTTGAAATTTTTATGAAGAGACGTGAATTCTGAAATTGACATGTTTTTGCCTTTTCCCGGTTAAGACATTTAAGGATTGGAGATCGCGCTACCAATATTCGAATTATGTGAAAATCATCCATATTAGAGTGCCCTACACTCTCGCTGAATTCAAGCGAATCAAATTCTGTCGAGCGATTCTTCACGAAAGTCGATTCCCCCCATATCCACATTCGAAAGTCGATTCCCGCCATATCCACATTCGAAAGTCGATTCTCGCCGTATCCACATTCGCAAGTCGATTCCCGCCATATCCACATTCGAAAGTCGATTCTTGCCGTATCCACATTCGCAAGTCGATTCCCGCCATATCCACATTCGAAAGTCGATTCCCGCCATATCCACATTCTTGCCAACATACGCCAAGCGTTTAATTACTGAAAATCCCCTGAAATTGGTGCCGGTAGTTGAGTTTTTTTTTTTCACACCACACCAAATTTTCCACTATCCAAAAATTTCAAAAAATCAAATAGCGATGACTGGCGCTGTATACAAATAGAAAGTTTTTATACAAAAACATTTGAAAACTCGAGAACTAATTGAATTAGAAAGTTGAAATTAAGCATAGAGCATTTATAAAAACTTTAATCTCTTCCGAAAATAGGAAAAGATTGAACCACTTCTTGTCGCCTCTCCTGATGTACAAATGGAAAATATTTTTGCAATTTTCTCGAAAACGGCTTAATTTATCTAAAATCGCGTTCCACAGGATTATATGTTTCGGCGACATACGGTGGTCCCGGTACGATTTTGGTTTTTGAAGTGATTTTAATACTTTCGTTATATATTAAGAAAGATAAAACAAAAATTGTTTCAAAATAGTCGGATTTTTATTTTCTCACTTCTCCCAAAGATTGGTTTTCTGGTAAGCTACCTTTAATTTTATAAAAATCTTGTGTATAAAATTGTCATCAAAAATTTATTATTAAATTTAAATTTCTCAATTAAATTATTTTAAAAGCTCTTTCTTGCTTATTTTTAAACAGTTTTAGCTGCAGAAAGAAAACGACAACTTAAAGTTTGTTTTTTTAAAAGTTTTGTGGTCACTCTTTTTGTAAAACTCTTTAGTACGAGGTAACTCCTTTTGCCGCCTGTGTCACAAAGTGTTTCAGTTATTAAAAAGTCAACGGTGTTATTCTTAGAAAGTCAGGAAATTCTCAAGCAGTTTTAAGTTAAGATTTTTCCATAATCTTTGAGATAAATTCTTTAAGAAATTTTATAAAGTCCAAGTTTATGGAAGTTTTCTCATTATTCGATCAAAGTTATCCAAAACTTTGATTTTCGCATTAAACACACAAGAGAAGGCAAGACTAATAAAGAGATGAGCGTTAATTGTACCTGAAATTGTTGGTGATTAATTTATTCCGCTCGAAAAATATTTATAATTTTCACCAATACTGATAACTAATTACAGTATAAATGTAAATTACATTATAAAACAAAACTAATTACATTATAAAACAAAAATTAACTACACAATGACAAAAGATTTTGATTTCCGCATGTCCGTCCATTTCGTCTGTCTGTCCGTCTGTCTGTCCGTCCGTCTGTCTGTCCGTCCGTCTGTCTGTCCGTCCGTCTGTCCATCCGTTTTTGATGCCAGATGAGAACGCATTGATATTTTTCAAAACCTGTTTTTTCTATTTATTGGGCCCCACAATAGCTACAAATTACAGAACACATTATTCGAAAAGGCCGCCATTTTATTTAACACCAGCCCTCTATCGATGGATTCAAACGACTGCAAAATACGCGCTCGATTAATTGAAAAGTTGTAAAATAATGTGGTTAGGTTCCTTCTTCAAGGACTCAATATTTTGGTGTGTTTTTGACAGATCATGCTCTCATTCTACTGCGTTTTTAGGAAAAAACTTGTATCCTATAATATAATACGAGGAATGTCTGTCTGTCTGTCTGCACAAACGATCTCGAAAACCCGCCTAACGATTTTAATGAAACTTGGTGGGTAGGGATTTTCGGGGACAAGGAATCGATCTATATAGGTCCCCCTCTGAGAAAATTCCCCTCGATACCCCCTCTCCTGGTATCTTCGAATTAGGTGGTGCGATCTTAATGAAACTTTACAGTATTACTTAGGGGGCTAAGGGTTTTCGATTGTCGCACTAAAAAACCAGACTTTTACCTCCCCTCGATACCCCCTCTCCTGGTATCTTCGAATTAGGTGGTGCGATCTTAATGAAACTTTACAGTATTACTAAGGGGGCTAAGGGCTTTCGATTTTTCCACTACAAACCTGACTTTTCCCTCCCCTCGATAACCCTCACCTGGTGTCTCAAAACAACGTTTCAAAAACCGATGACAGCGCGTTAGTTTTAATTCTAGCTTTCTAGGTCGGGAATTTAAAAACTCTGGAAAAGCTCTGTAAAGATAATGTGAATTTAGTTTTTCCCCAAAAATCAACAAAAGTAGGATTTTGAGGTCGCCGAGCATGGCTCGGTCTTCCTGGTACTATTACCAAATTGAAAGAAAATAAAATTCCCTGCATTTTTTCCGTGTCTCTAAAGGTAAGGATACACGACGAGAGACTTTGGTCTCTGAGACCAAAAATTTCGCCTCTGGATACAAAGAGACCTGTGTATACACTTCGGAGACCGGAGATTTATCTCCAAGTACAAGTCTCTCGGGTCTCTTGGGAGACTTAAGTCTCTTGCCGTGTAGCTACTCTTTTTAATGCGTCTCCGGTCTTCAAAACGTTTTGATATCTATCTCTTGGTCTCCGGAGACGAATTTTGACATTTCAGGGAATTGTTTTGTGGGAACGAGAATTCGTTTCGTTGTTTTGAGTTTAAAAGTAAATTTTAATATAGAAAAAAAGTGTTTTTCGTGCAACAATGTTTGTGTTATGCTGGTCGATTGTCGCTTTCTAATCCAATTTTTCACCCATATTTTGCGTTGCCTCTTTTGTCTCTTTTGCCTCCTACGCAAAATTATGAGTGCTGATATTGCTGCAGTGATTCTTCTATTTCCCCGTTCATTTGAATAAAAAAATTAACAACTTGAAAACTTTCACAGCACAACACGAATTAAAACTACCAAATGTCAAAAAGATCTCCAGAGACGAGATACCTGCGTCGTGTATGCACTCCAGAGACTTTGCTTTGAGAGACTTTTTAGTAAAGGTCTCCAGAGATCTATTTTTTGATCTCCAGACTTAAATGTCTCTGAACGTGTATACACTTTGGAGATTTTTGCCTTTTGTACCCTGGAGACCAGAGACCAAAGTCTCTCATCGTGTATCCTTACCTTAACGGTTTTGAAGATATTTGAAAAAAATATTTGAAAATCTCTCAAAAATTATGCACTTTTATAAAAAAATATTGCAACCAAATTTCAACAAAATAGAATTTCTTGCATTTTTTTTTCGTTAGCGCTTTTTACATACCTTTAACTGTTCTCGCGGTATTTGAAAAAATATTTTTTATAACCAATTTTTTTCAAAACTAAATATTGCAGATGAAAGCTTTGTGTGGATCACTACTGATATTTACTGTTGTTGCAGACGCGAATGGGGCAGAAGTGGCAATCCGAGCGCGCAATGAGGTAGATTTAAGTAGAAGTCAGCAAGTAGTAACAAAGTAAGTAGAAATATACTTTGATTCCAGCCGCCATTTTGGTTTTTAAGCATTTGAAAAATTCAAATTCCACTTTAAAAATGCTTGTCAACGCGTAGCGCATCTGCACTTACACTGAATTAAGATGTTTTCAAACGTATTTTAAAATACCATGCTTTCATTGAAAATGGATACTCAGACAAATTAATGAAGCGTAGAAAATTCGAGATAAATAAAAGACGTCAAAGAGAAATGGAATAACTGCAGTAAAGGCTGTTAAAATAATTAGCAGGTTTCGCTTGCTGCGAAGTATTAGAATTAATGTAGAGAATCTTTCTAGTTAAGCGAAGCACATAAATTTGAAGCATTAATAATCATTTGCTGTTTCAATATCACATTTTCAAACTGAAAGACTGCGAAAACGTTAAATCTTTAACATCGAATATGACAGAGAATCTCGTTTTACATCAATTTTCTGTCATATCTGCCTACAATATCATAACCATTAAGTTTCATGGAAATTTTATGCGTTTTGATGGTGGAATAAAATATCACCAAGGATATTTTCAATGTTCTTATCAACATTTAAACACGTCAATATAATCCAGACAAGATTATATGACTATCAATTCTTTTGATTGTATGTAAACTTGGGCTTATCATTTCATTTTCTTTGTATATCCATGCAAAGAAAAATTGTTCTTAATAAATACCCTCATCTCTCAAAAAAAATCAGACTTTTCGAATTTAAAAACATCCACAAAAAAATTATAATTTTGTCCTCCAATGTAATTTTATTTTTATTTTGAAGACTAAATTCGTTTTAGCGATATTCATTACATTATTTTTAATTATTTTTAATTCATAAGATATGCAAACACAAATTTAAAGAATTCATTTTAATGATGGAAATTTTAAGAAATCCATTTAGATAGGTTTATACAAAATGAAAATGCGAAATTGGGATACACTAATATAAGCAGAGAAATTAAATGTGTTAAATAAATATAACTCTTATAATCAATAAAAATGTACAAATAAATTTACCATAATTAAAAACTTTGAAAGAATGTTTTTAAATATCAAATATAACAAACCTGATTGTCGCAAATGAAAACCTTTTTGCGGTGTTTGTAAGCAAAGTCTTTTAAGATTCATCAACGAAAATTTCGAAAGCCGAAAAAGATCAAAATGGATTGACTTAGAAAGTTTTCAGGAATTTTCAGATTCAGTAATTTTTCATTTCTTTAAAACTTTTCCTCAAAAAGTTTTTAATTTTGTTTGTTCTAGAGAGAATAACAAGCGTAGGAAAATATGTTAACGCGCAAAAACATATAGTACGGATATATTTATAATGGTATCAAATTAATTTTCCCTACTTCCATAATCATGTCAAACAACCCGTCATTTATCATGAAGTTAATTTTTTTTGGATCCAATGAATAATTAAAAAATCTGTCTACTAAGAATTTGTAATTAAAACTAAAAATAAAATTCGAAACATATATAATACAATTTTGCCATCTAAAATCATTTTGACGTGGGGGAAATTTTTTCCTCAAATTCCATTAAGATTTTCCTAACCCGAACATGCCCGAACCTCCAAAAAGAAAAGAAAATTCAAATGAAAACAAAAATGTATGTTTGTGATAAAAGTTTGACGTAGCTGATTTTTCAAACGAATAGCGAGGCTAGCTATAGTTACATAGCCTAGCTCGGTTAGCTCACCTCGTTGCACACTTGAGCTAAGCTACGCGGCGATATTTTCGGTAAATATATGCATTTTTCCACTTTATCTGCAGCCATTTTTAGATATAAATTATTTAACGCGATTGAAAGAATTCAATTTTCACGTTTTCCATACACTTTTATGTCCACAAAATACTACACTTTTGCAAACACCGATTCTACACTGTATAACGCCGAAAATATGTATATGTGAGTGTCAGCGATGCCAGCGAAGTCGTTCGCGTAGTTGAGGTCTGAACTACGCGAGCGAGCTTAGTCCGCGTCGCCCATGACTACGCGATGTAGTTTCATAGTTTCGCTGAAGTGTGGGGTTGAGCTCGCTTAGCTGAAGTGTGCGACGGGGGTTAGTCTCGAAAAAAAGTGTAAAAAATATTTTTTTTAAAAAACCATGAGAACCCATGGAGATACGTAAAAATTGTTGAACCAAAAAATATAGAAAATTTAATATCCTTTATTTTTTTTTTAATTCATTTGCAGGCATTTATGGTAAATGACTAACTTAAAACTCTTACTTTTAGATGCATCTGGCATCACCAGAATCAAAAAAGGTACTCTTAAGGTAGAACCAGAAACATATGTCCGTGCGTCCGCCATGCGTCCGTCACGTTGACAGTTCGATGCGGTCAAAGTAAAATCAATGGGCTGCTATGAGTACTCCCGTAATAATGCGTTTGTCCGCATAGAGTAGATCGACTTTCTACTTTTACATGCGGCAACGCACGGAAATGTCATTTCGCAAAAAAGTTTGGTTACGATTTAAGCAATTTAAGTATGGAAGAAATTGAAAGTAATTGTTTCGACGATAAACTAATAGAAGAAGTGCAAAAAAAGTGAAGAAGAAGTGATTCGTTGCCGTACCCAACTGTCACCGCATAAAACTGTCTACCGGACGGACTCATGACGGACGCATTGACGTACGATTCAGGTTCTAGCTTTAGTCTTTTCAGAGTTCGTCAAGGAGAACATGTAAATTATTGTGAAAGAAATAAAGTCGTGGTTTTATAATTAATTATATATCGACTTTAAGTACTACACATTTTTCCCAAATTCAGACAACTTTTCAAACTCATTACAGCGGAGTCTTAAAAGCACACCTCAAGATTGTAGTTTCGAAAAATTTTCAAAAAAAAACTGTGTTTCGTTACTTTTCCAAAAGTTGATAGAAAAGAACGATTTTTGTAAAACTCATTTACAAAAAGTTTGAAGTCGCTAGCTCAATGCGTGCTCGAGTTATTTAAGATACTTAAAACGGACAGACCGATTGACAGACTGACAGACTGACTGACTGACCGGCTGACCGACTGACCGACTGACCGACTGACCGACTGACCGACTGACTGTCTGACAAACTGACAGACTGACAGACTGACCGACTGACAGACTGACCGACTGACAGACTGACCGACTGACAGACAGGGAGGCCAACAAACAGATGCACGGACATCCTCATAATTTTGCCTGAAAAGGATTTCGTACTGATCGTATTTCGTTTTTATCTGCGGCCGTTCTCGAATTCAATACTTCCCCTCTATAGCAGAGGAAAATAAAAATATTTTCAAAAACGCTCTGAAAAGTATAAAATAACTCATTTTAAGGTCATTCCTTCCTGATGGACAAACGGTAAATTAGGAATACTATTTATGTGTCATAAGGCGTTTGCTCGATACTATCCGCCGAAGACAGGATATTTGTGGAACGAAAATCGCTCCCCTTTTACTCACTTGCTATATCGTAAGACAGTCACCCCGTCAACAAACTGGGATTTCAATTGGATAGGGGACCCTTTAGAAATCATTTAAACCAGAAAGTGTGCCCCCCTCACCCGTCTGGCGGCTGCCCTGCTAGATTTGCAAAATTGATGGAACGCCTATATTCCCAATCACTTTTTATTGAAGCCTATTGCCTGTTTAAAGTTTTGTTTTATAAAACCAAAGTGTAAACCACAAATAGTATAAATTTCCCAATAACCTCGATGGTTTTTTGGTTATTAAAAGCATATTATCTTTACAGATTACGTAATACAGATAATCTCCGAATCAAATTCAATAGGGCAATTAATTCTTGACTTAGAGATTTTTGCTCTCATAGAACGTAGTTAACATAACAAAAGTAGAAACTATGAGCAAATATTTTACTTATCCTCCTAAATTCCTTAAGTATTTAATGCAACTTATAACTTCATTGGTATTTACCACACAACAGGAAAAGAATATCAGAAACCTCACAGTTGGTTGAGAAAATATTTTTGTTTCTTCTCAGTACTAACGAAAATTCACAAATAAGGGGATGAGATTAGTGTGATTATTTTGCTTTTAAAAGGAAACTAGAAAAGAAAAAGCAGACAGAAGACAGGCAGCTGATAAGACGTCAAATAATCTTCTTAATAAAAGAAATCACTGTCAACTTTCTTAAAGGAGCCAAGTCTAAGATGATAAAACATTGCCTAGAGCTAATGGACCATTTTTCCGAGATAGCCTCGAGTTAGACATCAGCGTATTACCACAACAATTCTGATTATTTTATTCTACTGTGGTAAAATAGATCCATTTGCAGGCAACATTCAACCAAAGTAATTTTGGGGACAGATTTCCCTTTTTGGCAATTTTATGTAAGAGTTATTTTCTGAAGTGAAAATATCCTGTTTCCCAGAATTTCTAAATATGATCCAATATACTTTATAACCATACGATATCATAGCATCTGTTCATCCCCCTCATAATGCCATCTGGTTGGAAGCAAATTAAACGCAGGATTATTTTACCAAAGAATTAATTAAATACCAAATTTACTTTATGACCTGTGAAAGTGAATTCCTTGACGGCTTTCGATTCTTAAACGGGTGATTAGCAGTGTAAAACGGTAAAATTACGTCTTCATTCCAAAAACCTTACCAAATAGGACCCGGTTCATGAATTTCAAGAATATTGTGGCCCCAGTTCCGTACTTGAATCCGTCAAGCCTCTATCTAAACGCTAAAATTTTAATTTTCAGCTTAATAAAGCTAAAAAGTTTGTTTTTCGTTTAAAACGATTTAATTTGTTTGCTTTCGACTTCCAATATGAATCCATTATCACTCCAATGAAAATTCGGATTATAGCCAAGAGAGTTACTTAATTGGAAAAGGCTATTTTTGTTTACAGTAGTTGAACAAAATTCCAGGCCATCTATACTTTAATTGGTCGAAAACAACAATTTTGAGAAATACAGTGTAACTCGGTTGTAATGGACCTTTGGGGGAGTGATAACTCGTATGTTGTAACAGTAATACGTTGTAGAAGTGTATAAATCGTTCTCGGAACTTTAGATTGGGTCGTTATAAGCGAAAATACATTTTAACAGAGTCCGTTATAACCGAGTTACACTTTACTTTTTTTTAATGAAAGCTTTTATTTATCTTGCTTGTCAAAACCTTTTATTTAGCTTGATTTTTACAGGCTTTTATTTATCTAGTTTTTTATCGATCTGTATGTATGTCAGGGGCAAATCTTGTAATCTTATTTTTACCCACTTCTACTCATCCGATTGACTTGAAATTTTGCAAACATACACGTGACCGATGATAAAAAAAAACTTGACCGATGATAAAAAAAACCAATTTTTCGACTTTTCACTCATGTTTCATGACTATTAGGTTTCATGGATTATGTCCATGAAACTAGAGCAAATTACCTTTCCAATGGGGATAATACGAAAGTGAAACCCCAACTGATTCAAACGTTAGCCAGGGGGCATAAAAATCGTCGAAAATCGAAAAATTGGTTTTTTCATCATCGGTCAAGTTTTTTTGACCGGCAGTGTACGTATGTAACATACGTACTCCGATAACAATACAATATTTTCACTATTTCGTCCTAGTAAGGATCAGGGATGGTTCTATAAGGATAACGTGATTATCCTTTTCCTCAAATATTCCAGCTTCAGGTTTTTGGGGTCGTTGTATCCGAGTCTGATATTAAGAAGTCTGTAAGAATAACGGAAGGTCCTGTAAGGATAACGTGGTTATTCTTTTCATCAAATTCCTCGGAAAAATCTCCTCCGAGGGTTTTTGTGGATCTCTGAATGGGAACTTTTTTGCAAAATATTAAAGGGAAAAAGGATTTTTTCGAAGCACCACAGACACCTCCATCGAGCAAATTCAAGTTTTTGGTCTGAAATGTCATTAAAAATCAATTATTTTTTTGCATATCATATTATTATTGTCATTTACCGTTTCCAATTCTCCTCAACATTGTGAAATTAGAAGTGGAGGATAAATTAAATGGAACGTCATGTGTTTCAGAGATAAAAATAAACAGAAACAAAGTAAAACAGGTACACTCTAGAAAATTTAATTGTAATTTTACCACTAAAATAGTAGGAAACCATTTTCCTACTATAATAGTAATAAAATTAAACCGAGTCGTAATGGCTTAAAAGCTATGTATTTATACTCATTTTGTGGCGTACAAAAGCCACTTTTACGGGGGAACTTTAAACTAAATAAGAAGTAAAACTACAATACTGGTGTAAACTTACGACATTTTTTGTTTAAAATTAAACCGAAAATAGTGTAATAACTACCATGGGTGTTTAAAATTACTACATTTTTGTTGTAATTTTCCTCCTATTTGGTAGCAAAACCGCGTCTTAAGGTGTAATTTTACGACATTTTTTGTTTAAAATTACACCGAAAATTGTAATAGAATTTCTCGGCTTATACGGTCTGCAAAAACAAAAATAATACGACAAAATTATTATATTATTTTTGCGGTTGTTTTCACATCCAAATTTCCCCCCACACAGGTCGGGCATGTCTGTCCAGAAAACCTATCATGGGCCTGTTGTATGGAAGCTGGCTCACCGGCATCAGAGTCTGCTTTACCAGCTTCCACGCAGGCTTACATGATTTTGGTGGAGTAAAACTCGATTCGAGTATTTATACTCCGATTCCACAAACCTTATGCGAATTATAAGGTTAAGGCAATATAGCTCCATCAAGCCAGAGCGAATATCCGTCAATTGCATTGTGAAATAATGAAATTGTCCGTTCAATAATGCAAAAATACCCTGTGAGCGTGTTTTTACACCAAAATGAGAGTAAAAATATGAATATTGGTCGAAATTTTACGCAAGGTTTAAAATTACCCTATTTCTAGTGTAAGATTAATGATTTTTTGGGTGATTTTACAACTTAAATGGTGTGCGAGCTAAATTCTGATATTTTTTTCGAAATTTTACGACTTTTTTGTAAATTTACCCCGTTTTTATCCCATTCTTCGGTTTAAATTCAAATTCATTTTCTACAGTGTACCCTGTAATTTCTACATCCTTATAGATTGTCCGGATTCACACGTTAAGTTTTTTATTCACGTCACGGCCAAACGATGGCAAGAGGGGCGAGATGTAGGAGGGACGAGAAGTTGGTGAATCACCAACTTTTGATTCACCATAAATTATTGCAAGTCCGTTTTCTCTACTCCTTTTTGCTCTCATTCGTATTCGCTCATGACAAAAACTTTCATAAACGTCAAAAAGACGCACGTCAAAACATTTACCGGGTAAATGACCGTGAATGATTCGTGAATGTTTAAAACAGAATTGCCGTGATTCATGAATCAAAAAACTTATCGTGTGAATCCGGTCAATGATTCTATGCCATTCCAAGAAAGTGGTCAATGACATTTTAGAAATTAATCCAACATACCTCTGGGATCGGTCAATTTTGCATCTACAGGATTGAATAAAAAGTATCCACATTTAGTAGAATTTATGCACAAATTGCTCTTAGAAAACTTGTTTGTCAATTTATTTTTTCAAGGTTAGCATAAAAACCCGGTTTTTAGCACTGTTTTTAAATGAAGGGGCGGGGGAAGTGCGGTTTTGATGTTGTGACATATTTTTAGCGGAAAGTCCGCGAGCCAAATTTAACATGACGTATTTGATGGACAGCCTCTAAAAATAAATTAAGCTTTAAGTTTGCCTTGGAATATTTCAGATATTTACAAAATAAACATATAACATGTAATATAACAGCTACTTCGGTCTCAATGTATGTCTATAAATACAAAATACCTATTCATATTTGTTCATTACTTTGTTTCACAATGCTCTATTGTAAGGGTTTTCCTATTTTCATTTTTCCATTCATGTCCCCGTATTGTTTGCACACAGTATTTGTAATGTCTCTTTTTGAGCTATTATATTATTTCTTTCTGCATCTACGAGTTTGATTCGAAATAAAAATATTCTATTATTCAGTTGTAGAGATTTTCTTCATTTAAAATGAATTTGAATCGTTTCACAATAAGTAACATGTAAGCTTTCTATGAATGCATTTGTACCTATATTTCCTCCGTTTCTTATTCGTCGTGGTGATGAAATTGCATTAAGAGATTTAATTCTTTCAATAAAATGAAAATCTTAATGTACTTTTGCTACTGACATTTGATGGTTAATTGATTGTCCACAATTAGAATGCCGACAATGGAGTGGATGAGGGAAATCTAGCGATAAAATTCGGTCAATTACACAAACAAGTCTATTTTCTAGGCCTTTTCATAATAAATCATAAACAGAAGTTAAGAAAATATTATTTATATAATGATTTCCCAGAATCCGGAGAAATTGTATTGTTTATTGATTTCTTAAACACTTCTTAACCGAATAAGACCATATGATGGTTTATAGATATAACAATAATGTTGTTAAAGCATGGTACAAAGCAATTATGTGCAGACCCTTACTATATTTATACCCAAAAGCTGAGTTAAACAATTTATTTTTATTTGATTGAATCTCATGCCATTTGTTAAAAGTTATATACATATATATTTTAAATATAAATTTTTATTTTTCACAAAATAAATTTTTATGCAATACATTCGTTGTAGAAATTGCTTGAATATAATTTTATTCGTTTTAGCAGCCACAGCTATTTTGAATGTGCTCAGATTGGAAATTTTCACCGAGACCGAATTACTTGGTAAATAAAGGGTGGTTAAATTTTAAGGGCCGATGTTGAATGTGAACCACACCTAAACGTCAAGTTTTTTTCTGCATTTCATTTGACATTTCTCAATTTCAGACTAACTCAATTTGAACCATGGAAAGATACACAATCGAGCAACGCGTTAAAGTTATTCAGGCTTATTATGAAAGTGGATGATCAATTTTCGAAGAAAATCATCTTCAGTGATGAGGCACATTTTCACCTCAGTGGATTCGTCAATAAGCAGAACAGCCGCATTTGGGCGAATGATAATCCAAGAGTGATTGTCGAAAAACCAATGCACCCACAAAGAGTGACTGTTTGGTGCGGTTTATGGGCTGGCGGCATCATCGGGCCGCATTTTTTCCAAAATGAGGCCGGTCAGGCAGTTACTGTGAATGGTGTTCGCTATCGTGAGATGATAACGAACTTGTTATGGCCCGAATTGGAAGATATGGATGTGGACGATATGTGGTTTCAACAGGACGGTGCCACTTGCCACACAGCTACCGAAACAATCGCTCTTTTGCGCGACAAATTTAATGGCCGTGTTATCTCACGTGGTGGCGATGTCAATTGGCCGCCAAGATCATGTGATTTGACACCGTTGGACTTCTTTCTTTGGGGTTATTTGAAAGAAAAGGTGTACGTCGATAAGCCAGCAGCAATTCAAGAGCTAAAGGATGAGATAATTCGGCACATTAACGGCATAGAACCTCATATATACGATATGCATTTTGATTTGAACGCCCATTTTTATAATAAGCCTGAATAACTTTAACGCGTTGCTCGATTGTGTATCTTTCCATGGTTCAAATTGAGTTAGTCTGAAATTGAGAAATGTCAAATGAAATGCAGAAAAAAACTTGACGTTTAGGTGTGGTTCACATTCAACATCGGCCCTTAAAATTTAACCACCCTTTACATCTGTAGAGATTATTCTTTACACGGATTTGATGAGATTTTAAAGGAAGAGAAACAATTTATTCTGTATATTTATTTATTTTTATATTTTCGAAGTTCACTATCAGGATATCTAATTCCGAAAAAAACCTGAGCTTATTTTATTATTTCACAAGAAGATTGTATTATTTCAAAGGACACAAAATGAGGCTAACGAGACACCCGGTACCGAAATCGCGTAGAGAAGAAGAAAAAAAAACCTTCTGATCTTTACTTACTACCTACTTTTATATACAGTAATCCCTCCAACTGCGAGGTTTCTAACTGCGCGGTTTCGCAACTGCGCTGTTAAGTTTTTAATACAAAAATTTCGAACTGCGCGGTCAAAATTACGCAGCTGTGCGGTTTTTTATAATTTTCGTTTGAAAAAACATGTTCCTAACCCCAAAATTTCATACAAAGTAGGGTTCACAGTGCGCGGTTTCGGTTTGCGTTTTTTTTTTTTGGTGGAACGTATCTACCGCGCAGTTGGAGGGATTACTGGAGTGGTATTCCGCAACTTGATTCAAGCGTTTGTTTCGAGTTAGAAGAAAAAGTGGTATTTGCTATCTCGGTTTCTCTCTGTCATTTATTTCGGTCAAAACAGAGACAGCGAATACTTCTTGTTCTTCTAACTCGAAACAAACGCTTGAAACAAGTTACGGAATATCACTCCAGTATTATCTATCCGGAAGATTAATTCTTCCGCTTAGATAAATGTACTGTTGGACGGATATGCGGAAATCAAAATTTTGTGTCATCCCTAACACCCTGGTGTAGTTCATTTTTGTGTTTGATTATTGATTCGATGCGTTACAAACGATATAGGGCTATTCAGGGGTATTTTTTTTCGCCTGCTCTTCTTTGCTTCTTTCAATTTCATGTTTTATCAAAACTTTGTTGTGACCACATTTTCCTTAACAACCCTTCAGACTTCAGTGAAGTACAGACCGTTCAATACTCCTATATATAATACGTTTTGATTTGAGACACGCAAAGTTTCTTGATATGCGACGAAAAAAATGGTTACGACAATTAGTGTCTTCACAAAAAAAAAATTGATAAAAAAAATGATGGGATTTTTAATTTACTCTCCCCTCTCCCCAAGGAAAGTTTTTACCCACATAAAATCGACTACTCCCTTAACCTGTAAACCCTTCTCCTGATATATCCTGAAACGTTGGAGAAAGTTTAGACCACTCACTATAAAATATGTGATAAATAACCATTTATAGTGTCCTTTTTTTGTTTGTTTCGGAAATTGGCGATTGATTATGAACAGAGCATTTCTCACATTTTTAATATAATAAAATATTTTCGTTTGACTTTGATAATAAAAGCAAATATAATTTAGAATACTATGTAAATTCCATGTTGATACGACTATTTCGGTAAAGATTTATATGTATCGGATATGGTTTGCTTTTTCATTTTTACTGTTCAGCAAAAATGTTTCCAGCATAAGTTATTCATTCTTAAATGTTTCCCAGCTACAAAATAAACAAAATGTCAATTCCTTCGGGTTATTTCGGTTTATTTATTTCACCATGTTAGATGGTTTGGTTTGATTGCTTGTGCGGTCCTTTTATAACGTTCTGAAGATTTTTATAGACATTTTACGATTATCATTTGTTGGTTGAAATTTAACATTTCAAATGGATATTGCCTTCGTATTACGATGTCATGAAAAGCATAAAAAGAAAAGAAAAAAATACTTCGAAATACCTATAATTTTTATACTGTACTTAAATTATCATGCATATCTTTTAAATTACTTAAGAAAGTGTGTATTTTTTTTACATCTGCAAATCCAGCAAAGAATTTGCTTTTGAAAATTTGCATAGGGTCGTTGAGTAACGTTCTAAAATATTTTCGATTTCCTTTACAAAGAAATTTTAAAATTGATTCAAGTGAAAAATTTGTCTTTTAAACATAAAACTCGAAACACGTTATTCGATTGTTAATCTTTTCATGGTTGAAATTGCCAAAAACTGAACTTGTCAAACCTACAATCAGATGTCGAAAATCATTAAACGTTTAAGCCTCAATCACATTTAACATCGGTCCAAGCAATTGGAATACCCGATATAAAATAAAGAAAAATTGCTGAAAATTTGAGGAAATAATTTTCCTCGTGAGATTTATATTTTTACTTTCCTCTGCTATATTTTTATCCGAAAACTAAATATTTCCGAAAGTTTTGTGTTGATCACAACTGATAGTTTTTTCCATTGTTCACGATTTGAAACATTGTTCAAGAATTGGGGCATTTTTTGGACTAAATATTAGTTCACAAATTGAGAAATTTACAACCAAAGATTTCATTGTACATTTTTATAAATAGTTATACTATCGTAAAACAAAAGAAAATGTGTTTTTTAGCTCATTATGTATAAGCCAGAAACTTATTTAACCCGGGCAATTTTTCTGGTCTCGTGCGAGTCCGGTTTATAAAGGTTTCACTGTATTTGAACCCCATATAGTCTAAAGGCATACTGAAATCGCAATCAGATGCGAGTTGAAAATGGTTTCTGGGGTTTAACTTCAAATTCCACCCTGATTTTTTGTGTGAAGTCTGCGTAATACCATCGAGACAAAGAATCAATCACATTATGGTCATCGAAATATGACTATCACATCAAATGCCTAATGCGAAACAGTTTTGAATTTGCACTCATGCGAAACAGTTTTGAATTTGCACTCATGCGAAACAGTTTTGAATTTGAAAGTACTGGTTCCTTCAAAAAAGTAACGCATTTGTTTGTAAAACATATTCTACATACAAAAACAAAGTCTTCATAATATATAAGATTATTCAATATGCGTCTTCGCATCAAATAAAAAAATATAATGTAGGCACACGTTTACAGGTTACGTGTTGCCACCAAAAATGGATTTTTTTTTCCTTTTTATATGAAATATTTAGTTAGATATCCTGAAAAATGTATGCCCTTGCATATTTGAGAGAAATCAAAGAATTTTTATCATTATTGGTTTTTTTACATCAAAAAGCTTCCATTCTTGTGCACCATCTTGGCCAAATAACTTATCCATCGTGCCAGACAACAAAAACTGGTATCTAAACTTGTTGGTCCAATAAAAAATATTGAAGAGAAACCTCCTTTTTGGCAAATAAACGTAACCTGCTCACAATCCAGCAATATTGATGTGGTAGAGACATTCTTCACCAATAAATTTGTGTGAATATTTTCGCACCTACACTCAGAAAAATAATTCGTACTATTACTATATATACAACACTTAATAAAGTCTATAAAAATTTGGGCGTGATTTGGAACCATTGAAGTGTGGTCTTAGAACCTATGACAAATAATTCATTATTTTTATGAAACGATTTTCATAGAATTTATGATAAAATTTATGAAAAAAATTCATTGATCAATCGTCAAAAATCATAAAAATTTCACATTGGTTGTAAGTTCTTCCCAATGATTTCGATTTCTGTGGTATTAATATATTTTGTACTATTATCAAATTAATTTATTTTTACTTTACACTTTTCTGATTCATTATGTGTATTCACTCTTTTGAGTATCGGTGTAAATGTGGCATGGATACAAGTGCATTTTACAAGAAAGCGTGAACACCATGTAAAGCATTTGAAAAAGCTCCAGTGTAAATACTCGCGATTTCATCTTCACTCCACTTCTTGTTGGGTTTCTCTCTTTTCCGCTTTCGCTGCTGAATAACATTTTGCGCCATATTATATATATTTATATATATTTATTGATTTATCGCCACTAAACACTTTTTGCCGGAGAAAAATATAACCTGAAAGTTTCAGCTGTCATTATTTACACTTTTCACTATACAAGACCCAAACACAAGGTTTCGAGTGAAGCAAATAAAAAGCTAAAGTGTAACCGATTTTGTATGAAAAATTTTGCTAGGGCGAGTAAATATACATCCAATACACTGATACACAACCAAATGCATCAAAGAGTGAATACCCTTATTTACTTACACAGGATACACTTCCGTTTCATTGTCCTTCCAACCACATGTTCCAAGCGCTAAAACTGCTAGTACCCATTCTAAAGTATATATACTAACCATGAAATATTTTTTTTTGAGCGAATTATATCACGAAGGCCAATTTTTTCACCAATTTTATGAAATTTTCCATTGGATTTGGGAAATGTTCCTAAAAACAATGTACATATATTCTTGCATAAAGCCTATGAAAAGTCAACTTTGAATTTATGATTTTTTTTTTCATAAAAAAAATATTATAGGATTTATGAAACCACTTTAAAAATTATGAAATATTATTTCTTCAAACAAATGAAGTTTTTAATAAATCAAATGATTTATCTTGTGTTTTTAGGAATTTTTCCTAGTTTTAATGAAAAAGAGCACGTGTAATGACGTGAACGAAATTTTTCTGAGTGTGTATGTTTCTAGGATTCTACAAGCGTAAATAAATGCCACGTTTCAAAGTCATATAACTTTTGTTTATTTTGACGAAATCTACATATTCAAAATATTATTTAAAATACAACCCAGCTAATCAAGAAATACTCTAGAATGTATGAGAATAATTTCGAATGAGGAAAATTTAATTCGATCAAGCTTTTCCAATTGGAATTTTCAAAGATTGATTTTTTTTTAATTTTTTCGAGTAAAATCGGCTTTGAGGACTGGAAATATAAGAATAATTTTTCTCACCGAATATTTAAAAAAAACCAATTGTAGGGACCCCCAAAACCTCACCGCGTCTTACATTTTACTAACCAAATAAAATATTAGGTAATTCATAACATCCCAAAGAGAACCGAAAAGCACAGGCACATGAGGTTTGTTCTTTGTGACCTAAAAATGCAGCCCCTTCGCACAACGGCGATGTGCCCGCGACAAAAATTGCTTATCGCCGCGATTTGCATTGTGACGAAAGATGTGAATAAAGACGACACGGCTGCTTAAATGCTATTTGGGGTTGGAAAACTGAAAATCGAAATTGATTTTAGAGTTAACAAACATTTCACAAACACATTGATTTACATATTTTGAACATAAAATATAAACTTTGCCAATTGAATCTGTCAAAAGTTTTCCAGCATTTAATTCAAATTTAAATTGGATCACCATTATTAAGAGATATTTTTTTGTAATTTGATATCGAGTACAATTTAATTGATTAATTTGAATTTATGTTTAATTTGTTCAATTAATGTCCTGGAAATCATTTGGGCTTAACAGATTGTTATTAAATTTTTTATACGGATGACTACACAAACATTGTATTTAAATTACTTCCTAAATTGATGTTACCATAACATGAAATCATTTAAATGTTTCCGCAAATAAACAAAATGCCCACAAAATAAAAATTTTAGACTTCGTTTGATGAAACTTTTCACTTCAACTTGAAAAACTCGAAAACATTTTCCCGGTTCTCAACCTTTAAGTCAGCGTTTTCCAAACTGGGAGGCGTGGACTAGTCTAAGGGGAGGCGCGAATATTAGCCAGTATTGACAAAAAAAAGTGCACGTGCAGCTAATACAATACGTAACATATGGGTACATATTAACTACTATGCTGCTGATGCTACCCTTACCCCGTAGCAAACATAACGGTTCTAATATTTTTAAGGGAGCCGTGGTAAAATAAAGTTTGGAAACCACTGCTTTAAGTTGAATTTTTCAAGTCCGCGGACGGCATCTTCACTTTTTTGTTGCAAAATTTATGCCCATTGAGCTAAAAAAAATCTAATCTTCAGATAAATTCTTACAGTTTCTGGTTAAAAAATATACCTTAGACTGAATTAAAACAATCTTAGCTTGAAATGTGTTTTGTAAGTATAGAAACTGGGCCCATTTCAGCGTTTGAGTGCTTCAATAAATTTTTATTTTTATAAATTTTTAACTTCGGGTAAATAAAATCACAATATTGGGTAAATTTTTTAAACAACAGTTGGTTGAATTTTTCTACTAATTAGTTTAAAAAAATTGATTTTCAAAAAATTTTCTTGTAAACTTTAAAGTTAAAATATCAAACTTAGAGTTGAAATTCCAGAGGTTGAATTTTTATTCTTAAGCTTTACGGAAATAATTTACTTTTGCAAGTGAAAAATTTAACTATCAAGTTTATAATCTCACCGATAAAAGAGTCAGTTTCTTCACATTCGCTAATTTTTAAACCTCAAATCATGGAAAAATACACTATTTTAGTTTAAACGTTTTGTCATTTTATACAATACAATCTTTCAACTTTTTTGTTGAAAATTGCTTGTAAATGAGGATTTTCAACTATTGTGTTGAAAATTTCGATTTAAACTTGAAAAAGTTGAGAGAAGTCGAAAATTTGGACCAAAATTTTCTACCGTGTACAATAATCCCCAAAAATTATAAATTTGATTTTCCTGTTATTGCAAGATAAATTAAATGATTCAGAAACACATAAGACAAATTGAAAACTCAAGAAAGTTTATAAAACCTATATGCAAATATGTTGAGATGGCCAGCATATTATCCTAATTCCAAATCGATATTTTCTCATGAAAAGGTCTTGAAATAGGATATCCTGTCTTCGATTTAGAATTATCTTTTCAAATATTCCTTTTTCCATCATGTGATATCGTATGTGTGAGACTGTGAAATAAAGGATTACATTGATGAAATTCCATCATAAAGAAAATCCACTACTGGTTCTGCCTAAACATTTGGATTTTTTATGCAAAGAGTATTTCAGGCAAAGAAAAATTCGTATTTCATTGGTTCTATTTCTTATGCATAAATTTGAAAAATTTCAATAAATCGCTTCTTCAATCTTAAGAACTTGACATGGGGAAGATTCGAGTTAATCTTAAGGTTAATACTGACGTAAATATTCGGGGAGCAATTGATAAGTATTCCAAAGATCACATTCGCGAATGCAGTATTAAATTCCTTTTGTTAATATAAGTGTTATGTTTCAAGAAAGCGAATGACGACTGGAAAAATATATAGGATTGGCGTAATTTTTGCGCTGTGACATTAATACGGTTATATAAATTTTTCAAAAAAATCTCGTACAGCCCTCCCGAGAGAGAAGTGTGTGTCCGGTTTCACACCTTTCATCTTTGCAATCAGGTAGATCCATGCCGTCGCGTTCACATTTTTCTTCTTGGCACCGTTCTTCAAAAGAATATTTATGTGTGTGTCTCACCTGAGAACATTTTCCTCATTCGTAAGTGAATTGTTGAAAAGGAAACATCTAGAAATGCACAGAAAGAAGCGTGCTGCCGCATTAGCCCTGTGTACCTTTCGAATTCTCCTTTTAGATGTTGTCGCCCTGCAGTCATCGTTTATACCAAAATCTTCTCGAACTGTTCTTGTTTCTTCAAAGTTGCGCCGAGGTGGCGCATTTCCCCAATTGTCCTCGATCACCCCTGGCCCAATTAACTGGTGCAAAACCACGCGAAGGTCTGAAATCGGCTATTAACAGAATGCAAGTTTGGTGTAATTCATGACTAACAAGGTCTTTTATCCAGAATCTAGAGTTTTATCTCGAATTTTTGGACGAAGCTAAAGGTTTGCATAAAAGCTGAGATGAATGTTTACTGTAAAGCCCAATTCAGACTAAAGCCCGATTCAGACTAAAGCCCAATTCAGACTAAAACCCAATTCAGATTAGCGATTGCGATTACGATTGAAACTTCTCGACCAATGAGGTTGAAAAAGCTTTCAAAGATAGAAAAATGAAAACTTTGATCTCATTGGTCGGGCAAGCTCAATCGTAATCGCAATCGTTAGTCTGAATGGGGCTTAAGGGAAAAGCAATTGCGGTTCTATTTAAATAAATATTTTGTCATTAAAAATAATGAAAACATTTGAAAATTTGCAAAACAAACCACAAACAAATCCCATCAGTAATAAAGCAAAATTTTGTTAACATTGAGCAAAAGTTTTTTTAATCTCTCACAAATTCTAATAATCAACGGAAGACGGAAAACTGGTACTCTAATGGTTTCCCTACGCATTTTTAATTTTTTTTTTGAGAACAGTGGAAAATTAAGAAATTCAATTGCAATACAACTTTGAACATCTAACAAAAAAAAATCATGTGTAAAACTTTATAGGAAATAGATTTTCTCTGATTTTCTGCAATTTTTCTTTATTTTAGGACTCATAAATTAAATTTCGCCTTTGTCTCGTTTTCCAAAACATTTCTAATTTATTGGACAAAAATATGTAAAAAAAATATACTAAAATGGAAAAACATAATTTTTTGGGCGCTATATATGACAAATAAAAGCGACACATTTATTTTATTTTATTTTTCGTGCTTTTATCTCATTTTTAGTTCTGATACACAGCGCCCAAAAAAAATATTGTTTCCCTTTTAGTGCATTTTTTCTTCAATAAAAGCGTAGAAAGATTAAACGCCTTAGAATTTAACCAAAACGAAATTCCATTTTCTGTAAGATGTAAAAAATCCTAGGCAAAATCTAAGTATTAACCATGGCCTCAAAGGAACTATAAACAATGTCCAATATCAAAAAATCCTTCTAGGGCCAGAAACATTAGATCCTTATTTTGCACCTTTTTTTTCTATCACCTATCTTCGGAATAACATTTCTCTGGCATAAATAGGGATTGAGGATGATCAAGGCTTTATTACTTTGGTCAGATTATTGCAAATCTCTGTGGGGTAGATCATCGTGCTGAAAACGAATTCTACCAACGTAAAGTATTACTAAAAAAATTATGCCCTCCTACCAAACATAAAGATACTGTCAAGAAAATTCGGGAATTTTCCATAGAAAACGCCAAATTCACATTGCACGTGGAATTTTTTTTGTTAAGATACCAAAATAAAGCAAGGATATTGTGCTTTTAACGTTGAGACATCGTTTAACGTTGAAACCAGAAAATATTTCTCGATGACGCTTTTCACTGTGCAGATTCGTTAGAGGGTATTATATCTGATAAAAGCAGAATTATCATGATGACAATCTCAACAATAGTGCAGATTGCTTTTGATATATTAATAAAATCTTTTGGATTAACTTTTTAAACAATTATATATCTAGCTTTAAGCTAACACGAGATTCTATTTTCACAACTTTTCCGAGTACCTAATGGTCAGATAAAATGGTTCACCTTTGTAAACATATAGCGAAAAAAACGATATTATTTATTTATTACAAGATTTTCTTTAGTTTCACTTACGGGCCTGTTTTTTTTTGTTAGTTTGTTAGGGTCAAATCTTGTAATCTAACTTTGACTCACTTCCAGTAACGCGTTTTTTTATTACAAATATATTTTTGTACAAATAAAATGAATTAACATTTGTTTTGTTTTGGTCATGGAATTTTTTCTGTTAACCTGGAATAGGTCCAGTCCTATGTGGCATTGTGTTATTATTAACTTATTTTAAAATTCTAATCCACTGACCATTTTTATAGAAAAATAATATTTTATTGCCGCAAAACATAATGCAGTGCAGTTATTATTTTGTTATGATAACACCTGTTTCTCTACCATATATCCTTAATTAAAGATGTTAGCTATGTTTTTATTTATTTATCAAGCAGTTTGTGACACAAGTAACAAATGAATTTCCCATATGAAATCATAGAATTTCAATTAATTCTGAACACATATGAACGTGACATGAAAACGAAATCAAGTTATGGATGTTATCTTATTGGAAACATTATAACCTCTTGTATCTTTTGGTCACTGATTAATTTCTTTTTTTTTCGAATAATATTTAGTGATCATCTCTGCTTCTAGCGTAGCTCTTTAATCTTTTTCAGCACAAATACAGTTAGTCACGTATTTTGTATTCATTTCCTCAATACGGTGCACAATATTTAATCATTCATATCGAGTTTTCTGAAATAAAAGATCACTTGTAACACCATTTCATAAGATTCATTAAACGGGTACATTTTTTCATGTGATTTTTACTAACTCATTGATAAAAATTAAAGGAGTGATTGGATGTAAGAAACTAAGAATTGTGTTTATTATGATTATGGTAAAATACTTAACTCTGCAAACAAACTTTACCTTACAAAGCAAAAAAAAATAGGTTCGAATAAACATTTAATCTACAGTATAATTCACAAAAAGAGAAATAATTCCTAGTTGACTTACACCGCGTCTTGATTAACAATTTTTCATCCCAAGAAATATCTCACCGCAATGCGATTTTTTTGACAGCTGGGCCGAAAATCTCTTGAAATTTTAGTACTCAAAATGGCGATAAAAAGAAAACACATAGTCGCCGCTCTCGCAATTAACGCAATACGTGAAATTGAAAAGGCTGAAACAGAAGAACAGACGAAACGAAAAACTTCTTAATGTTATATATTCTCTTCCAAAGCTTTTTGTATCGTATTGTTTGTAAAAATTAGTTATTTTCGCAACTACTTGTCGGGAGAATTTAGATTCCGCCATCTTGAATTGGGAAATTCCAAGAAATTTTGCAATTGCAAGATTTCAAGAAATTTATCTCTGGGATTTTTTATCGCCGTCAACTCGAGCTCTGATTGGTCAATCAAAAATCTCTGCGATGAAAAATCCCAAATGAAGACACGGTGTTACATAGAGAAATTTGAACTTTCCTCCCTCGTCCACATCCTTCGTCAGTGACAAATATCATGGCGTCACTCTGATGAGATCCAGACATTGATACCCAGAATCGAAACTTGATATTTCCTTTCAAAAAAGTCTTTTCCGATTCCTCATGGTTTCCATTTAAAATCAATTTTAAATTAGGATCGTTTATTCATATTTTTTCTTTTCTTGTATTATATTTACATTAAAAAATTGTTTTCAATTCATATTTTAATTGACATTTTTTATACTAAAAGATCATTAAATTCAACTCATTTTCTTAGTGGACGCTTTTCTTTGAACTGGAAACTACTCATGAACAATTTTAATCTTAAACAAGAATTAACATATATTTCTTTAATTTTTTGTCTTAGGCTTTCAGACAAAGATTTTTCAGGCTTTTGTTAATCGAAAATTGACTTACTAAATTAATCATTGAGCATCTTAAACGTGCTTGTCCTTTCTTAATGAATGCTTTACAAACCTCATTAAGAATTTGTTATCTGTTCTTTGTCATCAAAGTGAATATTTGAGCCAACAAAGCATTAAAAAGGTTTGTCAGAAATTCAATAAACGTAAACAGCCAAGACATTTGTCAAAACTTTTAATCTATTTTTCGAGAACCAAATTTTTGGAAAAGGAATTAGGCGACATTTCACAATATTGACAATATTTCTTAGCAGAATGTAATAAATGTCTTTTAACTAAATGATTAAATGAGAACAACATCAACATCAATTCAAAAAAACCATTTTTCCTGGTTCTTGCGGATTGCTAAGAAACTTGAAAAAATAATATTAGTTGCGTTTTTTTAATGTTCTGAAGCAGTTCAGAACAAGCTTTCCATACAAAATCCTGCACCACCTTTTCATCTCGCACAGCGCTTGGAACAAAGGGAAATTTTATATGGTAATGTACGTTAATGAAATGCTGCTAACTTCAACATAATAAATCTGACATTTTATTCTCAATTGAGGATTTTGTGTTGGTGGTTTGTTGGTTCTGTTCGACAGCGAAATAGTTTTAATCATGGGAGATAACGAATCGTGATTATATCAAGAAAATATAGCAATAACGGCCTACTGATGTAACCAACGTGAAGTTAGTTGCCATTCGAACTCGATGAAATTTCCCACTTACTCTGGATCGTTTTTTTAATGTTCTGTGTTCTAGAACATTAAAAAAACGCAACTATTATATTGTTATTGAGATTTATCATTGTACTAGAATTTGGACCCGGCTTCGCCCGGCTAAAAGCGTACGGCTAACAGAAAAAAAACTTAGGAAAACTAAATTCATTTGGTTAAAAATTAGGTAGCCTGCATGCTGTTCGTTAGTTTTTTCTCTTCGGAAAATGATTAACCCATTCGGTATTTTGATGCCATATGGCAACGCAGTTAAAAATTTGAATTGACTTATTATTTATTTATTTTCAACACTCTATTCTCATTTAGTGCACCTTTAAGTGCATTTGTCACCCAATTTTGATTTTTGGAGTAAAAAGCTTGACTACAGTGGACGTATTTGTAAAAAATAAAAATTTTTAATTTTTTTTTTCTTTTTTTTTTGTTTTAAATGAATACTGATAGCGTAAACATCATTAATTTGTATAGAGAGTATTTTTAACCCCCATAGAAAAAAACATGTACCGAACGGGTTAACAAACTAACAAAAAATTCCAGCACTTGCATTTGGTATTACTTTACCCCCACCCCTCCCCTTACTCCCCCCACCTATCGGGCTACTTTTTAATGGGTCTGTGTTGGGGCTGGATCCCCGACGAACATCTATGCCAAATTTCAGGCCAATCGGTTCAGTAGTTTCCCCGCGAAAGAGTAACATAGAGGAAGAGCTAAGTTTCGAGATCACTTTACCCCCTCCCCTTACTCCCCCCACCCCTCGCGCTCCTTTTCCGTATGCCTATGTTGGAACCAGAACTACCACAGACACTCTTTCAAGTCAATCGGTTCAGCCGTTTTTGCGTGAAAGAGGAACAGACAGACAGACAGACAGACAGACAGACAGACAGACAGACAGACACCAACTCATTTTTATATATTAGTATGATTAATTAGTACTTGCACCCTACATTTTAAAAATTCAATTATTCGTTTCACTACTGCACTGAAACCTTAAGCAACATTTAATTTTTTTCGGGGAAGAACTTATGTATTTAACACGTTGACTACCGTGGCCGGTTTAGCACATTTATACACAACAAGCTAAAAAGTTTTAGTACTATTACCGACTTTTATTTCAGATTTATATTATAGTTACCAATTATCGGTTTGGTACAGAAAAATTTGCGCAAATCGTCAATTTTTGTTCTCTTATAAATTTACTAACTTCCATGCCTGTCGTTGCATAAGGTTTTTTTGCACCAAAAAGAAAAGAAATAACTTAAAAACTTTTGAAACAAAAATCGGTATGCCTTCAGGACTTCCCGTTCTGAATTTTGAATTTCCAACACCAGATTCGTGGTTAGCTACCCCGAAAATCCCCGAGTAACATTTCTCAGCCCCTAAGAGGCAGACTTCATGGCAAAAATCAATGTTTTATAGCTGCAGCGCCGTACCCACCCTACGTTTATTCCTTTAGGTGTGGAATTTTGAAAAACCGTTTCTTAGCGATAATTTATGAGAGAAGATCATTCTGTGTGCAAAATTTCATGGCAATTGGTTTGGTGGTTTTCTAACTGTTAATTATATTTACATATTTCTATAATTTTTTTTTGAATACTAGGTTTTTCAACGAACATATTGCCATTCGTTTCATGAAAATCCGTTAACCCGTTACAGAGCTATAATTTTTTTTTAAATTCATATTTTACGTTTCTGATTCAAAAATACTTATTTTTTTGGACTGAAATTTTGGGAAATTACGAAAAAAATCGTGGCAACATACGAAAGCTCTTGGGACACTTTTTGTCGCCTTATCCCTCTATGGCAGAGTGATTTTTGGCTCGATTCAAATACCGGTTTGCATCTCTGAAAAATTGTTAAAAACCTGAATTGGACAGACCCTGTCCCATTTGGGATGTAGCGCCATTATATTTATATAAAACTGGCTCATTGGTCTTGAAGCAAAGATCGGACATACAAATACACCGCAATATAGGTTTAATATATTATAGAATTTTTCTCATTATACTGATATAAAAAAAATACAGAAAAATAACTTGATAAGTTAGTTTTTGTTCCCATTTCCTACATTTCTTGTTTCAATTGACACTTTTATCATTTGTATATCTTTTTCTCGATTGATGATGTTCTTATATTTCGGCTTTTATGTGAAAAAAAAAATTCGTAAGCTTCGAAACATAAAACAATCGTCAGGCTTAGAATCCAAGCAAAAAAATACGCTTAGATATGGAAAATTTATATCATTCTCCCCAAGGATATTTTTAGAGGACTAAAGACCATCAGTCATTGTAACGATGTCACGAAATGCACCTTGGAACACTTTTTCTCACTGTTTATCATTATAGATGGCCGTTTTTTAACACTTGTTGCATAACGGGACGAAATATTGGTATTTTTTATGCAATTCTCCATAGATTTTATGTGCTAAAAACCGAAATAGCTACACCTAATAAATCTTAACAGAAAGCCCCCATCACGGTTTTTATTTTTTTGTGAAACTTATACATGGTTATTCCAGGATAAATACTTATGTTCAATTTATCAAAATTTTACTGATTGTGAAACAGATATACAACTCAACATGTTTAACAACATACCGACATTTATATTTTATGGGTGCCTCAACATAACCAAAATATATTGTTTTACCGAATTTTCAGAGTTTTAATCTGTTTCAACCGTTAAATTTTTGCTAGCAAGGAAGCAATTTTTTCATGAAAATCACTTTCAGCGTCATATTCTTTAAACACTATCAGGGAATTCACAGTCCTCTTTTAAATTGCGGGTAAATTTACCGCTCGGTAATTCAGTCAAATTTAACAGATTTTTACCGAGACGGTAACTTCATTCATGTAAAAATGAATTACCGGATTCTGTAATTGTATACATGCCTCGAGTCGTGTTTTTCAGCCTCGGTATTCGGTATCAAGAATCAACCGCGGGTGGCGCTAGTAATGTTTTTAGTTGTCAAATTTTTTCGCTGGTTATCTCATCGGACTGCATTTTTTTTCAATTTTGATAGCCGTTGCCACAATAGAAATTCAAAAGAATACATCAAACATGGATTTAAAGGTATGTGATATATTTTACAATCAAATTCGCAGTTCATGATTTGGTCACGTATGAAATAAAAGCGCTGTTCTCAAATCTGTGCTGTGGGATGTTCACAGCAGAATATTTTCAGTCTTTTAATATTACCGAAAACACTGAATACCGAATACCGAAGATGATTGTGAATACCCTCTATGTAAATCATATCCAGTTACCTTTCAATAAGCAAATTAAAATATTTGCATGTCACACAAATACATACCAATATCGCAAAAATTTGAAATTTATACGTTGTTGAATTTTATTGTTTCTTGTCTCAATACATAAACAAGCAATTTTATTTGCCAGATCCAATAATGAAAGAATCCTCTTTTATTCGCTTGTATTTAAATCATTGCTTTTCTATGATAACGTTTTTCAAAAAAAAAACAAGAAAATCGGGGAAAAAATCGGTATGGTTTTTATAACACAGTGCTTACGAGTACACATTTCTTTTAGTTTATACCGTATATGGTATATAAATGTAAATTTTACAATAGAATTTCTTCATCCAGGATCAACATTCGCATAAAAAAATTCAATTTACATAATTTCGTTTACTCGTGTACCTACTCCAATTGAAAAAAGATAAACGTTTGAATACTTAATCTCAATATTATCGAAAACAGCTCGAAAGAAACGTAACCGTCCTCTTTTTTAAATCAAAGATTTTATCAAAGAGTTAAAGGTCGCCCCAAAAAAAGATCTTGATAAAGGCTTTTCAAATCTAAGCATAAAGAAAATCGAGTTTTTGATTAGAAAAGTAGTTTTGGCGGCACCCTTGTATACGTAAATCACATTCGATATATCTCCAATCTTTCGATGAATTGAAATGATTCTTATATCGTGGCGCAAAATGTTTAAAATACCCTTAAACTGGTAATTATCAAATTATAATTACTGTAAACTCTTGCGCGAACGTGAGAGGTTAGCTCCCGAAAAATCCCGCGAAACAAGAATCGCGTCATTGGAATTTCATTCAATCCGACCAAAAAGACCCTTTAACACGTTGACTGTCACCATGCAAGCGAAAAAATCGGGCCCCAGAACCCATTGCCTTTTTTGTTGAATTCCCTTCTAATGATATTATTGTTTTTAATTTCCAAGACTTACCGCTTTATACAAACATCATATGCCAATTATCAAACATAACAAAAGCTATAATTGCCAATCTGGCAATTATTGAAAACCCGTATGGTGATATTCCTATCATAATTCGAGCAGTGGTACCAAAATTCCACTTTGAAGTCAAACTTTCCAATTATTCCAATTAGATTTTGATGTATGGGAGTTTTATGTAGAATCATATCCTAAATAACTTTTGTTCTTGCACTTTTTTGATAAGATGAATCGTTTTTGAGATATTCGCAAAAAACGTTTTCGTTCGTATAGGGGGTACCCCCCCTAATGGTCCATTTTTGCCCATTAACTTAGCCTCGCATTTTACGAAAAACGGACCTGTGCAAAATTTCAAGTCTGTAGCTCAATCCGTGCGCCCGCAATCCGCGCCACAGACGGACAGACGGACGGACATGCTAAATTCAACTTTTTTATCATTCTAAACACACTGGTGCAATTCATTTTTTTGTGTAATGACAGGATCTTGGCGTTGACGTTGAATTTAGCATGTCCGTCCGTCCGTCTGTCCGTCTGTGGCGCGGATTGCGGGCGCACGGATTGAGCTACAGACTTGGAATTTTGCACAGGTCCGTTTTTCGTAAAATGCGAGGCTAAGTTCGTTCATGGACAAAAATGGTCCATTTGGGGGGGGGGGGGGCACCATACGAACGAAAACGTTTTTTTGCGAATATCTCAAAAACGGTGCATCTTATCAAAAAAGTCCAAGAACAAAAGTTATTCAGGATATTATTCTACACCAAAATCTGATTGGAATAAATTTTAAAAAATCTTATTGGAAAGTTTGACTTCAAAGTGGAATTTTGGTACATCTGTTCGCCGTTCACTTAAATCACCATACGGGTTTTCAATAATTGCCAGATTGGCAATTATAGCTTTTGTTATGTTTTTTTCCTATTATTAAGTTTCATACAGTTATGTACATCCAATGCTTTACAACACAGCTTATACTAAAGTAAAGTGCTATGAGACCACTTGTTTCTCAGACGACCTGAGGAGCCCCTTTTAATGTGAAACCACGTTGGTATCACATGACAGTCAACATGTTAAAGAACGATGCAGGAAATTGACCCGAAATCTGAAATACGCCTTTCACCTTAATCCTTACCATGTTGGAAAGGTCTGTTCTTTTACTTTCATCCATATAAACTCCCATCTCGAAGTTTTTTGCAAGGACTGGTCCAAGGACAATTGAGTGCTCTTTGCTTTTGAAATCAAAGGGAATCTTTCTAGACGAACTAGCTCTATGACCCTTTACATTGTGGAGTGAATGTCGGTCAGTAATCAATATGTCGGTCAGTAACTCATAACACTTACCGAGCTGTAAATCCTTGTATTTCTTCGCAAGAATAGAAAATCACACAAATAAAAGCTGGGATTTGGCTTTTTGATAATTTCTGACTTCAAACCTGGCCATTAGTCGAAATTTTCAACTTTGGTTTTAATAATGATGGTGCATTTTTTTGAGTAGCTAAATCACAGCTGGATTAAAAAAACATCCACTTTTAAACGGCTGTATCCCACGTCAAAATTTCTTCACTTTTCAAATATTTTTTTTCCGGTATTAGAAAGTAATTTTGCTTTGAAAACCAAATTTTCCGTCGAATAGAAAACATCATGCAAAATAGAGACAAAACTTAAGAATTTTTTTCTCACTTGATATAGTGTGTCAATGAATGTTTTATAGTTTTAATTCAGTAACAGTAAGCAAATTGTTCAATACTCATAAAATCACATATCAATATCAGTTTCCCTAATAAGCTAATAAAGCAATTTAAACGCCGAAAACATCAATTTTCCAATTTTGTATAAATATTTATACTACCATTAAAACATTAACCTTTCTATATAATTAGGAGTAACGATATAAATTCAATTTAGTGTATATAGTATTTTTTTTTTGTAAAATAAACAATGATATTTACACAGGATATCCTTTTTTTATTTATTTGTGTTCGAGATAGCTGCTAGTAAACAAAGTTTGAAGTGCTAATACAATCGATAAATCATTTTCTGTCCAGTGATTCTGTTTGATTAATAATTAACAAAAACATATTAAATTTACACAGGACACACTTGATTAATATTTACATAATTATCAAAACAATAACCTTTGTTTGAATAAATGATTAACTTGAAACTAGGGTAACTGATTAACGATATCGATTTAATTAAATGTTTCAATTTCTGCAATTAACTTCTTAAAATATAAATATTGCAAAAGTTTGCTTACACTTTAAGACTGACTAAATGTTTCCGAATAATAATAATCATACTAATATATAAAAATGAGTATATGTTTGTATGTTTACACAGAAAGAAAAAAAATAGTTAAAATTCCGTCAACTTACGAGAATAGTGGTTTAACCATGCTTGCGTGGTAAAATCGTCTCAAAACTTACTACACACGAGAAGAATAAGCATGGTTAAACCACTATTCTCGTAGGTTGACGCAATTTCAGTTCATTTCATTTCATTTATTAAAAAATCCAATTTTAACTATTTTTTACTATTTTTTACTATTTCTTACTATTTTTTCTTTCTCTGTATATCTTCCTTTTTCACGTGAAAACGGCCGCACCGATGGATCTGAAATTTTGCATAGATGTTCGCTGTAGGCCATTGGAAAGTACCCCGTGGTAGAAGGGGAGGGAGGGGTACGGAACGGGAGTAAAGTAAATCCAAAGCATGGTTTTTCCTCTATGTTACTCTTTCTCTACCGATTCGATTAGCCTAAAACTCGCCACAGATATTCCACGAGGTCTATCTGTAACTTATTCCCATTTATGTAAAAGTAGACCGAGTGAGGAGAGGGGCCAAAAATAAGAGGTAAAGTGTATCCCAATCTGAATGCTGGAATTTACTGTATTTTTGTTAATTTTTGAAAACCATTTTTCGAAGATTCCAGCTTTTATCGGTGTGAGTTTCTATTCTTGCGAAGAAATACGATATACAGCTCGGTACGGTGCACAGTTTCCAAGAAAACAATAAAAAACTAATCCATTTGTATCCAAGAAGGAGGGAAGCAGTGGTACGAGTAGATTTTGGTGTATGGATAAGTTATGTCAAATCCTATTCTAAGCACATGTTACCTTTATAAATTTTTCAGTATGACTCACCGTTTTCGAGAAAATTATAAAAAACTGTTTCGTTTGTTTGGGGGAGGAAGAAAGGAATGGTCAATTTTTTTTGCCCATTCAAGGACTTAACCTCGCTATTTACGAGAGACGTAACTGTACAACATTTCAAGTCTCTAGCTCAATCCTTTCAAAAGTTATCGAGTTCACGGACAGACAGACAAACCAACAGACGGACGGATATGCGGAAATTAAGATCTTTTGTCATCCCTAACACCCTGGTGTACTTCATTTTTGTGTCCGATGGTTAGTTCGATGCGTTACAAACTGTATACTAAATCTAATATACTCGTATATGATATATCATATGTCGATAAAAAAGAGTTTTGACAGATTTGAACAACGATATAGAGCAACATCCAAGTCAACGTAGTCGTGTGAATGGGATATAGAGTGAAATAACATTTACCTCCGAGTATAAAAAATCCATTAAAGTTTAAATGATGTCATCGAATTTGAATAACAAAATTTTCAAGTCACCATTTAACCATATTTCCTAATTCTAGTTGTTAATTTAACTTTGAACGAATTGCTTTAGTATAGTTGAGCTTAGCTAATTATAAAAGTTTATGCCATGGAATTTCTTATTCAACAAGTTTCAAGTTGGAAAACATTCTGCATAGTACGTCGACTATGACTCTCCCCTTGACTCACACCAACATTCGACCATGACAATGTACTAATGCCAACCATCCAATGTTATACAGACGACGACGCTAAACGCCACGCGATTAATCTGGGAATTTGAGGAACGAGGGATGTTGTCCTCGATGAATGTATGTCACCTCCTCAGGAGCGTAAACAGGATGAAGGCGAAATTTACCAGTCATTAAAATAAGTTGCTATGCAATAAGGGGAAGCTCATTAAAGTTTTCCTTTAAAATGTCATTGAATTGACGGCGCGAGTCCTTATATGTAGACAAAGCGCATTAAATTTTCATTAGTTAGCTGACAAATAACTTCTTAAAGCACACTGAGTGATAAACTAGGAAAATTTCAAGACTACGTTTTTTGTAGTAAAATATTTTCTATTTACTTAAATTAATTTCACAGTAAAAGTTGTAGTCTGACATTGAAAATTGTGAAACTTTACTATCAGTAAATTTCAGTTAAACGAAAACTTTTTACTTTCGTTTATTGCTTTTGATAGTTATAGTTATTTAAACTTAATATCAAGTATTATTTAAACTTGTAAAATGCATCGTAAATCAGCAACCAGCTATTTATTGTAGATCTATATCTACGGAAATGTGGTTTAAGTGCCACCTTCAATTTTTAAAAAACAAAAAGTCCATCTTGAACACTATAAGTGGGGATTGAGGAGAATTGCGAGTAATAACGATCGTACATTTATTAATACACTCTCGAAAAAATCAGGGGACGAATTAACACCACCTCAAAACATAGCTAAAAGTAAGCACCCCGCAGTGCTATTCAGAAAAAATTTAACACCGTAGCGCGGATGTTTTTTTTTTACATTTTTATTTTACGGAGCTAAATATTCATTTTAACACCGTTTTGATCTCAATTTTGAATTAACTCCGAAAAGGAGTCAAAAATTCACTCTAACTCTTTTTAGGAGTTATTTCTATTGTTTGCGTTTAGAAGAAGCTTACCAATTGGCTTCCATAACTATTGGGAAGGCGAATGGTTTACAAATTGAAAGGTCTCATGCTTGAATCTCGGTGCACAGTGTTTCGAATTGGAGGCGGACAAAATAGGTCGAAAGTGACTTTCATAGTTCAATTTTTTGGGTTTTTAGTGTGGTTTGATACATATTTTGAAGGTTTTTTTTTGCATAGTAAAGAAGAAGTAATATATATTTCTTTAATTCTGTATAAAATTGAACAAAATTTTTAAAGGTGAATAAAGAGCAAAAAAATTTGATATTTATAGCGGGTAGGTATCACGTTTTTAGCGCTATATCCTTCGTATCCATACGCGTCCATACCTGGATTTAATCGATAGTTTTGTCTGCCAACATGGTCCTAAAATATCCTTCATATTAAGTGTAATTAGGAAAAACTACGATTTTGAATACCACGATTTTGAATCCCACGATTTTGAATTTTTATACAGTAATCCCCCCAACTGCGCGGTTTCTAACTACGCGGGTTCTAACTGCGCGGTTTCGCAACTACGCGGTAAACATTTCGCAGCTGCGCGGTTTTTTTTATAATTTTTGTTTTAAAAAACATTTTCTGAATATATATTTTGGTGAATCTCCGACAAGAATGAATCAGTTGGTCATTTGGTATCTTCGTACATATTTGGTAATTTCGTGCTTATATTTAGTGCGAAAAACTAGCAAATTCTTTTATGCTTGGTAGTCAACTTGAATAAGAAACTCTTAATATGGAGCGTGTCCTAAAATTTCGGAGAAATTTGACAGCCGCTTTAGCCCCATACGCAGAATTTCATAATGAAAAACAAAAATCGGGTAATCAATCACTAATAATTTCGCAGAATTTTATGTGCATTTATCCGTGTTTTGCATTTATCCGTGTTTTACATTTATCCATAGCACGGATAAATGCACATTAATGTACAATTATGCGAGTCAAAGATAAACATGCAACTTTTATATTCCTGTAATAAACATTTAAATTCAACAAGGCTACACAAAAACAAAGAATCTAATTAAGAATTCATTTTATCAAAAAAAAATAACAAAATCACATTTTATTTTGTGTAATTACATTTCATTTTTGCACATGTGCATTTAAGCGTGTAAAATTTCATGTAATTTATACTTTTGCGGATGTGAAAATGGTTGCATTTAAGCAAGTATTGCAATTAAGCGTGTTTCATTTATCCGTGTATATTTATATGAAAAATCCTCCAGGCACAAATTTTGCGTGCAATTACACGAGTTTTGCATTTAAGCGTGTTGCATTTAAGCGTGTTGCATTTAAGCGTATTGCATTTAAGCGTATGCACTGTGGTGCATATCATAATGTTTGTATTAATTTAAATATGTCGTTAAACAAAAACTTTTTTCTATGTTTTTTTTTGGAATTTTTCTAATATCTGGGACCTAACCTTAAAATTTCATACAAAGTAGGGTTCACAGTGCGCGGTTTCGGTTTGCGCGCTCTTTTTGTGGAACGTATCTACCGCGCAGTTGGAGGGATTACTGTATTATTCTTAAATTGGCATCAAATTCTGACTCCCTCTTACTTAAGTTTCGTTTGACATATTTTGCTTCCATATAAGATACCAGATGTCGGTTATAACATATCTGTGTATTCAGGTAGCTCGGAGGTCCTGTAAGGACAACGCGAATAACCTTTTTTTTATTTTTGATCGAGAAAAATGCTATTAGTTGTCTTTGATATTTCGAGTCTCAAATCTGAAGGATGACGCGAATATCCTGTTTCCCATTTTCGGATAAATTAACATGAAAGGGTTTTTCTACGTCGCTGATCCTGAATCTGATATTGGAATTTTAAAATTCGGAAAACGTACTATAAAGCTCTTGTGGTGGTAACTAAAATATATTTTCTTTCCTTTTTTCTCGGGGAAATTTGCAGAGGGGGTTTTTGATCGAGGATTTCAAACCTCGAAAAACGTACTAAAACATGAATATACTTTTTCCTCCAAAATATGAGGAGGTTTTCGAGGTCATTGAGCATGGCTCAGTCCCCTAGTACATGTTGAATAAATCATAGCTGACGATTTTAAACCAAATTTTAATAATTCCAGGGTTTATAGGGGCAATGATTGTTACAGTAATATGAAAGAAGATATGTAAGTTATAATCCCACGTAATGTAGAAATTTTGTCGTATTACCGGAATAAAATTTCATATAACTTGATGTATAATTTCTAGTGAAAATATATTTTCTTCCTGGAGGCTAGGATTTTCTCTTTTATTTAATGTAACAAAACACTTCATAACAAAGAAATAATAAAAATGTTCCATCTTAGCTGAAATGTTTTAATTCAATTAGATCAACATTTTCGTATTTAATTTCTAATTAGAAGTAACTAAACTGAAATTAAATTTACCATAGGTCTTTTTAACGTTCTTCTCGGCTAATTAAATTTCAAAAGAAAAGCAATTCTTGTTTTATAACCGTATAGAAATCCCTCGAATCTTTAGGTATATGATACTATGTATTTTGGTATAGTAGCACATAATTTACACTAATTGAGGTTAACACAATACTGTTTCTAATTGCATATTCTTACCAATAAAATTGTGGTAGATGTTTCTTCTTTCTTGTATTGTATAATGGTAAAAATCTATTTAAAAGGATGTAAGAGAAACTAAAATAATAATATTTAACCACAAAAGGGCAAGTTTTCAGATTATCTGTGTATGTGATTTAAATCTGGTAAATTCAAAGCGTTTGACATGCGATATATTTAATTTTCTTTAGAAAGGAAATACAAAACGTACGTTTTAAGGAGCCGCTCCATTGCCATGACTTTTTCCCATGACAAAAAAAATGAGACACATTTATGTGAAGATGCCTTGGCGAGAAAGGGAGATAAGAATCAACTGCAAAAATTTGTCGGCAAATGCAAAAATAATTTCCCCTCTTTTGTTATGGCGATTTTATGGCGATTTCTACTACAACCACACATTGTCCCTGTAAGTGAATAGTAAGCACGGACACATTCAAACTGTTATTATAGCGTGATGTCATTTTAAAAGCTTTTTCTCCTTCGTATGCATAGTCAAAAGCTTTGTTACCATGCCAATTTGAACATTATATTCATAGCATAAGGTTTGCTATGATTGCTATAAAGTTGTTAAACTGGAAGGGAAAACGTTTACCTTGTATTCAGTCATTCCTTTTTAGATCTACATAAGTCTATCTTGCTCTAGTTTCCTGCATTTTTTTGTCATGGGAAAAAGTCATGGCAATGGAGCGGCTCCTTTATAGATTGTATTTCGTATTAACTGGTAGTGTGGATGAATAGTATGGTATTCAACTGGTTCAATTTCCACTAATGGCAGTCCTTCAAGTCCCATAAACTAACTTCGCGGAAAGTGTAGTGATAGCTAATTACCCAATGAAGTTTGGAATGCAGTAAAAAATATTTTTGTTTCACAATTCTTTAATAATGGTATGACCTCTAAAAAAGAAACTTGTTGTAACAGACTTACAAATTAAAACACAGTAAAAAAATCATTTATTTTCCCCGTAATGAAAGTTATTTGTATTCGATACCTTGGCATAAATCATGACCTTTTGAAAGCAACTGCTTTAGAAAATAATGATTTATGTTTTAAACTGCAGGAACCTGAAGAAATGAATATGTCAAAACAAAAAGCAAGCATATAGAAGCCATATTGCCCCATAGGCCAGAAGCATAAAATGAAAAAAAAAGTTTATGATTTTTTATCCCAAAGGAAATTAAATGCCCATAGGATTCATTACCTACCCTTGTCACAGAGTCCACGTTAAAACAACAACTGAAATTCAGAGAGCTCCTAATTAAAATTTTATTCAGTTTATCACAGAAATATACATTTTTTTTAAATTGTTTTTCAAGGCATAATATTTATGTAGTCGTGTAACATGTTTTAAATAAATATTTAATTGTTTTGATGAAATGTTTGGATGTTTTACTATATAACAAAAGTTACTCAAACATATAAGCGGAAAAACATTTCAAAATCAATACCGAAATCATTTAAAACCAGAGCTTCGTATCGGATATTTTTTCGCACCGGTTTTCGGTTTCGCTCTTTCGTTTTTTTCGGTTCGGTTTATATTTATTTTCTGTAAATTCTGAACAATAAAAGGGAAAGAAATGAAAAGAAACAACAGATTTTATATATACAAAAATTTTAAACGGTGAGCCAGCTAAATATTAGCGATTCTTTTTTAACATAATTCAATTTTTCGCGTTCCTTCTGATATTATAAATAGACATGGGCATCCGCAGTACCGGCAGGATTTGGATTTCGCGATATCCAACCGCGATTAGAAGTACTTTTTGCACTGTTTCGTAACTGTGGACGAAACACGGACCCATTACCAAAGTCCAAGGAACAGTCGACACTATAGACTTCTCCTGCCGAATCGAAGCCGAAGAAGTCCAATTACGAAGGAAATCTTTAGTTGACCAAAAATGCTTAAACATTTTTGACACTTTGTCTGTTGTACACGATTAAATCTTTTTTGGATAATTTGGGGTCGTTTATTCCGAATCTGGCAATAGTTTGGCTGCACCAGCTCTACTTTTTCAGATATGATGGAAAAAAGAATTGTTGATTTCCAGATTATAAATATTTAAACTAATTTATGAGTTATCCAACATATTGGAAAAAGTATGAATTACTGCCGGATTCGGATCCAGCGATCCCAAATTACCTTGAAAAGACTCTTATATCGTATGCATCAGAATGAGTTATCTTCATTAAAGCAACAGTTGAGTTGTTTCAAATTTTTATGCCCGTATGGTGAAACCAAAGGGTATATTAACTTTGCCTTACCGTTTGTAACGCCAAGATCCCGTCATCACACACAAAAATGAATCACACCAGTGTGTTTAGAATGAAAAAAATAACTGATATTTGCATGTCCGTCCGTCCGTCCGTCTGTGCGTCTGTCTGTCCGTCTGTCTTTCTGTCTGTCTCTGGCGCGGATTGCGGGCGCACGGATTGAGCAACAGACTTGAAATTTGGCTCAGATCCGTTTTTCGTAAAATGCGAGGCTAAGTTCGTTCATGAACAACAGAGCTGGGCAAAACTCAAATACTCAAGTATCAGTACCAGAATATGGTAATGATACTTTTAACCGCATTCCAGTATCAGTACAAAAAGTACTGGTACTGAGATTTCAGTACCAGTAAATTTTGTACTGGTATTGCTCTGACTGAGCAGTACAAAAATACCAACATCGATACTGGTACTGCAACTCCAGTACCAGTGCTATGTACTTGAAAAATATCAGTACTTTCGCGAAAAATACTTTAAAAAATTCCAGTACTTTTGCAAAAGTACTTGAAAAATTCCAGTACGTTTGCAAAAATTCCAGGACTTTTGCAGTACAAAAAGTACTGGTACTGCAAAAACCAAAACCAGCACAAAAAGTACTGGTATTGCAAAAAACCAGTACAAAAATACAAATTTTGTAAAAAACCAGTATCAGTACTTTTTGTACTAGGACTGGATCCATGCATCTATTACCAGTACTTCAAGTACTGGTACTGATCGTGCAGTACCAATACTTAAGGTATTGATACTGGTGGCAAGACCAGTACAAGTATCTATGTACTGGTTCTGCTCGTGTACTGCAGTATCAAATGTACTGAAGTATGCCCAGCTCTGATGGGCAAAAATGGACCATTAGGGGGGGTACCCCCCATACGAACGAAAACGATTTTTGCGAATATCTCAAAAACGGTGCATCTCATCAAAAAAGTCCTAGAATAAAAGTTATTTAGGATATGATTCTACATAAAACTTCCATACATCCGTTTGGAATAAATTTTAAAAAATCTTATTGAAAAGTTTGACTTCAAAGAGGAATTTAGATACAACTGTTTGAATTTTGATACGAATATCACCATACGGGTTTTCAATAATTGTCAGATTGGCCAGCTTTTGTTATGTTTTATGATATCTTCATCTTCAAAACGCACACATTCTCAATAATGAATAAAATGCAACCACAAATTTCTGAATATTAAAGTGTGTACTTTATTACTGCCCATGAAGCGTCGAAAATGCTTTTAAGTCAAGAATCAAATGTCAGATTCGAACTTTTTCACCTGCAAAAAAAAACAATTTCATCTGCACATGGCCGTGGGCCTTAAGGAGTTGAACAAACATTAAAACACTGTTTATTTTCAAGAATTTTTCTAATAATTTTATTTTGGAAATTGCCATTGAATGGAATATAAAATTAATAACACAGTTTTAAATTAAAAACAAAGACATAGAAATAACAAAAAAAAAACATGCTTCATTGTCTTATATATTTTTTTTCCTCCATTTAAATTTAATTCAATGTAAAGCTTATTAATACCTCGACATTTGAACATTGTAGTATGAAAGTGTCTATTACGAGTACATAATGAGTTATATGATTCGGTTTGATTTATTATAAGCTAAAACAAATTTATTCCATAATATAACGCATATTTATATATACTTTACAGTATTTATGTTATAACATTTACAGTTAGCATTTAGAATTAAATATTAAGCTATAGCACACATTTTTCGCAAATCATTTTCATTATCATCAGAATTAATAGCGGTATCACTAATCTGTGTTCGTCCTTCAACATTGGGTAAATATGGCGCATAATCTAAGCCTTTTCGTTCATAAAAAAGCATGTAGGCGGAACTAGGATCAATACTTGATTTGCTGGCAACTTCACGGCATGAACTATCGTTGTAACAGTACCACAAACCATTTGGATTTAAGGCGTATGAAACATAATGACCACCGTTCAACATCCCAGAATGTGACTGAAATTTAATAAAAAAAATCAATAAATGCTACAATTTTATCCTATAGGAATACACCTACCACAACCGCGTACAATTTGTATTTAACATCTAAAATATCTTGTTCTGGATATAAATTGTGTTGATGGTAATCTTTAAAACTGCCGCTATCATTGGCATCCTCTTCTGATATTTGATTATCTGTTATTAATTCGGTACAATTAATATGATTAGATTGTAATCTTTGGTTATTTGCATTCAATGAATCTTTAATATTGCATAAATCATTGATATAGTTTTTGTCTTGATGCTGTAGTGCGCAATCAGTGGTGTTCATCTCACACTTTGTTTGACTAATATTATTGTTATCCTTTATTTTACAGTTTGCATCTTGATTGCGTCGCAATAAAGCTTTTTGTGGCACGGTAGCTAAGAAAGGTGTCGGATCAAAATCATCAAATGGAAAATTCACTAACTTTTGCGATTTAACCCACTTTCCATTAACGCAATTGAATCTTTTCAGGTGAATTATCTAAAAAGTTATGAATACAATTAATCTATAATTGCAATATTACACTTATATTTTAGCTCTACAAGAATTGGTGGCAATCTCCACAGTTGCAATTTTTTTGTTGCTGGCGTTTTCGCTTTACAGAAGCTACAATGATACCATTGCTCCAACTTCTCTTCAGATGTAAACGTCCGGAGGCAGTGGTTAAGGTCAACTGGTTCGGTTAATAATCGGCGGCAGATACCAACAGATTCGTGATCTATCCATAACTAGAAACATTCAAAAAAGAGCATTTTTTTATTACATACAAGAATGTTGACCAGTCGCTGTTGGGTTAAAGTATTTCGTATACAATTTAAAAACATAACAAAAGCTATAATTGCCAATCTGGCAATTATTGAAAACCCGTATGGTGATCTAAGTGAACGGCAAACAGTTGTATCAAAATTCCACTTTGAAGTCAGACTTTCCAATAAGATTTTTTTAAAACTTGTTCCAATTGGATTTTGATGTATGGAATTTTAATGTAGAATCATGTCCTAAACAACTTTTGTTCTTGCGCTTTTTTGATAAGATGCACCGTTTTTGAGATATTCGCAAAAAACGTTTTCGTTCGTATGGGGGGTACCCCCCCTAATGGTCCATTTTTGCCCATTAACGAACTTAGCCTTGCATTTTACCTGTGCAAAATTTCAAGTCTGTAGCTCAATCCGTGCGCCCGCAATCCGCGCCACAGACAGACGGACAGACAGACGGACGGACAGACAGACGGACGGACAGACAGATGGACGGACAGAGAGACGGACGGACGAACTGACATGCAAAATTCAACTTTTTTTATCATTCTAAACACACTGGTGTAATTCATTTTTGTGTGTGATGACGGGATCTTGGCGTTACAAGCGGTAAGGCAAAGTTAGTATACCCTTTGGTTTCACCATACGGGTATAATAAAAATACAAAAAAAATCCAGAAATAACTGAAAATAGGTAAGGTTAGATTATGAAGACTGTGTGTGCGAGTTAGACCTGGGAGCTTACAAGCTCTACTTTTGAGAAAATAGCATTATCCTCACAGAACCTTTGGGTACAATTTACAAAGTTTTGATTTTGGGGAAAACTTGCAGTAGGGGTTTTAAAGGTTGTTGTTCGTGATCATCAACCTTTAAAACCCCTACTGCAAGTTTTCCCGAAATAAAAGGAAAATAAGGAAATTGCTGTTTTTCTTCGTGCTCCTTATCCTCGTACGAAAAAAAATACGAAAAATAAAGAACATAAAGACTCTTGCAATGAAGAAAATAGAAATTTTTTTGTTAATTATACACTTGTTGCACAGTCAGTAAAGAGAAAAGCTTTTTCGTTCAATTCATTTTGAAAATATTTCTAAGTTTTTCTTAACAATTTTTGGCAAGGTAAGACACAAACAAGAAAATCGCCTTCAAATCGTTCTAAGTGATGCTTTTAGGTATATTCTATAAAGGATCAAATGCTGATAAATGTGAGCAAGTGAAATGGACGGCAATAGACGGCACTGAAAGGCAATAAAAAATTGGTAGAAAGAAATCCGAGACAGCGTCAAGCAGCACTCAAAGTAATCTGTTTTTGAATTACCAGACAGCTCACTTTGAGATTTTGCCTTTTTACCTCAGATTTAATTATCTCGACTTTTAGACAATCAGACATAAAAAAATCTTTTAAATGTTTTTTTTATCGCATCGTACCTTACTTTTGAATTTACTCCAATGATTATTTTATTCTTTTTAAAAGACTTTTTTGTCGGGAGTTTTTCAAAAATTTTAATTTTGTTTTTACTTTCTTTTTGTTATCGACTTATATCCGATTTGGTCTTTATTGCAATTCTAACTCTAATTCGATATTTACTCAAATTTCGTTTTATAAAAAATTACCCAAAATTTGTTAGAACCCAAAAGTAAATACAAACGATTCGAACTGTTATTGTATAAAAAATAAAAAGGAAAATACTTGTTAGACCCGTATTTTAATCCATTTTTTTGCATCTTAACTTGTGCTAAATATTGTAATCGCATGTTCGCGTATGAAAACCGAGCATAAGAAATATTAGTTGTTACCCCAAAGGCTCCAACAAGAAGAAACTTAACTTTATCACAAATTTACCTTTTCTCGTGTACTTTGATACCGCAAATGAAGAGCAGTTGGATCCCAATCAATCGCAATATGAATTATATTTTCAACCACCACAAATGCCGACTTACAATCGATACGCGATGGTTTCGGAGAATCTTCTAAAAAATACAAAACTTACAGAAATTCATTTCAATTTGTAATTTCGATTTCCTTACCGAATCCAGCACCCTGTGGCAAAATCGACTTTTGTAATAATTCGTTATCACATGGAATTTCGCAGCCACGGCAAAATTTCGTCCATGGACATCGACAACAGACACGACCATTGCTGGACACTGCTCTCAGTATAAATGGGAAATCATAGCCTAAACTGTCATCACAATCGGTGGCGTGATTCGCCTGATCAGGTGGTATAAGTGGCAACGGACTCAATAAGTTCGCAACTTGCATCCAAACGGCACAGTACAGTTCTTTATTTGTACTATTCTCATTGTATGGTATTAAGAGAGGTATGCCAAATAAATTTGGTCTTGTCTTATGATGCGAAATAAGATACGTATCTTGTCGGCTAAATTTTCTATGTACGGCTATTAAGTAATTTCCTATAATTGTCGACTTATCATATTTACGCCATGATGTTTTCGAGTCTTTTGTTAATTGGAATGAATTGCCACATGGTACGATTTCCTCCAGGGATCTGCGAAACATTACGTTTTCAACCATGCATAAATGTTACAAAATTGAACTTACATATCTTGCTTCCCTTGTGAATTTAAGCTTTTAAAGTTGCTTTCATATTCAGGCTGTAAAGTTTTCAATTGATGCAGAAAATCATTTAGCATTTAATACAATTCTATGGTTTACCTCGGACTCTGCGTTTTCATCTTTCGTGCTCTTTGGTTTACTCAAATTTTTATTGCTGGCATTTTCCGGATTCCATTCCAAAGATTTTGTTGACTGATTCAGTCCTCGTTCAGCAAATACTTGTAGACCAGCTTAAAAGAAAAAAGTCAAATTCAGACCAGAGTTTCCATCTTCAAACTTTAACGCAGCGATAGCTCTTATAAACCAAATTTTTTGTCTGGTTTTTAAAGAAATCATTTTATCAGAACGCTTGAAATGTGGAAATCTCTAATTTGGTTATAGGAAATGTCACCGTTTATCAGGAGCTTTCAATGTGCATCATAATCATACTAATATATAAACATAACAAAAGCTATAATTGCCAATCTGGCAATTATTGAAAACCCGTATGGTGATTTAAGTGAACAGCGAACAGTTGTATCAAAATTCCACTTTGAAGTCAGACTTTCCAATAAGATTTTTTAAAATTTATTCCAATCGGATTTGGATGTATGGGACTTTTATGTAGAATCATATCCTAAATAACTTTTGTTCTTGGACTTTTTTGATAAAATTCACCGTTTTTGAGATATTCAGAAAAAAAGTTTTCGTTCGTATGGGGGGTACCCCCCCTAATGGTCCATTTTTGCCCATTAACGAACTTAGCCTCGCATTTTACGAAAAACGAATCTGCGCAAAATTTCAAGTCTCTAGCTCAATCCGTGCGCCCGCAATCCGCGCCACAGACAGACAGACGGACAGACGGACAGACAGACGGACAGACGGACAGACAGACGGACAGACGGACAGACGGACAGACAGACGGACGGACATGCAAAATTCAACTTTTTTTATCATTCTAAACACACTGGTGTAATTCATTTTTGTGTGTGATGACGGGATCTTGGCGTTACAAACGGTAAGGCAAAGTTAATATACCCTTTGGTTTCACCATACGGGTATAATAAAAATTAGTTGGTGTCTGTCTGTCTGTCTGTTCCTCTTTCACGCAAAAACGGCTGAACCGATTGACTTGAAATTTGGCATGAGTGTATGTGGTAGTTCTGGTTCCAACATAGGCATACGGAAAAGTAGCGCGAGGGGTAAAGTGATTTCGAAACTTAGTTTTTGCGCTATGTTACTCTTTCGCGGGGAAACTACTGAACCGATTGGCCTGAAATTTGGCATAGATGTTCGTCCTGGGTCCAGCCCTAACACAGACCCATTAAAAAGTTTTTAAGTTCTTTCCGGTGTTCTTCGTATTCTAAAACTTAAACAAAAAGCTTAACCCGGCAACGACGGGTATGCAAGCTAGTATAAAATAAAACTAAAATTTAAGGCAAAAAGTTTCGGATTTTCGTCGTATAGAAAAAATTTTCTTGTAATAAAAAGGAGATAGATTTGTGTCTGGCGTCCGCCATTTTATTTTTTCTTAGTACGACATACGGTTTCCGTTTGCCTCTGAAATCCGTTTGCCTCTATCTAGCTCCAATTTCGCGTTTCTAGACAACTTCATAAATACTAGTATATATAAAAAAAGCTTGGCTCAAAACTAATGAACCAATTTTGCTGAAATTTTCATTATATTAGGAGCATCATAGGCTATGCTGTGACACGAAATTCCTCTTCTTCCTTACCCCCTCCTCTGTTATTTTCTGCGCCACTAATGGAATATAAGGTGTGCTATCTTGAATGTGACTTTTAGCATCAAAATAACTACTCATCAGAATATTCTAATTTTTTGCAGAATGTTTACTTATATTTAAGTATATAAAATTACAAAATTAGGGACGCATTAAGGTTCACCGCAAAAATTAAATTTACCTGAAGTTCTTTGAATATCTCGAAGTCCTTTCTCGATGTTAGCTCCTGCTATTGAACTAGTATGCGATCGATTACCATCACTGCCATCCGGCAATTGATAAACATGTAGTTCGGTGATATTCTTCTGTTTAACCATTTGATCATCACACAAAATCAGCGAAATATTCGAATCAAAAAGTTCACAAATGAACATTAAATTTGGATCAAGGTTACATAAATTAGCGAGCTCGATTTTTAAATCCTTATATTTAGAATCGGAGCCTAATCGAAGTCCATATTTTATTGGTATCGAACCATCGAGTAAAATGACTAAAGGTAATTAAACAAAAATAAACTTGTTTTTCTCATTACAAAGTAAAAAAAAGTACCTAATACTTCAAAATGTACAAAACTCTCAACGGGGAGAGGCAGACTTAGCAAACTAAATGGATCGAATCGAACTGACTTCCGACCGCAATTCAAACAACTGACTCTGGACTTGAGTTGCCCATAAAACAATTCAATAACAATGCTTTGATTTAGCGAAAAATGAGCAGCCCATGCCTCTGTAGCGACTTCCTCGTCAGGTCGTCCATCAGAATCCTTCAATTTGGAGTACGTCTTCACATTAACACGATTTAAATCCTCGTGCAATGCATCCAAAAGCCATTCCAAGAATTCTTGCAAATCATGCTGCCCTCCGCCTGCAAATTGCGATGCGTATTTAGTAATACAAAAACGTAGCTTCAGTGGTGCTACCGAACGTGTATTTGAAGTCCATATCTGTGCGTAAGAAATAAAGTTTTACTTTGTCCAATTAAAATGCTGCAACAATTAAGACTTACTTCTTTAAGTAATTCACCAAATCGGGCAGCTAAAACACCCTTCGTGCCAAACTTATTCATAATATTGATCTCATATAAATACATGCTTTTCGTGAAATATTGAGCTAACGGCTGTGTATTGAAGAGAACCTGCAGTGCTGCATTAATAAAACAAGTGTTGCCCAAATTATGTAAACCGGTAGCCCCAGGCGCATGAATTGTCTGTAGCGCTGTAATGGTTCCGCGTCTTTCGTGTAACATCGACGTTGCCGATAATGCGAGAGAGCTTAACTCTTCAGGCCATGTCAAATCCTTGTTACGGATTTCCAACAGAATTTGATCGTTGTCAGTAATTTTTAAATCTTGTAGAGTTTTGTTCTCATCTTCGAGCAAATATGATTCAGCGAAAACATCGTCATTCCGGATGGAAACATACCAAAGGCGTACATTCTCCTGTTTGATTTTAACATGACGACAGAGGAATTCGCTAATTTGTTTAACTGTTGCTAATCGGCTAAATGCTGCCGTATACGCTAAATATCTTTTTGGTGGCTGTAAGCCGTATGAGAATGAAGTACCGCCTCCTGCCGCTATAGAACCATAACCACCTAGTTTCGTACAATAAAGGAAAATCAAATATTTTAAAAAATTTCTTAACTCGTGCGAATTTGCAAGGCGCATACCCGCAGTTGCGCCCCACGAAGTCATCATCTGATTAACAGAGTTAATATTTTGATGCCGCTGAATCCTTAAGCTAATTGGATACAATTCCAATTCCACATTTAGCGATCCAGGTGGTTCGATTACCTGCAAACGGAAACATTTTCTATTTAAACACAAATAGTTGTCTATCATTAATCTTATGTTTGTATCTTACATGTTTGTATGGAAATTTTTTCCCGAAAATTGCTTTAATATTTGAATTTTTTTCTCGACCATATTTCTAGGAAATTAACTCGCCGTGTGAATCCAATTATTCGAAAAATTACTCGTAGCTGACCCAACACGGTCCCGTTTCTAGCTCGAACACGATAATAGCTTTATGGATTTTGACGAAATTGGGATTGACAGTTTTTGGCCACAAAAAAGCGATTGCGTTAGGTCGCATTTCCGGAAAAATTCGTTAAGTTCTTGTTAGGATAACGTGAATATCCAGTCTGCCATTTCTTTTTCAGGGAACTTTGGAATTTCTGATCACGAATCTGATGTTGAAACTCTAAACAGGAGGTCATATGTAGATAACGCAAATATGCCTATGTCATTTTTATTTGGGAAAATTGATAGCGGAGACCCAAAAGAGATACTATAATGATAACATGAACATCCTATTGGAATTTCTCGGCTTATAAGGTCTGCAAAAACAACAAAAATATATTATTTTTGCGGATGTTTTCACATCCAAATTTCCCCCCCCAACAGGTCGGACATGTCTGCCCTGAATCAGAAATGGTTCAATGGTTAAACACTAAATAACATGAACATTTTGTGTTTTTTTTTTTAAATCAGCATAGAGTATTGTAAGGACACGTCTGCAGGCATAATATGGTGTGGGCGTGTTTTCGACTATGAACAGATACAATGTTCCTCTCACTTTTTGCCCTCCACCCTCCTTCCTCCTGAACCGTTGGAGAAATTTTAATGTAGGATTTATTGTAGAGCTAAAAAGCTTTCTCTTCTTAAATTTTATCCCACCTCTTGCCTGTGAAACCGTCTCCTGTTATCTTCTGAATCATCCCACAAGGCATGAATCTTTACAGATCTAAACTGTACGGACTACAAATATTGAATAAAATATAAATATTGAATAAAAACTGAATCAGTGTTAAAATACGTATTTTGAAACCAACTAAAACCCAAGTTCAACTTTCTAACATTATCTTAAAAACAAGATCGCCTTTCGGATAACCCCTCGGAAGACGCGCCTTTGCTAGTTATAGAAAAAAATCATCAATAAAATACCTGACGTGGTAGTGGAATGGGGCATGTATACCATTGTGCAAATGCTTTCCATAAAGAGTCTGGAACCAATTCAAAATCTCGATGCTGTGCCAACAAGTTCCGTTTCAATCGAGCACCTTCGCCAGTCAACGGTGTAATACTCTTATATGGATTTGGTACAATTAAAGTGGTATTATCAATTGGACCAGGTGGTTGTATTGCTCTTGGCACTGTTGACAAATTCGAACTGCCAACTGAACTACAGCTCGATGTATCGTTAATTAAATTCAATGTTCCACCGCTGTCGCCACCCGACGACATCTGCTCTGGCAACTGATTTGAAAAACTTTCATCGCAAATGATTGCCTCTTCTATCACATTACTCTTATTGCCATTGAAATTTATTTTTCCCCTGCATGAAGCACACTGTGTTATTGGAATGCTTTGAATATACTGCTGCCATTTTTGCCACCATTCGGCTGAAATCAAATACCAAAATTGCCCCACTTCATAGCCACGGCGAACTTCTCTTGATAGCCATCGTTTCACTAATAACGAAAATAAAATTTCCATTTCAATTATGCTGGCCTAAAAGAAATTTTTAATACTTACCAATTTCATGCTCAACATGTTTACACTCTGGTCTTAAGCCTAACACGACATGGCAAACATCGAAGAATAGATTTAAAAATGGCTGAACTAAATTTAATGTGCTTTCAATTGTCCACATCATAAAGTCCTCCTGAGTTAAATTAAATCCATTGTTAACTGGGATATTTACTTCCTAAAATCAAAACAAGAATAAATTTTTATAAATTATACTGTACAACAGCCATTTTTATGCCAAAGGTTTTACAATCTATTTAGTAAAATTTTACGTCGCTGATTCCGAATCTGCTAGTCGTTTGGCCAGATAAGCTCTAGATTTTGAGAAAAGCCCAAAAAAAATCTTTTTTTGGGTCTTTTCTCAAAAACTAGAGCTAATCTGACCACACCACTTGCAGTTTCGGAATCAACAACGTCAAATTATCACAAAAAAATTATAGGCCCTATCACAGAATCCGATACGAATGGTTCGAATCGTAAACTCAATGTTGTTGTTAGTGTTTTATACCACTATCGGATACCACTATCGGTATCGGATTCTGTGATAGGGCATTATAAAATCTTTGGTAACACAAAAAAGTGTTTTTTTTTTGTCGGGTGGTTTATTGTTTAAAATAATTTATGTAGCTCAATTTCTACACTACCTCAGACTTTGTGAATATGAGTAAATTATTCCAGACGTTAGTGCTGTTGACGACGTCGCTGTCATATTCGTATCCACTCTCTTTAGCCACGAATATCAATATGTCAATCATGCGATTTATTTCGGCAACATTCAAAATTCCATCCAAATCGGCATCAAATACTTTGAAACAAACTGAAAAACGAAAAGCAATCAATTTACAAATGAATTCAATTTGATACATTCATGCGGATGAATTTAAAAAAATATTTTTGTTGAACTTGTTTTGTTGAGGATAAAATTGGAGTTTATAAAAAAGTGACACAAAGAGCATCTCCGATAATGAATTCATCATCATCTTCAATTCTAGGGGTCGTATCGAAAACTTTTACTGAAATCTACTCCACCATCTCCCTACAACCCGTCTCTTCTGATATCTAATACGGAGAGTAGGGTTGAGTAAATTTTAATGGGCGGAAAAAACGAACAAATTATTATTTTAAAAACAACTATGCCCATTTTACACGATAGTTTACTTGTACGACTTCGCTTTTACACGGTTTCGAAAAAAAATGAAAGTAACTTATTGTAAAAGTTCTTCCAGATTTGTATTTTCAAGTAAAATGAAGTCTTATGTTAAACAAAATCACAAACAATAACTTTCTTACATTTTGTTCGTTCAACACTTGGTCCACGACAAGCTGCACTAATACCGCAACACAACTCCTTAAAATCAATATGGCCATCCTGGTTTTCGTCAAAAGCGCAAAACACGCCGTGCAATGCAGATCTCGGTATTGGCGGGCTAATAAGTAAATTAAATGTTTCCTCGTCTAACTGATCATTAGATGATGCCGCTTTTAGTAACCAAAAAACTTTTTCCAAATCCCCAATATCCTTAAGTTAGAAAAGAACCATTGATAATAACTAGAAATCAATCAGACTACACCGAAATACCTGCTCTTCAAGATGAGTGACACCAGCTAAACTTTGATAAAAAGTTGGAGATTCGAGCTCAGATGTTAAACTAACACATGTATCAACTAATATCCAATTTGATAGTATTGTCCCGTCTTTATTTGATGAAATCCATTCTTTGAACTGCTCAAAATTCACACGATCTGATATAAGAAATAGGTTTTCAAATGCATCGATATTATCCAATGATTTCAATATCAGCTCTTTGTCTTTGATAAATTTTTCTGTGCCTTTTTCCAAATTTATAGCAATTGCAATTTCTGATTTCACAATATACGTTCCAGCATCATTACAATATAAATTCCAAAGAAATCTGTAATTTTCATGTTAAAGCATTTATATTTGGTGTATTGTAAGTAATTTCTCTGACCTGATTTTTTCATTGTCCGTTCCACGAGTCAGGAGGACAAGCCCGCAAAACAAATCCTTAAACGAAATTCCCTTTTGGGTTCCACCGCATGCTGCAAATAAACAGTCCGCCACAAAAGCTGGCACCTGTTCACTTAAAACATCTTGGAGAAAGCTCGCCTTGCTCAGATACGTTCCGTCCGTTCCTACCAGTTTCTTGAAGGTTTCCCTAATTCGACGGAATTCCGCAGGGGTTACTTAAGTAAAAAACGAAAGATTTTGGTATTAAAAAAGTTTTTTGAGGATTCTAAAATATATTTTAATAAAGTTTATAAAATAAATTTAATTACTGGCAATTAAAAAGTACCAAAAGTACCCAAAAAATCACAAAAGTGAGTACTTCAATGCAGAAATAACCAGAAAAGTCGAGTTTTTTTTCTCTTCTAAACACAAACCACAATATTTTTTGGATCCGATAAAAATCCACAAAAAAAAAATCTAAAAATATGCAGAGCTCCCAAAAGAAAAAATATAGTAGGTACCTACCTAATAAAAAATAATAATAAGAAATTTTCTTAAAATATTTTTTTAAGTAGACAAAATGGTGAAATAAAAGACGAAAGCTAAATTTTTAAATTGACAAAATTCCTTTCACAAAAGAAGTAGTTTTTGCGATTTTCTGAAAAACAGTGCTTTTTTCTTCTTAATATTTTATATAACTCTTTCCTACAAATCCAATTGATCCACTTCTTTCCCCCTCCCCCACACACAGATAGTTTTTTTTTCGAAAATATGTTCCATTTCTCTGGTACTGAGAAGGAAAAATATGTAATTGTACTTTTATTTTTCAAACTGTTTTAATATGATTAGAGCAAATAGGTGCAACCTCGATTTATATGCTTAATCTGTTTCTAAAAGATGTTTATGAACTGAAAAATCTGAAATTTCAAGATTTTTTATGCCTTTAGAGGCTGTCTTCGCCGCGATTTTTTATCGAATGTAGTGCCACTATCACACTATTTCAGACTACGTCCCCACTCGCCCTACCATCCCCTAAAACTGTGCTGTATTTTAGAAACAATTCCTGATTACTATACTATAACCTGCAGAAGTTCAAGGAGAACATAAACCGACATCTCCTTTCGTTCTTCCGACCATCCTGAGCTGTGCTTCGGCATTAATGGGTCTTCCCCTAAGCTCTGGCTGAAACTATAAAAAAAAAGAAACACGTCACCCTCCTATAGCTAATAAAATACGATTTCGCTCTAAAGCCCAATTCAGACTAACGATTGCGATTACGATTGAAGCTTTTAGGCTAATGACATCAAAGCGTTCAATGATAGGGACATCAAAGCTTTGATCTTATTGGTCGAGGAAACTCCATCATAATCGCAATCGTTAGTCTGAATTGGGCTTTAGTTGCCGCATTAGTAGTTTGCGGCAACTCTCGTATAATGCTGAATCTCCAGATGTAAGCATTCGGTTTGAGTACTAGCAAAGTGAGCAAGATGATAGATTTCTTATGAAATAATCTTCCAGTGCACGAAGAACCAACAAAAATAACAAAAATTTACTGGAACCCGTGAAGAGCCTTCGAACAAAATAAAGAGGAACTGGGCTGTAAAAAGGAAAAATCTATGCGGGAAGTGAAAGCGATGCTCATCGACAGGACAGAAGATGTTTGGGAGTGGACACCCGACCAACGCATTCACTTCCCGCATAGATTTCCTCTTTTGACCCACAACTCGATATTGGCTTAGATACTGCAATAATTTTAAGAAATATCCGAAAAAAAATATTTTATTAAAAAAAATATTTTCAAGGTTTAACATTCCACAAAAAAATTGCACACATCAATGGATTTTTGAATTAGGTTTTAAGGATATTATCAATTTAAAGTTATACCTCGCATAGTAAAATACCACATTTAAGGAATATCAGATTTCTGTCGATTTTAATCAACATTTACTGGATCTGCCATTCGGTTCGAAATTATATTTATGAAATGAAACACCGCCTCTAAAAGCTCTCCCGTCAACATTTAAACATAACAAAAGCTACAATTGCCAATTTGGCAATTATTGAAAACCCGTATGGTGATATTCGTATCAAAATTCGAACAGTTGTACCAAAATTCCACTTTGAAGTCAAACTTTCCAAAAAGATTTTTTAAAATTTATTCCAATCGGATTTTGATGTATGGGAGTTTTATGTAGAATCATATCCTAAATAACTTTTGTTCTTGGACTTTTTTGATAAGATGCACCGTTTTCGAGATATTCACAAAAACCGTTTTCGTTCGTATGGGGGGTAGCCCCCCCTAATGGTCCATTTTTGCCCATTAACGAACTTAGCCTCGCATTTTACGAAAAACGGATCTGCGCAAAATTTCAAGTCTCTAGCTCAATCCGTGCGCCCGCAATCCGCGCCACAGACAGACAGACAGACGGACAGACAGACAGACGGACAGACAGACAGACAGACGGACAGACGGACAGACAGACGGACAGACGGACAGACGGACGGACATGCAGAAATTAATTATTTTTATCATTCTAAACACACTGGTGTAATTCATTTTTATGTGTGATGACGGGATCTTGGCGTTACAAACGGTAAGGCAAAGTTAATATACCCTTTGGTTTCACCATACGGGTATAAAAACCGTTTTCGGTTATTTCTCACATCGTGTTTGTTTAATTATATCTATCAACAACCGACCTTTGTCGTCTGCCTTCTCCGTTCCATTTCTCTGGTACTGAGAAGGACAACTGATTCGTTTCTACATTTTATGAAATTATTCTAATTCTGCATTGTGACTTTGAACAAAATTTTACCCCAAACCCCCTCCCCTATTATCGTACTTCATCATGTGCGAGACAGCTCCTTATGCAAAGGTCGAGTGACATTTTTTTATATCTGCCATTACTGATATGTTCCCTTGTGATGTCCTTTGAAGGTTAGTGATGCCACAAATTGGCCCCATTTTTATTTTCGTTCACCCGAAAAAAATAACATTAATCCCATAACTAAGAATTGTGTCGTCGAATAGGCATTTCACTAGGAGAGAATAGTTTAGGGGAATTTGAAATAAGTATGACGTCTGGGAAAACTTCCATAACCGCAATGTAAAAACCTCTACTGCTGGGCATTTCACAAATTATTAACTTAAATTTTTTTATGTACAGTAACAGTTTTACATATGAAATGTAAGAAAATGAACCATTTAAATTCGTTGGCACGTACTGGCAATAACCGTTGACGTTCTATTTGACATTCTTTATAGAATATTGTAAAACTATGTAAATCGAAATTAAATATATGTTACAATCTTATACATTGTTCCGAAAAATTTTCTGCTGTCCACAAAACTTCAAATTGGTCGTAAAACTTGACTTTCAATTACATCAATATCCAAAGAATTTTAGCATTAAAACTATTTATGGTGTTTAAAGTACATTTTTAAATGCAACAGCGTAATAATATAATTTTTTAGATAACTTTTTATGACTGTTAAAATAATAACAAAAAATTTATGGTTTGCAAAAAATTATCTCTAATCAAAATGTTCAACGGAGCAATAGAATTAGTTTTAAAATTTATCACCTCTTCGAGTAATTAAGAAATTTTAAGAATTATTACTCATTAATTAACAATAATTAACATGCTCTTGGATCAATTAAATCAAGTGGGGCACCTAAGAAAAAATTGCAATAAATGGAGTCTCCATTTAATCAAACAAAAACAATAATTGTAGCTTTAAATAATACTTGATCTTAAAGAACGTCATATGTGGGAATTGCTTTTTTCCAGTATAATTAGTTTATTTACCTCTTTTGATCGCATCCTCATAACTAATGCAGCTTTTCGATTCTCTTCCACCCATTTGAGAATAATTGTATAATTCTTGTTTCCGATTAAACCAATAGAAAACCTATCATGTTTTAGTCTTTCTTAAAGGGTTTTTGTAGATTATACTACGCAAATCACAGTGAGTATATGTGAAACAATTATTTTCGTTCTAAAGGGAAAATATTTTACGATAAAAATTAATAACAACACTGCGCGATTGATTAAAAAAAGTGACGTTTCAATGAAAGTGAGGCAGATATTACGCAAATCACTTCACAAAATGTCAAAAATGAACCAAAAGAACTTCAGTGTTTTTAGAGTACCTCGACGAATGGGAAAGTAGAGCTTATGGAAGCTAGTCAAATTAATCAAAACAGACTGTTCAGCTCCAAATTGCATGGAGCGCAAATACATTGAGTACATCGACAGCTGTGTCGAGAACTTTGAAAATTCATCTGCAATTATAATTTTTCATCTTCATTATAGCAACAGTTGAATCGTTTAATATTTTTTATGATATCTTCATCTTCAAAACGCCGCTTTTAATGCCAAAAGTCAGATTTGAACTTTTTCGTCTGCAAAAAAAATTTTCATCTGCACTTCCAGATTATAAATCAATAGTTATAATAGGGTTTAATATATGAATTTTTCCTTGAAATGCGATTGAAAATTCAAAAATCTGGATCACATAATTAATGTTAAATTAACGCTGAACTAATAAGTTAAATTGAAAAAACGCAAGAAAAATCAGTTGCGTACTAACTTATGAGAAATAGTAGTGTGGGAAAGCCTTTTTTCTGGTTTGCTGTAGAAAATTGAAATTTCGTGATATTTTCTCAGATAATTTTCTAGCTTACGAAAAACCATTCGCAAAAAAAAATTCATCAAAATCAAAAATCTTGACCATCGAAGGGAGGTGTGCCACCGGCGATCATTTCAACGATATTATCTTTCACACATAATTGCCATGTGCCAAATAACATGATTCTATAAATAAATCAAAAAATCAAAGCCTTTTTATTACAGTTTTTCATATAAAAGTGAAAATTTCATATTTTGCATGATGCTTGTTTAGGACTAAAGAACCAACCAAAAAAAAATTTTTTATATGCAAGGAAAAAGGATTAAGTATCAAAATAAGTATGAAGGGGTATATTTTATAACCTAATATCAATATCTAAAGTTAAAAAAACAATCGAAGTAAAATAAATCATTTATTTTGAATTGGTTATACTTTTTTGTAACATTTCAATAAATTTTGAGCCCGTGTTTTTGTCCTTAAGAAAATCAAATTGTTTCTGAAATGGTACTGGCAGTCGAATAACTGACGTTGGTCCATCCTGTTTAAAAGAAAAGATTGTGTTAGTGTTATAATTATTTAATTATATCGACCTCTAGGATTTAATTTTTTTTTTAATTTTTTTATAATTTCAGGTCACATTTAATTTATTTTGTTTATGATCTATTACTTGAATGGAAATAAAACTTTTAAAGCTTTGAAAGCTTTCAAAAAAAAAAAAATCTTGGAAATCATGGATATATCGAATTTATGATCAAGATCGGGAACGTCTGTCTTTTTCATTGTTTCCCTGTAATCTATATTTACTCGACATAAGAAGTATCGAACTTTATAGACTTTTTTGTAGAGCGATAGCTTAATTGATTTGTGTGTCACATACAAAAATTGATGCAGTATTTCTCTATGGGCGACCATAATGCAATTTCATAATTTTTTTACTTTCCACAGCAACGGTATCTTAAATAACTCGAGTACGCGTTGACCTAGCGACTTAAATTTTTTTATAAATGAGTTTTTCGAAAATCGTAGTTTTTTATCAATTGTTGGAAAATCAACGCTATAACGAGTACCTCCCATACAATTTTTTTTTTTCAAAATATACTTTTTTTTTGAAAATTTCTCAAAACACATGCGCTCTTGGGAAAAATGAGTGTTAGGAGTGTTAGGAAAAACGGTTCTCGAGATATTTGAAAATATATTATTTTTTACATGTTTTTTCAGAGGAAACTTTTGTTTTAATCACAACTGATACTTTTCTCCCGCTTTTTTTTTTGCCTCGAATGCTGCTTTGACTTGGCACGACTCACAATTTACAACACTTTTTTACAGTAAAAAAATAAAAAATAATTCCTCTGCGAACCGGTTGATAAATTTTTGAAAAAGAATCGCTGGTTATGGGAATAAAATAAATTTTGATTAAAATAGAAAACAAATATTGTTGTCTTAAAATAGAAAACAAATATTGTTGCTGATTTTTTTAATGACATCACATACCTTTAAATTTGATATTTCATGCAAATACACTTCACCATTGAGATCGCAACTTGCAACCGATTCTATTCCGTTTAATGAAAGTTTCGACAATGAAATTACACCAAAAGTATGTGGTTCTAATTTACGAATTACGGGATCATACAGATCTTGATTTGAATCAACTTTAATGGAATTTTGAGAGCTGCAATAAAGTAGTTCACCGGTTTTGGTGCCAATTATAAATTCTGATGGCGAAATCGTAACTATGGAAACCGCTGGTACAAAATATCTCGAAATAAGATTATTGCTGGCACTAAAACTGTAAATCAAAGAATATTTGATTAGCATTTTATATATTATCTTATATTAAAAGTTATTAAAAGCGGAAGACATATTTTTCTATAACAAATTTTTCGAAATATTATAGTCAATGTGCTGTCCATAGGGCTTTAGCCACATATAAAACGGCCGGCCGATCAGCAGTTTTTTTGTTTTTATGTTTTTGGGGTATAAATTTTAACATTTGCCACCAAAAACTCTACAGAAATAGACACAGTTGAGGTTAAACACGAATGATGTTTTCTGCTACCAGCATTGAAAATAACCCCTTTTCACCAGCGGTTTGAAAATTTCCACTTAATCACAAAATAAAGACGAATTTAATTATGATTTGATTGTTTTTCCGTTAATATTGAAATTTCTTCCATTTCTGTGATATTATTTTGTTAAAAATGTTCAGATTTATCCCTAAAAACGTAAAAACAAAAAACTGCTGGCTGCCAACGGTTTTTATATATGGCACCAGCCCAAATCTCATGCTTCTGATGATTTTCAATTTGAAAATGATGTCTTTTGTTTGTTATGTATAAAAACCTTTTTAAAAGGGTTATCCCTTTTTCAGAAGAATCATCCAAAAATCTCCAATGACAAACGATTCCAATATCATGACATGTTAACAATTCGCGATAGTTTACCCAATCCATACTAGAAATTATTCCATTTTCTGTGGTTTTAACGGCCAATAAATTTATTTGTGCGGCTTTTGCGACCCGAAGAGGTTGATACTCCCACAAATATATTTCACCTTCAATAGTTCCACCGGCAAATAAGTATTTATTAAAACTATTTGTGGACAAAATGTTGATATGGCCTTCCAATTTAGCATTTGCTTGTTTTTCAAATCCGGCTTTATTTTTCGTCATGATTTGTGACTTCAACAGATACGCAGTGATTGAATCTCCAGAGTTAGAAGCTACTATTAAGACCGGACTGCCACTAATTTTGTCCAGTAACCAGGTAGTGGCAGACCGAAAGCCATCGAAGCTCGATTGAGAACGATTTGACACATTAAATTCGGGCAATCCTTGTAAGGACTGTAGACTCATATCCACATCCGTATCACTACTCGCTATGGTGCTATTACTCATATATGAATCGTCTATTAACGTGACTCCCTCACTTAATTCAGCCTCAACTAAGGGCAAAATATTCTTGAGCCACGTGGCCAAATGTTCATCAAGGTAAGTTTTATTGTAAGAAACAATTTGCGTTTGAATCTGCGGGATTTTTTTTTATAGATTTATAACGAATCACAAGAATAATCGATAAATTTACCTCGACATCCACTTTTTTATCAATCTGTGAATATTGATGTCTAAGTTCAGGTAAAACTTCCGTCATAGTCCAATTGTTAATATAGATTTTGGACTTATTATCTTGTACCGATGGAAATTCGATAATTTCACAACAAACATCAGTGAATTTCTCCATGATAACAAGTTGCTTTTTTCACAAAGTTTGTTAAAATGGCCACAACAACTGGTTGTTAAGGAAAGTTGTAATAGGTTTTCCTTGCAAATAATGTCTGGGTTGTTATATGTAGAGTAACGGGGCACATTCAGCAAAATCACTTTAATTTTTAAGAGTCAAAAAACCAAAGCACAATAATCAAATTAAAATACTAGGAAGGAACTTGGTAGCAAAGAACTTTGAAAAAATCCCGCCAAATGGGCCCCATAGTTTCCCCGACTCGAGTGATCTTCAATCAAAAAGGGTTTTTAATTTTTTAAGATAAATAAATGTGAAAATGAATGTCTTTCCATATAGTTTTGTTTATTTTTTCGAAATGCGTATAACAAAAAAAAGCAATGTAAAAAGAAAGAAAAATTTTGAAAAAAAGTTAATACAAAATAAGCGTTAAAACAAGTTTTTAAGGATAGATCGCGTTATATTAATTGAGGCGTTAAAAGCTAGAGTGGACCAAGCCACATAATCGAGTTTTTGAAGCTTTTCCAATTTTGTACTATTATCGACTGTAAATTTTTGAAAAAAAAAATGTCTGTGGACTTTATTACTCAATGTTGAAATGTTCTTTTGTGCATCCAAACATTTTTATCTAAAAACTCACTCGCAATAGTGATTCAAACACAAAAAAATTCACGATTTCGACATGTGGCTTTTAACGCCTCAATTTATGTACAGCTCTCTTAGATCAAGTGCTTGTAAAATAATAAATTATTTAAAAAAGCTAAAAACAAAGTTAATTTTTTCAAATAATTTTTTCGAAATAAGATTGTTTGAAAATTCTCAAATAATCTTATGGTCATACGCTAGTTTTATATAGTCACTCTTGTGTCAATGAGGGACAGACGGCTGCAATTCAGTGCGGAACGTCTGGTCACCGTAGTAAAAACAAAATCTACTAATTCCAGTGTACAGAAATATAAAATACTAATAAAAAATCGAACTTATCTTGACATTATACAACATTTTGTCAAATGAATTATATTGTTAAAATTTTCTTTAAATTACATATAAAAAATTTAATAATGAAAAACATTTAGTGTTTATTTTGAGCACAACATGTTATAATTTGGATTTGCTATTTAAATCTAGTTTTGCTGAATTTGATCCTGTTCTGTTGAATTAATTGAAATACTCTTGTAGCTTTCAGCCATGCAGGTACTCTACTGACGACTGGCTCGAATTATGTAGGACCATAATCCGAATTTTACTGAAGAGAATTTTTAACTTTTGATCGGGATGTCTCAAAACTGTCTAGCCGTGTGAGTTTTAATTTTTTTTTAAAATTACTTTTTCAATTATTATTTTTATTTTGATTTGTTAAATCAAATTTTATTTTTAAATGTTTTTCTTTAAATACCAAAACTTTTTCTTAAATTAAATTCTAGTGGATTTGGTAAGACTGCTGCAGTGTTCCCAACTTTCAGCAGTTGTCATTGGGATTTTCTTGAATTTCTCGGGTGTTCTGCGAAACTTTATTATTTCTTGATATTTAAATAAATAATATGCGAATATAAGTATTGTGTGAAAAGCGTGAAAATGGCATCAGCACTTGAACATTATGTGAATCATGTTCGCACACTCAGCGCTTCAGGTACGATGAAAATCAGTTTTTTTTGGAGTCTCGAAGGTGCCCTAACCTTAAATATTTGTTTCTTTCCAACGATTAGGAAATTATCGTGAACTTGTAAAATATTTAAACGATTCCATAGAGCTTCTCACGAAAAACTGGGGCATTCTAGACAATGTTCTGGAGACGCTGGATATTCAGCAGCACTCGCTTGGTGTTCTTTATGTACTTGTTGCTAAATTTGCCAATCTCTCTGTAAGTAACCATTTTTTATTTCTCATTCGCTAGCTTACATTTGATTATCTTTTTGCAGAATTCCGCGGCCGAGGCCGAGACTGTAATCAAGCAGGTTAAAGATTTTATCCTTTTGTGCAATGGAGAACAAGTGAGATTCGCTACACAGATTTGTAAGTTGAACGAAGAAAAGAACTTTAAAATGAGATAATTTAATATGCTTTCTTTTTTAGATTTCGAACTATGTCATTCATTTACGACTTACCTTATGCGGCAGCCAAACTGTATCCGCGGTATTAAAATTCTCTTGCAGGCGGTGGACAAAATCCGCTTGTCTGAATCTCAGCTAACAGCTGTCCATGCTGACCTTTGTCAGCTTAGTTTATATGCGAAAGTTTTTAAGCCCGCTTTAGAAATTCTCGACGTGGATATTACCGCTATCGCAACAACTGAGGTAAAAATTTTTTTTTCACAATCCTAGAATAACAATTAAACCAATTTAATGCCTCATAAAATAGATTCCACAAATTTTATTAACGAAAATTTAATAAACGCCTTGAATAAAACCAATCACTTTCAGATTCTAAGCAAATTTAATAGCTTTTTGTTTGACTTGATATACCGACGGGTCTTTACAATGTAGTTGTACCAAATTTTTTGATATAGAGTTAAAATCGTTTGTAACGGCAAGATTTTTAGGTCCCGGCTGGTGTCTGTGCTTTCTTGTATCAGTTGTAATAGCATATAGGGTTAAAAAAAATGGAAACGTCAATCTCTTATAACGATCAAAGTCGGTATTATAGATACTTTTCGTTTTAATAGCTGAGAAAATACACGAATTTTTGTTAATATTTGTATGGTCCTCAAACAAATGGTGGTATTTTATAACTCTGTATGCTAATTCGACTTCGACTGGTTTTCGCCAAGTTGGTATTTTGTAAGCAAGTTTGCTTCGTTTTCACGAATTTTTGTTAATATTTGTATGGTCCTCAAACAAATGGTGGTATTTTATAACTCTGTATGCTAATTCGACTTCGACTGGTTTTCGCCAAGTTGGTATTTTGTAAGCAAGTTTGCTTCGTTTTTGCCTCGGCCACGCCTCGATTTTTCTCGAATGAAATTTTCTGTTCGCCAACAGTGTACTGGCAACAAAAATTTTAATAGGACAGCCACGGATATGCCGATTCCAATTTTTTTTTATTTTGCTGGTATCTGTGAACAATTGAATTTTTTTGAGAAATTTCATGGAAATCGGTCAATTCAGACTCTAGCTTCAGAGATAATCACAAAACGATATATCCGACAGTGGGTTGAAATGTTTGAAACTCAGTATAATTTTTTATGCCTCTAGAATTTTCTTTCTAGACCATTATTGTAAAAGGAGAATAATAACAAATCGTTAAGGCCAAACTCCATACAGCCGACTTCCTTATCTGACGGAAAAAATCAGAAAGAGATAAACTTTTGTAATTTTCTGTAAGAGTGATTGAATAAAAGCAGCCACAGCTTCCCTATCACATTTAAGGAAATCATGGACTTAATTTCAGCGTTAACCCTTAAAGGCTTGGTGGTACACGCGATGTACCACCTTTTTTGTAACAAATACTGCACGGTGGTATCAAAATTGTACCACCAATTAAACCGTCTTTCATTGCCGTATGATACTTTAAAATGGTACCACTAAAAAAATCAAAAAAAAAATTTTTTTTCGAGTGCAGGAAGGGTGAAAATATTTGCTATTTTTCTGTGCCTCTAAGTGTTAACCTAATAACATCTTCCTATAAGGAAATCGCTTATGTGTGACGGTGTTAAGTGCGATTGCAGATGAAATTGCCACAAATCAAACGAACAAGTTCATATGTTGTTCAAGGGAATCATCTGTTGTTCACCGGAAAATCGGTTGGGGAAATTAGAACTTTTTAGAACTGCAGAAGACGACAAAATTTGTAGGATGATTGCTTTCTCCCTTTCTGTCCAAGCTGTGTTGGCATAAGTGCATCCCATACTTTAAGCAGATGAAAAATTCGGCTGTATGGAGATCGTGCCTTACCTGTTAGGTTACTGCAAATTTAGGTAAACGCAAATGATTGTTGCATCACTTCAATAAATGTCGTCGAAGGGATTAGAGCATTTTGACAAACAAATTGACAAACAGACAAAAACAAGCTAAATAAAAGCTTTTAAAATGACCAAAGATTTTCTTAAAATCAAAGTCCTATTAATATTTGCAGAATAAAAAGACATGCACTGACGCAATAAAGCAACCTATATACAATTTAAATTGAATTACTTAAAACATCAATTACTTAAAAAAATAACGCCATCTAAAGATGATTTTTTGCTTAAAAATTGTGTTTTTTTTTTCAATTCTAGGATGTTCATAATGATGCGAAATATTTCCTTCTTTATTTTTACTATGGTGGTATGATATACACAGCTGTTAAACGTTATGAGAGAGCCCTATATTTCTTTGAAGTCGCTGTTTCTACACCTGCTATGGCCATGTCACACATAATGCTTGAAGCTTACAAAAAATATATTTTGGTGTCTCTAATTCTAAATGGAAAGGTATGGAAAATATGCACACTAAGTGTGAAATTAAGTATGGATAAATCATTTTAATAGATTTCAACGATTCCAAAGTATTCATCACAAGTAATTTCGAGATTTATGAAACCATTAAGCCAAGCTTATCAAGAGTTAGCGAATGCATATGCAACCTCTTCAAGCGATGATGTCCGAAACGTAATTAATAAGTATAGAGATGTGTATGTAAGAGATACTAATATGGGTCTAGTTAAGCAAGTAAGTAGACATAAAAAAAAACGAATTTTACTGTCTAGAAAAGAATGCATTTTCATTAATTTATATAAAAACCATTGAATAATAAATACACTCTACCAGCACGCTTGCATTAATAAGAATTTTATATTTCAGGTTGCAGCGTCATTATATAAAAAAAATATTCAACGTTTAACAAAAACGTTTTTAACACTGTCTTTAGCAGATGTAGCTAGTAGAGTTCAATTGTCAAGCCCTGCCGAAGCAGAGAAATATATTCTTAACATGGTGCGGTGATATTTTTTTTAAATTAATAATTAGAATCTGTATTAACACGAAATATGATTTCTAGATCAAATCAGGTGAAATATACGCATCAATAAACCAAAAAGATGGGATGGTGGTGTTTAAAGATGATCCAGAGAAATATGACTCACCCGAAATGTTTCTTAAAGTTCAAAAAGATATGGCCCGCGTTATGGAATTAAATAAACAAATTAACAGAATGGAGGAAGAGATTATGCTAAACCCAATGGTAAAATTTTAATTACTAATATTATGGAAAAGTTAACAAATTGATTAAAATAATTTCAGTATGTAAAGAAATCAATTGGAAGTCAAGAAGACGATCTAAGTTCTGGGCAACATTCGAAAGGTTATTCAGGGTAATAAAAAATTGCTAAATGTGGTTTTCTTGTAAAATAATGTTAATAAAATTTCGCTTTCTTCTGGAATTTCTAGAGATCCAGCAGATTAATGACGGCTCAAATTAAGTTTATTCGAAAAAATGTTTCATCAATATTTATATCCGATTATTTCCGATTTGTTCAGCTAAAACATTATTCAGTTCAGCCACTTATTGCAAACTAAAATTGAATTTCATAATTTACTTAAAACAAATTATCATATAAATGCAAAATAATCATATTTGCAAAATTGATAAAAACAGACAATTTTGTACAAACTCAGTTTTTTTTCAATAAACATTTGTTTAATTTATAAGGTGTTTGTTTAGTATTACTTGTTTTTTTTTCTAATTTAAATGATATTTTTGTTTAATCTAATTTTAATGTTTTTTTGGTTAAGCATCAGGAAGTTCGGCAACCTCAAAATACTTTTGCTGATTTTTTGTGGAAAAGTAAGTTCATATTATCTTTACAGTAGCTTTCCTGAGGTTTGAAATCCCCTATCCGAAAACCCCTTCTGCTAATTTCCTCGAGATAAAAGAAACGAAGAGATATTTTTGTTATCGCCGCAAGGCCTTTCGTTTCGAATTTTGAAATTCCAACATTAGATTCGGGATCAGCGACCTCAAAAACCCGCTTAATGTAAATTTTCCCGAGAAAAAAAAAAGAAAATAGATTTTCGCGTTATCCTCATATGACCTTTCGTTTCAAATTTTTCATATTCGGGTTCAGCGACCTCAATAAAAGGGTAATTTTTATATGCGAGATAATTTAATTTTTATACTATGTATAGGCCCTATCACAGAATCCGATACGAAGGGATCGAATCGTAAACTCAATGTTGTTGTTAGTGTTTTATACCAACAACAACATTGAGTTTACGATTCGAACCATTCGTATCGGATTCTGTGATAGGGCCTTATATGATATAGCAGTATATTTAGCGTACCGTTTGCAACGCATCGAACATGGGGCTGACAAAAGATTTTGATTTTCGCATGTCCGTCCATCCATCTGTTTGCCTGTCTGTCTGTCCGTGAACTCCATAACTATCAGAAAAATTGAGCTAGAGACTTGAAATTTTGTATTATTACGTTTCTCGTAAATGGCTAGGATAAGTTCTTGAACGGGCCAAATTGCAACATTCCTTCCTCCCACCTCCATACGAAAAAAAAGAGTTTTTTGCAATTTTCTCGAAAACTGTGAGTCATATTGAAAAATGTATAAAGATAAAATGTATTTATAATAGGATTTTACATAACTCATCCATACATGAAAAACCAATCGGACCACTGCCTCCCTCTCCCATACAAATGGAATACTTTTTTCTTGTTTTCTCGATAACTGTGCATCGTATCGAAAAATTTGTGGAGATGAAATGTGTTTAGAATATGATTTTACATAACCGATGTATGGAATGTATGGAACCAAAATCCAACCGGACCACTCCTTTCCCTGGCAATTGTAGCTTTTCTTATGTTTAATTCTTATTATTAGATTTAACCAAAAACGCATAATGCTTTATACAAATTTCAGAAAAATCTATAGAGCCGTTTTCAAGAAAAAATTTAAATACTTAGATGACAATTGGTTCTCATATTATATCATAGGATTTCAACGTCCTGATGCAAAGATTTTTTTTAAACCATAATAGCTAAACTTGAGATATTTTGGCCAAAAGATAGTAAAACATAATTCGTCGGCTAAAAGTTAAATTGTGCTAAGTCCATTTGGTATAATTGTCCAGAAGAGCAATGAAAACCTTGTTAAATCGTTTTAATTCTCTTTCAATAACACTGAGTTGTCTTTAAATGAGAAAAATTGGGCTTAGTTTTCTTTACATGAGACCCTGTTTTCTCTAAATGAAAATTAAAATGATTTAACAAGGTTTTTTATTGCTCTTCTGTCAAATTTGGTATAATGGACTTAGCACAATTTCACTTTTAGCCGACTAATTGATGTTTCATGGTTTTTACTTGACCTTTTTAACAATGAACTCTATTGCTGAGAAATTTCAATAGAGTATAATTGGTGTTGTTTACTGTAAAATATCTATGAAATAAAATTTCTAAAAATCCTAATTTCTTATGTTTAATTCTCTCGACCTTTGATTTTGCGACAAAAAAAAATTTTTTTTGAGGTGGTAAAAAATTAAATTAACAGGAAAAGCAGCACAAACCTTAACCTTGTAGGCTTAACCTTGTAGTAACCCATGAGTTAAAGTCCGCTCGTCAATGGTGATGAGCTCTACTAAACGTTTCATTTAAATCAGTTCCGTAGTACCCGAGTTTCAAGCAAACAGACAGTCAGACAAGCAAGCCTATTTTTTATAAAAGACTACCACCAAATTTGTTATTACTAGCAAACAGTAGAAACCAGAAATATCGGAAACAGGAAATTTATTAAACATCCAATAAAAATTCCTTACAATTGGTTAAAGCAATTAAAAATATACGTAATCATATTTCTCCGCAATTATTTGAAACTGGACTTTTTCGACTTTTCGTACAGCTTGAGTTTGCTCTTTTCTGTAGAATTGGTAAAATTGCAGAAAGAAATTGTTGTATGACTTGAAAGAGTCTGCTTCGGTCTTCTCAACTTTTTCGTGCTTTTGTCCTTAAAAAGAAAATAATTACGTGTTGAGATATTTAGATAAATTATAAGAAAGGTGATTAATAATTTAGAAGGCTTGACATCAATCGGTGATCTATTAAGCGTAAAAAAACGCAAACGAAACCGTTTTTTGCAATTTTCTCAATGTGAGTCATATTGATAAAAATATAAAGTAAAATGTGTTCCGAATAGGACTTTATATAACTCATCCATACATCAAAATCCAAAAACTTTTAAAAAAATAATACTACGTACATATGACGGCAAATCTTCATGACAAGCTGAGTTCAGAGCAGAAGGAATTGATAACTCTGAGCATCTTCTTCGAATTAATCTACAAAATAAACATCTTTATAGAAGATCGGTTGAATTTAAAAATCACTCACCTTAGGTTTATAAAATAATTGTGTTGAAATAATCTTTTGATGTCAATTCTTAATGCTGGATGGTAAGCTAAAGTTTTATTTAAGACATCTAGGCCATTTTCACTTAACATTGATAACAAATTATGAAGACCAATTGGTTTTATTAAAGGAAAGCTAAAACTCGCATTGCTGAAATAAAGAAAATTTGTTTTTAGCCACATTTTCTAATTGATTAGCATTGTAGACTTTCCATAAAATAAGTCACACATCTTTTAGAGTTTTCACCGTAATTTTATTAAAATCAGGGGGTTTAATGTTAAACTCGTAACATTTTTGTATGAGAAATTATACTGCCGATTTCTGCAAACCCGGAGATCGGTCATGGCAAAAAAAATATAAAGTGGCGAGAAGCGATAATGGGTGATGTGAATAAAAAAAGCTTTGCTAAAACTGATGTTTTTTAGCTAATGCAGTCTGTATGCAGTCTGCATTAGCTAAAAAACATCAGTTTTAGCAAAAGCTATTTTTTTTATTCACATCACCTAATATTTAACTCTAAAATATTTTAAGAACCTGCACAAAACCAACTCTCATAGAACCATCCTCCGTTTATGATATCATAACACATTTATCACCAAACAACACCACATGAAATGGTTCCATATAAACATAAGATGTTATGCTCATAGAAAACCGAAACAAGCGAGTAACTTTTACTATTTAGTTCGTTTTTAAACCAATATAAAAAAGCTTTTAAAAACGATGTTTATTAAGAACTAAAAATAATACAAAACAATTCAATAAAACAAAACAATAAATAATATTTTTTTTTTCAATCATTTGGAATACCCCGGAGATTTTGTAACAAAACTCGGAACCCGGAGATTCGTGATTGTAACCCGAAGACTGGGTCAAAACCGCAGATCTAGTCACCCCAGACATCACACTAAGGTATACTCCGCTTCCTCCCGCCTTAAAAGTGTGATGTTTTTCATGAACAACCCTTTTTTTGTAAAACAAGTAAATTTGTACAATGGCGGAACTTCAAAATCTGCTCTTCCTCCCGCGCGATGATCCTTTGAATTTCTCTTTCAACGCCCAAAAATTTAAAGACCACTTTCAGAATATCGAAGATTTATCCGAGAATCTGTTTTAAGAATCGAATTTCGAAGCCCTCAAAACCCTGGGGGCATTTGCGGGGTCTTTCCCCACTTAGTTTCTACGCTGCAGTTGGTGGGATATAAATTACTATTTTTATACCCGTATGGTGAAACCAAAAGGTATATTAGATTTGCCTTACCGTTTGTAACGCCAAGATCCCGTCATCACACACAAAAATGAATTACACCAGTGTGTTTAGAATGATAAAAATAATTAGTGTAGCCCCCATACGAACAAAAACGTTTTTTGCGAATATCTCAAAAACGGTGCATCTTATCAAAAATGTGCAAGAACAAAAGTTATTTAGGATAAGATTCTACATAAAACTCCCATACATCAAAATCCGATTGGAATAAATTTAAAAAAATCTTATTGGAAAGTTTGACTTCAAAGTGGAATTTTGATACAACTGTTCGCCGTTCAATTAAATCACCATACGGGTTTTCAATAATTGCCAGATCGGCAATTATAGCTTTTGTTATGTTTATATGTTATTTTTAAAATCGTTTGACAAAAGCAAATAAGAATAAAATTTTCTATATTTTGTGCTATAGCGGAACTAATTTTTTTCAAGTTTTTTTGTAGATTTTTTTTGTTAATTTTTTTATATTAGTTTATTTTTAATTTGAACAGTTTTTCGGGCTATATTATGTAGGAAATTAATTAACAAAAACCACAACTAATTCTAATGATCAACAAAACATTTTAGAATTTCAATGAAAAAAATGTTTGCTAAAACTTATAAAAAAATGCGAAATCTTAAAGTTCATCTCTTAAATAAGAAATGTACAAACTTGTAATATAAATTCCAAGTGGATTATTTTAAGTTATAATGTATGGAAAAGTTATCTAAAGTCTTATTTCAAACATATTTTGGTTTATTGATACGATGAGCTCTTTTTGGAAAAAATAACAAAAAAGTGAGATGAAAGAAGTGACTTACTTGTGGTATTTCTAATTGTCCACTATGGGCCTTACCAATGACCCGTGACTAACTTAGTAACAGCTTTTGGTGTGTGCGAAACAGGCTATTTGCTTGCTAATTCTAGTAAGTTTTCACACATTTATCACAGCGAATTTAAAACTTATAAAAACTAGGATTTGAACCACACACGCACACACCAAAAGCTGTTACTAAGTTAGTCACGGGTCATTGGTAAGGCCCTATAGTTTTAATTTTATAAATTGACTTACATATGTTTAAACCTTGCTAAAATTGATTTATTTGGCGTTCCCAGTATTTCATGAATTTTATATAATTGATCCAATTTATTGTCACCGGGGAATAATGGCTGCAAGGTTAGCAGTTCATAAAACACACATCCCAGGGACCATATATCCATTTTATGATTGTAATATCCAGATGTCAAAAGGCATTCTGGAGCACGATACCAACGTGTAGATACGTATGGAGTATGTGGAACGTTGAAACTTTTTTCGCATGCGGAACCCATATCTGCTATTTGGACTGATTCGATCTAAAAGCAATTGTTTCAACATGCTCAAGCTATTCAGTTGTAAAATAATATTATTTCATACCTCTCTAACATTTCCATAGCCAGCAGAAAGTTTAATTAATATGTTTTCAGGTTTTATGTCCCGATGGAAAATACCGTTACAGTGTAAATGTTGTACACCGCTAATAATTTGAAAAAATATCGATCTTACTTTTGACTCCGGTATTCCTCGTTTTCGTTGTTTTATATATTCCAACATTGTCATATCCATTAGATTGAAAACTAACGTGATGAAACATGGGAATTTATCACTAAAAACAAATTATTTAAAATTTTCTAATTAATATAAATATTTATTGGGTGAGCTGTACAAAGTAATATCGATTAATCCCATCACATTGGGGTGGTTATCCAGCTTCTCCAAAATCTCTACTTCAGGACAGTTTCGCACTTCCTCTTTACTAAAAAACACACTTTAGTTATATAAATAAGTTAAGATGGTGGCAAAAATTATGAAAAATTGAAGAAATATTATTAATTATTAGTCTTTCAAGATAAATTATAGTTTCCAATCAATAGAAGAATTCATCATTTAGTTTTACAAGTAGTAATAAATTATTCTATGATAAATTTACTTGTTGAAAATTCTTTTCAATCTTTTTCCAGCGTATTTGACTCTTGTTTGTTTATTTTCTATTTTTAGGACTTCGGAGAAAGAACCTTCCCCAATCTTCTCAATTATATCATAGTCTGAAAAAGAAATTGCATTAAAACTTTATCAGATAATCTATTTTGTTGATATCTAGGTTATTGCCTTTTGATAATTTTTTTGAAATACCCAGAGACATATGAATGGAAAGTTTTAGCTGACTTTTCTTAAAATTGCGAACATCAAAAATATCAATACTGGAATTTTATTTTGACGTCTGTTCAAAATTTTTGACATTTGAAAAAATGATAATGCAAAGCCTTTTAAATAAGTAAGCGTACAAAAAAATTAAAATTTCAATGTAAAACAAAGTGGATCTTATTTTTAAAAAAACTTATGAAATTTGTATTGAAAGATTATTAAATTAAATGTTCCTAAAACCAGGGATGGTAAACGAAAAAAAAATCGTAACGTTATACATTTCGTTATTTTGTAACGATAAAAAATTTCATTTCGTTACGTTATAACGTTATTTCGTTACACAATGTATTGAAACTGAAACTAAACAAATTGCACTTTAATAAAAGTGTAGGGTCGGGCAGGGTCAAGTGGTCCGTAGGGAGGAGTGGTCCACCATCATTTTTGTTAGTAATAATGACATTAGAACAGAATATGCAACTCTCATCGGTTGCTCTTTATGACAGCTTGTTTTTTATTAGTCGTTGAAGTGTGCAGACGTATATTTACAAATTCTCACAGACCAGTGCCAAAAAAACATTATGAAAAGTTTTCGCAAGTATTCACATTCAACAACATTTTGACGAATTCTTCATTAATTTCAATAAGCTAATTAATCTAAAATGTTGTTTACATTATGAACTTTGTAAATCCACCGAATTTCTGAATTTTTTCCCACAATTGTTGAAGCTGCGTCATTCCGTACAAAATAGCGTCGATAGGAAGAAGTAGCTTACGTCTGGTAGGGTGAAGTGGTCCACCCTGTAAATGTCATATTTCATGTTTTCAAGTTTTTTATGAGTTATTTTGAGTGTTACAAATCGTGGCCGAAAATCGATGCGAAGCTCGATTATAACTCTCCCGAAAATCGAGCTGAATTAGAGTAGCAGAACAAGCCACCGGAAAACGACGCTTAACAACTACACCGAAGAAACCAAAACAGACCAAACGTTCATATCTGAGAGATGCTGTCTCCACCGGACATTTCAATGGTGGGCTATGAAAAAAAATTTTGTCTGATCGAGACGAGGTTTAATCAAAGATTAGGTAAATAAAGATAGGACACCTAGAACACATTCTGGGGGCCCAAAATTCCTCCTGCGGGAATGAAATTTTTCCTGATATTTTGACGCTCGACTGTCAAAAAATCAATAAAAATATTTAAATTGCACGTGTTGCTTGATTGAGAAATTTACAGTATTTTCCATAAAACGGGAAGCCATACTGGGACCACAACTAACTATAAACCATTCCCGAGATCTAACAAACATATGTTGTGAATATGAAGTCAATCGGTCGAGTGGTTTGGTTATGATGCCAAAGAATTTTCAGTGGTTCGAACGCATAAAGAATTTTATAATATATTTAATAATATTATTATATGACCTGGATTTTCCTCAATTTTTTTTTAAATTAACTTTTTGCTCGGTAAACTGAACAACAGCATATTTCGTCACTGCCAATGTTAATTTCTCTGCATTTTGCTCTTAGATTGATAAATAAGGGAGGCAGCAATTTTTAAACTAAGATGATTATAAGTTAACTCATAGGAAATACTAATAGCAAGTTGTAGCAATTTTCTTGATAACTTGTAGGTAGTAATTAAGATTATAATTTAATTGAATTGAGATCAGAGGAATTAATTAAGGGTATACAAATATTCGTAAAATATTAACCTTATTTGATTGGTTTGATTGTAAAACACAAATCGACACAAACACACAAGTGTTTATCATTGGCTGAAATCAATTGATCATTTTTTTCCATGAAATTGATTATAGGTATGCATTCATGATGAGTTCAGAATTTGGCGATTTCATGAAGTGGGTATAAATTGAAGTGTGTTCATATACCAAAGACAAAGTATTGCTATGTAATAAATTAATAAATATACATATGTTTATGCTGAAATGTAAATTTTCGTCTTCTAGGTAAATTTCCTATTATATTTTGTGAAAATTCATCAAAATACATGCGAATAGGTTTCATATTTCCCGGAGGCTTCACTTTATTAATAGCACACATGGGGTGGCTTTATTGACTGTTGATGTATTTTGTGCAGAAATTGCGCTTAGTGTCGTCTGCCAGGTTAAGGAGTGGAATCACTAAAATTTCCACGAGGACAAGTTTGTAAATTCATTAATCATTTCCTCGTAGAATAAATTGATCAGTACATATTTAATTAATGACTATTAAACGACTCCTAGTTTTAAGTTCCATTGATGGATCGTAATCAATTATAATTTTGACTTCTTTTCCTCTACATTTTGTTTATTTTTTGAGTAGGTGTACAAAACAACTAATTTTGACAAACATTTGACTATAGGAATTTCAAAAAAAAACTCTTTCATATGTTTTTTCAAAAAAAATGTAGGAATTGATCAGCTGTGGTTAACGTTCAAAATTGAGCCCAAAACGACGTTAAAGTGAATTTTCAACTCCATAAAAAAGGAATGTCAAAATAACTCCGCGCTATGGTGTTAAACTTATTCTCATAATAACACTGCGAGGTACTTACTTTTAGCTATATTTTGAGGCGGTGTTATTTCGTCCCTGGGGGGTTTTTTTTGAGTGTAGCTGCGCAGAGGAAAGTAAAAAAAATTGGTATGAGCAATATAAGTTAAGTGTACATAATTCGGCTCGCTGTTTTGAAGCTAAGAGATTAGAAGTTAGGTGTTATGCCTACCTCCAAACTTTAGAGAAATCTTAAATTACAGCTCTTTTTGCACCAAATATTAAGTTAATCGGATGAAAATTTCCGAAGTTATGCGGCTTTAAAGTCATGTGCAGTCGGATTTGAAGTAAGTACCTACGGAATAACTTAAAATTCCAAGCGATTTTCTCAAAACATTTCCAAAATTGGTGGCAGCGATTACTCAATAAACATTTCGTTGAAATTTTCATAGTTATTACACGCTGGTTTCTCTAGTCCTGATGTTAAGAAGTCGGTAAGGATAATGGAACGTCCTGTGAAGATAACGTGTTTATCCTTTTCTTCAAATTTTCCAGAAAAGTTTTTCGGGGTCGATGAATACGGTTTTGGAGTCAAAAAGCATAGAATAAGGAATATATAGAAAAAACTCTGCCGAACAAATTTCCCCTACGAAGGGGGGGGGGGGGGGAGGGAATGTCCCTATCATTCACTAGCTACGGCCTAAAAGCAGGGAACAACCATTATATAGAATGGAAAGTAAGGCCTTTCCTCGTTAACTTCCACTAGAGTAAGCACTACACTATAGAAATCGGGTTTTTTATCTCACTTCCCCTTTCTGCTGTCATACACTCGACAAAAAAAATCAAATAGAAAAACCTGTTACAATACATACACAAAAGTGCTGGCACTTTTGTTTACATTTTGCATGACATTTCATTGCACCGATTGATTTTGGTGTGTTTTGGTGGATAATGCACATTTTAGCGTGTTAACATTTCATAATTTCACATCAAAATGAATAAAGCACAAATTCACCACTGTTTAGTGAAGGAATGTTCCGCTAATTCCATTAAAAACCCAAATAGAAAGTTTTTCCGAGTCCCATCAACAACAGAAAGGTAAAGTATAACGAAAGATCGACAGAATTGCACATGAACGGGCCTTAAAACAATTGAAAACTAAAACTAAATTAAATTTAACACCTTTCAACACATTAGAACATCGCTAATATTTAATGGAAATATCAAATTATCCATAAAACATTTCCATTACCGGGTTTTGTTTTGATTTGTTTTCATTTCAAGTGACAGATGGGAATCCATATTGCCACACACCACCAAATCGCTCAGTGTTCATGTACACTGTCATGTAACAGCTATAGAAATCCTCGGATGTACGCTCCCAACACAAAAAATTTTGTTAGAGCTTTCCATTCTATATAATGGCTGTTCCCTGCTAAAAGTTAATTACTTTTAGACTAGGGAGCACGAAGCAGAGAGAACATTTCCTAATCATTTTCGTCGTATCTATTCAATGAGATGGAGGAATCGAATGGATAATTTTTTCCGTGTTACATCGGATCCTCTTGCTTTATCTCACAGTGGAAAAATTTTCTCTAAAAATTTGTTCTAAGAGTTTATTCTCTAGATTATTTGTTCTCTGCAAAAAGTCCGTAAGAATATCTCAAAAGTAAGGGTATATATTCCAAGACTAAAAATGATAAACAAGCGTGGGGAAATACAGGCTTCATTTTGGATTTTTAGCCATATTAATCAAATAGAAAATGACTAAAATGGGTAAAATAAAATAAAATTAAAAAAAGCTTTTATTTAAAAAAAAATGATAATGCACTAAAAAGAGAAAAAAAATAGGCACTGTGTATCATAAATAAAAACGAGGTAAAGCATAACAATAAAATAAAATAAATATTTATCTCGCTTTCATTTCTGATACACAGGGTTCAAAAAATATTTTTTTTAATTTTTAGTGCATTTTTTTAAAATAACAGCTTTTTAACATTTTTTTACTCGTTTATTTAACATGGATTAACCATGTTAAATAAATGGGAGACTTACTACATGTTTCTGAATACCGAAAATATATTATAGATTAATGATTTTTAACCCTTTATTGATTTAAATTTTTCTGATAATTAACTTTCTTAACATCTTAACATCTTTAAATGGTACATTACCCTTGGAGCACAATGAAAGCAACTATGCCGCAACTAACCTCTGGAGCCCAATGAACGCAACGCGAACGCAACTAAAACGCAGAAACTGTCATGCAGCGCAACATTTCAGCGGCAGAGCCCAATGGCATCTCGTGAAGTAGTACAAGTGACATAATATAAAGTGGTATAAAATTGGCAAAATCACAAAAATGGATAATTTTGAAGCGATAATTTGCTTTGTTGGTCTTTATCTTTGTTATTTGTATGTTATTGCAGTAAGGCTATCAATTTTTCTTCGAACGACATTTCCATAACCTCACTTTATGAACTGTCAACGCAAAATTCTGCGGCAAAGTTAGAAGTTTGCTAACTTTTGCGTTGTAGGTGCGTTCACTGTGCTCACTTCGAATGATTTCTATGGAACAAACTTGTAAGTGACAGTTTCTGCGTTCGCGTTGCGTTCATTGGGCTCCAGGCATAAGAACGCTGTGAACTGTCACGCGAATAGAACCGTCTAAATAAAAAGAAAAAAAAAGACAATATTGGGTGTGTCCAGTGAATTTAACAGCTCCGCAGCAATCTTTTCCCCTATTTTCATGTTTGAGGTACATTTTTGTATCTGCGGCTGCATTTCGTGTATAAAATCGCATTTCTTTAATTGATTTTTCCTCGAACAACATTTTGATTGGCACTGCATCACTGTCAACGCAGACTTGCTGCGTTAAAGTTCAAAGTTTGCCAACTTTTGCTTCCATGGTTGCGTTCAATGCGTGCTCACTGTGCTCACTTCAAGACATTTCTGTGAAACAAAGTCGTAAGTGACATTTGGATGCGCGATGGTTGCGGCATGGTTGCGTTTATTGGGCTGCATGGGTTAAAATGCAAATTTTGAAAGGTTTTTAAAAATTTACTGTTATTTTAACAGCACATAATTGCAGGCGTATTTGTTAATAAATGCAAACCAATTCCAAGTTCAAATATTTGCTATCATATGAATAAAATACTCACTGTATAATTTAAGGTTAGAACAACTTTTTCCGGATTAAATTCGCATGACCGATCAGAACTTCCTATTTTATTCTTGCTGGTGAATCAAAATACCAAATCGATGTGGATGGGAACGGGAGATGTTGCGGGGGATTTATACTAAAGCTCCATGTTGTTATCCAGCACATTCAATAGTGCTGTGAGTTCAAGTTTATCATTAGATATACCGGTTCCATGTTCCATGTGGACTTTGAGTAGACTTCGAACAAATCGCCCGCAACAGTACTTGATCCAACCTCGTGCAGTTCAGTTTGGAGTTTATCTTCTGTGCGGTTTACGGTTCGGTTGTTCCGGCGGTGGTTGATAAACAAGAAATCATCCAAGTTGGTAAAAAACCGGTTGTAAGACATTTAAATGCAAAAGAAGACGAAGGCCACAAAAAATCCCCAAAAATTGTTACCAAATATTAGTGCGTGATTTTTGCCATTTGCCAATAAAAAAAAAATAAGAGATGATCTATTAGTGATTCATTCAAGTGTGTTTGATAAATAATAATTTGAATATTTCCAACAACAATTGTGTGAACATAGTCAATGAAACAATAATAAATACATTGCTTTGTAATCTTTTAACAAAAGTCTAACAGCATTTTTTTAATGATAAATATACTGGCATTGTATGATATTGAAGTGACGCCTCGTCTTTAGGGGCAAGTTTTAAAATTTCAGTATTTTAGATGGTCTTTAAAACAGGTTTCTTGGGTTGTTTTTAACACCGTTCGAATTGTGATAACCACATTTTTGCAAGTTTAATTGGAGTACGTGTGCGCTAGTATCTTGTTGCAGGAGAATTTCCCGTACCGAAATTAATCATTTTATTAAAGGTAGGAAGTGTAGAAATTGCCAATCAATTCATAATTTACTGGCTATAATTTGCGTATCACTTATAATTTATCAGACTTTATTTTATCAGTAATTTGTGGAATCAAATTTGATAAAGTATCGTCAATATATGATATTTATTTATATATTACTGGTTGAGTATTTAATTGTGATATTATTTTTACTTTTTTATGTTTACTTTGATATTTTTGAGAGAGCTAGAAAAATATTAATATTCATATTTTATTGGTTTTTTTATATCAAGAGTTTAAATTCAATTTCTCAGCAATTAAAAAAACCCTGAAAGTATTTAAAATTTTTCATGGTTTTTCTAGTATTTTTGCATGTTTCCAGAAAATTTATATAATTTATTACCTTTTTTGTGGAAAATCCGAACCTGCTATTTCATTATTGCTGATTTCTATCTAAAAAAAAGTTGCAAGATAACAAAACAATCATTACGATTCTACTGACATACATAGTTGCTTTGATTGGAATTTTTTATTCATTTTCCATCACAATTTTCTTAATTAATTGCGTTAAACTCGCTTTGCATCAATGATACATCAAACAATATTTACACCTTGTAGATTAAATCACGCTAGTTGTTTTTTGTTAGTTTTGCAATGGTTTTGTTAATTTTTGTTAATCTGTAAATTTTAATGTCAAAGCATTTTTTTATGTTTAAATTCTCGTTAAGAACTAAGAAACATTTTAAATATTTGAAGAAGGTACAAAATGCAATTCAGAGTCAATCCCAAAGAATTTATCTTATCAATTGTGATTATTATCTAACATCCGTGAAATGTTCGTGTCCGTTGTTTGGGAAAAAAGTTAATTAGTTGGCAAGTTTCGTTAATTGCGTCATGTTTAGGCTGTAATATTAGAAATGTCATCAATGCTTGTAAACGATTAAATAGATCTATAAGTAAAATAAATATACAGCAGACTGGCAGACAGTTTATTGTTTTGTTCAATAATAAAATAAAAAAATGACTAAAAAATAAATTGTAAGATACCCGTATGATGAAACCAAAGGGTATATTAAATTTGCCTTACCGTTTGTAACGCCAAGAGTTGAATTTAGCATGTCCGTCCGTCCGTATGTCCGTCCGCCTGTCCGTGTATGGCGCGGATTGCGGGCGCACGGATTGAGCTAGAGACTTGAAATTTTACGCAGATTCGTTTTTCGTAAGATGCGAGGCTAAGTTCGTAAATGGGCAAAAATGGACCATTAGGGGGGGTACTCCCCATACGAACGAAAACGTTTTTTGCAAATATCTCAAAAACTGTGCGTCTTATCAAAAAAGTGCAAGAAAAGTTATTTAGGATATGATTCTACATAAAACTCCCATACATCAAAATCCGATTGGAATAAATTTAAAAAAATCTTTTTGAAAAGTTTGACTCAGTGTTGTGCCGCGTAGTCTACGTAATGTAGACTACACGTTATGTAGACTACACCATTGTCTACGCGTAGACTATTACTGTAGACAATGGTCTATTCTCTACGCTTAGACAATGTAGACAATCTGATTTAGTTTTAAAATCTCATTTTCTTCATATTCTGAGTCGTTCCATTTTCCATGAAAAATCATTGCGACTAAGATGGCAGCTGACCAATCCCCCTGTAATTCCCCGCTAAAAACGAGCTTATATCAATGAAACTAGAGCAAATTACCTTTCCAATGCAGGTAGAACGAAAGTGAAACCTCAACTGGTTCAAAAGTTAGCCCGGGGCATAAAAATCGTCAAATCCTGCATGGTTCTTTAACTCTTTAGGGACACCAGCGCCTCGCCATTTCTTGTAATTGGCCATTTCCTATATAGTATAGTATTGGATATATGACTCACTGATGACTTTGTTTTGACAGATATGAGAAAGTCTACATTGTCTACGCAAAGTCGACATTGTCTACGCCAAATCTATTGTCTACGCTATCGTCTACACTGAAGTGTAGACAATTAAAATCTACGCGTAGAGGACCAACACTGGTTTGACTTCAAAGTGGAATTTTGATATATTACAATTGTTCGCCGTTCATTTAAACTTCGAACAATGCCATATCACCATACGGGTTTTCAATAATTGCCAGATTGGCAAGTATAGCTTTTGTTATGTTTCTAATCTGTAATTTAACGGAAACAATGGCTACATTGAATCATTTCTTATTTTAAAAGTATTTCAATTACATATTAACACCTTGGACAAGATTACTCAATATAGAAATTCCGTTTGTTCGTAGGAAAAGGTAATTGCTGATTATATCATATTTTAAAATCTAATACTAATGTTTTTTAATGGTCTTTAATTATTTAGTCTTCTCAATTTAGCATTTCTTTCTCAGTAAAAGTTATTAAACGACGAACATCTTAACTCTACAGCACATACTGTATCACTGGTGATATATCTTGTTTTTTTCCTTTTCCAGAACATAACTTTTATTTTTTCAGAGAAATGTGTTTGTGAACAAACTTTTCGCACTACTGGTAAACGCGGAATATTTGTTAAATCAAATCCCAGTTCTAAAAAAGCTTTGGGACGTATTCATGGTCGTTTATAAACACTGTTTTTCGTTAATATGAGCTTAAACTGACAGTTTGCTATGGTTTTCTGTCAGTTTAAACTCATATTAAAGAAAAACGGTGTTTATAAACGACTATGAATACACACCTGTGTTTTTTTTTGTCTGCATGGCATATTTTAAAAGACATAACTTCATGGTCACGTTATTACTGGTGTGTTTGTTTTGACAGGTATGCGAAAGTCTACCTTGTCTACGCTAGTCTACATTGTCTACGCTAAAATCTACAGTGTCTACGCTAAAGTCTACATTGTCTACGCTAAAGTCTACATTGTCTACACCAAATCTGTTGTCTACGCCATTGTCTATTCTAAGCGAATTATAGAGTTGGACTGCGTTCTTTTAATGTCCGCGGTTGAGTCGTTCGGAAATACAAACGATTAACACAAAGTAATCTTTACTCGCTGTCTAAAATGTCAAAGTTGAGCTGTCAAAGTCAACTCTTTCAGCTCTGCTCGAGAGCTGTTGAGAAAAATAAACCTTTCTCGGGCATTTCAGAACCGCACTGCCAAGATGCATACTTTTTTATTTAGACTCTTGTACTAAACGTTATGAATGAAATCTGAAATACCGGAGTAAAGTTTATTTTATTTTCAACTTTGGCAATCAGCTATTTGAACTTTGGCAAACCCAACCGTAACTTTACTCGAGCATAAAAAAAACGCTCCCCTGATTAATCTTTGCGTTTCTCATTTTAAGGTTTGCTATTTAACTAATATCAAATATTTGTTTGTGCTACACGGGTATATTGTTGATCAATATTTACTTAAATAAATATGTACTGTCAATTTTCATAGGAAACTTCACAAAAAAACACCCATAAGTGGTTTATCATATAAGGTCGCAAATCTTTTGCTTAACTGGTTGTTTATTTTTCTCACCTTATTTATGCATATTCAATGTGAGTTTGTATGGCAGTATAACTTTCAAGAAATGACACTAATTCTTATGAGATTGGAGATAAAATGATGCTTTTCTTGGTTAGTGCTTAATTAATTATAATGCTTACAAATTTCCTTGTAATTCGATATTATTGCCAATTTACTCTCGGTATCGTTAGGTGTTTTATAACAACAAAAGAGGTTGAACTTAACAACATTGGATAATCTTTTCCCATAATTATGCCAGCAAGTATTAATATTATGAAAATTCCATGATTATGAATGGCATTTGCTGTTCCATATCATCCTACAAAAACATTTTAATCACTTCAATGAGACGAAATTTTACAACGATATACGATAATAATTATTACTTTTGTACGAGAATATGAATTGCATTTAGGTCGTTGTATTTCATCCATCATCACCGGAACTGTAAGATATTTATATCAAATATCGTTTATGAGTAATAAGATTATCTTCACATTGCAGCAATTTCATACCTAAAACAAACAAAAGAGATTATTTATGAGTGGAAAAACATACATTTTTTGTGAATTTATGTAAAACTTACAATTCAAATGATTTTGATTCAGAATATTTTGCGGTTAAATGACTCACTTATAATTAATGGTAAACTATTCGTTTTAATCGTAACGTATTTCAGAATAAAGTTCAATATGACAAATTATGGACCACAAGCATCGAAACGTTCGAAGGAAACAAGAATAATTTTTTTAGTCATAAGTAGGGCCCGGATTATATGCATTTATTATTGCAAAAATATGCAGTTATATATGCAATAAAAAAGTTCAAAATATGCAAGTAAATATGCAATAAAAAAGTTCAAAATATGCATATAAAAATTTTAAATTTGTAAGGATTTAATAATTTTGTAAACTTTATTAAAACAAAAAAAGAAACAAATAACTTAAATTAACTTCACATTTCAGAAGTAGAAAAAAAATAAAGTAAAAAAAATAATTCTAAATTCAAAAAAATTCAATCACAATTTCGGAGGTAAAAAACATTATTGACTGACTATTGTTGGCTATAATTATAATTAGATATAATAAAATATTTTAAATGTTCAAAAGAAAAGGACTGTCTGTTTGGTCGTAAAATACTCTTATAAATAGAAAACGACCTTTCAATATCACAAGACTTCAAAAGCTAGTCACATCGGTGACACTTTTTTTTCTCAAAACTCAATTTCTGTAACGATAGAGTTGTCCCCTCTTAATATAGCTTCCACTTTTTTTAGGACTTCAAGATTCTTATTTTTTTCCAAAGTGGTTAGCATTTTCATTTTAATTAAATCGGCTTTATTCCCAGAAATGCTTTCAATTTTGGAAAAAATGTTTTGTAGAATTGGTAAGGATTCGGTTAATAGTAAACCACGCGTTTCCATTTTTTCAATAGCTTGCGGTAAAAATCCATAGTTTGAATTTATATAAATTAAGTCATTTTTTGTATTGGGTTGCGACAACAGCTCTTTGCAAATTTTTATAGAAGTGGCTTCGTCTTCGTCCAACTTATTTATGACTTCAATGAATTCATTATAATATGGGCAATAATAAATAGCGGCATTCAGCCATATTCCCCACCTACACTGTAGAAAATGAATTTGAATTTAAACCGAAAAATGGGGTAAAAACGGGGTAAATTTGCAAAAACGTCGTAAATTTCGAAAAAAAATCAGAATTTAGCTCGCACACCATTTAAGTTGTAAAATCACCCAAAAAACATTAATATTACACTAGAAATAGGGTAATTTTAAACCTTGCGTAAAATTTCGACCAATATTCGTATTTTTACTCTCATTTTGGTGTAAAAACACGCTCGCAGGGTATTTTTGCATTATTGTGCGGACAATTTAACCTTAACCTTATAATTCGCATAAGGTTTGTGGCATCGGAGTATAAATACTCGAATCGATTTTTACTCTACCAAAATCGTGTGTGGCGCCTGCCACATGACAGACATGCCCGGGAAATTTGGATGTGAAAACATCCGCAAAAATAATATATTATTATTTTTTTTCAGACCGTATAAGCCGAGAAATTCTAATACCATTTTCGGTGTAATTTTAAACAAAAAATGTCGTAAAATTACACCTTTAAGACGCGATTTTGCTACCAAATAGGAGGAAAATTACAACAAAAATGTGGTAATTTTAAACATCCATGTCGTAAAATTACACCCGTATTGCACTTTTACTTCTTATTTAGCTTAAAGTTCCCCCGTAAAAGAGGCTTTTGTACGCCACAAAATGAGCAAAAATGCATAGCTTTTAAGCCATTACGACTCGGTGTAATTTTACCCCTATTATCGTAGGAAAATGGTTTCCTACGATAATAGGGGTAAAATTACAATAAAATTTTCTAGAGTGTAGTTATTACGGGCTGAGGAGGAAGTGGAATATTAGGAGCTGTTTGTTTAAAAATTTGTATTCTTGACGGTGCTTTTAGAAACACTTTTTTTCCGTTGGACACCAACCGGTCAATATTTACAAACATTATCCGAATTTGTTCCGCAACACGGTGCAATCCGTGAGCAATACACGTGATGTGTATAATTTTCGGATATAACTCAGACAATCCTTTCCCAGCTTTGACCATATATTTTCAAATACTTAAAATATGCACTTAATATGCATGTATATGCTTTTACATGCATTTATATGTTTTTATGCATTTATGCAACATAATGGTAAATATGCATTTATATGCAAAGAAAAATTGGTTTTTTTGGATCTGAAACCCGCAAATCATATAAGTAACTCATAATAAATGCGAAATGCAGCAAAAAAAAATCTATGCATTTATGCAAAATCCGGGCCCTAGTCATAAGTAATGTTGGGAATTCACGTTCAATTATGAACAAAAAGTATAAATTCAAAGTTATTATCAAATGTTATCAAGTTCAAAAATTTCATGACGGTTTCAGAGAGCGGGAAGAGGAGAAGTTCGAAATAACTTGTTGCCTGAACTTTATTGTTTCTTATTCTTAATTAAAATTCCGGGTCGTATGAAATTTTATTCAAACCTTGTCACGTTATGCTGTAATATACAAATAAAAAACTTAGATTTGTGTCTCAATTATTTTTGGAAATTTCAAGAGATGAAAAATCAACAAAAATAAGTTTTTTTAGGGATATTTGCTTTGGAGCAGCATGTGATTTTTATTGAAACAATTATTTGATTCTTTTCTTTTTTAAAAGCTTTGTTTTAGCTTGCCTTCGTGTCTCTCTGTCTGTCTGTTTGTCTGTCTGTTTGTCTGTCTGTTTGTCTGTCTGTTTGTCTGTCTGTTTGTCTGTCTGTTTGTCTGTCTGTTTGTCTGTCTGTTTGTCTGTCTGTTTGTCTGTCTGTTTGTCCGTCTGTTTGTCTGTCTGTTTGTCTGTCTGTTTGTCTGTCTGTTTGTCTGTCTGTTTGTCTGTCTGTTTGTCTGTCTGTTTGTCTGTCTGTTTGTCTGTCTGTTTGTATGTCTGTTTGTCTGTCTGTTTGTCTGTCTGTTTGTCTGTCTGTTTGTCTGTCTGTTTGTCTGTCTGTTTGTCTGTCTGTTTGTCTGTCTGTTTGTCTGTCTGTTTGTCTGTCTGTTTGTCTGTCTGTTTGTCTGTCTGTTTGTCTGTCTGTTTGTCTGTCTGTTTGTCTGTCTGTTTGTCTGTCTGTTTGTCTGTCTGTTTGTCTGTCTGTTTGTCTGTCTGTTTGTATGTCTGTTTGTCTGTCTGTTTGTCTGTCTGTTTGTCTGTCTGTTTGTCTGTCTGTTTGTCTGTCTGTTTGTCTGTCTGTTTGTCTGTCTGTTTGTCTGTCTGTTTGTCTGTCTGTTTGTCTGTCTGTTTGTCTGTCTGTTTGTCTGTCTGTTTGTCTGTCTGTTTGTCTGTCTGTTTGTCGGTCTGTTTGTCTGTCTGTTTGTCTGTCTGTTTGTCTGTCTGTTTGTCTGTCTGTTTGTCTGTCTGTTTGTCTGTCTGTTTGTCTGTCTGTTTGTCTGTCTGTTTGTCTGTCTGTTTGTCTGTCTGTTTTTCTGTCTGTTTGTCTGTCTGTTTGTCTGTCTGTTTGTCTGTCTGTTTGTCTGTCTGTTTGTCTGTCTGTTTGTCTGTCTGTTTGTCTGTCTGTTTGTCTGTCTGTTTGTCTGTCTGTTTGTCTGTCTGTTTGTCTGTCTGTTTGTCTGTCTGTTTGTCTGTCTGTTTGTCTGTCTGTTTGTCTGTCTGTTTGTCTGTCTGTTTGTCTGTCTGTTTGTCTGTCTGTCTGTCAGGATGAAATCTTGCAATCTTATTTTGCAATCAAATACACGGAAAAAAATCCTGGAGTATTTTCAATCCAAAAGTTATGTTGTCGAAATCTTAATACAATTTTGGATTGGAATTTAATACATGCCAATGATTTTTAGTCTTTATTTTTTTAAATATTTTAGTCTTTTTTGCGTTCTTATTTTAATCATTTTTTATAGTGTATTGAACTTAAATACTTTTAATATTAATGTCTACAATTTAATCAAAATAGTAGTTTTTAATACTAAATTGAACCAAAAATAAATTTAAAAAAATTCTAATCCATACTTTTGGAGGATTTTTGGCCGTGTACGTAACTCCGGTGACAATACAACATTTCCTCTACTTCGTTCTTGTAAGGATAACGGATAGTCCTGTAATGATAACGTGATTATCCTTTTCCTCAAATTTTCCACGAAAAAAATCTATTCTAGCGGTTTTTGGGGTCGGTGATTCCGATTTTGATATTAAGTAGGTAGTCTATAAAGATAACGAAAGATCCTGTCAGGATAACTTGATTATCCTTTTGCTCAAATTTTCCGGAAAAACCCTCATCTGTCGCTTTTTGGGGCCGCTGAATCCGATTCTGGCATTAAAAGTCCGTAGGGATAACGGAAGGTCCTGTAAGTATAACTTGATTATCCTTTTGCTCAAATTTTCCGCGAAAAATCGCATTTGGAGGTTTTTTGGGGTCACTGAATCCGATTCTCTCGTTAAGAAGTCTGTAACAATGACGGAAGGCCTTATTAGGATAATGCGCTTATCGTTTTCCTCAAATTTCCCGGAAAGAAAATCTCATCTGCGGCTTTTAGTGTCGGTTAATCGAAATATGACGATATAAAGTTCGTAAGGACATATCAAAGGCATATTCGAAGACTAAAAAGTGTATATAAGCGTAGCTTAAGACAGGCGCCATTTTGGATTTTTTGTCATACTAATCAAATATAAAATCACTAAAAAACGAAAAAAAAAAATCAAAAATTTTTTTCAAAAGCTCTTACTTTAAAAAAAAATGTACTATTATACTAAAAACGAATACATAATTTTTTGGGCGCTGTGTGTCAAAAATAAAAACGAGGTGAAAGCATAAAAATAAAATAACATAAATAATTATCTCGCTTTTATTTTTGATACACATCACGCAAAAAAATATTTTTTTCCTTTTTCGTACATTTTTTTTTCAAATAAAAGCTCTTTAAAATTTTTTTTTGCAAGATTAATTAGACGTGTAGTCATATTTGTTTACTATTCGCATCATTTTCGACCAGAGCATCTAATTTATGTCTTAAAAAGAAATTACAAGTCAATCAACAAACAAAAAGCTTTGGTTTTTCACTAAATTAAAAATTTAGCAAAAATTATTTCTGCAAAGTTCATCCATTAGCACGATTCTATTTTATAAAATGACACTTAAATTTTTTTATGAATGAACATATCATAAAATGCTCTATCGATTGTCGTGCAAAAAGTTTTATTTAACCAGAAACCTAATATTTTAATTCAATTAGTAAAATGTTGAATTCTTATTGAAACGCTACCGAAGCATGCAACCCAAACATCTAACTTATCGTCAAATGCAATTAAATGGAAGTTACAAAATTAAATAAATTTTCATTACTAACTTTTATTTGCTCGTTGTGTTTAATATTTTTACGTTTTATTTGTTATGCTTTTGGTCTAATTACGGATGTCCTCCTGTAATACGCGATGTTCGGTGATACTTTTATTTAGAATTGGGTCAAGATTTAATAAGCTTTAATGTAGCTGAAAGAAACACCAAATTATTTACAAGATTAATTACTTATCTATTATCTGCGCTTGTAATTAGATTAACTTTATTATATCTATTTGTAAATATGTATGCAAAATTAGATCTTTTGATGTTCTTATGGGCCAAATGTGTTGAACAGGGCCGGGTAACGAGGATTATTATGAAATCCTAAAAGGAAATCTTTACAGCTGGTTTACATAAATAGAGATTACTTTGTAATAAATATTTATCACATACAGCTTAACACACATTATTGTATTTTCGTGATTGTTAATCCTGGTGACACTGATTTCGGAAGTCAATTTCGGTTGTTACTACGACGCCAAATACCTAATTTTAGATAATTTTTTTAAAGTTGTCATATTTAGCGCGTATTATTCTTCTTAAAAAATTAAGTTGCGGTTTGCCTACTTTAACCGTAGAAATTCTGGGACTTAACACTCTAACTGCCACGACAGTTTTAAGCCTTTTTCGAATATTTAGTTGTCAGTCAAAAATGCAATAAGAGAAAAAAAATTGAAACAAAATTGTACCTAAATGTTATTTTATTACCATAAAATGTGTGCAACTACAAAAAATCGTTGCGGTTGCAGCGAAGACTTTAATAATTTTCATTGTGGCCGCTGTGTACAGTTAGGTGTCAGGTCTTTTTGACTGACGTGGCAGTTAGAGTGTTAAATAATTTAAGTTGTACATAAGTTGCTAAGTTTCGTTGGTGCAGACCGGACTTAGTGGTTTTAAAATCTAGTAAAATATTCGGCTTCGATTAAGATTATGAAAGTAAAATCTATAAACTAGTATTCCATGCTATTTGTAACCTGTTTGAGAGCACAAAAAAAAATTACTCTTTTTAATACATTTAATTTTTAATACATTTACACACAAGTATATTTTTTTTTTAGAAAAAAGTAAACCCTTTCAACGGAATCTTACAAATTTGAAAAATTCAAAAAAAAATCTATAATGCTGAATTTCCACACACTAACATTGGATTCCAATACTGGCAAATAGAGTAAAATGCTAGATTTTATATGAAATAGTCATTACGTGGGAAAAAAATCACAAAGAACACTCACTAGCAAAATTCAACAGAAATTTCATGCGAATGTGTTGGTCATTATTGCCATCTGTGGTGGTACGATTGAATTTTGATGTATGGGTGAGTTATGTAAAATCATATTCTAAACCAATTTTACCTTTATAAATTTTTCAATATGACTCACCGTTTTCGAGAAAATTAAGGTATGGTACAATATTGTCCGATCAAGAATCTAGCGTTGTCATTTGCGAGAAACGCAACTATCCAAAAGTCTCTAGATCAATTCTTTAGGAAGTTATGGTCTTCATGAACAAACAGGCAGACAGATAGGCGGATGGACAAGCGAAAATAAAAATCTTTTATCTTCACAAACACTCTGGTGTAGTTCATTTTTGAGTTCCACGATTGGTTCGATGCGTTACAAATGGTATACTAAATCTAATGCACTTCTACATGTATGATTCTCACATAGAGTATAAAAACTAAAATTAACAGAAATTATTCGAACTGTCAAAATTACAAATTGGAAGGGAAAATACTTGTGAGGATACTATAATAAATTGCTATCACGGCCTCTGCTGCTAATGGGTTGCAACGTAGAAACCTTATAAACGTTGTAATTCATCCATGGTTCGCAATCCATGGTTCGCAATCCATGTAAAACTGTAGGTGCTAAGCTGATGATGAGGATGATGATGATACTATACTGATCAGTTTTCGTGTGGAAGCCCATCCGAAAATTCAATTCAAAATTCGAAAAAAAAATGTAAGAAGATATTCTCAAATAAACTGCTCTTGAAAATAGAACACTTCTAAATTAGCCGGAAGCATAACAAAGATCTAATTCTTCAGATAACTTTAAATAAAAAATGGTCTCAATCTTAAAAATCTACATAGTTCAAAAATATAGCAATTGTTCCTTTAACCCGTTGGCCGCCAGATCTTTTCAGCATTTAATTTTTGACGAAGTGGTTTTACTGTTCATCGAAATCAAAACATAAAAATATTTTTAAACTCTATATGTGAATCATATAGTAGTATATTAGAGTTGGTATTCCGTTTGTAATGCATCGGATAAATCGTCGAACACAAAAACGAATTACACCAGAGTGTTCGGGATTATTACAGATTTTGATTTACGCAAGTCCTTCCGTCCGTGAACACCAAAACTTTTGAGTTAGGATTTTAAATTTTGTGATTCTGGTAAATAGCAAGGCTAGTTTCTTGAACATAATATATCGGGTCTTTCCTTCCCCCTCTCCCATAGAAATAAAATAGTCTTTTGAAAATTTCTCGAATAGTGTCGTGTCGAAAAATTTATAAACACAAAATGTAGTTAGAATATTATTTTACCCAACTTTTCCATACATCAAGATCCAATCGGGCTACTTCTTCTCACTCCTTTCCCCCTCCACCATCTAAATGGGATTTTTTTAATGAAATTTTTGTCTATCCTCATCTAGAGTGATTGACGATTGTCCCCTGACAACTGTAGCTTTTCTTATGTTTTTGGTACCCGTTACGAAAAAGAGAAACTTGGATATTTCATAACCGTACTCAAAGCTGCCACAAGCAGCTTACATATGTGTAATAGTGGGCATGCACGGGTTAATTTGCTACACATTGCGAACTATATTTGTTTTAATAAAACTTTCACGTAATGCGTGCGATTTTTTTTCGTTCTTGATTGTTTATGAAACATAGAAACAGCACAAATTCAACTCCACAGGGAGTTTTTAAATTGTTATGTTTGGTTAATTATTTCAGCAAATTTCTTGAAATAAGAAAATTTGTCTAAAATATTTTGTACTTCTATTTTAGGAATCGACTTCATATATATATATATACATATATGTTTACGTCTGATTAAACTGCTAAATATATTTTACTACCTGTCGTAGTCGTTGTTGAGCGGTTATTATTAACACATTGTGGAATTGTAGTGACGCTTTGGTATTTCTATTCTATGCGTTCCGCACTGTTTTCGCATTAAATACTTTGGAGGAACATTTAACGTTTTAATGATTGATCTTAAAATTTTTCTTGACTTTTTAGATAGAGCAAAACAGTTCTATTTTTTTTAAGACCATTATTTATTGACCTCTAGATTCTTCCACCTTTAAAAAAATTACCCCATATTGTCCCCTGAACCTCTCTCCTGCTAAATCCTAAAACACAATAGTTTATTTGAATTATGAAATAATAAAAAAATGTATGGTCGTTAGCCATAAAATTGAATAATATTCTTAATATTTTATAGTTGAACTAATTGAAAAAATTATAAAAGGTAAAATGTGTTTAGAATGTAATTCTACATAACTCATGCATTCATTGAAATCTAATCGGACCACTCCTTCCCTCTCCCACATACAAATGAAATACTTTTTTCCTATTTTCCCGAAAACGGCGGATCGCATCGAAAAATTTATAAAAATTTATAAACAGAAAATGTATTTAGAATATGATTTTACATAACCGTTCCATACATCAAAATCCAATTGGACCACTCCTTTCCCCTCTCTCATAAAAATGGATTTTTTTAAATAAACATTTTGTCTATCATCATATAGAGAGTATTTAACGATTGGCCCCTGGAAATTGTAGCTGTTCTTATGTTTCAATTGAACTTTAAAGATTAATTGTTCCGATCACTTAAAATAATGCGAAATAAAGTAACTTGAAGTTCAACAAAGTTCAATTTTAATAGTATAATAAGATAACTTTCGGATAGCAACCATTCATATCAAGTTTGCATATGGTCTTTATTGTACAATTTGAACACGGAACCCTTTCCAAATAGGCAAATAAGCTTAATTTTATGTTGCCATTGGATGACGGTAAGTTAAAGAATGATTGAATTATGATAAGATAAACTGCGATTAGGATTTATTCAATGAAAGTAATTAAAGCATTTGTATACGCTTATTTTGATTAGCTTTTCAGTTCTTACGCATTCATGGATTCCTGTTTATGTGTTTCCGTATATGATTTTTAATATCGTTTTTATATGCCTATATGCGTAAGCATATAAAAGCAATAAATAAATATAGACCAATTGATGAACATTTGCTATAGTTATTGATAAGATAGTCAGAAAATGTAACCGACCTTTAGTCGCTATGCAAAATAAATTTATTTATTAACATATTGTAATTAAATTATTTAAATTCTGCTGGGTTTATACAACGAATTTTATTTAAATTGTTACAAATTATCTTACATGGCTATGGAATTTTTTGCAAATCACAAGCATGAGAATATTTTTGAATGAGGATTGTGCAGAAATGTCACACGACAACATTACACGCATATTTTACATAAAGTTAAGCTTAGTTAAGCTTCATTAGACTTGCAGACGCCTGCCTCCAATTTATTTTTCTTATGCTTCACTGGTAATGTGATGAATATTTCTTGAATATCAAAAGCTAAACTTGGTATCTTTGGACAAGTTTTTTTTACTATGGAAAGTCTACGGGCCTGATAAAAAGTCGCTTATCTCTTAAGAAAGGGATTCTTCTTGTACGCCAATAAAGTTCCATATCCTTGCCTGGCGTCTATTCCGACGCCATTGTTATTTATTTTTTCTATCGATTTCGTCTAGAAAATGTAATAAAATCTTTTTTTATGATTCCAAACTAAGATTTTATTCCTAAATGGATATAGTTTTACCAATTAAAACAATTAAAAAAGTTGGTTTAATGTTGCAATTACGAGAGGTGTATAAAAAGAAAAAGTTGTCTTCTTATAATAATAAGCTACAGTGAAAGTTGAATCCGTGCATTAAATAAATTCTTACTACCGCAATATTTATCACTTTAAACTTTTCTATTAAAAATATGTAATAAATTTAAATTTACTACGATAATACGAGAATGTCAAATGGGGTTTAAAATAAAAGAAAAGCAACAATTGCCGGGGGCCAATCGTCAAACATTCTATGAGGACAGACAAAATATTTTTTTATACTCTATATGATATATCATATAGAAGTACATATATTAGATTTAGTATACCGTTTATAACGCATCGAACTAACAATCGGACATAAAAATGAACTACACCAGCGTGTTAGGGATGACAAAGGATTTTGATTTCCGCATGTCCGTCCGTCTGTCCGTCTATCTTTCTCTCCGATAGTTTGTCCGTCTGCCAGTCTGTTCGTGTGTCCGTCCGTCTGTCCGTGAACACCATAACTTGAAACTTGAAATTTTGTTGCGTTTCTCGTAAATAGCTAGGCTAATTTCTTGAACGGGCAAAATTGGAACATTCCTTCCCACCTCCCCAATTCAAACGAAACAGTTTCATGTGCAGTTTTCTCAAAAACGGTGGGTCATATAGAAAAAAATATTAAACTAAAATGTGTTTACGATAGGATTTTACATAACCGTTCAAAACATCAAAATGTAATAGGACCATTCCTTTCCTTCTCTCCTATACAAATGGATTTTTTTTAAAATGCATTTTGTCTATCATCATATAGAAAATTTGACGATTGGCCCATGGCAATTGTAGCTTTTCTTATGCTTTAAAATCCATTTGTATGGTAGAAAGGTAAGGAGTGGTCCGATTTTACTCTATCGAGAACTTCGGCTTTCCATTTATGAAAATCGCAACTGTGAAAAACTTCAAGTCTCTAGCTCAATCCTTTCGAAAGTTATGGCGTTCACGAACAGACAGACCGACAGACGGGCTGACAAACAGGCGGACAACTTCGTATTCGAAAGCTATTATTGTCCCATAGAACCCGATTTTGGAAAAATGATGCGTTTTCTATGTCAAAATCGGCTAAGATTTACTAGTAGTCGTCGATTTTTCAATTTTCGTTACATATATACAAAAACTCGCACATACACGCATACAGACACAGGACTTGTCTTCGAAAAAGAGGACGCCTGGTCACCCTATGTGGAGTTCAGCATACAAGTTAGAATGTTTTTTGCGATTTTCTTGGAAACGGTGCATTTGATCGAAAAAACTATAAAGACAAACAGTAGATTCTACATATCTTTGCTATACATCAAAATTCAATTGTACCACTATATAAACCTTTTCCCATACAAACATGTAATGTTTTCTGAATTTGACAAAAATTATGAAGTTGATCAAATTGCCCAATTAGAGTACCTAAATGTTTAAAAAATCGTGATTCTCCTATTACAAGTTCTTTGATAAACGAATGATTTCCATAACCAGGCACAAAACTTGGAACCGTTCATATCCGTTAATTGTACATTTTTTCTCATGATGTTAAAACAGAATAAAGTTGAATGGAGTATTTTTTTCACATCCTGTTTTCATCTAAAACTATAATTTCTAAGAGATCAATCAACTTGAAGGTTAATGAAATTTTAATTGGGTGTAATGAGAATAAGTTTGTCACATAACAATTCTAGTATTTAATTTATTGAACTGAGCTGAATTTTAAGTGCCCATATAAACAAAAAAATGTAGAGACTGTAAAACCATCGCACATGACTTAAATAAATTAGAATTAAATTTCTGTTCGGTGTATCTTGCCACTTATTTTTGTATCAATTTAGATAAATATTCCGCTTAATCGTATTTAGATTATTGTTTAAAAGATCTTGATGATAAGGGTACAGTAAAATTTTAAAATACTATTGGATTAATCTTCCCCTAGAGAATGGTATTTCATTTCAAACTTTGTCAGATTTAAATAAATACCCAAATATGAGAAGAGATTCCTTTTAACCACTTCTGAAGCGCTCAAATGGCATGATTTGAGGGTAATTTGTTTTCTCGCTATTAATCTGGGGCCCTATCCCCAAATACGGTTCGAAAATACTTGAAATACGATTCTCATTTCCTATTACGTGTTGAATCAGTATCGTGGAATACGTTCGTATCAAACAAATAGTGGTGCCACTGTTTTAATTGTTTTTGGTGCCTCTGTTTCAATTGGTAAAGGATCTTTCAATAAAGACGCTCGATTTTTAAATGTAAATAAAACAAGTTGTGTATGAAATATCCACTCAATTTTTTTTTTGTTTGTTTGAAAGAATATGCTAGACGTCGTTCGTTATGATGGCTTTGAGGACATCAATTGTTTGCGGTTTATTCGCAAAGACCTGCTATTTCAGATAGCCCCAAAGGAATAAATCTAAAGGCGTTAAATCGCACGATCTCAGTGGCCAGTTTAAGTCGCCGCCGCGCGAGATAACCTTATACTCAAATCGCTCGTGCAGAATGTACATCGTGGCATGCGCTGTGTGGCATGTAGCGTCGTCCTGTTGGCACCACATGTCGTAGGTATCCATATTATCCAGTTTAGGCCACAAGAAGTTACTTATCATCCATCTGTAGCGCTCGCCGTTGACAGTTTCGTTTTAGAATGCCAGTTTCGTTGTGGTAGAAGTACGGACCGATGATTCCGCCAGACCAAAATCCGCACCAAACAGTGACTTTCTCTGGGTGCATTTGGTGCTGGTGTATCTCGTGTGGATTGGTATCGTCCCAAATCCAACAATTTTGCTGGTTCACATATCCATTCATCCGAAAAAGGTGCCTTGCCGATAAAGATGTTTTTTTTTTGCGAAATTTGGGTCAACTTCCAATTGCTTGATCAACGTGTGCTCTGGTCAACGCTATAACCTTCCATGGTGATTTGCCACACACAATTCACAATGAATTTGACAGATGTTGTTTTAACAACATGGCCGCTATAACCCAACAAACTTCGAGCGTTCTTATTGAAAGATCCTTTATATCAGATCCGATAACTCAAATGTCCCCATATTTTGAGGTACACCGTTTGCAAAAGTACCCTAAAATTCGAAATCTTAAAAACTGTTTCATTATATATATTCATATACACTATATATATTCATATTTGAGTAAAATTTTCTTCTAGTTTACAACAATATGCCAAATTGCTAGCCCAAACATCATGTTGCAAGAATTAAATAAACTCAAGTAATTGGCGGTATTTACCTTTCTCTCCTGCGCCAATCCAATTGTCAGAACGTAAATTTAAGAAGAATCTTTAACATGAGTTTCTATTGAATATTTGAGATGTTATTTTGCTTCACATAAAAATAGAATTTTTCACGAATGCCAGCTGAATTATTTCATCTAACATTATTTTTGTAATTTTCATCACTTTAGATAAATAATCAAATTATCCCTGATAAATTACACTTTTACATCTACTCATCGCAGAGCATAAGGAGATGGTTATGCTAATAGATAAGACGAAGGAATTAGAAGTAATGTTTTGATATTCGCAGGCTATAGCTTTACGAGAAACGTTTATTTATAGTTTTTGTTGTTCTTAAATATTCTCCATGGTAATGAATGGATTTGTAAACAAAGAACACTTGAAATGCATCTTCAAATTCACTTAGCACTTAACCTTATTAACATTTTGTTATGACGCCGAAATACATAAAACATCAAAAGTTACACTGTTTCAAAAAAAATATCAAAAAAATATAAAAACAAGCAATGGAAAAAATACATTGTTACTGTTTGAATGCGTCTTAACATTTACTTTCACTTTGTATACACAATCCGTGTGTACCGAAGAATATCAGAAATGTGCGAAAATTTTGAAATGAGGAATCGGTTAAAAATATGTTAAACGTAAATTTATTTCGATCAAATGCAGAAAACAGCCATAAATTAATATTCGAAATATTATTGAAATTCAGATTAAAAACCTAAAATATGGATTTTTATTAGCGTAAAAATGACAATTTGACAAATCAGGATATTTTTGATATTTAATTTAAACACGTATAAAAAATCGCGTGCCATAACTGAACACACATAGGAATTTGACCTTGTTTGAATTAACTTTCTTAACACGTTCGTGACATTTGCTTTTTCAACTTTTTTTTACATTTGGACATCGTGTACCACAGGTGGTACACTAGCGATTTGTTTTCTGGCGGTTGTGTGCCATCTGTGGTACACGGTGCGTGTTTTTATATTACTTCCACAAAAAAACTACCGCACTATTTACTCGCGCGGTTTTAAAAAACTGTACATGTACCACCAGTGGTACACGATGTCACGAACGTGTTAAAATGTTTATCCCAGCATGTAAAATTAACAACGCTCGTTGTTAACGGAACCAAGATCATTGTTGTTTTTGATGTTGAATTATTATTAGGGTATTTTGAAAAAAAAACGGCAGCTTGCTTCTAATGCTACATTTACACGAATGACAAATTTGTCATTTTTTTCTTGTCATTATGTTAATTCCCGTGTAAATGGCATAATTTTTGTAATTTTTTCTGTCAGAAAATGTCAATCTCTCATAAAAGAATGAACTTGTCCATTCTTTTATGCCAGATTGTCATTCGTGCAAACGCAATATTAGTTATGACAAAAGTTGAATACTAAAGTTGTCATAACTAATATTGCGTTTGCACGAATGACAATCTGGCATAAAAGAATGGACAAGATCATTCTTTTATGAGAGATTGACATTTTCTGACAGAAAAAATTACAAAAATTATGCCATTTACACGGGAATTAACATAATGACAAGAAAAAAATGACAAATTTGTCATTCGTGTAAATGTAGCATAAGACTCTCAGAACCAAATTTAATCATAATGGGAGCGGGCTGTTTATGAAACTGTATTATTTATTTATTTATTTATTTTTTTAAATGCAAATTGTGTAGCAAACCCTTGAAAAGATCTGAACTTTAAACACTGAATAAATTTGTTGAACATTTTGGTATTAGTGCTGCGTATAATTGAATGCGATGCCCAATTTTTTATGGTTTTTACTAATTTGTTACGTTTTTACCTGCTTTTTTGCCTTTTCCAGTTATTTTTTGCGTTTTGTGTGGGTGGAAAAAATTTTTGATCTGGGGTTTTTGGATCGGTTAATCCGATTCTAACGTTAAAAAGTCCTATATTTCAAAGACAAAAATATACAGCCTTGGCCAAAAGTATTGAGCACCCTGTAAATTTTACTAATATACAAAATCTAATGCTCGAAATCAATCGTATTGTTTATTAAAGTTTTGTCGGCATCTAAAAAATAAAATTTAAACAATAGTCAAGTGGCTGGTTAGTAACAAAACATCTAGAACCTTAAAAATTTGCTTTTGTGGTGTTTTTTGATATCCGATTAGTTCGCTTTCTCAGCTCGCTGTGAAGACATACAGTTGTGTAGTGCCTTGAAGTGATTTTTTTTCAATAAATTAAATATTTTAATGTAAATATGGCGAAAAAAAGATAACTGACATTGCAACAGCGGGTAGAAATTCAACTTTTGAAGCAGCAAGGCAAGTCCCAAGTGGAAATTTCTAAAACCGTTAAATTTTCGCGTCGAGCTGTGCAATATGTTATCGAACGGTTCGAGAAGACTGGGTCGCATAAAAATAGACACAGATCTGGACGAAAACGACTTACTATAGATCGTGAAGACAGAATATTAGTAAGGGATTCATTGAAAAATAGGAGAAAAACGTCTTTCGAGCTCGCTGCTGATTTTTCAGTAACAATTAAAAAGCCAATATCTGCCAGGACGACACGAAGAAGACTGCAGAAAGCTGATCTAAAAGGCTGCAAAGCCAGGAAGAAGCCGTGGCTTTCCGAAAAAAAACAAAAAGGCTCGCTTCCAATGGGCTCTAAAACACAAAAGTTTAACCGAGCAAGATTGGTCAAATATTCTATGGTCGGACGAATCAAACTTCGAAAATAATGTTTTTCTACAGAAAAAGGAATTATTTTACTCCCCTGAAAGTTTGATTCGTCCGACCATAGAATATTTGACCAATCTTGCTCGGTTAAACTTTTGTGTTTTAGAGCCCATTGGAAGCGAGCCTTTTTGTTTTTTTTCGGAAAGCCACGGCTTCTTCCTGGCTTTGCAGCCTTTTAGACCAGCTTTCTGCAGTCTTCTTCGTGTCGTCCTGGCAGATATTGGCTTTTTAATTGTTACTGAAAAATCAGCAGCGAGCTCGAAAGACGTTTTTCTCCTATTTTTCAGTGAATCCCTTACTAATATTCTGTCTTCACGATCTATAGTAAGTCGTTTTCGTCCAGATCTGTGTCTATTTTTATGCGACCCAGTCTTCTCGAACCGTTCGATAACATATTGCACAGCTCGACGCGAAAATTTAACGGTTTTAGAAATTTCCACTTGGGACTTGCCTTGCTGCTTCAAAAGTTGAATTTCTACCCGCTGTTGGAATGCCAGTTATCTTTTTTTCGCCATATTTACATTAAAATATTTAATTTATTGAAAAAAAATCACTTCAAGGCACTACACAACTGTATGTCTTCACAGCGAGCTGAGAAAGCGAACTAATCGGATATCAAAAAACACCACAAAAGCAAATTTTTAAGGTTCTAGATGTTTTGTTACTAACCAGCCACTTGACTATTGTTTAAATTTTATTTTTTAGATGCCGACAAAACTTTAATAAACAATACGATTGATTTCGAGCATTAGATTTTGTATATTAGTAAAATTTACAGGGTGCTCAATACTTTTGGCCAAGGCTGTATATTCGTAGACTAAAAAGTACAAAATAAAAAAAAATAATTTTTGTTTTAAAAGCAAGCTTTTGTTCGAAAAAATGCGCTGAAAGGCAAAAAAAAAATATGTTTGGACGTTTTGTATCCAAAATAAAAGCATAGAAAATAAAAATTAATTGTATGGATGATACTTTTATCTTGCTTTCTTTTTTGATACCAAACGCCCAACGACTACTTGTTTTATTTTCAGTACATTTTTTCGTTTTAAATTTTTTTTTAAATTCAATTTTTTGTATAGCAAATTTCAAAATAATACCCAATTTTCCATTAGGGTAAGAGATGGATAGACGCCGCACCTTTCGGGAAAACGGTGTTAAATTATGATTTTTAAAAACATCAATGTAATTTTAAATCTATAGGATAGTTTCATCATCGCTGTGAAATTTCAGAACCCTGGAACGAATAGGAAAAGAACAGGGGGAAAAATAATAACGATCCGTACTAGAATGTCCCGTCCGGATAGATGCCCTAGAAGGTGCGGATAGATGTCCTCGGATAGAACGAATAAAAATAGTAATTTGTATCCACTTTAGGCAGTTTAGTTTAGCAGATTCATGCTTCGGGGCATCTATCCCACCGTACCTTGCCCTATATGGAGTTTAATTACATGAGAAATGAATAATCTCACCGCTAGGTGGATTAAACTACATGTTTTTTTTTGAATTAGAAGCTCTTTTGACATTTTTCTTTTTAAAATGTAAATGTCTACCCCTATGTGGAATTACGATATTATTTTAACTGTTGTCTATTAAGTTTAACAATAAAATCCAAAAAGATTTATATATATTTACGATATTTTGTTTCCAGCTTCCAGTACATTGTTGACCATCACTTTGCCATCAAGTAAAATGTCGATGAGGAATAAAATACCGCTTATAATAACAATAACATTAGTGTGTCTATTACAATTATCGACATCAACAGTACGAGTGCTGGACAAACTAAATGTCCGATGCAGTTTTTTGGATAGCGTCAATATAACTGGAGCTGTACAAGTTCAAGATGGTTCATATATATATGATGGAATCCTTTATCCCGCCGATGCCGTTGATGTTTTCGATTACGAATTTGTTAACTTGACATATAAGCAGTCTGTGAAGCCACATTTACGAGGTTGTATATGTTCTATGAAGCCATGCATCAAATTATGTTGCCCCAAAAATCATTACTATGATAATCACTTAAGGATTTGTGTTGAACCCAAAGAGAGTTTTCGCACAGATATTAATATAACACATCCAAATAAGACTCTTGTTGGAACGGACATTTATAATAATAAAGGAGCATTTGGTACTATTATTGGTATTCCGTGTGAAGTTGGATATTTTTTATCACCCCAAGAAATTGATGGTGACGACTGGGAAATATATCCGGTATAATATATTTTATTTAGCGTAAAACACATGTTTTTATTATATTTTTTTTAATATTACAGAATGGTACAATGTATCTTCTTGGAGTAAGATATTACTCAAAAGATGATTACTGCATGTCGCCCATGCATGGCGAGAACAGTACTGAATTAGTTATAAATCCATATATTTGTTACGACGATTTTGGACAACATCCACAGCATGTTTTATATGTTGTTGGTAAGTTTTATTTTTTGTATTTTTTTGAAGCAAAGTAAATGTCTGTTACTCGTTTTTTTGTTTTAAATTGACTGCTTTAAAAGCATTTACATGAAAACAGTACGATATCTTCTCCCATAAATACGCTGATGCACGTCCCACAATGGGCGAGATATAATCGAATTTAGGCACGTTATCCCGGCGTCTTGGAAACTAAATTTTTATCCCGGATTTTTCTAATTAGTGTAATAATTTTTCAAACGCTAGAAACAATGATCACTAGATATGCAAAACATACTCTATTTCGACTGGGCATTGCTCCAAAGTACTTTTTTTCACCTGCGGCACATTTTTTCAGCTATTTTCACAAAAGGTCCTTTATTTCAAAAGATTTGGTCTGTGATGCATTCTTCTGTATTAGATTTCTTATCATTTCCATTGCGACTCTTTATATAACCTAAAGAGTGCGAAAATTTAAGCAAAGCTTGGTACTATCTGCGAAACAAAGTTTTTAAAATAGTGCTAAGAATTCATTAAATGGCCATTTTTAAGAAGAATATTGCACCATTCTTCTTCATATGATTCAAATATATTGGTTGTCTTTGATTAGCCAATATTAAATTCATAAATTCGTAGTCTTGCTCTTCTTCCATCATTTGCTTAAAAATTCCTCTACATCTATTCATGTTTCAAGACTGTAACCTACAATCAAAACACTTGACTGCTCTGTTCAACAGTCGCCGTCGTCAAACACGGTTGACAGCTGTCGTCAGCGAAACCGTACCTTTATAGGAAAAAATTACTCGCGATTTCCGCTTACTCGCGATTGCCGATTACTCATGATTGCCGATTACTCATGATTGTCGATTACTCGCGATTTCCGCTTACTCGCGATTGCCGATTACTCATGATTGCCGATTACTCGCGATTTCCGCTTACTTGCGATTGCCGATTACTCGTGATTGCCGATTACTCGCGATTTCCGCTTAGTCGCGATCACCGATTACTCGCGCTTTCCGATTACTCGCGATTGCCCGTCTTGACTTGCCTGCTCTTAATTGATAAATGATTAACACTCGAAACGTCAACTAAATTATTGGCATAAACATTTAAAATTATTGGCAAAAAATTTAAAAAATATGTAGTTTTTCGTGTCAAATAAAATATAAAAAAAGTTACTAAAATTTAATATCAATATTTCATACATTTATTTTACAGCTATGCTTTTCTCAATACCTTTTATGGTGATAACAATAATTATTTATGCTACAATTCCGGAACTAAGAAATCTTCATGGGAAATCTCTTATATGCTACTTATCAGCTTTGACGATTGGTTACAGTATTATATCATATATAAAATATACAAATGGCAGAACTATAACATCAATACCATGCCAAATAATGGGTAAGATTCATTCAAGAACACTTTCTTCAAATGAAATGGATTTAAACAAATAATTTTTAAAAATTTTATAGGATTTACGGCATATTTCTTTCTTCTCGGAAGCTTCTTTTGGCTAAGTGTGATCAGTTTTGATCTTTGGTGGAATTTTCGATCAACAAAAGGAATGAACAAATACAGGGAGTATAAAAAATTTTCAATTTACTCTGCATACGCCTGGGGAATGCCGTTATTAATGCTGGGTATAACACTTTCCATACAACAATCTAAAAACGTTGAATACATGTATAAGAGCGGCATTGACGGTATCTTTTACTGTTGGTTAAATAGTAATTTTATACCATATGCATATTGAGTTCCAATTGAAATTAATTATTTTAATTTTTAGCTACCCTATGGATTCAACTTGCTTACTTTTTTGGACCATTAATTGTGATTATTGCCTTCAACACAATTATGTTTGCAATGACAGCGATGAAAATTCGAAAAGTTCAGGCGGAAATGACGCGAATCATGGCAAAAGAAGATTCTAGACGAAATTTAGAAAATGAAAAGGATCAGTAATTAATTTAATTGTATTAAATAACGAGGATAAATAATTTTCGAAAATCTCTTTTTAGATTTGGTTTATTTTTACGATTGTTTGTTATAATGGGAGTTACCTGGTCAATGGAAACAATATCCTGGCTAACATCAAATCCAGATAAATTAAATTGGGTGTTTTATATCACCGACTTGTGTAATGGTGTTCAAGGTTTCCTCATTTTTGCTCTCTTCGTTCTCAAAAAGAAGGTGAAAACCCTGATTATCAAGAGGTATATAAAATTTTTTGAATTTTGTAATTTTTCGAAAAATTTTGACAAATTGTTTGTATTTCCAATGTCGATTGTTTGAGGATTTTTAAAATAGTGAGTCCCCATACTAAATCAAATCAATCAAATTTTTAAGTAGATTTTGAGAAAAAAAAACACTACTCGTGGTTTTTGTTCCAAAAGTCAGTGCTTTTAAAATCGATTATTCTAATTTTCTGCTTTTCTAATTTTTTTTTAAAGCAGTAGAATGAATTTCTAAAAATCTACGCGTTTTTATACACTTGTATATAATGAGATTTTTGAATTTTCATCTCGAAGGGAATTTTGACTTCAAGAAAAAAAATTAAAATATTATTTGGCGATTGCGATGCTTCCTGTGCAATAACAATTTTTACTACTTGAATTTTTTGGGATCGTTTACATCTAAGATTTTATTTCCCGAATTTTATTCTGCGGTACAGAATTCATGTTGCACAACCGTTTACAACAAAAAATTGTGAAATTTATTTCTGAAGCTCCCCAGAGGTAAAATTTTTTCATGTAAAACCGCGGGAATGAATTCGAATTCAGATAACTTTTGCTAAGTTCATTTAGCAGTGGATAAAGAAAATTCGTGGAATAAATTCTGAACAAAATCTGTAGAGAATTGCTAATGTAAACGACCTCTTAGATATAATATTTAGTAGTCATTTCGACACAGTAGGGCAATTCAATCTTTATCGTAGATAGTAAAATCGTAGATTGTACTGTACATCTACGATGGAAAAGTACAACGAAGCGTGAGCAGCGCTTTACTAGAGTTTGTGGGGTTTGTCGTAAATTTTTGACTCTTTTATTTATTTTTTTACCTAAATTGTTTAAAGCATTTTTTAACTCTTAATTTATACTAAATCATATAAATACTTTAATTTACTTGCTTTTCCAATGTCCATTTTAGAGCTTGCACCAAATTGACATGTCACAAAACATGCCTTAACCTCACTTTATTAGAAGTACGACAAAAACTACGACTTTACCATACCTTCGGGTGTGGTAGATTGTAGTTTTCGTCGTAAAAAAAATTTGTATGGAGAACTGTCAAAAAACTACGATTTTATTTACGATTCTCCATTGATTATTTGACTCTCTCATTCGAAATGCCCTCATTTAAATTAGGATTCGTTCCTAATTACAGCACCAAAGCCTATTCGAAATGAATACTTTTTTTATTGATTTCAGTCCAAAATTTCAAAAAATCAAAAAAAAAATGTTCCTATTGCAGTCCCATTATGAAACTTTACAAATATGGTTTTGGAAAATGAAAGTTTAGTTGTAAATTTTTAACAAAAAAATCTAAATATGGCTTTTTGAGAAGTCAGTACCTTTAAAATAAGCTAAAAACCACCATTCTACTATGATAAAAGAAATTTCCATGAATTTTTTGATGATAAATCTTTGACAACTTTAAAGATCAATTACTAAAAAAAATTTGACGACTTAGACATGTACATTGTTCGGTAATGTTTTTCAGCTCAAAATTATCTATCAGAATCCATTAACAGAATATCAATAACAAAAACACTGTTCTACAGTGTTATTTTTACAAACATGTTCTAGTAGTGTTCGGTTTTGTTAATTCCTATCCTAGGTTGTTGCTGCTGATTTACTAATCATGTTTTTTATACCCACTCGAAAGACCAGAAAGGGCGAAAATAGGCATGACGTTTTTTTATGAACAGCCCCTAATTATAAGACAATCGAATTTAAATCCTTTGTAAACAAAACCAAATATTATTGAAAATTACACATACCGGATGCGTTGCGTTCCCGCAGGTCCATATTTTTAAAGAACGAGGAACAAATTTAGACTTTTTTCCTTCCACCAATGGTTTATATTTGCATAAAGCAATTTTGACAATCAGGAACAACGTAGAAATTTTGCTGTTCGTTAGATACTTTTTCACCGTAACAAATTATGTTCCCAACAAAACTGTTGGAAGTAATGCCCCATTGACAATTGTTGGCTTATTTATCGGTACTCCTTAACTTCTACAATAACCTGAATTTCAGCCATATTTAAAAAAGAACTCCTCAACTGTTTTTTTTATTGAACCATACCCAAGTCAATTGCCGTTCTTTATTACTCGGTAGAAAAAAAAGTACAAAACCTCATTTTACAATTAGTTAGTTAAATTCAATCTATTTGAATATTTTTGTTTTAATTTTTTATTGGTTTTTAGTTTGCTTCAACTTAATCTCAATGCCGAATCTGAACCTTTACGCCAGTGAATGTATTTGAATTATCTTTTTAATGCATTTGGCTGAAATGTAATGTGCTTAAGCATTCTTTGACCGGTATATGTGTTATACCTCAAAGATCAATGTAGATAAGAATTAAATTGGCGGATAGTTGAAAGAAATAATAGATAAGTTGGCTAATAAAATTCTCAAAATTTTTATTCACAGTATATGTAATTTTAAAAAACGAAGGAGAACACTTAGAGCCAACTTGACGTCAGTAAAAAGAGGATCAAGTTCATATCGTTGTACTTACACTACAGCTACTAGAACTGAAAACACTTTACTATAAAATTGTGAATCTTATTATGTTATAAAAACGTACGAAGTTTAATTCTAAAACAAATATTCCCACCGAAAATAGGTAAACACTCTGTCGTTTTGAAAGATATTCGATTTTTTTTTTAAATTTCAAAACTAAGTATAGTCGCCTGCATATTTGAAATATATGTTCTGCTGTAAATTTTATTGAGCTTTTTGAGATGTTTTGCCATATTTTTTTATTTAAGAAATTGGATAATGGTTTAAAGAATTATCCATTTGTTTTTGTCGTTTGAATTCATCTACCGATATTTTTGCTGCACGGCTTTTGTTTTGTTTTTTGTCAAAAGGCCGCCTCGTCAAAAGGCCAACTCGTCAAAAGGCCACCTCGTTTCAGTGTTGAAAACCTTAAATTAATATAAAGTACCAGGAAGACCGAGCCATGCTCGGCGAGCTCAAAATCCTACTTTTGGTGATTTTTGGGCAAAAACTAAATTCACATTCACCTCTATTCTTGAATACGGCGTTACGTTTATTTGCTCGATTAGTGTTCGATCGTGAGCAATCGGTATTCTTGAATACGCAGTATCTATCAACGTTCGATTTGGAATAACGCATTGCAAAGCATTCGATTATTGTTATTCTTGAATACGCCGGGAGCACTTTTTTGAGGTTAAATCACTCACTTCAAATTTCTCGCGTTTCATTTACGTTTGAATTCGGTGTTTACAAAAATGTAAGGTAAATATATTGTATGTTTAAATGAAAGATTTTAACAGTGATTTCTTAAAATAGGAGTGCAAATATTTAATTTCAAAAATGAAAAACAATCCGGACATTGCCAAGGGATATACGAGGAAGTCGCCGATAGAGATGAATTTATTGTGGGAGGAAATTCAATATATTCGACCGGAACCGGAAATCTTTTTTGAATCTACAAAATTGCAAATAAAAATCTATGAGATTCCCAGTATTTGTATGTACTTAGGCTTCATCGGTTAAGCTCATCAAATCTGAAGAGTGTCTTAAAAAAATTCTTTGCTGGCGTAACAAATTCAACTCCTCTTGCCTCAGTAAATGATAAATCAACATAAAATCCATGGCTACTGAAATAAATCACTTCAAACACTTCAAGTTTATTCAAAATTCACAACAAACAATCAAATCAGCTGATGTTTGACAGCGCGTTGCCATGCGATGCTTTATGTACCAAACGCGAAGCACCCGCCGTATTCCAGAATACCAATTGCGTAGCGAATCGAATCGAGCACGTTAGATTTTTGCTCCTAACGCCGTTTTCAAGAATAGAGGTGATTATCTTTACAGAGCTTTTCCAGAGTTTTTAAATTCCCGACCTAGAAAGGTAGAACTAAAACTAACGCGCGATAACAAAATTTCATAGAAATCGGTTGAGGTGTTATTGAGTAATCGTTGTTACCGAGGGTAGGGAAAAGTCAGGTTTGTACTGGTTAAAGCGAAAGCCCCTAGCCCCTAGCCCCCTTAGTAATACTGTAAAGTTTCATTAAGATCGGACCACCCAATCCGAAAATACCAGGCGAGGGGAGGGAAAAGTCAGGTTTGTAGTGGAGAAATCGAAAGCCCTCAGCCCCCTCAGTAATACTGTAAAGTTTCATTAAAATCGGACCACCCAATTCGAAGATAACAGGCGAAAAGGGGAATTTTCTCGAAGGGGAATTTTCTCAGGGGTGAGACCTATCTAGATCGATTTTTTGTCCCCGAAAATCCCTAACCGCCAAGTTTCGTGCAAATCGTTAGGCGGGTTTTCGAGATCGTTTGTGCAGACAGACAGACAGACAGACAGACAGACATTCCTCGTATTATATTATAGGATAAATCTCGTCTCCAAAATTTTTCACGCCTCCTTCAATCAGTGTTGCCACATTCCGAAAAATTTGTCGTTATAGAAAATATATTGAAAATAAAAAGATTTGCTACGTTTTCCCCAAATAATCAAGTCATAATTTAACATATGTTTAAAGATTTTAACGAGTTTCGTCAAAAAATTACAAAAGGTTTAAAGAAAACGAAACGATTTTTTTTTTAATTAGCCCCAGCTGCCCTAAACATAAACAAATGGTTCTTGTTGAAAATTGGGATATGTAGTATAAAGTCACATTAATTAACAACTATGGTTTTATGCGTTATCCATTATGACAAAAGATGTATCCATGATAGTTAGATCCTTAGAATATAAAAGCTAAGAAAGAGCAATAAGCGTATATGTACACGAAAACACATGAAGCAATTTTTTATATTTACTCTTTTATGACAGTACTGCCGCGAATCGGTGTGCGGGTGTCTGTTCAAAATGATTGTTTTGCACACAAATTCATCTTACGTCACAGGTGCTCGCTGAAAATTCAACCCTCAGGTTGGCAAACGAGGGTAGGGTTTGAGGGTGGTGTTTTAAAACATCGATTTTTGTTATGAAGTGTTCCTGTTAGGAGGCTGAGAAATGTAATTTGGGGGTTTTCGGGGTCTCTGATCACGAATCTGTCATTAGGATTTCAAAATTCGAAACGGGAGGTAATTTAAGGAAAACGAAAACATCCTTTTTCCAATTTTTTCTCGGGAAAACTGGCCTTTTCTCGGGAAAAGGGGTATTTGGGGTCGCTGAGCACGAATCTGGTGTTAGACTAATTTGAAACGGAGTATCCTACAAGGATACGATTATTCTCAAAAGTTTTTAAGTTTTTTCCGGTTTTTTGATATTCTAAAACTTATGCAAAACACTTTAACCCGACAACGACGGGTATACAAGCTAGTAAAGGATATAAAAACTATATGTAATTAAAGTAAAGTTAAAGTGTTTTAAACGCGAAAATAGAAAAAAGCTCATTTCGAAGCGAATGGAAATTTCCGTCGGCATGATACATCAACAATCCATGGTTAACTGATCGTAGTGTAATGCAATTTTTTAATATTTTTGTTAATCTAGAAGTCTAGATCGTAAAAGGGAATGGTTTGAAGAGATTAGGCTAAAATGTGGAGAAAATATGAATAAGAAAATTTGTTCCAAACATTTTCCGGAAAAGATTTTTTTATGTGATCAACTTAGTTTTTCAGTAGTACTCTCCTTTTTAAAAGCTTTTATTTAGCTCGCTATCTTGTCTGTCTGTCTGTCTGTCTGTTTGTCGGGGTCAAATCTTGCAATCAAATTTTGACCCACTTCCACTTGTCCGATTGACTTGAAATTTTGCACACTTATATAAGTCCGATGACAATACAATATTTTCACTACTTCGTCCTTGTAAGGATAACGGAAGGTCCTGTAAGGATAACGTGATTATCCTTTTCTCCAAATTTTCCGGAAAAAAATCTATTCTGGGGGTTTTTGGGGTCGCTGAATCCGAATCTGTCATTAAAAAGTCTGTAAGGATAACGGAAGGTCCTGTAAGGATAACGTGATTATCCTTTTCTCCAAATTTTCCGGAAAAAATCTATTCTGGGGGTTTTTTGGGGTCGCTGAATCCGAATCTGTCATTAAAAAGTCAGTAAGGATCACGGAAGGTCCTGTAAGGATAACGTGATTATCCTTTTCTCCAAATTTTCCGGAAAAATCTATTCTGGGGGTTTTTGAGGTCGCTGAATCCGAATCTGTCATTAAAAAGCCTGTAAGGATAACGGAAGGTCCTGTAAGGATAACGTGATTATCCCTTTCTCCAAATTTTCCGGAAAAAAATCTATTCTGGGGGTTTTTGGGGTCGCTGAATACGATTCTCAAGTTAAAAAGCCTGTAAGGACATTTCAAATGTAAGGATATATATTCGAAGACTAAAAAGATCAAAATAAAGAAAATAAAAATTTTTTTTAAAAAAAAAAGCTTTTATTAAAAGAGAATGCACTAAAAAGAAAAAAATAATTTTCTGGACGCTGTGTATCACAAATATAAAAGCTTTTAAAAAGCTAGATAAAGCATAAAACAATAAAATAAAAATTTATCTCGCTTTTAAAAAGCTTTTATATTTGTGATACACAGCGTCCAGAAAATTATTTTTTTCTTTTTAGTGCATTCTCTTTTAATAAAAGCTTTTTTTTTTTAAAAATTTTTTTATTTTTTTCGTATTATTTTTCTACCACTACTGGGAACCGGTTTTACTAATGCAAAAATAAAACAATGCTTCATCATATTTCTAGTATTGCGCTTCCTTAGCTTTAGCGTTTATATTCTTATATTCTAAGGATCTAAAAAAAAAACTCATTGGTAATGGCTGAATTTGTGCGGGTATTTTGTGTGTAGTAAATTTATTCTTCTAAAATTCTTTATGTTCTTCTAATATTAAATAGAACCAAACGCTTTGGTAATTGTCGCAAATATGTTGATCAGAAAAAATTCACAACGGAATGGCCATTTTCCATTAAAATCATTTTTAACTCGTATATTAAAGGGCAAAGTTGAAGTGAACTTTTACATAAAACAAACAAAAAAAAAATCTTTTGAAATTCTATTCCTAATACCTCTGTCCTCACAGATTGGTTCTTAGCTTCAGCAGTTTGAACACAGAGTCCAGCAGGGTATAAGCATAAGGCTTGTCTTTGATTGCTACCAATTCCAGCGAATCCTGAGGTAATATACAACAAATAATTTACGACAATTATCATCATTTTTAACTGTAGGCAATACACTTTTATAGATAATTTTTTTTTGGGTTGAGGAATGCCATTGAGATCGCCGAATTTTTGTGTGTTTAACCTAATTATGAATACTACTAACTAGATTTTTTTTTTTTTAAATAAACGTTATACATTTGTTTGTGTGCCTAAATAGCTAAGAAAGGGCTTTTTCACCGTAACTACTTACCATTTTATTGCATTTTGGAATTATATGTAAATAATTTTTACTATTTTATATACCTAATATGGTGATGATCACTTTTCGGCAATTTAAAAACAAGAAATTTTATAATTTTGTTAATATTAACCGTAATTTTTGTGAATTTATTTTAATTGCAGATATCGTTCAATTCGTGGACTACCTTCGAAATCAAGTCAATGTTCGAGCAAAACAAATAGCAGTAACATAACCATGTCGACAGTGCAAACAAATGCGGATAAATCCGAGAGGTTAATGGATGATTGCCAGGGTTAAATAAATACAAAGTCATTCCAATGCTGAAATGCAATGTACTTAATTTCCTTCATTACACAAACCAAAGATTGTTTACTTTTATACATTATTTTGTATTGTTTTACAGTAATTTGATAATTTTAACTTAAGACATATTTTAAGTACCTAGTATTAAGCTTTCAATGTAACCGAAATAAATGAGATATTTTTTGATGGAATATTATTCTCAAAACTATGAACAATGATTTTTTCAACATTCTAGCTCAGTGGTTCTTAACCTTGTTGGAGTTACAGACCCCCACCAGTTTCATATGCGCGTTCACCGAACCCTTCTTAATTGGAAAAATAAAATACGATTTTTTCAAATTCAAAACATAGGTATATATTTATACATAGGTGCACAAAATGAACAAAACCATTAAAGAACAAATAACATGATTTTCACATAAAAACAAAAAGTGTGTATTTTGATCTCCGCTGAACCCCGGAGACTGACTCACCGAACCCCTGGGGTTCGATCGAACCTAGGTTAAGAACCACTGGTCTAGCTTGTGTTACTGCTTTAGATTTGTTTGTTATTTATTTTCAGGATTTCCATTTTCCCATTTGGAGATGGTTGCATTTAGCTTGTAAAATTACACTGATCAACAAAAAGAAAAAAAAAATTTTGCCGTTCTTTGCAAATGTTTTTTTTTCATACCCTGGTATTAGATTATTTATAATATGTCTGTAAAAAATAGCAGAAACACCCATTTTCTTAGGAAATTCTGTTTATTTAAAAAAAATAAAAAAACAGGAATTTTTTAAATATTTAATTTTTATAAATTTATTCGTATGATTTTTTGAAAAGTTTTGCTTCTCTTTTATATGAATATGATGGATGATCTCGTTTTAATGTCCAACAAAAATCTGCCAGCATTGTTGATGACCATTTTCTTTGATATTTCTTTTCCATTGTCATAATGTCTTGATGAAATCTCTCCCCGTGCTCGTCGCTTACAGCACCTAAGTTTTTAGGGAAAAACTCTAAATGGGAATTAAGAAAATGAATTTTCAGAGACATATTGCATCCCAAGTCTTTATAGTTCTGGAGGACACATCTTAAACAAAAAAACTTGGCGTCCAAGGTTTATTAATACTCTGACTAATACTGAAACCAAAGTACAAATTGTATGCGTTATTTACTAGCGGCGTAGGCCGTTCTCGATTGGAATTGGAAGTAAACTCCCCACAAATAAAACAAAAGAGGTCCAGAGAATTTAAGCACTTTCGATGCATAATGAAAACTAGGTATAAGTATTTAGTATGCGACCCCAACCAGAACGTATGAAAATTAACAAACAAAAATCTACAAAATAAGCAATAGTGAGCTGAAAAAATACAAGAAATTCACACGACGTTAACTGTAGTACTTCAATATGCTGTCAATATTGTGGGAAATGTATGTCCTTTTCTTTTATTCGCTCGGTGCTGCTCGGAGCGGGACCGAATAGTTGTTACGGGCTAAACCGCCAATACTAATGCCAAAAATTATACTTTGTCGTATATTTAGATAATTCGATGTAATGAAATATTTTTAACATTTTTCTGTTAATACTTATGCCTATCAGATACCGAAAATGTATAATTTGTTTAACGGCAAAAAGTCGTGTTGACCAGTGTTATCTTCGCTATATCGCTTGATTTATAAAACATTAACCCTCAAAATATATTTTGCGATTGCTTTCGTTTGGACTATGACGCTGATTTTAAAACAATATAAAAAAAAATAACATATACACATTTAAAAATGATGCCTCAATTCCAACATTCATAGTTGATAATTTTAACAGCATTTTTTTGTAAAATTACAAATGGAATGTAAACTTCACGTATAAAATGTGTGATAGCAAAAATAATATAGAAAATATCTGATGTGAACAGCACATGACTTTCTTATACAAAATCTACGTTTTTGCGCAATTTACCTGACGAAATATTAGTTTACATTTTTAATTTTTAATGATATCTCGTTAACGGTAAGGATTTTACATAATAGATGTGTGATTTCGTTTTAGATTTTGAATTGTAATTTTACACTTGGCATGGAAATTGACATACATGATGTATTTTAAAAGTTGGAACCATTTTTGCCAACATTGAAAGTTGTAATTATTTTAAACTTTGTCGAAAAGTATGCATGATTTATGAAAAACAATAAAGACTATTTTTAAATTTTACATACTGCGGTAATTGAGTTTTGGTGTGAAACAGAATTACTGATTCTGCTTTCTGCAATGGATACAAAGTTAGGTAGGCATGAAAAAATTGTCATAATATGGGGTGTAAAAACTTTATCGCTTGCTTACATCATAATAAAAAAAATTAGTCACAGAAGTCATCACTATCTATTGCATAATGCTACATTTACACGAATGACAAATTTGTCATTTTTTTCTTGTCATTATGTTAATTCCCGTGTAAATGGCATAATTTTTGTAATTTTTTCTGTCAGAAAATGTCACTCTCTCATAAAAGAATGAACTTGTCCATTCTTTTATGCCAGATTGTCATTCGTACAAACGCAATATTAGTTATGACAAAAGTTGAATACTAAAGTTGTCATAACTAATATTGCGTTTGCACGAATGACAATTTGGCATAAAAGAATGGACAAGTTCATTCTTTTATGAGAGATTGACATTTTCTGACAGAAAAAATTACAAAAATTATGCCATTTACACGGGAATTAACATAATGACAAGAAAAAAATGACAAATTTGTCATCCGTGTAAATGTAGCATTAATCAAGAGTCGATTGATTCAATTTAGGCGTACTAAAAATAACAACAGTCTTCTTGTACATACATAAGTGTATAACCGTCGTAAAATCCAGAGAAATGGACTATTCTTTGCTCATAAGTGTGTTCTTTTGGTGCTACGAAACGCGTGTTAAGCAGGAGCCAAAAAGTCCAAGAAGTTATTCTTTTTTGGGTGCTTGTGTCAAGCATATTCATTGCGGGTGTAAAAGCTTTTCTTCGCTCATAACTTTTATTCGATTTTTCGATACTTTTGAACATACAAATCGCCGGCATTCGGACTGACTCGAGAGTCCAATTAAATACTCGAGCATAATGCATCCACAAATGCCCGTGTATCTATCACTATGAGATAATAAATATTCAGCGGTGCCAATAAATAAGCTCGATTACGAACAGTGTAAGAACCAGAACTTCTTTTTGTTAGCATCTGGTTCAGTTCCCACCACATGGCGTCGTCATTTTCTCAGCCATTAAGCTATTATATTCGGTGAATTTTTTATTTATATTTTTTGCTGCCCATGCCGAAATATACGTTCGGATGATTCAGCGATACGTTTCCAACAGGGCTAGTCAAACTTTATTGTGTGAAGTCATTGAAACGATTGCTTAAGAAAACAGTCAAATATCATGTTCTTGTTGCGTGTATTAAAACAAGAAATTATGGTTAATTTTTTATTTAAATTTTTTTTTTGAGTTTACATTAAGCAAAAGTCAATGCTTTCACATGACCGATACTTTTTTTAGATGGGCTCTACATATTCTGGACATCTTGCTTTGGCGAGTTCTCGAGAGCTACAAGCGAAATTCAAACGCCGTTCATATCTGGCGAGTTACTCTCCGAGAGTTCAGTGGGTGCGTGTCGACTAGAGATTAGAATCACTTTTGACAGCTCGCAGAAGCTAGCTCGCGAGTTTTTGCGAGTTTCTGCGAGCGATTCTCAGAGGCGCGTCCATTTCCGAGTAGCTGCTATCGACAGGTTCTCGCCGGAATTTACCCCCGTCGCACACTTGAGCTAACCGAGCTCAACTACGTGAGCTAAGTTTCTCGCTGAAAGTAAAATCCTTAGCATTTGCATTGGCGACCGCACACTTCAGCGAAACTATGAAACTACATCGCGTAGTCATGGGCGACACGGACTAAGCTCGCTCGCGTAGTTCAGACCTCAACTACGCGAACGACTTCGCTGGCATCGCTGACACTCACATATAAATATTTTCGGCGATATACAGTGTAGAATCGGTGTTTGCAAAAGTGTGGTATTTTGTGGACATAAAAGTGTATGGAAAACGTGAAAATTGAATTCTTTTGCGGAATATTTTCAATCGCGTTAAATAATTTATATCTAAAAATGGCTGCAGATAAAGTGGAAAAATGCATAGATTTATCGAAAATATCAACGCGTAGCTTAGCTCAAGTGTGCAACGAGGTGAGCTAACCCAGCTAGGCTATGTAACTATAGCTAGCCTCGCTCACATAGCTTAGTTGAAGTGTGCGACGGAGGTTACTCTCATGTGGAGCGGCACCTTAACGCTACTTCGAATTCTAGAATAGCCATGAATGTCAATTATATCTATAATGAATAAAATAATCTAGTTGCACTTTTTAATGTGACTTTCTAACAAAATTCCGCTTAAAATTATCATATACATAGTATATTTCACGCTTGCTCGGGCATTTGTAATTTTCTTATGTATACTGTCTAGAAAGTGCGAGTTTGATAAAAATACTATCTCTAAGAATTCAAGGTTAAGCACTCCTGGTTACGCACAACGAAGTTAAAAGAAAAATCAAAAGACCGACATGAGCCAGTATTTTTTGGTAAAAGCTCATTGTCAAGGCGAATTGTTGACAAATAAAAATTCTTAGTGGAGTCAGTAGAGAACAGATAGACACGCGAAGCTAATATTGTCAGTCGTTGGTGTTTAAAAAAATGTTAACACTAATTCTAAATGAGAATACGAGTAAAATGTAATAATTTAAAAGTAATTACATTTGAACAAAGAAATCAAATCGTCTGTAGTTGAAAAAAAGTGATTAAACTTGGTTGAAAACCGCAATAATTTTGTGTGTGATCGATTGAATTCTCCTCAATCCGGATTTTGGGGACTTATTTAACGTTTTTAGTACAACAACATGACTAAAAGTTAATAATCTTTTGAAAAGTGTAAGTTAGCTGTGAGCAAAAAAATGTGTTCGATATTTTTGTTTGTTAACCTTGACAACCCTGCTCTGCTCTTTTCGTAATCTGTTTCGGAAGAATTTGAATTTGAAATTGAATTTTCTGATGCTTCATAATTGTGGACTATCAATATTTGTGTTTCGACAAAATTCTGAAAGTCGAAATACCGCTTATTAAAAAATTAATTGTTTCGATGCTTATTTTATACAAATTTCTTTGGTTTTGACTTTGGAAAAATCACAAATATTCACTTGTGGTAGTGTGTTCTGTGATATAAATTTCCACATTTTATGTTAAACCTGAATCTCTCTTTCGTTGATGTCATCGAGAAGCTGTCCAAATATTTTCAAAGTGAATGAATGGAACGTGGGACCAATTTAAGTTGATTGAAGACATTAACATAATTATCTACGACATGCTATACAACTTCTGAAATCAGAAAAATATTAATTTAACATAAGATTTGATTAAAGTTAATAAAACAATTAAAGTTATTTAGTTTCTACACAAAAAAAGTGTACAGCTGATCGGTGGATACGATCGCATAATATATAAGGAAATGAAATCCAACGCAGTAGGTGTACACATGCTTTATTTAAATCTAGTTTTTTTTTTTACTTCAAAACTGGCCATCAAATTTATTAATACACCCCGTTTTTGACTACACGACTAGGTATATAATTTTTTTTTGTAATTTTTACTTGCTGTCATCACTTTTTGTTTCTCACAAAATATCACAAATGTTATAGCAAATGTGTAATACCCGGCATGAACATTTTATGTGTAATTGCAGGCTAATATAAGGTGATAATATTGATTTTATTCTAAATAAAACCAATTCTAAATAAAATGTGAAAACTGACCACTTGAAGTAATTGGCCTAGGACTCCCCTCAAAGGCGAAAAAAATAATTACGGTAGAATTTTCCTCAACAAGAAATTTACATTTAGATGAAGAAAGTGTTATGTTTTTTTAATTTGAAAACTTTCAGCACCAATTAATTTTCTGCTATAAAATCCACATGAATTAAGGAGGGAACTTTGATAAATCAATCATCTCAAAACATTGGCGTGACATAAACAAATTAAAATCCGCCGAAAATAAATCTCGAATATTACAAAATTCAACGACGAAATCAAGCGATTAAGAATTTTAATTCATATTCATTAAAAAGCCTTTAATTTATCATATTTGAATATTCTAAAATTGTTGATCTAATCTAAATTTTCGGGTGTTTTTTACCCGTACAAATTCAGTCTAACACATTTTTTTTAAATATTATAAATTTTTGTGCTACATACGATAAAATTGTCGTTCGTACACTCTAAACTTTCTTTTTACTGGGACCCGAGTAAAAATATTTATAAGAAAATCTATAATTGCCTGGGGCTAATCTTGAAATATTCTATACGAGAACAAATAAATGTTTATATAAAAAAAACCATTTGTATTGTTGTGGTCCACGTTTATTGAAAATACTTCCGCTGGCCCCGACAGTATAAAAGAGGGGGAAAGTAGTGGTCTGATTGGACTTTGATGCATGGGACAGTTATGCAAAATTCTATTCTAAACACATTACACTGTTTTCGAAATAATTGCAAAAAACTGTTCCGTTTGTAAGGGGGCGGGGGAAGGAATGGTGCTATTTTGCAGGTTCAAGAACCTAGCCTAGACATTTATGAGAAACGTAGCTATACAAAATTTGAAGTCACTAGCTCAATCTTTTCGAAAGTTATGGTGTTCAAGGACAGACAGACGCACAGACAGACGGACAGACAGGCAGATGGACGGACGGCCATGCGGGAATCAAAATCTTTTGTCATCCCTTACATCGTGGTGTACAAGTAGTTCATTGTTGTGTCCGAAGATTGGTTCGATGCGTTACAGACGGTATACTAAGTCTCATATACTTCTATAAGATATATCATATAGAGTATAATGGTTTACTGGGGTTAGAAGGGTAAAATATTATTGAAATCCTAGTAAATTTTACTGAGCTAACAAACAGTACTTGTAAAAACTACTGAACAAAACATTAAAATAGACTTTACTGTACGACCCAGGAAAATCCCAGCAAATTTTCTTCTGGGATTTTACTCGGAAAAGTAAATTTTTTTTAGAGTGTATATAAATTTTAGCTAAATGAAAAATACACCTAGTAGAAGAACTAATAAATTCTTTGTTTATGGATTACGAAAAATAAATTTAATTTAACGCACTAAATACGTTTTTGTTAATTGATGGCTTTTATATTATTTGCTTAGATTAGCACAAGCGATGAATGAATAAATAAAACTTTTACCAGTTTTTTCCCAATGGAATTTCAGTTGGCAAGAATTTTTATCGGGTTTCGCGGTTGGATTGAGCTTGTGCTGTAATTATCACGCATTAGATAACACATTTTAATGAAATATCTTTAATATGTGTACTGTGGCTAAATCCAAAATTTCACATTTCCCTGTTAGACATTGTATCAAAGATTAGAGTTTGAAAAAGGTTTGAGAGTCATTGAAACTTAAGCTTTTGAACCCACACTTAAGTTCGAGGTTTACGTCTCGAATAAATTATATTGAAATGGAGGATCAAACGATCGAATAGGACACGAATCCTTGAATGGGAAAATTTCATAATTAACGTGAATAAAGCGAAAATCAGACTTGAACACACACAATTTCCTGAAGTTATGTAGGAGAGAAGCCTAAGGGAAATATACAAACTATAAATTCTTCACCTGTAGTATGTTTGAATGGGATCTTAGAAACTCGAACTTGAAAATTAAGAAAGTAGTTCGGATAATGCAAAATTTTGGTAAGAACGGTACCGGAAAACATGCAAAAATATCCAAATACAGTCTCAGAAAAACTTTATTACCTCAGTCGTGTTCTAGAAACCCATAAAGAAAGACGAATAATCACGGCACGTGATAGAAAAGAAAAGTAAGGATTATAGTGACACAATTTTAGTGAAGTATTTAAAATTCCCTTTTTTTTAATATAGTTTAGCTATAGAATAAAGGTGGGAAAAATTTCTGGGGAGATCGCGGTAAATTAGAAATAATTAACAGGTACGTAAAACTTAACCTAAATGAGTGAAACCTTAGTGCCGGAATAATGTAGTGATCTTTTTTTTTAAACAACCTTAGGGATAAAAGAAGAGTTTAAATACGGTATTCGGCCGCTAATCTTTAGTTAAGTCGTGTGGTTGATAAAGATTCATGCAGAGAAATAGATTTTCATCACACGTGCCGGTAAATTCGAAATCTTTCACCCACGCGGTTCGGATACCGTATCCCTAAAAACCGGATATATATAACGGATCATTTCAAGTCCCGTTCAACATTTCAAGTTCATCTCTTACTAGATATCTTCGTCAAGATAAAGTAGAGAAATAGTATTAGCAGAAAGGAAATTCTTCATATCACGTCTTCGTAAAAGACGAAACGAAAAAAAAAGGCGATCCAGCAGTGAACCCCGTTTTTTTTTACGCTGCATTTGCACCAAAAAAGCCGCGTTTTCCAAGCGCTGAAAAGGGGGAACTTCAAGGTGATATTAGAACGAGGGGAGTTGGCCCGAGGGCAACCACCATTGTTGTCCGGATTCTATTTGAAAGACTTCGCAAAGCCTGATGTTAGGGCGATAAATACCAAAAGGGAGATCGAATGCAGGGGACGAGAACGAAGTATCGTCAGCCACCAAATGTTTTATGGCCGTCTATTGTCCACTGGATTTCTTTTTGTTTGCTGTATTTTCGAATCAAATCATCAAATCAATAATTTATAAAGAATTTTGTAAAGGAAAGTTTGGTTCCATTTCTTTTTCCTAGCTAGATTGAATTTTAATGCCATGTTTTAGTGTATTTTAGCATGATCGTCAAAATAATATCATACTGCCACTGAATTGTGAAGGACTTGTGCGCACAACTTCCTAGACATCACAACGTAAGGCGAACATAATCATAAATAACATAATTAAACTTGCAAACCGTGAGTACAAATCTAAATTTAATCTAGCCGAAAAATAAAAATAACCAAACTATTCAGCGATTAGAGTCACAGAACAAATTTTGGTTTATTTTTTTTAATAATCATTTTAGTGTAAATGTATTAAAATAATGGTTAAAACTTTCTTAACTTAATAGTTTGTTGAGAATATTTGTTTAAATTAAATAATTTTTATTAAATAAATGTGCATGAATATTGTATGCGACATAAGGTATTAATTCCCTTTTTGAATTGATGAGAAATTTCCCGCCCATTTACCCGGTGAAGTTTTTTGCGAAGATCGGTAGCCTCCTATGAGTCAGGAGTTGAGGCTCCTTATGTTGGTACACCTAGTCGCAGTCAGGTGTCGCTGGCCACGACCACATTTCTAAATGTTAAAGCATTGTTTCTTTTTAGATTCAAATAGTGTTAGTGTAAATTTAAATATGTCAGGTTAAGTCTTCGAGAATGGGGGGGACGTGATTCTTGATTCTTTTGCGGACTGGCAGGATTGAATGTTGAAGGACTCTGTTTTCCTGAAGTATAAAACGCTCTTGATTTGTATTTAGTTAATTCTGAAATTTTCTTCTTTTCATTAAAGTTCTCTGATTTTTCTTCATTTTAATTTCAATTTCCTATCCACTAATTCTAAATTACAAATACAAATTATGGATGTACATGGTAGAAAAACAATAGGTACAATTTGATGATAAAATTTTCTCGTTATGTAGTCACTTTTCCACTGGCAAGATCCCACCCAAACCGACGAGTTCAAGCCGGCACAGAACTACGTACCTAGCCAGAAGTGAAAAGGATCATAGCCAAGGGTAGCTCAACAGCCAGTCTATCCCTGTTTTCAAGTTTTGAAAAAACTAATTTTCAAATAAAATCATAACATAACAGATGGCGCCCAAATTTGGTTGAACTTGTAAGTTGCTTTAGGAAAACAGTCCAATTGTACATCTTTTTTTTATTTTTTTTCCGTAATCGTCTGGTACGATGGTGCTGGAAACTTTTCTCCTGTCCAGCTCAGGGGTACCTTGAGCTTTGCGTCTTGAGAAGGTGAAAAGCACTCGAATCGTGCTGGAATGGAAGTTGAAGAAATTTTGATTGCTATCCTATGACAGAGGAGTCTCTAACATAGTTGCTTTATCGTAGTCTCGTTGATAAAGCATAGTAGTACCAAAATTTGTCTTTAACTAATGCAGAGGGTTTTTGTTCGGCCGTGAGTCTCGTTCGGTTGAACAAGTACTTTTTGCAATGAATAATAAATTTCAAAGTAAAGTAAATAGTTTTTTTAATAATATTTAACAGAATTTTGATAGACAGCATTCAGTCTTGTTTCAAAGTGAAGGAATTATGGGTCACGTCCCAAACCCATGTTATGAGATAATTGGTTATAGCAAAGCGATTTTTGGTTAATTTTAGTAGAATAGATAAAACTAGAAAGATTCCGTTGAATATCTTTTTCAGTTTGAAAATTATAAGTATAACCTAAAAATTATAAGTAGAAAGAAAAAGGAGTGAGTTCATTTAGGAAGTCACGGGTTTTCTTTCCGTATTTGTTGTTTGTTAAGGTCTTGGTTATAGTTTCGTAGCGATTGTTAATTGGTATATAAATAGTTTTTTTTTGTTAGGCCATAAGTTGAGTTATTCAATTATAGATAGTTTTGAGTTAAGGGCTGAAATTCGAGTTGTAAGGGCTTGCGTAAAGGATAAGTCTAAAGATACATTTGTTTACTTTGCTAGAAGAGAGAGTTGATAATGGTTCTTACAAGAAAACAAAGTAAGAAGGGGGTGATAAAAGGCAGAGGTCGTGGAAGAGGAAGAAGATTATCTTTAACCCCATATCCTGACTCGGAAGAAAGGCTGTTAAGCAGCGATGAGTCGGATGAGAAAAACAGTCCAGAAGGCGCTGCTTCGTATAAAATAAACGAAACTCCTATGTCGTCTAGACCTAGAGAGTTTGAATATTTAACGAATCAGTTGCGAAGCCATGATAGTTACTCGGCTCAGATACCTGTAATCGGCAACGACAAAAAAATTGTAGACTCTGAGTTAGGTGCAAGAGAGGGCAGAACGAGGGAGCAGGAGGTCTCGGGTATAGACAGAGAAAATAATAAAGATATAACTGCCGAAAGGGAACGTTCTTATATACGAGAGATTCTGGAAGCAAGAAAAGAAGTTCCAAGTCTGTCCGGGTTTTCTGAGAAAGCAAAGAGGGTAACGTTCGAGATAGATTCCGAAAGACCGCAGTATGAAAATAAATATGGCACAGGGACTAAACCTAAAGTTAGGAAGAACTACCCTGATTTCGATTCAGTAGGAGAAGTTTTGAAAGCTGCCCAAGGTTTAACACAAACTTACGAAAGACAGAAGGAACATTCACTGGGAGATGATTACCTCCAGAGGGAACGAGGTGTTAACTGGGAACGACGGACTTCAAACGTAGGTCAAACAAAAAAACAATCTGAAACAGACGTTTGGGAGAAAAACAGAAATGAGTTGCTAGAGCTCTTGGAAGACATAGCGAGAGTAAGGTTAAGCGGAAGAGATTCAAATACGGCGGGTCAAGATTTACCATCAGACAAAACCGCCTATATCCCAGCAGATGCGCGAATAAGATATCAGGGTAGTAGTCGACCACATCGTAACGAAAGTCTGCACGATTCATTTGTTACGAGTAGAGAACACAACACTTATGATGATTGGTTCAGAGGGGAAGGTTGAGAGTCGCGAAGACCGCCACGAACCAATATAGATGTAAAACTTCATAAGTGGGGTTTCAAGTTCGATGGGTCTTCACCGACCTTATCCGTCGAAGACTTCATCTTCCGGGTAGAGAAGTTGGCCTTTTCCCAAGGATATACGTCTGACCAGATAGTCAGCCATTTTCATGTCCTATTGACCGGTACTGCGGAGGCGTGGTATTGGCGATTTGTCCGACGGAATCCTAATATTAACTGGGAAATATTGAGAAATGCGTTGGTTAGACAATTCCGGAAATCCACGTCTGATTACGAAATTCTAAGGCTCATTATGGACCGAAAACAGGATGTGAACGAATCGTTTGATGTTTATTTTAATCGAATCATGTCCGAATACGCGCGAATGATAAATCCAATGCCGGAGGCAGATTTGGTAAAAATAATTGTAAACAACCTTCAGCCTAGGATTGGTCAGTTGGTATTTTCGCAAAATGCGTATACATTAAACCATCTGAGGGATATATGTCGGAAAGCCGAGAAATACCAGGCGCAAAGATCGAACACCTTTCAAACGGCGTTTACGCCGGGTCCAAGGAGACAAGTCAGCGAGCTTATAGAGAGTACGGAATTGGAAGAGGGTTGTTTCCAGAATTCCATCGAAGCGTTAGAAAAATTTAAAAAGGACACTCATAACAGAATAGATAGGTCTCGGTATAAGTGCTGGAATTGTGATGCATTAGGGCATTCGTTTTGGGATTGTCCCAGCACAGTCCGGAATTTATTCTGTTATAGGTGTGGAAAAAAAGAAGTGACTTGTCGTAGATGCACCAATTGTGATTCGGAAAATCAACGAAGGGCCGAGAGAACGGGGGAAACTCGAACGGAAAGTTCAAGCCTCCCACATCAATTCAGTTAGGCTTACCAGATTCCTCTACTATAGAAACATCTAAAATAGTAATTTTAAACAAAAAAAAAAAAAAAATAGTGAGCTATCAACACAAACTTTACAGAATAGGCGATCTTAAATTGAATTTCATTGCCCGAATAGCAATACATAACATGAGACTAATCTCAGGGTGGGGCAGCCCCACGTTGACATTTGGAATTACCCACTTTTTCAAAATATTTATTTTCGCAAGCCTCAATAAATTTTTTGCCCTGTACTGTGGCTAAATCCAAAATTTCACATTTCCCTGTTAGACATTGTATCAAAGATTAGAGTTTGAAAAAGGTTTGAGAGTCATTGAAACTTAAGCTTTTGAACCCACACTTAAGTTCGAGGTTTACGTCTCGAATAAATTATATTGAAATGGAGGATCAAACGATCGAATAGGACACGAATCCTTGAATGGGAAAATTTCATAATTAACGTGAATAAAGCGAAAATCAGACTTGAACACACACAATTTCCTGAAGTTATGTAGGAGAGAAGCCTAAGGGAAATATACAAACTATAAATTCTTCACCTGTAGTATGTTTGAATGGGATCTTAGAAACTCGAACTTGAAAATTAAGAAAGTAGTTCGGATAATGCAAAATTTTGGTAAGAACGGTACCGGAAAACATGCAAAAATATCCAAATACAGTCTCAGAAAAACTTTATTACCTCAGTCGTGTTCTAGAAACCCATAAAGAAAGACGAATAATCACGGCACGTGATAGAAAAGAAAAGTAAGGATTATAGTGACACAATTTTAGTGAAGTATTTAAAATTCCCTTTTTTTTAATATAGTTTAGCTATAGAATAAAGGTGGGAAAAATTTCTGGGGAGATCGCGGTAAATTAGAAATAATTAACAGGTACGTAAAACTTAACCTAAATGAGTGAAACCTTAGTGCCGGAATAATGTAGTGATCTTTTTTTTTAAACAACCTTAGGGATAAAAGAAGAGTTTAAATACGGTATTCGGCCGCTAATCTTTAGTTAAGTCGTGTGGTTGATAAAGATTCATGCAGAGAAATAGATTTTCATCACACGTGCCGGTAAATTCGAAATCTTTCACCCACGCGGTTCGGATACCGTATCCCTAAAAACCGGATATATATAACGGATCATTTCAAGTCCCGTTCAACATTTCAAGTTCATCTCTTACTAGATATCTTCGTCAAGATAAAGTAGAGAAATAGTATTAGCAGAAAGGAAATTCTTCATATCACGTCTTCGTAAAAGACGAAACGAAAAAAAAAGGCGATCCAGCAGTGAACCCCGTTTTTTTTTACGCTGCATTTGCACCAAAAAAGCCGCGTTTTCCAAGCGCTGAAAAGGGGGAACTTCAAGGTGATATTAGAACGAGGGGAGTTGGCCCGAGGGCAACCACCATTGTTGTCCGGATTCTATTTGAAAGACTTCGCAAAGCCTGATGTTAGGGCGATAAATACCAAAAGGGAGATCGAATGCAGGGGACGAGAACGAAGTATCGTCAGCCACCAAATGTTTTATGGCCGTCTATTGTCCACTGGATTTCTTTTTGTTTGCTGTATTTTCGAATCAAATCATCAAATCAATAATTTATAAAGAATTTTGTAAAGGAAAGTTTGGTTCCATTTCTTTTTCCTAGCTAGATTGAATTTTAATGCCATGTTTTAGTGTATTTTAGCATGATCGTCAAAATAATATCATACTGCCACTGAATTGTGAAGGACTTGTGCGCACAACTTCCTAGACATCACAACGTAAGGCGAACATAATCATAAATAACATAATTAAACTTGCAAACCGTGAGTACAAATCTAAATTTAATCTAGCCGAAAAATAAAAATAACCAAACTATTCAGCGATTAGAGTCACAGAACAAATTTTGGTTTATTTTTTTTAATAATCATTTTAGTGTAAATGTATTAAAATAATGGTTAAAACTTTCTTAACTTAATAGTTTGTTGAGAATATTTGTTTAAATTAAATAATTTTTATTAAATAAATGTGCATGAATATTGTATGCGACATAAGGTATTAATTCCCTTTTTGAATTGATGAGAAATTTCCCGCCCATTTACCCGGTGAAGTTTTTTGCGAAGATCGGTAGCCTCCTATGAGTCAGGAGTTGAGGCTCCTTATGTTGGTACACCTAGTCGCAGTCAGGTGTCGCTGGCCACGACCACATTTCTAAATGTTAAAGCATTGTTTCTTTTTAGATTCAAATAGTGTTAGTGTAAATTTAAATATGTCAGGTTAAGTCTTCGAGAATGGGGGGGACGTGATTCTTGATTCTTTTGCGGACTGGCAGGATTGAATGTTGAAGGACTCTGTTTTCCTGAAGTATAAAACGCTCTTGATTTGTATTTAGTTAATTCTGAAATTTTCTTCTTTTCATTAAAGTTCTCTGATTTTTCTTCATTTTAATTTCAATTTCCTATCCACTAATTCTAAATTACAAATACAAATTATGGATGTACATGGTAGAAAAACAATAGGTACAATTTGATGATAAAATTTTCTCGTTATGTAGTCACTTTTCCACTGGCAAGATCCCACCCAAACCGACGAGTTCAAGCCGGCACAGAACTACGTACCTAGCCAGAAGTGAAAAGGATCATAGCCAAGGGTAGCTCAACAGCCAGTCTATCCCTGTTTTCAAGTTTTGAAAAAACTAATTTTCAAATAAAATCATAACATAACATATGCCACAATTTAAATATCTTTGACTAGTGTTTTTGCGGAATTGGGAAATTTTGGGTCACAGAGCTAGTTTTGGGTATTAAAAATATACCCAAAAACCTTTCTTTAATTTTTCTCCAGTTAATGATGCTCTGAAAATAAATTTTTGTTGGTTAAAATTTCAACAAAATTTTTCATGGAATACCCAAATAGCACCGAAAAGTATGGGCACATGAGGTTTGTTCTTTCCGACCTAAAAATGCAGCAGTTTACGCAATTGGGCCTAAAGATTTAGACCCATAATTCATATTCGCGTACAAGAAGCGTTTAAGAAGGTGACGAGAATGACACACTGATTAATAATGTCGCTACTTCGGAGGAAGACTGTCACAACTCAAAAAATGTCGAATTTGTACTAAAGGTGTGGAAGAGTGGTAAATATGGTATACTTTGTTGTAGAAGTTGTAGAAGAGTGTCACAATTGTAACTTAAGCAAAAGCTTGTTACTGTAGATATTTTCTAAATATCAAAAATACTAACACAAAATATCAGAATAACTTTAAAACGTCATTTCACAAAATTTACAATTTTTGAGTTGTGACAGTCTTCCTCCGAAATAGCGATGTGTCTGCAAAGCTACAATTGTTTTAATGAGGAAATTGGTGATCGACGGGTCAAATTTGGGTAAATATTCGCTTCATGAAAATTCTGCAGCAATAGAGCGGCATTTCACGGTTGTCGGCTCGAAACAGTGATTAGCTGTGGAACCTGAATGTCAGTTTCACTTTGAAGAAGCTTGTAATGGGAACAGGGTCGACACGGCTGCTACTACAGTTACCTCAAAGCCCCCGCTTTACAAACAAAAGAAAAAAAGTAGATGCTTTCAGCCGCCATATTCGCCATCGATATTTCGTTTAAAAGATTTCGCTTTGAGAATTAAATTTCTTATTTTAAGCTATTAATTAAAGGAAATATCATAAAAAATGGATAGCAGACATTTTTTAAACAGCACAATTTTATTGGCATCAAAATTTCATTGCAAAAGAAACGTTTACTTTCTTTTAACCCAGGTCCTGTCTTATCTCTTCAAACTCCTGTATTGTTAAACCATTAACAGCCTCTTCCAAAAAGCAGCGGGATTACCAAAGGAAACTTTTAGCGATTAATCATATTTATTTATTTATTTATTTACACAATTAACTTACAGCGTCAAAACTATAAACTAATACAAAGAAAAAAAACGCACTCGGCAACAAAGGTCATATGGCGCTCTCTGTTATTTATGGATTTACAATGTTACTTTAAATGTTAGGATATGTTTAATTACAGCAAATTTGGAAATGAGTAGGACGTTGTTCTGTGTTAAATAGTTTAAAAAGAAAAAACAAACAAAACTTAAATATAAAAATATAAGTGGATCTAGATTAAGACAAATTAAATTATTGGTTTCAGTCACAAACATTTGAGCAGATTTAAATGATTTAGGAATTTGAATAAGTCTGAGTCAGGAGATTGAGCTGTTGATAGAAAATCTTTGAGTATCGGCAGGTTTTCTTGAAAGTAGGATAGAGTTTTTGGACAACTCTCCAAAAGGTGTTTTGTAGATCGGATTGCTTGGCAATAGTCACAGATTTCGCTGGCATCGTTGTTCCACAGATGTTCTTTAGCCCAAAGAGTATGATTGCACCGGAGGCGAATTAGAGCGACACTTTGGTCCCTGTTGAGTTTTCTGTTGTAATATTGCCTCGTTCCTTCTGGGTTAATTTCTTTAAGAAAAGTTGATTCTCTTAGCCATTCATTGCGGAGTTTTTCCTCAATTTTGGTTTTGAGTTTTTTAACCAGAAAGCTGGAAATAGGAATGATATTTAGTTGGGTTGGGTGCTGATGAGCAATTTTTGCTTCAGCGTCAGCTTTAGTGTTTCCGGGAATCCCCACATGTCCTGGAATCCAAATAAGTTTTCTCTGTTCCCCATTTAACCAGAGCCGGATGGAGGTAGGGATGATTTCTTGGTTCAGGGGATTGCGGATGGCTCTAACGCTCGATAAAGAATCTGTAAATATAATAATTTTATTTTGATTCGCAAAATGTACCGTGGTTTTATATATTGCTGTCAGTTCTGCTGCAAAAGATGAGCAGTTGGAATCAAGCAAGCCATATTCTTGTAAAGCAAAGTTCTGGCGGTTGGTTTGGACTACAACTGCATAAGTGACGTTTGCACTAGTTTTCGAGGCATCGGTGTAGATAAAGGTCCAATTAGGGTATTTCTCTATGAAACTGTTGAATCTTTTGAGTATCGCAATGGGGCATATATCCTTTTTACACGGCACGCCCGGTATGGTGAAAGAATGTGGTGGTGTTATCCTCCAAACACTGGAACTTGTAGAAAGAGGTTGAGTTTGTGGTAGACCCTCTAAAATGTGTTCCGCCTTGATCCGACATTTTTGTAGGGCAGAAGCTCTCTTTTCGGCCATGCCAGTATTTAGGGTTATTGTTGGGAAGATTCTTTTGCTTTGACAGATATCTTTTATAATTAGTTTGCTTGCTAACCATAGGACTCGGTCTTCCAATTTAGGGAAGCCCAGCTCTGTCCTGAGCGCTTTAACTGGACTAGATTTCAAGGTACCTGATGCTCGACGCAGCAAATTGTTTATACCTGTATCTAGTATTTTAATATTGGATTTCGCTGCATGGCCATAAATTGTAAGTCCGTAGTCGACTAAACCATAAGCAAGGACTTTAGCTACGTACAAAGTATCTTCAAAGTGTAATCCAGCTTTCCTTGAACAAATTGGTTTTAAAAGGTTGTCAATATGATTTATTTTGTTCCTGGTGCCTTTAATATGTGGTACCCAGGTCATCTTCCTGTCGACGGTGAGCCCCAAAATTTTTTGCTCAGTCTTCGCTGTAATAATTGTGCCGTTAATTGTAATCGAGAATGTGTCACACTTGTATTTCCTGCATACATGTAGCAATTCAGCCTTGTTAATTGGTATGTGTCCCCCGTTGTTAAGGGACCACGCAATGGTAGTTCTGCCGGCATTAGTTAAATTCCTCGAAACTTCCGCTCTTGTGCCGGAAGTAGCTAGAATTATATTATCTGCATAGATCCAAGAATAAATATTGTCCAGGTGTCCAAGCTTGTTTCCGAGTGAGCTAAGAAAGATATTGAAGAGGCATGGGGAGATTGGCGATCCTTGCGGTATGCCTATTTCTACAGTACGCCTATCAGATGTGAACCCATTAACCTTAACTTTAAAGCTTCGTCCTGACAGAAAAGATAACACAGTTCTACAGATGTTCCTGTCTAGTTTCCATTTAACCATCTGTTCGATTATAAAGGCATCGGCCGTTCGTTCATAAGCTCTTTCTAGGTCTAAGGAAAGAACCCCACAATGTTTTTTGTCCGCTGTATGAGTTGCTAGAAAGTGCTCCAAGTTATGCAGTAAGGAGACGGTGCCCCTACCTCGTCTAAATCCGTGTAGTCCTTCTGGAAATTTATTTTCTACCACTTGGGCCAGTCTTTGTCCTAATACTTTTTCGATGATTTTTGAGAAGCATGGAAGAAGGGAGATAGGCCTATAGCTAGTCGTTTCAGATTTATCCTTGCCTTTTTTGGGAATTGGAACTAGTATTGCACTTTTCCATTCGTATGGCCAAGCTCCTTGTATTACGATGTTGTTGTACAGATTGACAATTCTTTGCTTAACTTCCTCCGGTAACAAACCAATCATCTTGTATGTGATCCTGTCAGCTCCTGGAGTGGAGCCTTTAAAAGATGAAAGCGTACTATTAAATTCCATAAGTGTTATTGGTTGTTCAAGAAAGCTCGACGAGTTTAGTTGATTAAATAGTTCATCAAGACGCACTTCATCCAGAAATGTGCAAACTTTGTTAGGAAGATTACTTTTAGAGGAGTAATTTTCCCATTGCTTGGCGAATTCCTCAGCTATTTTAATGGGGTCATGACTGATTCCCATCGTTGTATTGATTTGACAAATTTGATTTAACCCGTTGTTACCATGTAGTCTTCTTAGTTTACCCCATACATCTTTAACATTTGACGAGCTGTTGATGCTATTTACAAATTGGTTCCATGATTCACTCTTAGCTATTTTGATACGTCTCTTCAACTGAGCCGCGGTTTTTTTGTAAGCGAGTAGATTAATGGTGGTTGGATGTCTTTGAAATTTCTTCCAATGCTTGTTTTTTTCACGAATTAGAGCTAACAGTCCGGGAGACAACCACTTAGGCTGATTGTTATTGCACTGGGAAGGTTTGGTAGACGGGATGGATATGTTTGCTGCCTCTCTTACTAGTTTCCTTAAATTAGCTGCTTCTTTGTTTATATTGGAAGATACTTCCTTTTTACGGTGTAGTTGGCCGGCGATTGCTTCGAATTTTTTCCAGTCAGCCTTTTTTTCAATAAATCTGGGGGTTATTTTTACTTTACTGAAGGGGAATCTACTGTCGATAATTATTGGGAAGTGGTCACTTCCCTCTAGGCTATTGTGTACCTTCCAGGATAAGTTCATTGCAATATCAGGTGAACAAATCGACAGATCTATTGCTGTAAAAGTCCTGTGTGTTGAAAAATGAGTGGGGGATCCATCATTCAGTAAAACTAGATTAGAGGCAGCAAGCCACTCCTCTATTTCAGTACCTCTGCGGTTGTTTACTGACATACCCACGAGCTACCGTGGGCATTAAAATCTCCAGTGAATAAAATGTTACCTTGTATTTGATTTATGATGTTCGCAAGGTCGTGATGGTATAAGGGTTGATCGTGTTCGCCGTACAGGTTAACTATTGTTAGAGTTGGTATCATATGAATTTCCACGACGGTTAGTAACAGGGATGAATTGAGGTTTTTTCGCGAGCATTTGATGGAAGGATCCACCAGCGTTGCTACTCCGCTACGAGCATTATCATAGTTTCTGTTATTTGTAAAAGATAGATAATTTTTAAATTTTAAGGTTGATGTTTTTTTGACATGCGTTTCTTGTAAACATATTACTTTGGGTTTGTATTTATTGTAAAGAATTTCGAGGTTGTTCTTGTTGTTGTAAAATCCTGCAATGTTCCATTGCAGGATGTTTAGATTGCTAATTCTATAAGATGTGGTCATGATGATCCACATCTACAACCATACCGGTTGTTTCATTATTCCGATCGCAATGGAACGGTGCAGTTAATATTGCAGAATTATTTGTTGGGTTTGTTTCTAAATGCTGTTCTATTGATTTGTACTGTTCTGTTAAATTTCTATTGTTAATTTGAGTTGGTGTGCTCAGTGTTTTGTGCGAAGCCGAAGCAGGGACCATGTGAATATCTGGTCTAGTTTTTTCTAAAGCTGTAGTTCTGTTTTCTGTGGAAGTAGTTGGATTCCCTTTTTGTTCTTTTGTATTCTGTTCCATTTTGGAGTTACTTGTGTTTTTAACTGGTGTAGTCTGGTTTGTATTTTGAGTAGTTTTATTTTGCTGTGCAACAACTGAGAACGGGGTTTCGATTGTTACATTCAAAGTGGGTCTGATGGTGGCAAATAATTTAGCCGCCTCTTTATACGTGCATTTTTTCTGTGTCATTATTTTGAGAATCTCTTTTTTGTTGATAAACTCTGGACACCTTCTGTCGCCTGAAGAATGTGTATCAACATTGCAGTTAACGCAGAAGATACGTGAGCATTGTTGAGTATGAGGTGTTAGGCCACATTTTTCACATAGTTGGGGGTTGCTGCAACGGTTCTTAGTGTGGCCCAACTTTTGGCATAGACGGCATCGCATGGGGTTCGGGTAGTAAGGACGTACCTCCTTTCTTTCCCAAGCCACGTTGATGAGATTTGGAAGTTCGTATCTATTAAATGATAGGATCAATGTACCGGTTGGAGTCAACTTTCCATCTACCATCTTTTTCATCTTTTCGACCTTGAATACATCGTACTCTTTAAGTCCCTCCACAATTTCTGTTTCTTCTAGGTTGTTGAGGAGTGGACATCTTATTGTTCCTTTGACAGCATTTAGAGCCACGTGGAATTCTGCTTGAATTTTTATGTTTCCGGCTATTGTTTTAGCGTTAATAAAACAGCGAGCTATCTTTTCATTCTTACATAAAAGGAGCAGGCTTCCATCGCGTAGCATGGAGAGCTTTAACACTTCTTTGCTGATATCGTCTAAGCCTTTTTTGACCACGAAGATGTTGTGGAGTAAGAGATTTTTTTCTGCTTTGTCTGCTTTGATTACAACATATTTGGGCTGGTCTTTAGAAGCTGTTACACTAGTATTTAGAGCTGGGAAATTTTCTATGGGAAACGAATATGAGTCTTTTTTCTCTCCCTTTTTCCGTTTTCCGCCTGGACTCCTGTCAGCCAGGTCTAGAATGGAGTAAGGGTTACCCCTGGTCCCTAGGACCATGATAATGCAGTTGGCTTTGCACAATCCGTGAAAAGATTGATATTCACTTCACTCAAAAAGGTTTCGGTAAATGACGAGTTTAGAGAAAAGGAATTGATTAAAAGGCAACTTTGCCTATCTCAAATAAACAAAACACCGAATTCGATATACAACCGATCCGATACAATGCTAGTCGAAGACTGTAATCATATTAAAAACATCAAAATTTTGTCAAAGATCTCAAATTTTCCATTTTCTAAAATTTTATAGAAATCTCAACTTAGCTTAAAGGGATTTTGACTTAGTTTAAAGGGATTTCGACTTAGCTTAAAGAAAATTCGACTTAACCCTTTCAGACCTGAATTATTTTTTAAAAAAAATTTGGTTGTGATAAAATTTGTGTTGATAAAGTGGGTAAATAAGAGTAAGAAAATATTGAAAAAAAAATCCAAGATCTATTACTGTTTTCGATAGCTTGTAATGTGTACAAACGTTCGCAACCGGTCTCAAATACGAAATAATCTTATGAAATTGTTATATTTGGGAAAAACTTTAATGTGTACAAATGTAACCACCGGGTCTGAAAGAGTTAACTTAGTATCGAAAAACGAAGTGCCACACATTTAAAAAAACAACCTCTTTCCAAACAAAATTTGAAAATTTATTACATTTTTTTTTAATTTTTTAAAAATTTTATAACACGATTAAAATAAAGTCATAAACTCATGTAAATCTTCAGTAAAGGGAGTTACACGCTCCAAGAATCGTTGAATGGGTTCAAATCATAGTTAAAACATTATGTCTGGAGCCCAATAAACGCAACGCGAACGCAGAAACTGTCACTTACAAGTTTTTTCCATAGAAATGTGCCAGTGAACGCAGTGAACGTACCTACAACGCAAAAAAATTTGCAAACTTCTAACTTTGCCGCAGAATTCTGCGTTGACAGTTCATAAAGTGAGGTTAGGGAAATGTTGTTCGAGGAAAAATTGATAGCCTTAAAAACAACAAATAACAAAGTTAAAGACCAACAAAGCAAATTATCGCTTCAAAATTCTCCATTCTTGTAATTTTGCCAACTTTATACCATTTTATATTATGCCACTTGTACTACTTCACGAGTTGCCATTGGGCTCTGCCGCTGAAATGTTGCGCTGCGTGACAGTTTGTGCGTTTTAGTTGCGTTCATTGGGCTCCAGAGGTTACTGAAAGCTCCGCATAGTATCAAAAGATGAATCTTACGCTTAATTTGCCCTTTGTTCTTGCCCAATTCTCTGTCATCTCTTGAGCCGGGTAAACAATTTTGTCACTATTATGCAGTTTACCAATTAAGGACAATTTACGCATACTCCTGTGATCTTCTTTGCGTACAAGGAAATTGGTGTACAAACTGACAAATATTTATAAATAAATATTTTTAAAATAAGTCAGATCGATAAAATCTCAAGTTCGAAATATATGTAAAAATACGTTCTATATTACGCATAAAAGCCAAAAGTGAAAGTTAGTAGCAGTCAAGATTAATAGCAGCTGTTTCTATGCAAATTAAAATCACATCATTCTGCAAAAATATATATTGCTAAGCGGAATACTCGGTTTGTCCGACACGCAAATAAAAATTAGCATATAATTTTTTTTTACTCTGCGTAGCTATAGAAGGAAAGTATTGTATTCATGATAAATCCGTTTCAGGAAAAATGATGAGGATGTCCGGTCCGTACAATCTGTCTATCTGTCTGTGTGCCTGTCTGATGTACATACGTATAGTAAATAACTCGAGAATGCTTTGAGCTAGCGACTTGAAATTATGTGTGAAAAAGCCTTACTCAAATCTTAGTTATCTGTCAACTTTTAGAAAAGTAACGTCAACTATAACAAGTACCTCCCATACATTTTTTTTTAAATAGAGTATTTTGAAAAAAATTCGAGAACTGTGCGCGTTTGAGAAAAAATATACCTATATAAAGGGTGTTTTTTAAGCCCGATAGAACTTCAAATTTTAAAAAGTAACACAAAAAATTAAATTTTAATCAAAATTTTTTATTTTTTCGAAAGATTAATACATGGCATTAACATTTGAAAATGATTTCGGGCATATGGCCACCGCGGCTGTTCTTGGCGAAGCGCATTATGGACGCGATGGTTGCGGTCGCCGTATGGCACGTAGCGCCATCCTGGTGAAACCATATCTTGTCCGGATCAATGTCATCCATATTTTCAAACAAAAAATCATTGATCATGGTGCGGTAACGATCTGCATTGATCGTAACGCGAGCTCCGGCCTAATTTTTGAAGAAATAAGGCCACCAGCGTGTAAACCGCACCAAACGGTGCATTTTTCTGGCTGTAATGGAGCCTGTAGGGTCTCTTGTGGATTGGTCTCACTCCGTATGCGGCAATTTTGCAAAAATGAGCTTCATCGCTGAACAAAATTTTGCTAAAAAAAAACGTCGCTTTTAAGTGGCGCGAATATTCAACTAATTTTTAAAGTAAATTTGGATAATTTGGCAGCGTGAGTCTATTCATGATGATTTGCCAGAGCATACTGATCATAAATGTCAAAAAGTGAGCGCAGTATAACAGCTCGTTTGACAGTTAACCCTTTTGTAAGTTCTATCTAAGCAAAAAACACACCCTTAATAACGAAATTTAGAGATAACAAAATTTCCTACATTTCTTGCTTTAGCGAGTAAATTTGAAAAATATTATTTTTTACATTTTTTTTCCGAAACTTTAAATATTGCAGAAAAATGTCATATGCTGTTCCAGAATTTTCCTGGTAGAAAAATAATTGCCCCTTTTGTAGTCAAATAAAGAACGGTGTGGCTTAACATTTATAATAATGTTCTGCGATTATTTATTACTGTGGTAATAAACTAAAAAGTATTCCTTATGGTTTGTTTAACCTTGATATCGATTTTTCGCATAATGCGTTTGTTAGATGCCCTAATGAGTTTTCAGGAACCCCTTATTCTTAGAGTAAAGTTTTTGGACCATTTAATGAAATAAAAACTTCAGGAAAAGTTATGTTTGGTTTGTTTGTCCTGAGAGTTTTACCAGTTTTTGTCCTTGGCGTAACTTGCCTTAAAACAATTCTGCACGCGGACATGGTCCACTTCGTGTCCCCGTAAAGAGGATTTTAACCCATTTTCCAGGGTTAGAATTTCAGTCATTTATTTTTTAAAACACCATCAAAATTTAAAAAATAAAAAAAATAAATATTTTGTTATTTTTTCAGTTTTGGTATTATGTTAAAAAGAAACAGTGGGAATATGAGAGTTAGGTTATTTATTAAGCGGTAACTAAATTAAGACCACCGATTTTTAAATAATTTAAAAATGCAATTTCCAATTTATGATTTCTAAAATTATAAATAAATTCCTCTTTTAGGAAACATGCTTCACATCAGTCCTAAGGATGTTACAGTTACAAAGAAAAGAACAGATGAAGAAATTCTGAAATGGATTTTAAATGTATTAATCTTAAGTTATGGATACTGTTAATAATTCCGTTGTTGTTATTTCATTTAGTATCCAGTCAAGTATGTAACTTTTTCGATAGTGTTAATATTGAAAATGCAATCAGACAATCAGACGGATCTTATCTACACGATGACATTGTATATCCGCCAGATTTAATAGAACTTTTCGAATATGAATATCCATATACGGGTTCGACTATTAAGGAAATAACAACACCTCATTTAAGAGGTTGCATTTGTGAATTAAAGCCATGCATTCAACTTTGTTGCCCAAAGCATCAAATTTACAGTATTGATAGTAAACAGTGTGAAAATAATAATACATATTTTAAAAAGGATATTCGAATAACTGAGGCACCAGGACATACATTTTTCTCTGATATTTTCAATAATAAAGGACATTTTGGGGTTAAATATGGTTTGCCCTGCGATTCTGGATACTTTTTGTCGCCGGAAGAAGGTGCTGAATACTCATGGGAAATATATCCGGTAAGAAAATTATAAACAATTGTAAAAACTAAGTTATTTTTAAAGTAATCTTTTAATTACAGGATGGTAGATTAAACTTTATTGGCAGTAATGTTTATTCAAGAAATGAATATTGCCTGTCAGCAATGGCTCCAGAAATCTTTGAAGACTCACCTAAGGACATCGACCATACACGATTATATTTAAATCCATTCATTTGCTATGAAAATCAAAAACCGGAATATTCAACAAGAGAAATTATACACTCAACAAGTAAGTTTTTATACTCTATATATTATATAATAGAAGTATGTATATTAGATTTAGTATACCGTTTATAACGCATCGAACCAATGATCGGACACAAAAATAAAACTACACCAGGGTGTTAGAGATGACAAAAGATTTTGATTTCCGCATGTCCGTCCGTCTGTCCGTGAACACCATAACTTTCGAAAGGTTTGAGCTAGAGACTTAAACGGTTAGGCTAAGTTTTTGAACGGACGAAATCGAACCATTCCTTTCCCCCTAACCCATACAAATGGAATACTTTTTTCCTTTTTCCTCGAAAACGATGCAGAGTATCGACAAATTTATAAAGACGAAATGTAATTAGAATATGATTTTAAATAACCGTTCCATACATCAAAATCCAATCGCACCACTCTTTTCCCCCTCCTATACAAATGGATTTTTTAAAACCAACATTTTGTCTGTCATCATATGGAGTATTTGACGATTGGCCCCTTGCAATTGTAGCTTTCTTATGTTTAGTTGTCGATTTGACGGATAATTTCTCATCTGTAACGCGTTATGTGTAACTATATTTAATTTTATATCTTGAATTTTGATTTATTATTGTTATTTTTACTTATATATTGAAGTAAATTTAGAAGTATAATTAAATTAATTTTAATTTTTAATGTAACGCCTTATGTGTTTTTAACATTTTCAGCAATGCTATTCTCCGTCCCATTTATGATCATCACAATAATCGTATATGCTGCCATACCAGAACTGAGAAATTTACACGGAAAGACATTAATTAGTTACTTAAGTGCATTATCGATTGCTTACATTATATTATCAATCATTAAATTTCCTAGAGGAACACTTCTTCCAATGGGATCATGTCAATTTTTAGGTGAGTGAAATCAACTTAAACTTTATGTATTTTTTAAATACTAAAAAAGAAAAGTTAATTTTTAAATGTCATTTTTTTAAAACTATTGTAGTATTACATTAATTCCTCTTAGGAAAAATAGGTTGAAAAAAAAACAAAGATGAGAAACGTTATCGAAACGTAACGAAATAATGATTTTCCGGTTTTTTTTTCTCAAAATTGCGTTATAACATTATAGAAATTTAATTCCGTTACAATAATAAAAAATGTAACGAAAACCGAAAAACATAACAAAAGCTATAATTGCCAATCTGGCAATTATTGAAAACCCGTATGGTGATATTCGTATCAAAATTCGAACAGTTGTACCAAAATTCCAATTTGAAGTCAAACTTTCCAATAAGATTTTTTAAAATTTATTCCAATCGGATTTTGATTTATGGGAGTTTTATGTAGAATTATATCCTAAATAACTTTTGTTCTTGGACTTTTTTGATAAGATACACCGTTTTCGAGATATTCACAAAAACCGTTTTCGTTCGTATGGGGGGTACCCCCCCTAATGGTCCATTTTTGCCCATTAACGAACTTAGCCTCGCATTTTACGAAAAACGGATCCACGCAAAATTTCAAGTCTCTAGCTCAATCCGTGCGCCCGCAATCCGCGCCACAAACGGACAGACAGACGGACAGACAGACAGACGGACGGACGGACGGACAGACGGACGGACAGACAGACGGACGGACAGACAGACGGACGGACATGGAAAATTCAATTTTTTTTATCATTCTAAACACACTGGTGTAATTAATTTTTTTGTGCGATGACGGGATCTTGGCGTTACAAACGGTAAGGCAAATCTAATATACCCTTTGGTTTCACCATACGGGTATAAAAATATTTCGTTTTTTCGTTAAATCCCAGACGCAAGCAAAAAAAAAATTTTCTGGTCGCTAAACTTTTCTTTAACCTCTGAAGGATTTTTCACTTTTAATCGTGTCGCAGGCAAATTTAATTTTAAACAAAATGTGTTGTAAACCCTAAGCCAGAGTCTTCGGTCAAAATTGATGGTGTCGTTGGGATTTGAGCCACTACCTTCGCGAACTATATTCTACTACATCATCGATTGGCTTTTGATAATGGTTTATAATAATAAAAAAAAAACGACTGAAGTCTTTCTAACACAACCATTTAAATCTTTTTGAAATTTTCAAAACTTGCATTGGCTTTTCCTGAAGATTTCAGAAAAAAAAGTTCGTTGACAATTAGTTTGGTAAGCTTTTGGTGATAAAAATATGGAAAAATTTCACCCATTGCAACAGAAATTACAATAACACATTCAATTCGGTTTGCTTTATGGTGAATGCGGGACATTTTGCCAATACGGGACAGACACCAAAAATGTGGGACTGTCCCGCCTGATTCGGAACTTTAATTCAATTTTACAAATATTTTGCTATGGAATTTCATTTAGTTAGTGCTTGTTATACCCGTATGGTGAAACCAAAGGGTATATTAACTTTGCTTTACCGTTTGTAACGCCAAGATCCCGTCATCACACACAAAAATGAATTACACCAGTGTGTTTATTATGATAAAAAAAATTGAATTTTCCATGTCCGTCCGTCTGTCTGTCTGTCCGTCTGTCTGTCTGTCCGTCTGTCTGTGGCGCGGATTTCAGGCGCAAGGATTGAGCTAGAGACTTGAAATTTTGAGCAGATTCGTTTTTCGTAAAAAGCGAGGCTAAGTTCGTTAATGGGCAAAAATGGACCATTAGGGGGGTACCCCCCATACGAATGAAAACGATTTTTGCGAATATCTCAAAAACGGTGCATCTTGTCAAAAAAGTCCACGAACAAAAGTTATTCAGGATATGATTCTACATAAAACTCCCATACATCAAAATACAATTGGAATAAATTTTAAAAAATCTAGTTGGAAAGTTTGACTTCCAAGTGGAATTTTGGTACAACTGTTCGAATTTTGATACGAATATCACCATACGGGTCTCCAATGATTGCCAGATTGGCAATTATAGCTTTTGTTATGTTTAAATAATAATAATGCTATATTCAAAGTTCCTCCATTCCCTTTATCATTAATCATCAAATTGTAATTTATCACATAATTAACGGCCAATTAAGTATTAATTTAGTGCTCAATTACGGACTCTTATTTTTCGATCGACTGGAAGAATTTTTATTCCGAACTAAGTGACGAATAACCAATTAAAGCACGATAACTAAAACAGGAGACCTAAAAAATCCTAAAGAAAATCCTAAAAACAATCCTAAAATATCTTATGTGAACAGCACATGGTCGTGGTAACATAAAATTTCTTGAGTAACGAAATTCTAACGAATTTAATTTTAACAGCTTTTATCTAGCTTGCTTTCGTAAATCTTGCAATCCAATTTTGACACAGTTCCACTCCTTCCATTGCCATGAAATTTTGCACACATACGTAAGTCCGGTGACAATACAATATTTTTACTACTTCGTCCTTGCTAGGATAACTGAAGGTCTTTTAAGGATAAAGTGATCACCCTTTTCTTCAAATTTTCCGGAAAAAATCTCATCGTTGGGTTTTTGGGGTCGCTGAATCCGATTCTGACGTTAAGAAGGATGTAAGGATAACAGAAGGTCCTGTTAGGATGACCTTTTCCTCAAAAACGATTATCCTCTTCCCCAAATTTTCTTGAATTGGATTCTGACGTTAAGAAACCTGTAAGGATAATGGAAGGTCCTATAAGGATATCTTCATTATCCTTTTCCTCAAATTTTCCGGAAAAAATGTCATCTGGGGGTTTTTAGGATTGCTGAATCCGATTCTGGAGTTAGAAAGTCCGCAAAAATATCTGAAAGGCATTAGGAATAATATCGGGTCTTTCAACAAGGACATATCAATTTTGTATTTAAATAAAACACAGAATAATTGAGATATCGGGCTGAAATTTATTCCAGGTGTAGTGGACATGTTACATTTAAGTATGAAATTCGATGTCGTTCATATGGCCACCGCGAGCACGTTTGCTGATTGATTCTTTGGAGCCAATTTTCCACCACTCTTCCACGCATATCGGCCGGAACGTTGGTAATGTCGCGTTCGATATTGTTCCTGAGCTCCTCTAACGTTGTTGGCTTGTTGGCATAAAATAAATAAAAAGAAATCCAACGACGTTAAATCGCATGAGCGAGGTGGCCATTCGACCAGACCATTTCTCGAGATTACACGATTGCGACTACCGACTCAGAATTTCGGTAGTAAGTTTTAATAATTTCCAAACGTTGCTCGTTCGTGAACTTCACCATGATAAAAATGTAAACCTTGACTGACGTTTTAGCATTGCCAGATCATAAAAAAAGTTTTAGGGTGCGTTTTTATTAAAATACAAAATTGTTATGTCCTTGTTGAAAGACCCTTTATATATTCGAAGACTAAAAGGGATAAACAAGCGTAGTGAAAGACAATCGCCATTTTGGATTTTTAGACACACTAATCAAATACAAAATGACTAAAACGGATAAAATAAAAAAAAATTAGAAAAGTTTTTATGCTACATTTACACGAATCACAAATTTGTCATTTTTTTCTTGTCATTATGTTAATTCCCGTGTAAATGGCATAATTTTTGTAATTTTTATACCCGTATGGTGAAACCAAAGGGTATATTAACTTTGCCTTACCGTTTGTAACGCCAAGATCTCGTCATCGCACACAAAAATGAATTACACCAGTGTGTTTAGAATGATGAAAAAAGTTGAATTTAGCATGTCCGTCCGTCTGTCCGTCCGTCCGTCTGTCTGTCCGTCTGTCTGTCTGTCCGTCTGTGGCGCGGATTGCGGGCGCACGGATTGAGCTAGAGACTTAAAATTTTGCGCAGATTCGTTTTTCGTAAAATGCGAGGCTAAGTTCGTTAATGGGCAAAAATGGTCCATTAGGGGGGGTACCCCCCATACGAACGAAAACGTTTTTTGCGAATATCTCAAAAACGGTGCATCTTATCAAAAAAGTGCAAGAACAAAAGTTATTTAGGATATGATTCTACATAAAACTCCTATACATCAAAATCCGATTGGAACAAGTTTTAAAAAAATCTTATTGGAAAATTTGAATTCAAATGAAATTTTGATACGCCGTTCAATTAAATCACCATACGGGTTTTCAATAATTGCCAGATTGGCAATTATAGCTTTTGTTATGTTTTCTGTCAGAAAATGTCAATCTCTCATAAAAGAATGAACTTGTCCATTCTTTTATGCCAGATTGTCATTCGTGCAAACGCAATATTAGTTATGACAACTTTAGTATTCAACTTTTGTCATAACTAATATTGCGTTTGCACGAATGACAATCTGGCATAAAAGAATGGACAAGTTCATTCTTTTATGAGAGATTGACATTTTCTGACAGAAAAAATTACAAAAATTATGCCGTTTACACGGGAATTAACATAATGACAAGAAAAAAATGACAAATTTGTCATTCGTGTAAATGTAGCATTATTTAGTACCCAAAAAATTATTTTTTCCCTTAAATTTTTTTATGTTATTTTCATATCGGCCAACTTTTATTTTTTTTTCACATTTAATACCGATTTTTTCTTCTTTTCAGGATTTACTGCTTATTATACTCTTATTACAAGTTTTTTCTGGCTCAGCGTGATGAGTTTCGATTTGTGGTGGAATTTTCGCGGTGCAAAAGGACTTCATCGAACTGGTGATATAAAGAAATTCTTCATCTATTCAGCGTATGCTTGGGGCTCCGGTTTAATAATGCTCATAATTGCGTTAAGTGTCCAAAAGTCGAATGCCTCAATAAAACTGAAGCCAGGAATTTTGCCCCAAAATATATGTTGGCTTGACAGTAATTCACGTCATTTTTTATTTCTGTATGTAATGTTTTTTTTTAATCTATTTGAAAATTTTAGCGACTTTGTGGATTCAATTTTTCTACCTATTTGGACCAATTGTTGTAATAATAACTTTTAATACGGTCGTATTTGTGGCAACCTTCATTCGAATCCGGAAAGTCCAAAAGGAAATGTCAAAAATTATGGCTAAAGAGGACAGCAAGCGTAATTTAGAGAATGAGAAGGACAAGTAATTAATGCACATAATCTTTTAATTCGTTTTAGACTCTAGTTTTTGGTTTTTACATAGTTTTGCATTATTTCTAAGACTTTTTGTAATCATGGGCGTTACTTGGGGAATGGAAACGCTATCTATGCTAGTCACAAAACTGTATGGACCGTCCTGGATATTCAATATTATCGATGTTTGTAATGGAATACAGGGATTTCTAATTTTCATTCTATTTGTTCTTAAAAAGAAAGTGAAAAATCTAGTGATTAAAAGGTAAAAGATTTTTTTACTCATTTTATTGACGTAATTTATATATTTGTGTATTTCAGATATCGAGAAATTCGCGGTTTGCCAGCTGAACCGAGTAAAAATACTGAAAAAACAAGTGTTCCATTGGTTAATCAAGAAGTAAGAAATCCACGTGATAATTAATTCTTAAAAATGGTTTCAATTGCATAAATTTTTAAATCTATGTATAATAATTGTATTATGCTAAATAAAACAATTGGAAAAGTTCGATTTGGTTATTTTCAATGCACAACAATGAACAAGACCTTCGGACGCAACAATGAACTAGACCAGGATGACAAAAGATTTTGATTTCCGCATGTCCGTCGGTCTGTCTGTCCGTGAACACCATAACTATCGAAAGGATTCAGCTAAAGTATTAGAAATTTTCTATAGCTGGATTTCTCGTAAACGGCAAAGCTAAGTTCTTGAACGAGCAAAATCGGACCATTTCTTTCTCCTTCCCCTATACCAATTTTTCAGTATGACTCACCATTTTCAAGAAAATTGGAAAATTGAAATGTATAAGAAAGTAAAAACCATAGCCCGCTAATCGGTTATGGTAGATACATGATATTTTTATCAAAACGCCGTAAAATTGTCCAAGAAATCCAAAAACGATATTTTAAAAAATTCCACAGAAAATATTTCACAATAATGGAAAATTCAGGAGAATTCGAGGAAAAACTATTTTTGTAATGAGTTATGTTCCTGAATTTACTTTTGATAGATGACGAAAAACAATTTTTTTATGTAAAGGATCTTTCAATTGGGACGACGCATTTTTATAATTTAACTAGCTTGCATACCCGTCGTTGCCGGGTTAAGTTTTTTCCATTTTTTTTAGATGGTCTATGTTGGAGCTAAACTTCAGGTCAGTCGGCTCGGTAGTTTCCCCGCGAAAGAGTAACATAGCGCAAAAACTAAGTTTCGAGATCACTTTACCCCCTCCCCTTACTCCCTCCACCTCTCGGGCAACTTTTTAATGGGTCAATGTTGGGGCTGGACCCCCGACGAACATCTATGCCAAATTTCAGGCCAACCGATTCAGTAGTTTCCCCGCGAAAGAGTATCATAGCGCAAAAACTAAGTTTCGAAATCACTTTACCCCCTCCCCTTACTCCCCCCACCCATCGCGCTACTTTTCCGTATGCCTATGTTGGAACCAGAACTACCACAGACACTCATGCCAAATTTCAAGTCAATCGGTTCAGCCATTTTTGCGGGAAAGAGGAACAGACAGACAGACAGACACCAACTCATTTCTATATATTAGTATGATATGATAAAAAGGCTTGTATGAAAGATATTGAGCTTTATTTTTTACATATGAAATCACTATCGATACCTTTAATTATAGAATACAACATTATTTAAATGTCCTGCACGGATGCGCTGGCAGGACTGTATGCGTTGAGCCCAAATGATCTTTTCGCATAAAGCGGCCTATATCCCAGCATTTTCGCGTGTAGAGGTGCCAATTGACACAAACGAGGCGGCCAATTGATTGGGCCATTTCTGGATACAATACGTACACCGAATTTCGATTTCAATAAAGGAGGATCTGCATTACCATGACTTCTGTAACTGCAAAAAAATGCAGAAAACTAGAGCAAGATAGGCTTATATAGATGTAAATAGGAATGACTGAATACAAGTATAAACGCTTTCCCTTCCAGTTTAACAACTTTATAGCAATCATATCAAACCTTATATAAGGTTCAAATTAGCATAGAAATAAAGCTATACAGCTGCATGTGTGTGTTAGAACTACATGAAAAATTACAGCTACCCTATAATAGCACTTTGTATGTATCTGTGCTCACTATTCACTTACAGGGACAATGTGCGATTGTAGTAGAAATCGCTATAAAAAAGTTGAAGTCCGTCAACTGTAACGATAAAATCGCCATAAAAAAAGCGGGGAACTTATTTTTGCAGTGGCCGACAAATTTTTGCAGTTGATTCTTATCTCCCTTTCTCGCCAAGGTATCTTCACATAAATGTGTCTCTATTTTTTTGCAGTTGGGAAAAGTCATGGTAATGGAGGGCCAACTTAACTCGACTGTTTCATCCGCTGTGTGGCATGTGGCACCATCTTGTTGGAACCATATATGCTCCAAGTCATTTTCTTCCAGTTGGTCCCAAAAGTATTCAGTTAACATGGCGCGGTGCCGTTTCCATTGATGGCAACTGAGTTGCCGGTGGCGTTCGAAAAGAAGTACAGCCCAATTACACCTACGGCATGAAATCCGCACCAAACTGTCAATTTCTGCGGATGTATTGACATTTCTTGAATGGTTTCGGGTTGCACAAAACTAATCTTTGCGGTTAAAATGACCGGAAATAAGCGAACGTTGTAAAAGCGTGTAACTGTTCCATATTAAATGGTGATTCAAATGTCAAATATTGGCGAAATTTGTTAACGCGTTCAGGAGAAACTCTATTGGCAAAATGCGTCGTGCCAATCGAAGGACCCATTATTAAGTATTAATAACTTAGCAAGCTTTCTGATTCTATATATTCGATATCTAAAACTTCAAACTTCATTATTTTTTTGTAATTACTATATTGTAGTGTATAATTTAAAAATCTTGGTTGATAAAAGGTTGAATAAAAGTTGTAAATTAAATTTTGAAGTGTGTAAATTTCAGAAATTAAAATGAGTAACGAACAAGATTTGATTAACAATAATTCTGAGGAAATTGAGAAAAAAGAAAACGACGAAAATGAGACTAGTGAAACTTCCAAAGGAGAGGACAGCCAACCCAACAAAATTCCTGATGATGAAAAAACTTCTAGCCACGGCTCGTTACATGAGAAACAAACGAGCCACGACTCGTTACATGAGAAACAAACGAGCCACGACTCGTTACATGAGAAACAAACTAAAAACCAAGACTCGAATGATTCATACACAGATGAGTCAGATTCCGAAATTTCTGTAACAAGTGATGAGTTGGATGAATCTTACGACTTGCTTAATGTAACTATTCAAAACTCTGTTTTTATTATTTTAGTTTAATTTATTTAACATTTTGTGTTTGTCGTCTTTTCCCAATACTTAATACGTAAACGAAAGTTTTTGATATTTAGTTTTTTGCCAAAAAAGTTTAACTTGAGATCGATTTAATTAACCACTTAATACGTATGTTTTTTAAGTATCGGCAAAAAAAATTTATTTGAAATATTCACGCATATTGCGATTGTCGTGTCATTTTCGACAAGAGTCGTTTACGCGTTGTTAATGCTTTTCTACCAATAAAAACCTGTAAAATGACTCTTGACAAAAACGACATGGCAATCGCAATATGGGTGATTGTAAAACTGTTTACTAATTTTATTACACAAGCACAATACCATCAAAAAGGACACAAGAATGGTAAAATATTCATAACTCGGTGGTCTTGTTGTAACCGAGTATGAGTCGTCGTTGCATATTAAGTGGTTAATAGTTGTATTTATGTACAAGTCCACTTAGAAATTCGATTTCTTTTTTGAAATTATTAGGCGTTTCCGACATTGAACGCAATATTGAAAAGAGGACGTCCTAATGATTCAAATACCCGTAAGGGCGGTCTCAGCAGGAAAATTGGAAACAAATCCCAACTTAATTTGTCGAATAACTTAATGAGAAAAAGAACTTATGCAAGAGCATTTGACAGTGATGAATCTCCAAATGATCCTTGTTATTCTGGAGGTTTAAAATACACAAGATATAATAGATCGCAATCTCGAAGCCGACCAGATAAAAGTCGTGGAAGGAGATCAGAAAAATCGAAAGGTAAAAGTCGTAGACGCAGAGTTGGTAGAAGGAAATAAGTGTAAATATGAAATCAATTCGCGATTTTGACTATATGTATGTCTAAAAAGAACCGTGTAATATTATTTGTATCTGGGAATAAAATAAATTAAAAGACAAACATAAGAAAAGCTACAATTGCCAGGGTTCAACCATCAAATATTCTATATGTGGACAGACAATTTTATTTAAAAAAAATACATTTGTGGAGAAGGGGGAAAGAGAGAGGGGGAGGGGGGGGGGGGGAGGAAATGGTCTGATTTTGGTAAAGTTTCATCCTTTCAAGGAAACTTACTGGGATCAAGTAGCGGGTTTTAGGTTAACTAAAGGCTCGCGTCCACTATCGGTTTATACAGACAGGGGTATGTTCCAAAACGCTGAAGTGAAGTTTACCATGGACCTACAGCTGATACAAATTTTTCGAATGCCAATTTTCTATAAATTTGCAAAAAAACGTGCAATATTGAAGGCCAGACCAAGTCCCAAAACATAATAAATAACACAAGGAATTTTAATTTAAAAAAATTAACATTTATTTTCCCTTTTCTTTCAATTTTTATGTTTCATAAATAAAAATACCTATCCTTTTATCTAAACAAAGCAAATTACAACATGAGCATATGCTGAAAAATCAAGCCTAGAATAATGCTAAAAGAAAACAATTTAATATGCGAGTTTCTTTCATTTTTATTTTCTCTGACTTTCTTTCATTCTCAAGAAATTAATTTTTTAACACAAAGTCAATGTTTTTAATTTTTTTTTGTGTGATTTTTATAATTTTTCGATTTTTTTTATAATTTTTGTTATCTTTTAAATGCGCCTCAACAAAATATTTAGACGCGAGTTGGTGATCAAACCAACTTCAGATTTTTTTTTTTTTCATTTAAATTGAATTAAATTTTTAAACCTAACTACTTACAGGCTAATTGTTGTTGACTAACTATATAAACTCCTACTCATTTTTTTTTTAATATTTCCAATTTCCAAGGAAAATTCTACACTACGCATTTCGAGGCTTAAAGTTCTTCAATTCAAAAAAATTGCAATAAAAGTGCCAAAAATTTCATCAGATTTTTTTTTAAAGGGTTTAATCAAGTTTTTATTTATTTACTTTTTATTCGTAAATTGAGCAACTTTTATCAACATTCGCTCTTTAAGCCCCAAGAGGCGGTTTTCTACAAAATTCTGTTTTCTTTTTTTCAGCAGTTTATATTCTAGTATTAAGCCTAACTTATTTTTGAAAAATATTAAAATAAGTTCAAACAGCTACTAAATTACTAAAAATTCCCATCTATGTCTAAAGTATAAATCTAATAAAGTACTAAATTTGTTTTTTTTTTAATTTTTTTGTTTTGGTTTTTTGTTTCAGTTTTTTTTTTTGTTTTTTTTTTTGTTGGTTTTCGTGTTGAAACTGTTTTAGTGACTATGTCTTTTTTTCAAATGCTACTTTCTAATAGTCTCCATTTTTTGTCTACAAAAATTCATTTTACTTATCTCGTTTTGAGTATACTTAAATCTACATAAATTTTAAAATAAGATTCACTTAAATTTAAAGTTTTTTTTTATTTCTTGCTTACTATTTAATGTAAATTTACCTCAAAATATTCCTCGCTTCGTTTATTTTGTTAATAATTTGATTTATTTTTGTAAGGTTTTCCTTTGTCCTTTCCATTAAATCGTTTTTTATGGCTTCTGTTCATTTAAATCCTCTGGTTTTGGTTATATTTCTATAATTTTTTCGATTTTTTGTTTCGACAAACTTTGAAAATAAAATATTCTTTCTGATAATTCTATGATACGATTTGTGCCTGGCGAATGTAAATCTTTTTAATGAATATTGTTTAAACATTTTTTTCGCCCGTTTTTATTCTTTTGCCTGATATATCAAAAATATTTTTATGTTTCCTTTTGACCATCGAACGTATTTAACATGGAAGACTGCTGTTGCATAGATCCAGAACATGAATGGTCACCACGAGAATACGAGCCAATTTTGAATAGTTTTAGAAGCGCAAAATAGATGCAAAAAGTTTTTCTGTCTTAACCCATTAGCGCCCAGACCTTTCCAGCATTGAAATTTTGATGAAGTAGTTTTACTGTTCGTAGGAATTAAAACATAAAAATCATTTTTTTTTTTGCTTTTTTGCTATCAAAACATAAAAATCTTTTTTGTTGTTACCTGATGAACAACAGAAGTCTCGTAACCGTACTTAAAGCTGCCGCAAGCAAGATAAATGATTGACAAGCTGTCAAAAAAGACGATTTTCTTACATATATGTAACAGCGGGCATTAATGGGTTATTCAAAGTAAGGCTGAAATCATATACATATATGTCACAGAAGTTGACAATAAATTTAAGAAAATTGGGTGGCGGCCAGCCATTTTCTATAAACTGTAGTGTATTAGAATACGTATGAAGCATAATAAGGTATTGCAGTGGTGTGCAGTGCTCAAATCCTTGGTGTTTGCAGATTTTTTTGTAGATACAATGTATCAAATTAATAAACGAAAACACCGTTTATTAATAGCTTAAAAGAGGATATCCATTGCCATGACTTCTGTAACTGCAAAAAAATGCAGAAAACTAGAGCAAGATAGACTTATGTAAATCTAAAAAGGAATGACTGAATACAAGTTAAACGTTTTCCCTTCCAGTTTAACAACTTTATAGCAATCATATCAAACCTTATGCTATGAATATAATGTTCAAATTGGCATGGTAACAAAGCTTTTGACTATGCATGCAAAGGAGAAAAAGCTTTTAAAATGACATTACGCTATAATAACAGTTTGAATGTGTCCGTGCTTACTATTCACTTACAGGGACAAGTGTGATTGTAGTAGAAATCGCCATAAAATCGCCATAACAAAACAGGGGAAATTATTCTTGCAGTTGCCGACAAATTTTTGCAGTTGATTCTTATCTCCCTTTCTCGTCAACGTATCTTCACATAAATGTGTCTCTATTTTTTTGCAGTTGCCGAATTCATGGCAATGGATATCCTCCTTAATACAGAAAAATTGTTGAATTTTCCGAAATTTCTAGTTAATATGTGTAATTTAATGAAAAACCTCTCCTCCACGATATTTTTGTTTAAATTTTTCAGAAAATTTTCTTGCTTTTCAATCTAAAAGTCGAACTTACGACAAGCCCTTCCTGGGGTACAAGTTTATGAAAAAAATCTGCTTGAAACCAATCAAAAATATTTTTGAAATTTTCCTCGAAAAATCGCCAACTAGTTTTTATTTGATTTTATTTCTGTTAAAAAAACCGCATACTCTATTTGTGATTTGATTCATCCCTCTAAAGCTGGAGTGGTATTCCTTACCTTGTTTCAAGCGTTTGTTTCAAGTTAGAAGAAAAAGTAGTATTCGCTGTCTCTGTTTCGATCAAAATAAATGACAGGGCAAAACAGAGCTAGCGAATACTAATTTTTCTTCTAACTCGAAACAAACGCTTGAAACAAGTTACGGAATACCACTCCAGGTCTTCAACTCAAGTACCGAAAATGACGATCTGAAAATTTCATTCAGCTGGAATAAAAAATTTGACAATGAAATTCTCCACATTTTTAACCGACTTCCAAAAAGGCAAAGGATCTCAATTCGACTTCTATGTTTTTTATGCATGTTCAGTTCACGTATAACTTTTATATTGGGTCGGCCGAATTTGGTAATTCCAAAAAGTTCCTAGAGAAAGTAGAGAAAGTTTCTGATTGAGTGCCGTTGTAAGTTTTCCCCCTTCATACCCCCTCCCCTGCTAAATTCTACACCGTTTAAGATATCGGGTTCAAAATTGTTGTATTCTGTTCAGTACAAAACCAGGAAGGTTCTAAAAGGGGTGGTGGAAAGTGGGGGTGGAGGGAGATATTGGACGAGGAAGACTGTGAGGAAAATAAGAGGTAAGTTAGATACATTATTTACACATAATAAATTAAGTATTTAATTCCACGTAAATTACGCTACAAACACCTTTGAAATTTGGATTTGAAATTTGTATTTGAAGTTTGGAATCGGCAAACCAAAATCTACCAGAAACCGCTATTTCAGATAATGGTCTTTAAGTAAAATAGTCAATTCGTATAATACTGGAAAATTTTACTAGCCACGAAAAAAATATGACGAATTGATTATTCAAAGTTACGTTAGTGGCGGCACAGAAAATTCGATGCGTAAAATGGTTAATAGCGCAAAATTTATGTGATGCAAAAAAATGTCATTCAACCAGGGCACCAATCATGTATTCCGACGCGTCTCTGTCTTTCGACTTCGACGTAGTTTTCGACTCTTGACTTCGCCATATCTGCAGCTTGAAATTTCCCGAAATCGTCACTATGAATCGAAAGGTGATTCTGACTCTCATTCCAGGAAATTTGAAGCTGCTGATCGAAGTCAAGAGTTAAAAGCTGCGTCGAAGTCGAAAGACAGAGACGCGTCGGAATACATGATTGGTGCCCTGTTGTAATTTTTACGATTATTTTTTCACACTTTAGGTTGAGAAAATCTAATTGAACATGTCTGAATTTTTCAAAAATTTGAGATGATAGAAAAAAGCATCTGAATTTTTCAAAAATTTGAGATGATAGAAAAAAAACAATTCGATGGTGGACCCTCGGTTCTAGATCTTCCAGTCCTAGTTTCTTTTTTACGAAAATGTAACAATATTATATCTGTATACAATTATTTGTATTGGCCTTATATTTACCATTAGAAAAATTGAATTAAGTGACTCCCTTATTTTCGTGTAGAAGATTTTCTTTTTTATTAATTACTGTTTCTGCGTCAATAATTTACCGTTACCTTTCTGAATGCTTTTCTTATTATTATAAACAAAGTAATTTCTTTAACTCTCTGTATCTTAGAACTAAATAAATTTCTCTTAAGTATTATATTTATATAAATACATTTCTTTCCATTTCAATTTTTAAAATAGTTATTTTTAGATCAATAATCCTTAACTATATTTAACTTATTAGTGTAGTGTATTTTTTTTAAAAAATTTAAAAATTAAACAACTAAAACAGAAATCTTCATTACTTTTTTTTCAGAATCCTTAAATATTATTCAATAATCTAGGCAGTTAAATTTTTCTCATTAACTGCGCACCTTGATCTTTTCTTTTGGAAATTCTAAAACTAATAATACCTATTTCTTCAGTAAAAATAATACAACAAAATTAACTTAAACAATAAAAAATAAAAACAATTACAAGTTTTATAAATACATTTCGGTTATATCCTAAGTTTTCATTTAATTTCGATATTCTTAGCCTAAAAGTCTCTTAATTTCTATTTTTTTTTTAAGTTTCCCTTAAATCTGCTTACAACTTAATATTCACGTCCTACTACTTAAATGTATCAAAAAGAAGTACAGTCGTTCCCTTTTTATTAATATTAATTTTTTTAATCCTATTCTATTAATTAAATTAGTTCTTATCTTAACCTATTATGCAGTCAGTTTCAGCAATTGTTCTTTACATGTTTTTTTTTAATTAGTTCCTTCAAAAAATTTGATTTAAACGAAACTGATATAAAGATTCTACATTTTTTTTCTGGTAATCCTCATTACAAGTTCTTTTTTTTTTATTAACATTACTTAAAGTACGAAAATGTTTATAACAAAAAAAAAAGTTTATAAAAATTGTATCCAGTAAAAACGTTAATGTTTTCTTCAAAAGTTGATATTGATTTTTCATCCTACCTCAATTATATCATCTTCCTTCAAATTTGTGGGTTGTTACGCATTCTTCAAGGATTTTTATTTATCTGTGAATGTGATTTTACCTAATCTGTAAAATCCTCTTCGAATGTAAAGTTTCAATAATTTGATTTCATTTTGCATAAACAGAACACAGTGGTAAAACTTTAGGCACGGTAGCGGAAGATAAATTTTTTGTTATGATTTTTGATGCCTCAACTCGATGCGATGAAATTAGAAAAAAAAATATGTGAAATTACATGTTTGTGTGTAGTTGATTGTGTCAGTTATTTATATCGTATTCAAATGCCTAATGTTCATCAATTTTTGGTTCAGTGATCTACATTTATGTAACTTTAAGGACTTCTTCAGACTTCGTTGAACCGCATTTCATTGGAATTTTACAATTTTTCCAAGATTTCTACCTTGTCACGAAACACTTGTTTTTGTTGAAGATAGCTGGGAATTTCGGTAACCAAAATTTCAAGTTCCCGGAATATGATTTTACCATTGTAGCATTAGTACGAAAAGTGACATACCATATTATGGTGAATAGATTATTCGAGAAAATAATATTAATATTACTGATCATCGGAGTAAAAGGGTGGGAAGGGGAGAGAGGCGAAGATTTCGCGATCTGAAAAGGTCGGTCTGAAAAAAGTTTAGAAAACGTAAACCACAATCCTTATTTCGATAAAGAAGTCATAGCAATGTCAACAGGTATAGCCTTGTTAGACAGAAATTTTGTTTAGACAGAAATTAGCGCCCCAAGAAACGAAACTTTATTCAAATTGACTGTTTTCATGGGCTAAAGACAAATGAACTTTCAAATCACGATTTTATAAAATGTTTTGCTTTGTTTTGTATTTGCAAGTGTCAATAAAAGAGAGAAATGCGGATGACAAAATTTTATTTCGGAAAAAAATGCCCATTTGAGACAATCAGGGTATTCACAGTCCTCTTTTAAATTGCGGGTAAATTTACCGTTCGGTAATTCAGTCAAATTTAACAGATTTGTACCGAGACGGTAATTTGGTTAATGTAAAAATGAATTACCGGATTCGGTAATTGTAGACATGCCTTGAGTCGTGTTTTCCGGTTATTCGGTATCAAGAATCAACCGCGAGTGGCGCTAGTAATGTTTTTAGTTGTCAAATTTTCACGCTGGTTATCTCATCGGACTGCAAGTTTTTTCAATTTTGATAGCCGTTGTCACAATAGAAATTCAAAAGAATACATCAAACATGGATTTAAAGGTATGTGACATACTTTACAATAAAATTCGCAGTTCATGATTTGGTCACGTATCCAATAAAAGCGCTGTTCTCAAATCTGTGCTGTGGGATGTTCACAGCAGAATATTTTCAGTCTTTTAATATCACCGAAAATACCGAGTACCGAAAATTAAAAGAGGATTGTGAATACCCTGCATGTGTTTGTTTTTAAATTGAAAATTGGTCGAAATACACTATCAAATTGTGTTCTTTTGTTTCGTGGTCTATCTGTATAGCAACTTGCAGTAAGAGGTTAATTCTTTTGAAATCCACATCAACAAGGATCCGAAAAAATGTGGAAATTGGTTTTCTTTTTCACAATATCGGTGAAAGAAATTAAATTCTTAAAAAAAACCGAGTCGATTACGCACCGAAACGGAGTTTGGTTTTCGATTTTTCACCTTTCGGAAAAAATCGAACTCCGGGCTAGGGAGTTCACAACAGTTTCCTGTGGGTGTCAATTTTTCGGTTTTAAACCAACTAATTAGAGGAGTTAAAAAAATCACCTCACAAATCTTTGTTTTTTACAAGCAGCATTGATTCTTTAGATTTTTTTTCATATTTTCAAAGTTAATATTGCTCGTTTAAAACTTATCTTGCATGTCTCTACCTAGACTCGAACCTGGGACCTACCGATTTGTAAGCAATTGAAGTCAATTGAAAAGTCCCTTCTAAATGCAAATACCCTTTACAATGGAAATAACTTCTAAAAGAGTGTTGATTTCTTTTCAGAATTCATTCAAAATTAAAGACAAAACGGTGTTAAAGTGAATTTTTAACTCCTTAAAAAGGAATGTCAAAATAACTCTACTGTACGGTGTTAATTCTTTTCTGAATAACACTGCAATCATGCTTACATTTAGCTATGTTTTGAAACGGTGTTAATTTGTCCAGGGATTTCTTCGACAGATATACATAAATATGCTGAAACATATTGTAGGTTATATTATCCTAATCATGTCTGTTCAGTGTGAAAAATATACACTTCCTCAGATGTAAAAATATTATTTACTAACCGTTGCTGGGATAAAGTTTTTTTTAGCGTACCGTCTGCTTAAAAATTCAATCTTTCAACATCAGATCAAGGAGTTGAAGTCTTTGCTCTGCAGAAAAAATGGATCAAAGGCCGCTTTCAATTTTTTTTTTTCGAAATTTGAAATTCCAACATCAGATTTGCGATCAATGATCTCAAAATCACCCAATAGAGAATTTTTTAAGCTTGATGGTAAAATCAATGCTTTAAAAAACACATCCCGATCCACCTTGATTTACCCTCGAACTCTAAATCCCAAATTTCGAAATACAAAGATTGTCTAGAAATGAGACACACATCAAAAATACCGGAAAAGGACTGCCTAAGGAATATACATATGTAAAGGACTCCCTAAGGAATATACATATACAAAGGACTCCCTAAGGAATACATATATAAAGGACTAACTAAGGAATATATTTTGATCCTCTCTAAGGAATATATTTCGAATATTGTTGCAATAATTATTTGTTTGTGTTTTTCAAATATTACAAATGTTACTCACCCGAAAATATTGACAATTTTTATTCTAAGACAGTCAGGGTTTTGAGAGTTAAAGCCGGAATCTGTAAGAACCCCGCCTTAGTAGGTGCACATAGGCTTTTTAGAAACATATCAAGTTTTAGGTTTTTAGCTCTAGGTGTTTAGGCTGGACGTTGATGTGTCAATCAATCAACCAGAGCGACTCTTTATAAATATCGAGGGAATAAATAACCCGATTTTGATGATATTCCTATTAACACTAAACATACCAGCACTTAACACGTTGGCTGCCAAAGCCTTTTCAGGATTTTGATCGTGCATTGCCAACGTCTTTTCACGATTTTGGTCACATGAGGCCAACTTTTTTTTGTTATTTTTTGTTTCTTTGTGCCTAAAAATCATTTTTGACTACTCGCGACTTTATTATTGGTCCTAATTTTGCAGTTATAACGGTTTTTTTGTGTAAACATAAAACATCCTGTGGGGCCACGTCGCACGAAAAACGCGGCCTCAGGGTAACATGGCAGCCAACGTGTTAATACATACCTATTTCTACCATGGGCGGTCAAATGACCGGCTGTGGTAGATAACGGTATATGACAAGTATTACTCAAAGTAAACAAAATATAGACAAAAAATAATAATAGAATATTAAGTGTATATATAATAAATAGAAAAAGTCATGAAGTCAAGTGCGCAAAAACGATAAGATTATATGCGCTTTTTAAATGCAAAAAACCGCTCATGGTATGTTTAGTGTTAATGAATAACATATTTGTACAAGATTTCAAGCATCTAGCTCGAAAAATCGATGGCTCCTACCCTTCTATCTACGAAACGGGGAAGATGGAGGGTTTTTACTTCAAGTCGAATTCTTAATTTTTGATTAACTGTTGAATAAAAAAAGGTTTGAGTCGGATCTGAGAGTGTCACACCGAGGATTTCTCTTGTGGGACAAATAAAATCGAAGTGTAAATCTTTTCCCCCTTCAACACTATCCATGTTCTTAAAATTACATTACTTGACCAACAAATTAAACTTTTATGATTACAACATTAGGCAACATTAGGCATGAACATACGTATGTGTAAAAAAGTTATCTATAGCTCTGAAATACTTGATTTCATTTTTGCTCTGAAATATTAGGTTTGATCATTTTCTTTTAATTTTCCATCATTTTAAACCATGTTTAACAAAATTTTATGCGTAGACAATGTATAAGGCACACAGACACTAGAAAAATTTTGTGTATATTGCGGCACTATATTTTGTATCTATAGAGTATTTTTTAGGGCAATAAACAAATTGAATTTTGTCTACTACAGAAAAAAATAATTTCTAAATTAATAAAACATCTCCAATTATGAGATTTAAAAAAAAAAACGCCCAATTTAATTTTGCCTACGCTATGCATTTTTTAAATGAATTTTATGTTCGGGTATCCCATCTAAACTTGGTTAAATTTTTGTGTTTTATACAAAAAAAAATGAAGCTGATTAATGTTTTATTCCATTTAGTTCGATATTAATACTGTAAATCGTGTGTTTTTCCTGATAATTAATAGTGTATATAATTCTGTGCCCGAAATGTGCTGTTTACAATTACACAACATTTATATTAAGCTAAATGAGTTTTTTTTTTTTAAACCGAAAAAATAGTCGATTTTTTATTTTTTGAGGTAATCACTCCATGTTGCTTTATTTTGTTTGGTCGCTAAATTTTAAAATTCCGCAATACAACAACAATAAAGGCGTCCAAAACAGTATATTTGTCAACCGTACCGTTTGCGGTTAATATATTGTCGGCTATTTATACAAAAAACCAATATTCAACCGACGATATGTCATGGCAACATTACGATTAACATAAATGCTGTTTGGACTGTGAATACCCTGTGATATACTGCAATGGTATAGGTTTACCAATTTTTTCGGGACAATTAACGTAAATCCAAAAGTATGATTCTACCAAAAACAAAAAAAAAAAATTTTTTTTAAGTATTTTTTTTAAAAAGTATTTTTTTTTAAAGTACTGAAAAGGAATTTTTTTTTGGTGCTGTGCATCAGAAATGAAAGTGAGATAAATATTTATTTTATTTTTTATGCTTTTATCTCGCTTTTAACACACAGCGCCAAAAAATAATAATTTCTAAGATAATTTTTTTAAATAACAACTTTAAAAAAGATATTATTTATCCTTTTCAGTCATTTTGTGCCTGATTAGTATGGCTAAAAATCCAAAATGGCGTATCTTTTTCGTCACGCTTATAATATACTTTTAAGTATTGGAATATATATCCTTTGAGATATCCTTACAGAATTTTTGACATCAGAATCGGATTCGACAACCCCCAAAAACCGCCAGTTTTCCGGAAAATTTGAGGAAAAGGATAATCAGATTATTTTTACAGGACCTTTCGTTATCCTTACAAGGACCAGGAAGTGAAAATAGTGTATTGTCATTGGAGTTACGTTTGTGTGCAAAATTTCAAAAAAGTAAGGAACACGGTAAAAAATCTTGGAGTGAATTCCAATCAAAACTGGATTACGCTGGACCTATGTAATCCAATGGAAAATTCTAATCCAATAATATGAATTAGAAATTTTTGTAAATTTATTTTTGGTTTAATTTAGTATTAAAGTCTAAAATTTTGATTAAATTGTAGACATTAATATTAAAAAAAATTAAGTTCAATACATAATAAAAAATTGTTAACATATGAAGGCAAAAAGGGCTAAATTTTTTTCAAAAATTCGCATGTATCAAATTTCAATCCAAAATTGTATTAAGATTTTGTAAATATTATTTGTGGATTGAAAAATACTCCAGGATTTTTTGCCGTGAATGGAACTATTCCACATCTTGTAGATTAGGTTAGAGAAAATTGATTTAAAGGAACAATTAGGTGGTTGCTTTAAAAAAATCGTATTAAAAACCATTTTATCGTTGTAAAAGCAATTAGAAAATATTGCAAAAAAAACATTGCAAGATATAACTCGGTAAGATATAACACTTAAGATTTATTATACCAAAAAACAACTCACCGGACTAAGATTCGTATTATATTATATCAATCATCTACCAAAGCCTTTACAATTATGTTGTTTGTAAAAAAAAATTTTTTCGCGACTTCTTGTTGAGTGAATTTAGATTTTGCCATCAACTCGACCTCTAAATTGGGAAATGTAGAAAAAATCCATGAAATTTCAGCATTGAAATCTTTCATGGAATTTCTCTTCGACCTCTGATTGGCCAATCAATGGGAAAAAAATTTCTTGGGATAAAAAATTGTAAGTGTAATATAGATCGCACTATATCATATAAAAAGCGCCTGGGAAACGGTCTAATTGCATGCTAATTTCCGTTCTAATTCAAGCTTTTATCAGAAATTTTCCAGTTCGCTGCCATTGCGGTGCGAAACCATTACTGAAATTTCGTGCTAAATTTTTGAAATTTGAAATGTAAAGTCCTGTTCCCGTTCGAAATATTTGAAGTTTGAAATGTAAAGTCTTGAAAAGATTATTTATCTTGCATCTGGAACTGAATAGTTTATTGATTTTTATTTTGCACGGTGCGAAATGGTTTCCGAAAACCAAATAAGTAATATATCGGTGGCAATTATATTATTTTCCAATTTAAACACGCTGCAAAATGTAAAAATTTAGTAGGAGAAAAATGTTTGGATGAAAACATACTGGAATTAGCATTTAGACCGTTTCGCACACGCGCAAAATTGAAAAATTAAATGGTCCCAGGATATATCGCTATTCTTTATATTCATTGAAATTGAGTGTTGTCAAATTTTGCATAAAAAATTGAATACTTTTGCATTTTTTTAACAACATAAGAAGGGAAATCGAAAATATTCAATATTTCCCTAAATTTTATTAGTATTCGACGCAACTGCCATTTCAAATATTGGCGTAAAAAATAAATTGGTGAGCAATAATAGTAATAGCATTTAATAGCATTTTAATGATTTCAATACATCAAAAAAATGTCAAATTATTTGTTCATTTTAAAATATTTTCATATTATTCTTGTATTGGAACTGTGTGGAATATCCTGGGACCATTTCAGATTCAGATATATTAAATTTGTGCTTTAATATATCCAGTGTTTCACGGAACCAGGCGATAGCAAGTTCAATTGTTAGTTTAACCCTTTGTGGACCAGGAAGTGAACAACAATAAATCAATAACAATGACTTTTTTCATTGAAAATGGTTCTAGAAAGCATTTAAAAACAAAAGGGATGAACTAATTTTATGGAGGGGTGGTATTTACACCTGTGGTATATAGAAGTATATAGAAATATATAGAATGTTGATACTATTGGATAAGCAAAAAATATAAAGATTTAAAGTTGGTGGTACTTAAAAGTACCTACGGTTAACAAATGGTTAAATGTACTATAGAATTAAAGTTTTATTAAAAAATCAACACTTTTCTGTTAAAACTTTTAATATCTAAATGGTTACTGTCAATCACGTATCGCTAGAGATTATTAAAAGTAATTAAAATTGAACAAAAACTTCTAGGTATGAATAAAATAATATTTATGTTTCGTCTTACATCATAAAATCAGTGTAGATTATAAATCGGGCTAATATCACATTTCAACATTTTAAAGATATGTACTTACAGCTCCTTCGAAAGAGGAAATTCCGGCAAAAATTCCCAAAGATTCAAAATCTCTCCTTGTTAGAATCCATTAGATTATTTTAATTTAAAAAAAATGAACGCTCGTAACGAGTTAACTCGTCGAATTTTTTTCCATCGAGCAAGAAGAAAAAAGCACATCCGAAATATTTTCCATCGAGGAAAAATATTTTTCAAATATCATATTTGTAGTTGAGGGCTAAGGAAACGGAATACAAAACTTTAACTCACTAGTCCTTCCTTATCAACCTCTAGAAACGAGGTACCTATAGACAACAAAAAAACTTTTAAAACCCCTGGAGGATAACCTAAATTTGTTTTAATAAAATGATGATAAAAATATCTTTAAAATTAAACTTCACGTATTTTCTTGAAATACTATTTTTAAACATATTTTTAATTTTTTTCACCAGCTGAACTTTTTCCACATGCAAAGGACACCGGATATGATATTTTTTTAGTCACAACATTACAGATCTACAAATTTTTTACCAAATCTAGTTTTGCCTCTATCATATGTAATGCGCTTTTTATTGCAATAGTTTAAAATATTGTCTTATAGGGAACACCGCGAGCTAGATGTGTCTGCAAAAATTCGGGTCGAAATCTGTGATACATGCAAATACTTGTGAACGCTCCGATCTATAAAATATGCAGAATATAAAGTATTTACATTATTTTAAACTGGAGTTTAAATTGAAAAAAGTAACTCGATTTACAAAAAAAAAGTACGCAAACTGTCTGTCCATGCAATGAGTCGCCCAAGTTCGAAGAGAGTGGGGAGCAGCCATAGGATATATTTTACTTTATACACCCCAACATTTAGACAAGCAACACCGTGCCTTAATTAATATAATAATTAAGTCCATTTGATTTCAATTCCATAATGCTTATACTTTGCATATATTATAAAACAAAGACTTCCAGGACTATCTTGGAGTCCGAGTGAATGCTGATGGCCAGTTGTGTCTCGGACAAACTTTTAGAAGACTTTTCTATTTTAATCCATTGAATTAACCAAAAAAAAGTGGTGGTAAAATGGAACTGTGACAACACGATTCAACTTAAGGTAGAACCAGAAACATACGTCCGTGCGTGCGGCATGATTTTGTTCTGGCATCTAGTAGTTGTCACCGCGTCTAAAAGTAGAGACTGAGCCTACTTTACGCGGCAACGCGCAATTATACATTTACTCATATAAATGCGTAGTTTTTACCTTCACCGCGTGGGTGCCGCACGCACGAACGCGTAATTGTGGTTGAGGCTTTATTCACAATGCAACACCAAAATTCGTTATTAGCAAGAGCAATTCAAAAATAAAAATTTGATTACAGTTCCTCGGAAGTTGTGAGTGATATAACAAGGAGATAAAAAGACAGATATAGGATAATATTCTTAAGGACAGAAGTTTGATCCAGAGATTTTTGACCGTTTTTTGACAATCACGGGTCTTGTAGCGCGATACTTGCAAAACGTGCTCTCGGTATAGCAGGCGATTTACAAATTACTCCAATGTACACTGTTTCACTATATACCTATACTCAACTTAAAATAAGTTATTTAGGGACCTTTTATATTTGTTTTGTCATAATTTTGATTTCAGAAGATATTAGTATTCATCTCTTGCGGATTCTAATGCATAATATTAACAGAACTCTTCAGAATTCAAATTAATCTTCGATTTTCTATTATAAAAAATCCAGTTGAGACTCCATCCGAAGTATCCACATTAATGGCGTTTTTTTGCCGTAATATAAATAAATATTGTATCAGAAAATAAAATTCGCTGAATAGTCTCACTCAAATGTTAATCGCTCCTTGAATAAAGTCTCAGATGTAAATAGGTAGTGATTTTATAGAAATCAAGATCACTGGCGAGTTTCACATATCCAATTTTATAACAAAAATGAAGACGCAACATAATGGCAAGTAATTTCAGTTCCTTATGCTAATGTAAGCGCAAACGAGAAGCGCAAAACTCTCGTGAGTGTAAACGAGAGACAATACAGCCAGTCGAATTTCCTCACTCCAGTGGCCTATTTCACCAAACTACAAATTACAATTACAAATTTGTACTAAAGCAAAATAAGCCAACAATTTACAAGTTTTGTTAAAAATCACTTGAAAAACAGTTGCAAATACAAATATGTAAGTTGGTGAAATGAGCCACAGGACGCATAAATTTCTCTTCGCTGCGCTTACTTAAATCAATTCCATCTGCACTAGTGCAGTGCGGTATTTGACAAACGACTTTGTATAAACTGAAACTTCAGTGGAATTTCCATATAACGAAATTCTGTATAAAACGATTTTTTTTTATTCCCATTCATTGACACTACAACCATTTACACTACGACACAAAATTCAGAAATTTATTCTTGAAAAAAATTCAGATTTTGACAACTTTTGCCAAGTGAATTTAATCTGCGATTGATGAATAAATTTCTCGAAATAAATTCTGAATAAAATTCGCGGAAAGATCAAAAAAAAAATCGCAAATGTAAACGGGGCCTATGCCGCGGTCACACGACGCTGTTTTGCCAGCCGCTGGCTGCTGTTGGTTAGTAGCGCAAGTAGCAACAGCAGCAAGCGTACTAAGAGGATTCACACGATTTCTACTTTAGTAGCGCTGGCAAGTAGCAAAACAGTGGTTTGACATTTTAATCTGGGAGATTTTTTAAATAATAAGCGTTACACAGAAAGTTAAATAAATAAACGTAAAATAACAACTTAAGCCTAGTACGCAGTTCGAGTAAAATGAAATTTTCCATACAAATTTAACACTGCGCTTAAATTTAACCTCAGAAATTTTACCAAGCGGTACGCAGTTCGCTGGTAAAATGATGTGAAAAACTCATGTTGCAATGTTGCCTCACTAGATGGTGTAGAAAGTCTCCACTTGATTTTACCAGCATTTTAACTGTTCGGTACATTAAATTCGAGGTAAAAATTTGACAGATGAAAATAATAGAGGTTCTGTTTCCAGTTTTCTTAACGAGTGTGGTTTTTTAATTGTGTGTGCTCGGCTGTCAATGTTTTTTCTCCACAAACAGTTTTTACTTCGGTTTTAATGTGCCAATTTGGAGACCGCGTTAAAATTTCATTTTACTCGAACTGCGTACTAGGCTTTACAATAAACAATCTTTACCACTTATCAGACTTTTGACAGCTCAGAAACCATGTGACAGGGTCACGTGATCCCTAGTAGCGCTGGCAAAGTACTCTACTTCACTAGCACTATTAAAATCATCACGCTGCTGCTGGTAGTAGCGACACACTAGGGTTCACACGGTGCTGCTGAAACGGCTGCTAACAGCCAAACATCCACTAGCGCCGTGTGACCGCCGCATAAGCGATTTCGTTATATAGAGGTTCCACTATACTTACTTTTTCACTACTTGGAATTGTCCTCATATTTATCATTTCTGGGATTCCGACAGAACTGGGCGCTGGATTTGGTAGGCGTGAGTTTGGAAATCCGTACAAAACTGCCATTAAATTTATATAGGAATTTTCGTACTCAGACCTTCGGAATCCGGCTCCTGTAAAGTTAGGAACAATTCGGTTGTTTGAATTGCATAAGTTACCAGTATTTTTTTTAACTTTCAAAGCGTGCTAGATGATTGATGGCATTCAAAAAGCAGGTGCCTAAATAAATTGAAAAATCTAAGAATATTACAGTATTTTAAGTTTATCTTCTTCTAAAAAGAATTTTTATTTGCTCATCGCATCTTCTAAATTCGTGCCTATTGCTTATTTATTTTAATAGCGAATACTATAAACAAAGTGTTTTTCCATTATACCATTGCAGCATATTTAACAAAAAAAAAATAGAATGCAAAAACGCATTCAAAAAATCTTGCAAAAAAAAAGTACAAAATTCTATTGGCCAATTGAATCCATCAGTTTGTGTAAAAATCTGAAATAGGGATATAGAATGTGTAGAGAATGAGTGAAGTGATTAATAAATAAAAAAATCAATTTTTTTTTTGTTTCGTCATACAAAAATTCTTCTGTTTCTCTTGAAGAAATTTTTCAATTTTATTATTTTCAAAAAAAAGATCAATCTTGTTTTACTATTAAATTATTTTGCTTGCAACTACATCACTAGAACTTAGGATCACTTACCGAATACTAAATGGTATAACAGTGTATTGTTTCCATTTGTATTCTTCTATTCATTAATATTAACAACTAAAAATTTTTATAATTAGAACATCGAGATGATAGCGCAGTCAACAAGCCTTTTATTTTTTTTTTTTTTTAAAAACCTAATTTTCTTCGAGGTGATTTTTCATTCATTTATCTCTCAATTTATTTTTTTATTTTTTGACAGTTCTTTCATGAAATTTTTCTTAATTTCTTTTCCCTATAATAGTTTAAATCGATCTGCCCTAACAGTTTTATTTTTATCATTAGTATTTATTTTCTGGTGTTTTCAACATGATTGAAACTTGCTTTAAAACCACAAAAAATAAATATATTGAATATAAAAAGTAAAAACAATTGAAAAAATGAAAACTAAAATCACATTAAAAATTATTTAATGCATAAAACAAGATAATTTAACAATTTTCTCATCAAAAAAGTCTTCTTCTTTTTGTTTTTCTCAGCATTATGAAAAAATCTTCTCCATATTTGGAAGCAAGATCTTGTCATTTTGAGCATAAAAAAAACTCAAATAAGTCTTGTTATTTTCAATTGATTACTAGATTTTAAACATTGCATTCTTTGCTGTTTTTTTGACATCAGGGTATTCTTTGATATATTATTTCCACTTACGTACTAAAAAAAAATGAAATAAGAAAATTTCTTTGAAAGTTTCTTTTCTTCTCACACGTTTTAATCAATTTCCCTTTCGGTAAAGTGTCAAAAGCTGCAGCAATTACTCGTTTACTATGTTCTGTTTTCATTTTCTTTGATTTTTTTTTTTCAAGTTTTTCTCATTTTTTTACTTCTTATTTTTACTTTTGCTTAAAGACGATTTAACTCGATGACAATCAAACTAAAATAAATTAACTACTTACATTAAAAACTAAGCGCTCTTATTTCACTAAACTTATGAGCTATTTCTTCTTAAGTTAAAGTAAAAAACAAAAATTAAAATTAAAACAAAAGAAAAACAAAAATTCCTAACTAAAAGATTTACTTAATATTTTTTTTTTTGTTTTTGAAGAAATCGGGAAGGGGTTGCAATTTGTATGTGCGAATCAATGATTTTCAATGTCAGCCAGTTAATATTTAACCTTTTTTCAATATTAAAATGTTTTAAATGATACCGCAACTTGAAAAAATGTTTCTTTTACGATTGACTTAGCTCTTTCTTTTCTATTATTGCTTTGATATACTACAAATGTTTTTTAATGTGTTCTGGAGCTATGGAATACAACGTTTTCCATACAAATGACAGCAACAGGTGCAGCAGTTTGTATGAAAAACATTGTTCTGCATAGCTCCAAAACATTAAAAAAAAAAATAGGTTTTCAAACCCTTTGGCAGCTAAAATTTGTCGCCTGCGGCGCAATTACTTTTACCAGTATGGGTTCTTTAAATGAAAATTTTCTCTACGGCGCAATTTTGGTACCAAAAAACTAAAACTTTTATAACTAAATATTCAGCAAAAAAAATTCAGACAAACCCCTTTTCTTTGGTTGGTCATCTTTCCAAAATTCCAAGCATACACAAAAATGCTTTTTTTTTTTAGAAATGTAGGGGACACCAAATACAGGTTTTTCCCAGGCGTCGCTTTACCTTGCTCTGCGGGCCGCAAGTTTTATTAATGAGGACAAAACATTTACATATCGATTACTAGCCGTTTTATCCTTTGAGTTTAGCAGCCTTGCATTTTAGAATATTCTGAATGGAAAATAACTAAAATAAAAATTTCGCTGGGGGCGCATTACTTTCACTTGTGATTTGATAGTATGTAAATTTTCAAGTTAAATTTTAGTGCTAATATTAAAGAATTGTTACCGTAATTTTTTTGTGATGCAGCCGGCGGTTTGGTGTAGAAAACTCAGTGTGGCAATTGAGTTTGACAGATTTATGTTTGCCTTAAATAGATTTGGCTCTGATAAACCTATAGCTACGCCCCTGCACTAAATAAAGGTGGATTTGATGTTATTTTTAAAGCATGTAACTCCCGTTATTATTGGTCTAGGACAAAGTGTTCTATACCTCCGGGCAATGCAAAATAAAAAGTTAAATACGAAAGTGTAAAAAATGGACATAGTGTTCTATACCTCCAAGGTACAGATATGATGAAATTGCCCATCATACTTTCACACTATCGGAGTTCAAAAAACATTTAATTAAAATTAAACTCGTTATAGAGGGTTTTCGGCAATTTTTTTTCGCACAATGGAGCCAACACTATATCGAGCAATGGCTTAATTTTAATCCGGCGTTGAATAATTTGGTAAATAGACAAAAATTTTCACTTGTTTTTTGGCTAAAAATTTTTATTGCATTTTTTAAAGGTGGCGGTTGTTTCGTTTTGCCTACTCTTGTATTGCGTTTTTTCTCGCATACAATATCGACTTTTTTGGACTGCGCGACTAACAAACGTAGGAGTTTTTAAACCTAGAGACGCCTTTGACAAAAATTCAAATTCTTGTGTCTATTGCAATTCATGTAATAACCTTTGGTAAAAGATTTAAATTAGTCAATTCCACTTTTGCGATCATGTTATCATGACGATTCTGATAGACTTTTCAACTGAAGTGACACGACAAATGTCATATTACGATTTTTTAAATGAGGAAATTTCGTTTTAAAAAGTGCTAATGGCAACAACTGCCAATTTTCATAGCTAAACGCTTCTTCCGATATTCAGCAAAAATTTTTTTTGTTAATCGTTATCCGAAAGAAACATCCCATTAATGATAGAAACGTCCCTTTAATGATAGAAACGTCCCTTTAATCTCAGAAACGTCCCTTTAATCTCAAAAACGTCCCTTTAATGAAAGAAACGTTCCTTTAATGAAAGAAACGTCCCTTTAATGAAGGAAACATCCTTTTAATGAAAGAAACGTCCCTTTAATAACATCGTTTTAGCCTTCTCTTTCTGGTGTTGTTCTTATTTTGACAGCCTTTGATTAAGGCTGATATTCGCATGTAGTGAAAAACGCGGTCACATGAGAGATGTTAATGACGCCAACCTTTTACCATTTGAAATGAGTTTTGTATCACATGTCTATCAGAAACGTTTGCAGTCGAAACTCCGAACACGGCAAGAGTCGTGTCGATTGAAATGAGAAGTCTATCAGAACAGCCATGTATATTTCAATCACGATATCAGTTTAATAACATTTTAACGGCTATAAAACCTTAATTACGGAAACCGAATAGCTGACTTTGATATCACACATCAAAATTAATTTTTCATAAACAACAACATACCATAAAAAATCACTAAAGATTTCCATTAAAAATTTTTCACTTAAAATTCAACGCATCCAGAAATGTAAAAAAATCTTTACAACATTGACATAATGAATAACAAATTAAAATATTCTAAAAAAAAAGAGTTAAAAGCAAAAAACTTGACTAAAACGTTTTCTTTTAAATAAAGAAAAAAATACGAACCAAAAAAAAATGGACACACATTTTATATAATCAAATAGTTCCCTTTCATTTGTATACTAATATACACTATTTATGAACTAAACTTAAATCACCTTACGATCTCAATTTATATTTATAAGATAAAAAAAAAGATAAATATTCTTTAAATATTTTCATTAAAAAATATTCTTTTTTTTTCTCTTAGCTTTTAAATTATTTTTCGTTTTTTATATATAGATTTTTTTTTCCTTATCTAGCCATTTTTTTTATTTAACAGTGCAGGATTCACCTGGAATTTTGTTTTGCCATTTCTCTTAATTTACGATTTTTTATCTAAGAAGACCCACTGTTTCATTTTATTTTACTTTTTCTTTATTATCAGCATAAATTTAAAAAAAAAAACTTTCTTACACTTTTTTACTAAAATTAAAAAAAAAAGAGAAAACATAATGTATAAGCAAAATTTTGGCGTCATAATTTACTTTTTTTAAAAGTAATGTTTTCATTTGATTCCTTAATTTTTCTTCAATATAATTTGATATCTTCTGCATGAATCAATTATAGTTTTGGATAACAAAAAAAATGTTTTTTTTTTAACAAAAAATAAAATATCAATAAAATAAAATAAAAATAAATAAATAAACAAAACGTTTTCTTAAAATGGGTAAAAAAAATTTCTAACTTTATCTTTTTTTACATTTTGTCTTCCATTCGAGACTTCGCTATTTTGTCGCGTCCCATTATTATTTTTTTTATTAGTTTTGATGTTAGTTTAATTTCGGTTGAGTCTTTTTTGTATTTTTTTGGAAAAATTAACAAAAAAAAAGTGTTCTTTTACACAATCACCTTAATTGGGTGTAGTAAATGAGGTATCTGGTGGTCACATCTAAAAGAAACAAAATAAATGTCAACATTAATTCATTAAAAATTGTTACCCAAATAGTTTTAAGATGTGCTTTTGAATTCATATTTCAACGAAAAGTAAGAATTTCAGAATTTTGATATTTCGAAAGATTTTAAAACTTTTGAAAGGACTAATCTTTATCGCCAAGCTCAGATTTGTTTATATAAAGTGAAAGCTGTCTGAAACTACCTTTGCAAACAGGCTACTTTTTGCGGTGGACCAAAAAGGAGCCTGAAAGATTTTTATCTACTTCCTTTAACTCTACCTTTCCTTTGTCACTTTTTATTCTTTATACTGGTTGTTCTTTTGAAAATATACAATAGTATAAAAGTTTTTCACACATAGAAAGACAAAACCTTAAATTTCATCATACCAGTTTAACTCGGCTGCCGCCAAGGCAAAATGGGTCGTTTTGTTTTTTTTTTATATAATAGGCTTGTGTTTGTATGTCTGTTCACTTAAAACTCGATTTGGATGAAACTTTCAGGGGAGCTGAGTGGTTCAAAAAGCGGGTGTTAGGCAGTGGGTAAACCCAAGATTCTGCCTCTTTCTTACAAATTGGACTGCGAAGCCGTCATGGGTCCAGTTTCTAGTTCTATATAAGCGAATTGTACTCTACAGATCACATGAAAGTAACACAAAAAAAAATTGTCTGACAGGTCTTCTACAATGTGATGTTCGCTGCAATGTGATTAATCAAAAAACCCCATACCTCGTTACACGACGTATGTAAATTTATGAGAAAGTTTTTCGTTCAAGCCCGCTTATTTTCTTTTCTGCCATTTTTTAATTTCAAGTTGAATTTTTATTTTATAGTGAATTTTATTCCATAAAAAAACAAATTTTACGCAATAAAAGGCATTAAGAACTGAACACCCATTTATATATGGAATTAGTGTTTCCTACGAGGCGACATTACATATTCATTGCATGATTGTGTTTACATTGGGATTCACTTTGAGGCGACACGTCTTTCCTCATTTCTCTGCCGTGTGCACACGGTTCGCTTCATCTGGATTCACTAACCGGTTTCATCAACAAAACTAGACACAGGTTTCAACGACCAGACTCAAAAACCGGTTTGCGACCGATAATTTTAAGTGAATCTAAACTTCGTTCGCTCTTTTTGGTTTCCCTCCCCACTGCGTCCCTCACCCTCACGAATGACGTGCCGCCTCAAAGTGAGTCTCAATGTAAACAGGCACCATGTCATCTCTCGATATCTATTGAATAGACTGAATCGGTTTTGATGCGGTTTTCGTCAATACTGAGGGCTATCTATCAACATTTGCTAGCAAATATAAATTTACAATTGCTCCGCCCTTTCTCTGGGCTTCTTTCGTATCATTTTTATGAATTAGTTGGTTTAATCTGACCCGATTTTCCTAGACAAGCAGTTATTAAAATACAACATACTAGAATTTAGAACTATTGGAAAAAAATCCAGAAATCATTTTCTTAACAACTTTTGAAGAAATTGCATTATCCGTGCAAGACCTTAACGAATTTTGTCAAAAAAGCAATCGATTTTTAGTCAATAAAAAAATTTGTAAGAATTTAGGGAATTTTCGCCCTTGTTTTTAAATGGTCGATTAACCTCTATGATATAAAGGTTGTCTACGCTTTCATTATGTAGGCTCCCTACTAATGATCTCATTGGTATCTGCTTCAATTATATTCAAAATGTGCAAATAAGCAGTAGACGGAATGAAAAATTGCGAGTATTTAGCTTTTTTTTTTAAAAAAAAACCTACGTAGTGATAGCTTTCCTTTAAGAATAGAATCATTTGAAATGAGTTAGCAGAACTCCTAAACTCAGGATGTATGAAAGAACTGTTTACTTTCCTCTTCTATAGAGGGAAAGTATTGTATTCATGATGGAGACCGACTCGAGAACGGGAGCAGATGGAAAATTCCTGATCAGTACGAAATCCGTTTCAGACAAAATTATTTTTATACTCTATATGATATATCATTTTTTTAAAAAAATGCTTGTTGTTGCACTTACAGTTTTACATAGAGTGCTAGCAATGAACTAAGGTTTGCATCATTTATACGTTTTTTTACACAATAGTTGTCTACATAGGCGGTATCGTTAGTATTCTATTCGGTAAGTGAAACTCTAGTCTTAATTCAAGATAAATGATTTGACCCATTTCTTGCCACAGGTGCATTTTTGCACCAGCATGTTTTGAAGAGCGGGAACATTTGTATATTTTTTCGTTTATTCCAACAAACCTTGTTTATTCCCACAAAGCTATATTTACCTTACCTTATAACTCGTATAAGGTTCGGAGCAATCGCAGTATAAGTACTCGAATCGAGTCTTACCCCCACAAAATCCTGCAAGCCTGCGTGGAAGCTTGTAAAGCAGACTCTGGTGATGGTGAGCCAGCTTCCATGCCAGAAACAGGCTCCTAGTTTCAGAGCAGACATTCCTGACCTATTAGGGGGAAATTTTTCAGATGTGAAAACATCCACAAAAATAATATGACATTTTGTTGTATTTTTTTATGACCTGTAAGCCGAGAAATTCCTATAGAATTAAACAAATACGTATATTTCGGGTTGTGGCAAAAAATGGGTTAATAATCCGATTGAGAGAGCTATATGGATAATTGAAAAAGCGTATAGGACTTTATTGTGGCGTTAAATTTGTTTTCAGATTATATTAAAACGAATCGTGGCGTGATAATAACCCGAATGTTGTGGCAACAACATTTAAAATTGCAAAAATCCATTCAATAACCAGCTAGAATAGTAAGCTTCTGTGTCTCTCTGCATTATTTTTTTCAGTTTTTGGATAATAAGCCTAATGTGCTCGAAATAGTACACACTTTTGAAAGACATGGCGGAAGCTGAGACACGCACCGAGGGAAATTTTTTATTTTCCAATAACTCAGAAATCAAATCCGATAAAATTGGATTACGAATTTGTATGAGAATTAATTTGGATCTTAAAATAGTATTATTAATCCAGATCATTTAAACAGTTAATAGTACTGTTAAAATTTCCACTTTATCCTAATTTAACCTGAATTTTTCTTCACGCACCGATTGCGGATTTGCTAATTCTGGATAGTTTATAAAACTCAGATAGTTTATAAAACTTTGAGAAAGTTACAAGTCTATATTGTTCCGGAAAAAAAACATATAAAACTATCTCTGACAGTAGCTTGGCAATAGATTTGATTTAACATTTTACATAAAACAGAACCGATGGTAACTCGTTGTGAACTTACCTTTCGTTGACCTATTTAGGTCCACCAGGGTGTGGATACTGTGTGTATGCCTCATCTGGTGAAGCAGCAGTACTTGCCTGTTCTGAATCAGCCATCGGCATTGTCGGAATTATCGTTGGCGGATGATAGTATGGGTAAGATGGACTAATATACTACACATCATCAATATTAAAACCATCATCATCATCATCATCATTGTCATCATTATCATAATGATAAAAAAAAATTTCATAGTACATAAAAAGAGGGATTGAAATGAGCGAAATATTTTCATTGAATTTCTTTAGAAATTATTAAAAATCCTTACCGAGTTCCCAATTTGAAGTGTAGCTAATTGAGGCATCATAGCCCCATATGGCACAGTATCACCGCTCATTACCATCGAGATACCACGTGGCTGAACTTGTGTAACGCCGTCGGGTTTATATGCCGGACTAACTCCAAGGGGTGGGGCAGCCATTTGCATGTACTAAAAATATCACAATTACACAGTAATTACGTTTTTCCAAATCCGATGATATCACAATGAATTCAAATTGACGTGCTTACCTGATCCTCTACCTGAGCAATTGGTTGTGACATCATGTAACTAGAAATCCATTGTGAGCCTGGCATTGGATAGCCGCTAACTTGTGGTGCACCAAATCGGGTATATGGGACGCCGATTGGTGTTCCAACATTAACTGTAACGCCATTTTGTGGTATAGATGGATCATATGCGACCGGAATACCCTCCGTAGTTACGTCACGCCACGCACGAGCATTTGGATCGGGACTCTTGAAGGGGTTCTTCTTTTTTGGACCGCCATCAGCGAATTTTACAAGCAACGGATCTTTGGCACCCTGTATTTGATTTCCATTAAACATTTGGATAATATGTTCACATTTTTCTCGATTTTCCATGCGAGCGAAACCAACTCCTAAAATTTAAAGTTGAACATTCAATTTTTATAAACAAAAATCTTCAAAAAAAAAAAAATAATATTATTACCCTTTGACATTCCTTGTTGATCACGAAGAATTCTAGTTGATACTACTTGCCCATATTTTGATAAAAGATTCTCTAAATCTGTTTCCTTATAATTTGGTGGCAAATTTGCTATATACAAATTTGTTGGATCCTGCTCTTGTTGCTAATAACCGATAAAAGAAAGAGAATACAAAAAAAAAATTTATAATTAGATCACAAATAATTAGATCCAAAAATAATTTTGTTTTCTATATAGAAAAACGTTTTAGAGGAATGTAGGTGTTCAAAATAAATGGCAATTATTTATGTTATGCTTTGATAGCTGTTCAATTCTTATGAATTTATAATTACTACAGAAGAGTTTTATATAAGGACGAAAAAAAAATACATTTCCATTGAATTGAAATGAAAACGCTGTCAGTTACCATTTAAGAACCTTGTCACACCTACACGAAATTTTAAGCGGATTTTATTTTTGACTGGTTGAAACATCGTTTCATTGATATTGCCTTATTTACTTTTTAATATCTAGACTTCACTTAATTTTCAATATATATTAATATATATATTTACAAGAAACGGATCTTTGCCACCCTCCATTCGATTTCTATTAAACATTTGGATAATATGCTCAACTTGAAATGTCTACAATATAAAAAAGTGTTTTAAACATATCTTTAAATTCTTTAAAGCGATGCCAATTATAGCTCGTTCCTTATAGAATCGACTTTTTATTTAACAATCAATATTCAAATATGTTTACAAAATAATTTTTTGCTGAATTTCTAGACTGAAGTTCTTAAATCAATAAAGCGCTTCTGAATGATACATTTTTTGTATTTTGTTTTTGCTGAATTGCACTGATAAACTGTTGTCGAACGTCTCAGATAAAAATGTTTCGAATTTTATCATCGTCACTTAAGAGCTTTCCTTATAAAAGTATAATGTTCTAAAATTAGGTTTTATTTTTGTCTTGGCTCCACGGAAAAAATACGTTAAAATAATTCGCAAGAAACCGAAAATAATTGTTGGCTTTTACAAGAATTACAATAGGGATAACTCTTCTTTCGGCTTATTGGCCATACATTGGGAAATTGTGTGTGGAAATGTTCTTATCCGAAAAGTCCCTTAAATTAAATTTTAGCTAGTCTGCCTTGACAAAGCTATTTAGAAGTTTGTTTGGAAGCCGGCGACCTTCTTCAGACGCAACTAAGGATTTATTTCTGATTCGATTGCTTTTAGCAAACCCCTAATTTAATTTCCAAATGTTGTTCACATGCGAATTATGTGCGAACTACAATTTACCCTAAATTGGTTCACCTTAACCATAAAATAAAAATTTAGTAATATAAACTAGAAATCACTAAATCACAGAGTGGAAATCGAGGTTTCGTAATAATTTTTCTTTCCTTCTGCACACCTAGCTGTAAATAAATTGCAAACTATGGATAAACTGTAACATTAGTAAGATTTGTTTTTCGTTCCAACCCGTTAGAGGTTGTGATAGCAGTCTAGATTGATGATGTCGTTAACAGCAAGCAGTAACTATCTCTTTTCGCTACGATAAAGCAGATTGAGTAGATAATCTTACTCTCCACATCTGGATTTCGTATGATCTAGTAAAGGTAGAAATACACGACGAGAGACTTTGGTCTCTTAGACCAAAAATTTCGCCTCTGCATACAAAGAGACCTGTGTATACACTTCGGAGACCGGAGATTTGTCTCCAAGTATCAAGTCTCTAGGGTCTCCTGGGAGACTTAAGTTTCTTGCCGGGTAGCTACTAATGAGAGAGTCTCTTTAATGCGTCTCCGGTTTTCAAAACGTTTTGATATCTATCTCTTGGTCTCCGGAGACGACTTTTGACATTTCAGGAAATTGTTTTGTGGGAACGAGAATTTGTTTCGTTGTTTTGAGATTAAAGGTCAGTTTTTATAAAGAAAAAAAGTGTTTTTACTTATTTTATATTTTAGATTAGTGATATTGTTGTTATGCTTGGAGATGAGATACCTGCGTCGTGTATGCACTCCAGAGACTTTGCTTTTAGAGACTTTTTAGTAAACGTCTCCGGAGATCTATTTTTTGATCTCCAGACTTAAATGTCTGTGATCGTGTATACACTTTGGAGATTTTTGTCTTTTGTACCCTGGAGACCAGAGACCAAAGTCTCTCGTCGTGTATTTCTACCTTAACGTTTTGAGGGTAGAATTACCATAGAATAAGGAATATATAGAAAAAACTCTGCCGAACAAATTTTTGACAAATTTCCCTATCATTCACTAGCTACGGCCTAAAAGTTAATTACTTTTAGACTAGGGAGCACGAAGCAGAGAGAACATTTTCTAATCATTTTCGTCGTTTCTATTCAATGATATGGAGGAATCGAATTTTCTCTATTTTTTTTTGAAATTTCTGTTACTTGATAGAATTTTGTAGTTAAAATTATTAACCGATAAAAATCAGATATCGGGTATACATATGCAAAAGTTACTTTTATTTAAAAAGCACAAAAAATTAAAAAAAAAACTTTTGAATATTCGCACAGGGTAACCACAACTTAAGATGAAAAAAAAATCCGATCGCTTTTATTAAAATTCATATATTTTAAAGATGCCGGCTGGTAATTTCAGGCTGGTAATTTCAGTTCAATTTAAATAATTGCCATTTATTTTTGTGTAAAACCAATTCATCAAAAAATTCTAATCACAAAACAAATATTTCCATGATTTGAATTTACCAGAAATGGCTTTTGATGACGATAAACGTAAATTGATTCTTCCCATTTATTCAGTTTTGTAAATTCATTTTGTATCTGTTATTTAAAATGTATAAATCTGTAATACATGTAAGACTACTTATCTAATACTATTTTGTAAACATAGTTTTATAAAATATATTCTGATAAAATATAAATATTTGGCCGGCACACTATTGTGATTGTTTTTATATAATTTATAATTCTCTTAAAAACAATATTTATAAAAATTATTTATATATTATCTCTATATTATTAATAATATTAAACTGAATTACGTTTTATACAATTTCAGGAAAGAAAATTTACTAAAGAAAAGTATCTATTTATAAATAAAAGGAGTGAATATATTTAGGGTTTGTTTTAATGTAGTATAAGTTAACTATTGCATAACTGATTTTTAGCTATATTATAAAGAGATAAACTCTCTCTCTCTCTATCAATTTAACTTTCATTTACTAATAGTGTTAATACGAGAAATTCTAAATATTCATAGTTAAGTACTTTATAATTTACAAACTTCATTCTCTCTCTCTCTCTCTCTTAATCAGGAATTCACGGAAAAAAAATTTAATTACAGGTTTAGTATCGGAGATAAAATGAAAATTTCTGTTAGACCAAAATACCCAGACTACGGAAAAAATATACAGTCAACAATCAATTTAGATCGGAATAAAACAAATCGGTTTTTTTTAGATTTGTGGTTTTGAGTTTTACCGCCCCATATTAAAATCAAAATCATTTAATTGGCCTATTGTATAACTTTTTAAATTCAGTAAAAAAAACTTAAAGGGAAAAAAATAAGAGGGATTCCTACAAAAAATTGTGATATTTAGATTTTTTGTAATGACTCCAAAAAAAAGGGGAATTCATGCCAAAAAAATAGGAAATTCTCCTGAAATTCTAGGATAAATTCCCAATTTTTGTAGAATCATTACAAAAAAAAACTCCACTATCTCATAAATCACATTTCTTGTAGGAATTATTTCTCTCCCTGTAACCAAATAAGGGTCACTTTACAATGAAGAAATATTTTTGGGTCAAAATTGAATTTATTGCCTGAGTCAAAATGGCCGTAAAGCAAATTCAACAGAAAATCTTATGTTAGGCGAATTAAATCAAAGGAAAAAGCCATTTGCTATAATTTTTATCAAATATCTTCAAAATTCTTTTGGACAGTAAGGGTTAATCGCTTTACCATGCTAAGACGGTGACCAAGACACTCTAAAGCAGAAACTAGGCTCGTGCTGAATGCATTTCGCAATATTTTGTTTGAGATAAATATAAAGTTTTTGCTACAACGAAGATTTTGTTTTACCCTAAACAAAATTTGTTCACCACCACTAGAATTACGTTTATTCCACTAAATTCCCATAAACCAAATGATATTGGTGGTGAACGAATTTTGTTTAGTGCAAAAAAATTTTTGTTGTCGCAAAAATATTTCATTTATCTCAAATAAATTATGTTTGTCCTAATGATGACAGCATTAGAAATTTCTTCGTGAAAGATAAAAATAGTAGAAAATGTAGTTTTATAGTTCCATTTCAAGTCTGAATATTTTTGCAAATTTCTCTGTGTTGATCTCAAATAGATTTTGAAACATAACAAAAGCTATAATTGCCAATCTGGGGGCACCCCCCCCCCCCCTCTAATGGTCCATTTTTGCCCATTAACGAACTTAGCCTCGCATTTTACGAAAAACGGACCTACGAAAAATTTCAAGTCTGTAGCTCAATCCGTGCGACTGCAATCCGCGCTACAGACAGACGGACGGGCAGACGGACGGACAGACGGACGGACAGACGGACGGACAGACGGACGGACATACGGACGGACAGACGGACGGACAGACGGACGGACAGACGGACGGACAGACGGACGGACAGACGGACGGACAGACGGACGGACAGACGGACGGACAGACGGACGGACAGACGGACGGACAGACGGACGGACAGACGGACGGACAGGCGGACGGACAGGCGGACGGACAGGCGGACGGACGGACAGGCGGACGGACAGATGGGCGGACAGACAGACGGACTAATTATTTTTATCATTCTAAACACACTGGTGTAATTCATTTTTGTGTGTGATGACGGGATCTTGGCGTTAGAAACGGTAAGGCAAAGTTAATATAGCCTTTGGTTTCACCATACGGGTATAAAAATCTTGTATAGAGCTTGACCGAAAAACGTTATTATTTGTATGCATTATATGAAAAATAAATTAAATTTTGGGCTTTCCTATATTGTTTTGTCTGTTACACAGTCATGACACAGTAAATCATGCGCGTGTGAACAGTTTCTTTATCAATAAAATATGACTAAATATTCGATAAATTGAAAGGGTTTTGCTGTAAAATTCATCTCCAGGGGTAGATTTGCATAGATTGAAAACTGAAAAGAAAAAATTTTCCCGCAAAAAGTGTGCATTCCCGATTCTGTTTTAGTGTGAAATTGAGATCATTTTGACAGTGTTTAGCCTTTTTAAAGCAGAAACAGAATCGAAAACGCACACTTTTCACGTGAAAACTTTTCCATTTCGCGAATCTACCCTCCACTGGTTTTTCCAAATTTTAACGTAAAGATTTTTTTCACCGTACATTTAAATTATATAAAAAAAACTCTTGAAAAAACAGTTGGGTATGCAGCGCATCCTCAAGTTTTATTCTTTGAAAAATATAACTGGATTCAAAGTTTGTAATGAGTTCTAAGAACTCGAATCTCATTGATTGTAAACCATGAAAAAATTTAAAAATGTATAGGTAAGGTTTTTGTTGTAACCCACCACCATTAACCAGCAGTAATTCCAAGGTTACTTGAAATGGCGGCCTGAAAGGGGTTAATCATTAAATTTAATATGTAGCACGAAAATATTTGGTGATATTGAGGGAGGATCCCAGACTAATAGGTCGATTATCATAGACGCATCACTTTTTATGACTCGAAATTTGCCTGTTGTATTTGTTGTTTTGTACCAACAACAACAGGCAATTTCGAGTCATAAAAAGTGATGCGTCTATGATAATCGACCTATAAAAGTCGACTTTTTTTTTGTTGCTTTTCGTAAATTCCAGGGGAGCGATTTCCACCATCATTTAAAAACTGCAACAACAAAAAATCAGCTTTTATGGTGGGATCTTCCCATAGTTTTTCCCCATTCTTTAAATCGAACTCGAGAATTTGAATTGATCCTCAATGAACGTCTAAGTATATTTCTAAATCAACTACTAATAAATAAAATGGTTATAACACAAAAATTTACGTTCTGAATTCACTATTGAATTAATTTCTATCACTAACTTTTAAACGACTTTAAATTGTTTATATTTTACGACAAATTAAAAGATCAATATTTAAAACCTCAACATTTCTATTAAGTTGTTGTTTATTTAAATATTTATGTTCCATTATCTACGGTCTATCGTTAAAGTTATACAAAACAGGTAAACTAGCCAATTAATTATCGTCAAATTAATTTAACGTCTTATCAAATTCTAATCTAGCAATAAAGTAATACAAAACTTGAGCTCTTCACAAATATGTATATGGCAAAAATAATACGTTTTTTTTTAGATTATGATCATTATATTTTACCTGATATATAATCCGATTTATTACTCTTTAAATTAAAAAGCTTACAGATCAAGTCACAACAGGTTAATAAAAAATCAATTAAAAAATTAATAATAATTGAATTTATGGAAAATTAAAAAATGTATGCGTTTCTTAGAGGGCAAATAAAAATGTTGTAGTTTAAAAAAAACAAAAATTTGTGTAAAACCGCTTTGCGACAAGAGTTAAAGATAAATTAGTTTTCAAAAAGTTCCCTGTAGAACTTTTGGAGGAATTGTTAAAAAAAAAGAATATTGAAGCTTTTTCTAACTTTAATTTTTAATGGAGTTCAAATTTGGTCTTTCAAAAAAAATTGTACAAAAACCTTTTTTTCTTGTGAAAACCCTATATTACAGACCATATAGTGGTGCGTAATGGAGAAGAAAAATGGTTACCAAACCGCAATTGAAGTCCCGGCCCAGTCCTGTCTTGGGATGTAGTGCCACGGAGAAGAAATAGAAGATAAGAACCGAATATAATATTTTGTTCGTTGTTTTGGAATTACTTGAAACAAGAACAAAACCGAATTTTAGCAGACACGTCTGACTATAAGTGATTCGTTGTTGTATATTTTGAATACCTACATTTTAGAAAAAGATTCAGACATCACTTTTATAATAACTTCTCCAATTATTTTGGGAAAAAATTGTAAGAATTTGAGAATTGTTCGCGCTCGTTTGAAATGAACAATTAACCTTTCTGGTATATAGGTTTTCTACTCAATGGTCATTACCAACGAGTTGTAACTAACTTACCCGGCCTTTACACGCGACTGTAAAGTCTGTCAGTAGCACAGACTTCAAATGTCAAATTACTGACAACGAATTAAAAGACATTTAGCGAACTGGCAATCAGTGCATTTACACGAGACTGTGTCAGCGACTGTGTCACCTCTACAGACGCGTATAAGGGCCGGGTTAGTAGCAGCTTTTGGGGTGTGCGAAACGGGCTAAATGCTTGCTAATTTCGGTTCGAATTCTAGTTTTTTTGGAAAGTTTCCAATTCGCTGTAATAAATGAATGAAAACGTACTAGAATTAGCATGCAATTAGACCGATTTAGAATTAGCATGCAATTGGTAAGGGCCATTGAATATAAGTTCTATACTCATTAGGCGTTTTCCATTGGCGTTGGAGTAGCACTCCAAGCGTTGCAACCACTATATTGAAGGACTCTAGTCCGGTCATAGGAGTAGATCAGGCATACTTAAATTCAAAAATTTCCGCGAGATGGCACTTCCTTTATGCAAAACCTCTAAGGACGAAATTCCCATATCTATTCTCTCGAATGGTTATATTTTTTATTTAGATTTAATTTTTAGTAGAAAAATGGATTGGTGCAATTTTTCAGGATCGGTAAACCTTATAATTTCGGAAAAACTGTCAAACTACTAAATATTGATATCCAGTTCACATTATGAGGTACCTCTAATATCTCCAAATCGTACCCTTTTGGCGATCTATCCCTGGACGCTCCGAAGCGTCCATTGGAAAACGTCTATTAATCGTTGTGAAAATGAATTTTATATGATAGCGTTTATAATTGTTGGTGCCTAATTCACTTCAAGTCTTTGACGGGCGTGAAAACGGACGTCGAATAGAAATAGACTTCGAAAACTGAATTCGAAAACAATGCTTTTTTGCTAACTAGCATTCACGCTCGCCGGTAAACTACTGTGAAAAAATATTCCAATGTGAAGACATTCAACGGCGAAGGCAGTAAATTAATATTTTGAATTACGGAATCTACACCTCAGCCTCCAAATGTCGTATTATTTTAACGAAAATAGAATATCGTATCCATATTATGTCTATTAATTTTTCATCCAAACTTCCATCATTTAATTTTACAACAAAAATGGAGATTTATGAAACCGTAGAAATATCATTTGAAGGGATGAAATACCAACGTTAGAAATAAAAACAAAGTGCCAGCAAAAATTATAACAAATGTAGCCTTAAAAAATCCAATGAACTTTTTTGTCAGTTCATGGGTTATGATTTCAGAACACGGTGTTGGGATAAAATGTTTGTCATCATCAGCAGTATTACACTTTCTCATTAACAAATATATAAATATTACATTTTTTCTATTTCAAATTAATGAGTTTTTGTTGATATTTCGTGATGTCACCAGCAATGAAATGTGAAAAAAAAACACCAAACGAATACGAGTGTATTGTTTGCTATTTTAATACTGATAAAATTTATTGCGATACAATCGCAAAACCATATTTTTCCTTGTAAAATATTACACTAAATTGGGTAGAGAAATCTTTGATTTTGTGGTTCTCAATATAGCAGATAAAGGCAATATGAGTAGGAAGCAATTTCGATAACATCGAAAACTGAATTCGAAAACAATGCTTTATTGTACGGTTTGGATTTTTTTTTTTCATTTTTTAAAGTTAACTTTAGAATAATTTTTCTTTAGAAAGTTTACACTAGGGTTGAGCATTGATTGCTAATACTATCGAAACATCGCTGGTGAACGACCGATTTATCGATGATTTGGCGTCGATATTTTTCTACCATCAATTAGGTTGGGTGGAAATCATCCCAGTTCGAAAAAGGGGCAACAAAATCCACTTGCTTTTCGGAGGCAGGTCCCAAGTAACCTTATAGGTCGTAAAGTGGACACTTCGTCTTCAAAGGCGTCCCTATTGGTCGTAAGGCCCACGACTTTGTCGACTCTAGGTCGAACTATCGTCGACCTATCGTCGACAGTGGGGAAGGTCCGCCGGACCACGAAGTGCCCTATTTCACGCCCTATAAGGCTTCACGACTTTGAAGGCCAAAATAGGGCCTTGTTTTACCATGACGAAATATTTTTTTGACATTTCATCTGGCGACATTATTTGTCTTTCTCTATTCTATAGGCCGCATGAGGAGAGAAAGATAAGACAAGAATCATAAAGTTTAATGGATATATTTTGTGGAAAAAAAACGTTCAAAATAATTTCATACGGTGATGTTAAGGTTTTTTGTGGATTTTATTGTCACAATTCACATGCGATTTAAATTTTACGTAGGAAGTGGTTTTGCCAGGAGCTCTGTTTACGTGGGCCGTAGCAATTCTCGATTTTAGTGATATAATTTGAAAATTATTTATTCAAAGAATTTTCTTTTTTATTCGATTTCAACAAAATTCTTGTAAAAATAAAGTTATGCTGTGTACCCAAACACCTAAAATTACTTTTTATTCGATGTTTTTCCATATTGTGCCTTAAAAACAGATTTTAAATTTTCAGTAGGAATGTTTTTTTTTCATTTCAATGAACGTCATGGCGGCTCACGCCGTGAATGCTAGAAGCATATTCGAAGTATGCTAGAAACAAGCTCGAAGCAGATATTCATCTGCGCATGCTCGAAGCATTCTCAAATAGGGCATTGGACTGTTCTCAAAGGCATTATGCCCTATAAGGCACTTCGTGGACGAAAGGTGGAAGGTTGGTCTTATAAGGCAGGACGACTATGAAGGCGTCTGGAGGACACTACGACCATGAAAGCCAAAACAAGGCATTCGAACATTAAGACTATCAGGGCATATATTTAGGTCACTCGGACCGCTTGACGACCACTGCAAAAGCCTTGAAAGGCATCACGCCTTATAAGGCGGATTCGCTGGTCTTGGTGTGGTCGTAACGACCAATTTTAAGACACCACGCCCTAATCCAAGTCATTATGCCTTATCTGGTTGCTTGGGGTATCATTCGTCTTATCTGTCGGAATTAGCCAAGCTATACCGAAAAACAATTGCTACCTCAGTACTATTTGAACTACTATTTTCAAAGGCAGTCCAGATATTTTCAAATGCACCAAAGCCTAAAACAGGCTCGATTTTCGCAAAAATTTCCGGAAAAATTTTATTCATTGACGGAGCTATGGTGTTTGTACAGGCGTTTTTTCAGCCGAAATAAACCCTTTTTGATACATAAAATTAATTATTTTACAGATCAAAGTCATCTATAGATATTTGCAAATTAAATAAAGTTTTTTTTATGGATCATATTCAGCTTTTCGGTGAGTTAAATTTATAATTTTATAAATATCTGTGTCTATCGAATTAAAATATCAGTTATGGCCAACTCAAAACTTTCCTCTATTTATAATAGTTTCGGAAAAAAATGTGAAAAATAATACTTCTTTAAATATCTCGAGAACCGCTAAAGACACGTTAAAAACGTTAAAGGCAAAAATGCAGGAAAGTTTATTTTCTTTTAATTTTGGTATAGTCATTTTTTTCTTAAAAGCGCATAGTTTCCGAAAAATTTTCAAAAAACTTGATTTTTTTTTGAAAATATGTTTAGAACCGTTAGAGATACCTGAAAGCCGTTAAAGCCACAAATTTAGAAAATGTTGTTTTCTTTAAAATTACTTATAAAAGCTTATATAAAAGCTTATAAATTTCAAGAGATTTTCAAAAAAAAACCTATTTTTGTTTCAAATATCTTGAGAACCGTTAGAATATGAAAAATCGTTAAAGCAAAATATGTAGAAATTTTTTTTTATCCTTTAAATTTTATTCATTTTTCCCAAAAGCGTATAGGTTTAGAGAAATTTGAAAAAAACGGTATTTCTTTCAAAAACATTGTGTGGAAGGTACCCGTTATAACTACCGTTACTTTTATAAAAGTTGCTAGAAAACTAAAAATATCAAGTCGCTAGTTCAACGCGTTCTCGAGTTATTTAAGATACGTAAAACGGACAGACCGACAGACACATGCACGGACAATCGCAAAATTTTGCCTGAAACGGATTTCGTACTGATCAGAAAGTTTCAATAGGCGAGAAAAGTAAAAATATTCAGATATTGTCATAAATTAATAATGTTTTTATTATTCACCCCTATTCCCGTAACCGGCGGAACGTGTATACGCCACGCAAGTTTTATCTCGATCGAATGAAATTTTCTTATTCTAGTAGACGTAGAAACGCAGTTTTATTCAGCCCCGCGCTGACTATTTTGACAGTTTTGCTGATTTGATACGCATGAAGTTTTATTTGTTCAAATAAATGATTGTACTGCGTCTAGTTAGTTTTTCCTGACCTTCAAAACTTATATTTAGTTAAAATTCATTGAATGTATAAATAAAATTCACATTTTTATTCAAACTTTATATTTAATTGATTGGTCCCGCAACGATTTACTCGCGGGAAATAAATGTATGGAAAAGTCAAAACATTCGCGGGTGCGTTTAGTGTAATACCGAAAGTAAAACGTTTTCAGCACCACGGCACACGCCGGGACAATTGCGTTTAGCAGAATGCAAATTTTCTGCGGGAAACGCCAAATCCCGCGGCGTACACGTCCCGCCGGTTACGGGAATAGGGCTGATTAATTCCGGTATAAAAATATCTGAATATCAAAAACCGAAGTTTTTGCATCAAACATGAAATTTTTATCACTAAGAAGGAACTACTAGAAATTTTCTAGACGAATATTATTTCTAAAAAATAGAATCTGATCTGAAAAAGTCCAATTTCAATTCAAAGTGAGAAATTATCAATTTGAGGATAAAAATGATCAACTTTATCTGCAAAATAGTTAATTTTGTGTGTAACAGGATAACTTTGACCTCAAAACCTGTATTAAATTAAATTAATTATCAGTTAATTATCAGAATTATCTGTATTGAATTATCAATTAATTATTCGGTTTCAAATTCTGTAATTTAAAGTGCTGTAGATTTTAAGTCCGACACTTTATAATAATCATGCATATTCTGGAATCCGAAATAGCGTTAAGATTGTTCGGTTTTCCCTCAATTTGTATTCTTGAATCCGCTGCGTTTCACTTCTGTTCGATTGCGTATGATCTCGTAACGTTATGAGCGTAGAATTACTCGTTACAAATTTCAGAATACCAGAAGACCAATTGAGTGGCGAATCGAATCGACTAAGTTTGGTTTTACGATTTAACTTCGGATTCCAGAATAGCCATGATTCGCTAAATAGCGACTATCAATGATGGTTTACTTTCGATGCTCAACCCTAGTTTACACCGCTCGGTAATCTAAATAAAAATATTGGCATACTTATTGCCGATAGAACCTACACTTTAAACTTGTATTTTCCTCACTCTTCAACAATTTTTTAATCCCGGTTGCCTGGATTTTACATATTTTCCTACATATTAAAATGAATGTATGTACAAGACGGTCAACCAAAGTATAAAATATTGCCTGTGTTGTGTTAGTGTGCAAAAATGAAATTATTTTTTTTTTTAAAAACAAAAAATTGAAATACATAAGAAAAATAAATGAAAATTCACTACGGAAAGAAGTGGAAAAAATACCAACAAAAAAAACATGAAAAGAAAAATAAATTATGGTCGCTCAGTAATTAATATTACGTCATTTTCAAGAAAATTTTGATTTCAACTGTTATTAATCAAATAAAATGATTACAATAATTAAAAGGTATATAATGTATATTTATATGTGCCTAAATGAAGCACATACATCTATACACATATATATATTTAAATATGATAAATAGGATAGGTTGCTAGAAAGAGATAGAAGAGGGGTGAGTATTACTTGCATGCAAACAAACGTACAATGGCCGGCCTATGTAGCACCCAGATACCCACTTTGGCCATCTGAGCTTGAATGCCCTTCGCCTGGAGCCCCTTGACAGCCCCTTCGGCACATGACGGCGACTCAAAGTCTACAAAACCGTAACCTGCAATTAAACAATAAAAAAGGTTTTTTCTTTTTCAATCAATTAATTAAAATATCTAATATATTTTTTTTATAAAATATCTACATTAAATATTGTAGATACATTGTTTTTGTGCAGATATTAAATTATAAACAAAAATTTAATTAACACAAACAGCAAAAAAAGCTTAACATTTTTTTTTAAAAACACAATATTCTGACCAAACTTTTTACGGATCTTTTAAAAGATTTTTAATGCAATAAAATTTATTTACACACATATTTTGAATTCACGATTTATATTGTCAGGTCAGAACGACAAAAAAATTAAATCTAAATTAAATATAATCATTGCCGATTGAAATAAAACGAAATACAAAACAAACAAAAGAAAATAAATAATAAAAGTGAAGAAAAAAATACCTTTACATTTGTTTGTTGTTTTATCTAAAATTGCCTTCGTCGAAATAATCGCTCCGTACCTGCAAGTATAATAAAAAAAAAAGGTGGCAAATTACCTTCTTATTTAGCAAATTTTTCATGGTATGGTTTTTTTTATTGTTATTGACATTTTAAATTCATTTTAGATTCAATATCACAAACGGGAAATTAAAAAGAAAATATGTCGCGTTTTTTACCATTTTAATTAATAAATTAATTTATTTAGCAGAATACTGCTCTTATTCTCATAACTGTCATCACGAATAAGGATGCTCAAAACAGTAGCAAGGCAAAGCGACGGGGCTCGGGGCAAAACCTATATTTGGCGCACCCTCCCTTTCGAAAAACATTTCATCAAACAAATTTTTGTGTTTGCTTCGAAATTTTGAATGACCGATCAAATTTTTTGTTTGTGTTTATCTAAAATACGTTAAAAAATATTTTTTCAAATATCTCGAGAACCGTTAGAGATCCTTAAAAACCGCTAAATCAAAAAAATGTAGAAAATTTGTAAATTTGGTTATATGCCTGTTTCATAAAAGCGCATAGTTTTCGAGAAATTTCCAAAAAAAATAATTTTTTTCAAATATCTAAAGGACCACTAGAGATATGTAAACACCGTTAATGCAAAAAAAACGTGCAGATTTCTAGAAATTTTCAAAACACTGTATTTTTTCAAAAAAAAACATGTTTGGGAGTTAGCTGTAGGTTATTTTACCAAGGCGACGAGGAAAAACCAACCTCAGATGGCAAGAGGACGTTGACCAGGACGCGGGACCTCTGGCGAGAGACATTGCTGCAGGTCAAGACCGGAAACCGGTTGTAACGCCGAGAGAAAGAGAGAGAGGTATTCGTTATAGCTAACGATACTTTTCCAAAAGTTTCTACAAAACTATAATTTTTGTATAATTTTTGTAAAACCCATTGCTAGTCTAACGCGTTCTCGATTTACTTAAGATACGCAAAACGGACCGACCGACAGAGAGACGCACGGACATCCTCATCATTTTGCCTGAAACGGATTTCGTACTGATCAGAAAATTTCTATCTCTCCGTCATGAATACAATACTTTCCCACAATAGCTGAGAAAAGTAAAAAGCCATTTTAGTTCTTCCGTACGCACCGAAAATTGCGCAAAATTTTTATTAAAAAATGCACAGGTAAAAATTATTGCGCTACAGGCAAAAAAATTTAAATGCCAAGGTCAAATATATACTTAAATTAGGGTTGCCATACCGTCTTCTTTTTCACCGGAAGCTGTCATCTATTTGAGGGGAGTAAATTTGTTCTTTTTGAATGTGCCCTCTGTAGCAAAATGCAGCTCTAGAAAAGCAGTGACCCGGACACCTTTTAAAAATTTCCCTAAATCCTAAAAGAGAGAACGGGAAAGCGACTCTAGTGCAACTCTATGCTTTGTCCTTTTTGAGATCCGAATTTGACGCAGCAAAAGTCTCGAAATGTCACCTAAAGCGCAGCACCGACTTAAAAGAATGACGCACTAGGTTAACGTGTATTTACCAAATCATGGAAAAAAAATTTGATCGTGTTGCAAATCACCTCAAATCGGTACTCATCTAAAATTTGTTGTACTCATATAAGATGTATATCCGGTTTGTAACGATTTTGCAAAAAAAATATCTCGTACAGAGAGAATTTGCAAAAATATTTCTAATTTCTTGGACAAAAATGGTCGAAAAAAAATCTGTATCATTTTTATCGACATAAAATCTTACCGTGAAAAATTGATGAGGAAATTTCACCGGAAAATATACTATTTCCTATGATAAGCCGCCGTTTACCAAATACAAATTTTTGGGAAATGGTGAAACCAAAGGGTATATTAACTTTGCCTTACCGTTTGTAACGCCAAGATCCCGTTATCACACACAAAAATGAATTACACCAGTGAGTTTAGAATCACTAAAAAAATTGATTTTTGCATGTCCGTCCGTCTGTCTGTCCGTTTGTCCGTCCATCCGTCCGTCCGTCTATCCGTCCGTCCGTCTGTCTGTGGCGCGGATTGCGAGCGCACGGATTGAGCTAGAAACTTGAAATGTTGCGCGGATCCGTTTTTCGTAAAATGCGAGGCTAAGTTCGTTAATGGGGAAAAATGGACCATTAGGGGGGTACCCCCCATACGAACGAAAACGTTTTTTGCAAATATCTCAAAAACGGTGCATATGATTCTACATAAAACTTCCATACATAAAAATCCGATTGGAATAAATTTTTAAAAATCTTATTGGAAAGTTTCACTTTAAAGTGGAATTTTGATACAACTATTCGCCGTTCACTTAAATCACCATACGGGTTTTCAATAATTGCCAGATTGGCAATTATAGCTTTTGTTATGTTTTTTGTTTTCATTGCTGTGACGTTTGAAAGTTCACTTGTACCTTCGGCTTCGGCCAAACTTTCGTTTTAATTTTGGCCGATGCCAAAGTATGGCAGAAAGTATGATTTTTGACAGAAGGTGGCCGAAGCCGATTAATTGATCGGACTCTAACGTTAATGGACAAAATCGAATCTCTCTTTCCCTCTCCCTCATACAAACGGAACGGTTTTTTGCGATTTTCTGGAAAACGGTATGTCGTATCGAAAAAGTTATGAAGGCAACATCGTTCAGAATGCCATTTTGCATAAGATTTTCATACATGAAAGTTCAATCGGAGCAGCTTCAATTGGAATGTATAATGAAATTGAATCTATTAGAAAACTTAGAGTAAATTTTCATTATGCTTTCTTTAATTTTATTTCTCCAACCTTCAAAATTTTTGCGTACATCTGCTTAAATATTTCACTATATTATGTTATTTGACATAAAAAACAAACAATTTCTACTTACTGTGCACACATGTTAACTAAGTCCTTGTCAGTTGTGCCTTGTTGTAAACCCCTAATATATAAATTTGTTTTTGACAATGTCTCTTGCGCTTGTGGTGTACCATTAGGACCCATTGTAGTATTCGTATTCGTATTACTGAGACTAGTGCTTAATGTTCCGCTCTGTGAGCCGGTATTTGATGAGCTGCTTGAATTTGTATTACTAGGTGATGCGGCTGTTGGGACTCTCTGTCCGTACTAAAAAAGAGAATAGAGACGATGCGTTAGATTTTTGTTAATATTGTTAATAAGTTTGTTTGAAAGTTTTTGAATTAAATTGCATTTTAAATAGTAAGATACTCATGTATGCAAAAAATCAAAAAGTTGTAAAATAACCAAGGCGCTGTCCATTAAATTTGTCAGACTTTTTGGGAGGAGATGGTCTGCGATTTCACCCTAACTTCAGTTTTTAATTCACCCTAACCTCAATTTCAAATATCGGCCAGGTTTAAATTTTTCGGCTCTCTGCAGCATACCAATTGATTTCAGTCAGCGTTGCCAGATCGGGGGTTTTAGCCCCCGTTTTGGGGTTTTTTTTAGCTTACGGGGGGTGTTTTGGGGGTGCTTTTTATTTTTTGAAATTCAGGGGTTTTTTCAGGGGGAAATCGTGATAGTTGAAAGATTTTTTTTTCTGAATCATAACAAAAATTTTTTTTTTGAATTCTTGTTTGATGTGAAACCTGTGTAAAGAATTTGCTTCACATGTTATAATTTAGCGTCATGACTCATGACCCTTGTGTGTGCTACATAAAAATCAAATTCGGCTCACGTCGTTGAATATGATATGATTTCGAAGGAAGGAAAAGAATCCAGATTATCAATAAGTCCTGATTTTCATACACCTACATAGTATGTTTTTAATTTAGTTTACTTGTTAAGTTTGTGTTTTTATACCCGTATGGTGAAACTAAAGGGTATTTTAGATTTGCCTTACCGTTTGTAACGCCGAGATCCCGTCATCACATAAAAAAATGACTTACACCAGTGTGTTTAGAATGATAAAAATAATAAATTTTTGCATGTCCGTCCGTCCGTCCGTCCATCCGTCTGTGGCGCGGATTGCGGGCGCACGGATTGAGCTAGAGACTTGAAATTTTAAGCAGATTCGTTTTTCGTAAAATGCGAGGCCAAGTTCGTTCATGAGCAAAAATGGACCATTAGGGGGGGGGGGGGGGTACCCCCCATACGAACGAAAACGTTTTTTGTGAAAATCGCAAAAACGGTGCATCTAATCAAAAATGGTGCATCTCATCAAAAAAGTCCAAGAACAAAAGTTATTTAGGATATGATTCTACATAAAACTTCCATACATCAAAATCCAATTAGAATAAATTTTAAAAAATCTTATTGGAAAGTTTGACTTCAAAGTGGAATTTTGGTACAACTGTTCGAATTTTGATACGAATATCACCATACGGATTTCCAATGATTGCCAGAATGGCAATTATAGCTTTTGTTATGTTTTAATACTGAAAATATTTTCTTTCTTCCGTAGGTTTAGAAAAAATAAAGTAATCCAGGAGGTTCTTTATAAGAAAATTTCAATTTTATCATAGAAACATAACAGAAGCTATAATTGCCCATTTGTCAATTATTGAAATTCCGCATGGTGATATGAAATCAAAATCCCACTGTTAAGTCAAACTTTTCTGATATGATTTTCAAATTCCTCATTAAAGTCAAACTTTGTGCTATTTTTTTAAGATTCTTTGGTTAAAAATGTCCAAATTTATGCCCTAAAATCTAAAAATAAAAAAAAGTTGCTGGTTGACTGTTTTATATACGACAATTGCCTATAACTAATTGTTATAATTTGTTATAACTAATTGTTGCAATACGAATAAAAAATTTAGGGGTTTTTATTCCAAAATAGCCCGTTTCAGGGGGTTTTTCAGGCTACGACGGGGGGAAAATTTGCTGGCTGTCTGGCAACTCTGATTTCAGTAGGCACAGTCAGTCAACAGCGATGTCGGAATCAAATCGTAGCTGATGGCAGTGTGGCATCTCGTTAAGACTTATCGCGGGTTTCACGAAACTTTTAGCGGCCACTAACACCCAATTCAGAATAAAGATTGCAAATACGATTGAGCTTCCTCAACCAATGAGATGAAAGCTTTCAGGTCTGTATCGTTGAATTTTTTGTTCTCATTGGGCGATCGTAATCGCAACCGTTAAGGCTCAACTATGATAGACATAAGAACGCATATGTAGCTGCATATGTAATTTCCAGAATAAGAAAGTCAATGTTATTACCCACAATAGACATGTGCCACTTTCAAACCTTCGTTAAACTTTCGTTAAGCATGAATAATTCGACACAAATGGAACTGGCATATGTAAATAGTGAACATAACCTAAAATTTTAGTGTGAATTTAATAATATTGTGGCCATATTAATTTCCACTTGAGGTAAAATGAAGATTAGCTTTTATGTTGAGAGCTATGTATGTCAACATTCGTTGGGAATTTGACATTTACAAATGCGTTCTTATGTCTATCATAGTTGGGCCTTTAGTCTGAATTAGGCTTAAATCGAGTACGCAGGTTTTATTGCTTGAAGTACGCCCGCTAACTCGATTTGGCGACCACTAAAAAAATCGTTACATCCGTTATAAGAGAATTTTTTGTATTATAAAACTTACAGATCGAAACTTTCAACGTTAAAGTGGAAAAAATGATAAAAAAAAATTGACATTTAAAGATGACAAAACTACGCCCTTTTTAGAACACAATCGACTAAACAATTTAAAACAAAACGCCGCAGTTTTTTTGATAAAATCATATAATAATGACGCAAACTTGTCATAATTCGTAAATTATTCACAACAAACTGTTGATAGCCATATCAAGCGCTATTTTAATCAGTTTTCTTTTCTTAGCAACATAATATTAGACAATTTAAAACAGAGGGCGTTTACGAATTTATAAATTATTATAACAATCACATTTTTTTACCTGTTTTAAAATTTTTAATCTCTCAAATTTATGTTTTTTATGTAGATATACATAATTAATATGAGATTGCATTTCATTCTTTTTGTTAAAACGGTCACTAGTACTAAAAAAAAAATTAGAAATAAATTTTATCACTGTGAATGTAATTTTGAATTATAAAAATTTACAATTTATTCGTCATGATTTTAACAATTATTGTAAACTGCTCGGAATTTTCTAGAACAAAATTAACTTGATTAAATGAATGGTACAACACTTTAATAAGACAACAATCCAACGGAAAATTATAAGTAGTGCAACACTGCACTCTTTATGTCAACTAATCTTTATGACAACTAACTGAAAAATTAACTTCCTTAGGGGTCACTAGGAATTCGAATGACTAATCGGCTGTAAAACGAGTATACAGATTTCGTATCACAAATGCACACTGGACTCATATCGGCATAAGAGATAAGGAAAATCATGTATGGGACTAAAAGTCGCGACGATTCGTCGGCGTTTGTATATTAGGAACTTCACGAACCCAAGATATGATGAAAAATATTACCACCGATTTCGACAAACTTTCATTCTGTCTCTGTTTAACTTTTGTAGAAAATTACTGAAAAAATCCTTGTAGTAAGGAGAGACAATACTATTTCTGGGTTAAGATTACGTCTAGTAAATACCAATGACGAACTAAACATTTGTTTAGAAGAATTTATTTCACCGAAATCACCGACTCAGAGTTTCTTTTTCAAAGTAGACTTGTTGCTATTGTTGTAATCAATTAAACATTGTGGGCGTCTTATCTTTGATTTGGCTAAAAACAGAAAACAAAGCAAAAAATATATGAAAAAATATTATAATGGACAGTCTTTGTTTGAAGAGTACACTCTCATTAGTAAAATACATAATATGAGTTAGAAACAGGGTGATCATATTTTAATTTTTATTTATTTTTTGCTTTCTGTGGCAAGATGAGCGGGAGAGGGGGTTAATAGCTAAAACGGAGCAAAGCCAAAAAAAAAACGATAGAAAATAAATTTTTTATTTGGACGAAAACCAAGGTGAAAGATTTAATAAATGTGCGCCGCAGGGAAAATTGTTTAAACTAAATGCACCGCAAATAATGAAATCAAGAGCGACATAGTCTCAAGCGAAAATTGACTTAGTTTTTTGTGCTTTTTAGATTTCATTAATAATATGAACGGAAATGATAAAAAAAAATCCAAGAGAAATGCGCCGCAGGACAAATCCCTTGGATACATATGGCCTTTGAGGGAAACCGTTGAAATAATGCGCAGCAGGCGTAAAAAATGTGATTTACAGTCACCCCCCACCCCCTCACCAACACCCCGTCGAAGTAGAGTATTTTCTTGAATTTTTAGTGATCGTTTTTTCTAAAGTTTGATAAGTTAATACTAACAAGCAAACCTACAGAAGTGTCACTCTCCGATTTTATTGAAACTTTGTACATTTGTATAACTGTGAAAAATATTCGACACGTATTTTTTAATTTGAGCGGAAATTCATTTTTGACGGGTTTTCGCATTAGGTTGCAAACAAAGTGGATGCGATTAGCTATGCGATGCGATGCTATTAAAACCACTTAACTAAGTGACAGCACCGATGCGATAAAATCAAAGTATACATCGTTAGTCTCTTCCAAGTCTAGAAATTAATTTCGATTAAAATGTGGTATTTAGCGCATTACACATCATATGGTATTTAGCGCATTACGTTAAATTAGTCAAAATAAGGTGGCACAATTAATAAAAATGAGTTTTGTTGAAAATAATAAATTTTTGTGATTTTGAGAAATGTTGTCAAACAGCGAAAATCTTGTGAAATTGATTTCTCAAGTGCTATGAATAATTGTAAAACTAGCGTTTTTCACTCATCTCGGAGGTATTTTCGATTCGAAATTAATTAAACGCACTTTCAAGATAAATTAAATCAAAAGTCATTAAGATCTCTGCTGTCAACGGCCTTTACATCGGACACCATCGGACATCGCACTATATGCGCTCGCCGTTTCTATCGCATCGCAAAACGCATCGTGTATTAGGGTACCTATCCGATATAATACCCATGAAAGATAGGGTAAATTTGATTTTTACTATAAGCAAGTGAACTTCAATTTTTATGGGTCATTCAAACTATATAACATACCACTTCTGGAAAAAATTGCTTGTTTGGGGCGCAGAAAATAGAGGTCAAAAAAGGGTTCCCCACACTATGATAGAATATATTTTCACTTTGTTTCATCTAAATCGAACCGTTACTTTTCAACAAAATACGTGTCGAATATTTTTCATAGTTCGTGTCGAATATTTTTCATAGATGTGTAAAATTTTATTAAAATTTGAGAGTAACCGGAACGTTGGCAATTTCGCGTTCGATTTTGTTTCTGAGCTCCTCTAACGCTGATGGCTTGTTGGCATAAACCAACGACTTAACATAACTCCATAAAAAGAAATCCAACGACGTTAAATCGCATGAGCGAGGTGGCCATTCGACCGGACCATTTCGCGAGATTAAACGATTGCGACCACCGACTCGGAATTTCGGTAGTAAGTTTTAATAATTTCCAAACGTTGCTCGTTAGTGAACTTAACCATGATAAAAATGTAAACCTTGACTTACGTTTTAGCATTGCCAGATCATAAAAAAAGTTTTAGGGTGCGTTTTTATTAAAATACAAAATTGTTATGTCTTTGTTGAAAGACCCTTTATATGTAATACTCTCCTAAAGCTTAACACATTAACACCCGCTGTACTCAAACGAGTACACCGGATATATCTGTGATAATAAGTTAAAATAGCTTAAGTCGATTTTCAGGCAAAATTAAACTGATCTGTATTTGCATTGGCAAACAGATCTCTTTAGCTTCGCTTGAAAATCAACTTAAGATACTCTACGTATCTTTTACTTCATTTCCTATTAATTTTCGAACGCATATTTCATAAAAATGCTAGATTTGCAGATTTAGGTTATCTCGACTTTCTTGCTGGGTTAGGATCGAAAAAAAAGTTGCTCAAAGTCTTCAACGATCGAATTATGGGACAGAATTCAGAATTCTCGGAAAACTTCGAGCGAATAAAAGAACGGATGGAGGGTTGAACAATTATTTAGTGCTGCGGGGAAAATTTATGCGGACAAACGCTGTAACTTGTTTAGCGAAAATGCCGAAAAGATTTTAATTTTGACAAACAATATCAGAATATTTAATTGTTTGGAATTAATTTTTCAAATTTAAATTTCTCTTGTTAAAATCGTTAAAAATGTTTTTTTTTGTAAAATGTGAAAAAGTTATTCCACTTGAATATTTTCCTATATTATAAAATAACAATAATAAACATTACTTTGTTAAAATATCAGCATTTTTACTACTGGTTGAAATCTATTCGTCGTGGAAAAAAGTTCTTCGGTTTCGGCCTGTTTCGACCCTAAACTAGAGTTTCTGTTTCGGCCTAAAACCCTGTTTCTGTCAAACACTACAAATTAATCAATTTTACATTGGATGCTTTTTCGGTTTATGAACATTTTTGTTAGAAACGAACAACTTTGGGTACTAAAATCTACCCTTACATGAAAATTTTTTTTATTAACAATTATGGTTATTTTTGTAGTCAAAATAAATACAAATGATATGGCGAACAATGTATATAATTGCATTCAATTTAATATGCATACTTCCAAACAAAAAAGCTAATTACAGAAAAAAAACCAATAAAATCGATAAGGGCTAGTAGGTAGTTATGAGGAGTCGGTAAACATTAAGTCATATTTCGCTAAAAGACAGCATTACAAACGATTGACGTCAATGGTAGCTGCGTCAATTTATTTTTGCATAAAAATCCATACTGCGTTTTATTAGATTTTTTTTCATTATTCACACTTTTTTCTATATTATTGTGAGAAACCATTAGGGAAACATCAAAGCACTAAATTGTACCTGCTATACATGAAATAAACTGATAAACAAAATCACCTGACGGAGAGATGGGGATGGTGGTAATTACTTGATATTAAAATCAATCGGGTGAACTAAAAATAGAAATATATAACCGATTTATCCATTTATATTGATAACTGTTTTTGGTAAACGACTTGAAAATACCTGTATTGAAAATTAATCATTATTTTTTTACTTTAATCTTTTTAATTTGAAACTTTTCTTGTTAAACATTTACATTGAAAATAATTGTTGGCTGTCTCTAATGGGCTTTTAAAATATGTAACAATTTTCGAAGAAAGAAAGGAGGAGGTCAGAGAGATGTGCGGTAGTGTGACAACAGTACTAAACTCTATACGAAAAATCGCGAAAAATTGTTACTAGGGAAGTCTGAAAGGCGTAAAATGAGCGTGATATGTATTGTGGACTTTCTCTACTGCAAATATCATTGAACCAAATTTTTTTTAAATTTCCCATATTAGTTTCGAAGTCTACGTTTTATTACGTTAACTTTCGTTTTTAAGACCTATGGTGGGTTTTACAAAACTTTTAGCGATTACTAAATAGTAACCAGGTTTTTCTTTGCTTGAAACTCTCCGGTTAAGATCGATTAAGCGATCGAAAAAATTTCGTAAAACCCACTATTAAGGGCTCTCCCCGTTTCCAGGATATTTTAGTGGCGATAAAATGTAGGGACACACTTATATAACAAAGGCTTGGTAAGAAAGAGAGAGAACAAAAAAAAGCGTACGTCGCCAGGTGTCGCTTTTGTAGTTTATTTTATAGAAAGCGTTCGTCGCCAGGTGTCGCTTTGGTAGATGTAGTTGAACTGACGTACGCTTCCTATAAAATAAACTACAAAAGTAGTCAAAATCTGTCTGATTTTGACATATGCAGTTTCAAAACTTATAATACAATGAATAACAACGAAGGTAGTTATATTTATTACATGTTTTGGTATACATACTATAATAATAATAACCATATTTACAGATGGAAATTTGAGATATTAGAGGACATACAGATATGTGATTCGGAGATGCAAATTGAATGTTTTGGACATAGAATACGGTTTAAATTCCTATGATTTTATCCTATAAAACTTTCTATAAAGACTCGTGCCCGTATTCTGTCTTTCCCATTGACAATTACAGCTATCTGTCTCTTTCTATTTGTAACAGATTTTTATCACAACTAAAATATCCTGGCAATGGAGAGAGCCCATTAAGCTGTCTAAAACGAGATATTGGACTTTATTCTGTCGAAAAAATTTTCGTTTTCATTTTGCTTAAAACTGAGTTTTTGCATACCTTTTAGATTTGATTTTCAACAAACTGGTATTCTGCCACCCGGCATTTGGAAATTTATTGGAAATCACATAAAATTTTTTCGACAGAATATGGCCCATTGTAGGTTATTTTGACATAAATATTTTATGTTAAAAAATAAAAAATATTTTATGTCAAAAAAAGAAAAATGCTTAAGTGAATTTTTTGTGAAAACTACATTGTTACGTGGCAGTTGAGCCAAACTTTAGGATATTTTGCTTCCGAATATAGTCACCCCGCATATCATCTAGGTTAAAAAAATCTGATTGAAAAAATATATTCTCTATACAGAAAAAATAAAGTTCGGGTTCGCGTTAAACAGATTCCGGGTTAGCCAGGTTCATTTTATATGAAAAACATCTTCAAAATCTCGAGACTTTGAAAAATGTCCGGCTTAAGTCCAATTCAGACTAACGATTGCGATTACGATTGAAGCTTCTCGACCAATGAGATCAAAGCTTTCAACGATAAGGAACTGCAAGCTTTGATCTGATTGGTCGAGGAATCTCAATCGCAATCGTAATCGCTGATTTAAAGCAATTGTGGCTTTGCAGACACAATAATTAATCAGTGTGCCGTTCTCTTCACTTCTTACGTTTCTTGTACGCGGATGTGAATTATAGGTCTAAATCTTTAAACCGGATTGTGTAAATTGCTGCATTTTTAAGCGGCAAAGAACAAACCTCATGTGCCCGTGCATAGCGATGTTATTTGGGCAAGCATATATTTTGTTGTCGTGTCCCATATTAACACACTATTTTCTCTGGTGCTACCATACTAAACCACATATAATGAAGCGTGAATATCCCTAATATTTTTTCACCTCATTATTTATTGTAAATTTAATGTATTATATAAACTGCTATTAGAAATTCTTTAGGAAGCAATGTCAAATTAATTTCATTTATTTTATCAAAGATAAGAATTGAGACGAAACCCATGTATAATTAAAACAATAGATAAGAAATCAATACTAACAGAAAGTACAACATCGTCAATATTAAAATTATACTCTTTTGTAAACGGCTGTACAATATTTTATTATGAATTTCATTAAATCCTTCATAAAACTGATGACTTTGTTATTAAATGAATTTGCTAAAAACTTCAGAAAGCGTAAATTGAAATTAATGGAAAAATGTCCGGAGGTTAGACTTTCGAAGTAGATTGACCAAAAAGATTTTAATTGAATTTTCTGGCGAGACGCTGATATGACAAAGGTAATTATTATTTATTGATTATTTTCATTGTTTAATAGATTATAAGGTAATCTGATTACAGTTGTTGTTAAATACTCTGATAAATTGGAAAATTCAAATCTATCTCAGTACTTCAAGTCAGTAAAATGCATTTATTTTTAGATCATTTTATCGTTTTTTTAATTTCATTTTACCCAAAATAAACAATTACAAGGTAGCTTTTCAATTCATATGCCCAAAATTCTGAGAATTCTGCGGTAGTGTAACAGCGGTATTAAAGTCCATACAAAAAATCCTGTCAAACGATACGGGTGGCTGGTGCGAAGGTCAAAAATTAGCGTGACGTTTTATGGACAACTTCTAAAATTTGTGAGATATTTAACACAAGAAACTCAGATGTGAACACAAGAACTCAGATTTATTTTTGGTTTTACAAAGTGATGCGTGTTTTTATACCCGTATGGTGAAACCAAAGGATATATTAACTTTGCCTTACCGTTTGTAACGCCAAGATCCCGTCATTACACACAAAAATGAGTTACACCAGTGTGTTTAGAATGATAAAAAAAAATTGAATTTCGCATGTCCGTCCGTCTGTCTGTCTGTCCGTCTATCTGTCCGTCTGTCCGTCTGTCTGTCCGTCCGTCCGTCTGTGGCGCGGATTGCGGGCGCATGGATTGAGCTAGAGACTTGAAATTTTACGCGGGTTTTTTTTCGTTTTTCGTAAAATGCGAGGCTAAGTTCGTTAACGAACGAAAACTATTTTTGCAGATATCTCAAAAACGGTGCATCTTATCAAAAAAGTGCAAGAACAAAAGTTATTTAGGATATGATTCTACATAAAACTCCCATACATCAAAATCCGATTGGAATACATTTAAAAAAATCTTATTTTATGGAATTTTGTTCGCCGTCCAAAATTCAACTGTTCGCCGTTCACTTAAACTTCGAACAGTGCCATGTCACCATACGGGTTTTCAATAATTGCCAGATTGGCAATTATAGGTTTTGTTATGTTTCACATTCGAAAATCACAAATTCTCCTAGGACCTGCCATTTTGCCTACTTTAAGAACCTTCCTGAATCTTCTAATTTCTGGCAAAATACGACATCAAAATTATGTCACTTTTAATGTCAATATAAGCATTCTCTCATGTATTAAATATTATAAAAAAATAATGTCTAAAAAGATATTTTATATAATACCAGACGGTTATTGGTGGGAAACACGAAAAGGTGAATAAAAAACACATCATTTCAATCATAATCTTAAGCTTGCCCATTGTTGGAGGAAAAAAAGTTAAAAGTTTTATCCCTTAGAGGCGAAATAAAAGCTGTGTAAAGATGAAAGCCCCAAAATTCCAACGCAATCAATTGTAACATCACATAATATGAACATAATTCATTTGGTGAGGTCAATGTGATGCTGGGGTAATGTTTACAAGCAGAGGCCATAGGGATTTATAGTTCAGAGAAATTGGTAAAAAAAATGAAGCCGGCTCTGTTTTATGGATATAACATTTATTTGTAGGCGTAACTCATCGTTATACATCGTTATACGCAAAGGCAATATCTCGTGTATTGAGAGTTCAATTTTCGCCTCAAATCTTACCCTAGAGCCAGATCAAAGTAAACGAATAATAAAAATCATATCTAAAGTAACTACATTTGAAGCAATTTTTTATATGATAGGAATTAAAAACGATAATAATGATGAAAGCTTACAAGAATTGGATCGAATTAAATTCTTTTTACTTTCCTCAGTTATAGAGGGAAAGTATTGTATTCATGACGGAATCCGACACTAGACCGGGAGCCGATAGAAAATTTCTGATCAGGACGAAATCCGATCAAGGTTCAAATTACGAGGATGTCCGTGCATCTATCTGTCGATCTGTCCGTTTTACGTATCTGAAATAACTCGGGAACGCGTTGAGCTAGCGACTTGAAATTTTTCATAAAAAAGTTTTACAAAAATCGTAGTTTTTCGTAAACTTTTGGAAAAGTAACCTCCAATACAATTTTTATCTCCAACACAATTTTTACAATTTTTTTTTAAAAGAACACTTTTTTGAGAAAAATGAATATAACAAATTTCAAAGCATATGAAATTTTCTGCTTTAACGGTTTCTATAACGATTCTGTAACGGTTCTGTAACGGTTCTGTAACGGTTCTGTATCGGTTCTGTAACGGTTCTGTAATGGTTCTGTAACGGTTCTGTAACGGTTCTCAGGATATTTGAAAAAAAATAAGTTTTTTGAAAATTTCGCGAACCCTATGCGCTTTTAAGAAAAATTCACTTAACCAAAAAAAAAATTTCGGATTTTTTTTTAACGGTTTTTACGTATCTTTTACGGTTTTCGAGATATTTGAAGAAATATTATTTTTTACATATTTTTCCCGAAACAAAATATTGCAGATGAAAGTCTTGTGTTGACCACAATTGTGTCCTAAAAAATTTACTAATTTTCAGTGTCCTCAAAAAATCTTATATCTTCAGTCGTTGAAGGAAGATTGAAGAATGTTTTTAGATTTTTGGGAACTACCAATATAAATTTTACGCCGCCCGAAAACTTTTACCCTTGGAGCACAATGAACGCAACCAAGCCGCAACTAAGGACGCTTCGAACTGTCACGCAACGCAGTTCAGGAGCGGTTGAGCACAATAAAAGCGTCGTCTGTTGCGTTGTGAGACAAACAAAGAAAAATTAAAAGTGAACTAAAGTAGAAAAATATATAAAAAATGGATAATTTTGAAGCGATAATTTGCTTTCTTGGTCTTTATCTTTGTTGTTTGTATGTTATTGCACTAAGGCTATCAATTTTTCCTCAAACAACATTTCCCCATGTTTTCAACATTTCTGTCAACGCAGAATTGCTGCGGCAAAGTTATAAGTTTGCAAAATTTTGCGTTGTAGGTGCGTTCATTGCGTTCACTGTGCTCACTCAAAAGCATTTCTGTGAAATAAACTCGTAAGTGACATTTGGATGCGTGATGGTTGCGGCTTGGTTGCGTTCATTGTGCTCCAAAGGTTAGTGTTGCAACTGAAAATTACGACAATTACTATACGTTTATACGACCAAGAAAAATTTCGATCGACTAACTAATCGAAGGAAATTTTTAGTGTGCCAAAAATTATTAAACTGGCCATCACTTGAGTAATTTGGGGTCACTGAATCGGATCCTATTTCAAATGAGAGTATCTCGTATTATAAACAGATAGTCCAATAATCAATAGAGACATTACAACGTTGTATAGGATTAATTTGTTTCATTTCAGGATTGAGTCCTTTACAGAAGGAAATGTTGCCCAATTTTTTGTAGTATCCCCATATAACGACTAGTTTTTGTGAAATTGAGTCTTGAAAATTTTGGGAATTGTTGCAATTTTTTATAGGAATAACTTCTATATTTTGCCGCTATGCCATTTTTCTCATAAATATGGGAGTTAAGCATGAGATGTTGGCGGTACAACTTCTATATGTTTTCTCCGTGTACTTTGAAAAATACTTGAATTGTTTCAAATAAATTTTGCTCAAGAAATTAGATATTTTTCTCAAGATACTTATTAGTTTCTAAATCTCAAAATCTACAAAAGATTGTTAGAAAAGGAAAGTTTTTTGGATATGGCACAGATTTAAAATCAGTCAGTAATGTTTTTTAACAGCGTTGACAATTACCAATAGAGTGTGAGAAAACATGGAATTCTGATAGGCTACTGGAAAATTGACCAGGGAATGAAATCTGTTGTGGCAATGATTGATTATTTAATCAAGAACATGTTCCGCAGATAGACAGATGCTGTTACCAATAAAGGATCTCCTCCTTCATAACATAAATATTCCAATACAAGCTCGTAATAATAAAAAAGATACAACTGATGAGATTCATCGTGTCTGAATTTCAATTTCCTTTTGAGTTTCTAAATACACGTCATTCATTAAAAAGAAAAATTACTTATACGAAATTAGTAATTCATATATTTTTTGTATCTGTACTTTTTTCTCAACGTGTTGCATTTTTGTAGCAAATTAATTCGAGCGAATTTTTAAGATAAAAAAATTTAGCTTCCTCTTAATGCAAATTTTTTGTACATTAATGAATTTATGTACACTAGAGATTATGTAGAAGATTTCAACAACAAGAGAAAATCCATTAAAGATAATGGGAAAGTACCACATGAGAGTAGGTACCTGAATTGCAAATTACCGGCATCTAAATGGAATATAAAAAAAAGTTTTCTAAACACAGCATGTAATGTGAAATGACTAGACAACAATAAAATGAAATGAGATGCAAAAAGTAAGTACATTGAATTAAACAAAAACATCTAAAAATCATCAAAAATGAATGTATTTCATCACTCCAGAGTCCCATACATAATATTTTTTTGTGATTTTTGAAAATCGTCGCATAAACTTACGAGGCTTTGCGTAAAGATTTTCCACACGGCGATTATAGGACTCAGTGCACCATATTTTAGCACAGACTTCCATAAATATTGGAAGAAGTCCTCGTTTTCGTGAAATCATTTTTATAGAACTGGAAGAAGAATGCACATATTCCAACAAAAGTAGCACATGCTATATTATAGTATGGGAAAACAATGCTATATTATAGTATGTAATCGTTCCCATTGTTGTTAGCAGTGACTCCAACATTATGGACGACTCTGTTCTACAAAAAATTTACAACGAATCCTTAGTATCGGCGGACTCATTCCTATGCAAATATGTTAATTTAAGCCAAATTTTTGTCTTCGATTGTAATTCGCATGTGGTTCGCGAATATCGTTAGGACCTTCCTATCGTTAGGATCTGCCACACTCTGGCACTCGTTTTGGAGAATTTTTTTGATTACAGGGGCATTTCATTACTCGAATAGCTTGATATCCTGAATATTTTCAAGCCCCTCCAACTTTCCTCCCTAGTTATATTCGATATCTCGACTTTTCGTCTGTCCCCATTAATTATGAGATTTTGGGGGGGTTGTATGGGGGAGGAAGAAGGAGTGGTCAGATCGAATTTTGATGTATGAAGAAGTTTTGTAAATTTGCATTGCAAATACTTTTGTCTCAATTATTATTTCGATATAATGTATGATTCTCAAAAAAATCGAAAAAAACAATTCTGGTTACATGGGGGAGGGGTGAAGGAGTGGTCCAATTTTGTCCGTTAACAAACTGGACCTCCTATTTTACGAAAAATAAAATCGGCTGTGCTCAATTTCAAATCTCTAGCTTAATTCGTTCTCAAGTTGTCGTATTCACGGGCAGACAAACGGACAGATAGACAGACAGATAGACAGGCAGATAGACAGGCAGATAGACAGACAGATAGACAGACAGGTAGACAGACAGATAGACAGACAGACGGACAGACAGACGGGCAGACAGACGGACAGACAGAGGGACAGACAGACGGACAGACAGACGGACAGGCAGACGGACAGACAGACGGACAGACAGACGGACAGACATACATACAGACAGACATACAGACAGACATACTGACAGACAGACAGACAGACAGACAGACAGACAGGCAGACGGACAGACAGACGGACAGACAGACGGACAGACAGACGGATAGACAGACGGATAGACAGACGGACAGACAGACGGACAGACCGACAGACAGACAGACGAACAGACCGAAAGACAGACAGACAGACAGACAGACGGACGGACATGTAAAAATCAAGTAGATTCATCATTCTAAACACACTGGTGTAATTCATTTTCTTGTTAGACAATTAATACTGTGCGTTAGAAATGGTAGAGCAAACCTATTATACCTAGTTTCACCATATAGGGTCTAAACACATCAGACGAGCAAATCTGTCCAATCAATTGCACATATATCGCACATGGTCCCGTAGACTGTAGTATTTCAAAAAAATGTGTTTTTGAGTAATTATTCCATTATGTAAAGGAAAATTGACTGAATCAAATGAAAAACAAATTTAAATGTAAACGTAGTCCTAAAATTTATTTATTTTTGGTTTTTTAAATTCCCATTTTTTAAAATTTAAATTGATTTTGTGGAAAACAAACCTAACTCTATCTTTTATTATTGCAAAAAAAAAAAAAAAATGAAGCAAATGATCTGTAAATTATTATCAAAATAGTAATAAATTGAAATATTACTGTACAGACAACAGAAAAAAACAATTATTTATAAACAATTATTTTGAAATGAAAACTTTGAATGCGTTTTTCTTGAAATGGCCGATTTTGAGATACTACAGTCTACGGGACCATGTGCGATATATGTAACTTTTAAGTTTTGTTGGTTGATTTTTTCCTGTTTATTTTATCTGTTTTCCCTTATGACGTATGTTCACCACATCTTTGCTCCCTCTCTGTTCACGTGAAAATTTATTATCGAATGACAAAATGCGTATCCTTAACGATATCGCATACCGTATTGTATGATTGAATTTCCCAAATATGGTTCTTTTCTATATTAAAAAGGAAACATATTTATAAGTTTATATACTTGATGAAAAATAAAACTCGTTTTGCTGTGAAACTTATCGCCAATTAATATAATTAATCAACACATATGTTAACAAGCACACACTTTTGGAAGCATGAAAACCCTTGATTTCAATTTTGTCAGACAACCTTTTGTGGACAAAATAAAAAAAAGGCAATCAAATATTCCAATTATAATTAAAAAATACAATTACTATGTATAAAAAAAAACAACAAAGAGCAATTTTTGAATAAAACAAAAGACAGAATATAAGTTCCACAATGTGGTTAATGTTTAAAATGATCAATGTGGAATAACTTAAAAATGTTTTTATCACCGATAAACAGTGTTAAATTATGAACCAAGTTGAACATATGTTTTCAGACAAAAGACATGCTGCGCCGCCCCATTTTCATACTATTGGGAAAAAATTCAACTTGCTTTTTTCGGCACAGCAAACGTTTTTTTTTTCCTTAACATTATTCCTAAAATCTACGTACCATATGGCAGTACCGAAGTTTCCCACAGTAGCACATTTTATTGAAAATCCAACATTTGTAATATTTTCACAGATCACTTTTTGAATTTCCCACAGAAATCGAAATCGACTTGAATATTTTTCAATGTTTTCAAAACGATTTATTTGAATCCTTTTCTCGTAGATTTTAGTCGATTTATGGCAAGTTTTACACTACACGATGTGATTATCGTCTAAAAGGAGCGGACATTGGAAACGCGATGACCGCACCGAATACCGAACAGTGTCGGCTTATGATACCCACGTAAAAGCAATGGAGTCACCGAAAAAAATCACATATAAACTCACAATAGAAAATGTTGTCTGCCTGTGTGTAAGTATAACTTTTATGTGTACAACACAATATAGAGAAAAAAGCACTTTTCGCCGGCAAAGGAAACATAATTCAAAAAGGCTGACAAAAAAAAATCACAAAAAAAAGGAACAAAAACAGCAGAATAAGAAAAGAAAAAAATAAGCCAAATCAGGAGTAGGAAAGGAGAAAACAAATTTAAAAATATTATTCTTTCCTATGTTTCCAAAAAAAGTATACAGAAATTACAAGGAAAACTCGCAAGCCATAATGGCGAAGTGTCAAAAAAGCTGTTATTTAGTGTTTCGATTTTTAAGGATTCAATTTTAAAGCCTTATTTTATAATCGAGCCATTTTTTGTTACTTTTGGAAAAACACAGATTTTTAAAGCTGTTAAAAAAAATTATATCCTTTCTCGACAAACGTATTTATTATTAATTTAATAATCCACTTGCTGAAAGTGCTACGCAAAAGTCAGATGTTTACTCGAACAACGAACTGACAAACAACGAAACGCCATTACGAGGAAAACCGTCATTTGAAACCCCTATTTTCTAATACAAGCCTAGAATATTTTCCAACACATCACACTACATACACATATACAAACAACCACCGCCGAAAATCATGGGGGCTAGATACAAGTCGTTCGTTTAATTTAAACCCTTCTAAAAAATCGTTCTTCTTTTCTTAGTCAGCACGAGAAAAAAACATACCTTTTATGCGTGTTAAACTTTTTATACCATTTGTTTTATTGGAACTGATTAAAAAAATAATAATCAGAATCGTGATTTTATTTTATTTCCTTATTGAAGACTTTTTCGAACTACGTCTTAGGGTGGCTGTTGATCCAACATGGAAATACGCTGAATTGGGTAAAATAAAAAGCGGATGTCAGTATTCCGCACACACGGGAACCCTTCTACATATTCAGCAATGGGTAATGTCAGCCAACCCGATCGACTTTTGAATGAAACACAAAAATGAATGAAGTCTAAAGTGGGAAGCTTTTCACGCCACATCTGTGTGGATGAAGCTTTTATTGTTGATATGTATTTAAAGGAAATACTTGTAAAATATATATTATTTTCAATGTTCCACCCCATGCGTAAAGCCAGATGATTTCTCAATACTAACAAATCTTCTACTCCACATTATACACATGTGGAGTAAATATTTTCTGAACCAATTTGAAAAGCTGGTTATTTTACGAAATGTTGGTATATACGCACACATTTCAAATGCTAACCAATACTACAATCATCCTGCATATGAAATGTCTAAAAATTTTATTATTTTTTTGTTTTGTTTCGTGTAAAATGGAAGCTTTTTTATCGGGGCGTTTACTGATGACACATGCGTAGCTCATTTTCTTTTCAAGGGTGGTGAAAATGTCTCTCAATTTTCATCACAAGCTTTCGTGCATTTATGCTCCAGTGAAGACATACCATTTTTATTGGGATATTTGTTTGAAAAGGGCAAAGTGCAAGTGTGGGCGCACAAATAGTGCCGGCGGAGGCGCCCTTATCAGAAATGTCGTCATACTTTAGTTCCCATATTTCTTCTGCAATATACAGTGTGATATCACAATAATGCACATTACGTTAACCATTGAACAATAAAATAAATTAAAATGCATTTCACATTATTTCCTTATTGCAATATTGTTAAAAAAAGGATACGTTTTTCTTTTCTCACTTATATAGACAGAAAGGTAGAAATACTTTCTTAACAAAAATTAGCTGTAATTAAACTTTTTAATTTAAAAGGTTTGTTAGCAGATGTTAAAAATAAATTCATTTAGCACACTTGACGCGCAGAAAAATTCTTCTTTGTGGAAAAGTTTTGGGTAAAACGAACTTTCCGGTTGCCAATATAATTAATTGGCAATATTTCCCGTAGAAAATATTTATGTCCCATTTGGGATATGATAAGAGAAAGTTATGAACGGGAATTAGAGACACTTCTATTTATAAACACAAAAAACAAACGTTTTATTTTTTCAAAACCTTTTACATACTCAATTTTAATTGTTTAGCCAGAAGTTGACACAGGTAACACTTTTTAGCGATGTTTTGTATGGGAGTTGATACAGTCGTCTCACAATAGATCGCTCCCCCCGCTTCCTAAATGTGTGACGTATTTTATGGACGTATCCTAATTTCCGAGTGCACGTGAAATCGATTCCACGTGAAATCTATAGCTCTTTTGATAGCATGTATTTGTTGAAAGTGTATTTGTTTAAAAAAAAAACTTGTTCTTGCGCATATTTTTATTTATTTATTACTTTCTTATACGTAGTAAAATAAAGTGTTGTGTTCATGAAAAATTTCGACCTCTTAATTTTGCATAAAAAACATTTCCCAACCACTCCCGATTTGATTGCAGCATTGTTACAAAAATATCTTTCTGTCTGTCTGTCAATCTACACTCTCGAAAAAATGGAGTCGATTACGCACCGAAAGGGAGTTTGAGGGAGTCCATCACCTATTGGAGAAAATCGAGCACCGGGCTAGGAGTTCACAACAATTCCTTATGGGTGTTAATTTTTAACAATTTTTCGGTGTTAAACCAATTTATTACCAAGAAAAAAAACCTCACAATTTTTTTTTTTGCAAGCATTTGAGATGTTTTGAGTTTTTTTTCGTGTTTCCAAAGTTAATATTACTTGTTAAAAACTTTTCTTACATGTCTCTCTGCCGGGACTCGAACACGGGACCTCTCGAATTGTAAACCATTTGCCTTCCCAATAGGCTGTTGGAGCCAATTAGCAAGCCTCTTCTAAACGTGAACACCCTTTACAATTAAATAACTCCTAAAAGGAGTTGTAGTGAATTTTTGACTCCTTTTCGGAGTTCATTTAAAATTTAGGTCAAAACGGTGTTAAATTGAATATTTAGCTCCGTAAAATACAAATATAAAAATAACTCCGCGCTACGGTGTTAAACTTTTAGCTATGTTTTCAGGCGGAGTTAATTCGTCCCCGGATTTTTTCGAGAGTGTATGTACAAGATTTCTTAAAAACTACTAGAAATAGAGCGATGAAATTTTACAGGCATCTTTGGTACTGGATTGGGACAAACCTATCAACTTTTGGTGGAAATTTCGATATCCGGATGTAACCAAAATGGCGGCACTTTAAAAATCGCATTTCGGTTTTTTGCTGTTTACTCTGAAACTATGCATTTTTCAATAGCCTTATTCATGACAAAAGTTTGAGACAGTAAAAACAGACAATATTTAAAAAAAATAGATTTTTGCGAATTGCTTGCAAGCTATATTTAATAATTAACTGATTGTTTACTATACGAGAGCAAATTTCTCCGGTTCTTCTTCTTTCGCCCTCAAATAGAAAGGTCCAACTAAATAAATAACTATATCTTTGCGATTCCTTCTCTAATTTCATAAATAAGTCTTTACAATAAATCTTAAAAATAAAAACTTTGACAAATTTTCATTTTAGGAAAAAATAGGAAATCTGGAAGTTTTTTGGAGCATGTACGAATTCCAATTTCTAGACTTGTTAAAGCTGCATCTGAAATTACTGGGAACTCCTGCTAATGCTGCTCAAATTCCTAATTAGGGTTAAAGTCATACTTCCATAAGGAATCGGTTATCATTAAATATATAGATCAAAGAAATTCGTTCACATTTATTATACACTAAAAAAACATGAGGCCGAGTGTATAAAATCTGGCAAATACTTTCACTAGTACATTTTAGTACAAAAATCCATTCAAATTTTATACTAAAACCTGACTGACAGACAGACAGACAGACTGATAGACTGATAGACTGATAGACTGATAGACTGATAGACTGATAGACTGATAGACTGATAGACTGATAGACTGATAGACTGATAGACTGATAGACTGATAGACTGATAGATGATAGACTGATAGACTGATAGACTGATGGACTCACAGACTGACGAACTGACGAACTGACATTACTCGGCCCATGAGAAAAAATCTCAACGATTCAAATTGTTAAGTACAAAGTTTGTCAGTATTTCTGCTTACAAAATCTTTTTTGGCTGTTTCAGAATTATAATTTTAATATTTGAGTTACGAGGAAAAAGAAAAAAAAATGTTTACATTGTTTACATTCTTTACATTGTTTACATTCTTTTAATTGTTTAATGTTATTTTGGTGCCCGTAAACAATTAATTTTTTACAAGTAAACTATTCCGTAAAATACGTTTTCTGCACAACAACCTGCACTCTTATTAGGAAAATAAAATTATAATGCCACATTTACACGAATGACAAATTTGTCATTTTTTTCTTGTCATTATGTTAATTCCCGTGTAAATGGCATAATTTTTGTAATTTTTTCTGTCAGAAAATGTCAATCTCTCATAAAAGAATGAACTTGTCCATTCTTTTATGCCAGATTGTCATTCGTGCAAACGCAATATTAGTTATGACAACTTTAGTATTCAACTTTTGTCATAACTAATATTGCGTTTGTACGAATGACAATCTGGCATAAAAGAATGGACAAGTTCATTCTTTTATGAGAGATTGACATTTTCTGACAGAAAAAATTACAAAAATTATGCCATTTACACGGGAATTAACATAATGACAAGAAAAAAATGACAAATTTGTCATTCGTGTAAATGTAGCATAAGTTTTATTTTATTCTTATAGTGATTTATATCAGAGTTGACCGTTAGATAGTATTCATCATTTAATGCAAAAGGGATTTTTTTTCGAAAATTTATGGTTTGATTTTTGTTTTGTTTTTTTTTTTTCATGGATTCTCTATGCATTTACCTTTCCGAAAAGGTTAATATCTACAGCTTTTCGGAAAGGTAAATACATGTGCGATATTTCAATAAAAATTTCTAATAAATTAAAGTGGCTACAGATGTGGCTGGTTACCTAGAATTGGAATAAAAAACTTCACACCCTTCTACAAGTGTTGAGGTAACATTTTATTTATTTATTTTAAATCTATTTTTTCAAAAACATTTCAGTGGGGATGGCTAGGAGTTTCAGGCAAACACTATAGGCATCATAAAAGTTATGAGCGAAAAAAGTTCAAGTGGCCACAGGTGTGGCCGGTTGCCTGTTTAAGAGTTAAGAGTTAGGACTATATTTAATGTTGTTTAGGAATTAGTTTTTGCTTTGTTATAGTAATGTGTTTTTTGTTGTGTTTGGTAAATGCAAATTTTTGCCTTAAATTCTCAACAAATGTCGTTTGTATAACATTTAATAGATTTTGATTTATCAATGGTGAATTGACAACAATCTTCATATTTATTCGAACCCTTATTTATTACCCGATAGACAACAGAAAATTTATTTACAATTAATTGAATTGGAAACTTCTGTAGTTTGCTGGTAACTGATAAGGTGCTGGTTCAGACACTAATCACTTTCACACAAATTAAAACAAATACAAGAAATCATGTTTTCGTGATGTTTATTCTTCACTCGAGCATAAAATGAGTCATTAAGAATCTATGTGTGTGCATATGAAATCTCTTTTTGCCCCTATCCCTGACCCTTTTGAGTTTGAATATATTTCTCTGACTACAACTTAATCACAAGAATTTGTGGTGCTGCCTAAGGGCAGATTTCATTCTTGAGATGTTCAGTTCCGTCTACGCTATATATGTTTAACCAAAGAAAATGTCAAATACAATTTTCAAAATGGAAATGAAACTAACATACATATATGAACTTTTGCTTCTGCACGTCGCCATTTTATATGAAATGTTAGAAAATGAATTATTATTATCCACTAGCGACTGAGGAGAAAGATGTAGTCTTTGAGAAATGGAATTAAGGAAAAAAGTTTCAACAATTTTCTTTAAATTTTTTTTCTTCTTTCTTTAAGTTTTGCTTCATCTCAAAATCAGTTTGTTGTGCAGTTGGGTAAAAGTTCGCCTGCATGTCCTTTATCACAACATAACATCTGACAAATCAATCAAAACTTTTTTCTTTAAGCATTCAAGCGTGACAGAGAAAATGCCGGGAAGAATTTATTCAAAAATATTTTGCTATATCCACTTCTTGATCAAATTAATCCCGCATTTGAAAATCATCTTTTTCAATATATATAGCTTTGAACGCTTAGCGTCCAAAGCTATAATTGAAATAGAAAAATCACTATTGACTTCGAACCCCTTTTGTTTTTAGTTAATTAACTAAACTGTGTATATCAAGCCGTTTTAATATCTATTTTAGGCAAGGAAATATGGCACCAAATACAAAAATCATTGTCAAAAACCGATCAATATCGAAATAAATATGAATTCAGATGACAGAATAAACAAATCGGTCACGTCTATTTGTGTTTAATCATCACTGAAGGAAAGTAAAACTTTTTCTTGGAATTTTTTTCTTAATAATATCAACAAAACTAAAAACACTTTGCTGGACAATAACAACTGTGGGAACCATCATGTTGCCTGGTTTATGATCCGGTTGTTTATTTGATAACATCCTTAGCGCCAATCATCAACTTTAGCTCAAATATTCCTGGTTTTCGATTCAAGTGGAAGACTTAATTCAATTTTTTCCTAGAGGGGGTCAAGATAGGAGATCATAGCATAGATCATAGAATATAGAATAGATTGGACCACAAAGTATGTAGCCCTTGACTTGCTACAAAAATAAATATTTCGGTTACATTGAATATTTGTAAGTCCACTCACTTCACAAATATTTGTAGGTTAACGGCCGATCTAAATATTCATTTGGAATTGAAAACGCAGCGAAAACATTTCATCTTCTTATCGTTCTTCTCAAAAAGCAATATTAGATATTTCATTGATTCAAAGAAAGAAGAAACAGTATTTCTTCATGTAACAAATAATCAAACAAATAACCTAACAACTTCATAAAAAAAGCTCGGAGGCGTTTTCTTTATATCTGAAAAAGGAAAATCTCTTCGACAAAAATAAATTTTTATGGTAGATACGAGACTATAGATAGGGTTAAGGGTTCTGTTGTTATTTTGTGTTCGTCATAAATCGACACGCACCAAAGGCGAAAAGGCCAACTTTGCATCAAGGGCCATCATAAACAAAACAAGGTCTATGTGGAAAAAAGATCTAAAAGTTATTTGAAGACGGTAGCCAATTGTTGTTTGGTTACGTCGGTCGTTTTGACAAAATCTTGTCAGTTGATTGAATAGGCTTAGCGTGGTATTACACACGGCAACTTTCGGGCTTACTTAAGCCGATTTTTGGGAGAAACGACTGAGGAGGGAAAAGTTGCCACTCGAAATCATGGCTTATGGATAATCTGCATACATGCAAAGCGAGTGAACCGGTTTGGGAAAAGTAGTAGGCAGAAATCATTTTCGTTCTGACCGTCAGCAGGTAAAGATCTTGGGAAGTATATGAGCAGCAGCAATTTCAATGGTTTGAGTCCACACACACCCATGTAAACTTGTGTAGCATATGCAAACAGGATTGGCTTATTTAAGCCACAAGTGTAAGCACATTGGCTTATTAAGCCCAAAAGTTGCCGGCTTAAATAAGCCCGAAAGTTGCCGTGTGTAATACCACGCTTAGAAGATTTTCGACACTGTAGCATCGTCGATAGGGGAATATAGTTGTCAGTGTCAGTAACAACATAGTTTACCGTTTGTTTTTTTTTAACCATGTTAGTTTAAGTAAACAAGTTGAAATCATCGTCCATGAAGCTCATCTTCAACTAAATATATATGCATAATCTCGTACATACCTATAGGGATATCGAGTTTGTTACGCCTAAAAACAGTGAAAAACAAGTTATTAAAAAAAACAGTTTACGGCATATTTTGGAAGAAACTTGTATTAACCACTTGGTGGGTAGCGACGTGACATACTCATCCATATCGTACTTTAATTTTATCGTATACCAAATGCCATTTTCGACTTTATAAAGGAATGATAAGGGGTTGGGTTTGGTCCAACTTCTTTTAAACGCGCCAGGTCCCGGAGTTCTAGCGCTTTTGGTAGCCGAGAAAACCACTATGAAAGAACCGTTAGTTTTCAAGGAAATTGCTAAAATCAATATTTTCACTCTGTAATGAGAATACCTCGAGAATGGATAAAGCTAAAAATTGACAGTTAAAAACAAGTACTGGGAGCTATTTTTTATTTCTTATATAGCAATTTATTTCTTACATAGCACCACAAAAAACCGCTAGTTTTCCAAATTTTTAGAAATACCGGTAAATATCGATAACGGTTCGAGATATGTAGGTTTTGTGTACACCAAAAATATGGCAAATATTAATATCTTCACTTTTCTTCGTATGAACCAATATTGAAAAACGCTTTGTTTTGGAGTAAAACGCAAAAAACCAAATCTAGTTTTTTTTTTGCAAATTCAATTTTTATTTTTCAATGTACAACGTTTTGAAACTGAAATTTTTGCAGATCTCGCCGTAAGTTATTCGCAGGATTAATAGTTTAACAACAGGACAATAAAAAAAAGTTGCCCCTATTTGGAATAGTTTTTCCGCGATTTTCCCTAAAAGTTTAAAAGTTGATTATCTCAAAACTATTTACGTTTTGGCGTTTGGTACAAGATAAGAATCAAGGGACGATGTGGCAAATAATCTTAAATGCTCGACGACGTGAATATCACATTGATCAACATGGTCAATGGAAACGAAGATTTTTGCTATTTTTGCCCTTAAAATCGGCAGCATTGTACTCTATATGGTATATCATATAGAAGTATATTAGATGTAGTATACCGTTTGTAACGCATCGAACCAATCACCGGACATAAAAATGAACTACATCAGGGTGTCAGGGATGACAAAAAAATTTGATTTCCGCATGTCAGTTCGTCTGTCTGTCTGTCTGTCCGTGAACACCATAACATTCGAAAGGATTGAGCTAGAGACTTGAAGTTTTGTATATTTACCTTTTTTCGTAAATAGCCCAGCTAAGTTCTTGAACGGGCAAAATCGGATCATTCCTTCTCCCTGCCTTTACAAACGAAACAGTTTTTTGCAATTTTCTCGAAAACGGTAAAAAGGTTCTAGAGACTAAAAATTCTTATATTGACCTGCGCGAAATCTTATATTCCATTCTTTACATAGATTATACAGACTTTGATGTAAATTGCTTTTTGCGATTTTCCCTCAAAACAGGATCTTTTATGCATAACCCCCGGTCCCTTGCACCAGCGGAATGTTGGTATCTCAATTTGGAAAAAAGTGAGATACATAACATGGTACCCCATTTTTACCGTAAAATAAATATCTCAGTTTTTATTGTCTTTCATCCAAAAGCTCTCTTAGTTTCACTTAGATTAAAAATAAAATTTCTTTATTCAAAATTCAAATTTTTACTTACCGTTGTTGTATGAGGTGTATATGCGGCATACGCTGGTTGGGGTAATGGGGCTGAGTATCTATAAGCCTGTTGAGCAGCAGCGGCTGCTGCTGGTGCATAACCCTGTGGTGTCCAACCGGCACCTCTATACGGAGCACCAGCTAACCCACCTGCAGCTGGACTAGTCATAGCTGGCCTCTGGGCCCCTTTTAAGGAAACCGGGGCTGGAGGCGGAGCTCCCGGGTACGCGCTTCGAGGCGCTGTGGTTGTGCTGCCCTAAAATTACAACAGAAAAAATTATGAATGTTTCGAATTAAACTGTTATTAAATAATTTATTATTTATATAAAATTAATTAAGATTTTTAGACTGCACACTAGCGTGGAGTTAAAATGTATGGAAACGCTTATTTTTTCGAGATGATATTTTGCACAGCTTAAAATTAGACAAAATAGCACATTATTTCCCACTGTGACAGTAGAAATAATATGACATTTTGTCTAATTTTAAGCTGTTATTTTGAGGCCACAAGCCAGTTGGAATTTGGAAATGTTTGTATAAAAAAGCTAATTGGTAAATTTCACGTCAAAGCATCTCACGTTTAAAGTTATGTCCACTTTCTTAATTTTTTTTCTGAGTTACGCGTAATTTTCTTGGAGGGGAACGACCCGAACGAATCGGAGAAAGGCCTAAATGATATTAATGCAGTTTTAAGCCGTGTAAAAGATAAAAAAGCTCCGGGCATGGATAGAATTCCGTATGAATTTTATAAGAATGCCAATGATGGTTTATTGAACGAAATAAGGCATATTTTCGAGGATATGTTTCAAAAAGCATACTGTCCCGATGCTTTCAAGAAAGCCGTTATTTTTCCCTTATTCAAGAAAGGCGATCCTAATGGAGTAGAGAATTACCGCGGTTTATCTTTCTTGGATACTTTATATAAACTCTTTACTGGGGTCATACTAAACAGAATATCTTCGTGGATTGAACAAGAAAAGGTACTGAACGAATTCCAAGCTGGTTTTAGAAAAAATTATTCGACGGTGGACAACATCTTTAACTTGGCGAGCCTCATACATTTGAAGCTAAATAAAAAGAAAAAACTTTATGTATTCTTTGTAGACTTAAAGGCGGCGTTCGACACAATAAATAGAAACGCTCTTTTCTATAAGTTATCAAAGTTGGGAATGTCGTCTAAAATAATTGCATCTCTGAGAGCAATCTACTCTGATATCAAATGTGCTGTCTGGGATGGTGTACTGTTGTCTGACTTTTTTGAAGTGCATCAAGGAGTTAAACAAGGATGTTTACTGAGTCCAATTTTATTTTCGCTATTTCTAAACGATCTTCATGACGAGCTTACAGGTGGAGTTATGTTTGGGGCTTTAAATATTAAAATTCTACTTTACGCAGATGATTTAGTTCTATTGGCAGAGGATCCAGAAACGCTCCAAAAGATGATAAACCAATTTGAAATGTACTGCAAAATGTGGAACCTGCAAGTAAATCTTGAAAAATCTAAAATTGTAATTTTTCGCAATGGTGGAAAAAGAGCAGAAAACGAAAACTGGACTTACAGTAGTACTCCAATCGATGTAGTCAACAACTATAAGTATCTTGGGGTCAATTTTACTTTTAATATGTCGTTCAACAAACACCTGGATGAAAAACTTACTGCATCAAAAAATGCGATCAACGGCGTCTGGTCCTCCTTCCTAAAAAATAAGAGAATCTCCCATTCAGGGAAATACAAAATCTTCAATGCATCAGTGAGGTCAATTATGAGCTACAGTGCACAAGTGTGGGGCTTCAAAGAATACGAACAGGTTGAGAAATTACAAAGATACTTTATCAAATCTATGTTTCATCTTCCTAAAAACACACCCAATTACATGATTTCGCTGGAAACTGGACTACCCAGGCTCTTCTGTGGCACCCTAAAAACGCACTTTAATTATATAACAAAAATTTTGAGCTACACAGAAGATAGGTTACCTAAAGTTCTAGCAGAAACGGCGATAACTGAGAATGTGTTTTGGGCAGCCGAATGGAAACAAATATTTCGTAGAGCTGGTGTAAACTTTGATTTCGAATACCGAACCAACTGGAAAACTCAACAGTCTGAGGCACTAAAAGCAGTTAAAGTTAGCCATTGGGAAGAATGCGTCGAAAAAGCTATCACATCTCAACACCATGACGAGTATGTGGAAATACCAAATTACTTCTCTGATACGCATATTGTTGATATGGTTAGCCTGATATTTAAAGTAAGAGGAGGCTTACTTGATGTAAATGCTAGGTCATTCAAAAATAATAACGATGCATCTTGTAGTTGTTGTAACATGAACGCGATTGAAAACACTTTTCATTTTCTTGCAATATGTCCTATTTTCAAAGCTTACCGTAAAAGCTATTTGGGAAAATATGAGCTAACGAAAGATGAAATGTATGACTATTTAAACGGCTCGGACTATGACTCTTTGTTCCGCTATCTAGACATAGCTTTAAGATATAGAAGATTGCTTATAAATGAATTTAATTAATTAAAAATATTTGCATATAAGTTTCCGCATAATTATTCAAATTAATTTTATAATAAAAAAAAAAAAAAAAAAATTTGTTTTTTGCCAACCTGACAGACAACGCAAGTTATGTCAATACGGTTTTAAGATTCTAAAGATTGTAAATCAAATTATATTTTCTTTTGAATAAAACTTATTATTATTATATTATTATTATTATTATTAACTTGAAATATTGGTGACTCCTAAACGACTCAACCGATTAAGCTCGAATTAAACCCGGAAATTTTCAATCTGAAATTTTCGACTGGAAATTTTCGACCTGAAATTTTATAGGAATATGCTTACAGGTCCAAAGTATTTTTTTAAATTAAAAATTTGTCAATTTGTCCTTAATTGGTCGAGCCATTTAGGAGTTACAAATATTTCAAGTTTACGGCATTTCTCCGATTTTGAACCACCGCACACCGGGGGTCGTATCCAGTCAAGAAAATTAGAGATAAAATATTTTTAGTGGAAAATTTTTTTAATTGTCACGAAGGGATCTCATGACTTTTGGATTTTTACTCCACCCTATTGCACACAGTATTATACAGTAGAGTATGCTTAAATACAACACGGATAATTGCATTAAATGCAAAATCACACGTTTTTAATTTCTCAAATGTGATAAGTTTAGACGGTTAAATGCATAACACGGATAAATGCAAGTAAATTGGTACAAAAATCGTTGTGCATTTAAGCGTGTACGGTCGTAAATTTTTTATTTCATAAAGATAATTTAAAATAAAAATAAAAACAAATTTCTGATTGACTTCTATATTCTATTATTTGTACAAAAAAATACCAAACGCACGAATATCTGATATAATGATCTTAAATCATAATCAAAATGCGAATATTGAACACTGAAATGTGAGATACTTTTTGTCACGATGACGCGAATTCCTGCATAAATTCAAACAATTTTCCCGGCTAACTTGAACCTATTTGCATTTGTTAATAGCTATCGAGTCGCTTCTATCCACTCTTTGCATTCGAAATGAGATAAATGATGATGGCACCTGCTCTTAACCTTAATATGAAAATTTTAAATTCAGGTACGAAATCGTAAGACTGTTCGTACATAAAAACATGTAATTCACGACAGTGATGTGACATAAAACTCCCAGGTAAACGGACTTTTTATGATAAAATTATCAGATATTGTGTTACACCGCGTTTACAAGCCTTAGTAGAACCAACATAGAAATCTCCCCACCGCCGCATGTTTCATTTGACAAGAGCTGTAAGTGTCTATATTAGCAATATGCTGCAAATTGCATCGAAACGGAAATATCTACTGAAATTTCAGCTATTTTGACTCTGAAAATTGTGCGAAATTTAAATTGATCAACCTCGCGTTATTTCTTTGCTTTCTCAAAATTCACATTTTTAGGCACTCCGTGTCAATATTTTCAAAAAAGTATCTGATGTGAACAGCTTACACTATAACCCGACAATTTACGCTATAACCCGACGAATAAAATATTAGTTAATATGAGAATATGAATTTTTATTTTACAAAATCAGATATGAAGGACAAAAGAATTGTTGTTTTTGAGATTAAAAATATTTAAACCAGTTTATGAGTTACCCACCATATCGGCAAAAGTGGACCTGGTACAGCCAAACTTCTGTCAGATTCGGATTCAGCGACCCCAAATTACCCAGTAACGATTCTTATATCGTGTGCACCAGAGTGAATGTCGGCCTGTTAATCAGTTTTGATCGACTAAAAATTTCCTTCAACTAATTAGTCAATCGAAAATAAGTTACATGAAGCCATGAAAATTCATGAAGCCCTTGAAAATTCTATTAAATGCTTTAAAATTTTGATAGCCGGTTTTGAAGATTTTTATTCTTGTTCTTATGACGCTACATCCTAAGGTGGTACTAGACCTCCTAAATAAGCGTTTCATAACCATTTATATTACCTGCTGTCCGAACCTGTTGAAGTTTTAAATAGAGATGCAAACCGATTTTTTAACCCAACAAAAATCACTGAACCATTGAAATTTGAACCACAATTGTGATCCAAAACTATACCAGTTTTTAAAACAAATGCTGTAACCAATCCAAAATACCAGAAACTTTTTTACTAGTTTCATTCGGTTCAAATTTGAATTTTGAGTATCAAAAATTCTTGTAATTTTCTGTTTTCGACCAGATTTAGAGTCCAGCACCTTTTTATGTTAATCTAGTACATGCCCCCTACCAGTGTTGTGAAAGAACGAAAACCACTAAACCAATAAAAATTCAGGCAACCAAAACCAGAAACAAATTTTTGAAGTTTTAGACACCAAAACTAGAACCACATTTTTTAAATTCAAGAAACCAACACCAAAATCAGAACCAAATTTTGAAATTTTGGGAACAAAAACCAGAAATGCAATTCTCCCTTGAACCAAAACTGAATCACACTCAAGAATCTTTTGGTTTGCATCTCTGGTTTTAAAAGGATTGCAAACTATGGATGAATTTCAGCATTTGTAAGGTTTTCTAGAGGTTGTGATTAATTTAATTAATCTATCAAATAATTTCCTCTTTGAGCACATCTTCTACTTTATCCTAAATCATGACTGATTACATGATTCTGTATTTCGGTTTTACTGTAAAAATTCGGTTTGCTTGTAGTTATTTCACTGTTTTTAACGTATTTTATTAACGTTGTAATGATTTTAAGTCTGTAGAACAAAATCGATACAATTACCACACCCTTTCTAGTTTAAATATTCAACAAACTTAAGCTTTTTTAAAACATATATATTCTTCATTCGTCAAAGACAATTACCCCAACGGACTTTGTGTTTATTTTGTATACTATTCACATTGTAGAGTTAAATCTACACAATTGTGCGTGAGACTATTTTCAAATATGTATAGCCATTTCGTTGTCGTTCTCCCAAAAGCATTCTAACGAAAGAAAATTTTACAAAAAACGGCAGAAAAGAACACTGAGCAATTTGGGACATTTTCTACTTTTTCAGTATATGAGTGCGGATTTTTTGCACATTCACATCACGAACTGGAAATTTATTTTGCCATACACACTAACAAAAAAAGGGGCGAAAATATTTAAATTTTTTTTTCTTCTCGATGGGATTCTAAAACTGATAACCGCCAAAGATAAGATGATGGTGAGAATTTTAACATTTGTTGTGACCACATCTTTTTTCGACGCTGTGCATGTATAACAAAGGACAAATGCATTAGGAATATTATCTTAGGGATTAACAAAAAAAAAATACGGATAGAAATACTGGAACCTATTTGGCCCCAAGATAAAAATGCCAAATTCAGTTTGAAACTCGATATTGATTTAATGCAAAACAGGACGTCAGATGAAACCCGTTCTCTTTTAATGGCAAAAAGTTGATGAATAATTTTCCCTGAATAAAAGTTGGCCCAAAAGTTTTCCTAGAGTAAAATAAACTGGAAAATCCTTTCGATAATAGTGGTAACATCAGGCCTACTTGAAATTTATTACATAAATTAAGATTATGGCTGTATTTTCCAAAATGCTGAACAAAATAAATCTAAAATTGCCACCGCGTGGCTTTACTATAAGTACTTATAATTTTTTTTTACTTCTTTTTATATTCTTTATATTTTTATACCCGTATGGTGAAACCAAAGGGTATATTAACTTTGCCTTACCGTTTGTAACGCCAAGATCCCGTCATCGCACAAAAAAATTAATTACACCAGTAATAAAAAAAATAATAAAAAAATTGAATTTTGCATGTCCGTCCGTCTGTCCGTCCGTCCGTCTATCCGTCCGTCTGTCGGTCTGTCTGTGGCGCGGATTGCGGGCGCACGGATTGAGCTGGAGACTTGAAATTTTACGCAGATTCGTTTTTCGTAAAATGCGAGGCTAATGCTACATTTACACGAATGACAAAATGTTAATTCCCGTGTAAATGGCATAATTTTTGTAATTTTTTCTGTCAGAAAATGTCAATCTCTCATAAAAGAATGAACTTGTCCATTCTTTTATGCCAGATTGTCATTCGTACAAACGCAATATTAGTTATGACAACTTTAGTATTCAACTTTTGTCATAACTAATATTACGTTTGCACGAATGACAATCTGGCATAAAAGAATGGACAAGTTCATTATGCCATTTACACGGGAATTAACATAATGACAAGAAAAAAATGACAAATTTGTCATTCGTGTAAACGTAGCATTAGCCTCGCATTTTACGAAAAACGAATCTGCGTAAAATTTCAAGTCTCCAGCTCAATCCGTGCGCCCGCAATCCGCGCCACAGACGGACAGACGGACGGACATGCAGAAATTAATTATTTTTATCATTCTAAACACACTGGTGTAATTCATTTTTGTGTGTGATGACGGGATCTTGGCGGTACAAACGGTAAGGCAAAGTTAATATACCCTTTGGTTTCACCATACGGGTATAAAAAAAATTGAATTTTGCATGTCCGTCCGTCTGTGGCGCGGATTGCAGGCGCACGGATTGAGCTAGAGACTTGAAATTTTGCGCAGATCCGTTTTTCGTAAAATTCGAGGCTAAGTTCGTTAATGGGCAAAAATGGACCATTAGGGGGGGTACCCCCATACGAACGAAAACGTTTTTTTGCGAATATCTCAAAAACGATACATCTTATCAAAAAAGTGCAACAAAAGTTATTTAGGATATGATTCTACATAAAACTCCCATACATCAAAATCCGATTGGAATAAATTTTAATAAATCTTATTGAAAAGTTTGACTTCAAAGTGGAATTTTGATACAACTGATCGCCGTTCACTTAAACTTCGAACAATGCCATATCACCATACGGGTTTTCAATAATTGCCAGATTGGCAATTATAGCTTTTGTTATGTTTTTTAATTGAAATTAACTATATTAGTGATAAACCAGATTCCTCGTTATAAAATAGTTAGATTTACTACTTTTTCTACGAGCATTTTCTTGTATTCTTTTTAAAACTGTACTTCTAAAATATTCAGGAAACGTTTTGGCTTCTTTTAGGTCTCCGCAGGTTTCTAAGAATTTTTGCAATGCATCAAGAAAATGTTTCGTATCCGGCGCATTTTTATCTCCACATAACATCGAAAAATTCGTTCTGTGAATTTTTCAATTCAACAACTGCGGCGTAGAAATTCAAATGTTAAACCTGCAGCAGGTAAAGTAGATCGTAGGGAGCTGCACAAGTTGCCCTGAGATAGGTATTTCGAGGATGTAATATTCTGTAAGAGTTTATTTGTCAAAAAGTTGACTTGGATCAGCTTTAGTATTTTTCTGAGTGCGTTCACGAGGCAACACAAAAAATTGGATTATTTATTTCAATAAAAAGCCAAAGAAATTTTCCGATTTTAAAAATACCCAAAACTATGTTCAAATTCATTAATAATACTCGTATCTTGCAAAAAAAAAATTCAATCTTCAAATCAAGATGAAAGCCAAACTTTGTAGCTAGAGTTTTGTATTCACATAAGTATGAAATATTGTGTTTACGCACAGGTCTGACACAAATTGTACGTATAAACTTTCTCATGTATACATTCACGCATTTCACTATATCGTAGCTTTTCAATTTTAAAAATTCATTTTCCATGCCCAAGCGCTCATAAAGAATTCCTACAGGCACCATTCAATTTGTGAAATTTTTTTTTCACACATACGGTGGATTAAACGTTTGAAATTTCTAAAGATAACTTTGAGTTTTTTGTTTCTAAATCAAAATCCATTCCCCTCATCGTTTCTCTTAAAAATCAGTTATACGCCTCACGGTCACCAAGGGGTTATTGAGAAGCGAAATTTAATCAATTTGAATTGAATATTTTACCAGATTTCTCGCCTCTCAAATAAACTCGGAAAAGGCAGAAAAAAAATCAAAACTCCTAAATTGGATTTTTTTGAAGCAACCCTTTATTATCAGCCAGTATAAGAAAGTCAAACAGAATACTTAAGGCAAAACTTTATTGGCATGGCGCTAGACTTAACTAAAGCTCACTACTACACTAATTCGGATTATGGAATAATGAAACGATAATAGACGGATATAAACCAAAGACCCGGTATTATCACCTATTTTCATAAAGATCAAATAACAAAACCAAAGAAAATCCCACGGAATACCACTTGCTAAGTATTTAATATACATATATATAAATAATATGCTGATGGTAACAAAAAAAAAGGAAATCGGGAAATTGTTCCGGAAAATCAAAGGCCGAAAAAGAGGTTAAAGCCTATGTTAAAACATTGCGTGTCCTACGAGAACTACATAAATCTCATCCAATTCAAGAGAATGACGTCACACGCTATACTATTACGTCAATTACATAAGAGCCTACACAATTCCCACCCACTCCAATCACAATCCAATTTCGTTCACCTTCCCCCCAGAGTCTAGCCATGAAAGATGGCTGAAATGAAAAGCCTGGTGAACTTTTTGGGGAGCTTTCCAAGTGAAAATCTATGTAGCTATCATGTGGAACCCTCCCACATCCAAATCGGTAAACTTCAAATTCACAAGGGCACAACGGTGGAGTAACGAGGACGGATTCCTTCAAACCATCCAACATCCCCCCGAACCATAAAATCCCGGGAGCATAAAGAACAGAAAACTACCACCACCACACCATGCCGGCCGGTCGACTGTACAAAAAACTTTTCCCTTTGAGAAGGTCGGAATTTTCCCAGCGCGGTAGGGACGACCCAGCCGGCGTTTGATGGGAGGTGGGCGATGAGAGGACGGATGAAGGCCCGAAACCATGAAAATTATTAAGCTTTAGGATATCGGCTCAACATATAGGATTTTACGCTTTTTGGCTGATTTTCCTGTCGGTGACGTCACTTGCCACGGTCTGCGCACTCAGCGGAATGCGCAAAATTATGGGCGTCGTGCCTGTTAACATAATCGCTATTATTGCTTTTGTTGCTGGTTTTATCGTTATTGTTGTTGTTGTTGCTGGCCAAATGATGGTGGCATTTTCCATTCTCGTTCATAGGTTTTTGTTGCAATTTTTTTTACCCATTTTCATTGGTGTTGACTAGTGTAGGTTTTCTCATTTCCAGATATGACATTTAGCCCAACTGCTGGCACACGCCACATAATTGTATGTGCTGATGATATTGAGATCGGCATTCACGTCAATGAACATATACACATAAAAATATATAAATATGATAGAAAGTTAATGAATAAATAGGAAAAAAGGTTTCATCATCTAGAATGCAATATTAAATGAAATGCAACATCAATAATTTGCCTTTTGGGTGCGCCAAACCGGCAAAATAGTTTTGTATGAATTTATTCTGTTGTGTTGCTGTGTGAAGTTTTTCCCTACATTTTTTTAATTGAAATCCGCAAGCAGACGCATTATACTATTCATATTTGATATGCATATGAGTTTGTCTGAAAAAAAACGCTTTTGCCTTATGCGTGATATTGAACTTTATAATTGGTACTTTCAAAAATCATTTAGAAAGGAACTTTTAAATTGGGCGAAAAATTTCCAAATATCATAATATATGCCTACTATGATTTATATAAGTTGATGGAGCTATCTTTATATATAAAATATGATATGAGCAGCACATGACTTTCCTCTATAATATGTACATATATAAAATTTCGGAAAAAGAACACTCAGAAAAAATTCGTTCACCAGATCTATGAAAATTAGAGTCCGACCAATTTTCGCCCAAAGCCGAAAGTTTGCATGAATGTTTAGCGTGAGAGAAGTTTTATTAAAATAATTTTTTTACTGCACAGAAAAAATCGGCAGAGGAAACGTTCCTATAAAAAATAGGAAAGCGATTATAGAACTCGTTACACCTTTTTGTAGCAAAGGCTTCCATAAATATTGGAACTAGCCCCAGTTTTCGTGGAATCATTACTATGTAAATAGGGCTGAGAGAAGAATGGACAAAAGTAGTACCCGTTCCTAGTTTTTACTGGAGGCATTCCTATACTGAGGGGGAAACAATGTCATATTATGGAATGAAATCGTCCCCGTTGTTTTTAGAAGTGATTCCATTATATTCCACAAAAAAAATCGAACGAACCCTAACCTCTGGAGCCCAATGAACGCAACGCGAAACCAAATAAAACGCACAAACTGTCACGCAGCGCAACATTTCAGCGGCAGAGCCCAATGGCATCTCGTGAAGTAGTACAAGTGACATAATATAAAGTGGTATAAAGTTGGTAAAATTACAAGAATGGATAATTTTGAAGCGATAATTTGCTTTGTTGGTCTTTATCTTTGTTATTTGTATGTTATTGCACTAAGGCTATGAATTTTTCCTCAAACAACATTTCCCCAACCTCACTTTATGAACTGTCAACGCAGAATTCCTGCGGCAAAGTTAGAAGTTTGCAAACTTTTGCGTTGTAGATGCGTTTATTGCGTTCACTGTGCTCACTTCAAATAATTTCTATGGAACAAACTTGTAAGTGACAGTTTCTGCGTTCGCGTTGCGTTCATTGGGCTCCAGGCATAAGAGTTGGAGGACTCATTCCTATGCAAATAAGATTTAGCGAACATGGTAATTCAAGCCAATTTTTTTCTTCGATTCTAATTCACATGTGGTTTGCGAATTCGTGGTTTGTATAGTTTGGACCTGCCTAATATCCCACTCTAAAGGCCGAAATACAATTGGCCCGACACAAAATTTACGGCCACAATGTCGCCCTTCATATACAATTGCGCAGTAGCAACGCACTAGGGTTCACACGGTGCTGCTGAAACGGCTGCTAACAACCAAACTGCCACTAGCGCTGGCAAAACAGCGTCGTGTGATCGCCGCATTACCAATCATCATACAAATTAGGAATGTAAGCAACACAGCATACGAACTATATTTCCTAATACTTTCTTTAATTTCCCCTTGAGTGACGAAATTTTGATTTTATGACGTCCCCATAAGATTTCATTTTGAATCAACCATAAAATTTTGTCGGCGAGCTGGCCGACAAAAGTTAAATTCGATATAACTGTTTACGACGACAGAGTTTGCATAGATTGCTATGAGTTTAAAATCTGAAATGTCGCCGTAAATGTTGTGCCGGGCTAATTGTATTCCGGCTTTAACATTTGTGTCGGAGAAATTTTTCAATTACAGGGCAATTTATTACTCGAGTTGTTTGATATCTCGAATATTTTCAAGCCATTCGAACTTCTCTATCTAGTATATTCGATAACTTCTATAATTATAGCACCAAAGTCTATTCGAATAGTAGTCAATACTTTTTTCATTGGACAAGATCCAATGAAAAAAAGTATTGACTACTATTCGAATAGACTTTGGTGCTATAATTATAGGAACGAATCCTATTTCAAATGAGAATGTCGCATATATATATAGAAGAGAGTCCAATAATCAATGGAGACATTACAACGTTTTATAGGATTCATCCTTTCATTTTAGGGTTGAGTCCCTTAGAAAAGGGAATGTTCCTCAATTCTTTGTCGTAACATGTCATTTGCACGGGAGAGGGGAGAAGAGTGGTCCGATTGGATTTTGATGTTGTGAAAAGTTTATGTAAAATCATATTCTAAATACATTTTGCCTTAAACATGTTTTGAACAAAACTTACAATATTTCGAGAAAATCGCAAAAAAACTGTTCGTTTGTTTGTTTGGTTGAGGGGGAAAGAAATGGTTTAATTTTCCAGTTCAGAAACTTAGGCTTGCAATATAAAAGAAACACAACAAAAAATTTCAAGTCTCTAACTCAATCCTTTCGAAAATTATGGTGTTCACAGAAGGGCGGATGATCGGACAGGCGGAAAACAAAATCTTTCGTAATTCCAAACACCCTTTTTTGTCTAGCTTCCTTTTTTGTTCACAACTTATTCTCTATTTATGTCAGTTTCTCGTGCGCGTTCAATCTTAAATCGTCGGTGTTGTACGTTTATCGCGGTAAGAATGGAAGGAGTGGTTCAACTGGATTTTGATGTATGGATGAGTTATGTAAAAACCAATTCTAAACTTTATAATTTTTTCAATACAACTCACTGTTTTCGAAATAATCGCAAAAACTGCTTTGGGTGTATGGGGGAGAAGGGAAGGAACGGTCCGATCTTGCCCATTCAACTGTAAAAAATTTGAAGTCTCTGGTTCAATCCTTTCGAAAGTTATGGTGTTCATGGACAGACAGACTGACTGACAGACCGACAGACAGACCGACAGACAAACAGACAGACAGACCGACAGACCGACAGACTGACAGACCGACAGACCGACAGACAGACAGACAGACCGACAGACAGACCGACAGGTCGACAGACAGGCAGACAGACGGGCGAACATGCGGAAATCAAAATCTTTGGTCATCCAAAACACTCTGGTGTAGTTAATTGTTGTGTCCGATGATTGGTTCGATGCGTTACAAACAGTATACTAAATCTAATATATCCCTATATGATTCTCATATAGAGTATAAAAACTGAAAATCAATTTTCGTGGATAAAAATCAACCAAAACAAAAAGGTTAAGCCGAATCCAATGCCACTTCATTACACGTCATTCGCAAAGAATACAAAATCCATTTATTATCCAATGTGACGTCAATTTTGGTTTTCAGATTCCACAAATGCCTTCAGATTTGCATTTAATTTAACGGAAAAATACGAACCGTACAAAAGTTTTTTTTTCTCCGGAAAGAAACTAATTTACGTGATAAATGTATGCAAAAAGAAACAAGTTTTAACAGTTTAACGAAAATTGCAATAATTCGCTTTGATTATGGAAATTTTCCTTTTTGCACTAACTGTACGAAATTTGAGTGTACCAACCGTGAAAAAGAACACATCGGAAACTTTCAACTGTATACACAGAGAAACTTCAGGTATGCAATCTTTGGATTTCAACAAAGAAATTAAGATTAATGCAAAAGTATTACGGTTTGGATGTAGTAAATAAAGTATTGTTGGAAGCTGGCAACAGATTCGTATGCAATTTGACCTCAAACATCTCACAAAATATACATGGTTTTTTTAATGCCAAATTCAAGCTCATAAAATATTATAGCGTTCCAAATGGTGATTTCACTTTAGAACATAGAACGACGTAGCGCAAGATTCCACAAGTAAAACTCAAAGTAAATCGAAAAACAAAAATGATTTATGAATTCTTGTAATTCATAACCCCGAAGTTACAGTTTTTTTTCCAGCACTTTTTCCCGATTTAATGTGCAAAATTTCGCACAGCTGACAGCAATTTATGTCAAAATAGATGACCACCATGTATTTATATCGAAGACTACCGAGCAAAAACAATCTAACAGAGTTTACTTAAAAAAAAAATAACTGGCACAAAAAACGATATCCGAAGTGATTTTTCATCGTGAACTGAAAGATAAAAGATTTAATAAAATCGGAATAGAGAAAAAAAAATCGAAAACCTAACAACAAATGATGCTTTAGCATGTGTGCAATAATTTTGGAAAAAAAAACAAGAAAAAAAATCTAAACAAAAAGGCAGGAAGTTGAGGGAGTAAGGCGTGAGCATAGAAAAATACTGGGAATCAAAAGAGGTGTGCTCGGGCCAATAAAACAAACAGTAGTCGGACCACATGCGTTTTTATTATTAAATAATATGTGTAAATACTAAGCCTGACGCATATTCACGCACATACGGCAATCTCTCATCCAACATCTGATAATAACATCAAGTCAAGGTTAAAGAACTGAATTTATATTAAAACAAATATTTGACCGAAATAATCTGCAAAAAGTATGCGAGAGAGAAAAAAAAATAAAGAATTAGGTAGGTATACGAATTAGCGTCGTGGCACACACAAAAAAAAAATCTCAAATGCTTTTCGGGAACGTGCAAAAAGGTGAAAAGAAATTTGATGAAAAAAAACACAAGTAGCTATTATAATATATGTGGTGGAAGAACAGAGAAACACGGAAAAGGTGAACCGGCTTCGGGTCGGTCATAGTAATGTGTGAAACGTGAAGGAATTCTCCTCGAATGGCTCTTTTTCTGTCAGGTGATTGACTGACAGAAGTGCTATGTCTATACCTTGATACGAAGACGAATGACGCGAACGTGAAAATGGAAACGAGGGGGACGACCGCGAGAAAATAGCATGGAAGGTCGATTGAACATCTGGAAGTCAGCCGATTCGAAGTTAAATACGTGAAAGCTGTTGGCTATGATGAGATGATGATCGTATGATCCAAGACGGCGAAAATACCAATCGGAAACTGCCTTTGGTGAGATTCACCAGCAATGCTGCACCATTGATACACAAGTCTGTATAAAACGAAATCTACCGGGATCGATTCAATTCAACTTGAAGACATGTCTAAGAATGGAAATATGGGAATTATGGCATGTGATGAAAAGATTAACATCAGACGTTATTCAAATCAAACTTCACAAAAAAAAATTCTTTCACATTAACATAATTTCATAGTTTCCCCATTAGGTAAGCTGATCGTGAGATCTAAGGATTCAAAAGTAAAAAGTAATTCTTCACGCTTTATATAAAGGGAATTTTTAAAAACATTCACTTTGAGCACGAAATGCCGAATTCAAAAGAAAATGCAATCGGAACTGCAAATCGTTAAAGAATTTACTTAAATCCGATCAAATCTGTCTGGATCGGGGATGGGAAACGTTATCGTAACGTAACGAAATAACGATTTTCCGGTTTTCCGGTTTTTTTTCCTCAAAATTGCGTTATAACGTTAAAAAAAGGGGGCGGGGGAACAGTCCGATTTTGCCCGTTCAAGAACTTAGCTTACACGGAGGAAAAAATTATTATTCCCTCAGTCATAAAATGCAGCCAGCATAATTATGTTTGGGGGAAATTTTTGCCATTACAATTATGTTTGCCGACACTGTGGTTCCAACCATATTATGCTTAAAACTGACAGGAGAAATCATGATATTTTGATTACAATATGTTTGGTTGTACAACAATGTTTTCAAATTCACCAACCATATTATGTTTGGGGCAACCAAAATATGTTTGGATTCCCAAATTTTTTTGCCGTTTGTCCAATCATAATATGTTTGGGGCGAACATAATATGGTTGGTTTATAAATACAATTATGATGAATATAAGCAAATATTGCTTATATCAATCATAATTATAATTCGTGCAAAACAATTTTATAGTATAACTGGATGTTTTCACATCCGTAAAACTTCATCCATTGACCTTTGGTCAAGCATGTCTTGTAGCCTTTTTCTAACAGGACTTGATATTTTTCAGCTTGACTTGAGTATTTATACGACCATGCTACAAATCTCATGCGAATTATACGCGAAGAGAAGAATTTGAACATAATATGTTTAATTTTAAACAGATATGATCAGAGGCATCATATTTTTAATTCTGCCGCTTCAAGATTTCCCCACTTATTGTGTTCGTCAATCATAATTATGTTGAGACGCGAAATTTACAACAATATGTTGACATGCAAATATATTTTAATTCCTCCCAATCAAAATGTGTTTAGATATTATTGTCCTCCCAATTACATTATAATTTTCCAAAATTTCCCTCGTCGGGAAACATAATTATAATTGGAAAACTAAACATAATACTAATTGGAAGTCATCGTCTGATAACATTTTGATTCGTCTGATTATATTTTGATTCCCCCAATAATTCTTATAGTGCTCCCAATGATATTCTACCATAATTTTTTTCTCCGTGTAGCTGTTTACTAGCAACGAAACTGCACAAAATTTCAAGCCTCTAGCTCAATCCTTTCGAAAATTATGGTGTTTACAGACGGACAGACAGACGGACATGCGGAAATCAAAATCTTTTGTCACCCCTAACACCCTGGTGTAGTTAATTTTTGTGTTCGACGATTGGTTCTATGCGTTACAAATGAAATACTAAATCAAACATACAGTAATCCCTGCAACTGCGCGGTAGATACGTTCCACAAAAAGAGCGCGCAAACCGAAACCGCGCACTGTGAACCCTACTTTGTATGAAATTTTGGGGTTAGGAACATGTTTTTTTAAACGAAAATTATAAAAAAAACCGCGCAACTGCGAAATTTTTACCGTGCAGTTCGAAGTTTTGGTATTAAAAACTTAACCGCGCAGTTGCGAAACCGCGCAGTTGTAGAGATTACTGTACTTCTATATGATATATCATATAGAACAGGGATGTCCAACCTTTTACCTTTCCTAAGCCACATTGAGAGAAGACGAGTTATATTAGGCCACAAATATACTAACCCTAAAGATAGCTGATTAGTAAAAAACGTAAAATATATACATTTGTAAATATATCAGTTTTTGTTGGGCCACATTCAAACACGTCCTGGGCCGCATGCGGCCCGCGGGATGCAAGTTGGACAAGCCTGATATAGAGTATAAAAATAAACAAATATGATTTTCCTTTAAAAAATAAAAGCCGTTTCATTGAAACAATAGTTATTCCTTAGAACTTTATGATTCAGAAAACCATACAATCGAAAATCAAAATTAAAAGTATGGAATACTTGATTTCAGTGACAACTGCTGTAACTGTATGCCATTTAATTTGATATCCTTTTAGGCATTGGACATTATATGATATGGAAAAATTGAAACAAAAGTCAATAGCAATTAAAAATAAAATTTTAACGACTCTATTTTTTTTTTTTGCTTCTGTGCATTTTAAGAGTGTGGCTATTCACATCGCATGAATAAAGTTATAAATTGTTACATAATTAGGGAATAACCAGCTTAGCTCTAGAATAAGACTCGTAAAAGTAAAGAATTATGTGAAAAAGTTTTCGGTACAATGAACTTTTCTCAAACGATCATATTTTAATGTCCGTCGTTTTTATCGAGGCAACTAGCATGAAGATCAAAGCTAAACACATACATACCACCAGCATATACTAGTACTATATTAATCTATCTCTAAAACGTGTCTACAAGCCAAGCAATTGAATGAATTTTTCAATTATTTATTCGAGTTTCGCCATTTTTATACCAAGTTGACCACATTCGCTTAGCCATTTGTTCGTTTTTTTTTGTGGAGTTCTAAATTAGTTCCGAATTCATGAAAAAGCCTCTGGAGATATACATATCTATAAAAATATTCGAGTCCGATGAGAAACAAAAAATTGCACTTCAATAAATTTTTAGATTTTTTTTTGTTTAAAACTTTTTTTTTTCGACTTCACTCAAAAAAAATCTCATCATCTTTAAAAACAAAAAAAAAATATTTCAAGAACCTGATCTATTCTAACGACCAGAATCTCTGTCTAATGGCCTCCATTCATTTTATCTGATTTCGTTTCAGTTCCTTGAGTTTTTGCAGTCACGCAAAGACCTAAAGTGAAATTTATTTTAACTATATCTGGCAATGGTAGTTAAGAATCAAATAATAAATATTTCCGTAAGTCAAACAGATTCAATTGATTTTATGTTGAAACTATAATTTTCAAAGGGCGGAGCTTCATAATCAAAAGGAAATCTACTATACGGAAGGTGGTAAATAAAAAATCTATACAAAAAAAATTGGATTTTGCTCAATTTTTCATTGTATACTTCTTAATTTCCTTTTTGTTTTTTGTGGCAATATTTTTTTCTTCTTGGACAATTTATATTAAACAATAAAAATTAAGATCTTATACTTTTTAAATTTCATTTTTTGAATCTCAGTTGCCAAATAAAAGATAAATCTTTTAAAATGATGCGTATACGAAAAACTGTATAATGGCTACTCACATTATTTATGCAAGTGTCAAAGCAATATCCTCCATTATTGAAAAGTGAAAATGGTTAATGTATTAAAATCGATACTTCTTGCTATCAAACAATGACAAATAAGGGTAAATTCTGAAATGCTCGTTCAATGGAAGCGAATTCAGATACTTAATCCTTTTTTTTTCTTTTGCTCGAGCTTACAGTCGTTCAAAAAAGATCGTTCTCAATAAAACGAGATAAGACACTTTTCAATTTTCCACAGAGGGATATATTTCGTCATCAATGGTTAAAAAATACTCCCCTCAAGATTTTTTTTTTGGTATTTCGCTTATCTTGTGGTCCAGATTCACTCCACGTCTTAGGTTAAAAAGTAAAAAATAAGTAGGCACTCAAGAAGGAATTCATATGTGATTTTGTCAGGTATTAATACCAAGAGTACTATAATAATTGCATTTAGATACGAGACACAAGGGATCAATAAAAGTATATAATATGCAAATTGATCTTTCACAAGAAGAAACTCATTTTCCATGTAGACGTTGGGCTAAGCAAAAAAAAAACAAAAATATGAGACGAATTTTAATGAGACGGATTTGGGTTTTCTTCACTGATAAGGCATTTTTAAAAATCTTGTTCCAAGCAAATAAGGAATTTCTTTTGCTTTCAATTGATTCCTTAATACAAACTCTTTTTCAAAGGAATATAGTTTTTTATACAAGAAATACGTCAAATGCATTAAGTCGTCCAACGAAAACCTTTTTATGCTCTAAATGAGAATCATATAGGATTAGATTAGATTTGGTATGCCATTTGCAACGCATCGAACCAATCGTCCGACACAACTACACCAGAGTGTTTGGGATGACAAAAAATTTTGATTTCCGCATGTCGGTCTGTCTGTTTGTGTGTCGGTCTGTCTGTCGGTGGACACCATAACTTTGGAAAGGATTGAGCCAGAGACTTGAAATTTTTTACAATAACGTAAATAGGAAAACTAAGTTCTCGAACGGGCAAAATTGGATCATTTCTTCCTTTCACCCCTCATACAAATGGAACACTTGACGCTTACCGAAAATTTTATAAAGACGAAATGTGTTTAGAACATGATTTTACATAACCATTCCATACAACCCTTTCAGACCTGAATTATTTTTTAAAAAAATTTGGTTGTGATAAAATTTGTGTTGATAAAGTGGGTAAATAAGAGTAAGAAAATATTGAAAAAAAAAAATCCAAGATCTATTACTGTTTTCGATAGCTTGTAATGTGTACAAACGTTCGCAACCGGACTCAAATACGAAATAATCTTATGAAATTGTTATATTTGGGAAAAACTTTAATGTGTACAAATGTAACCACCGGGTCTGAAAGAGTTAACACGTTCGTGACATCGTGTACCACTGGTGGTACATGTACAGTTTTTTAAAATCGCGCGAGTAAATAGTGCGGTAGTTTTTTTGTGGTAGTAATATAAAAACACGCACCGTATACCACCGATGGTGCACAAGCGCCAGAAAACAAATCCCTAGTGTACCACCCGTGGTACACGATGTCCAAATGTAAAAAAACTTGAAAAAGCGAATGTCACGAACGTGTTAAAATACAATTGGGCCACTCCTTCCCCCTTCTAAATAAATCCTCCTTTATCTTGGTTTTATTTCTGATACATAGCGCTCAAAAAAAATTTTTTTACTACTTGTAAATTGTCATAACAGCTTTTTTTTAAGAAATTTTTTATTATGCTCAACTTGTATACCACGTATTAAACCCCAGCTTACGGTTACCTTTCTCACATATTCAAACCTCTTATGATGAATATAAATGGGTTTAGTATTGAAAGTTTTCATACAAAAACATTTGAAAACTCGAGAACCAATTGAAGTAGTGAGTTGGAATTTGGCATAGAATAGGCTTTTATCAAATGCCAAACCTCTTCCGAAAATGGGAAAAATTGAACCACCCAAAAATTGAACCAACCTTTCCCCCTCCTCCACCCCTCTACAAACTTTGTCCTACATTTTCCCTGTTCTGCGCCTTGTAAATGTGCTCAAAGCCTTGGCGTATTGAATCATATGGAAGAGGCTAAATTGACATTACAACTTACGTGCTTTTTGTTGAAAAATCTTTTTAATTACATTAAAATAATCTCAAAAAGCTTTACTTTGCCATCAAAGATAAAGAGATTGTACATACCTGAAAAAAACAAAGAAAAAATCATCATTAGTTTATCAATTTTAAGGAAAGTGAATTATTGTTTAGAATATAGAATATAACAATGTGTAAAATAAGTGTAGAATAATGACAATTTCAAAATTTCAATTATTTTCTTTTTACTACACTACTATTAGAGCTTGTTTTAAAAGAAATGTTTTTTACTTATCATTTTGAATTTGATATCCTTTTAGTAAAAATCAAAAATCACATCATTGGGCGCATTCAGTGAACTGAGCCAGTGAGCTGCTCAAAAAACTTCTGAGCGGCTCAATTCACTGAATGCGCCCAATGTTTCGCAATTTTCTTAATATAATTCTTTTCCGTGATACAAGGCACCATGAATGTTCGTAGGTATCAGCAGTGGGAGAGGTTGCCCCTCTTTTGGATTTTGAAAAAAAAAATCGTTTTTTATAACCCACAAAGGTGAGACTACAGTGAAAGCGTCGTGTGCTGCATCGCGTCAAAAGTTGAGCATAATGCTTTCTTATGGAATTGCTCTCGATACTGCGTTAAAAAATGCGATTCGAGAGTAAACCAACTTTCTAAATTTGGAGTCATCAGCTGTATTTTAGTGGTTCTTTAGTCGCGAAAATGTGAATTTTTCCGAAGCAATGTAAATTTCTGTTATTTGAATTTTAAGGAACAACCCTGTGAGTTTCATTAATCTACCATACAAAAAAGCTTTCCGGCAGGCAGGAGATTAAGTCCCGTTTGCGCGTATTATTCTTAAAAAATTAAGTTGTGGTTAGCCTACTTAAACCGTAGAAATTCTTCGACTTAAATTTTTTAAGTTGTGCATAAGTTGCTAAGTTTTGTTGGTGCAAACGGCACTAAAACATTTAAATGAAAACAGCCTAGTGCCTGATATCGTTTCCCATGAATAGGGTAACTACACGACCCAGAATCGCTGGGATAGCCTCAGATTTAGACTTGTTGTCCTGGCGTACCGGAAACTAAATTTTTGTCCCGGAATTCTTAAATTAGCACTTTGTAGAGACATAAAGGTATTATCCCACATAAATTTGACAGAGTAAGTCAGGTAGAGAAAATTTATTATATTTCTTTTGCTTGCAAATGAATTGGAAAGTTATATCAAAAGACTTGTGTAGGATAATACCTTAAAGGCTATTCACGTTTAATGGTAAGTTGACTGGACTAGAACCCCAGAGATCGGACCCTCCCCAAGAACACAGATTTTTCGAAAACAAATTCGAATTGGACTATTTATTAATAAAAGTAACAGCAAAACCCAAAATTTGGGGGAGAAAAATAATTTTTAAACTCAAAAATTTTATTTATAGAAATAAAATGTACTTAACTCTTTCAGACCGGGTGGTTACATTTGTACACATTAAAGTTTTTCCCAAATATAACAATTTCATAAGATTATTTCGTATTTGAGACCGGTTGCGAACGTTTGTACACATTACAAGCTATCGAAAACAGTAATAGATCTTGGATTTTTTTTTAAATATTTTCTTACTCTTATTTACCCACTTTATCAACACAAATTTTATCACAACCAAATTTAAAAAAAAAAATAATTCAGGTCTGAAAGGATTAAATTTAGGAAATTCATTAATTTAACTAGAAAATCTAGTTAAATTAACTAGAAAATTAACTAGAAAATTTTGTTAAATCACCTAATTTCTAGTTAATTCAACTAAATTATTCAGCGAACCTGAGGAACAGTTAACAACCGAAATCTAGGTGTTTCAACTAGATTTTCTAGTACTAGATTTCGGTTAAAAATTTTAACTAGATTTTCTAGCTAAGAAAAACATATCCTTGGAACAGCGTGGAACTCCTGCTCGCAATAGAGCTTTGAAATTTTTCAGGAAAATAGATTTTTATAAAGCTATGTGCATAACCATGTCACACATTATAAGAAAATATGAATCAGAAATGGTCGTAGATTTTTTCTAAATGAGAAAAGATGTATACAAAATTGATTTTCTTTTATAATACCACATTTTTTGTCGCTTCATTTTTCACAAACATGTAGAATATTGAAGGTGAACCGCTCTATTGGAACACAATACAAAAATTGACAAGATATCAACACCAAACCAACAGGAAATTGTATTCTTTAAGAAATAGTGTCATACAAAGAAGAGGTATTGTCACACAAGTAGTAAAAAAAATACTGAAATACAATATGTGGTGACAAGATGAAATAAAAAGAGACAAATAGAGAGTGCCGGTGACCTAGAATTATAAAATCTTGACAAAATGTTTAAACTAAGGGATCCTAAGTATGTTTTACACCATTTGTAAGGCATATAACAAAACGTACCGATAACTCATGAATGCATCATGCAACAATATTCGGTATGTTTAACAGGTTAATAAAAAATCGAATAATTTAGAATTGAGTTCACATCTTTCTTACATACATAACTAAACATCATAAGATAAAAAATTGGGTACTATATTGAAATTTACTTTACAAAACCACATGAAAACTCAAGAACCAATTGAATTAAACACTTAAAATTTAGCACAAAATCGACTTTTATAAAAAGTAAAAACATGTTTAATACAATAGAAAAAATTTAAAAAATCTTTAAAAAAAATCTTTTATTTAAAAAAAATGCACTAAAAAGAAAATAAATAATTTTTTGGGCGCCGTGTATCAGAAGTAAAAGCGAGATAAAAGCATAAAAAATAAAGTAAAATATTTATCTATCTTTGAGTTATGATACACAGCGCCCAAAATATTAGTTTTGCCGTTTTAATGCATTTTTTTAATAAAAGCTTTTTTAAAATTTTTTTCTTTTATTTTTCTATTTTTTTAATTTTGTTTTTTTTTAGTCATTTCGTATTTGATTAGTATAAATAAAAATTCAAAATGACATCTGCCCTTCACCACGATTGTTTATACTTTTTAGTCTTCGAATATAATATCGTTACCCTTGAGATATTCTTACGGACTTTTTGACTCCAGATTCAGATTTATCGACCCCAAAAATCCCGGATGAGATTTTTTCCCGAAACTTTGCGGAAAAAGATAACCACATTTTCTTTGCGGAAAAAGATAGACAGGACCTTCCATTATCCTAACGGATCTCATAAAATTACAGAATAGGATTTTATATTGCCAGAGTAGGATTCAATGACCCCAAAAACTCTAGATGAGATTTTTTCCGGAAAATTTTAAGAAAAGGATAATCACGTTTTCCTTACAGAACCTTCCCTTATCCTTATGAGGACGAAGTAGTGAAAATCTTATATTGTCATCGGAGTTACGTATATGTGCAAAATTTCAATTCGGATGAGCGGAAGTGGTTTGAAATCGGTGGAGAAGATGTTTACACGGAAAAACGAAGATTGGGTCTTACAAGATGATAATGACCCGAAACATCGTAGTCGTCTCTGCAAGACCTGGAAAAAGTAAAATGGCGTCACGACGATTGGCTGGCCGTCCCAATCCCCAGATGCCAACCCCATCGAAAATAAGTGGGGGTTTATGAAGACGCATCTCGCCGAAAAGTCTGTCAACAATTTAAAGCACCTAGCATGCGCTATTCGGAAAATTTGGCAAAAAAAAAACTGGCTGAAAGTGTGTCAAGAAGGTACCAGGCTATACTTGACAACGATGTAGATTACACGGCATATTAAATACTTGCGACTTGTCATTTGAAAGGTACGTCATTTGAAGGTGGTATATTTTCTATTTTGCAAAAAAAAACGTGGTTATTTTTCTTGTGGCACAGATTGTAGTTAAAAAAGATATCTCAGTTCTTCAGTATGCAATAAAAATTACGCGGCAAGCAGCATTTTTATTGAGAAAATGCATAAATAGAAATTATTGCGCCACAGGTGAAAAATTTTAAATGTCAAGGTCAAATATGTCCTTGAATTTTGATTACCATCCCGCCCGCTTTTTCTCCGGACGCTGTCCTGTAGTTATGGGCATCCGCGAGTATGTTTTTTTTTAATGCACCTAAGGCAGCAAAATACAACCCTAGAAAAGCAATGGCCTAGACGCCTTAAATAGAGGAGAACGTCTAAGGAAAAGAGGACGAAAAGGCAACCCTATATCTTGCTACAGAGGCGTATCGCTATGCTTTGACATTTGTCATCGAATTTGATGCAGTGAACTTTCAGTTGTCTTAAAATATGAGTCGTATACTTCACCGGAAAATAGTTGTGTTAAAACTCTCAAAAAACCATTTATATTTATAAAAAAAGGTTTTCAACGCATTAAAAACAAGAAAGGATGAAAGTTTTTACGTAAGCCCAAAGTCAACCATCAAAAAATGTGACTAATTATGGCAAATATTTTAAGTGCATTAATTGGTACAGAAACTCCATAATGTTGACATTTTAGCAGCAGTGAATTATATGGTTCAAAGTGCACATTAAAAATTTTTTTGCTAATGTTCTATCACGTTTTACTGTTGTGTAACCTCAAACTCATTTCTAAGTAAAAAAAATTATTTTCGTGCTCTAAATATATTCTGTTTAAAAAAAAATCACTTTTGATCCGATTAAACGACATGTTTAATGTTCGCAATGAATTCATAGTATGTTAAAAAATATTTTCTGTGTACAAAATATAGAAAGGAAACGAATTTTGCTAAGCCTATTACACTTTTAATTAAAGCTTGGAAATTCCCAAGTTTTACAATAACAAAAAAAAGTAATTAGAGTGAAAAATGATTGACGATGATGCTCAACTTCATTACATGATGACATCAGATTACATATACATATAAATATCAATTTAATGGCGTTTAAAAATAGATACAGATTTTTTTTAATAAAATAAAATGCCGTTTTAACGAACATCGTCGTACTTTGCCACATTTTTTCACTAATATAGAAGAGTACCTTTAACCTAATTTCTGATTTTGTCATTTTTGCCATTTACCATTTGCTTTGCTGAAATTTTACCAATAGCTAACCACCAGCCATTAAGCAACCCCAACTCATTTACAGGCGAACCTGGCATGTATCCACCCATCAAGAAACATTTATATAGACCAATATTTTCTTATTATTTTCTGCTTGAAGCAAATTGGAAGACACAGCACGACATTATATTTTAGTGGCATTTGCCGTGCGCCATAGGATCGCAGGATGAGACCCATCAACCATCTATAGTCTATAGATTTGGTTCAATGTATGTTTCGTCCTCTGAGATACGAGTACATCACATCGGCATAGATTCGATATGTTAAGACCCTTGAAGTCGTTCATTCGATGGTTTCTTTCTGTACAATTTCAGTAGTCATCATCATCATCATCACATTGTATTGTATATAAGGATAATTGTTTATTGCGTTGCCTATTGAACGATGACGGTGAATTGTGCCGCAACGGACGAAGAATTGGCATGGAATCCAGAAACTCATTTTCTCCGTTTACCAATTAGTTCATATATTGATCAATTTTTCCGTTGCTACTCAGACCCGTACACAATCTCGATAGACTCTATAGTCGACTCTATCTAATTTTGTTATTATTTTGTGTTCCTTTTGTTGGACTCTTCTAATTTCTTCGCTATACGAGTATCTGCGATTCGTCTTTACTATAGATACATATCTCAAGAATAATTCTAATAAATAATTTAATACAATGCAACTAATACACTTAGCGCCATCGTAATTCCAATTATTAATCAATAACGAAAGCCAGCTCTCTGCTAAAAACGATTAATATCGTTTTACTATGGTTTCCTTCTACAATGCCATAGATTTTATATTTTATATGCATAATATATAAACCAAAGCCACAAAAGATAAACTTAAACAATAAATATACGTAACGCTGTATAGCTACTTCCACTTCTATTTCTAAAGAATTATACGATCTATTATTTTCTTATACGTAGTATAATAAAGTATTGTGTTCATGAAAAATTTCGACCTCTTAACTTAGCCTAAAAAAAACATTTCCCAAGCACTCCTTAGTCGATTGGTGCATTATTAGAAAAACGTCTTTCTGTGTGTCAGAAAAAAATGCACTAAAATTATTTAAAAACATAACAAAAGCTATAATTGCCAAGTTTTATGTAGAATCATATCCTAAATAACTTTTGTTCTAGCACTTTTTTGATAGGATGCACCGTTTTTGAGATATTCGCAAAAAACGTTTTCGTTCGTATGGTACCCCCCCCCCCCCCCCTAATGGTCCATTTTTGGCCATTAACGAACTTAGCCTTGCATTTTACGAAAAAAAAATCCGCGTAAAACTTCAAGTCTCTAGCTCAATCCGTACGCCCGCAATCCGCGCCACAGACGGACGGACATGCAAAAATTAATTATTTTTATCATTCTAAACACACTGGTGTAATTCATTTTTGTGTGTGATGACGGGAACTTGGCGTTACAAACGGTAAGGCAAATCTAATATACCCTTTGGTTTCACCATACAGGTATAAAAATGTACTAAAAAGGAAAAAAAATTTCTGGGCGCTGTGTCAGAAATAAAAGCGAGATAAAAGCATAAAAAGTAAAATAAAATAAATATTATATTTTTCTCAGTTTTATTTTTGATACATAGCGCCTAAAAATTATTTTTTCCTTTTAGAGCATTTTTTTTAAATAAAAGCTTTTTTTTATTAATTATTTTTTAAATTTTTTTTTACCTTAATAATTCAAAACCTACACGATGAAGAATGTGAAGGGTATTTATAGTTTATTTCATTGTGTGTGGGTAAAAGAGAGTACAAAAAAGGACTCTTATCGCAAATTTTTTATGATCTTCTTTTTTGCATAATAAAATATGCACCACCATTCATCATCGATCTCGGTGGCTCGAACTTTCCCGTTATTACCCTCAATAAATCAAACCACGATGTCAGAAATTCTCGTTAACTTGAAATCTGGCTTTTATGTTAACTTCGACTTATCGAAGTTCGACTGTATATCTTTAATAATCTTATAATATCATATGAGCAATAACTGTATGTTTTCATGTTTGTATGTGAACTTTTCTCGGAAACGGCTCTATAGATTTTGATTAAATTTGGGTACTTGTAGTTTTCGGGGACAAAAAGGCGATTACGCTAAAACGAAAAAATTTCGCGATTACGAAAAAATTCGTTAAGGTCGTGCAATTTCTCGAATTTGAGACCAAGTAGGCGAAAATTTACGTTTGTCTGTCAAAATTCGTACTTTGACTTTAATTTTTGGGTAAATAAATGCGTTCAAAAATTAAATGTCTTTCTCAATTTGTCCAGTTTCTGTAAATACAAAATATTCGTTGCGATAATTACCGACAAAGTTTTTTTTTTTAATTTAGCGCCCCTGCAATGCTCAAAAATACTTTCACTTACAATCCATTCTTCTCTGCCTAACTTTTCGCGCAGTTTTCATGTCAATAGCACTTTCTCTGTCTCGGTGATATTTCGGTCTTTTTTCTACATTTTTACAATTTTAAAACCATTTGAACCTATGTAAGCTAATACCTTTAAAAAAACATGTACTCTAAATCTGCAAATCGAATTCGCCATTAGTGATTGACCAACGCGGGAAAAAAAATTCGACTAACCCCGGACGGATGGTCACCCTATTTAAGCCTGATTTTTCCCAAAGTCATAATTAAAATATCTACATAAGTAAACGTTTTTCTGAAAAATTAATAAGAAAAAAATCAAAAATGATCACTTTTTAAAAAAATTTGCAACTGAGAATTCAATTAAAAAACACGTTTTTAATAGTTTACAAGAGAATCCCATTTGAATTACATTCTCCCTATGGTATCTATTTCAAAATAAACAAGATTTAATATTTCATAGTAACTTATGCATGTGTCATATTTTACGAACAACGACTATGAGTCAACTTGTATAGCTTCTTATTCGGCTAACTAAGTTCAGTAAACAACATAATTACAAACAAAAAAAATCATTCTAAGAAAAAAATAGAAAGATTTTATCAAATACCACAAATATTTTTCCGCGAGTTAAAATAAATTAAAAAAATCCCTTTTACGGATTTCCCAATTTAAAAGTATCTGAATTCATCGAATATAAATGTGGGATAATTGTGTCAGAAGACTGTGTTGAAAAAGACTGTGTTTTTTTGCAGAGTAGATAAGCTAATTATAAAGTTTTTGTTTTACATTGAAGCACCTTTCATGTGACAAGTCGCAACTATTTAATATGCCGTGTAATCTCCATCGTTGTCAAGTATAGCCTGACACCTTCTTGCCATATTTTCAGCCAGTTTTTTTTTTTGCCAAATTTTCCGAATAGCGCATGCTAGGTACTTTAAATTGTTGACAGACTTTTCGGCAAGATGCGTCTTCATAAACCCCCACTTATTTTCGATGGTGTTGGCATCTGGGGATTGGGAGGGCCAGCCAATCGTCGTGACGCCATTTTACTTTTTCCATGTCTTGCAGAGACGGCTACGATGTTTCGGGTCATTATCATCTTGTAAAACCCAATCTTCGTTTTTCCGTGAAAACATCTTCTCCACCGATTTCGAAACTCAACGCTTGTAAATTTTGACCATTTTCTCTGAAGTTTGACCATTTCTCTGAAATTTTCAGTAAGGAGCTCCAAGCAACTAAAATTCGCGCTCAGAGAAGCATTCCCAAAAATTGACCTTTACCGGATTTTTTGGGTCGCCAAAATGGAGCGCTAAATAACATACCTCAAAGACGAGGCGTTCAAAAACCAGAACGTTCACAAACAAAAAGATTAATTATTATATAGCTTAAAAAAATGTTTAAATCCCTAAATCTTAATCAGGATTGGTGATTTCTTAAGGTGCCGGTCCACATGAGAGTAAACACGCGAGTAACTCTCAAAAACTCTCGAGAGTCACTCGCAGGAGGTTGTCCATTTGAAAATAAATTTCGGCGATTTTTCTATCGCGAGCTCTCGGCGAGTTTTTAGCGGAAAGCACCTTCTCAAGAACTCTCCAGACCCTGTCCATTTGCGAGTAATGCACGACTGAAAGTGGAAAGTAATCGAAATGTCATCGCACTACAGGAATGTTGCAGCAGCTGTGATTATCCTAATTAATAATAAGAGACAAACAAAATCAGCCAAAAAAAAGTGCTGGGTTAAGTCCTGGATTCAAAGGAGAAATCTTTTGGGTGCCGGAAAAAGTCTAATAAGAGAATTGCAAATTGGAGACGCACAACAATTTAGAAATTTTTGTAGGTTAACAAGTTCGGAAATAGAGTTTTTAATTAAAATTGTCGGACCGGTTGTCATCAAAAAAAAACTACAAAAATGAGAGAACGGTCTTCGTCATATTTAACATTCCACAGAATTTCGTTCATTTCATACAGTTCGATTAACTTTTTAATCTCCTCCGGTGACCAATATCTTGATTTTTTTCACATCTTGCTTTGGCGAGTTCTCGAGAGCTACTAGCGAAATTCAAACGCGTTCGTATCTGGCGAGCTACTCTCCGAGAGTTCAGTGGGTGCGTGTCGACTAGAGAGTAGAATCACTTTTGACAGCTCGCAGAAACTAGAGAGCCTTTAACCTAGAGAGTGGCCATGCTACCTTAATAGACTGTGCTACTGAGTAGGACAGTCTATTAACTCCAATTAGAACAGTCTATTAGGTCAGTTAGAACAGCTTTTTTCCAGATTAGAACAGTCTTTAAACAATTTTTCAATTTATCAAAACAGCTATGAGTTTCCAAATTTTTTTAATACCTCAGACATGAGTTTTTTACTTATAATAACCGATTTAAGTTATTTTCGCAATTATTTATAACAATGAATCAAATGTTTAAAGTTTTTCGCGCTCGTTTTTCAGCTCGGCGGCCATTTTTAGATGTCCCGATGGCCACTCTCTAGGTTATAGGCTCTCTAGCAGAAACTAGCTCGCGAGTTTCTGCGAGCGACTCTCAGAGACGTGTCCATTTGCGAGTAGCTGCTATCGAGAAATCTCGAGAGGTTCTCGCCGGCATTTACTCTCATGTGGACGGGCACCTTAAGACAATTGGGTGAAAATTGTTTTGTAATTAAATGTAAATAACACTTCTAAATATTTCACGGTCAAGGATTTCGGATAAAGGTCATTTCGAATTATTCTTTCGCTATTTATTACAATTTGTACACCTTCAAAAATATAATCATCGCTAAGCCTTTTATGATTGTTAATATTTGTTTGTATATATTTAGCGCTTCAGTTTTACAAGTGTGTTTTTATTTTCATTGATAAGTTGCGTGTTTCAGCTGATTGCAAATAGCTAAAAATAGAAACAAACCAAAGTAAATATTTGTCAAATTGATGAATTGATATACATTTAAAAAAGACAAGCGAGATATATCTTTGCGGCACGCTAATGGGAATTTTCGAATATTTTATAAAACAGTTTAATCGAAGTTTATTTACAATAGATAGTACCTACTCAAAACTTTTACTTCTACTTACACTAGTTGGTTTTTGTTTGGAATTCATTACATATATTTAAAAAAAACTGAAACATGAAAGTTTTTTACACTGATTTCACTCTGCAGTGCAATTGAATAATATTGATTGAATAACAAAAAAGGAACACAAACTTTATATAAACTGATTTTACAGGAGATCATTTTTTTCAAATGTATTGCAAAATCTTATCAGTATGGAACTTTGACTATTAGTGTCAACTTGGATCAATTACAAATAGAAATCTCAGATTCGGCAGTGGGTGATTGAAATTTAGGACATTTTAATATTTTTTTTAAAAGGAAAAAAAATTTAGGGCTCTGTGTATCAGTATTGCTTTATGCTTTTATCTAGCTTTTATTTGTGATACACAAGACCCAAAAAATGATTTTTCTTTTACTTTTTACTACACTGAGAAAAAATGACCGATTTTCGTTTACTCGAGAGAGTCAAACTTGCTCTCTGCCAGCCAAATTTTCTCTCTCCCCATCAAAGTTTATCGCTGTGGACCATGCATATTCTCCGCAGGAGTTAACTAAAAAACGAGTGGCTCTTAAAAAAAAGGAACTTTTGGCTAAAAAAGACAAATGTTTTTTCTTTTATTTCTGAAGTTTGCCTGCTCAAGGTAAACTGATAAAATTTGTATGGCACTAAGAGTTAAACTATGCATGCCCGCATGCGTGTATTATTATTAAAATATAATGTTCTGCTTAGTCTATTTTAACCGTAAAAATTCTGGGATTTAAAAAGTTTAAGTTGAACATAAGTTTCTATGATTTGTTGGTGCAAGCGGAACTCAGTAGTACGTCACCTGATTCTTGATTTGTGCCATACGCCATTTTTCTGATTTCGAGAAAATCGACTTTAAGGTTTGGAAGATTATTGTGAAAAACTAGCCGAAAAATGCTTGTATCAAAATTAATGTTGTCATCTGTAGTATAGTTAAGTTTATTATTCAGTCTGTCGCTAGTATTAAAAAAATGTTTTAAACGACTTTTTTCATATGACCAATTTTGTTGGAACCCAGACATCATTTTCCCTCTATAAGTCGGATTTTTTCTTAACTGTCGCAAAAAACTTTTATAGAATCTTGTGATCCTCAGTTTCGTTTCAATCCCATCAATCTCAGCAATAAGTTTATGAGGGTTGGGTTTATTAGTCTTCGGAGAAAAGGGTTAGCGTTGAGCTTGAATCCAATATGACTAATAGGCATGATGAGTTACAAAAAAAAAACCCCCTAAACCTGAAAAAAGGCAGATTCATTGGAAGTTGTTTTGATTTTTATTGCCAGATAGGAAAATAACTTCATCACCCAAGTGGCGACAAGTTAACTTGATTGAGGTAGATACATTTATAGCTGTTGACGCTTGTACACTACCTGAGCGAAAAGAGAGATCAATGTCGCCAGCTAATGTCAACCATTTCATTTCTCTTGTTTTACGATGTTTTTTTTATATATTTCCGCCGCACAATCCCAGGAAGATGGAAAACAAACTTTTTGGCGATTCTTAGGATTAAGCCATAGGACCTCCACCAATTCTAGGTGGAATAAATGAAAAAAAGACAGCTTGACGTTATTACTTTTTCTTAGACTGCTAATATTAACTGAATAGTCGAATCATTTATCATGTGTGATAGTATTGTTGCAACACACGAATCTTTAATATTTATGTGTGTCGAATGTATGTTCAACTATTGATCTATTCTTGGGTGAAAATTTGTTTTTTTTTTGACACATACATACATATAAACTACATCGTTTGCGCGGCTGGCATGTAATAAATACATACATTTTGTATACGCGAGCGAGTATATCGATATTTTAGCATTCTTGATGCTTGCAAATTCAATTTATTGTGACGCTGTTTATATTGTGTCAAGTGTGGGACGCGCAATTTGTTTGATTTGAAAACATGTTTTCAATGTACAAAACAAAACTTAACGACAATTGCTATTACTTCCCATGGAATTCGTATTCTGATAACACCAAGTAATAGCAATTTTACAAACGATTCCATTTGACAGCAGCATGCATACACCAATATAATTCCTATACAGAGCTTGAATTGAAAGTTAATTCTAGAATTTATATAGAAGATGCGCTACCAAACAAGAGAATATCTTTGAAATGGTTTAAGTAGCAAACAGCTAGACAGCAATCTTTACTGGAATGTAACTTTAAGAAATAAACACAATTACGTTTACTTCATCTAAAACTATTTTCCAGGAAAATCGCATAAGTTTTCTATTTCTTGTGACTTTTATACGATAATCCAAAAAATACCATTTGCGAATTCTTTGCCACTCAAAAGCTCAGGGATGTTTCGTGTTTGTTTTCAAGTATTATGCTGTCAAATTCTGGAGTATTAAAATTATTTTTCTTTTCTATGTGGTGATATTTTAACCTCTGGCTTCAATGATGGCTAGATCTTGATCCCCTAAAAACATTCAAATAAATGAAGGAAATCTATGGTAATAGTTAGGTATCTTATTTAAAGCTAAGCGATTAAGTAGTTTAGAATTTTTAAGAAGGCAATGCACTAGTTGTCCATTTTACCGAAAGCCACGATTTTTGAACATCCACCGTACTCGCCTGATCTAGCCAAATGTGGGGGAGCAAGTATCAATTAGTGTGCCGGCGGTAATAAATTCCATACAAAAAATCGTCAAGTTGAACCCCCGCCCAAATAAGGGAAGAATGGAGCCTGTCTTTCTTTTCTCCCCCATACAAATAGAAAAAGCTTTTGCGATTTTTTTCGAAAATTACTCATTTAGAAAAATGGTAATTTGTTATGTTTACCTGCAATCTTTGGAGAAATAGATTTTTTTTTTGCATATTCTTAAAGTTCTCGACTTTTATCTCTCAAAAGATTGAGTTGATCAGATGTTTTGCCGAAGTTCTGCCGCTTTAAAGTCATGTGTGCAGTCTAATTTGGAAGATTTACGACATAACTTTAACCGTGATTTTCGCAAAACCATGTTTTCAAAATCAGTAATAGGATTACGTTCTGATTTCAATTTTTCAAGTGATTTTATGAGTAACTAGCTTGCATATCCGTCGTTGCCGGATTAAGTTTTTTGTATAAGTTTTAGAATACGAAGAAAACCAGAAAGAACGTAAAAACTTCTGAGAAAAATCTTATTCTTGCGGGACTCTCCGTTGCGAATTAGTCTAACAACAGATTCGTGATCAGCGACCCCAAAAACCCTCGAGTGAAACTTTTCAGCCACGAGCGGGATTCATGGCGAAAATCGCGGTTTAAAAACACCCAAAATCCTTTACCCCCCGTTTACCCCCTTAGCAGTAAAATTTCGGAAAACCCCGCCTTAGTGAGCGCCTACGTGATGGTTGAGACATACTGTGACAGTTTCAAGTTTCTAGCTTCAGGGGTTTGGGCTGGGCGTTGTTGAGTCAGTCAATCAGGTTAAACGATTTTATATATATACACTCAGAGAAAAATATACTAAAATCAAAAAGAAATGCTCTAGATTTTAGTAATTTGTTGTTTGCGTACGAGCTAAACAAGTTCATACTAAAAATAAAAACCACATTCTTTTTAATTCTAGTGATAGCCCTTTTAAAATCTAGTGTTTATTTCTTTAAATTTAAAAGACGAGATTTTTAATTCTAAAAGATTTACACTAATTTTAAAAGAAAACCTTTTTGAATTTAAAAAGCTTCACTGAGGGGAAAAAATATAATCTTCTTTTTTCATGGTTTTACGATAGTAATAGTAGATTTTTACCAATTTCCCAATTGCATTTTTTACTTTTTACAGTATTTATAAATTATAAATATTTTCTTACGTATTAATTAAATGTTGAAAAACTCCTCATTACCGCGATTCGAACCCGAGATCCCTAGGTTTGAAGGTTTGAGGTCCACTCGCCAACGCATACGGCCACCGAAGTAAAATAACGAAGCGAGTCTAAACATGAATGGTTTCTATCTCGCTTGAAAGAATGCATTTAAATTTTAAAATTCACTTGTTTAAATTTAAAAAGGTCATTTTTGAATCAAAAAGAAAGATTTTAAATTTAAACATTTTGGTTTTTTAATTCTAGTAGGGGCAATTTTAAATTTAAACATTTTGGGGTTTTTAAATCTAAAAACAAGCTTTTTAATTTAAAATCATGTGTTACTAAATAATAAAATTTTCTGCTGATTCTAGGATATTTCTTTTTAAATCAAACAAGTAACTAGATTTTTAGATCTAGGGTGGAAATTGTTTAATTTTAAAATGTTCATTTCTCTCAGTGTAGATACTAGGTATGCAAGAAATTTAAAAACATAACTAAATTTTCGATGACGTGAAAAATGATTATTTAGGTGAATAATATTTAGCAAATGCTTTTACCAGGAATTTATCAGGTTTCAGCACAAAATTTATATGGAATTTGTGTACTAAAAGGCACCAATCTGCTAGTAAAAGCATTTGCTAGATTTTATTCACTCGGCCCAATGCTCCAATCGACTCAGGAGTACTCAGGAAATATTTTTTTAGGCAGGAATAAGACGTCGAATTTTTTTATGAATTCAATTACTTTATACGTACAACATACATACATAGTAAAAATTTACGAACATGACGTTTTTTACACCTTAAGCTAAACAAATCCCTCCTTAACTAAATATTATTATAGCATTATTTTACCTAATTCTTTTTTGATTGTATCTCGCAATGAATTATGAAAATAGTATTGTATTTTTATCAAGCCTAAGAAAACGATGTCTAAATTCGTGTAAAATTTTTCAAAACAATTAAAATATCATGTAAATATTGTGATATTCGAATACTTTATGCGATAAATATTTAGTACTAGCTTGCATACCCGTCGTTGCCGGATCAAGTTTTTCAAATTTTTTTTTTGATGGTCTATGTTGGAGCTAAAGTTCAGGCCAATCGGCTCGGTAGTTTCCCTGCGAAAGGGTAACATAGAGGAAGAGCTAAATTTCGAGACCCCCTCCCCTTACTCCCCCACCTCTCGGGCTACTTTTTAATGGGTCTATGTTGGGGCTGGACCCCAGACGAACATCTATGCCAAATTTCAGGCCAATCGGTGCAGTAGTTTCCCCACGAAAGAGTAACATAGCGGAAAAACTAAGTTTCGAAATCACTACTTCCTCCCCTTCTCGCCCCACCCCTCGCGCTACTTTTCCGTATGCCTATGTTGGAACCAGAACTACCACATACACTCATGCCAAATTTCAAGTCAATCGGTTCAGCCGTTTTTGCGTGAAAGAGGAACAAACAGACAGACACCAACTCATTTTTATATACAGGTGGCAACAACACGATAATCAACTTTTCGTTGAAAATGACAGTTCAAAAAAAATCCCATCTACACTAACTTTCGCCGATCCCAACGACTATCCAATAAAATCATAGCACTATTTAACTCAAACTGATTGCTTATAATTTTGTCCAAAAGACGATTAAATTATTTATTCATTTGCCACACTACACATAATTTTACTACAAGTTCATTATCAGATAAATTCCTTTACAAACCTTCGAGTCGGTGTGTATGAAAATTATATGCTAAACTCCTCCACCCCTTAGTTTATAATGCTTGGCTACCATCTAGGGTGCAATCAATAATTTTCACTTCAATGCGGCATTATTATTGTATAAATAGTTTCGTGTTTAACTGCAACGCCGTGTCATAGGGTGACGACCACCACTAACGACAAGCAACCCATCCGATATAATCAGTGATTTTCTTCATAGCCGGTAATCACAGACGCGTGTACTTCATACACGTATGCAGGTAGGTTTTTAGAATTGACGTTGAGTCGTAACGTTCAATTAATTTTACTGTTTATGTTTTGAATAAGTAAATCAAATTAGGGGCGAAAAACAAATTTTCAATATAATATAGGCACTAGGATATCGTATCAAGCGCCCAAATGTGATAAATGCTATCACAATATGTGGACATTGGACAATTAAAAACAAATCGAAACGTGTCAAGTCGATGACGCAAAATCGGAATTGATTTTCATGTAGTCATATCTATTTATTAAGGTATAAGAGGCGTGATTGTTAAGTATCATAAAAAATGGTCGGTTAAAGTGTCCAATAAATAGCGGTTAACAGTGACAAATTCTGTGATAAAATAGTACAAGTGCAAAGCTTAAATCCCCAAGCTGTAACAAAGTGTCAGGAAACACAACATAGATAGTTGTTTGTCAAAACGAGATAAAAACATAACAAAAGCTATAATTGCCAATCTGGCAATCATTGGAGACCCGTATGGTGATATTCGTATCAAAATTCGAACAGTTGTACCAAAATTCCACTTTGAAGTCAAACTTTCCAATAAGAATTTTTAAAATTTATTCCAATCGGATTTTCATGTATGGGAGTTTTATGTAGAATCGTATCCTAAACAACTTTTGTTCTTGCACTTTTTTGATAAGATGCATCGTTTTTAAGATATTAGTAAAATACGATTTTATTCGTATGGGGGGTACCCCCCCTAATGGTCAATTTTTGCCCATTAACGAACTTTACGAAAAACGGATCTGCGCAAAATTTCAAGTCTCTAGCTCAATCCGTGCGCCCGCAATCCGCGCCACAGACAGACAGACAGACGGACAGACAGACAGACAGACGGACGGACATGCAGAAATTAATTATTTTTATCATTCTAAACACACTGGTGTAATTCATTTTTGTGTGTGATGACGGGATCTTGGCGTTACAAACGGTAAGGCAAAGTTAATATACCCTTTGGTTTCACCATACGGGTATAAAAAGCAACCGAAAACCTTTTAGGTTGTTCATGTATTCGTTTGCTTTACTCTGCGAATCTACATAGCTTAACCCTTTAGTAAACTTCGTAATTAATTCGCCAGGTGGACAGATTCAACAAATTATAGAAAAGAGATAGATGTCTGTCCATAAAATGTCTATAAGATTTTGTCCATAAGATTTTTCCAGAATCATGCCAATCGCAGTTGCGAAAAGGGGAACAAAAAATACCCGTTTACATATTTTAAAGTAGGTACACGATAGAAGATAGTAGATAACATTAACCTTTGCACTCCACACCAAATATTAAACACTTAGTATGTCACCGTATAGGTCACAGTGGACTACAAAATTTGAAAATACAAAATGGTGATAAATATTATTCCCTTCAATTCATCTCATAGCTTAAACCACCGAAAACCCGTTAGTTTTCGAGAGAATCGAAAAAAAACTTTTTTTTTTTTGGATACCCTGATCCAGGTTTGAGATATCGAGTCCTAGTAAAAGACAAAAGTGTGAAAAATTTTACAGTTTTCAACTTTTGTCATACATCCGGTACTTCGACACACATCAAAGAACTTCCACACACTGTAATCCAAACGCCTTTTCACAGTAAATTTCCCACCGAAAATTTTTTTACTGTTTTTTTACTGTTTTTTTTTTACTGATTTTTTTACTGTTTTCCTAGTAAAATTTACTGAGTGACGATAAAATTTACTGAGTAACGGTAAAAAATTACTGAAACACAGTAAAATTAACCGAGTATACACAACGCTACTCAAAAAAAAAACCCAAATCGCTAACCAGATGAGTTCAAACCTGTGTAATTGAATGACATACTGCACACAGCGCTACTCACTAACTTTACGCTATCATTAACTAGTGACGCTATCACTAACTAGTTAGTGAGGCGTTAGAGGAAACTCAACCTGTGGAATCGAAAGTGACTTAAGTTACCAATTTCTCATGGGATTGAATATGTCAACGTTGTTGTCTTGTTATTTTCCTCTGTTATAGTGGGAAAGTATTGTTTTCATGACGGAGACCGATTCTAGAACAGGGGCAGATAGAAACTTTCTGGTCAGTACGAAATGCGTTTCAGGCAAAATTATGTCAGTCGGTCGGTCTATCAGTCTGTCGGTCTGCCCGTTTTACGTATCTTAAATAACTCGAGAACGCATTGAGCTAGCGACTTGAACTTTTTGGAAATGAGTTTTACGAAAATCTTAGTTTCCCATCAGTTTTTGGTAAAGTCACATTAACTACAACGGGTATCTACCATACAATTTTGTTAAAAAAAAATTTTGTTTTGATTTTTCGCAAAATATGCGCTTTTGAGAAAAAATAGATATAACCAAATTAATAAAAGAAAATGAAATTTTCAGCATTTTTCCCTTTAACGATTCTTACGTATCTTGAACGGATCTCGAGATATTTGAAAAAATATTGTTTTTTTACATATTACTTCCAAAATTTGCAGATCAGTAAAATTTACTGTACCTACTTCATCGTGGTTGCCTTTTTACTACGCTTCCAGTAAAATCTGGTTTAGAGTGTAGTGTCACTAAAAACATGTTTTCGATCGAAATTGCGAATAAAGTTGTATCATAAAAAGCATACTTTAATCCAAAGCACTCTAATTGTTATTTTTAACTTCATTTAGAGAACTTATCAATTACTCCTCAGACACGTTCCTCAATCTATACACTTGCATATGAAATATTGTCAACATTTTTTTTTTATATTTTGAAATCTGGTATGGGTTTTATTTATGAAGGAAAACTTTTAAGATTTCCTATAATCTATGACTTAGCAAAGTATATGAAATAAAATAACAAAAACAGATGTGTCACCAATTCAGGCACTCTCCCATAACTAACTTTTTTAAAAAAAAAAAGTATCCACCTCAACATGTGCGTATATAAGGTTTAGAACGAAAAAAGCGCTTCGTTTCGGTTTTTCCTTTTTGAGGAAAACCTGACGAAGGGATTTTTGATGGTTTCCGGGTGCTATTGCCATATGTTGAAGGTAACGGATTTTTTTTTCACATCCGTAAGACGTGACGAAGGAAATTTATATTCGTAGATTTATATATAGAACTATATTTGTACAAATAAATTTATTGATCGATTCTCAAGAATAATTTCTTATTTACTCTCGTGTTGTTTACTCCACGGCAAACGACTTTCAGAGATATTTTGTTACGCCACAAATGCTCACTATCAACATTATCAGGTGAATTTGTTGAAAGCAAACATCAATTATTAAAACTAATGACATCCAATAAAACATTAATTTGGCAGATTGTGAATTTTTCTGCCATTGATTAATGTTTAACTTTAATTCTATATATGCGAACAGACAATTGATTTCATTTATACGCACCTGAGCATTGTTAAAATGGCAAACTGGAAATATGTAACAATTTTTAAAACACATAAGTGTCACATATACGTCGGTTTGGATAGAACTCGAATATACGATAGTGAAAACTGGTGGTATTTATTTGATTTTTTAACTATTCAAATTTTTGAAAATTAGCCAATAAATGATGATGAACCAGGGTTGTGAAAAACCCGGGTTATTTTTAAAAAGTCCAACCCACTGGGTTTTATTGTGTATTATGGGTTTTTTTTGGGTTTTTTGTGTTTTTTTTTTAGTTTTGACTAACATAAAATACTAAACATTTTGATTAACATAAAATACTAAAACTTAATTATTTTGTATTTTTCTATTGCAAATAAAACGATAAAATCTAAAAATAATAACAGGTACTCGTATTATCTAATACAAATAAGAAAAGTTAAAACTATTTAGAACATAAATTATATTAATAAATTTTTCAATTTTTGTTATATTTGTAACTACTTCACTTCTTTCCATTAATGAAAAAAAGTATAAGTTTATCAGTAAAATTAATATTTTTAAACTGCCGCTAAAAACGTTAAAATTTGTTGGTAATTGTCTGGACCCGAAGACAAAGAGTAGAAGAGTAAAGACGTATATATCTTATGAAAAAGCTCCTGAATTATTATTTAACACACCACCCAAGAACAATTTTCCCACTAGTGGATTTCATGAAAACCAATTATGAAATTTTTCTTTTTAAATAAAATGGACTTATTTGTATCAAAATTTTTACTGGGTTTTATTGGTTTTTTTTTTGGGTTTTATTGGGTTTTATTGGGTTTTTTAATGATGTTTAAGTTCATTTTTCGTGTTTTTTGGGTGGGCTTAAAAAAAAACCCCAGTGGGTTTTTTTGGGCTGGGGAAAATAATAACAACCCTGTGATGAACTACAACAAGGTATTTGGGATGACAAAAAAAATTTGAATTCTGAATGCCGTCTGTCTATCAGTCCGTCTGTCCGTCTGTTTGTCTGCCTGTCTGTCCGTCTGTCTTTCGAAAAGATTGATCTAGAGACCTGAAATTTGGTTAGTTGCGTTTCTCGTAAATCGCAAGGCTAAGTTCTTGAATGGGCAAAACCGGTCCATTCCTTCCCCTCTCTCTTACAATAGAAACTGATTTTTAAAATTTTCTCGAAATCGATGAGTCGTTTATAAAGACCAAAAAATATAATTTTACTTATCTTATCTATACATGAAAATTCTTTCACCACCTCCCCCCTCCATGCAAATGAAATACTTCTTTGCAATTTTCTCGAAAACGGTGAGTCGTATTGTAAAATTTATAAAGATAAAATGTGTTTAGAATATGTTTTTATAAAGGGTCTTTCAACAAGGACATAACAATTTTGTATTTTAATAAAAACGCACCCTAAAACTTTTTTTATGATCTGGCAATGCTAAAACGTCAGTCAAGGTTTACATTTTTTTATTTTTAAAGTTTTTTTTAGGTTTACATGCCACACAGCTGGTCAAACAATTGATCTATTGAAGGAGAAGTTCGGTAATCGTGTAATCTCGAGAAATGGTCCGGTCGAATGGCCACCTCGCTCATGCGATTTAACGCTGTTGGATTTCTTTTTATGGAATTATGTTAAGTCGTTGGTTTATGCCAACAAGCCAACAACGTTAGAAGAGCTCAGGAACAATATCGAACGCGAAATTGCTAACGTTCCGGCCGATATGTGTGGAAGAGTGGTGGAAAATTGGCACCAAAGAATCAATCAGTGCAATGCTCGCGGTGGTCATATGAACGACATCGAATTTCATACTTAAATGTAACATGTCCACTACACCTGGAATAAATTTCAGCCCGATATCTCAATTATTCTGTGTTTTATTTAAATACAAAATTGTTATGTCCTTGTTGAAAGACCCAATACATACATCAGAACTCAAACGGACCTCTCCTTCACCCTTCCCTCACTCAAAAGGATTTTTTTGAGTAAAATTTTGGTCTGTCGTCATATTTGACGATTGGCACTTGGCAATTGTAGCTTTTCTTATGTTTCAGACGTTTTTTACTACAACAAATACTGGACACAATGGTCTATAAGGCTATGTACTGTCGCGCCAAGTCTCTGTTGCAGTGGGGTGAGGGGAGTATTCAGTGTGTGAAGGGATTGTATGAATGGTTGAATGAATGAATGTCTTAAGCTGTGCTTCGGCATTAGAGGCAATTTGCCTAAGCTCCTGGCATAAAAAAATAAAAATAAAAAAATAAAATCAAATACATCAAATTACTAGCAACTACATCAAATTTCATAAAAATATTTTTAAAAAATTTCGAAATTAAATAAAATTTCAAATAAAACAGCGAACAAACTGTGAACATTACTTCTATCACGATAATTCTGCTTCGCAAGAGCCCTTAAATACCCTTCCAGAAAAGTTAAATTATATTATCTTGGAACATTTAGTTATCACAAATAAGATGGGTGCCCATATATAAAAAGGACAAAAATAGCGATAATTATTTTGGGAGCGCCAATAATTCAATAATCAAGACCTAATTCAATCAATGCTACAAAATATGTTTTTTTTATATGTACACAAGCATTTTTATTAAACGCCAAATTGAATAGTAGTGACTTGGTCTATCAGATAAATCTAAAATAGATTATCACAAATTTTCGAAGGTCAAAAAATCGAAGAGAAAGAAAAGTTGGTCTTCTCACACCCGACAAAAAGAAGAAAACTAATAAAAGATTGGTAAAATCATTTTCGTTTATATATTATTGATTTTACGTTGGGGGTCTTGTTTCTCTCCTCCATAAATCCAAAAATTCTCCACAGCCACCACCCTCCATGGCAAGCGAATGTTACTGACAAAAGTTTTAATCATTTTTTTTTTCTCTCGTGGTTTGGTTCTTATACTACCGTCTATTTTTAGTTTCTTATTGGAGTAGTTGCTGTGCTTCACATACAACAACAGTACCCATAATACCATTTTCTTAATCGATCGATTGACTTTTCAACATACTGAAAGAATTTCTCTAAAAAACATTAAATCAAATAAAATCCAAGTTCGGCTGTGTATACGAAAGCAAATATTTATTGAGAGATTCGAAATGGTTTCAATTTAAAACGCTACAAAAGGAATCTAATATTTCAAATAGAGAGTTAAATACAAAATTATAGAATGAAGTCGATTAAAAATGGAACTAATTAAAATAGATTTTAAATATTTGCTTTGATAAAGTTGTAACTTTAAAAACTTTACTTTAAAAATTCGTCAAAATTCGTCAAAATTCGGCACATTAATTGCCCCCCCCCCCCCTTCCTTCATTGTCCGTTTTTTTGCGATTTTATATACAGTTCAGTGCTGCCGTTACATTAGCGCACACCTCCTCCCCTAAAAATGTGACGTTCTTTATGGACAGCCCCATATTTGAAAATTTTGTGTAAATCGAATGATATTTTAACTCAAAAAAAACAGTGGCTGCCCTTTTTATGAGTTTAAAAAAAATACGTATTCGATATTTTCACACCAGAAAAAACCATATTTTTCAAATAACATTTTTTTAAAAGAAAAAAATTTCTTGAAAAACCAGCAATAGGAAAATAAACTTTTATATAACATTTATTGTTTTTAGATTCAATACGACGCGATTATTATCTTACAATATTAACGACTGAGATCCGAATACAAAAGTAAATATGGTCACAAAATACATTCCAATAGAGAGAATTAATGTCGTGAAATACGACCTTAGCTCATGATAAAACGGGCGAAAAAATATCACCAATAAACGCGAGAGGGTGATAATATTCACTCGTGTTGGTGATTTGGTGTAGGGGTAAAAAATGTTGGAATTGGAATGGTTGATTTTTGGGCACCTGTTTCCACCAGAAACAACCACCAGCAAAATGAAAATTGCAGTCGAATTCTGCTTCCAGTGACAAACGATTGGACTCATATAAAATATCTTAAAATAAATTGCCACACCCCATTCTGGTATGAATATTTCGAATATTTTAACTTCAGTTTAAATCTAAGATTATAATTTAAGCTATTCTGAGGTCTCAACTTTTAATGAAAATTTTAGAATAAAAGGACAATCAGCAACAGTATAAAAACATGGACGTTAGAATGGGAAAAGTTATATTGGTTTCCCAGTTTTACTTAAAAATTAACAAATAACATTTCTGCCATTAAATCGTGTGAAATGCAAGAGACAATTGTGAAATCGTACAGGGAAAAACATATAGAACCGTTCCACCAAAATCGCATGCTCCAGTACCATATTTATGGAAAAAATCGGCATAGTTGCCAAATAAGAGAGTAATTCCTATAAAAAATTGTAGCAATTCCCAAAATTTTCAAGACTCAATTTCACAAAAAATAGTCGTTATATGGGGTTACGACAAAAAATTGGGCAACATTTCCTTCTGTACACTCAGAAAAATGGAGGCTAACTCGACGACCTACATACGGCGTAATTGGCCTCGGGCAGGCGCGCGTTCGCCTGCATGTGGGCAAGTAAAACTGAGTTGACCTGTGGTCGGAGAAATTCTGAAATTAAGCCACCAGCAGGTGAAGTAGGGCATTGGGAGCTACACGAGTTGACCTTAGATAGGTTAACTCTGACCGCTAGCTGGCTTACAGAAACCTCTGTAAGGTCAGACTTAACCTGACAAAAAGTTGACCTGAACATTTTTCTGAGTGTAAAGGACGCAATTCTAAAATGAAAGGACTGAATCCTATAAAACGTTGTAATGTCTCCATTGATTATTGTACTATCTTCTATATATATATATGTACGACATTCTCATTTGAAATAGGATTCGTTCCTATAATTATAGCACAAAAAGCCTATTCGAATATTTAGTTTTTGAATTTTTCCGAATTTTAGCCATGGGTAATTTAACAAATTTCCCGCACTGACAGAACAGAAATCTATATTTTGAGTGCCAATCACTACAATGTTTATAGGGCTTTCCACTGCATCATATTTGCAAGACAGATGAGTGACAAGCTTTTGAAAAAAATTCTCTCAATATATTTTCTCTCAGAAATTTTTCAATAGCGCATAAAGTTCCAGAGATATAGAAACCATTCACGTTTAGAATCGTTTTCTTAACTGACTTCGGTGGCCGTATGCATTTGCGAGTGGACTCCAAACCCAGGGATCTTGGGTTCTCGAATCTCGGTATGAGCAAAAGTTTTCCAACATTTAATAATACGTAAGAAAATATTAATAATTTATAAATACTGTTAAAAATAAAACACGATACTTGGATAAAAACCTACTACTACTATCGTAAAACCGTGAAAATGAAGATTTTATTTTTTTAAAAGATAATGGCAGATTACTATAAAAATTGTAGCGTGCACTATAAATGTTGTAGCGCGCCACTAGAAATATTGTAGCGCACCACTATAAATGTTGTAGGGGTAGCAGAAAATATAGTGTTAGACATAGAACGATTGTGAGAAGCTTTTTAAAAAGCTTTTCTTCTGACAAAAAATATAGTGAGTTGCCCCAGAATTTTTTAGTACCAGAACGTGATTATTTCTCTCAGTGGGGTACGATTTTTTTTTATTGTTTCAGCCAGAGCTTAGGGGAAGACCCTTTAATGCCGAAGCACAGCTCAGGATGGTCGGAAGAACGAAAGGAGATGTCGATTTATGTTCTCCTTGAACTTCTGCAGGTATAGTCCGTGCGGAAAAACATTGGATTTCTTGACAAAAGTCTTGGAATAAATTGGACATCTCTGAATTAAAGTGTACATTTAAATTTTTGTTATCCCATCGCCCCTGAAAGAATTAACAGAGCTATGAGATATTGAGAAATCCTTAAAACCGAGATTACCTCCTTAAGGGTGGAATTTCCCAAAACCGCGTCATGGTTTCAGGTTTTTAGCTCAACGAGTTTGAATTGATGAGTCAGTCTGTCGATTAGGAAAAGTCTTTTAAATAGAAACATAACAAAAGCTATAAGTAATTGCCAATCTGGAAATGATTGAAAACCCGTAGGGTGATATGACATTGTTCGAAGTTTAAGTAAACGGCGAACCTTTGTATCAAAACTTTACTTTGAAATCAAACTTTTCAATAAAATTTATCAAATTTTTTTCCAATCGGATTTTGATGTATGGGAGTTTTATGTAGAATCATAGACACACGGACGGACGGACGGACGGACAGACGAACAGACGGACAGACGGACAGACGGACGGACACACGGACGGACAGACGGACGGACAGACGGACAGACGGACAGACGGACAGACGGACAGACGGACAGACGGACAGACGGACAGACGGACAGACGGACAGACGGACAGACGGACAGACGGACAGACGGACAGACGGACAGACGGACGGACACACGGACGGACAGACGGACGGACACACGGACGGACAGACGGACGGACAGACGGACGGACAGACGGACATGCTAAATTCAACTTTTTTTATCATTCTAAACACACTGGCGTAATTCATTTTTGTGTGTGATAACGGGATCTTGACGGTAAGGCAAATTTAATATACCCTTTAGTTTCACCATACGGGTGGGTATAAAAAAATGGACACGGGGCGCCCCAAACTCAAATTTATCCACGGCCCCCTGAAGCCTTAATCCACCTCTGTCTCTAGTTAAATTCTAGTTGGCGAGAAACTTACACTTGAAATTGAGCTAGCAACTTGAAATTCGGCATTGCTTTTTTTATTAAATGTGAAATCAGGTTAGTTACTAGGCAAAATCTGACTAGCCCTCTGATTAGCCAATTGCTTAATTTTATGATAAATACAAACAAAACCCATACTGCAATTGACCGCAAAATTTAAAATTCTCCAAATAAACAAAAAAAAAATCGTACGTGAAAATTTGCAGATTTCACTAATACGTTTTTCGCAAATAGACTGATTTTTTTTTCAATTATCACAAGAAGTTTTAACAATGTTAACGGACATATTAATATGCAATGTGATATGCAGAAAGCAAAGAGAAGACAGTATCGCAACAGAAGTAAAACTAGCTATAAGGAGAATATTTCGAGAAATTCTTGACAAAAGATTAATAAACTTGGGAATGATGCTCATCGCGCGACAACTGGGCGTCGTCTTTCAAATAGCTGTCTTACATACGTATTTAACATGCGATCGGGTATAAAAGTCAACTATGTAGACATTCCTCGTCTCAACTAAAAATTCTTATGATACGACAAAAGGGAATTTATTTATTGAGTGAATTGAAGTTTTTTTTTGCTCTCTCTCTTGTAAAATCAATTAAATTTGTCCAAATATTATCCGGGTATGAAAACGAAGTGCTTTTCTTTTCAAATGTCCAGTATGTTTTTTTTTGTCAAACTAATGGAATTCAATAAATGTACCAGATGTGGTTTTTGATGATTTTTCCCGACATTAAGTGAAATAAGTGATAAGATACTAAGCAGCATGAAAACCCTTAAAAAAATACTAAAGAAAATCTCTGCACAATTTTCATTATTTTCCGTAGCATTAATGTCGGCTTTTTTTCATTAAAAACCACACCCCTGACAACAAAGGCACTTCTATTCAATTTTTTTTTTTATATTATTTCTTTCTTTTTTGTGTATTTTATCGACTACTTATATGGGATAAGATTGCGTACACACTCATATTCTATAATTCTACCGTCATGGTCACGACTAATAGCACCAAATTCGAAACGGATGTTGCCGCTGGATGTCTCGAATAAAAATCAAGGTAATTTGCTATAAATCGACCGTATTTATAATTGGAAAATAATGTTTAAAACATAGTTTTTTTAGACATACAAATTTGGAAAAAAAAATTCAACATACACAGTAGCAAATGTAGACGTTCACTTTGAATGGAGTTGTCTGGCAGTTTTAATCCAAATTATGGGCTGGTGCAGCAGGCGCAACTGCAGCAGACAATGATTATATTGAGATGGATCCTTTATTGTAGGAGCAGCCGTGAAGAGAAGGAAATCGCAGGGTAATGGTGCACTTCTCACTCTACTACGCACAGACTTTTGTCGTCTGGAACAACGTCTGTTTTTCTATCACAACTATACTATTTTTTGTATGGTTTCCGGTGAAAACTCACTAATAGCACAAAAGTTTTTTACGAAATTGTAGAGCCGGCCGTTCCGAGCACTTCGTTAGTCGAAATCGCAATTAGCAGTGACACAAACCCACGGAATATCCCCAATTGAAAGGGTCTTCGGTGACCTTTGCGACGATACGATTAGCAATTTTTACGCACTGTGATATCACTGAAAGGACTCTTTGTCAATTAATAATTCGAATTTCTTATAGATTTTCTGAAAAAGAAATGCGACTTTATTAAAAATTTCCGTTTTATGAGTGATTTTTCTTTGCAGATGTGGCAGACACAACACTATGGCATTTAACTTGAACTAAAAACGAATTGAAATTGCACATAAGAGCGAGAAATTACCCGAATGCCACGTTACACGACCGGCAGTCGACGGTAACGGCACGACACACGATGTACTCGTACGTATAAATATACTCTTATATTAACGGATTGAATTGGAATGGCGATGATATAGTTGCTGGTGATGATGATGATGTTGATGATGATGATGGTATCGGATACGCGATTTTGCGAATCATATACAAAGGCAAGAATACCCAGCCAGTACTAGCGAGCAATGTTCAATTGAAGAAAACTAACTTGAAATGTAAGTAGACGACTGGTGGAACCTGGAGTTGAACTGAAATCAAGTGAACTAACTAACAAGACAAGACAAGACGGTGTCGGTACTATGGTGAAGGCGAATGAATCCAAAGAAGACGTACAAGTAGTTGTATATATTGTCGTTGAATAAATCAACTTGAAATTAGGTATAAGACGTTAGCCGGAATAGAGTAGAGCCAGTAGATATACCCAAGATTATAATAAAAATTCAATCCGATCCGCTATGATGATGATGATGATGACAAATCAGTTAGTGGTTGCTTCACTTATACGGAAACAACACAAGGTCTTTTCAACACTTTACACTTAAAAATGCCGACAAAACCCACCGAATACCAACGAGTATTCCCGCAAATTATTCCTGTAACGTAAACCACACAGCAGTTTATTTAACTAATTTCTAAGGTGGTACACACAGCCAGATTCGAAGAAATCTCAAGTCAACCAATCGATTCAATACTATGATGAACTTCAATTAAAGCCTGTAGGTAATTGACGGATAATCACAGTAAAGTTTTAGCGTGAAATCCGAACCGATTTTACCCACGGTAACCTCGCCTGAACCGTTATTAATAATTATCGGAAAAAGATTAGGTCTCCGGCACAATGGCGTTAGAAACCATCAAAACACATAACCATAAAAGTTGGATAACGTGATAAGAAATCCAATTTTAATCGAAGAACCGTATTTATAGTTCAGTACCCGGATTCAAGCCGATCCAAATGCTAAACAAGTAAAATCTTAAGACGGAATTAACGACACACCGTCTAACCTATCCAACGTTCGTCGTAGGTTTGATTTTGGTCGTTCGTCGTTCTCAGGCGAAATCGTTCGACATTAACGAGGCACACCACACACCCCACGACACACCAATATGCCAACAGTTATGTACGTATGGAAGTACGTGCGAGTATCAACCACCGCAATTGCGAAAAATCGCACCGGGGTGAGGTGATTTTGGGGTGAAAATGTCAAGAAACAACGAAAGAAAAGTTAATGAAATACTACCTCTATGGGGCTTGGAGAGAGCTTTTTGTCGACTTTCGTTCTTGCTTTTACCGAGCAAAATTTTAATCCATAGCAGACAAATTACTAGAATATGATAAAACTACCATATAGCGATGGGAACTACGTGATATTCTTTCAATTTGCCTGTCTTCGGCATAGAAAACTAACAACGAGAGATAAGATTTTCCTCAACACCACAGAGAGAAAATTGTGCACTAACCCAAAAGTATTGCAAGTGCGTTCTCATACGATCCCGGTATAAACTTTGTCTACCGCTACAGCTGTGCACATGTAGATATCCACGAATCGATACGGGAAAAGAATCTTCCGACTACACCCAACGAATATCGAATCTCGACTGACTGATTCGAATTCGAAGTCGTTTGCTGCGCGATAGCGCTGGCAATGCCGACGACTGGAGGCAACAACCAGCACCAGCAGCGACCAAAAAGACCCTCAAAACTCCAGCACGACCCGACCGACCACCCACCCGCCAATCTCTATCTCTACCCCCGGCACAAATAATAGGAAAACATCTACGGATGACGTCGGGCCACTGAGTTTTTCCTTTACCCATTATGCATTATCTAACAATGAACACGACCGAAACATCAACCCCCAGTCGCCCCTTCGCAATTCACCATTAACGCGGCGCTCTTGTATACACCGAAAAAGCCCATTGGATCTACATCTACACAAGCCATTCTGCTCTTATCGCCTCTGTGTACAACTTCCAACCCATCGCCGTATCACCCACCGCCTCACCACCCCACGGCGAGGAATCTACGAAAATGTAGAGAAAAACTCCGTACCAGTGGCCTTCCCCACAGCATTGAAACCATCATCATCCATCACTGCTTTTCTTCAGAATAGATAGACGCACCGAGGAAAATCAAAGCCGCCCGGCGGCCGACGAAGGCAGCAGCAACAACAACAACAGCATCGCCGGCCCGATCGCCATACAAACCCGAAGAGACAAGGCTGATGTGTTACCTTCTGAGTTTCCCCTAGCAGCGACCCCTTGAGGTCGAACCAAACTTACGGCGAATATTGGCGAAAGTTAGATAGAGAGAAGACAAAAAAAACAACAAAGCAAACAACCTATATTATAGCATTGATATTAGCGTTGTGTATGTTTTGTGGCAAAGAGCGATGTACATCCGAAACTAAATCGACCCGACAAATGGGCGAAATCTCTGGCCGGGCGAGAAAGCAGAAGAACTTCTCCACCCCGGTGGCTTTTCTAAACTGCTCAACGACCCTTTCAATACGCCGGACCGGGTAAGGGTAGTTCCCATATAGGCAGAAAGTGATGACGTAGTTGGGCTTTTAATTCGAAGTTGAGGCTCTCTTCGCGTTCGATTTCGAAGTTTTACTCACTCTTTAGCCCGTATCCGGTCTTTTCACTTTGCCAGAGCTCCGGTTATGTTGGATATACTTTATTAAGTTATAGCTTTTTATCTCTCTATAGATTCTTTAAATCTCTATGGTGCAAATATCACAGAATTTCTGCGTATTGGTTGGAACGTGCCGGTCGACTACCGAGAATTTAATGCCGGTCTTGAGAAGACTTGTTTGAAAGTTTAGTGGTGCCAATGTCGCCAATTTCGTTACCAAATAAAATATTGTCAAAGTACAATGTCTACTACAATTAGTCTCCTAATTGGGCAAAACTCCAATTAGGTGGAACATGTTCCATGAGAAAAATTTTTGTTAAAGGAACCAGAAAGACGGAAACAGAACAGAAAATCCTTTCACAAACAATAGAAACGCTTCATAACAACACTTATTCATCTATATCTAGTATTTATAGCCGAATATTGTTCGTCATTTGAGACATTTAAAAATCGATGTCAAATGTCTATGTATACCAGATCTTCTGACGGGAATTAACAGTCTTTTGACAAAAAAAAAAAAAACAATAAATCTATTTTTAAGTATTCTCAAACGCGATTTGCATTTTTCTAAATATTTACTACAATTGGACAAATTTGATGATAAAATGCAAAAAATGATTCACAAACTTCCAAAAAAAATTACATATTTGAGTAGGAAAAGTTTAGCATAGCATATATCACTGGCATAGTCCAATTTAATTTTGATGTTTTGATCCAATTTTGTTCCAATTTAATTTTTTGACACCTTTTGTTTTTATATATTTTATACAATGTGACGCATGATTTTCAATAAAATCGCAAAGATCCTCTCGATTTCTATTAGACCTATGCCAATATCTGCAAATAAAATCACTTGAAGCGTATTGAATGAAATTACGCCGAGCTGTTCTTGAGTTTACTAAAAACAAACAAACAAGAATTTCAATTTTGATGTGAAACAACTTAAAATGTCTCAAAACATATATTGTTGTTGTTAACATCTTAGGCCGATTTAAAGTTAACACCGAAAACAAAATGGACGCCTTAAAACTTCACTTCGTCGCGTGATCGCCTCCTTTTATCGAGAATGCAGAAAAAGAACATAAGAGCAGCATCAATTTCCATAGGGTAATCGTCAAATACTCTATATGAAGGCAGACAATATATTTATATAAAATAAATCCAATTGTATGGAAAAGCGGAAAAGGAGTCGTCCGATTGGATTTTGATGTATGGAGCGGTTATGTAAAACCATGTTTAAACACATTTCCGCTTCACAAATTTTTCGATACGATACACCATTTCCCGAGGCAATTGCAAAAAACTATTTCATTTGTATGGGGGAGAGAAAAAGGAATGGTCCAATTGGATTTTCATGTGTGGATGAGATATGTAAAACAATATATTCTAAACACCTTTTGTCTTTATAAATTTTTCAATATATATATATAAACTAAAAAAACTAGGAACGGGTGCTGCTTTTGTTGAAATATATCCATTCTTCTCTGTTCTATAATCGCTTCCCTATATTTTATAGGAACGTTTCCTATGCGGATTTTTTTCCGTAGAGAGATCGAATTTTGATTTGAAAAGAATCCATTTGTATACGGGAGGCGGGAGGAGTGGTCTAATGGCGTTTTCGAGCATGAAAGTGTTATGTAAAATGGTATTTTAAACACATTTTTCCTTATAATTTTTTTGACACGACTAACCGTATTCGAGAAAATTGCAAAAAAACTGGTTCATTTGTATGGTGGAGAGAGAAGGCATGGTCCAATTTTGCCCGTCGCAGAATTTAGACTCGCTATTAACGATAAACGCACCTACACAAAATTTCAAATCTGAAACTCAATCCTTTTGAAAGTTATGGTGTTCACGGACGAACGAACAGGCGGAAATCAAATTCTTTTGTCAACGCAAATACCCTGGTGTAGTTCATTTTTGTGTCCGACGATTAGTTCGATCGTTACAAACGGCATACTAAATCTAATATACTAAATCTAAGAGTATAAAAAATCTCGCAAAAAATTGTGATAAGATTTTACACGGGAATAATAGAAAGTTCTACGTAAACTCACTGATTGTCATGATTTTTTTTTAAATTACAAAAATTAATTAAAATTGCTACCTTAAAAGATTTGGAGCTATAAAATGAAACTATGAAGATAGTCGTTCCTGCGTTTCATTCAAAAAATTCATGAAAATTTTTTTCGAAACGCCACTTTTTTTTTGTTTTCGGACAAATGATAAAAAAATTATCTTTTCAAGAACATTTCTAAAAAAAATATTGTAGGTAATTATAAAAATAACTTTTCCTGGAACTTTCAGAAATTTTACTAACCTCTGGGCTGAAAATCTTTCCAGCTTTTTATCCGCCACTTTTTAAATACATCTTACAGTATTTTACGGTTATATCGAGACTGCTATGAGTTTTCCTATTACAAATTACTAGATTATCCTATTTTTCACAAGAAAAAAACCAAACAACAAAAGAGATTTTCCTGATTAAATACCTTTGGGGAATACCAACAATTTATATTTGCAGAACTTGCTCGATTCCAAATAACATCCTTTCAATGAATACAGCGAGTTTGAAAAAAAATTAAACTGCATTTGTTCATCAGATGCTTTCCATTGGCATCACTGGATATCTTTTTCTGATATTGAAAGATCCAGTCGTTCATTCCATGCTTTCCGTTGCCTGAACTTCCGAATGAGGTTGCCCATTTTTTTTTTCAATTCTTTTGCTAACCCAAGTTCGATGTTTTAGCAAAGAAATGCAAGAAATTTCTCTGTCGCCCATAGTGATACGCCCTTGTTTGCCTTCAAGGCGGAAGTTATTTCTTTGCTTGTGTTGGACACACATTTTATCGTCTTCTGTGCAGCAGTAGCACTAAGAAAATCAAAAAGGAGCAGCATTGAAATTGCACTAACATTGCGGACCATAGTGTCTGTCATACAGTAAATGTGCTGAAAACTGTACGTCGCTGACACAATTTTTTTTTCTTGATTTTAGGCAGTTTATTTCCTTTTTGAATGCTTGTTCGGTGCGCAAGAAAATGCAGACGGCTAAGAATTATTAAGAAAATTCCCAAAAGAACAAAAAAAAGTCTGTAATTTCTGGTCGTATTTTTAATTAAACAACTGCCGTTGCCAATTTCGACAATTAATAGCATCTTTAAAAAAAAATACCGAAAATAGTCCACCAAGGCCAAGCACAGATAAGGCTACGAGTAACTTTTTCTTCTTGGAGTCATTTTATATCGTAATTGAAGCTTGGAAATACTGCAATTCAAATTTAACAGAGGGTTATATCTTAGATATATTTTGGTAGCCATTAAAGAAAACTCGCAAAAGTTTTGCTCTCAGCGAGTCATTTCTCACCAATAACTTTTTTTTAAAGTTCGCAAAATTGATATTATTTCCCGTACTTCTGCGAGTTTTTCTGTGGAAACGAAGCGTTACATTAAAAAAAATATATCTGATGTGAACAGCACATGACTTTCTTATACAAAATCCACGTTTCTGCACAATTTACACTATAAAGCTTGTCCCACAATTGGAGCGGTGCGGCAGCGGCGCGGCACGGCATAGTGACAGCCGCAGTCATTGTCTAAACCCCAATTACGCGGTGCGGATGCGGCGCGGTTACAGCTCAATTTGTGTTTTCATAACCTACAAATCGCAGAGAATTTGAAGATTATTAATTTTTCGGTTTCATTTTCCGTTTCAAATACGTTTTCAAAGTTCACTTGTTAAAAATATTTGCTACAACACTCTTTCCACTTGATAAAAATATTTGCTACAACACTCAGAATATGTAAATAACTGTTTGGAGATGACAGACATAACATACCGAGCTTCCCGAATTCGTATTAAACTACCATAATTCACCACTTGTGACATCTCTGTTCTGTCACCGCTTCGAACCGCGTCTGAAAGTAGAAACTAGACCTACTCTTCGCGGTGCCGCGCGGCTGCCGCGCGGCTGCCGCGCGGCTGCCGCGTTTGGTCACCGCGCAATTATAAACCAACTCATATAAACCTATAGTTTCTACTACCATCTGTCACCGCACCGCGCCGCGCCGCTTTGCGCGTAATTGCGGTATAACTTAATTGTGCAGAAACGTGGATTTCGGCACAATTTACACAATTGTGCAGACGAATAAAGTATTAGTTTATATAAAAATATGAATTTTTATTTTACAAAATTTGAATTCTTTCCATACCAGTAAAAGATATTGATTTATGATAAAAGGTAAAAACTTAGAGAATTGTAAAATCTTTAGTTCTAAACACCGTTAGTTTTTAAAGCAATTCGCAAAAATCGGGTTTTTTAGTTTTTAATGAAAATATCTCAATAATGGTTTAAGATATCGAGTTCTCGTAAAAGACAAAAGTCTAGAAAATTTCCTTGCCTCAAGTATTTACAAAAGACTACTAAAAAATGAGTAGTTTGCTCCGAAATTGCGAAAAATGAAATTGTAATTTTTAAAAAGCCGCCATTTTGATTACTTCCGGTTAAATATTTTGTATCGAAAGTTGTAAGGATTGTCCCACTCCATTCGCAAACATCCCTGTAAAATTTCATGATTTAGCCATTTTTTTTAGAAATCTTGGATACAGACTGACAGACAGAAAGACATTTTTGTAATAATGCTCGAATAAATCGGGAAATGATTTTCATGCAAAATAAAGAGGTCGACATTTTTAATCAACACTACTTTATTATACTACTACGTATAAGAAAGTAAAAATTTTCTTTTTGTTTTACATTGTTAAGCATATGTACAATCCTTGATATTCAACAAACCATAAACTATTACAATATTTCAACATAACCAACACACAATTACTCATACCGAATGCGGTTTTCCGCAGGAATAGAGTAACGAGAGGCAAAACTGGCACTTTAAGGAAAATCTCATATAAAAGGCATAATAAAAATAAAAACATAGAAAACCCCTGAATTATTAAATTTGAAAAATAATATTTAAAAAAAAATCATTGCTTTGGACACAATAACTGTTCAAAAAAGCATTTACGAAATTGCCATACTTAAAAATGCCAAGCAAAACGCGCACTTTGTGTATTCTTTTTTTTAAAAAACCATTATTCTGACCAATGAGGTGACACGTGGGTAATGATGGAAAACGCAATTAGTTAATTTTTCGTGGATATGGGCTTTTTGAAAATTCTAAAAAAAACATTCTTTGCAATTCAGACTAGAAAATAACCTTTTTTGAAGTTTTTGTGAAATTTTTTCACGTTTTTACGTCGCTTTCTTTTTCAGTTTCACGGTTTTTAAGAAACGGATATTTTGGTATAGTAAGCCTTCCAGGCGGCCCGCTTTAACCCGCGTTCCTCCAATGCTACAAATTTATGAAAAAAATTGGCCCTAGAACAATCTAAAATGTTTTTGCAAATTTTCCGATAAAAATCCCAAAATATTTTTTATTTAATATTATCGACCCATTTCTGATATCCGTGTCGTTTTCTACAAGAGTCGTTTTACGCGTTTTTGTTGCTAGAAAAGCACTAACAACAACACGTATAACAACTCTTGTCAAAATCGAAACGACTATCAGATGCATTGTATCGAAAAATTTATGAAGCCAAAATGTTTTAAGAATATGATTTTACATAACTTTTACACACATCAAAATTCAATTAGACCAATCTTTTCACTCCTATAAAAAAACACTACTGGAATTCAAGTTACCGGTTCCAAATACTTGATAAATGCTGATCTACGTGTATGCTGTTGTGTTAGACTTATCAGTAGAAACAGACTAATAATTTTAAAAAATATTCAAAAAAAAATATTTATTACATTACCACAGGTCTCAATAGATACATACCTGAAATAAAGAGAAAAAATTGTTAGTAAAAGATTTACAACAAAAAAAACACACTCAAAATTTTTAAAAAAATATCTGATGTGAACAGCACATGACTTTCTTATATCAAATCTAGTCTATGCACAATTTACCTAACGGATAAAATATTAGTTTACACAAAAATATTAATTTTTATTTTACAAAATCTGAAATATCTTGATTACGGTAAAAAAAATATCGATTTACGGTAAAAAGTAAATAATTCCAACTTTCAAAAAAATTCAAATTGTTTAATACAATAGCTTTTTAATCAAGTCAAAATATTGAAAAGACTGATAATCTTATACTATAATATAATACGAGGAATGTCTGTCTGTCTGTCTGTCTGTCTGTCTGCACAAACGATCTCGAAAACCCGCCTAACGATTTTCACGAAACTTGGTGGTTAGGTATTTTCGGGGACAAGGAAGCGATCTAGATAGGTCTCACCTCTGAGAAAATTCCCCTCCATACCCCTCGGCAGGTATCTTCGAATTGGGTGGTCCGACCTTAATGAAACGTTACAGTATTACAAAGGGGGCTAAGGGCTTTCGATTTTTCCACTACAAACCTGACTTTTCCCTCCCCCCGATAATTCTCACCTGGTGTCTCAAAACAACGTTTCAAAAATCGGTGACAGCGATTACTCAATAACCACTCAACCGATTTCTATGAAAGTTTGTTTTCACGCGTTAGTTTTAGTTCTAGCTTTCTAGGTCGGGAATTTAAAAACTCTGGTAAAGCTCTGTAAAGATAATGTGAATTTAGTTTTTCCCAAAACTCACCAAAAGTAGGATTTTGAGGTCGACGAGCATGGCTCGGTCTTCCTGGTACTTTTACTATAATATGAAAAGTTTCAACATTAAGTTAACGTGAGCCAAAATAACAATTTTTTATACCTTGAAAAGTGTACGTTTCCCGGAACTCCTCAAACCCCATGAAGTAGTGCATAAACCACGCCACGGATCCTAATAATTGAAGTACTAAATACTTTTAATGTGTAAAAACCTCCGAAAAAAAATAAAAGACGACCGTTTTTGCCATTTAGGATCCATTACCAGGTTTGGATTTTTTTTATTGTTTAAAAAAAACCCCCTTCGAAAAACTATTTTAAAGGCTATATTTCGGTGAACAATATCTGAAGTTTTGGATAAACCCTTGAATTCTTCATAGCAACAAAGGACTTATGGTCTATGTGACTCAGAAGAGATTTGAAAAGGACCATGAGATGAGAAACATTCATGAAACAAACGGCGACATGTTGAATTTTTATTGACGTCAAGGCGCCAGCCAGCATTCGGAATAAATTTCTTCTCCGTTCATATTGATGCTGAGCCTAATATTCTTAATTCAACATCACCATCTCCCAAACATCAAAGATCTAAAATTCTGTTACCAGGGATGAACATAGTTTGTTTTCTTTTTCTTTTGAATGAAGCAAAAAAGCTTTAGTTTTATGATACCGAGAGTGTGGCGACCATGACCCAATCAAAATATGAGTTTGAGGGCGAGGACCGCATCGATTATTCTCAAGAAGAATTAAACCAATGTATGAGGAACAATTCCAAAATTTCAGCACATTCATGAATTTATTGTGCAGCCTATTCATCCGACATGCTTCTAGTGCCGCAGTGAAAAGAAATTGAGAACAAAAAATGGCGTCTAGATCAATAAAATCCCCATCTGTTTATTCGATCGATTATGATTTGTAGATTGAAATTGCAAATTTATGAATATACTTATATTATAAAAAAACTATTTTTATGTAAAAACATAACAAAAGCGAAAATTGCCAATCTGGCAATCAGTGAAAACCCGTATGGTGATATGGCATTGTTCGAAGTTTAAGTGAACGGCGAACAGTTCTATCAAAATTCCACTTTGAAGTCAAACTTTTCAATAAGATTTTTTAAAAGTTATTCCAATCGGATTTTGATGTATGGGAGTTTTATGTAGAATCATATCGCAAAAAACGTTTGCGTTCGTATGGGGGGTACCCCCCCCCCCCCCCCCACCCTTAATGGTCCATTTTTGTCCATGAACGAACTTAGCCTCGCATTTTACGAAAAACGGATCTGCGCAAAATTTCAAGTCTGTAGCTCAATCCGTGCGCCCTTAATCCGGCCACAGACGGACGGACATGCTAAATTCAACTTTTTTTATCATTCTAAACACATTGGTGTAATTCATTTTTTTGTGTGATGACGGGATCTTGGCGTTACAAACGGTAAGGCAAATCTAATATACCCTTTGGTTTCACCATACTGGTGAATAATTGGCACGACGATATACTGAAACGTTATAAAAAAAAACCCTTTTGAACCCTCTTTTCATTTTTTTTAATGGAAAAAAGCGTTTTCCCATCAACCATCAAAAGTATGTTGAAAATATATATTTTGAAAGTGTTTGCAAAAAATCGGTTCATCAATTTAAAAAAAAAATATTTACTAAAATTTCTATTTCTAATAATAATCAACATTAGTTCATATTCATGCTTTTCAAATTAAGATAACCTCTTAAAATATTAACAATAAGAAAACTTAAAAGTTTGCAAAGCAAAAAATATTTGAGACGAATTTCCACTTCAAAAAACTTAATCTTTTAAGGATACTCCAAAAATGTTCAGGCCTTAACGAGAGACATTTTAATTGTTTGTCAGTTCGTAGTAAAAGTGGAATTTTCGTAAACAACTTTTTGGATGGTAAAAGGGAAATTGCGGCATTGTCATTAAAACATTTCAATCTTAAAAATTATTCAACTTTCAAAAGTTTTCTCTATAAACTTTTGAAATTTATTCCCGAATATTCCGCCTATCCAAAACTTAACTTACCGTACATTTATGAGAGACACAAGCGCCTTCAGTTTATGCGTAGTATAGATATTTCTTATAGCTTGTTTATTTAGAGACAGCAACTTTGTATTTATTTTTGTTTAATTTTTTTCATTGTTTTTTTTTTTTTTTTGAAAAAGGATCGGGTTTGTTGAAACGTAGTTTTTGATACCACAGTGAAAGTTGGAAAGCCCGGATATTTTTGGGATAGTCGAGAAACATTCCCGTAAAACTTACACACCCAAAAGTTTAGACAATAACCTTACCGATGAATCAAATTTACTACTTTTTCGATAGATTTTGATATATTGCAGAGCATCTCGTATCACAATTTAAAAATATCTCATGTGAACAGCACAAGACTTTCTTATACAAAATCTGCGTGACTGCGCAAATATAACTCGACAAGTAAAATATTAGCTTATATAAAAATATGATTTTTATACCCGTATGGTGAAACCAAAGGGTATATTAACTTTGCCTTACCGTTTGTAACGCCAAGATCCCGTCATCACACACAAAAATGAATTACACCAGTGTGTTTAGAATGATAAAAAGAATTGAATTTTCCATGTCCGTCCGTCTGTCTGTCTGTCTGTCTGTCCGTCCGTCTGTCTGTCTGTCTGTCTGTCCGTCCGTCTGTCTGTCTGTCTGTCTGTCTGTCCGTCCGTCTGTCTGTCTGTGGCGCGGATTGCAGGCGCACGGATTGAGCTAGAGACTTGAAATTTTGCACAGATCCGTTTTTCGTAAAATGTGAGCCTAAATTCGTTAATGGGCAAAAATGGACCATTAGGGGGGGTACCCCCCATACGAACGAAATCGTTTTTTTTTTGCGAATATCTCAAAAACGGTGCATTTTATCAAAAAAGTGCAAGAACAAAAGTTATTTAGAATATGATTCTACATAAAACTCCCATACATCAAAATCCGATTGGAACAAGTTTAAAAAAATCTTATTGGAAAGTTTAACTTCAAAGTGGAATTTTGGTACAACTGTTCGAATTTTGATACGAATATCACCATACGGGTTTTCAATAATTGCCAGATTGGCAATTATAGCTTTTGTTATGTTTTTTATTAGGTATGGGAATAAGTTCTTAGCGATTGTGAATAGATGCCGCTGGCCGCTCTGCATGCACGCGTCCCCATCCGCCATTACCTGGCTTTGGAAGGTGTGTATGTGAGCTGTCAAACAGAGTATGTGACATTTGTTGGAAGCGTAAACTATTATTTGTCGAGTTTTGTAACGAGTAAAGGTCATTTGCGAGAAAATTTGAATTCTTTACACTCGTTTGAAGAAAGTGCCGCGGAATCGTATCGTTGGAAGCCCATAGCAATCATGCTCTACCAGAATCCACATGCAGATTTTGGCTGCATCGCTTTAAAAGTGGTGATTTCGATGACATACACAAAGAACGCAATGGGGCGCCGAAAAAATTTTAAATTTTGAAATTTTGGTTCTTCCGACCATCCTGAACTGTGCTCCGCCATTAAAGGGTTTTCGCCGAAGCTCTGGCTGAAACTATAAAAAGAAAACAAGGAATTGAAGGCATTACTCTATGAGGATCCTTGCCAATCACTTAAAGAACTTGCGGAAGCATTGGGAGTAGATCGATGCACTGTTGAAAAACGCGTACACGCGTTTTTACGTAACGGGGTTCCGCTTGAGTTGAAAGTAACACCGTGTCTTCACTTGGGATTTTTCATTGCAGAGATTTTTGATTGACCAATCAGAGCTCGAGTTGATGACGATATCGCCGTCAACTCGGGCTCTGATTGGTCAATCATAAAATCTCTGCGATGAAAAATCCCAAGTGAAGACACGGTGTAAGAGACATTGAGAGGCGATTGGCGACGTGCGAAAACCAAAATCAAAGACAGCAAAGGACGAGTTTTTTGTATCGAATCATTACTGAAAATTGGGTGCATTACGACAATCCTAAGCGTATTAAAGCCAAGGTCGTGCCCGGTGAACCCGGCCCTTCCACGCCAAAGCGAAATATTCATGCCGCGAAGCTAATGCTGTGCATATGGTGGGATTTGAAGGGCGTTTTGTGCTAAACCGTCAGAAACCGTCAGTGGCGTCAACTGATACGTTTGAAGCGAGTTATTGGCGAAAAACTTCCGTAATGGGTCGATAGGCATGACAAGTTGATTCTACTCCACGACAAATGCAAGGCCATTGCTCAGTTGGTCAAAACATACCTAGAAGGACTACACTGGGAGGTCCTACCCTATCCGCCATACTCCCCAGACATTGCCCCTTCTGATTACCATTTGTTTAGATCGATGTAATCAGGTCTTACTGGAATGCTGTTCCATTCATATGAAAAGGTGTAGAAATCGGTGTATGGCTGGATCAGCGCGAAAGGGGAGGCCTTCTTCACTCAAGGAATCCCTTTTTTAGGCTGATGGACTATGGTTTCCAATGGAACATAATTTGAAGCAAAAATAAAGGAGTTTTTTCACACAAAAAAAAACGGTATCAACTCATTCCCATGGCCAATAGAAGGGCTAAAGTGAAAAGGTTTTTGAGTTTTTATCTTACCTACGTATAATTTTTTGCACAAGTGGAAAAAAAAAGTTTGAAATTAAGATCATTGCTGATTTGTTCAAGCAATAGAATAGTTAGCGGTTAAATCAAGTTTTTATGATGCTCATCACAACACCTCAGCTCAGCACTAGCAATAGCTTTGGTAATAAAAATAGATTTACTCGAAGGTAAGACAAGGTCACGTCTAGGTGCGGCTGTTCTGCAATAGAGACCCGTCGAACGGACGAGTATATTGCCCCCAGCTAAAGAAGAAGAACACAAGTACATTTAGCCAACTGGCCAATTTCACACTCTACTCCCATTTTATATGCTTGAGCTCCGTGCTGACTAATTGTAAGCCAAATATAATCGTACACGTAAACTACTTGTGCACATTATCGTATACTATAAGATATCTCAATACTGTACTTTTAGAAATACTTACTCGTCAAATAAGTATTGGAATTCTAGTAAACCAACTACGGGAACTAGCATGCATAGCATGACAGGAACATTATCCATTACCACGGTGAAATTCTTTGATTGTTTATCGTTACTATTCGACCGATTCTGCTAATGTACGCAATGGCATTAGTAAGAAACTTTATAAGAATCAGATTGCTTGAAGTGTTAAATCAACGATTGCGCTTTTTTTTTATCTTGAATTATTTACTTGATTACATCAAACTAATGCTAATACTTGGTCTATTCAAGTATGATCGATTCAAGTAACGCAGCTCAATGAAGAGAGGACGTTGCCTGATGTTAAATCTTATACAGACTTTTAAGCGGTAAAACAACATTCCTCAGCTAGTTACACACGAAAAACAACTCAAGTTTCTTCAGAATTAAACTTGAAAAGTGGCTTTCAATATATGAAATTATTCTGCTGTATGTTAGTATGAACATTTCGTAAATATTTTTTTTTACATTGAATTAGGAACTTTTGCCCAAGTAAGAGCAAAATCGAAGCTCTAACCTTCTTTCAAATAAAAGCCAAATCGAAGCATTCCCTCCCTCTTTTGATGTTTTGCACATTTAACTGCACTTTGACCATTATACGCCAATCGTGGGTCAAATGACCTTATCTATTAATAGGGTTATGTGTTTATATGTATGTTTGTTCGCTTAAAACTCGAGAACCACTGAACCGATTTGTATGAAACTTTCAGGGGAGCTTATTGGCACCAAGGGTCGTATTTTAAGTCATAATTTGACCCAAGGTTCCCCGTCCCATCCCTGCTAACTCATGCACCATGAAATCATTAACAGCCACTAACAAATTGCGTTGAAATTACTGAATGAAACTTTCCGAGTTTGTTAGTATTAATGCTCCAATATTCCGTTTTCTTGAATCGATATGGTCAAAACATTCAAAAATTCGTCTATAACAAGTACAAATATAGATCGAATGGCCAATTATGAATTGAATAGCACATGGCTTTATGATACAAAATCTACGTCTCACAATTTACACTATCTCGACGAACTAGAAAACTCACAAACATTGTGATCTAGTTCCAAAAAATCAAAATTTTGGACGGCGGGCGCCGTTTTGTTTAAATCGATCAATATAAGACCCCCCGTGATGGGTGTCAAATGAAAGGTCTCAGAATAAGAGTTCCAAAGATTTATGACCGAGTTTTAAAAAATCTAAATGAAAATAATACTAATGGAATTGCTAAAGGTAGCTGGTTGGTAAATGATTAGTGCCGTAGTCCGCATTGGCGAATCCGTAGAACGTGCCAATACTTTTGTATGTTGATGTACGAGAAATACTGGGAATTAGGAAAATAACTTATTATCTAAACTCGTTTGTTTCAATTTTGTAAAGGTAGTAACGTGTTATCATTTTCTTGCAGTCGAATTGAACAAAAAAAACTCACATCGCAAAACAAAACCTTTTTCATGTTAAAATTTGTTGTGTTGGGTTCCTTGTTTTTACTTTCTTCTACGGAGTATAATAAAGTATTGTATTCATGAAAAATTTCGACCTCTTAATTTTGCCTAAAAAACATTTCCCGATCACTCCTGAGTCGATTGGAGTCATATTAAAAAAATGTCTTTCTGTCTGTCAGTCTGTCTGTCAGTCTGTCTGTCAGTCTGTCAGTCTGTGTACAAGATTTCTCAAAAACTAATAGAGCTAGCGCCATGAAATTTTATAGGCATGTTGGGTCCTGAAATGGGACGATCCTATCAACTTTTGGTGGAAATCCGTTAACCGGAAGTATCCAAAATGGCGGTTTTTCAAAAATCGCAATTTCGTTTTTCTCGATTTACTCCCAAACTACGCGTTTTTTAGTGGCCTTAAGTATGACAAAACTTGGAGAAAATAAAATTTCCCACACTTTTGTCTTTAGCTATAACTCGATATCTCCACCTGTTATCGAGATAAACCGTTATTTCCAAAAAAAACAGTTTTTTGCGATTATCTCGAAAACTAACGGGTTTTTGCTGACTGAATGTATGAAGTGAATTAATGAGAATGGCATTCTGCACAATTTTGTTTCTTACCGTTATCCGTTATCTTTTACCGTTATTGAGATATTTTCATTAATATGTAAAAAATCATATGTTTGCGAATAATTTGCAAACTAACGGTTTTTCGACAAATCAGTTAAAAGAATAATTAAAGATGTTAACATTTTCTACATTTTTGCCATTTACCGTAAATTGATATCTTTTACAGTTCTCAAGTTATCTCAAATTTTGTACGTTTTTGATATTTTTGAATAAACCAAGAATTTATTGGGAGGTCGTCTTAGGTTGACAACGCGACAGGGCTCTAGCGTAAATTGCGCAGGGTCGTATATTTTGTAGAAGAAAGTTTTGTGTTGACCACAACTGATATTTTTTTCACAATATGTCAAGTACGTAAAACTCATATTTCCTAGCCGCGCAAGTCGAATCGTCAGGCACACGATAACTGAAATGTTCAATGATACCTCAGTGGGTGTCATCGATTGAGTATTAGCGATGGATGGGGTTCTTTTCCCTAAAGTATTGTGAAAAAACAAGGAACCCATCGCCAGTCCTCAACAGCGAATTTTAAAATTGAAAATGATTTTTTGCTTTAATTTAAAGAAATCCGAAAAGGATAGGAAATTCAAAAGAAAATATTTTAATTTTTAAATATGAAAAAGCAACTCACTTTGTGCTTATTTATATTTTCCTTAAGCTTAGTGTTGCGGTTTTTCTTGTAAAAAACCAGTGCTTTTTCATTATTATTTTTATTGGTTGTTTTTTTGCCCACTACATGGGCCATTTCCTTTACCCAGCCTACTGGTTTTTTCCTATGTAATACCCTTTTGAGCCTTTTTTGAGTTATGATAGCCGAAGGTCGCAAATATGTAGTTATGTAGTTCCCAAGGCCTTTTATATATTCCATGAAAGTTTAATGAGTTAAGGGAAAAAGTTTTACGTACTTCACGAGACTTTTATTAACCGCAAAAGGTTGAGTCTCTATACATAGCTGATGTTTTATTTTGTAGATTAGACCTACTGCTTCTTGACCCTTGGCTTGTACCGTTACAGACATTCTCCAATGATAAATTTTAACCAGATGAAAGGGTAATGGACAACAAAACCTCTTCCACTAAATTCGTTTGTCGGCTCCGATGTCAGAGTAAGTAAATATAAAGGCTGTTGGTTTAAAAATCTTGTCACTCGGAGATTGTACCCTTAATTATTTATATGGTTTGAAAATCTTTTTTCGCAATTCATTTATAAATCACAAAAAATTTCAGAGGAGAGTATTGATCCTGCGTCCATTAAGTTTTGTTCTAGATACTGTCAGTGACGGATGACTAGTCACAACTCGGTCACAATAGCAAGGTGACTCACAAATTGTCACTTTTTGATATTCGGTCAAAATTTTTACAAATCACAAAAGCGTTGAGTCACAAAAAAACTCATATACTCTGTAGTTAAATGCGGTATTCCCAGAGTGCGATAAAAGAAGTTTCTCTTGCAATAAAAGAATTTTCTTGTATAAAATGTTCAGGTCTAAGAAAAACGTTGCACCTTTTTCTATAATTGGACGCGCACGTCCTCTGTTCATAATTGACATGCCAAAATATACATTACGGTACAAAATTTTGAAACTTATTTCTTATGTTGACTCCACACTCTTGACGAATACACCGAGTGTAGCTGGTGCAAAATTTTAAATTTGGAACTGGGCTCGGGACCTAAGGTCGAGTAGCTTTTATACTCTCCTAGGGGCTACGCCCCGAACTGTTTAGCGGCTTTCGGCCTCATTTTGTCCTGATAAGGGCCGTTTTCATATCTCACACGCGCCATGGCTCAATACGACCTACGCCGACCCTTTCTTTACAGCGAATGACGAATAAAATCATTGCGCAGAAGTAGTGTGATTTTTGTCAGGTCCGGTCATCAGCGAGCGATGCTGTCCCACAATCATAATAGTCATTTTAAACATGATAGTCAATTTAGACTTGATTTTCACTTAATCTTCACTTTCCCATTCACCGGTGGAGAAAATCTAACACCCTTAGAGGTATGTGAGTAGTAGATCAATTCACTAGTGAACGTTTCGTTCATCCAAGTGAATATCAATGAATCACTAGTGAATCACTTGACATTCGTTTGGTCTGCTGGGGATAGACATTTTCCTGTGCGATTTTCGACAGCTTTTTTGCGTGGAAGCCAATAAAATTACACTCCTTATGCTTGTGTTGGTAAAGTACCAAGAAAAATTCAGTTTACTGTCATCTCATTTGTTGCATTACCGACTAAAGCCCAATTCAGACTAACGATTGCGATTACGATTGAAGCTTCTCGACCAATGAGATCAAAGTCTTCAACGATAGAGACATGAAAGCTTTGATCTCATTGGTCGAGAAAGCTCAATCATAATCGCAATCGTTAGTCTAAATTGGGCTTAATACTCTTCAAGACGTGGGCGGATGGAGGCTAAAGTTACAGACGAAAGAGAGAATTTGTTTCTACGAACACGACACATTAATCCATTGAACAGAGGAGCTACGATATGAAAAATAAATGCCCCAGAAATTGTAGTGCAAATTGTTTCTCTGCCTATTTTAGTTTTCTGTGGTCTAGCCTTTCAAACATCCAAATTTCCTGAAGTGGTTCAACTTAACAACTGGAACCAAATATATATGAGGCGTTGAGAGCAAAAGTGGTGTAAAGCCACATAATCGACTTTTGGAAAGTTTTCCCCTTTTGTAAGTATTATTGACTGTAAATTTTTGTAAAAAAAAAATTGGTAGGACTTTATTACTCGATGTTAAAATGTTCTATTGTGCAACCAAACATTTTTATCTAAAAACTCACATAAAAAATATGTTCAAACATAAAAAATTTCACAATTTCATGTGGGTCAGACCACTTTTGCTCTCAACACCTCATATATCATACTAATCATACTAATATATAAAAATGAGTTGGTGTCTGTCTGTCTGTCTGTCTGTCTGTCTGTTCCTCTTTCACGCAAAAACGGTTGAACCGATTAACTTGAAATTTGGCATGAGTGTCGGTGGTAGTTCTGGTTCCAACATAGGCATACCGAAAAGTAGCGCGAGGGGTGGGGGGAGTAAGGGGAGGGGGTAAAGTGATTTCGAAACTTAGTTTTTGCGCTATGTTACTCTTTCGCGGGGAAACTACTGAACCGATTGGCCTGAAATTTGGCAGAGATGTTCGTCGGGGGTCCAGCCCCAACACGGACCCATTGAGAAGTAGCCCGAGAGGTGGTGGGAGTAAGGGGAGGGGGTAAAATAATTTCGAAACTTAGTTTTTGCGCTATGTTACTCTTTCGCGGGAAAACTACCGAACCGATTGGCCTGAAATTTGGCATAGATGTTCGTCGGGGGTCCAGCCCCAACATAGACCTATTGAAAAGTAGCCCGAGCTATGGGGGGAGTAAGGGGAGGGGGTAAAGTGAATTCGAATCTTAGTTTTTGCGCTATGTTACTCTTTCGCGGGGAAACTACTGAACCGATTGGCCTGAAATTTGGCATAGATGTTCGTCGGGGGTCCAGCCCCTACACAGACTCATTAAAAAGTAGCCTGAGGGGTGGGGGGGGAGTAAGGGGAGGGCGTAAAATGATTTCGAAACTTAGTTTTTGCGCGATGTAACTTTTTCGCGGGGAAACTACTGGACCGATTGGCCTGGAATTTGGCATAGATGTTCGTCGGGGGTGCAGCACCAACACATATCCATTAAAAAGTAGCCCGAGAGGTGGGGGAGTAAGCGGAGGGGGGTAAAATAATACCGAATGCAAGTGCTGGAATTTTTTATTAGTTTGTTAATCATTTTCCGAAGCGAAAAAACTAACGAACAGCATGCAGGCTACCTAATTTTTAACCAACTGAATTTAGTTTTCCTAAGTTTTTTTTCTGTTCACGCTTTTAGCCGGGCGACGCCGGGTCCAAATTCTAGTAATATATAGATTTTCTTTATCTCTTTCAAAGCCAATATCATCTTCATGTTGGTAGAACTTTAGTAAATCTTATGCAACTGGATTTTAATATTTTAATTACTTAGTGACAAACCTTCACGTTAAGAATCAAATTTAAAATCTCTGAGAGCAGAAAAAAATTATTGAATAAAAAAAATTAAGTTGGCAGTATGCCAAATCCTCCAAACCGCAATTTAGGACTACGAAGAAAATGTACAAAGAAATAAAATGCACTTGCCACCCACACTTAATGCCATTTCAAAACTACCAGCACAATAACACTTAGTTGTCTCGGTTTCAAGCAATTTTACAAGTATCTGAAATTTCTAAGCTGTTAAGAGCAAGAAAAATAAGGACAGTAGAATATTCTGCCTTAGGATAGAAGAAAATACAACAATGGATCGAAATAATGCAGAAGCCTACTAATTAAACAGGTGAAGCTGAAGACAGAAATAAAAAAGCTTTTTCTGACTATACATAATTATGGATAGTCGTGTATCCGAATCAAAGAAACAAATCTCCATCCATTTCGTTTCCTTCGTGGATGAATTTCTTTTGTCGCAAATGTTTGCAATCATCAGGAAAATTCCTGATTGCATTAAGAAAATTGAACTAATTAATCCAGCCCTTAAAACTGCCAATATGCTGGAGATACAAAAACGTTCCGTTAGAAAATATCAAACCTTATGCTTCGTTTCCACAGAAAAAAATTGCAGGACTTTCACTCTCGACAAATCATTTTGCAAGTGAAAACACCTAAACTTCGCCTCGCAGAGTTTTTGTACAGGAAATAAATAACTTTCGAAAGGATTGAGATCTGAAATTTTTTATAATTACATTTCTTGTAAATAGCTAGGCTAAATTCTTGAACGGACAAAATCGGACCATTCCTTGCCATTTTCTAGAAAACGGTGAGTCATATTGAAAAATTTATTAAAGTGTTTAAAATAGGATTTTACATGACTCATACATACATCCAAATCCAATCAGACCCCCTCTCCTATACAAATGGATTTTTTAACTAAACATTTTGTTTGTCATCATATAGAGTATTTGACGATTTGCCCCTGGCAATTATAGCTTTTCTTATGTATTTTGTTTCATTTGCAATAAAATTCTCGAGCCGGAGATTTCTAAAATAATTCGCACAGCCGAAATAATTCAGTTGATGAATATATACACTTATTATGCCTATGATCCATCCAATAAATAAACAATTTCTGAAATAGAGATCAGGAGGAGTTGACACTACTCTGTTTGACGAGGACTTCGTCACTCTCCTGATCCCGAAACAGCCAGGAACCTTCACGGTGCTGTGTTACCATAAGTTGTACTGGACCTAATGAAGATAGAACAGAAAAAACTTTCACGACTGATAAAGGCTAATCTAAAACAAAAAAAAAACATTCAATGATCATTGTTATTAACCACTTTGTGTTCAGCGATGCGAAATCCACGGCCAAAACGCGTGGCAAGTACTCTTAGACTTTTGGGGACACGTTCTTCACCCTATCACCTCATACCAATATTTCCCGGTTTCATTTTTTTTACATTAAAAAAAACTGTCTTACATAACGAGTTGTTACGAGATACAACTTATAATGTGACAACATTAGTCATATTTGCGTAAAATGCTCTGTCGCTATAGATAAAAATTTTAAGCATATGAGGAGCTCAGTGAGCCAAATGTGGACGACTCTGCTCTAGAATGAAGAGGACAAAAAATCGTCCGCGACGATTGCCTAATTGCTTTGACAAGAAAGGGATATAGAAGTGGTTTATTTGAGTTTTGATGTGTGGCAAAATTATGGGAAAACCATTTCAGCACAGCCAATTTTTTTTATACCGTTATAAGGATAATATATCGACTGGAGTTTATAAAACATCTCGACTGGAGCTAATCAGATTTCGCTTGAGAATTTCAGCCATTTTAGTTTTTTTTTGCATGTTACTACGATATTCCAACCGATTTCCTTGAAAATAAAAATGATTAAATCCAGTTGAAAATTAACAAACTATTTTTGAATCCAGTCGAAAGTAAATCAGGATCACATTATCGTGAGCTTTGACATTTCCTACGAAAACCACAAGCATACAAGGCCATTATCGATTTTAAACAAATGAAAGTCTGGGATTCAGCCTCCATAAAAGCACCCCTTTATCGAAACTGTTACCAATGAACCTGCACGATAAGCTAATGGTGCGCTCTCAACGACAATGGATATTTTAAACAATTTTGCTGAATAAAGGGATGATGCACCGGAAATAATGTTGTTCCCTATATGAAACTTTGCATATAAAGTGAGGAGGGGCAAGCAACAAAAAATCTCGACTGTCTACATCGACTTAATCTACATTGACCGTAGTCTATATAACTTTAAATCTCTAAATCTGTTCGTATGTCCTGTTGTACATGCACTTCCACACCCATTTTCCCCAATTTGTTTTTTTTAGCTTTTTGGGAGCTTATCGATTTTACACGTTGGCTACGCCAAAATGAAGTACCACAATTCCGGCATTTCAGTTGATTTCCCCCCCAATTAATGAAGAGATTTCTTACATTTATTTTAACTTGTTTAAAAATATTTTGAAATCAAATTAATTGTGAAAGTTATATTTACCATCATTTTGTAACTAGCTCTTCTACCGTCCAAAAGCACTACCATAACAACAAACGGATTAAAGGGTTTATTTTTCGATTGTTTCTTTAATCGAAAAATATTATTTGCTGTTTGATTAATGGCGGCGAATTTTCAATTAAATATATATGAGAATAATTATTTTTCACGTGATTCTTTTCCTTGAGCGGCTACTATATTCAACGTTTTCACGACCAATACTAATTTATCGTTCCAGATTTCTGCACTGAACTCAAGACTTGATATTGAGATCGTTTCCTCCCTTGACACATAAGGGTAGCAATAATATGTGTTTGAATCTTATTTTCAATTGTTTTTACTATATTAGGAATGCAACGATATGTTTAGTCTGTTTCGGAAGTACAATAAAGATTGGAAAAAAAAAACGATTTCCTGTTTAAGTAAAATCCTTATGTAGATTAAACCTTTGTCACTGCACAGTTCTTTTCAGGAGAAAGTATCTCTTGGTACAATCGTAGATCAAATCTAAATGCACTTTTATGGATAACCAGTTTTACAATATATTTAATGATAAAAACTCAATTTAGTACACAAATCAATTGCAAACTTCGTCTATACCATACAAGCTACACCGCTAGGGGTTTATTCGTTAATCAATTAATCACATAAATATCAAGCACGGCATGCAATCAATAAAGCATAGGCTGAATAACTCAAATATGCTTGATATATATTAATTAGGTTTGATAATAATTACTTTATATATTTAATTTCAGTTTAATTCAATGGAAACTCAAAAAAATTGCCGCAAGTACAATTTCAAGTGTAGTGTTGTGTCGAGCCACTCCCTGGACACCATCGCAAAAAAGGAAGGCCGCAATTGTATGACAGAAACAGAGAGAAACATCAGCGCCGATTTGACGCATACACTTGCATCCTCTATTTTATCCATGCACGGCGGCACATTTGAATATCTGACAAGTTAAATAGTGCTGCCAAATGACAAATAATATCAAACTGTCAAAAAATTTCGATAAAAATTAAATTTTCGAATTTAATAAAGCAGAGCCAAAGAGCTTTATGTTGGGTTTCCATTGGATTTACAGTATTAGGAAAGTGAACGAGAAGCTATATGTCTTATGAAAAAATCATCAAGTGCAAGAAGAACCACAAAAACGGCAGCAAAAGTTCACTGCAAATTTTCTGCAATGATGCTGCCTAATTTATAAGTCGATAATTTTACTATTTGACCTAAAAATTATAGTAGCAAGCAACAAAAAAATGGATGTGACTCCCATAAAACTGATAAAATAGAAGAGCTCGTTTTCTTGTGATTTTTTAAGGGCCCGCCAAAAGCACTAGCTGGGAAAAACCGCCCAGTAAGGCACAGAATACAAACTACAGTGTACTTGCACGGGTCTCTCCAGCACCAAAGACCAACAATAAAACTTTCTGACTGCAGGGAAAAGTCGGGGAAGAAAGGATTAAGCAAAAAAATAGCGAATGAAATTATTTTAAATCAAAGGGCTTAAAATCCGGAGAACGCCAGTTTCATCAATCTGGTATCACTAAGGATAAGGTACATTTGCTACCGCATATAGTTGCATTGAACTCTATAAATAGTGTGCGCAAGTTGTATTTGCCACGAAGCGAGGCGAGAGTCCGATAATCTACTTATTTCGTTTCGACAAACTCAAATTTCTCCCTTGCACTAGTTTAATAGCACTATTCGGAAGGAAAGTCCGAAGCTTTCAGGAAATCAGCTGGTTTTCCCCTTGAAAACGCCGCAGTCGCGCGCATTTATTCAACTCAGTCATATGGTAATCAAGAACAACCACGCAGCAGCGAACTATGCATCTTTCTCGTTTTTATGCCGGCGAAGGCCCGGCATTTCGCATAATCAACATGAGCACCAGAATAAAGTCTCTCGCATCGCAACTACCTCTGTGGAACCACCACACATGGCGACATCGAATGTATACCTTTTGCTCGTATCGACTTTGCCAAATCGCGAGATCATAGACCGAATCGCGTATGTATTCTCTCAACTTGCTTAAATTTCAGCCATATAGATTTCTGATTTCAGCAAAAATCCGTTTTAATTACTGCTCTATGGTTGATTTCGACAATATCGCTAATTGAACAATATTTATATAAATGTTGTAAAAGTTTTCAATCCCTACAGGATCATCTTTCAGTTTTATGACAAGTAATAATTACTGTGTCAAAGAAGAAAGGCATTTCGCAATTTTTATGAAAATCCAAATACCGAAAAAAGCAAACGATTGCGCGTGCGAGGAAATTACAGGGTGATAAAAGTTTTTTTCCCGGAAGTTGTCTGTCGTAACTTCCTTTTCTGTGAAATGAAGTTTAAAATTCCGGTTCCGTGTCTACCTCGAGTTACGGTTGAGTAAGGTGGTCTAAAGTAAAACATCCCGATTTCAAGGTGATTGTCCCGGCATCCGTCCCCAAAAGGATCTTGGGGATAGCTATTCCCAAGTAGCAAAAAAGGTCTTAAAGTGGTCGTCGCAACCATACAATCAGGATACTAAAGTCGGAGTGACCACTTTACAACTTTTTGTGCTCCTTGGGTTTTGAACACAAGCCCATTCTTGACCAATTATGGTTTTATGAAACCTACATTTTAGTTCCATTCATTACATATACTTACAGGAAGCCTTAAAACCTTTCTGGCCCTCATTTCATTTTCAGAAAATTTCCTTTAATTACTAGTATAGATGCAACAGAATATGATTTATAATGACTTCTAGACCGCAACCTCGCGATCAGAGAAATAATTTAGTGCGTTCACAGCGACAGCACTTTGTTTTATGTCTGAGCATGATGAAGTGTCTAAGCATGATGGCAGTTGTGTCTTTGATGTTTTCAATTTTGATTTTGATTCAAGGGCCGCGTTTTTTTTTTGTAGTAATTGTAAATATTTACATGTTGGTCGATTTTTCTAATCTGTAATTATGTTTGACAATGTTTATTGTCACAAAGACATAAAATTCTTATCATACAATCTATGGTCCAAATGCAGAAGTAGGAAATCAAATCCAAATGGTTTTCTTTCAGGAGAAATTGTTGTCGTTATCACAAAAAAATGTCCCAAGTTTTCATCCTCACAATCTGGCAACCCTAGTCTAGGGGGGCTCTAGTCATTCCTTGTGATGACTGTTAAAAAATTTGTGTGGACCTTCACGTGAAAACGTTTGATTTGGAAACTATCTCGGCAAATAAAAATCTTGTGATGATAAAAAGAATTATAAGGTCTGTTCGATATGAGTCCTAGACTTACTCGGAGTAAAATTTTTTACTCTTTTCTGTTCGATATGAGTCCTGGACTTACTCCGAACACATATCGAACAGAAAAGTGTAAGTCCAGGACAGTCCTGGACTTACTCTTATTTACTCTTGCTTTTAGCTGGAGTAAACTTTTGAGAGCTGATATTTGTCAGACATAACCTCTCTTTTACAGTGTTTGGAAGAAGAAATGCAACAAAAGACATCATAAATTATTTCCAATATATATTCTTGAGTAGTTTCGGATTTTATTTATTATATTTGTTATATTTTATAATCTATAATTATAAACTCATAATATAGAGTTAGTGATTTACTCTGAACTTACTCCAAGTTGTTCGATAAAAACAAATTCAGAGTAAGAAAATGCGCCATTTTGTGGAGTAAAGTAAAAATACTCGGAGTAAGTCCAGGACTTACATCGAACAGACCTATAGTGACACGATTTAGATTACCTCGGCCAAGTAATGATCCTATTCGCCAGACCCTACAGGAAACGAATAAAAATAAAAAAAAAGTGCCGGTTTCATTTACTAGATCTAGGTTCTGATAGTTTCAATTCAATTACCTACTTTTGATATTTACAGCTACAAAAGTTAATAACTTTTGATTGTCAACGAAGTGATTTGAAGTGACCAAAGGTAATGAACACTTTTTTCATCGTCAAGAGTTTACGATCAAAAAAATCTGGTAATTTGCAGCTTTATTCACACGAGGGAAAAATATGTTAAACAAATTACACTCTGCTCTTGCTTTATAACTTCAAAAACATCTCATTTATAAACACCGCGAAAAACCAAAACAGTAAATTTTTATTCCAAATATCCTTTGGCGACAAAGCAACATTTAAATTTTAATATAAGCTGTATTTCTAGCGAATGGGGCTGCCTATCGTACTGATCGTGCCGAGAAGTATAAAAGCCGAGAACTTGCCTGCACGAACGGGCGATATCTAGCTCTGCTACTACAGGGTGCTTTTTAAGAGAAGCTGGATTTCCGATAAGGATATCTGTCAAACTAACTGTTATTGTCAGTTCACGGGCATGTACAGGAGCTTTCCCCGTCCACAACTTGGAAGATTTTGCGAAAGGATCTTGGCTTAATTCAATTGGTGCAAGAATTTAAACTGTTGGATCACCGCATACGTCGTACCTTCGCTGAATGGGCTCAATACCCATTCCAAGATGGTTCGGAGTTTTATGGCAAATTTTTTTCAGCCATGAAACTCACTTTTGGCTCAACGGATACGTAAATTAGCAAAATTGCCGCATTTAAAATGAAAACAATCCGCAAGATACTCCTCAGACACAATTGCCTACAGGAAAATGTACCTTACGCTGGTGGCATGATCGAGCCTTATTTCTTTAAAAATGAAGCAGGAGCTCGCCTTACAATAAATGGTGACAGATACAGAAAACTTTACGTGACATCTATGTGGACGATATGTGGCACCATATGTGCGTGCCATACTGACACCTATATATACCACCGGTTTATTGAAATCGAGTGATTCGAGTGGAGCAGTGGTTCCCAAACTCTTTTGGCCCACGGACCCCTTTTCATAGTCAAAACTTGCCCACGGACCCCTTTTTATACCCGTATGGTGAAACCAAAGGTATACTAACTTTGCCTTACCGTTTGTAACGCCAAGATCCCGTCATCGCCCACAAAAAATGAATTACACCAGTGTGTTTAGAATGATAAAAAAAAATTGAATTTTGCATGTCCGTCCGTCTGTGCGTCCGTCTGTCTGTCTGTCCGTCTGTCCGTCCGTCTGTGGCGCGGATTGCGGGCGCACGGATTGAGCTACAGACTTGAAATTTTGCGCAGATTCGTTTTTCGTAAAATGCGAGGCTAAGTTCGTTAATGGGCAAAAATGGTGCATTAGGGGGGGGGGGGGGGGTACCCCCCATACGAACGAAACCGATTTTTGCGAATATCTCAAAAACGGTGCATCTTATCACAAAAGTCCAAGAACAAAAGTTTTTTAGGATATGATTCTACATAAAACTCCCATAACTCAAAATCCGATTGGAATAAATTTTAAAAAATCTTATTGAAAAGTTTTACTTCAAAGAGGAATTTTCATACAATTGTTCGAATTTTAATACGAATATCACCATACGGGTCTCCAATGATTGCCAGATTGGCAATTATAGCTTTTGTTATGTTCATAGTCAAAACTTGCCCACGGACCCTGGGTGAAAAACTACATAAATGTTTAATCGAAAAATTACAAATTTAACTTTGATGTCTTGAATGGTAAATGGTGACGTAAAAATAAAATATAAATTAAACATTTTGTTGAAGAAGTATTTATTGAAATTATAACTTTTGTTTTAAAATACAAAAAAAATTAGTGACTTGGATGAACCTGATGGGATGTTATGAGTGTATTTATGTTCGGCTCAATGTTTGTGAGTAGCAACCGCAAATCCCCACGAGTACTAATTTCTAGTCGGTTTCTTTTTTTTGTGATGAGGCTCATATCGGCACTGAATCTACGTTCTACCAAATAGGAAGACGGAAAAGCAATCAACAGCTTCTGTTATTTATTTTAACTTCCATATTAATAAAAATGTGTCCCATTTTTTTTATTTTTTATTAAACCTTGCGCGGACCCCCTGACGTTGTTCAGGGACCCCCAAATCAATTTTAATTTTCCACGGACCCCCTGGATGATCCCAGGGACCCCTGGGGGTCCGTAGGGACCACTTTGGGAACCACTGGAGTGGAGTGAGCACCGAGACCTTGTGATTCAAGGCCGCCCCAATAATTTCTGTGGGGGTATGTGAAATAGTTTGATGACGTTTATAAATCAGCAACGATTGACGCTTAAGAAGACAACATACGGCGAGTTACTGCGGATGTACGAGCTCTCAGATCCTCAAAACAGTGGTCAAAAATTCGACCGCTCGATCATATGCCCAAAATCATCTTTAAATGTTAAAAAAAGAATTTTATTTCAAATAAAAGCATTTTATATTTTTCTTCTAGATACAAGATCCTTATTTACCCACCTTATAATCACCCTATTTAAAACATATAAAATAGAAGCTATAGATATACATATATTTTTCAATTTGAGATACTCAGATGTGCATTGAATCCACTTCACCTTTGTTGTATGTGCAACAAAAAGAAAATTCCAATGTGATATTCGTATTTTTTCCAATATATGCTGTTAATAAATATATCCGACCACGGCCATCATGTTGTCGATTATCGACCAGAAATGAATGGAAAGAGACAACCCCTTATGCAATTCTGAGAAAGCACACGGTGAAACGGACACACATGGATATCTCATACGAATGAAACTCTCAAATCTCAATAAATACTTTCCATGCTCGCAAAAATATGCGCCGTGATACACACGCCGGCCGGTAATAAAAGTTGAGAGCGGCACACTATGTAGCCAAACAATACGAAAATAGATCGAATATTTTATAGGAGCAAATATAGAACCAGACGTGCTGCTTTTAACATCGTCTACACAAATACATAATCAACATGCCTGACGTTATTATTCTGTCAGTGAAATTTGCATTAACCGGCATTTGAACACTGGTATCTGGCATTTTTCTTGACTTGGCTGCCTACTTTTTGTACTTATTTCGTTTCTTAGCTTACATGTTTTAACAGACCTTTATAATATGTGCAGCTTTTCGATTGTGAATATGATTGTAGAAAGGCCCAATTCTGTTCACTGTAGTCGTTCATAGGTAATCTTAATAAAATGAGGCAGGTAGTGCACAAACTTACTGTGATTGCATCAGTTAAACTATATTTTATCTATGATTTTTTTCACCACGCGCGATTATCCTATGTTAGTTTTTTGAAATTTTGTTGTCAAATTAAGTCTAAACCAATGAAGAAAACCCAATCAACATCGATATGCTGATTCGAAAGTTTTGATAGCTCGTACATGTGTATGTCAATAGGACTGCAAAGGGTTGAAGGACATTTTCAGCTTCTTTGTCAAATCAGAGCGTTTTTATCTCTAGTCATTAGAGTACCGAGCGGGCTCCGACCGAGTCACATACAATCTTTGCGACGACCACAAAATGTAGATTCCAAATATATACCAAATCATCATCATCCTCATGGGCCTCCTCAATTGAGGTTCCGTAACAATTTCTTCCCTGCTTCGCACCTACAGTTTTTACATGAATTGCGAACCATGGATGAATTACAACATTTGTAAGGTTGCAACCCACCAACAACAGAGGCCGTTATAGCAATCTAGACCGATGATGCCGTTAACACCAAGCGGCAACTATCACTACTCATCTCGTAAAGCAAGTTGAGTATATTGATATACCTCGTAATTGGATACTTAATTGCGTCACCTGAATTCGAGTGTCATGGCTGGCAGTCAAAGTGTTAAAAAAATGTTTCTCCGATAGCAAATCAGAGAACAAAAATATTTACAATAGAGAAAAAACACAAAAGCCCAAGATGAATTAAGCCATGCTTTAAAATACTCACGTTTGTAAATGTCTGCGGCCTAGGTATTCCTGGTGGTCTCATACCAGTTACAGGTGGTGGAGGAGCCGGACTATAACGTGGTTGATGCATAGTAGTTACCTAAAAAATAAAAAATAATAAACGTAATTTTGTGTCATCTAAACGTTTAAAACATTTTTTTTAAAACATTACTAAAAATTTAAAAAAATAATTTTTCGGCCTCAAAAACAAGAGTAAAATACAAGCGTTGAGATTTTCTGCATATAAACTTTTAACTGGATTCTCCTGTCGAGGCCAAATCCTAACGTCAACTTTTTTTTAATGCACTTAAGAAGTTTTTTTAAACTTTTTTTATCCTTTTGAATCGTAAATATCATACGTTAGAAAATATCTCATTTTTTTTGCTTATTAGGTTAAAAAAAAAGGTTCTTATTGAGTCAAAAACCTATCAAATATGTAGATATAAATAAGAAAATACTTGACACGTATAAGAAAATATATGAATCCCTCAACTTAATAAACACGTAAACGGTAAACGTTAAATTTCTTTTTTGTTATTATGTCTTTAAGACTGTGTTTACATTGGTATTCACTTTAAGGCGGCACGTCATTCGCTCCGGCCAAGTGAGGGTAAGGGACGCAGTGGGGAGGAAACCAAAAAGAGCGAACGAAGTTTAGATTCACTTAAAATTATCGGTCGCAAACCGGTTTGAGTCTGGTTGTTGAAACCTGTGTCGTTTAGTTTTGTTGATAAAACTGGTTTAGTGAATCCAGATGAAGCGAACCGTGTGCACACGGCAGAAAAATGACGAAAGACGTGCTGCGTCAAAATGAATCCCAATGTAAACACAATCTAAGAAAACAAAGTTGTAGTCCAAGCGGTAAAGTACTTCGACTGTAATCCGAGGGTCCATGGTTCGATGTCATTCAAGTCCACTCAACATGCTTTACGGAATGAGTAGTGATAGTTGCCGCTTGGTGTTAACGACATCATCGGTCTAGATTTCTATCACGGCCTCTGCTGTTGATGGATTGCAACGTAAAAACCTTACAAATGTTGTAATTTATCCATGGTTCACAATCCATGTAAAACTGTAGGTGCGAAGCAGGGAAGAAAATTGTAACGAAACCTCAACTGAACTCCAATTCCACTTTGACATGTAGCGCCATTAGATAAAAAAATAATAAAAGTTGTTTTTATTATTATATTTTATTTTTGTTAAAGAGTACATACATTCAAAACCGATTTGGAAATGAAACTATAGTAATTATCAAGGTCACATTGTAATTTTTTTGAAGCCCTTTCAGTTAAGATCCCACACCAAGGGTACTTCGTTTGTTCGATTTGGACGAAATGGCGTCTGCCGGTCGCTATTTTGCTTTTTTTTCGAACACACATATTGCATTGTAATCGGCGTTACGTATGTGTGGAAAATTTCAAGTCAATCAGATGAGTGGAAGTGGGTTCAAATTAGATTACGAAACAATAAAACAAGTTTAACTAAATAAAAGCTTGTAATGAAAAATTTGGTGTTTACGATAATTGACAGTTGACTTATTAGGCATCTCCCAAAAAACCAGATTAAATAATCGAATTTTCGAAAATATTTCTAAATTGTGGCAACCTTTTATAATTCCAAGAACATTGTACCTACATTTTTTTTTTTTTGAGAGCAAAAAACACAGCATTTTATTTTTTGGTGTCCTATTAATAAGTCTGATTTCAAAAAAAAAATACTACAAAGCTGAATTTTTTTAATATTGGGGAAAATGTTAAATATTCTGAGAACAACTCTATCTTAATAACAAAACAGTAAATTTTTTTATCTGATTAACTGAATCTATTACGCAAGGTTTTCTGAAACGATTAGTTTTTTTTTGTGATCAAAAATGTTTACGATTTGAACTTGTTGGTCTTTAGGCAGATTAAAAACACCTGATAGATTTTGATAACACGATATGAGTCAGTCAATTTCAAGCTATTATCATTTTAAATTCGAAATCGATATAATGAATTTGGTTGATAAGAGAAATGTCAAACAACGCAAACGTCATTTCGTAACTACGAGTACAAAATAAAACATTTGCCGTTTCTCCCCTTTGTGCGGAATCAAACAACAATTTTATAGACGGTTAACAACATTAGAAATACAAAACATTCATCTCTTTCATCATTTTATTTTATGCTGTTCCAAACCATTCCAGTTCTATTGCTATTTATAACTTATTTAAAATTGACGCCAATTGAATGGATTTCTAGTTATGTAATCTCGGTCACTTAATGGGCTATTTACTGATAAAATGGAAAATATTTTGATAACGCCGTAGCTGCTAGCTAAGAATTTATTTTGTGGAAATAAATAATGTTGAATAGAATTAGGAATTTCAGTTTTTTTAGGATTCAGAATCACAAAATCCGGAAAGAAAACAATGATAAGACTATGCTCTCTTCACTGCTCGTTTGTAAATAGTTAAATTTTTGTAGATGTTTTTTTTTCAGGTAATTTTATGAAAGATAATCCTCAGAACATACCCATGAGTGTAATAAATACTAGTAAAGATCCAGTAAAGAACTTCTGCAAATAGCTATTTCTGGACTCCTTACAGGCTTTCAACTTTGGGCCCTCTTCGTCCACAAAAAAAGTCCTAGCAGAATACCCATACAGAGCTACCACGACTTACCTAGGTAAAATATTGCACCGGTTCAATAATCGCAAATATCCTAATATTACTGGGGTATTAGAATTTTAATTAACAAATTTTGTTTAAGTTGTGTTCACTTTTCTAGAACCTCCGATTACAGTTGAATCAAAGGTGAGGCCTTTATCACATGTTACTTGGATCATCTGCAAAGACGTGAAACATATCACACACATCTCCGCAATACCACGAAACGCATTTATTTTAAAATGTTTTCGGTGACGCCGCGAAATTACAATTTATTAAGGGTCTTTCAAATTTTCAAAAAAATTGGTTTTCCAAATGATTTTCTAATACAAATGATCGTAACAAAAGGTATAAAAGATGGAAGCCTGCCTTACTTTCGAAAACATATCAAAAATCAAGTCGCTCTGCAATGGAAGCCGCGCAGTTGCGTCCCATTTTTACTTTCGTCTTCTATAGAGGGGGAGGGCTGTTCCCTCTATAGAAGATGAAAGTAAATGGCGGATAAAAAATTTCTGAGTACGAAATCCATTTCAGGCCAAATTATGAGGATGTCCGTGCATCTGTCTGTCGGCATATCCGTTTTACGTATCTTAAATAACTCGAGAACGCGTTGAGCTAGCGACTTGAAATTTTTTGCAACAAAGTTTTACAAAAATCTTTGTTTTGTATCAACTTTTGGAAAAGTAACGGTAACTATAACGGGTACCTCCCGTACAATTTTTTTTTTTTAAATACCTTTTCATGAAAATTTCTCCAAACTTTTGGGAAAAATTAATATAACAAAATTTAAAGGATATAAAATTTTCTACATTTTTTGTTTTAACGGATTTTTAATATCTTTAACGGTTCTCAACGTATTTGAAAAAAACTCAGTTTCATTATTTTTTACATATTTTTTCCGAAACTAATTATTGCAGAGGGAAGTTTTGTATTGATCACAACTGATGTTTTTTTAGTTTCAAACCGATATAAAATTGTTATTGGTCAACCGATTTTAAATCCCTTAATGTCAAAAGACGTGTGAAAATTTTTTTTCTTGATACTTACCTACCCTCCCCTTCCTACTTCATAAATACACGTACTCCACTGAAAAAACAAAAATCGCAAAGATGTAATTTTTGGGCCCTGGAACTCTTAAGCCTAAACCACAATTACGCGTACATGCATGCGGCATTATTTAGTTCTGGCATCTAGTAGTTGTCACCGCGTCTAAAAGTAGAGACTGAGCCTACTCTACGCGGCACGGACATGGCAACGCGTCTGAGCAACGCGCAATTATACATTTACTCATATAAATGCGTAGTTTTTACTTTCACCGCGTGGGTGCCGCACGCACGCACGCGTAATTGTGGTTTAGGCTTTAAAGCACATTTTGACGCACTTTTATATTTTGAGGATCAGTCTTCACTTGATGTCTTAATGGCCAGCCATAAAACAATTCCCAATTTATGTCTAATCGAAACGAAGTTTGAGGGTGATTTTTGTACTCTTCCATAGGACACAAATGGATTCAGTACTCGTATTTTAAATTTACTTTGCATTTAAATAAATTTATAAATCCTAAGAAAAGTCCTTTTTTAGAAATTCTTGTTGTTTGTGACCCTACTTGTTGTTTCTAATTTCCTCTTATTGTTTCTAATTTCCTTGGCCAGCAAGAATTGTCGTCACAATATGTTCTGAAAGGCAAAAATTAACGTGGCATATTTTATAGACAGCCTATAACAGAAAATATAATTTTTATTTTATTTTTTTTTCGATATTCTAACATCTTTTATTTTATGTTAATAAAATCACAAAATTTCAAGAAATTAGGCATTATTTTGTTGAAATTTGTTAAACAAAACCAAACGTTCAAAATTTACATCGGATAATTTTTGTCTCCTAGGACTATTAATTATACTTGAAAAGGTAAACATATGCTCTACTGGAAAAGATGGTAAAGGAGTATTATATTTGTAAAACAAATTTTTGATTATAGGAAATTTTTCAAGTGATTCGAAGGATGTACCAGTGTCATTCAAAAATATTTGAAGCTCTATTTGCACTGACTGTTCCCTTCGGCTGGAAAGATTAGTCGCTAAAAAACATTATTTTTTATGATTATTCTTTATATAAGAATTAAAATTCACCTCCAGAGCTACTAGCATCTTCACCAAAATCGAAAAACAAGTGTGAAGGTCCCGGCTCTTGCTGTTGATTGCAAGTTTCTTCAAATCCGCCCAATTGAAAATCTTTACCATAACGAACCAGCAAGGCTATAAGTCTTTCATGAGAAAAATTTGGTGCTGTTTCCCTTAATCCAGCGAGGAATCTAGTTTTTATGCTTGGGCACGTAACAGCTGCCACTACTGCATCGTATGCTTCCTCTTGAATTTCAAAGTATGGCTTGAATCGAGATAGTAAGCTTTTAAGAATGTCTTCACAAATTGTTTGAAAATTGACGAGCTTTTTGGAAACAATTAATTGCTGTAGCTTAACTTTGATTGTTACAAGAGTTGGTAAAAAGTATCCAAAATACATATTTTCTTTATTTTGTAGAAAGTCTAGAGCACATACTATTGGTTCTAGCAAAATTACGTATTCCTCTAGATATTCTAATTCGCTCGACTTATACTTAGGAATCCTTAGCTCATCACAAAGTTTATTTAATTTGGCTTTATGTGAGAGAATATTTTTAATAGAATTATAAATAGAATCCAATCGGGTTACAACAGGAGTTAACAATCCAGAACTCAGAATTTCTTTAATAACTTTTGCCGACCTTGGGCAGTGGCATTTATTCCATAGAATACAACATCTGAAAAAGAAATAATTGATTAAAAAATAGTTTAAAATCAGAAAAGTCAATATTTAATACTCACCGTAGGATTGCCTTAAAATGTCTTTTGCATAAATAATTATTATTTTGCACGAGTTTAAAAAAATCTAATAAAATCAAGTTTAAAGTTTGACTGGCAGATTTAAAGTGAGGTAGAAATTTGAAACCAATTTGGTGAAATTGTATTTGATCAACTTCATCATTAGTGTTGTAATTATTTTCTTGTTCGGTGATATCATCATCATCATCGAAGACTTCATCTGAATCTAGAAATGTACTTCCTACTGATAAGATCAACAGAAAACAAACGGTTAAATAAAATATACTTTTAGTGAATGTAGTGATAAAGATTTAAAATATGAAATACCTCCATTTACACCGAATTCCTCAAAATCATTTAAGAAATTTGCTCCATTATCAGTAATAGTACACACTATATTCTTTTCGTTCAGTCCAAACTCAATATTAGTTTCCGTAATAATTTCAGCAACTTTTTCATCAGTATATGCGCTACAAGATCTTTTACATGCTAATACCGCTGATTCCCTCCTGAAGTCCTTATTTAGCCAATGGCATGTATAGCCAAAGAAATATCTGCTTCTTGCAGACCAGATATCGGCTGTAGTGCAAATATAATTAGTAGAAGATATCTTTTCATTTAAACTTCTGATATTTGTTTTAATTTCACTGACGAGAAAGTTACCAATATTTTGTTTGCTTTCAATAGCTATTCCAGTTCCTTCGAACAAATCAAGAAAAGATTTATTTTCCACAATTGAAAGTGGCGACAAAGTACTCGCAATAAAGGTAAGTAGTTTGCGATTAAAAACATGTTTATCATCATTCGATTTGCGATTAAAAGTATGTTGATCGTAATTTAGTTTACGCTTAAAAACATATTTATCGTCATTTAGTTTGCGAATAAACATATGCTGATCGTCATTATTCTCAAATTTTGGGCTCGACCCCGTCTTGTGTCTCTTATGCTCTAAGAAATGCTTTAACTTTTCCGGATGCTTAATTTTCATATGACTCAGAAAGTTGGAGCTTATTCGCAAAGAACCTTTTATTGTGGTAGTACAATTATGGCAGGCAGCAATTACCCCTGCAGAATTTCTCTGATGCTCCGTTTCTTCTATCTGGTAAAAAAAATTAATTATCGTTTGTTTTTAATAAAATAAATGTATTTACTCTTTCTATTATGTAGAAATATAGTCCACTGTTAAAAAGTATTTTGTTGCTACGGCTTAATTTCCAAACATTTGAGTCAGCAAGCGAATCTTCTGTAGTGGTATACTCTTCCAAATCTAAGATGTCCGGTTTATAATCCCGATCAGATTCACTTTCACAACTCATATTTTTGAATTATTTAAATTCAATTACTATAACCACACAATTGACTAAACGTTGATCAAACAATCGAAACTGATTGATTTCGAAGTAAATGATTTTTTCATGTCTAAAACTGGCAAGTTGTGCTATGGCAATGGCAATGCATTAAGAGTTACAGTAGTTTTCATTTCAATGCTGCTTTCATTAGGATTGTGGTTTCATTGGGCTCTCTCAAATTCAATGTTTTGTCATTGTATTTGCATTAAATTCTCTCAAAAGTTGCATTGAAATTGAACTTACACTAAGGAACATCCAATACTAATGCATTTACGAAATATATGGCCACATTCCCAGCCAACATTTTGTTCCAAATTCTGTACGAAATCGGAAGGAATATCGGACATAACTTCCGATATTGGAACCGATTTCTGATTGAAATTGTACAGACATTTGTCACGACTTCGGATCACAATTTCGTTTGTCATTTACTTTTCCTTATATAATTCGAAATTTCGAATCGATTTCGTAAAAAGGTCGATAGTTATTTATTTTATTTTTTCTCTTCGCAAAAAAAATCAGCAAAGTCGAATTTTCAGACTGTTATCAGAGTTGTCGCACATTCATCGAAACAGATGTTTGGTTTTTTGTTCTTTCACTTCAGAAAAAGTTTCGAAATATCGGATTTTCGGCATTTTTACATCGGATTTTCGACATTTCTACGGCAAATCGCACGAAATTTCCAATATTAATTTTTAGTGCCATCCCTTTTTTTGAGTAGTCGAAATAGCAAATTACATTGCAATTAATTCGTAAATCCTTCTTCCTAAGTTTTTTATATGTCAGTTGGCAACTTGATGTATCATGGATAAATAACAAAAATTTACCTGATTCACAATAATATTATCTGCGCATGTTTACAAATTTCAAGAGAACACTCACGCATACTTAACTACAGTATTTTGACAGCTATATAAACACCACTTTAGACGATTTGACAGCCACCAATGCAAAAAAAAACGAAGAACGATCTCGTAGTGCAGCTGCAAATTGCGATTTTTATGAATTTGACAGGTAAAATACTCACCGCAAACAATTCGTCTGTTTCGTGTCTTTGTCACGCAGCAAGCAAGGTTTCGTGGCTAAAAATCGGCCTGTCAAAGTAGTTCTCTTAACGAATTCGCCGCTGTCTGACCATACAGCAGGACCAGCTTTTTTAGTAATCTCCTCTCTTTGAATTGCAATTGCAATGAAGGTTTTTTGCACTTTGCAAGTCGCACCTGGCGGCTGATAGCACAATTAGTTTAAAATTTTCGTCCTTGTTGATTTTTTGTAAATGCTGAATAGCAAAAATGATTGAATTTAATATATCTCACTCTTGTATTTCAGTCGCACTTTCTCTTATTCGTTTGTTGGTGATTTTTGTAATTAATTTAAATATAAGTTAAACACACACGGAAATCTGATTGAACGACACGAACACACACGAATCGCTCAATGAAACGAAAATGCTCGATGGAAGGCACTTAATCAGTCTAATTTATCAAGCCTTTTGTTTGTTTTTCACCTTTCCCTCGGTCTCGGTGATTTCTCAAGCCAGCCCAAATTTAAGCAATTGAACTTTCGCCGATGAGGATTTTCGCAATTTGCACAACAAATCAAAACGAAATGATGTTTTTTTTCTACTGTTGCTACTTGATAGATGGATGGCTGCTACTACACCCTGATAAACCACTGCTGCCTGCCACCACGGCTAACTGCTGCTGCCAAGTTGAATGTTTTCTCTATGCGATTGTGTTGCTGCCTTTGATGTTTTCGTCCCAACAGACTGCTGCTTTTCGCTGTCACCGAAATCGTCAACTCGATTTGCGGGGTGTGTTTTGCATCTGTGGTGGTGCGTGGCGAAGAAGCGAATGATACGCTGCTGCTGCTGCTGCTGCTTTTGATATGCTGCTGGCAAGCACCAAATCGACGATAATTAATCAGCCGAAAAAAGTTCTGGACAGCCGCTACGCCGAGGGGATGAAGGCTAATTGATGGCTGGCGAAGTGTGGGGGTGCCGCTGTTCGTGGCGTTTCAAATTCCGTTCAAATCAGAATTTTCTTCCGATTGCTGATGCTGCTGCTGTGTCTTCCGCTGTGTCTTCCGCTGTTACTGCTTCCGGGACCGATTACTTTTCTCTGTTATTAACCTCTGGCTGTCGCGATTTCACTGATAACTACAATTGAAACTAAGACCTGCTTTAATTTGCCACAAACTTAATCGATACGGAAACTGATTTTCCTCCTGGATCCTCGTAAAACTAACAAAAAAAGTTACACAATTTCAAAGTCGGCGGACACGACAAGAAATAGTAGACTAGACGAAGACAACGCACACACCGTTGCGATGCATGCAATTGCGGCGAATAAATAAATCCAAGAGAAACTGCGACAGTTGTTCTACACATGCAATTATAGCCCATTCGCATACAACGCCGGTAATGCAGTGGTGTTCGCATTCAAATTCGCAGTCAAAACACCGTCTATCTCCCTCCGTGACGACGTTCTCTTTCACTCGAACGTCGGGGTGGTTTTGTTTTTCTCTCGAAAAATGTCTCGGATCTTCACCTTTAACTTCTGCTCGTGGAAATTTTTCCTTTTTGTTGACGACATATTGATACAAAATGTTGACTCACAAAGTCAGTATGCGTAGCCTTCCGTCAGAAAATCAGTTCAGCCTTTTGCTTTGCCAAAAATGGATCATGTCTTTTTTGCTGACTTGAAAATACCATTTACTAAAGTGACTTAATTTTTATACCCGTATGGTGAAACCAAAGGGTATATTAACTTTGCCTTACCGTTTGTAACGCCAAGATCCCGTCATCACACATAAAAATGAATTACACCAGTGTGTTTAGAATGATAAAAATAATTAATTTCTGCATGTCCGTCCATCTGTCTGTCTGTCTGTCCGTCCGTCTGTCTGTCTGTCCGTCCGTCCGTCTGTCTGTCTGTGGCGCGGATTGCGGGCGCACGGATTTAGCTAGAGACTTGAAATTTTGCGCAGATTCGTTTTTCGTAAAATGCGAGGCTAAGTTCGTTAATGGGCAAAAATGGACCATTAGGGGGGGTACCCCCCATACGAACGAAAACGTTTTTTGCGAATATCTCAAAAACGGTGCATCTTATCAAAAAAGTGCAAGAACAAAAGTTATTTAGATTGGAATAAATTTTAAAAAATCCTATTGAAAAGTTTGACTTCAAAGTGGAATTTGAATACAACTGTTCGCCGTTCAGTTAAACTTCGAACAATGCCATATCACCATACGGGTTTTCAATAATTGCCAGATTGGCAATTATAGCTTTTGTTATGTTTGATTATTAAAAACCAAATTATAATTTTATATTGAAATCTCTTTTATTGCAACCATAAAATCTGTATAAAAATGTTATTTGTTTGTTTAAAAAAAAGTTCAAAATCTTGTTTTAAAAAAAAATGTCAAAAAACGAATTTGAATAGATCAATATAAAAACGCCGAATTTAGAACACACAAGTTTAAGTACTTGAATACAATCCACAAAATAACAGCTAACAGCAAAATAACAGCCGAATTACCATGCCCATCTGGGAGTAACCTTTCCGAAGTTCCAGACGTTCGGATGCCCATCATGCTTAACGCCATCCAAAACTTCACTAGCCTGAGACCATTTGAATGGACCACGTGGTGATGTCCTGTTCAGCAAACAGAGAATTCTTCTGTAGTAGTGCAGCCTTGAAATTGCACAGAGCCCCAAAAAGTTCCCGGGGAAAGGTAGGAAAAATCCGTTCCGTTTCATTTCCGTAAAACCGTATCGATTGTGTATTATTTTGATCGAAGTTGAAATTTGTTAAATAAGCAATATTAAAGTAAAAATTCAGTTCAGGTTTATTTTGTAATTTAAAATATAATAAATATTATATAGTGAAAGTATAAAATATATTGAAAATTTTACAGTATTAGAACTCAGTGAAAGTATCGACAAAAAAAATATATTAAAAATAATCTAAGTAATCTTTATCCATACATTTTTTCATTATGTTTCTTGCGGCATAACTCTAAGTGCCTGAGAAAATGGCTTACGGAGAGGTTTGGTAGTCCGTAGTTACAATAAAGACACATTCTTAATGTCTTGTCATATAAACTTTGACGCTCATCGTTGTCATTTAAACGTTGACGGTCCTCACGGCCCGTTAATATTTCTCCATAACCTGTTCTTTTTATGAACTCTAGTAACGTAGCTAGAATGAAAAGTAAAAATTTTATTGTAATTATAAAATTAATAATATTGGACTTACAATGTTTATGTAACACCTTGTCAAATGAGAAGTCTTTCTCCTCTTTATGATCTTTCTTAACTCGCTTTATTAGATCTCCATGTTTGTTATTGGTATGACGCTTTTTTGCGAGGGTCTCCGAGGGTTTTTGGACTACTCACGCCTTAGTGGCTTGTCGAAGTCCTGACGAATCCGATGGTTTTTGGACTACTGGCGCCTTAGTGGCTTGTCGGAGTCCTGACAAATCCAATGGTTCTTTGTAGGCTCCCACATCAAAATCCAAATCTGCATCGAAATCGTTCTCCATTTCAATGGTTACCTGATAGGGACATCGAGACGCTAAATAAAAGGCAAAAAGGGCGAAAAGTTCATGTTAATTTACGATAAAACCTTTCATAAACGTTAAAAATACACACGTCAAACCATTTTAACTTTTTTTAAGGTAAAGTTCAGTTTAGCGCGAATGACGCAACAGATTTTTCGTGTATATGGAGGGGTAGAGAGAAGCATCCCCTATCAAAAAAGGGCAAGGGGGCGAGCGACGTCTAAAAATACCTATAGCAATATATAAAAATACCTATAGTTATAGCAATGACAGTTTGAAGGCTCAATATAAGACGGGATTTTTATACTTTTCAGATGCTTTCCAGATAAAATGCTAAAAAGGATGATCAATTATGTTTTTCGAATTTTTTATTTTTTAATGACTGTTCAGTCAAACTCAAGGGCAAACAGGACTAGTAATCGGTCATACGCAAATGTTGTGGATCGTCATTAAAACTAAACTTCGAAATATTTATTTAAATTTTTGTTATTTACAGTTATATGGGGCTCCAAAGATACTCGTTGTGTACGCAATGCAAAATCTTCCAGTGAAAAAGTGCGCCAAGTTAGTTCTTGATCCTCAAATAGTTTGACAGAAAAAAGAGTACTTATAAAAGTTGGCCTCCTTTTATAAATACTCTTTTTTTACGCAATGGTTTTAAAATTCTTTGCTAGAGTAAAATGATATTAGATTAACCGATGTAGCTCCCAAACACTGAAATTATAGTTCATAAATGAGTGTTTAATCGTTCTCAAAATCCGATAGCATATTTCGAGCTTTGACAAGTTTTTTGAATAAGAATTTGAAAATTCAAATGAAAGACATAAGGAAACCTAAATTTACCAGAGGCCGTCACATACTCTAATGATGACAAACAACATTTTATTTAAATAAAATCCATTTGTAGGAGTGGTCCGATTGGATTTTGATGTATGGAACGAAATAATTGGCACATTTATTGAATTTTAAATGAAATCGAAATGAACGTTAAATTCATGATTAGCAAATAGACAGTAAAGCGTTGTTGTTTCGAGGGGGCACTCCAAAGAGGAGACAGTAATGTTCGATATTACTTTGTGATGTAGCAAAAATGCTAATTCTGAAGGTAGTTTGCTAATTAAGTTAAACAAGGCCATAAATAGGCGTTAATAACCAAAACTTATTCGATTCGTCTTATTTTTGGCTATGTCGAGAATTAATTTATATTTTGCCATCGCCAACTAATGAAAATTAATACGATTTCGTTGTCTAACCGTCTCACAGGTACACGATACTCAAATTTTACTTTATTAGATGTAAATTAATTGATATGAAATTATATTTTTAATACGACTTTCGTTCGACAAGCGGCGGGCAGTGCCCATCAATTAAAAGAAGCAATTAAGGGAAAATTAAAAGCGAAATGTCAAAACAAACATTTCGCTTAGATACTAGCGCCACTCTGCCATGTAGCGGCGGGCGGCGATTGGTTTGGATTTTGACGCTTGGCTCTGTTTTCACACCAGTCAAAAAACTCGTGTAAATCGACAAAGGCATTCAAAAGGCGATCAGAACCGAGTGGAACCGAGTCTCGATCAGTCCATAGCGATTAAGTTATTTAATAAATAACGTTATTTAAAACATAAACGTTATTTAATAAATAAAGGTCTTTAATACATAAACGTTATTTAATAAATAAGTTAAAGTTTTTTAATAAATAAATTGCGGTTTTAGTTACTTACCATATTCCAGCTTCCGCGTCGTTTCCCGGCAACTTTCCGTCATTTTTATTTTTTTATATCCACAAATTTTTAATACTTTAATGTCCGTAAGTACTTTTGGTTTATTAAATTTATCAATGCTGATAATTTTTGTATTTTTTACATTAGATTCACTCAAATTTATTGAAAAAACAACCGGCGTCACTTTCTCCATTTTGATTTTTATTTCTAACACCAAGCGAAGATTGTATAAAACAAATATGGTGTTACTAAAAGGAATTTCTCCAGTAACTATGGCGTTTTTCCAAGGAATGTACGATACATACGGCAGCGAGCCGTTTGTGCCGAAATTTGACGACAAGAAAGTGAGCCAAGGAGTACTTTTCAGCGAAGTCGCTGATGAAGTCATAGGTGTAATGCAGTATTCCAACGATGAACTGAAATTTGTTGAAAAAATTTGTGTATTTTACATAAGTGGTATAACCTCGGATATTGATGTACCATTCCTTTTTAAAAACACCACTAAATTTGTGGCGGACGAATATTTCAACATACTTGTTGAGCTTTTAAGCTTGGCTAATCTTTTCAAAATAAATGTATGCGCGATTTTGACGGACAGTGATTGGAAATATCAGAACTGCTTCAATAAATTTAAACTGAACTCAGACGACAATTTTTTCATATTCATGGAGAAAAAAATCCACCTTTTAAAAAGTGTTGCACACTTATTTAGCAACCTAGACAGAAAATTTATATCGAATAACTGTGGCATACTTCACTTTCGAGACCCGCTAAACTGCGAAATTTTTTCGGAAATTCTAAAGCTAGGAGAATTCACGGAAAGGGACACACCAGTATTAAAAACATCTCTGTACAAAAAGACAAAAAATCACATTATTTTGGATAAAAAAAATCTCGTACGTATAAAAGTAGGGATACAGCAGCAAGAGCTCCCAAAGCAACAGCTGATGATGGCGCAAGGCGTGATAGACCCCTCGAGCAGCGCTTTTAGTTCCCCGGTCGAAAAATGGCGCCCACCGATTTTGTATTGAATTTCGCCGTATTAACGAAGCCTCCCTGCCTGACTCCCTCCCTGACGCCTCAAGTGAATCATACTCTCGAAAAATTACGAGCCGCGAAATTTATTTCCACTCTCGATCTCCGCAATGGATACTGGCAAGTTCCCTTAAGTCCGGAGAGTAAACCTTTGACCGCTTTCACGGTGCCCGATAGAGGATTGTTCCAATTTACTGTTATGCCCTTTAGCTTACACTCCGCTCCTAGCACCTTTCAAAGGCTGCTCGATCGTGTGATTGGACCATAAATGGAACCGCATGCGTTCGCTTATTAGATGACATAATAATCGTAAGCGAAACGTTCGATGAACACATGAATCACCTCCGTGAAGTTTTCCAGAGCCTAGGGGATGCTAAACTTAGGCTTAACACAGACAAGTGTGAATTCTGCCGGCCAGAGTTACGATATTTCGGACACGTGATAAATAAGGACGGGATAAATACCGACCCCGAGAAAGTTTCAGCCATTTTGAACATACCCACGCCAAAGAATGTGAAGGAAATTCGCCAATTTATTGATATGGCTTCCTGGTACAGTAGAACACGCTTAAATGCACATCGAATTTCGCAGAATTTTGTGTGCATTTATCCGTGTTTTGCATTTATACGTAGTACGGAAGCACGGATAAATGCACATTAATGTGCAATTATGCGAGTAAAAGATAAACATGCAACTTTAATATTCCTGTAATAAACATTTAAATTCAACAAGGCTACACAAAAACAAAGAACCTAATTAAGAATTCATTTTATCAAATAAAAATAACAATAATCACTTTTTTTTGTGTAATTACATTTCATTTTTGCACATGTGCATTTAAGCGTGTAAAATTTCATATAATTTATACTTTTGCGAATGTGAAAATGGTTGCATTTAAGCAAGTATTGCAATTAAGCGTGTTTCATTTATCCGTGTATATTTATATGAAAAATGCTTAAAAATCCTCCATGCACAAATTTTGCGTGCAATTACACGAGTTTTGCATTTACGCGTGTTGCATTTAAGCGCGTTCTACTGTATCGTAAATTCATTCCGAATTTTGCGAAAGTAACCACGCCTCTAACATCTTTACTTAAAAAGAGAGCAGCGTGGAAATGGGGACCCGACGAACACAATGCCTTCAATTTCCTCAAGCACAGCCTCACGTCTGCCCCCGTTTTGTTCTGCCCAGACTTCAATCACCCATTCGTCCTGCAAACAGACGCTAGCGAAGAGGGGTTAGGAGCCGTTCTAACACAGACTATCGAAGACTCGGAACGAGTAATCCTTTACGCGAGTAGGACACTGACTAAACCTGAGAAGAATTACTCTGTAACAGAGAAAGAATGCCTGGCAGTGGTCTGGGGTATTCGGAAAATGAAGCCGTACCTCGAAGGATACCACTTCTTTGTAGTGACCGATCACCAATCGTTGAAATGGCTCAACACCATCGAAAGTCCGTCTGGCCATCTCGTTCGTTGGGCAATCGAATTGCAACAATACGATTTCGACATCCACTATCGTAAAGGCGCTTTCAATAAAGTGGCTGATGCACTTTCTCGCCAGCCACAGCCTATTACACCTGAAGACTCTCGGGAGACCGAAGTATTTCTGATTCATCCCGAACAGTATAGTCCGTGGTATAAAGCCAAAATTGAAGCCGTAACGAACACCCCTGATAGTAATAAAGATTTCAGACTGTTAGACGGAGACCTGTATAAAAATATCCCCGACTCTCTAGGTTTAAAGGATCCGTCGACTTGTTGGAAGCTATGTGTTCCACAACCCATGCGGCGAGATTTCCTAGAACCATGACACTCCTTCCACTGGCCATCTCGGTATATCAAAAACCTGCTCTAGAATCTCCCGTCGTTACTACTGGCCAGGAATGTTCCGAGACATCAGTCGTTTTATACGAATGTGCCAAACGTGTCTCAAATATAAGCCACAACAACTAAAACCGTCCGTAGAAATGCATTGTACCATGCCAGACGGACTATGGGATATTGTATCTACCGACCTGATAGGCCCTTTACCGCGCAGTTCACTTGGATACCATTGGATCATTGTCTTCCAAGGTCTTCCAAGATTTCCAAATGGGTTGAACTACAGCCTCTCCGTACCGCCACTTCTACCCCCGTCTGTAAAGTTTTGAAAGAGTGTGTCATATACATACTACCTGGGCCGACAAAAAGTGTCGCCACAATTTTATACTATCGCCCCTGAAAGGGTTAACAGAGCTATGAGATATTGAGAATTCCTTAAAACCGCCATAACCTCACTTGAAATTTTACGCAGATTCGTTTTTCGTAAAATGCAAGGTTAAGTTCGTTAATAGGCAAAAATGGACCATTAGGGGGGGTCGGCGGCGGCTCGTGTATATTTGAAATGAGGAGGCAAAGTTAAAGTATGTCAAAAAATTACGGAATTATGTAGGAAGATCTATTCTTCTTAATATATAAAATACTTCGCCGAATTTATGTAGGAAGACCTTTTCTGGGGAATTACCTATTCTTCTAGAGGGGAAAAGCGAAACAGAGATAGATTGGTGTTCGTATTCTATATGTGGCTATGCTTGTTCTTAGCAAAAGCTGTATGAAAGTATTTGTACGAATCGGAGGCTAGCCTATACGAACGAAAACGTTTTTTCCGAAGATCTCAAAAACGGTGTATCTTATCAAAAAAGTGCAATAACAAAAGTTATTTAGGATATGATTCTACATAAAACTCCAGTACATCAAAATCCGATTGGAATAAATTTTAAAAAATACTATTGAAAAGTTTGACTTCAAAGTGGAATTTGGATACAACTGATCGCCGTTCAGTTAAACTTCGAACAATGCCATATCACCATACGGGTTTCCAATAATTGCCAGATTGGCAATTATAGCTTTTGTTATGTTTGATTATTAAAAACCAAATTATAATTTTATATTGAAATCTCTTTTATTGCAACCATAAAATCTGTATAAAAATGTTATTTGTTTGTTTAAAAAAAAGTTTAAAATCTTGTTTTAAAAAAAATTGTCAAAAAAACCAATTTGAATAGATCAATATAAAAACGCCGAATTTAGAACACACAAATTTAAGTACTTGAAGACAATCCACAAAATAACAGCAAGTGTGGGGACCCCGAATTACCATGCCCATCTGGGAGTAACCTTTCCGAAGTTCCAGACGTCCGGATGTCCATCGTGCTTAACGCCATCCAAAACTTCACTAGCCTGAGACCATTTGAATGGACCACGTGATGTCCTTCTCATGGCTAGAGCTCGAATGTCATTTCGTACTGGACGCCGATCCGTTATTATTTCTAAATCAACTGTCTTTTGCAAGTCTATAACTAATGATGCGGATGTAACGACATCTTTTGTGCTATTTTGAGCAGCAATTTCTGGAGTAATGATGGCCTGTTCAGCAAACAGAGGGCCAGCGATCGCATGGAATTCAGAATGACCAGTCTTAGGGACGAAGGAGAAAAGTTTAATATCAATATTTCCATAGGGAACAGACTCTTCGCCAAGTAGATCGCCCCGGAAGGCCCGTTCGCGTAGGTATTGTTCGATTTCCTCCAGACCAGTAAAGTTGTAGTCTACTTTCGCATCAAGGGTTGCCTCGTCCGAATAGCCGCTAGCCTCTCTAATCGATGAAAAATATGGCGTTCCGTTAGCATACCAAAATGCAGCAATTTCTGCCATGAGTTCGGCTGTCATATCTTCAGCGTGCAATCGTCCTGGCAATTGTTCGGCCATCCAAACCGCACCCTTCTGGGAAATGTTGCTCAATTGCTCTATAGCCACTGAACCAGTTTGTGGAGTTACATTTAGCGATGCATCTATTTTCTTCAGATCAATCATCAGCCATTGCTTGTTGCCAGTTACAGGATTTCGTGACATAATTCTAGCCCAGGTACGCAGCGATTGGGATAGACGGTTAGATGCCATAACCCTTGCTGACAGAGGCACCAACTCTGTCAAGTTGGCATCTTTCCAAAGATTGATGTTCTTGTTCTTGATCGTTACTCCAGACACCACAGAATGAACGTTTCGTCCCTTGACTGTGTAAAAATCGTCTGTGGAAGCAAGGATCCCTGGATAACCAGTAAACATTATATCCGTTCCTGGTACTGTATTTGTCTTAATATCCTGTCCAAAATGATAGCTGAATTTATATCGCTTTTGCATTCGAAGCATGGACGCATAACTACCCGCTGAGCTGTGACTAAATAGAAACCTGCTGTTATTATTTTCATCCTTTGTAACTCCCATAACCATAGATGAGCTAGGAACCAAAAAATTCCTTTCGGTGGACGGATCTTCATTTTGATGCATAATAAAGTTCTCAAAGTAGATCTTAAAGTCGTGAATGTCTGCAGCCGCATTCATAAGGAGAAAATCTTCAGATGGAATTTCCAAACCGGAACGTGATCGTTTCGCTCCTTTTTTGAAACCCAATTCCAAGCCTTCCATTTGGTAGTAGAACAAACGAATTTGATGCCAGTAATGGTCATGTTTCGCATTAGCGTTCGCCTTTTCCTTAATGTAGTGAGCGTTGGCAACAAGTGTGTCACGAAGCCATGTGCAAAAGTTTTGAGAATCATCATCTCGGTCGCATGCTGATCCAATTGTGCTGAAAATGTTAAAAGAAAAATAACATGAAATTAGTTGGGTGTATCAATATTTCAAAGTCTAAATCAATAAAAAGTTGTATCAGTGCCTGACAGCAATTTTTGCTTTAAATGCAGGATGTTAAAACTATAAATTTATGGTCAGCTTAACTGATACAACAAACAGTATTGTACACAAGATTATAAAACAAATGTTTGTTAGACAAATCTGATGTCTTGAAACCTATAACTATATCAATAACTTACTTTGACCACTGATCGTAGATGTTCTTCCAGGTTAATGCGCCTTCCAAAATTCCAGCTGCAAAAGCCTGCACCCAATCTGGGTAATTTCTCTGCGTCTCTACTTCTAGCTGCGACCAACTAAGAAATAAATATAAAATCTAATTAATTCACAAACATTTAAAAAAAATAATGCCTACTAACCCATTTTCATGTGTGGAATCCTTGAAACATGTTCTCGCTACTCCCTTTGGAATGTCTTCGAGGTCATTTCTCTGTTTCCAATACTCGACTTGAAAACCGGTCTTCTCGGTATAGAAAACCGTAGCACAAAAAGTACCATCAAATTGTGGTCTCTCCATTTCGGCAATAAACAAGGATCCAATAGCCAGTATGCCAGCACCTACTAAAATGTAGGTACTTATCCGAGTTTTAACCCACGAGGCTCCAACAACTTTAAGCATTTTTCCAGCCGTTTTTGTAGTTTTTCAAGAAAAGCGAAAGATAAAAAAATTTCTCTTGTATTGGCTGTAAGTCGTTTCCTCTTTTTTTTTATTAAGATTCTTTGTTGATTACGTTGTTTTAAATAAATTCGCTAAGTTAACAATTAGTTTAAAAAATTGGTTCGCTAAAAATTCACTAAGATTTGTCTGTTTTTGGACGGGAACTGTCGCTTATAATGAATGACAAATTCTAATTATGGTCCAGATGAGGTCGTGTAATTAAGGTCGGCCAATACCTCATAGGAGTGTCGCTGGCAGCGATAGTGTCCAGAAGAGATTTCAGTATAAAAAATTCCTGCAATTGCTGATCGTTGAACGCCAACAGCAGACGACGCCACTTTTGCTGTCAAAACGACCATAGAGGTCATCGGAGATGGTTACTTTTATTTAACGTGTATATCGATGCAATGATGAATAAATCGATATTGCCAAAAATAAATTATATTATTGACTGTATTTATTACAAAAATCTATTGTCAATGAGCCCTCAAATTGATTTTTCAATTCTTCAATATTTGATCAAATTCTTAAGGTGGTAACTTCTGTCTTCCCTGAAAAGAAAAAAAATTAACAATTTAAGTATCTTATTTTACATTAAAAGTCGAAGGCCGTTATTTTGATTACTTCCAGCTAACAGATTACCACCAAAAGTTGATAGGATTTTCCTATTCCAGGACCAAATATGCCTGTAAAATTTCATGGCTCTAGCTCTAGCAGTTTTTGAGAAATCTTGAACACAGACTGACAGACAGAAGAACATTTTTGTAATAATGGTCCAACTCAGTAGTGCTCGGCAAATGTTTTTCAGGCAAAATTAAGAGGTAAAAATTTTTCATGAATACAATATTTTATTATAATTCATATAAAAAGTAAATATGTTTTCATGATGGTAGATTGAATTCGTTCGTTTGTTTTAGAGCAAAGCTTTAGGATGTATTGTGATAAAAGAATCAAATTTTTTACGTAAGTCACATTTTTGAGAATTAATTGATTATTCCATATACGATTTTTTTTTTATCTCAGAAAAATTATTAAAATGAATTCTCGTCTTAATTCTATTCTAATAAAAATACAATTTCCCACATTTCCAAAGTAAATTTTACTAAAGATATTATCTACCATAGACGTCATTTCCAGACTTCAATAAAAGCAAGTTCTCATTAGACGTCTAATTACAAATTCTAAATTATAAACAAATCAAAGTGATTAAATCTGTTGGTATAATTAAGGTTAAAAATCTTTTCGTTTTTCTAATTGATTCCATTTTGCATTCCAATTTCCCGTTTTTGTATTTTTGTTTAATTAAGAGCCATTTATTACTGACGTTATTATTTTACTCGTATCCCTCGATAACAAATTTCATTTTGTTTATCTGTTAAATTGTAATATGTGACGTAATTTGGGATATTTGAAATTCCTTCTTGAACATGCTTTTTAAATTGTAAATAAATAATTTAATTAAAGCGACATCCTTATATAATATGAGCCGGTCCATATCAAGTAGACGGGTAAAAAAATCGTCTTGCATTTTTTTTAAATTTGCGTTCCTTAAAAAAACCTCAAAGCTTGTAAAAAATGCGACATTTTAGATTTTTATTTGCTACAGAGCCCAATAACCCTGTAAAATTTAATGGCTCCTCCATTAGTATTTGAAAAATATTGTACACAAGCTAACAGATTGACAGACAGAAAGATATTTTTAAAATAAGGCTTTAATTGACTCGGGACTACTCGAGAAATGTCTTTAAGACAAAATTAAGAGGTGGAAATTTTTCATGAGTACAATGAAAAATTCGTATAATAAAGTAGAAAGGATATCTTTGTCTTTGTTCTTCGGTATGCAACAAAAACTACGCCGCAGGTGAATTTTATCCAAAAAAAATCAGGGGGGAGGCATCAGAGAAGAATTTTTTTTAAGAACAAATTATTTGCGCACTAAGAATAAATAATACTATTATTATTAATCCTTCCATAGTTTGGAATTTTTTATGTCCGTTTTTGAGGAGGTTCCATCTATTTATAATCTCTACCCTTACACTTTGCCACTGAAAAAAATACGAAATTATTAAAAAAAACATAAGAAAAGCTACAATTGCCAAAGGCCAATCGTCAAATTCTCTATATGAGGACAGGCAAAAAAAATTTCAAAAAAAAGTCTATTTGTGTGAGAGAGGGGGAAAGGTGTCCGTTTGGGTTTTGATATATAGTGCGGCAATGTAAAATCACATTCTTAGCACATTTGATCTTTATGCATTTATCGATACAACTCACCGTTTTCGAGAACATCGCAAAAATATGTTTCGTATGGCGGGAAAGGGAAGGAACGGTCCAATTTTGACCATTTAAGAACTTAGCTATATACGAGAAATCCATCTGTACAAAATTTCAAGTCTCCAGCTCAATTCTTTCCAAAGTTATGGTATTCAGACATACGGACAGATCTTTTGTCATCCCAACACCCTGGTGTCGTTAATTTTTATGTCCGACGATTGGTTCGATGCGTTCAAGCGTTATACTAACAGCCGTATTCTGGCGTTGTGACACTTAAGTCACAAGTCACAAGTCCATAGAATTTGAGGCTCTTGTGACCGAGTTGTGACTAGTGACCGTAGCTAGAATAAGGCTGTAAATCTATACTTCTATATGACTCTGTATAAAAATGCGGCGCAGACAAATGGAATTAACCGAAACTTATAGTTTTTGTTTGCATATTTTAATTAAGTCTGATGATAGAAAATAACATTTCGACGATTTTGCCCCTCCCCCCCCCCCCCTCCCCATTCATCGACACGGTGATAGTCGGAAGCTGGTCTTTTTAATGTATCTATCCGGTGAAAATAAAAAACACTTTTAGTCACCAAAATCGTTTTGAAAAAAAAAGTTGCCACCAAACCTGTTGTAAAAGTATTTCAAAATTTCAGAAAATGGGGCGAAATTTTTATGTTTTTTAAAATATATTATTTTTTTGATCGTATAAAATGAACATTACTTTTACGTCATAGGTAAAACTTACTCATAATACAAGAATTAATTAATTTCTGGCATGAACACTTTTTCCTTAAATGCTCTAACACAAATCGAATAATTCTAATCAAAAACACTGCACAAACAAAATTGTTTACTATCTCTTAAATATATACTTAAATATATCCCAAAATATCCCGAATGTGTACAAATAAAATTAAGTGTTGTAGATCACAGTTGCTGTTAATAAGGTTCTAATAAGCACTTTATCAAAATTCTGATCGTGTTAAAAATTTCGCTAATGTCACTAATCGCATCATTATGTCAAAACGATCGAGGAAATCAAGCACAAAAGTATTTTTCACATGATATCCCGTCGGAATTACCCTCTATTATTAAGAACGTGTTAACTTGGCAAGATCATGAGAAGAACTAAACCTCATGACCACAATATGATCACAATATCGATCGTTCGAAAAATCCGAAGTAAATATTTTGGCTCGATCCCAGATCAGATCTTCGATTCAAGCGCAAATGTACCTGAAACCACCTCACCTCTGTAATTAATTTAATTTTTTTCGATTTCTTTATATAGGCGTATGGAAGGGATTTTTTTTATCAAAAATAATATTAAAAATTCCTATGCTTGAGGAAAAAATCAAATATGGAAGGATATTTTGATTATCGTTTACTATAACAGTTTTTAGGGATTAAAACATAACGAAATCTATAATTGCCAATCTGGCAATTATTGAAAACCCGTATGGTGATTTAAGTAAACGGCCAACCGTTGTATCAAAATTCCAGTTTGAAGTCAAACTTTCTAATTAGATTTTTTTTTAATTATTCCAATCGGATTTTTATGTATGGGAGTTTTATGTAGAATAATATCCTAAATAACTTAGCCTTGCATTTTACGAAAAACGAAACTGCGCAAAATTTCAAGTCTCTAGCTCAATGAGTGCATACGCAATCCGCGCCACAGACGGACAGACGGACGGACGGACATGCTAATTTCAACTTTCTTTATCATACTAAACACACTGGTGTAATTTATTTTTTTGTGTGATGACGGGATCTTGGCGTTACAAACGGTAAGGTAAATTTAATATACCCTTTGGTTTCACCATAAGGGTATAAAAACACGATTTTAATTATTTCGCCCAGTTAAGCAATTAGCAACTGTCCATCTATTACTATTGGCCGCATTCTAGAGTTTTTCTTAACACTTCAAAGATCTTAAAGACATATAAAAAATTCCTAGCAAATTTTTAACTTTAATCAATCACTGCTTATCATTCAGTATGGTGATTGGTTTACTTCATCTTTAGAGAGGAGGAAGTTTTTTTTTAAATTGACATACATTGGAATATTTGGGAAAAATCATTCACGAGCTTAGCTATAAAATTATGGAATAAACATCTCAAAGAAATTACAAAAAATTCCACGTTTTACTACGCCAAATGTAATGCGGAAAAACTAAACTTCAAGAAGTATTTTATGCGATTTTTATGTAAGTTTCCGTTGAATAAATGTTTATTGCCGAGTTCAATACAGTTTAAGATAGCCAAAATGCGATTTTCTATATTTGGAATTTCTATTTTTAGAAAATTTGAATTGTGATGCTAAGTAATTGGTAATTTCAATTGAACGGCATTTTAAGTTATCGTTTTCAAAAATCACTTCCGTAGGATTTCTTGGAATTGCGCTCGCACTTGAAAATTTGAAATTGGCGGCGACTGACTGCCGACTAATGAAATTCCTAAAGTTAACTATGATCATATAGAGAAACTATTACTATTGATTATTCTGAATTGTACAGCAAATATTTATTATTTCCAAAAATGTGTTTTTATTTTAAATGAGTGTTTCATATTTGATTTTCCAATTTAAACGAATTTCAAGGCAAGCGTATTTCTTAGTAAACAATAATTAATACGTTTTTCCTACTATTAAAATATACAATTGCCAAAAACTTTCCTGTTTTCCTGGAATCAAATTTTGTTTATAAATCTAGAACGCGCATAAATTTTCATAAATATACAACTACAATTAAATTCTAATGAAAAGGAACGTCCATGTTTATACTGCAAGGACATAATATTTGACGTGTGGTTATGCTTTTAGATAAAGTAGCTGTCTATCAGCTTTGGTTTTTCAGATATGCATGGCGGTCTTTTAAATTTCGCTCACACATTTATGGAATTTCTGGATCATAGTCACCTAATGTCGGACGGCCCCTAGACTATATTAGTAAATATATGATGTGAACAGCACATGACTTTGTTATACAAAATCTACGCTCGCGCACAATTTATACAATAACCCCACAAATAAAATATTAGTTTGTATAAAAATATAATTTTTTTTAAAAGTATCTCCATACCTGTAAAACATATCGATTTATAGCAAAAGGCAAAAATGTAGGGAACTTTAATATTTTGAATTCTTTGTTTAATCATTTTTGCGAAAAATCATTAGTTTGCAAGCAATTCTCAAAAATCTAATTGTTCACCCTTTAATGAAAATGTCTCAATAACGGAAAAAGATAACGACTAACGTCGCTAAAAGACAAAATTATGGAAAACGACACTCTCATTAACACGTTCACTGCCAAATCGGTTTTGTTGTGTGTAAAAACTACGAGTATACTTGTAACCGGCAGTGAACGTGTTAATCAATTTTATACCTGGAGCTGCAACCAGCAAATAATCGTTTTTTTTTTTCGAGATAATCGCTAAAAACTGATTTTTTTTAAATAACGGTATATCTCGATAACGTCTTAAGATACTCAGTTCTAGTAAAATACAAAAATGTAGCAAGTTTTATTGTCTCCAACTTTTGATAAAATCCGAACGCTCCGAACCAAAAAGCCCACTTTATCTGTATATAAATATAAAAAATGTTTGTCATGACTGCTCCACGTCCAGCCCCAACTCCTGGAGCTAAAAGCTTGAAATTTTACAGTATGTTCCTTCCATAATGTAGACGCTCGTCAAGGTGGGGTTAAGAGTGTTAATAAGGGTTGGGGGTACCAAGGGTGTTAATCTTGATTTTTGCCATGAAGCCTGCTGACAGTAAAAAATCCATGTAGTTTTGATAACTATACGAAAAACGCTAGTGTCTGGCACTAGGTGGTAGTTTTTATTGTTGTGAAATTATCGACCAATTTTCGAAGAAGACTTTTAATAAAAAAGATGTACATACTCTTTTTTCCTAACTCAATTATGCCTTTAATTATTTTTATTTAATTATATATATAATACATTTAATTATACTTTACAGAACACCCAGTGCAGAAAAATTTAAGTATAGTTCGACATATGAAAGTATAGGTACAAGACTATCGTATCTCTTTTGAACTGTCAAAATTCTGATGTTTTTGTAAGTGCTATAAAATATTAATATTGGAAAGAATTTTAGTTATTTTTTGCAGATTTTAGAAGAAAATTGTTCAATCTGCAATTGTATACATCTCAAAAAAGTTGACAAGTTTTATTTTTTACGGAATTAAAAATTCAATAATGTAAAATATCGTAAATCAAGTTACGATAGTCTTGCACGGAGGCGTCGATTTTATTTGGTAAAAACCCTTATTATCCACCGCTAGGAAATTCTGCCTACTTTGTATTCAAAAACTAAAGCTGACCCAGCCAAACCACTACCAGATCAGAATCAGCGACACTAAATTACCAAAAAAAAACTTCAATATTGGATACACCAAAATGAGTGTCGACCTCTATTATTCATCTCTTGAACCCATCAATTACAATGTTTTACTTATTAACATAGTAAAAAGCTTACCTTGTATCCCGGGCTCAGGAAAAGATGTTTAACAAGTCAACCCATTGATAAACTGCAAAGAAAATATTATTATGACAATTGTTAAAACATTTTACAATAATTGAGAAAAAAGAAAATAATTATTGAAAAATTCCAAATAAAAATAAAATGGCGTTTAAAATTTTAATTTTACAAAAATAATTACACACATTTTCTATACATGATTTTTCATGATTTTATCACATTTTCTCTCAGGAAAACTAAATAAATATAAGTATTTTATGAATTCAAATCAAAAGTGATTCCCTACATCGTATTTGGTTTTATATTACATTGACATGAACTGTAATGACACCTGCAAATTATACTTCTTCCATTCACTCCATTCCGTTAAACCAATTTAGATTTGTAGAATAAGACAAGGAAGCAAAGCGATTGTTTGAAACAAGAAGTCGTGATCTTATTTTCTTAAAGAAACTCCAGACGATAAAATATTAAAGTCGAGACAAATTCAGATAAGCAGTATATGATAAATCGTACAAGGTGTGTATAGTCTAGTAATACAATAACCTTTCATAATTTGTAAACAAAAAAAAAATATTTGTTTTATGAGGAGAAACGGGATCTGTTTAGTCTGAAATGGCTAAAAAGTGGCACGAGCGTAAAGCGGTTCTCAATTACAACTAGAAATGTTTGGATTCAGAAAGATTATCTCAATTGATCCATTCATTTTATATAACAACTAAACTAAAAATGTTTCGAAGGCGGTATAGAAAAGCATAAAACTTTTGTAAACATTATAATAATATTTATGCCATTTACATGAAGAAACTCCAATTTCAAATGTTTTATACAAAAAGTGTTTTACACAAAAATCGCAATCAATTCGTTCAGAACAGATGTTCAATCAGTGGGCGAATAATAACAAATTAATTGACCAAAAAATATTTGTGAAACTTACATTTTACACTGAGAGAAATGCAGTAAAGGTTTTAATCCTGCTGCAGGCCTATTTTAGCTAGTACCGGCCAAGTTGCCTTACATTAGATGTCTATTTACCTACAGGTGGCATGTGTCAACTTGTGGCAAGTGAAGTTAACCTGCGATGTTAGAACACGTTTGACAGAGGCAGGAAATGCGACGATGTTATGGTTTAACCACAGTGAAGGCAACAAGCGGCAGCGGCGACGGCGGGCGGCATGGCGCCGCCACACATACCGCCGAGCCAGCTACAATGATAGCGGCACCGTCGGCATATGCTTCTGTCAAAATTGAAACATCAAAACTTATTTAATTCGTCCGCTACTTCGCTCCATTTATTTTCCTTGATGTCTATCCTTTTATATTGAGGATGGGCCAAATCGTAGAGCATTGGATTTCCTTTCACGAACTCGATTAATTTTTTCTCCGTTGTCGGCATCCTGCGAAATCAAAACGTCAAAAAAACTGCATAGAATGTGGCGCCGAATGTGGTGGTTTTCATAAAACATTTTGGGCGGCGGCGGCAAGTTTGACTTGGATTCAAACTCGGCGGCGACGGAAACAGTGCGCTGCCGTTGCCGCTGTATTGTAGCAGCTCTCGTTGCGCTACATTAGTGCAAAAAAAATGCCGCCCGCCGCTGCCGCTTGCCGCCTTAACTGTGGTTAACCCATAAGACATTGTAAATTTTAGCATCCCTACAAGAGATGTACAATTTCTCAGGACAGGTGAGCAATTGTACACAAGGCAAACTAAAAAAAATTTACAAAAAAATAACCTGCCACAGGTAAACAAAAAAATATGTTTACACGTAGCACAAGTATGTGTAAAGTATTAGAAATTGCGCGTTGGTTTCGAAAACACTTACTGCAAAAACTTGCTCAAAATAATAATCCAATTCCTATCAATGCCAAAAGACATATTTATAATAGGAATTATAAAAATCGATCAATTAGATCAAGGACAACATATTTTGAATCCAAAAAGATTTTGAAAAAATACAGTTACTTTCGTTTTTGTTTTAATACGCAAAAAACTAGTGTTTCTTTAAACCTCTTAAAATCCCGTTTTTCTTCATTTGCTCCCTCCGGATTTCACATTCAACAAAAAAATTGAATTCGATGGGATGGAAATGGGTTTTTCATGGAATTTTCCTTAACTGTGGGAAATTGTTTTTCACCTTTTTTTTGAAAATCATGGACAATTTTATTGTTCATGTATTTACGACCAACCGTTTTCGAGATACAAATTTTTCAAAAAACTGAGTTTTGAAAAAGTAGGAATAACTATTTACAGCTTTCCAAGAAAACTTGCGGTCTAGAATTTTTTATTTTTTTTTTATATTTTTTATATACGTCAACTCCAAAATTTGAGGCAAATCTGAAACAGGTGGGTTTCTCCTTTAGTAGAAAAAAAATCCCAAATACCCTAACATAAGATAAAATGGAATAGTCAACCAACGTTTAATATTGCAAAATTCATTACCTACTTAAATAGAACAAAATTCTGCGTTTTTATTTCTTAAAGAAATAGATTAGGTCTTCTATTTGTTGTTCAACGTTAAATGGAAATGCAAAGGCAACAAAGAAATTGGAAGTCTTAAAGAATATACAAGAACGTAATTGTGAGAATGAATTCTCATTTGTTATTGTTTAATTAACCTCCGAATAAGACTCTTCAGAAATATATTGTTTAGATGACCAACATTTTCATGCCATTCATGAACGAATAGGAAAAGAACAATTAATTCAAATAATGGAATTAGGCTCCGTTTACATCTGACAATTTATTCTGTGAATCACTCCAACCAATAGTTAAACAATTCTCAACATTTTTGGAAATCACTCCAAATATTTTTAGGACAGATTCCATTTTTGTATAAATATTCCCTATTTCTGATGGGGCCCCATCCAAACAAATTGGTACCAGTACCAAGCAAATTCGGTAATTATTCCTATCAAGGTAAGGATGTATTCAAAAAAATTGAGATTGGTCCCACCATACAATAGGAAAAATGGGAATTATTTCCATTCTGCGATGTGAATAATTATTTTTGTTATTTTTTTTTTCATTATGTGTGAGTGTTTTCACATCCGAAAAATTCCTCCTAGAGGGGGTCATATGTAAAAGGGTTAGACAGGAAAACTTCCCAGAAAATTGAGCAATCATTCCGATTTTTTTTTTGTTTTCCTATACATTGTCGCATATGTTTAGGGTGACCGTTTTTGCTGGAATAAAAAGAGGACGCGTTAGAAGGCGAGGATGGGGAAAGGGGGGATCAGACAGGGTTCACTGTGCAGAATTATGCGAACACCTTGAGTGATTCAAAACAGATTTAGCTATTTTATTCATTTTTATTACAACAAACAAAAATAAACGAGAGTTTGAGAAAAATCTCGCTAGAGACGTGTAAACACCTTTACCATAAAGTTCTACACAACTTAGAGATTGTTTTTGAGTAGAGCTCTCGCGTATTTTCTCTAACGTGTGCACAAGACTTAAAGAAATTTAAGAGAAATATTTTCTTAAAAAGCAATTATAGTTTTTTAAATTATTTTTTATTATTTTCACCTTTTGTCCTCTTTTTGAAGAGCTTGATCAAAAAGAGGAGGTAAACTGAAAATATTAAAAAAAAAAGATGACGGACGCTTTTTATGGTCTCAAAAAGAGGACAAAAGAGGACGTTATATATGTTTACCCTATATATGTTTCAAATATTTTGGCAATGAGATCTGAAAATATAGGAGAGATCTCCGAAATTTGGCGTTCTATAAAATATCCAAACACGATTTTGCTCCGTGCATAAAAAAAACGAATCTTTAATCTACGAAATTACAAAGTTCTTCGATAGTAAATATTGATTTAAAAAGATCAAAAGTTATAAAGCCGTAAATTTACCAAGAATTAATTTTTTTTTATCTCAAAAATCTGTAAAGATGAATTCATTAAATAATTAAAGCGCTCTTCAACATATGTAGGCTTCTTATCAAAATAAATAATTTCTTGACCTTCGGTCCCCATGCCCATTTCTTACAATCAAGAATTGAACACATGCTTCTTAAAGTTTATTGGCGAAATCGAAAAGCGAATTTATAAACTGATCACCGTGCCACTCAAAATTGATTGATATCAATCAAAAGCCAACATGAAACACTTGGGGTACAAAATTAAACCTCAGCCATGTTAATTCGCAATAAAAGCAACAGCTAAAATATCGAGGATTTACGGCATTTTCGCGATAAAAGTGAAAATTTTATTGCCAACAGCCAGCCAACAAATGGAAAACCACTCAGGCGGTACAATAAAAATTCAGGGAAAATACATATTTTTACAGCAAAATCACATGGCAATGAACGATTTTCTTTTTAAAAAAAAAGATGTAGGTACAAATACAATGGCAACTTTTGAAGATGACACACACAACGCATTTTAAAAAGAAACGTATTATTTAAAGTACAATAAATTGCACCGTAAGTGCTAACGTACCAATAGATTTTAGATTGTAAATTTAAATAAAACTGCGGAAAATTTGCAAAAGGCTTTTAATACCAATACTAACCGTATTGTTGTTGGTAGAATTGTACACGCCGGCGCGAACAACTTAAATGTATTCTCACGACTGATTGCTATGAATAAAGCTAGCAAGCAAACGCGTTTTCAATTTTTTTTTTGTCGCCTGAGTCCGATGGTGGGGATCGACAGACATATGTGTGTACAAAATATAATATCCATAGCGGAAAAGAATTACATATCATAAAGCTGCACAACAATTATAAGACTGATACTCAAGAATTTTGCTAAACTTTTTAGATGTTTTTTTTTATGCCACGCGAATCACACACCACCACCACGCACGCTCGATTCGCAAGCAAACACATCGAAAACGCATGATCGTTTTGAAAATAATCGTCTGATTAGTATCTGACAAGGCGGTGGTTTAGTAAAATTTTATATTTTTTGGAAAGAAAATTTCTAGACTTAAACTGGGGCCGAGAAAATAACTATTTCTGATTTAAATTGAGGCCGACAAAATAATACTTTTTTCCAAACATTTTCCATTTGTAAGTGGGAGGGTAGAGTGACCCAATTGGATTTTATTGTATGAAAGCGTTATGTAAAATCATCTCAACACATTTTGCATTTATAAATTTTTCAATACAAAACACCGTTTTCGAGAAATCGCAAAAAACTATTCAATTCCTGAATAATGAAATTATATTTTAAACTAGCTTATGGACCCGTTGCACCATTAACGGGTTGATGTTAAAATAATAAGATATTTTAAAGCTAAACTAACCACATCGCGATCCTTATGGTTCAACCACAATGAAGGCGGCAAGCGGCAGCGGCGGGCGGCATTTTTTTGCACAAATGTAGCGCAACGAGAGCTGCTACAATACAGCGGCAACGGCAGCGCACTTTTTCCGTCGCCGCCGAGTTTGAAGCCGCCGCCCAAAATGTTTTATGAAAACCACCACATTCGGCACCACATTCTATGCAGATTTTTGACGTTTTGATGTCACAAGATGCCGACAACGGAGGAAAAATTAAAAGAGGTCATAAAAGGAAATCCTATGCTCTACGATTTGGCCCATCCTCAATATAAAAGGACAGACATAAAGGAAAATAAATGGACCAAAGTAGCGGACGAATTAAATAAGTTTTGACGTTTCAATTTTGACAGAAGCATATGTCGACGGTGCCGCTGACGCTTGCCGCCTTCATTGTTGTGGAACATTTACGTCCCACCCAGTCCCGTCACATAATGTTTTCTAGAAAATAGCTTGTGAATTTGTAACTCTTTAACACCCACTCCTATTGGAATATGATGTACGAAAGAATTATGTAATGTCATATTTTTAAAACCTTTTTTCTTAAATTTTTTTTTCGATAGTACCGTTTTCGAGAAAACCGTACATCTTCGAAGGAGGGAAAAATGAATCGTCCAATTGAATTCTGTTGTATGAAAGAGTTATGTATTTAGTGTTTAACCATTGAACCATTTCTGATTCATGGTTTATACTCGACCTTTTAGCATTGAATCCTATTGGAATTTCTCGGCCTATAAGGTCTGCAAAAAACAACAAAATTATAGTATTTTTGCGGATGTTTTCACATCCAAATTTCCCCCCAACAGGTCAGGCATGTCTGCCCTGAAAACCCATCAGGAGCCTGTTTCTGGTATGGAAAGCTGACTCACCGTCATCAGAGCCTGCTTTGCCAGCTTCCACGCAGGCTTACAGGATTTTGGTGGAGTAAAACTCGATTTGAATATTTATACTCCAATGCCACCGAAGCCACCTGGCACAAGGTTGTGGCGAACTGCGCGGTTTCACGGTTAAGTTTTAAATACAAAAATTTCGAACTCCGCGGTAAAAATTTCGGAGCTGCGCGGTTTTTTTATAATTTTCGTTTAAAAAAACATGTTTCTAACCCCAAAATTTCATACAAAGTAGGGTTTACAGTGCGCGGTTTCGGTTTGCGCGCTCTTTTTGTGGAACGTATCTACCGCGCAGTTGGAGGGATTACTGTATATAGCCAATATTACAATCAGATATATCAGTTACCGAGTTTCATAAAACACCGTGCTGCCATTTTCGCGCTTTGCGGGCAGAAACAGACAAACAGAGAAAAATTGGCCTAGACCCCTTTTTTGGGCAACACTCATCTTGATCGGCGTAAAAACAAAATAATGGGCAAAAATTTTAACTGAACAGAAAATAGGAAATTAGATGGTGACTAAAATTTGAACTGAAGAATCGTTTTTTAAAAAGCAATCTTTAACCACATTTTGGGTGTTTTCAAAACGCATGTGTATATCGGACTAAAATTGCTATTCCAACTTATTTGTAGGCTTTTCCATATAAATCAATAGGGGTATTCACGGTTGCTATTAAAATAGCTGCTATCGTCGTAAAATAGTATTATTGGTTAAGGTTTTGTTTCAAACCGTGAAAGCAGTTTTTCGCGGCAAAAGTTCTAGGCAACAACAAAAATATTTCATTAAGTGAAGCTTGAAATATTTCTATCATTTCTAAGTTCCCATGACAGGTTACGTTCTTTTCAAAATTTAGACGATCACAAAAACGAAAGATTTTACATTCTTAGCACTTTCTGCAAATCTGAAAAAAACTCGATTAAAAATCCAGCTGACAATGTGATCCAATTTACTTTTTTATGTTCATTGAAGACTCAATTAAGAGCCACACTCGGGTAGATATCTAATTACAATCCAAAATGCTGAGTTTTTATTAATTCAAAGTTAAGGTAGATTTCAAATTTTAAAAATTCAGCATTTTCAATTTAATTATTTCAACCTAGTGTTACCTGTATAAATTAATTGAGTTAAATCAAATAGATTATAACGTTTCATAAATTTGTCTATGACGCCGTCATGGAAATCTTATCTAAAATTTAATAAAACATGATATGGAAACAATTTCAAGCTTTTCGATAATAAGAAATTGATCATTTTTATAATACTAAAAAGAACATTGTTTTTGTTATTAACATTCTGTGAATCGATTCTGAAAGACAATTTTTAACTGAAAAATATTGGCGAGCAATGTATATGTCTATGTCATCAAATTTTTTGATAATTGATCACAAAATCTGAAATATCTCGATAACGGTAAAAAAATCGATTTACGGAAGAAGTAAAAATTGTAAAGAATTTTAATACCTTGAATTCTCTGATATTTCGAAAAACCTCTAGTTTGCAAGCAATTTGCATAAATACCTATATTTTTTTTAATTTTTAATGATAATATCTCGATAACGGTAAAAGATATCGGAAAACAGAAACTGACAAAATAATGGCAAACATTCTCTTCAATTCATCTCATACATTCAACCACCAAAAACACGTTATTTTTCAAAATAATAGCAAAAAAAAACTGATTTTAAAAATAGCAATTTCATAGAATTTTTGAATGATAAATTGTTTTACTGTGTGGTGGCGTTTAAAAGTTACACAAAGCAACTCACTACCGTATAATTCATAAATATTTTTCAACAATGTGTTGTATTTTTTTGGAATTCCATAAAACTTGACACGTGATTTTTCGTTTTTCAAACGAAAAAAATATTCCCGCAATTAAAAATATTATAATAAATTATCGGAATTTGCATTGTTGCTTGAAATTTTTCACAGTTTAGTTTTCATATTAGTAATTAAATTGTACTACGAACGGTTGTGATTTTTCAATGTCAGATGATCACTCTTGTTGAAAACTAGCTGAAACAACGAACGCTTGTTTTTCCGACAATTACATTATAACAAGGTTAGATCCAATATTTTGCGCATAAATCGAACTGTAACTCACAATTTGAAACAATTTATGTTAAATGCGCAACGAATCAGACAACAGCCAGTTCAATCCAATTTTATCCAATTTAATGTGATCTTTAAGATCAATTTGCATTCTAAACAATAAAATTAAAATATTAATGCTTTATAAATACGTATAGAGAGGGAATTCAACGTGTGTATTTCAAGTCAATGAAACAGCAAGTTTGCGAAACAACAGAGACGTTATAGGGGAAAACTCTACAATATGCCACACGTTTTTATACTCAATATGATATATAGAGCATATTAGAGTTAGTATACCGTTTGTTACGCATCGAACCAATCGTCGAACATGAAAATGAACCACACCAGGGTGTTAAGGATGACAAAAGATTTTGATTTCCGCATATCCATCCGTCTGTTTGTCTGTCTGTCCGTCTGTCTGTCCGCAAACACTACAACTTTCGAAAGCATTGAGCTAGAGTATTGAAATTTTGTATAGCTGCGTTTCTCGTAAATGGCAAGGCTAAGTTTTTGAACGGTCAAAATAGAACCATTCCTTCCCCCACCCGCATACAAAAGTATTTTGCAACTATTTCGAAAACGGTGAGTCATATTGAAAAATTTATTAACGCAAAATGTGTTTAGAATAAAATTTTAGATAATTCATACATACATCAAAATCCAATCGGACCACTGCTTCTCCCCTCTCCCATACAAATGGAATACTTTTTTGCTGTTTTCTCGAAAACTGTGCATCATATCGAGAAATTTATTAAGGTAAAATGTGTTTAGAATATAATTTTACATAACTTATCTATGCATCAAAATCCAGTTGGACGACTCCTTGTCCCCTCCCCCATGCAAATTGTATACTTTTTTTCATTTTCTCGAAAACGGTGAGTCGTATTGAAAAATTTATTAAGGTAAAATGTGTTTAGAATAAGATTTTACAAAATCGTTCCATACATCAAAATGTAATCGGAACACTTGTTTCCCCCTCTCCCACACAAATTGATTTTTTCATGAAAATTTTGTCTGCCCTCATATAAAGTACTAGGTTTCGAAATCACTTTACCCTCCCCCCTTACTCCCCCCACCCGTTACTCCTCCCCACCCCTTACTCCCCCCACCCCTCGCGCTACTTTTTCGTATGCCTATGTTGGAATCAGAACTACCACAGACACTCATGCCAAATTTCAAGTCAATCGGTTGAGCCGTTTTTGCGTGAAAGAGGAACAGACAGACAGACAGACAGACATACACCAACTCATTTTTTCATTTTTATATGCTAGCAGTGTAACTTTTCTTATGTTTTCATGAGGCAATCAAACTCACATTTTTTAACTTTTTGAGATTTGTGCATTTGTGACGTAAAATTTTGCTATTTTTCTTTTGATTCTAATCATTACACTAAGAGAAATTTGTTATTTAGATTCAACGTTGAATCAAATGACGATTCTTGATTTAAATACATGTCTGTTATCTCTGTATGGAATTTCAGACCAATCGGTTAAGACGTGTTTTAGTGTATAAATAATATACAGGTATCAAAAAATTCTATAAAAGTAATATTAGTAAATTAAATGAAATTCATAATTACGTGTCGTTTCAATAAAACCAATGGAAACACTTTTTTAATGGAAAAATGTATAATCTATTTTAACACAATTCACTATCTTTAAACAAGTGGATAAATTAGAAAAAAAATAAAATAAAACTACACCTTAAAATGGTGAAATTCACAAAAGTTGACACATGAATGCGGGAGCTTTATATTGTAAAAGTAGAAATTCTCAATTGTGAAATTCTCTGTTCTCTGTTTTACGTATTTTTTCCAGATGTGGTGAAAATTAAACAACACGATATAGTCATCAACTTTTTATTTACAGTCCCCACTTTTCAAACTGTTTACAATTATAAGCAATATTTAAATTTTCAACAGGCAACTGTCTTAATGATAATTTATATTAATTTCTTCGAACATTTACTAAATATTTGTCATTCAATTGCATTGGATTGAAAATGTGTTAAAACAAAACGTTTTATTATAACACTATTACAGCACAATTTTTAATTGCAAAAATCAATTTGATTTCTACCTTACAACAAAGTGACAGATATTTGAAGGTTAAGCTTTTGTGTAACACTTGCACGTTAAATAACCGCAATATCTAGTCATAAATTTAAAAAAAAAAATGTGGATTAATTTACAAGATAATAGGTGACATATTTTCAATGGAAGTTTTTTAGCAACAAGAAAACTCGAGATAAACAGTGACAGATGGTTTCATAAAATTAGAAAGAAATTCACAAGTTTGCACAAAATTAAGATAAATTGGAAAATTTCCATGGAAAATTCTGGATAACTTAAACACATAACGTAAATTAAACACATAACGTAATAAGTTAGTTGAAAAACACAAACAAGAACTATTACATCCATTACGGCATTATATTTGGTATTTAAATAAAGTTCATTAAAATTTATAAACTATATTAACCCTTTTTTTTTTTGAGCAAAAAAATGTTTTCCACAACACACCCAAAAAATTATATCACTATTATAAGTAGTAGCGCCTCACAATTTTAGTTTGCCCTCTGTAGAGGACACTGGGTGTGAAAGGGTTAAGGCTTTTAGAGTTGTATTTAATATTTGATTTAGGTCTACTGCCATATCAGTAAATCATAATTAATAAAATGCAACTAAACTTCGTTTTATTTATTGCACTATCAAAAAGAATGTTCCAGATTCCCACTGATAAAAGTGAATTATGTCTTGATTTAGAGCATTTAAACAAATTTCTTTAAATATTTACAGACCGCATCAATATGTGGAAGCTACAACCGTCATAAACAGAAAATAATGGAATTTGTTCCAGAATGAAATTCTTTTAGTTAAATATGCGTCTGATGTCTTTATTATTTTGTTTTTTGTGACAATTGGATTTTTGACCTCTACTTTATAAAAAAAACTACTCGTAAATATTATGATTATAAAACTTTTAGACCCTGATGGATTTACTGAAAAAAAAACTAATCATTTAACTTAGAGATTCTGAAGCTGCTTTACTGAAATTAAATTTTTATAACTAGGCTGAAAATCACGCATTCGTCATTAATGGCTTGTGCAGGAGATGGTTCGACAAATTTGAAGCAGGCGATTATGACTTTAACCCATTCGGTATTTTGATGCCATATGGCAACGCAGTTAAAAAATTGAATTGACTTATTATTTATTTATTTTCAACACTCTATTCTCATTTAGTGCACCTTTAAGTGCATTTGTGACCCAATTTTGATTTTTTGAGTAAAAAGCTGGACTACAGTAAACGTATTTGTAAATAATAAATTTTTTTAATTTTTTTTTTGTTTTAAATGAATACTAATAGCTTAAACATCATTAATTTGTATAGAGAAAATTTTTAACCCCCATAGAAAAAAACATGTACCGAACGGGTTAATAACAAAAAACTCTATGAAAGGGCCTAACTCTGATCGATGACGATATTGTTGACAACATCGGAGATTATGGAGAACTCAACATGATCGACCATTTTGGAAAATACTCGGACCACATTATTATTCCACATAAGTTCAATTGTCTAGAAATTGTAAAAATGAAGAAAAAATATGTGATGTGAACAGCGTATGACTTTCTTACACAAAATCTACGGTTTTGCGCTATTTACGACTACACTATAACCTGACGAAACAAATTTTAGTTTAACATAAAAATATGAATTTCAATTGCAGTTCTAGTAAAAGACAAAACTGTAGGAAATTTTATTGTCTCCAACTTTTGTTATAAATAAGACTACTGAAAAACGCCTAGCTTCAGAGTAAATTTCGAAAAACAAAATCGCGATTTTTAAAAGAACCGCCATTTTGGTTACTTCCGGTTCAGAGAATTCCACCAAAAGTTGATAGGATTGTTCCATTCCAGGACCAAACATGCCTGTAAAATTTTATGGCCTTAGCTCTATTAGTTTTTGAGAAATGTTGTACATAGTCTGAGTACATAGTCTGACAGACTAACAGACTAACAGACTAACAGACTAACAGACTAACAGACTAACAGACTAACAGACTAACAGACTAACAGACTAACAGACTAACAGACTAACAGACTAACAGACTAACAGACTAACAGACTAATAGACTAACAGACTAACAGATTAACAGACTAACAGACTAACAGACTAACAGACTAACAGACTAACAGACTAACAGACTAACAGACTAACAGACTAACAGACTAACAGACTAACAGACTAACAGACTAACAGACTAACAGACTAACAGACTAACAGACTAACAGACTAACAGTCTAACAGACTAACAGACTAACAGACTAACAGACTAACAGACTAAAAAGAGTGCTCGGGAAATGTTTTTTAGGCAAAATTTAGAGGTCGAAATTTTTCAAGAATACAATACTTTATTATACACTCAGAAAAATGGAGGCTAACTCGACGACCTACATACGGCGTAATTGGCCTCGGGCAGGCGCGCGTTCGCCTGCATGTGGGCAAGTAAAACTGAGTTGACCTGTGGTCGGAGAAATTCTGAAATTAAGCCACCAGCAGGTGAAGTAGGGCATTGGGAGCTGCACGAGTTGACCTTAGATAGGTTAACTCTGACCGCTAGCTGGCTTACAGAAACCTCTGTAAGGTCAGAGTTAACCTGACAAAAAGTTGACCTGGACATTTTTTTGAGTATACTACGTATTATACTACCTATAATAAAGTATTCTACGTACAATTACACTGGGACTAAGAAAGTAAAAAATTCGATATTGAGTCATTGCTATCTATATTTGATTTAATCGACATAATGCTACTCCGTACCAACAAATACATTTCGCACATGTAGGCGCCACATGAATTCTTTGACAATGAAATATCACTACGGCTTCTTATCATGATTTCGAACCAACAAAGCTAAAGAGATCCCCGACATTTTGATTGAATTGGATGATTAACTTTTTCCTGAATTGTAATGAATCATTCTTGTTATATTTAATTTCAGAAATTAACGATTTGATTTACCATTCAGTATTAGTTTTGGCACTTTTTTAACAAGTGATTAATAAGCAAATGAGTTTTTAATCTGACTTGAATCTTCATACAATATCATTGTGTTTTATCATTCCAAATTCCCTTTAAAATTTTGATATTACATGCAATTGTATTTTATCGCATGGATCAGAAAAACATAATTTTTAAAATTTTTGTCTGTCGAATGATTGTTTCAGCTTCTCAGCAAATTTTAATTAAATCTTGTACATGAATAGATTTATTTGCAAAGTATATTATAAGATTTATATGCTGCTTGTGACCGCCTTTCCGACGCGTCCACTAGCGATCCACTTTCGACACGCAACACCGACTTTTTCGGTCTTTCGACCGACTCGAATGTTCTCTCACCCCTATAATCCCCCTCATCTGTTATCTTTTGTACCACACAAGCAAAGTGGGCAGGGGTGCAGCCACAAGTTCCGAAAAAAATTTTGGTGTTAATTTAACACTATCTAATTATAGCATATCGAAATAAAATTTGAGATATTTATATTTATGATTTTTCCCCCTTCAAAATCAAATCAGGTTAGAATAACCGATATTCACTGTAATTGGCGCACCTTTATAAAAGATCAAATATCAAGATCACTATTAAGGCATGTGATCGGAAAATTATAGCGAATTTCGTATCTTAATTCTAGTTCCAGCCAACCGAAACCGGAAATTGCAGACATTACTTTCGTGGATATTTAAATTTTTATGTACGAAGAAGAAGAAAACTATCTTCAGACAACGATCCTCACAATGAGAACTTGATATTTTCTAAATGCCGGACGATATGTCTGGGAATTGCCATACTAATCCTGCTATACTCTTTCCACTAAAACTCTTCTCTGTGGCTGCGGCAAAAGTTGAATATATTATGATCACCCGCAATGACGTTTGATGGCTTTTTATGCGATCACACCGGATTTTCGCTGTAAAGATGCAAAACTAACCGAATGGCCATACGGATTAACCGTCTTGTGAAAGTTACCGTTTTTTGTAGACTGTTGACGATTCAAACATATGACATTGTAGCATATCATAGTGTTAAGGCCCTTGAACCTATCATCAGCATCGCTGCGAAATACCAATGTAAGGCATAAGAAAAACTATAATTGCCAGGGAGGGGGCAATCGTCAAATAATAATCTATATGAGGACAGACTGAATTTGGATTCACAAAAAAAAATCCATTTGTATGGAAGAGGGAGGAAGGAGTGGTCCAATTGGATTTTGATGTATGGAACGATTATGTAAAATCATGTTCTAAACACATTTCACCTTTACAAGTTTTTCAATACCACTCGCCGTTTTCGAAAAAATCGCAACAAACTTTTTCGATCATATGTAGGAGGGGGAAAGATTGGTCCGGTTTTTCCCGTTCAAAAACTTAGCCCCGATATTTACGAGAAACACACCTGTAGGAAATTTCAAGTCTCTAGCTCTATCCTTTCGAAAGTTATGGAGTTCATAGACAGACAAAGACAGACAGACAGACAGACAGACAGACAGACGGACAGACAGACCGACGGACGGACATGCGGGAATCAAAATCTTTTGGCATCCCAAACACGCTGGTGTAATTCATTTTTGTTTCCGACGATTGTTTCAATGCGTTACCAACGGTATACGAAATCTAATACAATCTTATATGATTCTCATATAGAGTATAAAAGCATAACTAGACGCTGAGGAAACCACAACTGATTCGACAACAAAAAAATGAGATCTCCAAGCAGTTGTCTCTATTTAAAGTTAAAGCAACAAAAGTGTGTACTCAGAATGAAACGTCGCTGACGATTGCAAACAGTAAAACTCCAGGCCGAAGAAGGCAAAGCCATAAGGGAAGGACTGTAGGACTTTAACCTTTCGAAGGGTCGGTCAACTTGATTCAGAGTACCTATAAAAGTACCTTCAAACGACGTTGTACGACTATGTTGCAGAAGGCTGTCTGGGAATTTTTCAGGTTCTTGTCCTTTTCTTATTTAAACGGCAATCGAACCTTTACCTCTGCAGACATCCACTTTTTTATGAAACGATCCGATTTCTTTTACGGTTTTTCATACAAAAAATTTCCACTTTTTGTTTGATGTCTCAAAAAAAGTTCCAGGAATTGCCGAGGCAGAAATTTTGGGTCACTATAATCTAGTCTGTGTTGAACCAGTTTATAGTCGCAGGGTGTGTGCAAGATTTTTTTTGTCTGAGATTTTAATAAACCTACAGGAAATTGTTGGCATTTTATTCATCAAAAGTCTAAGAGTTTTTTGGTGAAAAAGTGTTAACACTGGACTCAATAAATTGATTTATGCTGCAGCAGCGGCGCCGGCATAACTAGAGGGTCAGAAAAATTGAGTAAAAGTCGTCGACTAGTGTACGGCGCCGGCGTTATTGGCTTTCTGCAGGTAAATTTCGCCTATGCTAGGCGCGCGTTCACCTGCGTTAGGAAAAGTAAAAATGTGTCCACCTGCAACAAGTAAAATAGGGCGAAAGGAACAGCACTGAAATAGAGGATATAATTTCATGTAATTGATAACTCCGTCTAGCTGCTACAGACCAGAGTTGACTTGTCAAAAGTTGAATTGGATAGGCTTTATTATTTTTCTTAGTGTATTGTTACGCCACACCCTAAAGTAATTTTGAAATACCAAGAAAACTACAATTCCCCAAAAAGAGGTAATAAAAACCTTCAGACTACGCGAGTTAGCGGTGCAAATCCAATTAAAATCCATTCAGTAAAAACAGTTGCAAATTTCGATTTCCATGAATAAAAAAAGTAATTGACAACTCAATTCTGAGAATCATGACTTTGAGTCTGCAGGAGAATTTCCGGTTATCAAGTGGTGAATTTTACAAAATATTTTCAAATTTTGACCGCAAAAATTTCTGGAACTATGCATAAATCGCAATATATTCTTTGAAAAGCAAATCTTATCATAAAATAAACTTTTCAAGGTGTGATAAGAATTGGGCGGCAGTCAGTTTTTGAGAAATCCGCTTGAAAAAATATTATCTGCAATCCCTTACTGATACTTTTATTAGTAAATCTGGATTATTTGATAACGTGCAAAAATTTATCTTCATTATTTCTATGTTTATCGGTTTACAGCGTTTAAATGTTGAACTCAAACTCTGAGTTAATATTTGAGCTCAAAAAATATTGGACAATTAAATTGCTTGAAAATTCATTTCCATGCATTTTACATAAGGTAGCTTAACTACAAATTTGTCAGTTGTTCTCGAAACATAAATAAGCACTCATGATACTAATATATAAAATATTTTTTTTAAAAAAGTTTCTTCATGCTAGAATCAGATTAAGTAATCCCAAAAATCCTCAGATGAGATTTTTTTTTCCGGGAAATTTGAGGACAAGGATAAAGGCGTCATCCTAACAGGACCTTACGTTATCCTTACAGACTTCTTAACATCAAAATCAGGTGCAGCGAGCCCAACAACCCCCAGATGAGATTTTTTCCGGAAAAATTTGAGGAAAAGGATAATAACGCTATGCTTACAGGACCTTCCCTTGTCGAAGTAGTGAAAATATTGTATTGTCATCACATCAGACTAACGTATGTGTGCGAAATTTCAAGTCAATCGGATGAATGGAAGTGGGTCAAAATTAGACTGCAGGATTTGACCCCGACAGACAGACAGACAGACAAACAAACACACAGATACGAAGGCAAGCTAAATAAAAGCGTTTAAAAACGAGTTGATGTCTGTCTGTCTGTTCCTCTTTCACGTAAATGGCTGAACCGATTGAACTGAAATTTTGCATGGATGTTCACCATAGGCCGGGTTCCAACATAGGCCTACTGGAAAGTAGCTCGGATGGTGGAAAAAGTAAGAGGAGTGGGTAAAGTGAATCCGAAGCTTAGTTTTTTCTCTATGTTATCCTTTCGCGGGAAATGGGGCGGGAGCGGGGGACTTTCTTCTAGGTTTCTCCGAACCAAATTTAATCATATTGAGAAGGGACACTTTATGCAGTGGGCCTATTAGTGAATGCGATCGTAATCGTAACGATCGATACTTGTGTGTTGATGTTAGTGTTTTCTACTAGCAACGACAGGCAAATCTCAATCGTTACGATTACGATCGTATTCCATAATAGGCCCCCAGTTTTTTTTTTTTTTGTATTTTTTATTGCGTTACGCATGTCAGCTGAATTATCCCTCTCCCAGCTCCTTCCCTGGCTAAGGATTTTTTATACCCGTATGGTGAAACCAAAGGGTATATTAACTTTGCCTTACCGTTTGTAACGCCAAGATCCCGTCATCACACACAAAAATGAATTAAACCAGTGTGTTTAGAATGATAAAAAAAATTGAATTTTGTATGTCCGTCCGTCTGTCCGTCTGTCTGTCTGTCCGTCCGTCTGTCTGTCTGTCTGTGGCGCGGATTACAGGCACACGGATTGAGCTAGAGACTTGAAATTTTGCGCAGATTTTTTTTTCGTAAAATGCGAGGCTAAGTTCGTTAATGGGCAAAAATAGACCATTAGGGGGGTACCCCCCATACGAACGAAAACGGTTTTTGTGAATATCTCGAAAACGGTGTATCTTATCAAAAAAGTCTAATAACAAAAGTTATTTAGGATATAATTCTACATAAAACTCCCATACATCAAAATCCGATTGGAATAAATTTTAAAAAATCTTATTGGAAAGTTTGACTTCAAAGTGGAATTTTGGTACAACTGTTCGAATTTTGATACGAATATCACCATAGATTGGCAATTATAGCTTTTGTTAAATTGGCAATTATTAATTGCCAGATTGGCAATTATAGCTTTTGTTATGTTTTTAAATAAAAATTTTGTCTGTCCTAATATAGAATTTTTGGCGATGGGCTCCTAGCAATTTTAGCTTTCCTTATGTTGCATATTCAAATCACACTGAATCTCAAAAACCTCGAGCCCCCCCCCCCCCCCCCCCTTGCCATCCGAAAAACACATTTAAATGCATCAACAATTTTAGAATTTATCAGAAAATAAGTTAACTCAAAGTCTGAAGACACTCAACGCTGGAGCAAGAAAGTTAATATCCAAGATGTATATCAAAATTCTTTAAATAGTTCCACCTCTTCAGAAAATTACTACAAAGGAGACAGAGCGCCGATGGGAAAGTATTCTTTAATCTGGAAGCATTTTTGAGTGACGGTTGAACAAACATTCGGACAAGCAGAAAGACAAATAAATATTGTGTATATTTTCTTGGTTCCTGATATTATTTAGAACACGTGTAAATATGGAAAATTCTAAGAAAAGTCAAGTTTACAAAGGTATTATGGAACCTAAGGCCTAATAAAAATTATCAACCGCTATACACTTTTCATGTAGCCATAAATTTTTTTTTCTTTTAATTTCCGTGCAAATTTTGTGGATTTGCACCAATGATAATAAAAGCTGTTAAAATTATGTCAACAAGAAATCAACAAATCTATTGAAGAACTTTAGAGTTACGTCAAACAAAATGATTCATCACGTCAGTAAAAATTTCGTCACTATTAGATGGCGTCAAGGCTTGCGGTTTTCCCAGCGCCAATCTAGCGAACCAATTGGCGAATTTCACAATTCACCAAAGCCTCAAACATATTTTATGTATTGAATGTATTGAGAAAACCAATTGAAAAGCGTCTTGATATTACTATAGTACTATAGAGAAAAAATCCAGGGCTCGATTCATCAATGTTTAAGTGAAATATTTTGAAATTATCAATACTTACCGTCAGATGGTTAAAATTATTTAGCTTTCCAACTTGAAAGAAAGTTGAATGTTGTTTGCAGTTGAACAGATATTGAAAAAGATTGAAGCTGCAGCGCTAACGATATGATATGTCGATTTACATATATAAAAAAAATTTACGAATAAAATGAACACAAATTACACCAAATTAAACTAATGCTCTAAATTTAATTAATTGATTTTAACACGTAACCGATTAACCAGCACGTGCTATACACCAAAGAGGACTACATTGGAATGGACTTAAGTTTGGTTTAATTTTTTTCAATCTTCTGTTAAACCACGGCCACTTCACTAAAGTCTGGGATTAACCACAAATAAAAAATTAATCGTAACAAATCTGGATTGATTTTTATAAATTTAAATTGTCAAATTTTATAGGCTTTATCTTCTGATAAGAATTTGTGATAGAATAAAAAAATTGGTCTTATTGCGCAGACTATTTTCAAGAAACTGTGAGACGAAAATTTTCCAATCTGGCTGCGACGACTTTACAAACCTAAATAAAAATGAAATGTTCGGAGAGAAAACATACACATTTGCAGAAAATCAACCTCGAAATAGACACATTATATTATCGGAACGAGAGACATTGCAAAGGCCGATGAATGAACACTTATTTGTGAGTGAACATTTAAAAAAAAACACATATGGGCAACTAACAATTGGAATACAGCACATTTTTTTACTGGCTATCGTTTCGCTTCACAGTTGATCACTTGGAAATGTGTTTAACAGAAATGTGGCGAAGAAGTTAAGTCCAATGGCAGAAATACCAGAAATCATTGCCATGTGAAATACAAGAGTTTAACTTCATTCCACTCAACAACTACGGATAGTGAATAGGCTTGGTTATAACAGAAATTTTTGTGCTTCACATCGGCTAAACTTAAATAGATTAAGGCAAAATTTAGAATAATTTCATTTCGAAAAACCTCAGGAAATATCATCTGTACGATTTATGCAGATATAGTTATCCCCACATTTGCAAAATATTGTTGTCCAAATAAAAATTTGAAAATTTAAACATAAGAAAAGGTACAATGCACAGGGGGCAATCGTCAAATACTCTATATGAGAGCAGACAACATTTTTATTTAAAAAATATCCATTTGTATGGGAGAGGGGGGAAGGATCGGTTCGATTGGATTTTAATGTATGGAACGGTTATGTAAAATCATATTTTAAACACATTTCGTCTTTATAAATTTTTCAATACAATGCACAGTTTTCGAGAAATTTGAAAAATTCAAAAAAAAATAAAAAAAGCTTTTATTTTTTAAGAAATGCACTAAAAAGGGAAAAAACTATTTTGACATTGTGTATCAGAAATAAGAGCGAGATAAATATTTATTTTATTTTATATACTTTTATCTCGCTCTTATTTTTGATACACAGCGCGCAAAAACTTATTTTTTTCTTTTCAGTGCATTTTTTTTTAAATAAAAGTTTTTTTTTTTTTATTTTTTTTTATCCTTTTTAGTCATTTTGTATTTGTTTAGTATGGCTAAAAATCCAGAATGATGCCTGTATTTCGCTTGTTACTTTTTAGTTTCGAATATATACATAATATCGTTACCATTGAGATATCCTTACAGACTTATTAGCGTAGCGATTCATCGACCCCAAAAACCCCCAGATTATATTTTTTCCGATAAATTTAGGGAAAACGATAATCACGTCATCCTTACAGGACCTTCCGTTATCCTTTTAGATTTCTTAATACCAAAATCGGATTCATCGACCCCAAAAACCCCCATATTAGATTTTTTCCTGAAAATTTGAAGAAAAGGATAATCACGTTATCCTTACAGGAAATTCCGTTATCCTTTTTTTTTTTAATTAAATTCATTTATTTGTGTATATGTTGCAATGTTGATTTCTTTATATGTACAGGGGAATCTCGAAAAGATGCACGATCGAAATGATAGAAATCCCAAAAAGATGAACGGCATTCTTTTAATATTGGAGTGTTCTAAAACATGAACGAGAAGAATCTTAACGTTCTAAAAGATGAACGCCTCGTGGTACAATCCTTTTCTTTTCTTTTTTCACACAATTGGTTTGGGTATTTCTGGAGTAACTGTATTTCTGGAGTAACGGTATATTCTTGTGGTAGTGCTTGAGTTTGTTTTTCCAGTAAAAAGTGAATTTCGCTACAACAAAGATGCCGCCAGTTAAGGGCCGCGTTAGATTTTTAAACTTAAAACAAAAATGTGATGTTATCAAAGGGGTTCTTCATACAAAACAGTTCGCAGCAGATGCAATTGCGGCTGTCAACATTTGCTTAAAATTTGCGGAACAATGCGACTCCAATTTTAACACTATTATAAATCTTCGAAAATTAAGAGAAAAAGCAGTATTGAAACAGCTTTCTGCTCGACGAAAAACCAAAATCAGTGGTTTTTTTCAGAAAATATAATTTCTAACGAAATATATTATGTACATTACAACTGAATTTTGAAACAGACGCTGGTTCTTACATAACGCTTTTGTTGTTTTTAATTTTTTGCTGCCTTTGATTTCTTTTAGAATGACGTTTATGTAGCATACATGTGTCCTCTTTCAGTCAAAACTCCTTCCAAAAAGATGAACGATCTCGAAAAGATGACACGGCCGTGTTTTTTTAGTGTTCATCTTTTCGAGATTCCCCTGTATATTGACAATTCAAATTTCATTTCTAAGAATAAGCTAAGACGGTTGGGAAACTGGTATAATAGCTAGTATGAAAGACCGTTACATGTTCTTGTGTCATATTTACAAATTATTATTTAGGACAATTTATTAAAAAATATAAATGACTTCTTTTTGAATTCGTAAAAGTTGTTTAAGTTTTTTATGTCATTTGGTAGTAAGTTGAACGTTCTAATAGATGTGTTTAGGATACTGTTGTGTCGTTTGTTTGTCCTCGAAACACTCCCTCTTAGGTCATCTCTTCGTCGGGTATTATGGCAGTGAAAGTGTCGATTAGGGTTTAATTTAAAATTTGTTTTAATTAAGTTATTTTTTATTTTGTTAATAAGTTTAATGCTACATTTACACGAATGACAAATTTGTCATTTTTTTCTTGTCATTATGTTAATTCCCGTGTAAATGGCATAATTTTTGTAATTTTTTCTGTCAGAAAATGTCAATCTCTCATAAAAGAATGAACTTGTCCATTCTTTTATGCCAGATTGTCATTCGTGCAAACGCAATATTAGTTATGACAACTTTAGTATTCAACTTTTGTCATAACTAATATTGCGTTTGCACGAATGACAATCTGGCATAAAAGAATGGACAAGTTCATTCTTTTATGAGAGATTGACATTTTCTGACAGAAAAAATTACAAAAATTATGCCATTTACACGGGAATTAACATAATGACAAGAAAAAAATGACAAATTTGTCATTCGTGTAAACGTAGCATAAATCTTTCAGTTTTGATTATTACATCCAGAGTTTAAAGATCACTTTAATCGCTTTCGTCATAAGTTTTGCCACTGTGTGCTGGTGGAACTTGGAGCACTGACTCCAAGTCGTTATCAAGTATTTTATTGACGACATTATATAGGCATTTAATATCTGTATTTTTACAGTTTTTCCACAGTTGTGTAGTCTTTTTAGTATACCAATCACAGGTGCAACCTTTTTTCTTATTTTTTCAATGTGTTGTGACCATGTAAGTTTGTCGTCAATGATTAGTCCAAGGTATTTCGCACTGGTAACTCTTTGCAGATCACTGTTGTCAATTTTCACGTTCAGATTCAGATTGGGCTTATTTTTTTGCTTAAAAAGCATAAAGTTCGATTTATTTTTGTTTATGGATAATTGATTTCCCTTAAGCCACGCCGAGAATTTTGTTAGGCCTTCAGTTGTTCTCCTCTCAAGTTCTTCCTTACAGCTACCACGAAAGATAAGGACAGTATCGTCTGCGAAGATCGCATATTTGCAGTCCAGCTGAACTTGTTGCAGATTATTGATGTACATCAGATAGAGGAGTGGTCCAATAATCGATCCTTGAGGAACTCCGATTGTTATTTCTAGATTTCTTAATACTAAAATCAGATTCAGCGACTCCAAAAACCCCCAGATGAGATTTTCTTCCGGAAAATTTGAGGAAAAAGATAATCACGTTATCCTTGCAGGACTTTTCCTTATCCTTAAAAGGACGAAGTAGTGAAAATATATTATTGACATCGGACTTACGTATGTGTGAAAAAATTTCAAGTCAATCGGATGAATGGAAGTGGGTCAAAATTAGACTACAAGATTTGACCCCGGCAGACAAACAAATAGACAGATACGAAGGCAAGCTAGATAAAAGCTTTTAAAAAGTATTCAATTTGTATGGTGGGAGGAAGGAGTGTTCCAACTGGATTTTGATGTATAGATAAGCTGTGTAAAATTATATTCAAACCACATTTCACCTTTATAAATTTTTCAATACGAGTCATATTTTCTAGATAATTGTGAAAAACTGTTTCGTTTGTGTGAGGGAGGGAGACGGGAACAGTCTAATTTTTCCCGTTCAAGAACTTAGCCTTGCCCTTTACGAAAAACGCAACTATATATTTTAAGTCTCTAGCTTAATCGATCTGAAAGTTATGGTGTTCACGGATAGCCGAACAGACAGATAGACAGACGGACAAACAAATGGACGGACATGCGGAAATTAAAATCTTTTGTCATCCCTAACACCCTGGTGTAGTTCATTTTTGTGTCGGACGATTGCTTCGATGCGTTACAAACGGTATTCTAAATCTAATATACTTTTATATGATATATCGTATAGAATATAAAAATGTAAAAATTATTTAAAATAAAAGAAAGTCGACTGAAGATACAAAATCCGGGGATAAAGAGATTAAAGAATAAAGAAATCAAAAAATTTTAACAAAAAACATTGTCTTATTTTCTGTTAACATCGGTCCAAGCTATTAAAACACCACCATGTATAAACCAGTTAGCCAATTTTATACTTTATAAACTATTTATCAAGAAAATGTAAAAAATTATTTATCAGGAAAATTTACAGCGCAGTGACACCACCGATTCCCGGGGGCGGGAAGGTAGGGTGGCTTTCTTGGGCACTATTTTAAGGAGCTTCAAAATCAATACTAGCCGGGTATAAATTTTAGATGAACAGGAAAAACTGGTGACTACTCAACATGATCAAAATTTTTATTCCATGATTTCGTAAGTTTACTTTAACCATTAGGCTACCAGCATTTTTTTAATTCAAAGCATAGGTTTTGATTTTGAATATTTGTTATATATTTGGAATGTATTACGTGCAGCCGCCGAGATTGTGTGTAAGGCTAATGGCATGGTTATCTCGCGCGGCGGCGACGTGAACTGGCCACCGAGATCGTGCGATTTAACGCCTTTAGATTTCTTCCTTTGGGGCTATCTTAAATCACAGGTCTATGCCCTCAAAGCCAACATAACGAACGACGTCCAGCAAATTGCGCCAGATTTATGCGACAAAGTCATCGCAAATTGTACCTCCCGAATACGTGCTACCAAGCAAAGCCGCGACGGACATTTGAACGACGTTATATTCCATACATAATTTGTTGAAAACAACTCTCCTTAATATCGTGGGATTACCCTAAAAATATTAATTGAAATAATCAAATATTTGTGTCTAGAAAGGTTTCCTATATTTCATTTGTACCCAAACTCTATACATTTTCAACATTCTACCTCTATTTACTTGCAACCGTCTATCAACAATATTTTGTTCCTCTACAAGTCCAACGCCTTCAAACAACGCTCGAAGTTCGTCTTGTGTAAAAAAGTAGACAAGAGTTCCATCACCTCGGACATAGAAGTTGTCCAATAAACATTTTCCTGGCTTAAATCGTAACTGAGCCATGTCGTAGCGGCCATAATCCCGAAGCAACAAAAGCCCTCCGGGTTTCAAGTATTTGTAACAATTTTCAGCAACGATTTTCATTTTGTCGGGATGTATTGCAGACAGAACGAAAATCATAACTACAATATCGCAGCTGTTCTCACAGAATGGAACCTTCCAGTTCTCGTCGGTAGCATCCATAACGAAAACTTCGCTTCTTTTCGAGTCAAATTCGGGATTTTCTTGAAGAATGCTGATTGCTTTGGCTGAGAAATCACAGCCAAATACTTTGAGATTGGATTCCGTGCTGTATTTTAGAATCGGTAGAATCGTATTACCGACTCCGCATCCAATCTCGAAAATTATCCTTTCTGATGAAGCTTTTTCGTGTGATACAACGGCAGGTTGAGGTTCAGAAGATGCTTTCTTTGGCTCCGAGTCGAAAACTCTTTCTGGCGCTTGCACATTTGGTGCCAATTCTGGGAATTCAGTGAACAACCAATGGCGGTCTTTGAAGAATCGATTTTGGTGAATATCATAGAACGCATCCCAATTACTATCGGCTTCGTTTTTCAATTTCTGGACGATGTCTTCATTCATTGTCGATTTGGAATTCTTCTCCACTGCTTCTCGAGCATTTTTCTCTTGCTCTTCGTCCCATTCGACGTTGTCCCTAAAAATGATTACACAATATTAGTATTTGCTTTGGTTATTTTGTAAATATATTTGAAGGGAAAATTTTTCATAAGCAATTTTAGGAAAATTACTCGAAGTTTAGCGCGAAGCAAAAAACTAATTTCGTGTATGGCGGATTTTCTGCCATTTCTTACGTGAAAACAATTTTACATACAAATAATATGATCTTTACCAGGCATTGAAGTGAAAAACTTTTGATTTATCTTTTAGGAATCGGTTTCCCAGAGGTGGTTTCTTTCGAAAACGAGTGTGCTCGTAGCAAAATCGTCTAGAAAACTTAATAAAACTGATCATCATAACATCCGACTAGCAAACTTGGGGATTTTATCACTAAATTTATAGGGATAATATATGAAATGGGATTTTTTTAGGAGCGCGAATTATTATTGAAAGTGTGATTTTTTTGTGATAGTTTTGCTGACACGAAGAGCGATGGCGGCGTTAAGTACTGACGTCTAACACCAAAGTGTTTATTTACCATGCGTTGTGCTTAAAAATGTCTTCATCTTTCTCTAGAAATCTATTCCCGAATTGTGGTCGCTTTTGGTTGCACTCTTCCATTAAAATTAAATGTAAAAATCTTCAAAAACCTCAACAACGCAAAGCAGCACACAACTGTCAAACAAAAAGTGACATTACATAGGGTTAAGGACCCAGTTTGGTGAATCTCCAAAAATTTTGAATTTTGAAAATGTTTTGTGCATTGACATATAGATGGCACTAAAAAATTTTAAAAAAAATTTTTTTGTTTTTTAAAAGACAAAAAAAATTATTTTGGCGATTTTGAATTTTCCTTCAGTTCGCAAATCAAAAAACTTTCATTTCAAAAGATGCTTTATTTGAAAAAAAACACCCTTATTTAAGGGAAATTTGAGTTTTTTGAAAATGAATTTAGTAGTTTAAAAAAACCTGAGTGGAAGCGCACTAAAATTAACACGCAATTTAACCGTTTCGCATACATTAAAAATACCGGCGTGAAGAAAATTTCAATTTATTTTATTGTCTCAAATTATTATCAAAATATCTGCGCTATGATGATAAAAGTTTTTTTTAATAGATTTTTTTAAAATTATTTTAATCCGCTCAATTTATTGCCGACTTAAATTATTTAAGTCACGGAATTTCTACGGTTTAAATAGTCTAAACATGACTTAATTTTTTAATAATAGTACGAGCAAACGAGCTTAAATCGTACAGTTAATTACATAGGTCATTAAATTTCAATTTTTAATTTGAGTTTTTTTTTAAATGTGAAAACATTGAAAAATGTGAACAGTCCTTATCGAATAGATTTAAAATTCAATCAAATATTATGAAAATTATGAAAAATTTTAAGAAAAAAATTGGCGCAATTTTATATTCGGTTCGAAATCTAGATCGCGCAAATATAGAACTAATATTCAAAACAAAAACCTATGATTTGAATAAAAAAAATGCCGGTAGTATAATGGTTAAAGTAAACTTACGAAATCATGAAATAAAAGTTTCGATCATGTTGAGAAGTCAACAGTTTTTCGTATTTATCTAAAATTTATATCCGGCTACTATCGATTTTGGAGCCCTATAAAGCCTCCAGCCCCCCGGGACGACACTAACTTTTTTGAGGTTATAACATGGTTTTGTTTTGGTCCAAAGTCGTTTATGCGCAAGTACCATACCGAATCAGTTGATTATGGTACGAATCCAAAGTGGAGCATTGCGGACCAAAAAAGACCACCTCAGTTTTCACATAGCAGCTGGAAAATTGGTTAGACTGAACCGATTTGTTGTTGCGCATTAGAGAGACTATAATCTAGAAAGTGGATTTCAGCACTTAATAGACTGTCCAACTGAGTAGAACAGTCTATTAGCTTTTTCTCCAGATTAGAAAAGTCTGTAAACAATTTCTCAATTTAAGGTAGAACCAGAAACATACGTCCGTGCGTCCGCCATACATCCGTCACGTTGACAGTTCGATGCGGTCAAAGTAAAATCAACGGGCTGCTATGAGTACTCCCATAATAATGCGTTTGTCCGCATAGAGTAGGTCGACTTTCTACTTTTACATGCGGCAACGCACGGAAATGTCATTTCGCAAAAAAGTTTGGTTACGATTTAAGCAATTTAAGTATGGAACAAATTGAAAGTAATTGTTTCGACGATAAACTAATAGAAGAAGTGCAAAAAAAGTGAAGAAGAAGTGATTCGTTGCCGTACCCAACTGTCAGCGCATAAAATTGTCTACCGGACGGACGCATCGACGTACGATTCAGGTTCTAGCTTTATTAAAACAACTGCGTCTTTCTAATTTATGGATACCATAAAGGTACCCTAACGAAAACCCGCGTTGGGCGCATTCACGGTACTCAACGGTTGAGTAAATCTCGATGAGTTCTCGTGAATGTCTCGATACAGTAAACAGCTGTTATCTGTCAAAATTCTACTCATCGGTTGAGCAGAAAAGTATCGCAGAAATTTTTCGATACAAAAAATGGCGTCCGATCAGTTGTTATGATGTGTAAATCTCTCAACTGTTGAACAAATTAATCAACCGTTGAGTACTGTGAATGCGGCCATTGACTTTTGGACTTGGAATAACTAATATGTAAAAAATTTACGAAAAATGGGCAATAAAATTGTCTAACTTGAAGTGATCTCTAGTTAATCAGAAAGGTTAGAAGATTCGTGGCACTGTAGTAGAGTACAGAATTTGTAAAATTGAACAGATCTTCTACTATAGTGTAAAGTTTCAACCCTGAGCGCCATTTCGTCAGTTCCAATTCGCTCGTTGTGTTGGGTGGGTATTTCTGTTATTCTGTGTTTACAAAAGAATAAAATAAAATAAAAGATAATTATCTGGCTTATAAAACATCCCAGCGAATTGGGAATTGAATCAAGGAGAATATCCGTTGCGCTTTTAAAATTGAGCGATTATTTTCTCGCCGATAAAATGTCGAAGTAAATGCGGGTGGTTTTGTTTCCATTTTCTCGTTGGCAAAGAAATAATGTTTCCAGTTGTTTTTCGTGAAGGTGGTGAAATCTTAAGGTGCTATTCCGAGAAGCTAGTTTAAATCGAGTCTTTCTGCTGGCGGTGGTCAAATAGTTTTCGTTTTTTTTTTGTCTAATTGTTGTTTTCGGTGGTTGAAGGCAACGCAAAATAAGGCAAATCAAGTGAAGTGTCCGTGTAAGAAGTTTACTGCCTTAAAACCAGTTCGGCATTTTTCTCGTTTCTTTTATTTGATTTGATTTTCTAACCATCGTCGTTTTTAGCTGTATCACACTAAACTTGGATTAAAAGCGATATTCGCTGGATTATATATTTATCTATAATAAAACCATTGGATTTGTCCAGCCATTCAATCTGCCAATCGAGAAGTCGCATTAAGGTGGATTAAATTGCATATAACTGCGCTGGAGGAGAGATCAATCGCCCAAAAATGAGTTGGGGAACGGAATTATGGGTAAGTGAAGTCAAGTCAACTTCCAATATTCATTCCAATTGCACACGGATTTGTCATGTCCGATGGTGGTTTCTCTGCTGACCAAATTAATAATTAGCCATATTTCTGCTATTCTATTAGTGTCAGATACAGATTCGAGTATTTCCAGCTTCACTTGACTGAATTTCAGGCATCCGATGCCAAAAGAATGAAGTTTGTTAAAACGCATAAAGGCCAGCAGCAAGCAGCCATTCCGATACTAGTCAGTCATCATCATTACGGAGCAGATTGCAATTTCCCTTGTGTGTGAGTCAGTCAGTTGTCGAGTGATCCCCAACACACCAAAGAAACCTGTATCGTGATGGAGCCGCCCGTAACTCTGTTGCCGCCTGGGGCTGCTGGCTAATGGCATTAAATTATCGCAGCTCCTGCTGCATGCAATTCACAGTCCCCTCACCCCGTCCTCATTTCCATCTCTTGTCCATCAACCCCCAGCCGATCACCGCCCGCCTGCCGTTTCCACTGAGATTCGGTTGTTGACTGGTGCCGTACAAAGCGAACAAATGGGGGAGAGAAATATTCATTCCCAGTCTGCCTGCTAAACTTATCCAGTCTCCGGTTTTGGTCTTGCTCTTGGGTTCAGTCTTGCCTAATTCTTACTTCAAAAACCACTTTACTCCCCGTCTTATTACCTTTTCGCCAAGCACCGCACAATTCCTATAAACTCTTCGCCAAAACAGAATTCTGAATTGTTGATTTTCGCTTAGAAAAAGGCTCCTACGGATCTCCAGTTCTAAGTTTAAATCGCCGTGCGGATTCAGAGGCGAGAGCATAACGAATTGTAATTGACCCACCTGATGGCCAGGTGTTTTGCATTTCAGTAAGAAACTGAAGCCCCATACCAACTTCTCGCCTGTCTTACATAGTTTTACTATTACTTGTGTTTCAAAATTTTACTGTCCGATTGCCTTGCCTTCGCGGTTATGTTTGCTGCTATGGTCAATTATTGTGTGGTCACTTCGCCTCGATGTTTGTTTGTTAAATGATTTTAATTTTAGACTCGCCTAAATTAGAATTATTCGCAAGTTTGTGCTGATTTTACCAAAACGATGAATATTTAACACATTGCCTACCGATTCAGAAAGCTTTTGTTTTTGTTACAAAAGCGGTACACCGCACAAACGTTTATGTAGTAGAAAGTTGTATCCTATTGGAATTTCTCGGCTTTTAAGGTCTGCAAAAACAACAAAATTATATTATTTTTGCGGATGTTTTCACATCCAAATTTCCCCCCAACAGGTCGGACATGTCTGCCCTGAAAACCCATCAGGAGCCTGTTTCTGGTATGGAAAGCTGGCTCAGTTGTATAAAGCTTGTGTTTATCTAAAGAGTCTTTCAATAAGGACGCTCGATTTTTAAATGTAAATAAAAAGGGTTGTGCGTGAGATATCCACTCAATTTTTTTGTTTGTTTGTTTGAAAGAATATGTTATGGCATTTAGTATGGAATATAACGTCGTTCAAATGTCCGCCGCGGCCACGGCATAGAGACAACCAAGGTATGCCATAAACTCAAATCTGACGTTTCTTTGCAACGTCACTTGTGCCGATTAGTTCGTCAAGTTCAGAAGGAATTTTGTTTTGTGGATGATTATTTAAATTTTTGTGCGATCTAAATAAGATATTTGTAAATTAGTGGACTGATTGCATTAAATAGTGATCAATTGCTTGGTGGCTGAATTTGCTGGACGTCCCTCGTTATGTTAACTTTGAAGGCATTAATTGTTTCCGGCTTATTCGCATAGACCTGCGATTTAAGATAGCCCCAAAGGAAGAAATCTAAAGGCGTTAAATCGCACCATCTCGGTGGCCAGTTCACGTCGCCGCCGCGCTAGATAACCATACCCTCAAATCGCTCGTGCAGAATGTCCATCATGACATGCGCTGTGTGGCATGTAGCGCCATCCTGTTGGAACCACATGTTCTCGGTATCCATATCATCCAGTTTAGGCCACAAGAAGTTATATATCATCGATCTGTAGCACTCGCCGTTGACGGTTATGGCAATGCCAGTTTCGTTTCGGAAGAAGTACGAACCAATGATTCCGCCAGACCAAAATCCGCTCCAAACAGTGACTTTCTCGGAATACATTTGGTGCTGGTGTATCTCGTGTGGATTGGCATCGTCCCAAATCCGAAAATTTTGCTTGTTCACATATCCATTCATCCGAAAATAAGCCTCGTCGCTAAATATGATTTTTTGGCGAAATTTTGGTAAACTTCCAGCTGCTCCAGAATCCAATCAGCGAACACACGACGTTGTCTATGGTCGTCTACCGTAAGTTTCTGGGTCAGTTGGATTTTATACGGGTACAGACCCAAGTCCCAACGCAAAATTCGCCAAGTTGAAGTCGCAGAAAGTTCTTGTGAACGGCGAGAAATTGACTACCTCGGGTTTTCCCGTACACTCTCACGCACAGCAGCGATGTTTTCAACAGACCTTACGTTTCGGTGACGTACGGGTGTTGGCTGATAATTTATCGTACCGGATTTGGCCACCAAACGTCGAATAGTCGATTCGGCAGGACGGTTGTGGCGAGGATAAAAATCACGTAATGCGCGGATCGTTTCACGAACGGACCACTGATTTTGAAAATAAAATTTGATGATTTTCACACATTGTTCAACGTTATAACCTTCCATGGTGATTTGCCATACACTACTGAACAATTCACAACAAATTTGACAGATGTTGCTTTAACAATATGGCCGCTGCAACCTAACGAACTTCGAGCGTTCGAGCTTATTGAAAGTAGAAACCCTTTAGTTGAAAGATGTCTAAAGTTTGTGTTTATCAATTAGCTTAGAACTCCATTAGATTTCTCGGCTTGCTGGCCATCTGAAAGAGTTCTAAGAGAATAGTTGAGGAAACCATGATTTTTCAGAGTCCAGATGCCTGACCCGTTAGCGGGTAAACTTTATATCAAAAGTAGAGGTTTCGCCCCTAATTGATTTCTTTAGAAATCTCTTCAGAAAACTTAAAATCTCAAAAACGATTAGATATTCTGAAAAAGTATTAATTTGATTTGTAAAAAGTAAAGTTTGATCTGTAAAAAGCTGAATTTGATTTGCTAAATGATGACGTTGTTATGAAAAAGGTCAATTTGGTGTCAAAATAGTTTATTTATCGTAAGACGGAAATAATTTAATTTGCAAAATAGTGAGTGACCCGGCTCGGAAAGTCTTCTGCGGTAGGTTATTAACAAGGCGACGAGGAAGACCCAACCCAACCTCATATGGCAAGACGAAGAAAATTGAGATGCAAAACTGGATCACACCGGCACGTGACCGAGACCTCTGACGAGAGACATTGCGGCAGGTCAAGACCGGAAATCGGTTGCTGAGCCGAGAGAAAATAGCAAAAGGTTGGATTTAGACTAAAAACCTATGGAAATCAACCATTTTTTCATTACCATCATATAAAGGTCGATTAAGGCCCGTTTATGCGTACAATTCTTAAAAAATGTTCTACGGTTTAAGTAGGCTAAGCCGTAGAAATTTATGAGATTTAAATAATTTGAATTGCACATAAGTTGCAAAGATTCGTTGGTGCAAACGGCACTAAGAAGAGAATTTTTTTTTTACTAAAAACTGTGCCGGATTAAAATCTATGTATTGATTCAGGATGAAACTCACTTAAAAAATTTCTCCAATCATTCAGGAAATAACTCAGATGTTGCGGATTTTTATGACCATTCGGATATTTTGGGGAATTACTGACACTGACACACATCAAATACTGACACCCAACCAAACATATATGAAATCAACTTTATTGAAATGTGCTGAGCGAAATTTCAAAAGTTTACGAAAAGTTTGTTCTATTTTCATATCTGATTTTCTCGATCTGGAACAAAAACATGTTGCAAGACGCTATATCTGGATATTACAAGACATTCAGAGCCACCTTTATAAAACTTACGTTTTATCAGAAACTGACACTTTTGACATTTTGTAACGTCGTGGAAGAGTTTCTCATATAAGTTTAATATTAACATCTCATCTACTAGAAATGATGGCGATTAATATTGGATAAAAAAAAGTTATGCGAGAAGAAGAAAAAATCATTTTATCTAAACAATAATATTTTTGTGGTCAGGCATGTGGATTCTGAAAAATCAATTATATTAAAATCACAAAATTTGGTACATAAGTAAGGGCCCGAAATCACTTAAAGAGTTTGTTGGAAAGAATTATAAAAAAAAATCACGAGTTTGTGGGACAGAATTATAAAAAAAATCACAATGCTGAACCTAACTTACGCCCCTATTCATGAAATGTAATCCAACTTCAATATAAAAAGTTTTAAGCCTACCTTACACGGTCAACATTTTTTTCGTTCAATTTATTGATGATGTAAGGGCTATATTGAAGCAAAAATATTGAAGAGAATCAATTTTTGTATAAACGTTCGTGAAAAAATGCTTACATATTTATTTTTTCAAAATATTGGCCATCACTGGCCACAACTTTTTCCCATCTTTCTCGCAGTGTGCAGATATAGATTCCGCGTCGAAAAAACGGCACGTTTCTTGAGGCGATCTACAAATCGACCAAATTTTTGGTCTCTCCGTAAAACGGAAGTGCTGCTCAGCCAGGCCATGCGTCATCGATCGGAACATCATCAATGCGTCATCGATCGGAACAGTTGGTAGTCGAAAGGAGCGATGTTTGGAGAATATGGCGGGTGGGTTCATTTTCCTCTCGTTAAAAGCTTTGATCTCATTGGTGGAGAAGTTTCTATCGTAATCGCAATCATTAGTCTGAATTGGGCTTTAGGGTTGTAATTCACCACTTTTTGCTTTCTGTCTGTTAAATAAGTACTTGGGCCTTCGCCCTAGATCGCTACATTTTTTAACAACCAATTAATAATTTGTTATTGGAATCTATCCCTGGTAATCAGTTAAAGTAGCTCAAGTCGAGTTTCGGACGAAGCCAAACTGATCTGTATTTGGCTTCGCCTGAAAATCGACTTATGCTACTTTAACTTATTATAGTAAAAACTTGTATTTCTCTAAAATCGGAAGCCGAATAGACGAAAATCTGCCACTGTTCACCAACTGAAGTTCTTATTTAAAAGTTAAACAGAAAATTTGTCTCTCAAATACAATACTTATCAAATTTCTTAATTTTTCCAATCTCGAGTTCAGGTATTTTTATTTTGAAAGTTATCTTTAGAAATTTATCAACAAATAACAGATAAACTTTTTGCCTGTGACTCATTTTTATGTCGAAATGTTTTCATTCAGGTGAAATGTGCGTCACTTTGAAGGAAAGCGGCTTCTTTTTATCTTTATTGCTTAATGCAATTTTGAGTCAGGTACATATTTTGATGGAATTTTCCAATATTATCGAATGACTTAGCTTAAAATAGCCAAATAAGGTAAGTGTACACTATTACGGCCTAGTACATTATTCCGTCCCATTTCATTAAAAGTCATAAAATAAGAAAACTGATCAACTTTTGAGGAAATCACTTGATAAAACTTGATCAGTAATGTTTACGGTGTCTAAAAATGAAGTGTAGTATATATTATTGTCTATCAATTACAACTAATAATCCTATTTTGATAAGTAATTCTGTGAAAAGTGCTGTGCCAAGTAACCGTGTTGTGTGAATCGTCAAGGAACTGAAGCAATTTTCTTAAGATCACAAAAAGTAAAAGGTAAGTCATTTCTAACCACATCTTTGTTTTTGTTAAAATTATGCCTTTTTTTAAGTATTTTTATTTGTACCAAAGTGTTACTCTGTGTTTTTTTTATTAAACAAGCCGTTTTACTGTCGGACGGAATTACGTTCACTAAATAATCTGACGTGTACATTATTCCGTGCCTAGGACGGAATTGACGAATAATAATTAGTTTTTCTTTGGCTTTTTTTGCAATCAATCATAAAATAAATAATTAGTTATCGGTTTTATTAAATAAAGTATACCATAGAAGTGCACTTGAGCAAATTCCGGACCACATTTTTTCTTACTGTTTTTTAGTTATTTGAGATTTTATCAACAACTTTTTTTATATTATAAGAGAATCTTCTCCATACCACGTTTTTTGTTATTCATTACAATTTGTGTAAAATCCGAGAATTGTGTAACTTTATTATTATAAAATAAAAGAGCAATATTTTTACTACAAATTTCGATTAAAAACACTAAAATTATATTTATATTCTACTATTTTACCTAGCACGGAATTTGGTTCCCGACTTAATCAGACGTGTACAATATTCCGTGACAAAGACGGAATTCGCAATCGAATTAAAAACAATGACAATGTGCGGAGCCAACTGGCGTTGGCCTGAACACGATGAGGTCCTTTTTATGACGCTAAAGATGTCTTGAAGAAAATTAACTTTCAAGTGCTTTTAAATAATAGAGGAATTTATTCTATTTAAGACTTTAATTGAGCAAATAATGCAACTGTTTAAGAAAATATATTTTATATTAACTTCAATGCAATGAATTGTGATTTTTATTTTATTTTTGTATTAAATATAGAAAATATATTTTTTTTATCGAATACATATTCTATAATCGAATAAATACATATCTGCATAAATATTGTTTTTCTTATTTAAATATTTGTTGTGTTTTATAGGAAGGAAAATCATATTATGTATACTTAGTTGTTTAAACTTTCAAAACATTCAAATTATTAAATTTAAATTTCTTCATATTGGATATTTCACGATTTACGCCGCTATTGTAGTTGTTTTTATGTTTATTTCATAAAACTTAAGCTCTTTCATACTGCTTTGTGTGCAAAACTGCAATCCCCATAGATAGGCCGGAATTAGGTACTTACTAGCACGGAATTAAATACAACGTCATTTTTTTAGCACGGAATTACAGACAATTAAGGTGTTAACAAATTTATCAATAAATAATATAAAATATATTTTTACAAGTATGACACATATGATAATCTACACAGAATTGATACTAAATTATGCTAAAAAAATTTGGCATTGCTGCTTTATCTTGGAAAAGCACAAATTCAACTGAAAGTGGCAGAACCCTTAATGGCACGGAATATGGTACAGTTACCTTACAGCAATACCTAGAATAGTGCGGATAATCGGTTCCACTGTTCGAAAACGGACTAATCGAGACACGCTCAAACTAAAGTGCATACAGCCTAAGCGTAGATATGCCTATGTTAAGAAATTCGCGTAACCATTCTAAATAAAAAAATCCTGATTTCCATATTTAAAAAATATCGTTTTACCTGCACTGAAAATACAAATTTTTGCGTATAACATGAAGCACCATATTAGTTCAACATTTGAATCCGTATCTCCAAGTAAAATTAACTAATTCCGACCGACTTCAGATTCACTTATTACTTAATTTATACCCGTATGGTGAAACCAAAGGGTATATTAACTTTGCCTTACCGTTTGTAACGCCAAGATCCCGTCATCATACAAAAAAATGAATTACACCAGTGTGTTTAGAATGATAAAAAAAAGTTGAATTTAGCATGTCCGTCCGTCCTTCTGTCCGTCCGTCTGTCCGTCCGTCTATCCGTCCGTCCGTCTGTCGGTCCGTCTATCCGTCCGTCCGTCCGTCTGTCTGCCCGTCTGTAGCGCGGATTACGGGCGCACGGATTGAGCTAGAGACTTGAAATTTTACTCAGATTCGTTTTTCGTAAAATGCAAGGCTAAGTTCGTTAATGGGCAAAAATGGACCATTAGGGGGGGTACCCCTCATACGAACGAGAACGTTTTGTGCGAATATCTCAAAAACGGTGCATCTTATCAAAAAAAGTGCAAGAACAAAAGTTATTTAGGATATGATTCTACATAAAACTCCCATACATCAAAATCCGATTGGAACAGATTTTAAAAAATCTTATTGAAAAGTTTGACTTCAAAGTGGAATTTTGATACAACAGTTCGCCGTTCACTTAAACTTCGAACAATCACCATACGAGTTTTCAATAACTGCCAGATTGGCAATTATAGCTTTTATGTTCAAGAAACAAAATTTGCTAAAAAATTTCGGTTTTACTCTGAAGGAGCCTCCACACGTTCAATGTTACTTGACAATTATACTTGAATGACTCATGTTTCAAGTAACATTGATCGTTTGGATGCTCTTCAATGTTACTTGTGGAGGCAATTTCCATTTATGTTACTTGACGAAAATTGTCATCAATAATAATTGTCAAGTAACATTGAACGTATGGATGCTCCTTTATATCTTCGGATTTGGTTTCGCTAGAAACTTCAAATTAGAGTCTAGGTGGCGACTATGGTCAAACAGTTAACAGTTTCATGGTTCTGGCATAATGAGGAGCTAAAATACAGGTGGGATGTCGAAATCGGCCTAAGTTGTTTCCCGTAAAAAGGCACCGTAATGCTGAACTTGGCGAATGCACTACCGTGCGCCTAGATATGGAAAATACAATCGAACCTGGGTAAATGGGAACCTTCTATAACTGGGATGGATTGTTCTATGCGAGCGTTTCTAAACAGAAGTTTGAACTTAGGGTAAGTGGGAAACCTCTATAAGTGGGATTCGTGCGATGGTCCCATGAGAACCCACTTATCCAGGTTCGACCGTATTTAAACAACGCTTTTATGAGTGTGTTTTTTAATGTTATTAAAACTTGTAATTGTGAAATAAAATCGTTTAAATTTTTTTTAGTACAGATCGTGAAGAACATTTTAATTCTTCAATTTGACTTGTTTCTATTAACAATCAAATATGTACCCAAAATACTATTTTTTAAGGTTCAATTTACATTTAAATTTTGTGTTGATAATTTTTTTATGGCTTTTAGACTACATTGTTTTCATTGGAATCTATTGCATTCCATTATCTGATTCATTCGGACTGTGTCTAAGTTTAAGCTGACTAACCGTAAGCGATAACGAATACCTGAGAATACACCTGATCGGTAGACGAAAACCGACGCGACGACGCATACAATCTTCAAGAGGCGCACCTAATGATGTTGTCGTGCCTAAACTATGAAAGATTATTAACAAAAACCAAACAACAAATTGTTGAACGATGTAAGACTGTATTTGTAACGTAAATAGTGATTAATGGCTACTTGTGATCATATTTCGTAGTTACTATTTTCGTTTTTTTCTTACCCTCATATGTCTTAAGCTCTCATATGTCTTAAGCTACAATTTGCGACAAGCGATTGAATTTGGAAGAATTTCAGTACAGACGTGAAGTTCACCAATCGGTTTGTTCCTTTTTTCTGTTATTTCTGTGTTACGTAATTAAACGGTTTTAATTAAATTTAATTAAATTTTACACAGAGATTGTAATTAGGCAAACAGAGCGCAACTGACCTTTAAACAAATTCATGGAATGTATGAAATCAAGGTTTCGACGTTAGCCATCGTCAAACTTGAAAGTAGCAATCAAATTATTTGCTGAAAATGCGACTAATCAGAAGTGATTAAAGCCATACAAATATTTTAGAATCGGTGCAGTTTATTAAATTTTTTATTCGTTAGCTGTTCAAGTTAGTGATGCCAGACTCAAGAAATCAAATTCTGTTTTGGCAGAACTTTGTCAATAATTTAAACAAATAGTAGAAACATAAGAAGTTGCCATGGATCAATCGTTAAATACTATATATGAGGGCAGGCGAAATTCATGGTAACTTCTTAGGAAGCCCATCCTTCCTCCCTCCCTCCCTACACACAAATCGAACTTTTGAAAAATTTTGGGATCGTTCCTCCGATTAAAAGATCGATTGAATTTTAACGTGTAGAAGAGTTATGTAAAATCGTATTCTAAAAACATTTTACCCTTACAAATTTTTAATACGCATCATCCTTTTCGAGTAAATTGCAAAAAAAAACGGTTTTATTTGTAGCATACAAAGGGGGTGGAAAGAAATGGTCCGTTTAAGAACTTAGTCCCCGTTTACACTTGCGATTTTTTCTTGAATTTCTCCACGAATTTTATTCAGAATTTATTCCGCGAATTTTATTCGTCTATCGCAGAATAAATTCCCTTAGCAAAAGCTGCCGCAATTTGAATTTATTCGGTTGGTTTTATATGAAAAAAAAACTCGAGTTACGGCGTCTTTCAGGAATCAATATCTGGGCCCCGATTATAGAATCCACCACGGATCGTACTGAAATCCGATCTGCGTCTCTTTATACCCGTATGATAAAACCAAAGGGTATATTACGCCAAGATCCCGTCATCACACACAAAAATGAATTACACCAGTGTGTTTAGAATGATAAAAATAATTAATTTCTGCATGTCCGTCCGTCCGTCTGTCTGTCCGTCTGTCTTTTCGTCCGTCTGTCTGTGGCGCGGATTGCGGGCGCACGGATTGAGCTAGAGACTTGAAGTTTTACTCAGATCCGTTTTTCGTAAAATGCAACGCTAAGTTCGTTAATGGGCAAAAATGGGCCATTAGGGGGGTTACCCACCATACGAACGTAAGGTTTTTTGCGAATATCTCAAAAACGGTGCATCTTATCAAAAAAGTGTAAAAACAAAAGTTATTTAGGATATGACGCTTGATAGTCAAAAAAATTCATGTTTGTAAACATTTACAAACATTTGATAGTTAAAAGTCAAAAAAAATTATGTTTTTAAAAATTTCCCAAGTCTTTATACCGCGATAGGATCATAAAATCCAACGTCGCAGATCAAATTTTGGGTAAAATTTGGGGAACCCTCCCGAAACATAGCGACATAATTTTTCTACCACTGCGATATCATTTTCAAGCGTCTCATTTCCCGTGTACACTCATAAGTGATTATTGGCTAGCACTGTGACTTGCCCTGCCATCCTTATCAAAGAAGTCTTGTTGACTTAGTCATAAGTTTCTTCATTTATCATTTTCCAAATAATTTCCCCATCGAGTTCTTCCATGTGAAAGAACGTAAAAAAAACTTTTCATTTCAGTTGCATTTCAATTCATGGGCTTCGACGAGGAGTTCAAGGAGTGAACAATAATAAGAATGAAAGAAATCCTTTTAACAATACTTTCCCTTGTTTTATGTCGAATGTGTTAGACTTTGGATAATATGAGACGAAAAAGTATGTGTAATTTACCACAAAATCTACCATGAAACAAAAGACCAACGCCATAAATCGCTTTAGTTTTAAATTCCCTTCAATTGTGACGGTGTTTTTACATAACTTTCATAGAGAAATTGATATTTCAAAGGGGTTGACTTGGACGTGGTGGCTTGCAATATGGTGAAACAACAAAGCACGGTGAGACGGGGAGTTTTATAAACTTGTTGGAAATGCAGTCAGCCGATTTGACGTATAGTATTGTTCATGTCGTTTTTTTTATAATCTGATATCACGTTTACATCCTTCACCCGCCTGTCCACTTCAAATTGTCTAAAAAAAATTCCAATCTTGTAAAGCATGCTGGGGTGAAAATCACCTGCTGTGCTGTGCTTGTGTCCGATGGGAAATTGCGGTTTTCACATATTGTGTAGAACAAATACCATACCTTGAATGGTGGGTATAACTCTTAATTTTTATCGTTTTAGCTGGGAAATTTTTCCTGAATGTGGATTGCATTATGCAATCTTCAATATCGATTTTCCATGTCTTTTTAAAAGCTTTTATTTAGCTTGCTTTTATTTAGCTTGCTTTTATATCTGTTGGTTTGTTTGCCGTTGTCAAATCTTGTAAACTAATTTTGACCCCCTTCTACTCATCCGATTGACTTGAAATTTTGCACAAATACGTAACTCTGATAACAATGCAATATGTGTGTTTGCATTCTACCCTTCCTCTGGCCTGTTAATCTCTTCTTCGCTATATCCTTTTGACGCGCTTTGCGCCATTGGGTATATTGTCTCCCCCAACTAATATTTTCGCCCACAAAAATTCATTCTTGGCCTTGCCTCTCAACCCCTCTTTTGCTATCTCCAGAATCGTTGGAGCAATTTTGACGCGGTTTTTAGCATGGTTGTGGAGTCGGAATCGCAGTCTGACTCGGGACAAAATTATTGCTTTAGGAATGGAAGTCGGTCAATTTTCACAAGAGGGTTAAAGAGTCGAATTCGGAAATTTGTCGACTCCAAATCCGAATCGGTTATTTTGCCACCATTGGTCACTTTCTAGTTTGTTGTCCCTCTAGTTTAGCTCCAACCTCAATGTTTTGCAACCAAAAACAACGCAAATAGCATTTTAAGCAACCATGTCGTCTTTATTCACATTTTTCGTCACCATGCAAATCAGGGCGATAAGTAATTTTTATCGTGAGAACATCGCCGTTGTGCGAATTGGATACGCAATGTCACCCATAATGGAGAACACTTTTAAGAGGTTTGCCACGTCGCAATGTCGACACAAGAATTAACAAAAATTAACTGCTTCAAGCTTTATGCCAGCGTTATCTAATGCATGCGATTGTATCGCATAAATCTTTGAGCCGAGTTCTCTTTCTCCCTCAGATGCTTACATAGCTTACCGACCGAACAGAGATGAACAAATTAAAACGCAAACAGAAAGCTAACAAGAAAAATCTAATGGCGATAAATTAATGGAAACTTTTTGTGGAGTATCCTATAATATAATACGAGGAATGTTTGTCTGTCTGTCTGTCTGCACAAACGATCTCGAAAACCCGCCTAACGATTTTCACGAAACTTGGTGGTTAGGGATTTTCGGGGACAAGAAATCGATCTAGATAGGTCTCACCCCTGAGAAAATTCCCCTTCGATACCCCTCGCCTGTTATCTTCGAATTGGGTGGTCCGATTTTAATGAAACTTCACAGTATTGCTGAGGGGGCTGAGGGCTTCCGATTTTTTCACTACAAACCTGACTTTTCCCTCCCCTCGATACCCCTCGCCTGGTATCTTCGAATTGGGTGGTCCGATCTTAATGAAACTTTACAGTATTACTAAGGGGGCTAGGGGCTTTCGATTTTCCCACTACAAACCTGACTTTTCCCTCCCCTCGATACCCCTCGCCTGGTATCTTCGAATTGGGTGGTCCGATCTTAATGAAACTTTACAGTATTACTAAGGGGGCTAAGGGCTTTCGATTTTCCCACTACAAACCTGACTTTTCCCTCCCCTCGATACCCCTCGCCTGGTATCTTCGAATTGGGTGGTCCGATCTTAATGAAACTTTACAGTATTACTAAGGGGGCTAGGGGCTTTCGATTTTTTCACTACAAACCTGGCTTTTGCCTCCCGTCGATAATCCTCACCTAATATCTCAAAACAACGTTTCAAAAATCGGTGACAGCGATTACTCAATAACCACTCAACCGATTTCTATGAAATTTTGTTATCGCGCGTTAGTTTTAGTTCTAGCTTTCTAGGTCGGGAATTTAAAAACTCTGGAAAGGCTCTGTAAAGATAATGTGAACTTAGTTTTTCCCCAAAAATCAGCAAAAGTAGGATTTTGAGGTCGCCGAGCATGGCTCGGTCTTCCTGGTACTTATTTTATAATGCACCGATTGCATGTCGTGATTTTAGTTGCAATAAAAAATTTTCGTCAATATTGGATCTGAAATTTAAACAGATTTTAATGGGCCATCCTTTTTTTTTTGTAAGCGCGGGCTTTGAGGTATCTCTAGTGGCAACCGTGTCGACTCTGTTCCCATTACACGCTTCTTCAAAGTGAAACTGGCATTCAGGCTCCACAGCTAATCACTGTTTCGACTCGAAAACCGTAAGATGCCGCTCTATCGCTGCAGGATTTCCATAAAACGAATATTGATCCAAAGTCGACCCGTCGATCGACAATTTTCTCATTAAAGCTATTATGGTTCTGCAGACACATTATTAATCAGATCAGTGTGTTGTTCTCGTCACATTTTACGCTTCTTGGACGCGGATGTGATTTATAGTATTACATCTTTACACCCGATTGTCCAATTTGCAGCATTTTTAAGCCACAAAGAACAAACCTCATGTGCTCGTGCGTTTCGATGCTTGGGAATGTTTGATTTGGGGTTTGAGGTGATTAAATGTTCGAGTCGGAGTTGAAGGTTGTGCTACCGACCCTACAGCCCTGGTTTTTTAGTCGTACCAATCAAATACAAAATTACTGAAAATGATAAAATAATAAAAAAGATAAAAATTATTTTTAAAAAAAACTATTACGATAAAAATTGTATTAAAAAGAAAATCTCGCTTTTTTTCTGGTACTCAGCGCCACAAAAAGATTATTTTTTATCCTTTTAGTACATTTTTTATTCAACTTTTAGCCAGCTAGGGTAGCTACGAATGACGCCACATACAATCTTTGCGAAAGTTAAAAATATTCTTTTTCGAAAATATTTTTTTTTATTTGTGTTCTTAATTGCAAATTTTGAATTTTCATTCATTTTTTCATCAAATTAGAATGTGTCTAACTCTTGAAAATTGACATGCAAATAAAGTCAGTATAGCAACAGAATGTGTTTTTTGTAAATGAAGGCAATTTTACGACTTACCAAGATTTCACACATACTCAACAAGACAAGGAACAAGAATGACGATTAGATTTTTATACCCGTATGGTGAAACCAAAGGGTATATTAACTTTGCCTTACCGTTTGTAACGCCAAGATCCCGTCATCACACACAAAAATGAATTACACCAGTGTGTTTAGAATGATAAAAATAATTAATTTCTGCATGTCCGTCCGTCTGTCTGTCCGTCTGTCTGTCTGTCCGTCTGTCCGTCTGTCTGTCCGTCTGTCTGTCTGTCCGTCTGTCCGTCTGTCTGTTGCGCGGATTGCTGGCGCACGGATTGAGCTAGAGGCTTGAATTTTTGCACAGATCCGTTTTTCGTAAAATGCGAGGCTAAGTTCGTTAATGGGCAAAAATGGACCATTAGGGGGGGTACCCCCCATACGAACGAAAACGATTTTTGCGAATATCTCAAAAACGGTACATCTTATCAAAAAAGTGCAAGAACAAAAGTTATTTAGGATATGATTCTACATAAAACTCCCATACATCAAAATCCGATTGGAACAAATTTTAAAAAATCTTATTGGAAAGTTTGACTTCAAAGTGGAATTTTGGTATAACTGTTCGAATTTTGATACGAATATCACCATACGGGTCTCCAATGATTGCCAGATTGGCAATTATAGCTTTTGTTATGTTTTTTTTTTTACATTTAACGGTTCTACTGATTTGATTATCTGAAATAAAAATAATAAAAAAAAACTAGTATTTAGTTCAACTTTTTTAAAGTTCAAATTTTATATGAAATATTTTTAACTATACGAGCAGAACTCCTTTCTAATTTAAATTGAAGCACCAAAACGCCGGTCTGCCTTTGTTTGGAAAACTGCAGATACAAGGTCGGCTTGGTACTAAGATTTTTTTTTGTGGCCACATGAGAAACGTAAATTAATTTTATTCGCTGCAATACAATTATTCATTATGTTGGTTAACTAACTCACTAACATTCCGACGATTTTTAAGACGTGAAGTCAAAGTAAAACTATCTTATGTGAACAGCACATGACTTTCTTATGCAAAATCTGGGTTCCTGCGCAATTTACATAATAACTCCATGAATAAAATATATCTGTTTACATCAAAACCAGGGATGACAAATTAAGAAGAAATCTTGACGTTATACATTTCGTTATGTAACTAAATTCAAATTTTATTACGTTACGTTATTCCGTTTTGTAACGATCAAAAAATTTCATTTCGTTACGTTATAACGTTTTCTCGGCAAATGTATTTTAGGTACGATTAGGTCAATTTTTTTATGATCACAATACTTTATTATACTTTGTATAAGAAAGTAAAAACATTCTGAAAGCTAAAGAAACGGAAAAAATTATACAATCGTAAAATATTCTCGTATCTTGAAATGTTTAAATTGAGAATTCCACTTTTGTATGTCGGCAAACAGCGGAGATGAATTTTTGCCAAGTAATTTTTATTATGATATTTTAAAATAGTTGAATGGAGAGACGTTTGAAATGGTAGGGAAGAAAATGGGAAACTTGAAATGGAGCTAGCTAAACTCAAACGACCAGAGATCAAATTCATGGTAGACGATCATTTTTTTTATTAACGACTGTGCACCAGAGGTAAAAACGTGATCCAAGAGAATTGTATGAGGTTGGCAGTGGTAGAGTGTGCATTGGCAGTGACAGATCTTCAGGTGTGTGATGAAACCATCGCACATGTAAACTTACACATTGATGGATGAAACGTTGCTCTGTCTGTAGTTTGTAGATCCAGAGGTTTCTTATAATTAGATTGAATAATCTATACTGAAATGGCCGAAATGGAGAATGTTTGTGTCGTTTTTTCTATGCGAAAACAAACCAGAAACATACAAAGTTGATCTTTACACCTGACAAGTTTCTTATAAAAAAGATCACAATGCTGCCAGACGTGTTTGATAAAAAGATTTTGCTTTTTGAGATTTTTACAAATATTAGGAGAAATATCTTAAAAGTACGATAGACTCACGGTTATGCGGATTATATGAATCCCAAACAGGGATGAGAAACGCTATCGTAACGAAACGAAATAACGATTTCCGGTTTTTCCTCAAAATTGCGTTATAACGTTATAAGAATTTAATTCCGTTACAATAACGAAAACCGAAAAATATGATTGGTTTTTTTTTTGCTTTATTTTATTTTTAATTTTTTGTGTAATGTTTCAGAAAAGCTCATCAAGACTTACTACCTGCATAAAATATAATTAAAAATATTAAGGTAGTATTTTTAATAATATTTTGATTCTAAATCGGACTTTGTTTTGACCAGATTCACTCTATTTCTGGAGATACGAAAAAGAAAATCCTTCAAGCAACTTTTTTGTTATTTAGTAAAAGACAAAGATGCAGTAAATTTTATTGTCTTCAACATAAGACTACTGAAAAACGCGTAGTTTCGGAGTAAATAACAATTACGAAATTGCAATTTTTAAAAAGCGGCCATCCTGATTACTTCCGACTAACGGATTTTTTCCAAAAGTTGACAGGATTGTCCCATTATAGGAACAAACATGTCTGTCAAATTTCATGGCTCTAGCTCTATTAGTTTTTGAGAAATCTTGTACATAGACTGACAGACTAACAGACTGTCAGACTAAAGGTAGAAATACATGACGAGAGACTGGCCTCTTAGACCAGAAATTTCGCCTCTGCATACAAAGAGACCTGTGTATACACTTCGGAGACCGGAGATTTGTCTCCAAGTATCAAGTCTCTAGGGCAGTGATGCGCATGATAAAAAAAATTTTGTATCAAATTTTCCAGAAAAAAGTATCAAAAAGTATCAACCTAAGGAAAAGACGTAAAAACGTAAAAAAAGCAGCAAAAATTTTATTTTCGGAAAAAAATCATAATTTTCAGATTTGTTATAATTTCAAAACTAGCAGGTCGATTCTTCTATATAATCACATACAAAAAATCAAATGTATAACAAAAAAAAACATTTCATTGGTTTAAATAACGCAGTTAATTACGTATAAATAAAACTACAGAATTACTGAAGTATAATATTTTCAGATATTTCTTTTGAAAACATAATACATTCCACCGTGCTCAAGTCAAAGCGGTTGGACTTTTTTGTTTTTATCAAATTTAGTTCTGAAATTGTCCGTCTTATTCGTCTGCACATATTCAGGAAAATGAATTGTATTTACATAGCAATACGGCTTATTTCTTGCTTAAGATTACAGGCAGGCTGAGTTCAGCATAATGCGATAATTTGTGTAGTGTTTACCAACTTCCGCATAATGTTGACTGATACAATTTTAATTTGAAAAAAACCTTTTACTGTCATTTTTTTAAAAAAGTATCAATTTCATGATATTTAGGGAAAAATGTATCTTTGTATCAAAAGTGAAATTTATGAAAAAGAAGTATCGAAATTGATACAAATGTATCAAATGCGCATCACTGCTCTAGGGTCTCTGGGAGACTTAAGTTTCTTGCCGTGTAGCTACTAATGAGAGAGTCTCTTTAATGCGTCTCCAGTCTTCAAAACGTTTTGATATCTATCTTTTGAGTCCGGAGACGAATTTTGACATTTCCGGAAATTGTTTTGTGGGAACGAGAATTTGTTTCGTTGTTTTGAGATTAAAGGTCAGTTTTTATAAAGAAAAAAAGTTATGCTTGGAGACGAGATACATGCGTCGTGTATGCACTCCAGAGACTTTTTAAAACGTCTCCGGAGATCTATTTTTTGATCTCCAGACTTAAATGTCTGTGATCGTGTGATTTTTGCCTTTTGTATCCTGGAGACCAGAGACCAAAGTCTCTCGTCTTGTATTTCTACCTTAACAGACTCATAGACTCACAAACTGACAGACAGAAAGACATTTTTGTAATAATGCTCCAATCGACTCAGGAGTACTCGAGAAAAGTTTTTTTAGGCAAAAATTAAGAGGTCGAAATTTTTCATAAATACAATACTTTATTATACGACGTATAAGAACGTAAAAACTGCATAGAGAGCGCATCAACAAAAAATATGGTAAAATTTTATAGTAATAACTAGAATTTGGACCCGGCTTCGCCCGGCTAAAAGCGTGTGAGAATAAAATCGAGGAACGTCTGTTCCACATTTCAGGTCAATCGGTTCGATAGATTTGCCGCGAACGAAAAACATGGAGGAAAAACTTCAGGGGTACTTTTCAATGGGTCGATGTTGGGGCTGGACCCCCGACGAACATCTATGCCAAATTTCAAGTCAATCGGTTCAGCCGTTTTTGCGTGAAAGAGGAACAGACAGACAGACACGAACTCATTTTTATATATTAGTATGATTTTCAAAAAAAAATGGGTATCTATATAAAAATAATAGAAAGCTCCCTAAAATTTTGGCACGGATGCCCTATTTTTGGGGAGTCTTTAGTATAAACTTCAACAATACTATAACATCCCATTTTTAACAGGAATCGCTCCCAATCAGGTGAGGTCAACTTGTATTCTGTGGCCCACTTGGGATGCCAGATTCCTAGACTATATAAAATACTAATTTTAGGCCAATTTTCCCCGGTGAAGGAAACTTTTCCGGACCTTTACGGTGAAGGCGTTATAAGAAGAACGGTTCTACGGTAACTGTTGCAAAACAGTATAAGGTTATTTTGTAAGGTTAGTCACAAAAAAATGTTGCAAAAATGTTGCAGCAACCAATTTGTAACCCCATATATACTTAATCTGCGACCGTCGTGTAACTGGTATGTAACAATTTTTGGTTATTTGGGTAATTTTGACCTGAGTTTTGTTTTTTGAATCCTACATGTTAATGACGGCTAATGAATTGCCAATTTCACCAAACTGTTTTAATACAAAAAAATACCAGAAACCTACAGAATAATATAGAATATTAAAGTTATTATTACTGAATTAAATTCTTTTAGATTAACAATGGACAAATCAGTATCATAAAATAAAATTTTTACTCAAAAGGGTCACCTCTAGACGCCAACTGCATAATAAATTAACAGTGAGCTGTGACGGTCGACAACTTTTAAATTCCTTTCCGTCCCGTAAACGTCATCGAAATTCTTGTATAGACGATTGTGGAAGTAAGACTAATCGATTCACAAAGATTCAGTTTGACTTTGATTCAATGCTACCAACTGCAATTAAATAGAACGCGACAACAATATAACGACGGCGTCTACATATGATGTGATCGGAGTGCATTTTGCTTCAGTTCTGATCGAGTGATAAACTCTGAAAGTCATCCATCGCAAAAAAAAAATAATGCCACCAAGAAACTTCATGACTCTTGAAAAATTCTTTTAAAAGACCCCAAGTTCGGGGGAAATTCTCAACTCCATGACGCGTGCCCTTTTGCCTTTCATATTATTGGCTTTGTCGGCTGAAGTTGGTAGTTATGTGGGTTACCACATGGGATTCAAAATCAGCCTTCACTTCAATGTCGTCATTTAGAGTGTATGTTAGCTCTTGAAATTTTTTGCTTCATTTGGTAGACGTCGATCATTCAATGGTGATCCTTAAAACTGTGAAAGACCCCTTTGTCTGGAACTGAAGTTTTTTTTTGTGTAACAACGGATTTGAAAAAAATCTTTTTGTTAGAGAAATTAATTAATTTTTAAGATAATTCGTTTTGAGTAAAAAAAATTTATTTTTTCATCCCTTTTTTAATCAATTTTTCCTCCTTCAGGGAATTCGATCAACCAACATGTGCTTTGAATATTTTCACTAAGCAGACACGGTAAAAAACACAAATTTTTCGACGTTTTTACACTGTCGAAAAATGGAGTCGATCACGCACCGAAACGGAGTTTGAGGAAGTCCATCACCTTCCGAAGAAAAGCGAACTTTGGGCTAGGGAGTTCACAATAGTTCCCTCTGTTGTTAATTTTTAACACTTTTTCGGTGTTAAATCAACTTGTTCGAGTAGTTAAACAAATAAATAAATCTCACCTCACAAATTCTTTTTTTTTTGCAAGCATTTAAGATGTTTGGTGTTTTTTCATATTTTCAAAGTTAATATTCATGCCTATTCTGAAATGCATGCGTTAAGAGGCCAAACGTAACGCAGTCGATTCGATTCGCAACGCAACTGATGTCCTTAAAAACGGCAGAAGCAGAGCATTGTCCGAGACCAGCTGATCGCTTTTATGTGATTTATATGCTTAAAAAAAACATTTGTCAAATTTGCTTTTTGTCAATCAGGGCCAACACCAAACGCAAAAAAATGGCAGCGGCTAGTTTCACCTCAAAACGTCATTCGATCGTTTCGCAGAATACGAAAAATGAAACTATACGTATTCAAGAATACTGATTGTCGCATATCGAATAAATAACCGCAAGTCCGTAGCTCAGAATAGGCATGATTAAGTTGTTAAGAACTTTTCTTATATGACTCTACCGTGATTCGAACATGGAACCTCTCGATGTGTGTAAACCAATCGCCTCCCCAATTGAAGTCGATTGGCGCCGAAAGTCCCGAATACGTGTAGATGACCTACTGGATTTTCGTCTTCTTGCCGGCCAGTAGACAGTAATGGAAACGGGCCTTAACGATAAACATTGAAATCTATATATATATAAAATCGTTTAACCTGACTGACTGACTCATCAACGCCCAGCCCAAATCCCTGAAGCTAGAAACTTGAAACTTTCACAGTATGTTCCAACATAAGCGCTCACTAAGGCGGGATTTTCCGAAATTTTATCGCTAAGGGGGTAAACGAGGGGTAAAGGGGATTTGGGTGTTTTTAAACCGTGATTTTCGAATAGGAAGCTGAAAAGTTTCGCTCGGAGGTTTTTTGGGGTCGCTGATCACGAATCTGGTGTTAGACTAATTCGCAACGAAGAGGATATGATTTTTCTCAAAAGTTTTTAAGTTCTTTCCGGTTTTCTTCGTATTTTAAAACTTATACAAAAAACTTAACCCGGCAACGACGGGTATGCAAGCTAGTTAATTATAAAAAAGTTATACAAACCAAAAAATCATAGCAAATATGCGGTAACCGATCGCCAATTGCCTTATTCAAGTGATTTTCCTAGAATAGGTCAATTCAATTTCATACAATTGATTGGAAATCTTGATTTTCTTGCTTTTTAGGAACAATAGAGAATTGGTCTTTTTCATTTTCTGTCAATTTCTTATTGGTCCGTGTCTATGTTTTCTTAGAATTCCATCCGGGAATAAACTTTTCAATCAATTTACGAGAGCCTACGTGCCATTTTTATACCCTGTTCAAATATTTATCGATTAGAATAATAAAGACGAAAGTCAGAATACGGATGTAATCAACGGCAGGGAGTTTTTAAAAATTACTAAAGGAAATGATGAAATCTCCCCCAAAAATAAATTTGAAGGACTCACGCACCACACAAGAAAAAACGTACGATATATAAGGATAAGGGAGTGTTTGAAATTCTCAAAAGGCACTTGCAGCAGGATAGGAATAAGAAATTTAGTAGCTAACATCAACCATGCAAAAGAAACACGGGAGACAAACTTCAATTACGCTTAGAAGGTCACCACACCCTTTGGCCCTATGTATTGGACTGGCATCTTTGCTGACTATAAAATCATCATATGACACGATGCAATCATACAACGGCCGGGTTCTTATAGAAAATTCTCTTCTCATTCCTATTAGTGTGACTACATTTTTATCGATTTTGTTGGATATTATGGAGAGTGAAGATAAGTTGAGGGAGTACAACATTTACGGTTTCAGGATTCCATGGTAAATATGATGTCATCGTGAACAGATAGGGTGAAAATTATGTTATTCTTTTGTCCAGTCTAGACAAAAGGCGTGTAGGCATTTCTTTTGTATCTTTTAGGGAGATGTCCCACTGGCGCATCAGCTCCTGCAGCTGACTGATCCCGACATCAGGTCGCGCAGCTGCATGAACTGATTCGAACAGTTGACATGACACACTGAACTGGGATCAGCTGACCTCAAACGTCAAAATGTCGGACTCGGAGGAAGAACTTCTCCTTATTTCTCTGCTAAAAAAACTGAATCTGTGCAATCGTACAAACATCTACCTTTTCCTACAGCTTGTACGATTCCTGTGTTTAATTTTTCCTATTCGATGGACATCGTATTTATTCCACTTGTTCAAAAGTTTATTAGTTAAACAGACTTGTCAAAATTTTATGATGTCCCCAACTAGTAATTATTGTAAAGTCAACATTATATGAAGTAGAGAGCCTATAACCTAGAAAGAGGCCATGCTACCTTAATATACTGTGCCACTGATGACAATTATTACCGCCAGACGAAAAAAAAATTGAAAATTATCCCTTTATTTTATTTAATCTAACAAAAATGACATTAGAAACTACCCGACATGTGCCTGATATCAGCTACATTTAGGTCAGTTCAAAAAATTCAGCTTTGTGTCGCAGACATGCAGCTGCACATTTTTTGCAGTGTGCCATGCGCCATTGGATTACATGTGCAACTGATATCGGGATCAGTAAGCTGCAGCAGCTGATGGCCAGTGGGACATATCGCTTAAAGTTTTGATCATGAATGCACCCTTAAAAAATAATCATGTTTATTTAGTCGCAAAAGTTTAAAATGACACCATGATATAGTGTTTATTTTATATGTATGTATTCGTGATGAGTGCATTACCCGATGACCATATGTTACTTGCCGTTCACCTTCGATTAACTGACCCCGATATGTGAACTGGCTTTTAGTGCGATTCCCATATATTTCCATCGTAATGCCAATGCAAGATTTAAACCGCCTAACCAAAAAAAAATTCACGAGAAATGAATCATTTTCATTCACGCATGCCTTTATTTACAACGATTTTCTGATTCACCACGAAAAATTGATCCGGCGGTTTTTTTAAGAATTTTGTGTTCATCAAAAAATTTCCTTGTTGGAAAGTTCTGGGCTTAGGGTAGAGTAGTCGCCGCTTAAAAGCACACTTGACTCAAAAGATTGCAAAAAAGGATATTGGTTTTTAGCTGGATCTTATTTATAAATACAGTAGAGGCTGTCCATAAAACACTTCACTCTAATTTTCGCCGTTTCGGCCAGAGGGCTCGTCACGCTTTCTGGCGACTTTATGCATTGAAGTTGATTTTGCCATCGCACTACCACAGACCACCCCCTCTCAAAGGTGTAACATATTTTCTAGATAGCCCTTTAAGCCCAATTCAGACTAACGATTCCAATTACGATTGCGATTGCGATTACGATTGCGATTACGATTAAAGCTACTCGACCAATGAGATCAAAGCTTTCAACAATAGGGACATGAAAGTTTGATGTCATTGGTCGAAGAAGCTCAATCGTAATCATGATCGGGCTTAAGATGTCTCTGGGACGATATGTGGAGCTAAAATTATGCCAAAGTGCGTTCAGAGATTCAACAAATGAAAGAGAAGCGTTTTGAGATCAAGTATAACTTGTGCAGACATTCTATAATTAATTACGTCATGTGTTTTGGTGAAAACCGGATCAATATTAAATCAGACGTTTGGGAGACAGCGGGATAAAAGGTGGCATACATTTTTCTGAGGAGAGACTTTTTTTATAGTGAAAACGTGATCGAAATTGTTTTAACGAAAAATCATATTCTAAACACATTTTTCCTTTGTGAATGTTTTCAATACAACTCACCGTTTTCGAGAAAATTAAAAAAAAAACTTTTTTGTTTTTATAGGGGAAGGGTGAAGGAACGGTGCGATTTTGCCCGTTCAAGAACTTAGCCTAGCCATTTACGAGAAACACAATTGTACAAAAATCCAACTCTAGCTCAATCCTTTCGAGAGTTATGGGATTCACGGACGGACGGACAGACAGACAGACAGAGGGACGGATATTCGGAAATCAAAATCTTTTGTCATTCCTAACACCGTGGTGTCTGCTTCTGTTGGACAATGCAGTGACTGAAAAGGATATCTACATCTGCTCAGACAGTCAAGCAGCCATCAAAGCAATTTCTTCACACACTGCCAAATCTAAGCTTGTGCAGTCATGTAAGGAAGACCTAAAGAGACTCTCCGAATCCAACCACCTTAAAATGGTTTGGGTTCCTGGGCATAGTAATATTCCTGGAAATGAAAAGGCAGATGAACTTGCTCGTAAGGGTACATGTATGGACAGTCAACCCATTTCTGTTGGGTTTCCGATTCAAACCCTCAAACTGCAACTTAAGCAGTGGGTGGATCAGGAGAACCAACAACTTTGGTCCATGTGTCAGATCGGCACTACCACAAAGGAATTATGGGGTGGCTTAAATGCAAACCTTACGAAGAGCCTCTTAAATCTGGAACGGAATCCCCTTCGTCTAACGACTTGGATTCTAACTGGGCACTCCCTCATGAAGGATCACGCCTTCAAGATGAGGCTGGTGGATAATCCACAATGCAGGGGCTGCAGAGAAGAGCAGGAAACGGTGGAGCATTTCTTGTGTCACTGTCCAGCCTTAACCCGTACTCGCGTTAAATGCTTCGGCCATCCCTTTCTAGAGGAACTCCATGAGGCAGGAACTCAGGGCTGGGAGCCGATTCGGAAATATATAGCACTGGCGGGATGGCTAAACAACCGTACTTGAGCTCAATCTGCTCCAGCGAGGGACATCGGAGGTGTACAATAGGCCCAACTTGAGACCTACGTGCGTGGGGTTCCCTGGTGAGCCCCCCTCCTATCAAACCAACCCAACACCGTGGTGTAGCTCATTGTCGTGTCCGACGATTGGTTCGATACGTTACAAAAGATATACTAAATTTAATGTACTCCTATATGGTATATCATATAGAGTATAAAAACTAAATTTTCTGTTGTCTGCAAGGCCCATTCCAAGACAAGAATAGAATAGAAAGCGCTTCTTAATGACATTGTTTTGTTCAAAATTCCAGGAAGGCAACTATAGTTTTTCGTTCAATTTTCTTAGATGTTACGGATTTTATTACTAACATCAGTTTGAAACCATAAATTAGAACCCGAGCAAAATTCGAAAGTTTACAACAATAACATCATTTATCTAATCATCGGAACTCCTATTTTTTTTTAGGTATATCATAATTGCACCGGTAGCTCTTTTTTCCGACTATTGCTAAAGTAAACATATATTAGTTAAGTGGATCGTCTAAAGTACGTAATTGCATTTTTATGGCATGGCTAATATATTAGGTTTGTAATTCGAGTCAATTTAGTGACCTTAACTTTTCGAAAAATGATGAGAATCGGGGCAACTCTCATCGATTACCTGCGAACCCGAAATACGAAAGAAAGAAATTGGACACTGTAAGTCGTACGCGATTGTAGCTCGTCGTTATTCGATTACGAGGAAGAAAATTCGATGGGGTCATCAGCAAACAATAGTTAAGTCGACTAAAATTAACAAAAACCTGAGATATTTTTTTTTGTTCAAACGATTTTTTCTATGACAATACATTAAATTCGATTGGTCAAGCCCAAAAAGTAATAATAACTATGGTTGAGCTTGAGAGCAGTGAATGGACGATGGAATTCAGAATTACATGTTTTCCATGAGATTCACCGTTGTCCGTTACCTTAGGCAATACGCGACTCGCACCATCCCAAGTTATAAAAATTGAAATCAAAGAATAACTTATGACCGAATTCGAGTACGTGAGCGATTCGAAGATACGACGTTTCAACGTTGAACGGTTCCACTTGTAAACGCGAAACCGATGACCATAAGCCATGAACCGCGAACAGGTCCGCTCTTATACATAGTTGGCAGTCACTTTAAATAAATTCAACTATAATCAACGACGCTATCATTTCCGTATTGTAGTCGCTATAAGTCACAAATCACATTCAAGCCGTCACTCGAGTCAGCTTTGATGATGACTTCTTGGTTAATGTGGTCGCTAGTGACAATGATCTTTTTTTTTAGTTTTTTTTTCCATTTGTGTTTGCATTTACTGCATTATGGTGTTGTGGAACCCCTTCCAATGCAGTAATTTCTGAATGATTATACTCTATATGAGAATCATATAGAAGTATATTAGCAAACCCAAACCACTCCATCCCCCCTCCTACACTAACGAAACAGTTTTTTGTAATTTTCTTGAAAACGTTGAGTAGTAATGAAGAATTTATAAAGGTAAAATGTTTTTAGAATTGGTTTTTACATAACTCATCCATACATCAAAATTCAGTGGAGCCAGTCCTTCCTTCTTCCTCATACAAATGGAATACTTTTTTCCTATTTTCTCGAAAACGGCGTATCGCATCGAAAAATTTATAAACACAAAATGTGTTTAGAATATTATTTTACATAACCGTTCCATACATCAAAATCCAATCGAACCACTCCTTTCCACCTGTCCTATACAAATGATTTTTTTTTAAATAAAAAGTTTGTCCGTCCTCATATAAAGTATTAGACGGCCCCCTGGCAATTGTAGTTTTTCTTATGTTTACCAATTAATGACATTTGAGTGACGAATGACAAAGATAAGTAATCAACTGTAACAATTTATTACATGATAAATGTTTTTTCTGAAATCTGAGAATATGAAAAAGTTTTTTGTAAATTTTTAAAATAGATTACATTACAAATTGTATGATTTTTGTGGCGATTTGTTAATTTTTTTTTCAAAATCAGAAAGTGGGAAGTAGAAATCGAATTTCGTTCAGCCTGTTACAGTGTTCCCCGGATAACTGTACAACCCTTTTAAGTGCAACAGTAATTCGAAACCCCTGCACATTTTTAAGAATTCCATTTGCTTAACTGCAACCCACTTAAGAGCAAAACCTCTATTACTGCACAAAGTAGTCTTCAATTAAGTTTCTCCGTCAAATATTTTCCCCCGGATAAGTGCACTAGTGCTTGTTTCCTTTTAGTTTTTAATGCTCTATTTTGTCGTATTTTCTTGATCGTGTGTATGTGTCTTTCTAACCCACTGGAAAGGGTAGAAATCAGTGCAATTATATTGAGATCTCACAATCCTAGAAAGTAAATGCCTGTGTGGGATGGCTTGGCGCGTCCCAGAGCTAAAATTTTCGTTGTTTTAGGGTTGTTATTATCTTCCCCAGCCCAAAAAAACCCACTGGGGGGTTTTTTTAAACCCACTGGGGGGTTTTTTTTAACCCACTGGGTTTTTTTTTTAAAACCCACTGGGTTTTTTTTTTTAAAAACCCCTTCAAAAAAATGCACTAAAACCATTAAAAAACCCAATAAAAATCCAGCAAAAAATATTTGTTTTTAATTGTCGATATTAGATAAAAATAAGTACATTTTATTTAAAAAGTAAAAATTCCATCATTGGTATTAGATAGATACTACGAGTATCTGTTATTAATTATAGATTTTATTGTTTTACTAGCTTGCATACCCGTCGTTGCCGGGATAAGTTTTTTCAAATTTTTATTTTTTTTTCGATGGTCTATGCTGGAGCTAAACTTCAGGCCAATCGGCTCGGTAGTTTCCCCGCGAAAGGGTAACATAGCGCAAAAACTAAGTTTCGAAATCACTTTAACCCCTCCCCTTACTCCCCCACCCCTCGCGATACTTTTCCGTATTCCTATGTTGGAACCAGAACTACAACAGACACTCATGCCAAATTTCAAGTCAATCGGTTCAGCCGTTTTTGCGTGAAAGTGGAACAGACAGGCAGACAGACACCAACTCATTTTTATATGTTAGTATGATTTGCAACAGACAAATACAAGATAATTAATTTTTAATATTTGATGTTAGTCAAAATGTTTTTAAAAACAGAAAAAAAATCAAAAAAAAACTCCGAGGGTTGGGATTTTAAAAAAAAATCCAGTGGGTTGGGCTTTTTTAAAAAAAAACATAACAAAAGCTATAATTGCCAATCTGGCAATTATTAAAAACCCGTATGGTGATATTCGTATCAAAATTCGAAGAGTTGTACCAAAATTCCACTTTGAAGTCAAACTTTCCAATAAGATTTTTTAAAATTTATTCCAATCGGATTTTGATGTATGGGAGTTTTATGTAGAATCATATCCTAAATAACTTTTATTCTTGCACTTTTTTGATAAGATGCACCGTTTTTGAAATATTCGTAAAAATCGTTTTCGTTCGTATGGGGGATACCAGCCCCCCCCCCCCCCCCCCCCATTTTTGGCAATTAACGAACTTAGCCTTGCATTTTACGAAAAACGAATCTGCGCAAAATTTCAAGTCTCTAGCTAAATCCGTGCGCCCGCAATCCGCGCCACAGACAGACGAACGGACGGACATGCAAAATTCTTTTTTTTTATCATTCTAAACACTCTGGTGTAATTCATTTTTTTGTGTGATGACGGGATCTTGGCGTTACAAACGGTAAGGCAAAGTTTAATATACCCTTTGGTTTCACCATACGGATATAAAAACCCAGTGGGTTGGGGTTTTTTGTTGGTTGTGCTTTTAAAAAAAAACCCGCGTTTTTTAAAAAAACCCGCGTTTCTTCACACCCCTAGTTTGTTCGCCGTGCGACATCTGTATTTGTATACTTATTGTGATTCTACAGTATTTTTCTAAATTGCAACAATTAATCATGTGTTCAAAAGCGAGAAATTATTATTTTACCGCAAAAGAGGTTAATTGAAATGGATAATATTGAGTAGCGACGTGCCAAGTTTTACTGATGTAATTAATTTCGTGCAGTTTCTGAAAAACTATAAAAAGTTGAAGCTTTCTTTTTACCCCTTTCTTTTAGTTTTTTTTTTATATATTGTTCGAGTAATAAAAGCAAGACTCAAAGTAATTAGTTCGTTTAACCTCTACTCTTGATCCCGCAATGAACTTTCAAATGTCTAAAGTCAGGTCAAATACTTGTGCTGAATACACACCAAGAACTGCATCTAAAGATTACCATGTAGCAGAACAAGATTAAAGTCATTTCCTATTTTCCAAATGAAAAATTTCATTTTCCCCTAGTCAACGATAGCAAATTTTTCATAGGCATTTAAATTCACAACGTATGAAAATTTCGCAGTTTAGATGTTTTGATCTTGTGCTCCCCTGCTAAGCGTCGTGTCGTTTTCGCAAAGTTCATTCTTCATTCATTTTGCGTGTAAATAAGCCTCAAGTCTCATAATAACTGGTACTTTTGCTGCATTGCATTGCATCAATGCATCAACACAAACAGACTGCTACAGTATTCGACAACTAAATGTTTTCATTATGATATGCCTCTGTGTGTTGTCTTTTTTTTATAAATAGAGCGAGCAATGACACTTAAAAATGCAAAAAAAAAATGAATTTGTTGTATTGCGATGACGATGCTAAAGTTGGAGTCCATATAATAGTATGGATTTGTGTGTGAAGCTTTTCAAACCGTTTTACAATTATTGTCAACAAGACTCGATCCATTTAACTACACATTTTGGATCCATTTCTATTTAAAAAAAAATGAAAAAAAATTGTTTTCTTGCAATGCACTCGGCAAATCGACAATGTCCCCATTTTCGATTGCAGCCGGTTTTCCTTGTGATAAGAAAATTTGATTCCATTCAAAGAACGAAGAGAAACCGTTGAAATTGTTAATGAGAACGGAAGTTGCATTTATTCCTATAGTAGCACACAATTTTATCATCACCTGAACCATTTTGTGCATTAAAGAGTCAGCCAGTTTCCGTATTTTATCATCTGATGAAATCATAGAAGCCTAAAATTGAAAATTATACAAATTCTGTATATCTATCAGTATCAGGAAAAAAAACTGCAAAAGCAGCAATTCATTCATTTTTGTATCGAATGAGTTTCTATGCACATATATAGCAGTTTAAATGTTGATCACAGAAACGTGTTGCCGTTTACATTAAGTAAAGAAAAACCTAAAATTGTTTGTGATAAAAAATCATTTTTTTACACTTTCTAGGAGTATTTTAGATTTAGTATACCGTTTGTAACGCATCGAACCAATCATCGAACACCAAAATCAACTACACCAAGGTGTTAGGGATGACAAAAGATTTTGATTTCCGCATGTCCGTCCGTCTGTCATCCTGTCTGTAACTTTCGAAAGGATTGAGCTAGAGATTTGAAATTTTGTTTAGCTACATTCCTTCCCCCCTCCCCCATACAAACAAAATTGCAAGCGATTTTTGCAATTTTCTCGAAAACGGTGACAGATATTGAAAAATTTATAAAGCTAAAATCTGTAGGATTTTACATAACTCATCCATACATAAAAAAAACAAAAATGGGTCATTTCTGCCCCATAAGGTGCCATGTAAAATAGCCTTGCGGCCTTACCCCCTTAACAAAGTGATTCTAAAAGTGACTAGTTTCTATTTCTCTTCAAATTTAGGCACTATTAACACTTAACGGACGGGTCAAATCTGCCCTGCTTTTCTCGGTTTCCGGGCATTTTTTATACCCGTATGGTGAAACCAAAGGGTATATTAACTTTGCCTTACCGTTTGTAACGCCAAGTTCCCGTTATCACACACAAAAGTGAATTACACCAGTGAGTTTGGAATGATTAAAAAAATTTATTTTTGCATGTCCGTCCGTCTGTCTGTCCGTCTGTGGCGCGGATTGCGAGCGCAAGGATTGAGTTAGAGACTTGAAATTTTGCGTGGATCCGTTTTTCGTTCGAGGCTAAGTTCGTTAACGGACAAAAATGGACCATTAGGGGGGGGGTACCCACCATACGAACGAAAACGTTTTTTGTGAATACCTCAAAAACGGTGCATCTTATCAAAAAAGTGCAAGAACAAAAGTTATTTAGGATATGATTCTACATAAAACTTCCATACATCAAAATCCGATTGGAATAAATTTTAAAAAATCTTATAGGAAAGTTTGACTTCAAATTGGAATTTTGGTACAACTTTTCGAATTTTGATACGAATATCACCATAAGGGGTTTTCAATAATTGCCAGATTGTGCAATTATAGCTTTTGTTATGTTTAGAATTAAATAAACATACATATACTAAAAATTCAAGCAAGAACGTAAATTTACGTGGCCCGTCCGTTAAGTGTTAAAAACATTCTGAGAGAAAGGATATTGAGAGATTTTTTTTTTCAAAAGCTTTTCGCTCATCTGTCTTGCCACTATGGAAGCCCTGATGAGAATTTGATACTACTTCAGTAGTGATTGGCACTAAAAATTTAAATATCTCTGTTCTCTCAGTGGGATCGCCCTTAAAATTTTGGGGTTTTAGATAATGCATCCGGTAAAATAGATCCTCAAATCTCCAACAATCTAAAAGATTATCCTTTAGTTCGCGGTCGCCGAAAAAATATTTTTTTTATTTACTAACATTATTAAAGTTTACGTTATTTTCAACTTTCACATTCAGCTGTTTGAACTTTGACAGGTCCATAGTAAACTTGAGTGTGGCGTTTCGGAAAATACCCATGTTTCCATTCGAGAACCACTGAGCAATTGATTAGGACTAATCTTTAGGATGTTTTCCTAGTATCAACAAATGGGTTTTTGGATGTGCACTAAGGAACTGTGCATAAAATTCGTCACGCTAATTTTCAACCTTTTAACCCCGTGTCCTCCACCCGCCTCTCCTTATAATTGCTACAAGTGTGACGTATTTTATAGACAGCTCTCCCTAACTCAAAATATACTTCAAAGATTTGATAAAAAAAACACCAAACGACAGCATCTAAACATACGCTTTCACATTGCTATACTTACAGTGCAATATATTTTCTCTATTTATATTTTCTTTCGATTTTATCGCGCAAGTACATTTATTTGCAAGGGCACCAAGGCATAATGTATGAGTTTTCATCTGTGTGCGTATTATGTTTGGGTTTTTATAGATTTATGCCGACTCGTACATGAGTCATCGGACTGGCCGCATTTTTGTCATCTTTTGCCCGTTCGTTAGCCTTGCTCCATCTTTCCATATTATAGTGTATTGGTCTGCTGCGCCTCTTCATCAAAGCACCAAAACGCATTTATTTTTCATTTACTTATTTGTATAACACATACACACACAAAAAACGACGATATTTCCCGTGTATATGACCGGCTTATAGCCACCCCCAAAAAAGGAAAAGTGGATTTTCCTTTGCGAATTTATATTTTTAGAAACATTTTTTGTTTGACGTCATTGCATTTTCACATGGAAATTTAAGTGTTGCTCTGTTGCTCAGATCCAGCATCATGACCATCATCTTAACGTCTAACGTTGTGCTTATATTTTGCTGTGATTTTTTTGTTTTGTTTATAAAACTCCCGTAGTTTCACAGTGTCGGACGGATATAAGCACACATCAATGGTTAAGGGAGGCGAAATGCTCTCATCTAATGGGGTTGTTTCACATATGAGTCATTTAAAGGTTGGTTGATTCAGGAGTCTGGGGGTTCAGATTCGGATGTAAGGTCATACACGAATAAACATTTTCCAGCGATTTGGTATGGGGTTTGGGGGAGAAATACATAACCAGCATCAAAGATGAGGGCATGACTATCACAACATATTTTTTCAATGGATTTGAGTCATCGTGTTTACCTTGAGCAGGGTGAAATTAACTTGCTAGTGACATTTGGGAAATATCAAACAAGAGATTACTCTAAATATAAATAAAAAAAATCCTGCGGGGCAAATCAAAAATTTATAGAACTGTTCAATAATATTGTGAATTCTATTTTCCGGACGATTCTAATAGTCGTTTTATATTAATACTCGTAAAAACGTTGTATAAAGGTCTGAATTATAATTGTGGAAGGAAAACTCCAATCTTGAGAATAGACATAAGAAAAAGCTACAATTTGCAGGGACCAATCTTCAAATACTCAGACAAAAAGTTTATTTAAAAAAATCATTTCTCTTATAGGGAGGGGAAAGGAGTGATCCGATCCGATTTTGATGTATGGAACGGTTATGTCAAATCACATTCTAAACATATTTCATCTTTATAAATTTTCCAATACGACTCACGGTTTTCGAGAAAATATAAAAAAATATTCAATTTGTATGGGAGAGGGGGAAGGAGTAGTCCGACTGGATTTTAATATATGGTTGAGTTATGTAAAATCCTATTCTAAACACATTTTAGCTTTATAAATTTTTCAATATGACTCACCGTTTTCTAGAAAATTGCAAACAAACTGATCTGTTTGCCCAATTTTACCCGTTCAAGAACTTACGGGAAACGTAACTATACAAAATTTCAGATCTCTAGCTCAATCCTTTCGAAAGTTATGGTATTCATGAGCAGACAGGAGGACAGACGGACACACAGCAGACGGACGGACGGACATGCGGAAATCAAAATCTTTTGTCATCCCAAACACCCTAGTAAAGTTCATTTTTGTGTCCGATCATTGTTTCGATGCGTTACAAACGGTATACTAAATCTAATATACTCCTATATGAGATATCATATAGAGTATAAAAATACAGTGACCCCAAAAAATATGGTAGTTTTTTTTTATGTGAAAATGTTCGAATGCGGTGCATTTTTTAAGTGACTGTGGCCTGTTACCTAAATTGAAATGTGTCCAGTGTTTTGTTAGGCTCCAGTCTGATCCTGATAGCAAGGGTCTGTGGCGTGTAGGACGGATACCAAAATTTACTGGTTCTTTTCCGACAACGACTTCAAACCTCCTTTTTGACATATATTTAAAATTTTGCACTTTACTGACACCTATACGGTGACATACTAAGTTTAACCATTAAAGTTTGGAGTGCAAAAGGTTAAAATGTCCGCTTCTTCAAGCTTTCCTTCCTGAAATTTAAAGCTTTTAAGTCGCTTGCGCCAAAATTTAAAAAAAATTAAGTTGAGCTTAGCTTAAACCATAGAAAGTCCAGGCTTTAAAATTTTTTTAAAAATACTGCGAACACATTTACTACATAATTTAATGGATCAGTTATAATTGTGGGACCGTTCTCTGATTTCGTTCATTAATCACATGCACGAAGACATGAAATCCAGTTATAATACTCATTCCGATGCCATTAATTTACACGGAAGCTAACCACTTTGACAGTGGCAACGAATTCGTAAAGCATCATTATTATCATCATCACCACGATCAGATTCAAAGTTATTTCAATTTGCCGATCGCGGGGAATCGCTGTCTCCAAACAGCGTGTGTGTTGTAATTAAGTATGCTCAATTGCATGATATTACCAAGTGCCAGATATCATGTTGGATCTCTTTAATAATATTCACATCCAAATCGTTGTTGGTTTTTTGCATTCTTTATTATACTAAAACATTTTTAAGCTTACTTCTGACTTGTATAACCTCGGAAAAACCAGAGGAGAAATTAACATGGCTAAAAGTAAGCAAAACATACACTGTGGGAAATTTTATTGCTATTTTACATTTATAATATTTACAAAGAACCAGTTTTCTTTGTGTCCTCAGGGCAAAATTACGCATATAACAAAATGCGTCAAAAATAGTTTAATTTTTACTAACTTAAAAGCCAATTAGCTTCAATACCGTAAAGCCCAATTCAGACTAACGATTACGATTACGATTGAGCTTCCTCGACCAATGAGATCAAAGCTTTCATTTTCCTATCGTTGAAAGCTTTGATATCATTGCTCGAGCAGTTTGAATCGTAATTGCAATCGTAATCGCAATCGTTAGTCTGAATTGGGCTTAACAGGAAGGCAAATAGCTTACAAATCGGGAGACCTAAGTTCGAATCTCGGTACATGCAAAAAAAGTTATTAACGAACCAATATTAACTTGAAAGTACGAACCAAAAATCAAAACTTCCCAAATGCCTTCAAACAACCAAGCATTTGTGAGGTGAAATTTATTTATTTTTTCAACTCCTCTATAAAGTTGGTTAAATATCGAAAAATTCTCAAAAATTAATACCAGCAAGGAACGATTGTAAACATCTTAGGTGGAATTAAAGTTACCACCGAAAAGACTCGGTACTCGGTGTGTGATCGACTCCTTTTTTTCAAGAGTGTAGAAATGATTTTTTTTAGTGGTTACTAAACTCTGGTCACCCCAGGAAAAATAAATACTGCATTTTTTTGGTTCAAATACCTTTCTTTCTGTGTCCCCTCCAAGTTTATATGTATCAGCCTATAAAAAAATATTTCAAAGCAAAAGATCAAACTGAAACCTTTGCGGTTACAGCATTTTCTTGTCACTGCATCTAGCATAGTAAAAGACAGATTTCTAGTACCATTGAGACTCTCGCGTTCTATCATATATCTGGCCGTTTCCCGGCTACAATATGCGAGGCAAATGAACCCTTTTTGATGCATTAAAAACTTTATTTATGGCTTGCAGCTTCAAGCTGAAAATCTTCATATCAGAAAAAGTTCTGTTACCATTCACAACTCATCCGCGATGAGGATAGAAGACAGCTGGGAAAAGTGTTTCTTCAGGAAATTGCCTTACCATGTTGATGGAAATCACTAAAAGGTTTTTCCACAAGACAGCATCACGTTAAGGGAAATTTCGCAAAATATTCGGTGTGTATGCAAAAAGTTGAGATAAAAGAAAACAGTTGAAAGAATCTTCACAATGTTTGGAGAGTGGTTTCTGTGCTATTTACACACAATGGTGAGCCTAATTGTATTACACCATGAATCAAGTCAAGATGTTACCGAATCCGAAACGAAATCTTACATTACCATAGCAAAAATTCACCTGTCAAAAGAGAAGATGAATATCGGTCAATCCCATAACATAATCTCAGACGAAAATTTGTGCGCAACATTGGTAAAAGTTGTCGGAATTTCATAATCCGTACACAACTAACTGACCAGATGTTTAAATTTTATTTTCTCGTTGTGTTGCTTCAAACTCTCAATTGTTTTGCCACGTTTCAAGGTGTACGATGTGATAATATCACTTGAAAAGATTTTACCTACTAACGTGAAACAGTGCACTTTGAACGTGCCAATATAATGTTTTTTACCTCATTGACGCAATACGGAACAATTTAATGCGAACACCGCATGACGTTCATACACTGCTCTGATATTACAACCATAAATTCACCTTTTGTATTCCTCATAATTATGTAAAGTTTGTAAAGTATCGAATCGATCACCGAACAAAAAAATTTTGGTTTCCGTCTGACCTTCGTTGGTCACTTAAAACAAAATCTTTCGAACGACTCGAATTAGAGACTTTTAAGCCCAATTTAGACTAACGATTACGATTACGATTGAACTTCCTCGACCAATGAGATCAAAGCTTTCATATCCCAATTGTTGAAAGCCTTGATCTCATTGGTCGAGAAGCTTCAATTGTAATCGCAATCGTTAGTCTAAATTGGGCTTTATAACGGTTAAAGCATTGATTCATAAATAATTAATACAAAAAAAATTGACATAAGAACGAATGTCGAATTTTTCACAAATTCTTGTGAATTTATATTTATTTTTACTTACCTGTTTACTTTAATATAATATCTAATGCATATATTTTTCTTTTAATTTCAGGTAAGCAACACTAATTTATGATAAAGGATTAATGTGTAGTTGATTCTGTTTACATGGTGAAAACTAAGGTATTTTTTATGAGATGTGATCATTGAACCTGCCGTAACATAACGAAATTAATTGTTTACCGTGAAATATGCTTTCAGACAAGACCATAATTTATTTTCATGCGGGTATGTCATCTTTGTTCAGAAGAGACAAGCAATTTACCTACTTTAATTGTAGCCTAAAAAAATTTTGTACGCTTTCTTGAAGGTCCCTTTGAGATCACTCAAGCATAATGCCTTTTCCTTTTACCTACAACATTGTAGTCATTCTACTGTGTAATTGAAGGATCGATTATTATGCCATTTAAGAAAAACATAAGGGGTTCTTTATTACTCGGGTTAAGTTAAAAATATGTTGTTTGGAACGAAATTTTCCAAGTGCTGTACACCTGAAAGGGTTCTTACCTCAGATGTTTATTGGGCATACATATATTACCGGAAACAATTCTTCCATATTTCCACTTTTACAGATTATATAAAATTTTCAGGCGTGTGTCTGCTAGGGCACTGTTTCTCAACTAGCGACCTTTTGGTAGGGTCGAGTCGATACCGCAATATATCGATACTTTTACTCGGAAGTAGTATCGCAAAAAAGTATAGATATCATACTTGGTGCCGAGCCCGAAGTATCGATACCTACTCGGATAGAATCTGTTGCAAATGCCATATTTTTGAAATGAAACCCTGAGCAAACAGCTCGTAATTACAAAAGATTGGTCGCTCTTTTTTGGCTCCTAGATATTTAAAAATTGTCGTAAAACTGAGAAATAAATATAAAAAAAAATCAGTTGTGAACGACACAAAACTTTTCTCTGCAATATTTGGTTTCGGAAAATAAATGTAAAATTTTTTTTTTCAAATATCTCGAGAATCGTTAAAGAAGCGTAAAAACCGTTAAAGAGCAATAATGAATTTGCTTATACGTATTTTTTTTATAATAGCTCAACAGACTGACAGACTTATAAACTGATAGACTGACTGACAGACAGACTGACAGACAGGCAGACCAACAGACAGACTGACAGACAGGCAGACCAACAGACAGACTGACAGACAGACAGGCAGACCAACAGACAGACTGACAGACAGACAGGCAGACCAACAGACAGACAGGCAGACCAACAGACAGACTGACAGACCAACAGACAGACAGGCAGACCAACAGACAGACAGGGAGACCAACAGATAGATGCACGGACATCCTCATAATTTTGTCTGACACGGATTTCGTACTGATTAGAATGTATCTATCTGCCCACGTTCTCGAGTCAATCTCCGTCATGAATACAATACTTTCCTTCTATAGCAGAGGAAAGTAAAAATGCAAAGGAGCCCTAACCCCGGTGGAACAGTTTGCCTGGACAACGTTGCGCTTCATAGCTCGAGAACATAAAAAAGGCCTAATGACTTTTTAACAAAAAATACTATTTTTTATACTTTGAACGACGAAAACTTTTGCCTGCGGTGCATTTCTCCTACAAAAATTTACCTTTTTTGGAGGCGAAAGTTTTAACACATCTTTTTTAAAAAAAATTTACAATAACATCTTTTTTACAGTCATAAAAAGAGAGATTGACAGATATAGAGAGCGTCGACCCGTTTATAAATCTAAATTTCGAAAATTGTGGTCGCGAGAGGAAAAACTTTAGGAACCACTGTGCTAGAGAGTTGGTTTATGTAGGGGAAACTGGGGTATTCTGAACCACGGGGAATTGCGGACCAGCGTCATTTTGTTTCCCCTAGTAGTGGTTGGTAGCTGCAAATAACTGTAATCAGTTTGCCTCATGTTAAGCTAATTTTCCTAACAGTACTCGACTTGTGTATACGCACTATCACCTCGCTTCGATAGCAAATAGAAAAGTGATACTTCGAAATTTTTTTTTTCACTTTGTGTTTCGCTTAAATTTAACCACATTTTTCGAGAATCAACTCAAGTAAATATATTGATAATATTCACGGAGCCTTAAGCATTCGACACTGACAAAAAATTTTGCATGAAGTTTGCATTGTGTTACTAATAGCTGCCATATTGTAAAAAAGAGCGTTCGGGGAATTGTGGACCACTTTTGTCGGGGAATTATGGACCACTCAATTCTTGACATTTGACAAGCAAACTTCGTGTATTTGATGCATATAAGTGTTTTTTCATGCAAAAACACAGCATTAGATTTTCGGCAATCATACTAATATATAAAAATGAGTTGGTGTCTGTCTGTCTGTCTGTCTGTTCCTCTTTCACGCGAAAACGGCTGAACCGATTGACTTGAAATTTGTCATGAGTGTCTGTGGTAGTTCTGGTTCCAACATAGGCATACGCAAAAGTAGCGCGAGGGGTGGGGGGAGTAAGGGGAGGGGGTAAAGTGATTTCGAAACTTAGTTTTCCCTCTATGTTACTCTTTCGCGGGGAAATTACTGAACCGATTAGCCTGAAATTTGGCATAGATGTTCGTCGTGGGTCCAGCCCCAACATAGACCCATTAAAAAGTTTTTAAGTTCTTTCCGGTTTTCTTCGTATTCTAAAATTTAGACAAAAAGCTTAACCCGGCAACGACGGGTATACAAGCTAGTTTCTAAATCGGCCGTTTTGACATCGCCAGAGGATGTAAATGACCTTCGTGAGAAGGCTGATATGAAGCGAAAGAGATTGGAGAGAAAAGGTGATAAACCATAATCGAAAAAGCAAAAAGATCGTGTCAAATCGAAGACATCACAGAAGAAACAACCATCTTCAACCTATTGTGAGGTGGAAGAATACATAGATTTCTGCATAATTTGTAAGAAAAATATGCCAAAAAAAATGAACCCATCCATCCATACCATCCATTGCAACGTGTGCGATCGAGCTGTTCACTTGGGATGCTCCGGAATGACTGCAAGTTACTGGACTTGCGAACATTGCGTTTCGGACTGATTTTCATTGCAATTTTTCACTTCATTTCACTTTGTCTGTTATATAATAAATATATGAATCAAAAAAAAAAGTTTGTCTATCACATTTTTCCATTTTTAATCGATTTACAAAGTGGTCCACAATACCCCGAGATTTTTCAAAATCGCAAAAACGCCATTTTTGCGCCAACTGATAAAACTTGTATAATTTAATACAATTTGACCGAACTGCTGTGATCCAAAGAGAGGTTATTTATCGTACTACAAATTCAAGCTCTGAAATTTTCAGAAAAAGTTATTTTTTTACGATTTTTTAGCCAAAATGAAAAAGCGGTCCAGAATACCCCACCTTCCCCTACCTATATGTGAAATTAATTTACCTTGCAAAAATTTGATATTGCATTTTAATTTTTATCTTGTCTTCCTGGATGTCGTTTCTTGCAAACGCATCCTGACTAGTTTTAATAAATTTTTGGTACACACAGGGAGTTAAATATGGAACATTTTTTCTTTCTTCTCCTTTGAATATATCTCGAACAAGCTTCCGTTCTCCCCAAATGTTATAGACACCCAAACATCGAACTCAAAATTTGCCATTTCCCATTGATCATGAACCACTAAGGTCCTTGTAAAATTAGTGACCCACTAAAGTCCTTGTAAAATTAGTGACCCACTAAAGTCCTTGTAAAATTAGTGACCCTGGATGTCGTTTCTTGCAAAACTGTCGTTTCTAGTGACCCTGGATGTCGTTTCTTGCAGGTCTTCGTATAATTTCTTTTTACGCTACATTTTTAGGAAAAATTTTGATATATCTCTCTAAAAATTATAATTTTCCTCGTTTTTTGCGTGTCAGATCATATTTTACGCATGCAATTCCGCACAATGCGCAATACTTTTTTTTGCGTTGAATCTAGCGCACTAACAATTTTATTAGTTTACTTCATTACTATTTATGTAATTTTTCACTCAACAAATGAAATATCACGACAAGAAAGTTTGATGACTTGAATATTTTGTTTATGTGATGTTTTTAAGTGGTTGGGCTGTAAGCACCCACTTGAAAACATTCGCGAATTTTGTCCACTTCTCTTCATTATATTACGAATAACTAATGTCGTTAAGAAATTTCATTAAATCTGGACTGTAATCTAAGGTTATTATCAAGCTATAAGTAAATTCAATTCTTCCTTCCAAACATTGGTGAAAGTTCATAGAGAAAAACCCATACGAGCTATACAAAAGATATTTCAATTATACGCAGTAATAAGAAAAAATCTCAGACTCCCATCTATTTCCATTATCGACCCACTCGTGTCCCCTTTTGCCCTAAGACAATCGACTTGGTCGTATACTAATAAGACGACAACGATGGAGTAATCAATGAAGTCCCACGGTGTGGTACTGAGGGAGTCCGGGACGCCAGACAGTCTGACTGCGGATGTTTCTTTCGAATGGGACTCGATGTGACCTCGACCGATACATTCAAGTACTATAACTAAAGGAATTTGCCAAATGTCGTTGTTGAACAAATATTCAGCATCCACTAGCTGTGGGGCCCATCTCGATTGCTCCATTCTGTGCACCAAATTTCCACAATAAGTGCGGAGCCAGAATTGTGATTTTTTTTGTCGATGTCGAAAAGTGAACGGCCAAAAAGAGTGCCGACAAAGTACGTATCACATTTTTAAGACGTAAGATCGAAATTGAAAGAGGCGAATGAAGATAAACTGATGGAAAAATACACACTTGGAATGCAGGAAAATTGTTTGGGGTCAAGGTTAATGAAAATCAGACCGTTCTTTTATAGCAATTTGGTAGAACATAAAATGCATTGAGCAATCAATTGACTGAATCTTTGATGTGATAATACAGTTTGTAAATGTGGTTGGAGAGGAACTTTCCGAAACAGTAGGTAGGGAGAAAAAGGTTGAATTATTAATCAGTCAAAAAGTCCAAAACATAAGACAATATCCCCCAATTACGCTCTAAATTACATTGGCGCTGACGTAACTATTGATTAAAGATCTTATTTTATGTATCACATTTGTTTTCTTATATTAAGAGAAATAATTTATCATCCAATATGTATGTATATTGATTATTTTCTCGTAATTCTATATATTTTCTAATGGGGAGATTTTTCCGCATTTTGGCTCATGTGTGAACTTTTTGTGCGTTAAACGGGTGTCAATTCTTATTAAATTCTTATTCTGATTAATTACTTATCGGTAGATTGTAGATTTTAATTTTTTTAAAAACTATTTTGGATAAAATGTTCGCATACACTTTTAATTTTCATAATAATTCCACTCAATTGACCCTAAAATATTTTGTTTTTCAGCCAAATAAAATAACGATACCCGCGTATATCTACTAGGGAAGAAGTTTTATTTCTAAATCTCGACAAGTCTTGCTATCACATTCAAAATCAAGCCAAATAACGCTTTGTGGTAAAAAATTATCTTTTTTGTAAACAATTTGTTTGGAGCCCAACCTATGTTTTATAAGGGAAAACCCAAGAAGATTGCACACCTTTTTCAGATGATTTTGCAAGCGTTGTTTCATAGATAAGACACAAAACAGATAACAAAATGTGATAGTGTTTGATTTGATGTTTTACAAATAATTTCAAACCAGGTTTTGTATGTGAAATTTGTTCAAATCATAAAAAAAATTATGTACATAAAAACCTTTTGATTCATTTGGCTGACAGCTTGTGTATTTAGTTAATTCAATTTACATAAAAATATAAAATTTGAGTGATTTATTTATTTACATATTTTATGAGATTTGCTCTATGTATATGCAATTGGATTGAAACATTATTTGGGAACACCAAAATCTCCAAAATTGTTAATTCTGATGCATTAGTGAAATTCTCTCAAAATGCAAAGTGTTTTTCGTATGCCATTTGAGGTTCGTATTAAGGCTGATCTTACTGGATTTTAACAGATTTAATGAAAAAATTGCGAGTTTTGACAGATTTGTACTTAGCATAGTCCTGCTCTGGGATGACGATTTGACCGGGCCAATTAATCTACCGTTTGTAGTGCGCTATGCCCAGATCTGGGCAAAATACTCAAGTATATGGTAATGCTACTTTTAACCGCATTTCAGTATCGGTACAAAAAGTACTGGTACTGAGATTTCAGTAACAGTAAATTTTGTACTGGTATTGCTCTGACTGAGCAGTACAAAAATACCAACATCGGTACTGGTACTGAAACTCCAGTACCAGTGCTATGTACTTGAAAAATATCAGTACTTTCCCGAAAAATACTTGAAAAAATTCCAGTACTTTGAAAAAGTATAAAAAGTACTGGTACTGCAAAACTCAAAACCAGTACAAAAAGTACTGGTACTGCAAAAACCAATACCAGTACAAAAAGTACTGGTATTGCAAAAAACCAGTACAAAAATACAAATATTGTAAAAAACCAGTACCAGTACTTTTTGTACTGGGACTGGATCCGTGCATCGATTACAAGTACTTCAAGTACTGGTACTGATCGTGCAGTACCAATACTTAAGGTATTGATACTGGTGGCAAACCCAGTACAAGTATCTATGTACTGGTACTGCTCGTGTACTGCAGTATCAAATGTACTGAAGTATGCCCAGCTCTGGCTATGCTTCCCCTCGTTCTAGAGATATCGCGTAATTTGTAGGTACTCTTCAGATTTTCTGCGTATCTCAGAGCGGAAATATATAAACGAACCTTCCTGATATTGTACTGAACAAAACAAAAAAAATTCAACTTTTTGCGTCCGATGATTGGTTCGATGCGTTATAAACGGTATACTAAATCGAATATACTACTATATGATAAATCATATAGAGTATAAAAATTTGAATTGACAGGGAAAATATATAAATATTGATTTTTTTTTCTCTGTTCGATAAAGGAAAACGGATGATCGTAGAAATTACTTCTTTCTGTCATTACATAACGACTAACAATCTATCGAGAGGTTAAATTTTTATCCCGGCGCTATTAATAACTGACGCATAACCATTAAGAATAAATTGATTACAAATATGCGATTTGTGAAATAAGAAAACAAAAATCAAAATAAACTGAAATCCCGTTCGTCGCTTGTATGTCATGAAATCAATTCAAATGAGGAAGACTTGGAGCTCGAAGGAGATTCCTTCATCTCTCTTCCATTAGAAATGCGTGGCATTTTCTCTAAACATCTCCATGGGATCAAATATTCGTTTTAGGTAAGCCAGCTAAACTGTAAGACAAGAACATGATCGCTAACATGCGATCATGTCGGCATTTAACCTCAAGTTGACCGCACGACCATGGAAACATCTTGAATAACTCGTAAGTGTGGGGAGGGAATAATGTCAGTTACTTACCATTACGGATATTAACCTAGCAGCAAACTATCCGGTAAATCGCGGATTAACATGGTCGAATATATGCCCCTGGTATGATCTGGTCAATAAAACAATCGTTAATTGGGAAGTGAGGTTATGTAGTGTACAGGAGTGCCTGATGCGATGTAAAATTATGCTTTAATAGTGGACGCTGAAGGCAGCCTAAAGCTGTATCAAGAATAACGCATTGCTCGTTTCGAAGGTTCCTCAATAGTAAATTGTGTATAATATTTTTTTTTTCTGTGATAAAGAAAAAAGAAGTTAGCCCGACTTGTAATAAAGTGCCTCTACACAAAATCTTCCCGTAAATGAGTTTTCGCTGAAATCGGACTGGTAACGTATGGACCAAAAGACCGTTACCGAAGAACAGTATCATCAGCGCAATAATAAATGAAAATAATTTCGAGTTCTCTTCTTGAATTTGAATTTAGCAATCTGTGAGATGTTAATCTACGAATGCGTCTGAAGCAATCTTCTTCCGGTTATTAAAAAAAAACTTCTTTTTCTTTTACGCTCGTAACTGTCTTCATCTCTTCGCGCTTCCCCGAGTTTCTATAGTACCGTCGGCATCATATATTTAACCGATGCTCACATATGGAAGAGTTTTGTACATTCAGATTTGAAATTTTATACGAAAATCATTTCGTTTGTAGCCATCAAAGTCTGTGCCCATTGTCTGAAAACGGAAAAACGATGTGAAAAAACCTAAAGGCCGAGAAGACTTCAATGGAACACAAGAACATTGGTTTAAATTTAAATTTGGTCGGTTTGGGGGTTTTTTTGTCGCGTTTTTGTGCCGACAACCATCGGAATTGGAAGCTTTGCTTTATGGTCTGTCATGGCATGTGCCAAAATATGGAAGCCACACAGAAGAATCGACAAAGGGTATTTTTATAAACATATTAAGACCTACAAAAAAAAGTGAATTTTCTTTTTTCTTTGTATTCGTATTAAATGCAACCATCGCCATTACAATTCCACCGAGTGTTTGCAGCACCCGAGCTCATCCTCATCAGAAGTTTTTTTTATCGCACATTTCGGTTTCCGCTATTTTAATAAAAATTGCGGTCTTGGAAGTGACAGATGGTTTTATCCAACCATATTCGTTGTTCTTCGCACCGCTTTTGTTGGTATTCAGCTATTGTGGCTAATCGTACGTATTTCTTGGCGGATTTACCTTTAGATCATAATTTTGATTAATATTACGACGATTGTGGCTACAAGGATTTTGAAGCATTTAACATTAATTGTTTTCTATTCTTGCAAACTTTTAATGTTGTTAAAAAAAAACTAATAGAGTTCTAACCTAATTGCCGGGAAAACCATGAAACAGAGATGGTTCAATAGTTAAGTACAAGTTGTTTAAAAAAATCATTAATTCGTCAAGTAGGTTTTCGTTCAAAAAGATTTTTTTTTTCTAATTCTTGAAAAGAACGTTGGGGATTAGGTTAACCAGGCGAGAGGAGGTAAATTTTTTAGACACTATATACCAAGTGCATTATCGAAAAAATCCGGGGAAAAATTATATTTTTGTTAATGGGGTTAGCGCAAAACTATTTTACATGGTGTCTTATGATGGACAAATGATCCGTTTTCTCAGAAATCACTTATCTCTAGGGCAGGCGAGACTAACAAAAACACATTGAAGTTATCTGAACGAATGTTTATTAACGACTGCCTTTACAATTGACTTTAGTTGATCAGACTCTGGAACATAGCAATTAGAACTCGATAGGATTCATAGTCTCCTACATATCGTAACTTAATCACATTTTGCACACCTTTTATTTATGCCAAATTACATATTTTTAGCTGTTTTTTTTTATTATTTTTTTTTTGTTATTTTGTGTGATAATTCTTGACGGTCTACATTCCATATTTCAAAAACTGGCGGGAATCTTTACATTTCCACAGCTATTTTGTTAGCCAGCATGGCCATCTTCAAATGCCAATCTGGCAATTATTGAAAATTCGAACAGTTGTACCAAAATTCCACTTTGAAGTCAAACTTTCCAATAAGATTTTTTTAAATTTATTCCAATCGGATTTTGATGTATGGGAGTTTTATGTAAAATCAAACTTTCCAATAAGATTTTTTTAAATTTATTCCACTCGGATTTTGATGTATGGGAGTTTTATGTAAAATGTTCTTGCACTTTTTTGATAAGATGCACCGTTTTTGAGATATTCGCAAAAAACGTTTTCGTTCGTATGGGGGGTACCCCCCCTAATGGTCCATTTTTGCCCATGAACGAACTTAGCCTTGAAAAACGAATCTGCGTAGAATTTCAAGTCTCTAACTCAATCCCTGCGTCCGCAATCCGCGCTACAGACAGACGGACGGACATGCATAATTCAATTTTTTTCATTCTAAACACACTGGTGTAATTCATTTTTGTGTGTGATAACGGGATCTTGGCGTTACAAACGGTAAGGCAAATCTAATATACCCTTTGGTTTCATACGGGTATAAAAATATGACAATAAGGTAAAGGGCTATTATATTGACCTATCAATCACAATTTTGAGTTTGACGTTAAAAATTTATACTAAGTTTCATGTGAAAGTTTTCAACAATGGTTATAGTGTGAACATTGGACAATTAAATATAGGAAAGATAATTTGATTATTTCAAAAATTACTTTTTAACTTTAGTTTAGTTAATTTTTAAATAATAGTCTCGAATGTATTTATTATTGACCTAACAAGAAAAAATTCGTCCTAATATTGACTGTCAGCGCTTCTATTATTGACCCAACGTATTTGGACCCCACAAGGCAAAAAATCCTGGAGTATTTTTCAATCCAAAAATTATATTGACGAAATCTTAATACATATTTTGGATTGGAATTTAATACATGCGAATTTTTGAAAATATGTTAGCCTTTTTTGCAGTCATATTTGAACAGTTTTTTATTATGTATTGAACTTAAATACTTTTAACATTAATGTCTACAATTTAATCAAAATTTTAGACTTTAATACTGAAATAAACCAAAAATAAATTTATAAGAATTTCCAATCCATATTATTGGATTAGAATTTTCCATTGGATTACATATAGGTCCAGCGTAATCCAGTTTTGATTGGAATTTACTCCAAGATTTTTTACCGTGCACGTATTTGGCCCAGTCCACAATTTTTTGCTCTTCCTCAGGTTTAAGGATCGTAGGATGGCCTATGTCAGAATGTACTGGAAATTTACCCTTGTGTTTATATAGTAACGATGTTTTTGGTATTTTGAAGTAGGGATGTCAAATTTTTCAAAAACACCAGTTTTCGGTCAAACCGGTTTTTAAAACTTCGGTTTAAACCGAGCCGGTTTAACCGGGTCCAAAAAACCGGTAATTGAAAAACCGAAAAATCGTTTTGTTCAAATTGGGTATGTTAGGCCTTAGACGCAACAAATACACTATAATACAAACAAAAGACGTGAAGTGCCATATAATCCATTAAGAGGCCATAAATGGCACAATATGATATTGTATTTGGTTTAGAGTGCCTAAAAAGAAGTGTTTATAACAACTCAGTTGCACGAAAATTGGTTTAAAAATATTTTTCCGTACAAAAAAAATGATCGGTTTTTTTGAACGGTTTTTGGCTTTAAAAAAAACACCGGGTATAATCGTGCCGAAAAAAAACCGGTTAACCGAAGCAAAAACACCGGGTAACCGGTTTTTTTTGACATCCCTATTTTGATGACCTTTGTCGCCCTATAAATTGACATGCCTTCTTCTACCGCTTTAAAAAGCGGCCTCCAGCTCATCGTTGGTATATAGAAGTCGTTTGGTCATTCTGGTGTTGTAAAAAAAATTAAATGTTTCTTTTTTTGACCGAAGTGGGTATTATATTGACTTATAATTTGAAAGAAAAAAACTAGTCGATTTTAATTCTAAAATATCAAGTCAGAATTATGTTCTGTTTCAATAATCATTTAAATTTACTAGAAATTAATTTATTTTAGTTGAAGTGGAAATAAAATATTATAAAAAATAGTATGAAATGTTTCATGTGCATGTTTATTTTATTGACCTAGAGGTTTATTTATTATTGACCTACTCATGTATCCTTTATTGACCCCAAACTTGAAATATTATTTAAGATTAAATTATTAAAAAATTCATAGGTCAGAATTCGACTACTATATAGATGGGAAGGAGATTTAATGTTAAATGACAGAGGAAAACTTTTAGACTTTTTGTTACAGCCAAAAACTAACTTAGCTTTAAATACGTAAAAAATGCAATATTGACCTATAAGTCAATAAAAGAAACATCACAAATATTCATTGTATCTGTAGGCAAATGTAAAGTACTATCCGTTGGTATAGAATACCGTTCGATAAACAAGTCTTATTAGTTATTGTGTCGATGGCTCAAACAAGAAGAATTGTATAATTCATTCGTAATAAAGCCTTCAACGAGAAGAGATCTCTTTTTTTAATTAACCGCTGTCCCTACAGTAATCAGAAGTGGACCTTGGAACCCTGTGTATTGATTAGATTTGTTATCCGTTGTGAAATAGGTTTCACGTTTAAGAAGCAAATTGTAAAGTGAAATAGGTTTCACGTTTAAGAAGCAAATTGTAAAGTGAAATAGGTTTCACGTTTAAGAAGTCAATTGTCAAGTGTGGTGATTAGTTATCGGTAACATGGAACCACATGTGTTAAGATTTGTTGAGAAGGCCACAAGGATTCAACTCATTGCAAAGTTGGAGGAGCTAGGGCTCTCCACGGTAGGACGGAAGGCGAGTTTAAAAATCAGACTGGAAGAAACCCTTAAGAATTTGTCGGCGGAAGAAAGAGTGAAGCTGATCCCTACAGTCCACCTGGAATCCACGATCCAGGACAGTGATGATGAAGAAACGACCAATGACGAGTTTGACGATGCTGACACGGGAGATGATGTAAGTACGTTAAACAATAAAATAGATAACCTGCGAGAAATTTTGAAGAAAAAAAAGGAGCTCATCGAGTTACAAAGACAAATTGGGGAATTAACTGTAAATGAAACCGGTTCGGGTAGAAGTGTGCCATCACAATTCCATTTCAAAGATGTGGAAGATTCTTTGCAAAAATTCAGCGGGGATGATAACCTGACAATAGAAAAGTGGATTCAAAATTTCGAAGAATCATCCGATGTTATGAAATGGGACGAACGGACAAAATTTTTTTATTCGAAAAAGTTACTGTGTGGCACTGCTAAACTATTCCTCAGAACGGTAACGGTAAAGTCATGGACGGAATGTAAGAGGGAACTTTTAGGCGAATTTCGTAAAAATATCACCAGAGCTGACATTTATGACATGCTACGAAATCGTAAGAAAAGGAGGGAGGAAACCTTGCATCAATATGTTCTCCACATGGTTGAAATTGCCTCTTTGTCAGACGTCGAAGAAGCAGACATCGTCCAATATATCATAAATGGGATCCCGGACAGCAGCGCCAATAAATTGATACTTTTCAGTGCAAACAATATCAAGGAGCTGAAGCTTGCACTCCGAAAATACGAAAAAATGAAGCTCAACACTCACGTACTAAGAATTGAAACACCCAAAAATCCAGTAGTGGAACAGAAAACTTTTGTCCGACACACACCCATAAAATGTTTCAATTGTAATGAAACTGGTCATCTCAGTTTACAGTGTCCGCATTCAAAACGAGAGAAAGGAACGTGTTTTCGCTGTGGCAAACATGGACACAGAGTCAGCGAATGCAGCAGTCAAACAACGTTGATGGTAGTTAGTCATCAGGCTGAAATGTTTAACGAAGATCCTTCATTGGAAGTTCAACTGAATCAAAACGACGATGTATGCTTAATGAACGACTTCGAACTAACAATTGACTACCGTTTCCTGAAGAGTGACGACGAAGTCTTTTGCAACACCTCACTATTTACACTGATCGACTCCGGAAGCCCAATAAGCTTCGTCCAGCAGCAATATGTTCCAGCGTGCATCACTAATAAAGACCATCTAGATCAGCGCAGATTTTCTGGTATAAACAACAGCCCCCTCCAAATTATTGGAAACACAAATTGTAAGGTTGATTTTAAAAATAAATTAAATAAGCTTAATCTATTTATAGTTAAAGACTGCAGTACGACATATCCGATAGTTTTAGGGAGGGATTTTTTGAAAATTAATAATATGTCACTAGCAGAAACTAATAAAGAAAACAGCAATCTCAATTTGTGCAGAGAAAATTGTACGTATGTTCAAGATAATCATAATCAAACAAATACAGGTATGTGTGAATCTCGTGCTTATGAAAGTGAATTTGAAAGTCAAGTAGTAAATACAAATATTGAAACAGAAACCGATTATTTACCATTAAACATAATTAAAAAACAAAATTTTAATAAAACTGACTATGACAGTAGGGATAAAACTCCTTATAAATACGCTGTTGGCGATTTAGTTATGCTTAATAATATAGTCATCACACCAGGCATTAATAAAAAATTCTTACCTAAATATAAAGGGCCTTATGAGGTGAAAAAAGTGTTAGAAAACGACAGGTACATTGTGGGCGACTTGAAAAATTTGCAACTAAGTCGTGTGCCATACAATGGAGTTAGTTCACCAGCGAATATGAAATTATATATATCAAATTTATAAACTCCGTGAGGTTTTGGACATGCGTACAACTCGTGCCGTAATACGTTTGTAAATTTATATCATCTTTGGACTTAAGGTTAAATTTTAAATTTTTAAATGTAAAATTATTATTCAAACGATATTAAAGTATATTACGTATATTGTTAAGTATCATTAGAATGTACTAGAATATAAGCAATTTTAAATATTATAACATGATTATTATTACTAATTGAGATTCCTAATTTAAAGGATATTATATTAGAGTTTAGTCAAACTACTCGATAAAATGATATATATATATAACCATTCAAATATTTATGTAATATTTATTGTAAAGTGTTATCGACACAATCACATAAACTAAATAATCGGGTCGATTATTGGCAGGATGGCCGAATCTGTAGGCAAATGTAAAGTACTATCCGTTGGTATAGAATACCGTTCGATAAACAAGTCTTATTAGTTATTGTGTCGATGGCTCAAACAAGAAGAATTGTATAATTCATTCGTAATAAAGCCTTCAACGAGAAGAGATCTCTTTTTTTAATTAACCGCTGTCCCTACATATCTATTATTGACCACACATTTTATATATTTTTTATATTATTCCACATTAAAACTCACAATTTTATAACAACAAAATTGAAATTTAATAATTAAAGAACAACTCACAAAAAGAAAATTAGGAAAAAAAGTAAAATATACGAAAATACCGCAACTTTTAGTTTTTCTATTATTTAGGCTTACTTGTTAACAAATTTCTCGTTTTATCGTCTTTTCTTGCCAGCTGTCATGGCAAACTAATTTTTCGTGAGAGGATTATATCGTATCGCAATAAAAAATTGGGAATTAACTATCAAGAGTGGGTTGTGGAATTTCAGTGTTTTAAAATATTGATACACACATAGTTGGCCTTATTAAAGCTAAAAAATGAAAATATGTCAATATTACCGCCTAGGTCAATAATATAGCCCTTTACCTTATGTCTTGCACTTTTGGAATAAATGGGTCTTTTTTGAAAAAAAGGTAACTTTTCATGAGACGCAAAAAGCAAAAAAGTTATTTTTCAAAAGGTCTTCTTTACAGTAGTTTTATAATAAAATTAAAGTTTTATAAATTGGAAAGTAATGGGTTGTGATTGGGAGATGAGAACAGAATCGGGCGAGAGACGGGTAACTTCAGTAGATGGGCCGAGCGGCCGGCCTGTAACACCCGATCTTGTCCACTTTGACCGAATATTAGAAGCACTTCTAGTTGTCATAGAGATCTGCAGTTTGTGGCGTTCTGTGGGGAAATTAGTGTATAATAAGAAAAGAGAATAAAAAATATCCATTTTTTTTGGATTTACCCTCTTACCCCCTTAAAGTCGGACCTAACCCCCTTAAAGTCGCTATAATAGATTTACTTTTTTTCTGTTTGCGTGCACACGGTTAGTGTTGGTATTTTTTTAAAGCCTTATAACTAGAGTCGGAGTTAACCGATTTTACATTGTACAAGTATATGAAATTTTTCAAACAAAGTATTCCTAGATTTTTTTTTCGAATCGGTCCATCCGTTAACTTTTTATTGAAGTTTTAAATGTGCCTTGGGATGAATAGAGGTCAGAGAAAATCTTGACTCCGCAGTATTGTCTTTTTAGCAAAATGAAATGTTATACAACTACCATGAAATGCGAACCTACATTTTGCAGCCCAAAAAATTGATCGCCCGTTAATATTGCAGCTCTACACTAATAGAAAACACAAATTTCATGTGGCTTTTTTTTCTGGCATCGCACGTGGTATAATTTCGTATGATTCCATTACTAATTGGTATTTCAATGTTTGTTTTGTAGCCCGAAGTAAATCTGTGATGTTGATAATAAATGAAGAGGCCTATTGGATTCGTATTATCATAGGCCAATCGATATCAGGCTATTATTATTACTATCAAATATCGTGATAAGAATGACTTTGATGTTTTTATATTCAGTATATTATATTTTTGATATTGTAGCATATCAAGTTTCTGTTTTATTGCCTTTAACACTCAATCAAGAAACAAATCACTGCAGAGCAATTTCTTATTTTTTCTATAGTGGAACAAGTAGAAAAAACACTCACGATAGCACTAAATGTCAGTTTAAAGTTCTGGTCAGTCTGGTTTTTGTGAAGACATCGAACCGGTATTTCGTGCGGAAGGAATTTCAACATAGGCTAACCGAGGCCGCACGCTATACTTGAGTTTAAGTTTAGTAATACTATTATGCTATAGTTGTATATTTAAGACAGATAATCAACAGTGTTAATCAGCATCTTGTCGCAATTTAAAAAATTCATTTTGTATTCACCAAAGTTAACGCAGCAGACACCATGCACGAAAACTTCAGCATTTGTAGCGTTTAGTGCCTCATTCTTATACCTGAATTGACACCTATATGTACCTCATGGTAATTGCCTATAAGGTACATAAATTTAAAACTTGTGTGTTTTTAACCTTCTCTCATATTCTTTCAAAAAATCGGGGCTATTGACTACTTCGCCAGAGTTCAATAGTTGTTACACTATTCATTGTTAGTCAACGTCTCGAAGATGAAGTCTTCATTTTTCAATTGTGATTCTTAGAATGGAATTATTGATCGCAAAAATGCATTTCATTAGACTAGACGAAACTGTTGCGTCCACCTTAGTGATGCATAGATGGACGTGTCTAAGACAATAGTCGAAATCTTTGCAAATAGGTATATCGCATTCATGGACGTTATGGAAATGTCACGTTCTATGTTAATCAATTCGAAGATTTCTTAATGAGTAAGTCTTGAGAAAAAGGTTAATGGATGACTAATGGAATATTTATTTCGTAATTTTGTAAGATTTTAGTATTTTTAGTGACTAAGAAATAAATGGAAATCATGATACGATTTGACAGATTTTCTACAAACCTAAAATGGTATTGGAAAAAAAAACTAAACTCTAAAGCAGGGGTGTCCAACCTTTCAGCTTTCGCGGGCCACATTGGGAGAAGACGAGTTATATTAGGCCACAAATAAAATATACTAACCCTATAGATAGCTGATTAGTAAAAACGTAGAATATATACATACTTGGTTAACAATTTTAAGAAATTTAAACTTCATTAATTCATCGAGTTTGTAAATATATCAATTTTTGTTGGGCCTCATGCAAACATGTCTTGGGCCGCATGCGGCCCGTGGGCCGCAGGTTGGACAAGCCTGCTCTAAAGCATACTTTGTGTCAAACTCTCTTTAAACTGCACAAGTTTTTAGTTGATGCCACTCAATTTAAAAAAAAGTCGTCAAAAAAGAGAAGGGGGGTCCGAGCTAGCAGTTAAAATTCGGTATAAATATAATCAATTCTTGTAGCTTTTTTGAACAAATTTTCAAACATAAAGTTGCTTGTGGTTATTCATAAAAAATTAACAACTTTTATTTAAAACATTTTCTTTCGAATTGCTTCCGAAGTTTGAAAAATGAATTTATGGATTTTTTCCAAGCCCTTTTATTTAACCCTTTCATGCCCGATGTTGCTTGTAAGTAGAGATCGGATTATAATGCATATTTGAACATTGTTCAGAATTGTTGTCATATTTGAATAACACTAGGTGCTTAGGCAAACCTATTTAATACGATGCCATTATAAGAAAAGTCTACAAGGTACCCACAAAATAAACTCAAAATTTTTTCCACGCATTTTTCCCCAAAAACATTGCGTAGAGCGATTGAGTTTTTATATCAGGCCTAGGGGGAATTCCTATGGAAATTTGGCCATTGAAACTTGAAACAGATTACAAGTGAGAAAGAGAAAGACATTTCGCAGCAATCCGAAATGAGTCGGCCTACATCCCAAGCTGATCCACATATTAAGCCCAATTCAGACTAACGATTACGATTGAAGCTTCTCGACTAATGAGATCAAAGCTTTCAATGATAAGGACTTGAAAGCTTTGATCTCATTGTTTGAGGAAGCTCAATCGTAATCGCAATCGTTAGTTTGATTTGGGCTTTAGAGGACAATTTTTTCTTTCCTCTTCTATAGAGGGAAAGTATTGCATTCATGACGGAGATCGACTCGAGAACGAAGACAGATAGAAACTATCTCATCAGTACGAAATCCGTTTCAGGCAAATGATAAGACAGTCCGTGCATCTATCTGTCGATCAGTCCATTTTACGTATCTTAAATAACATGAGAACGCGTTGAGCTAGCGACTTGAAATTTTTCGTGAATCCCATACATTTTATTCGTAAAAATACGGTTTTTTGAAAATTTCTCAAAATCAATGCACTTTTGGAAAAAAATGAATATAACAAAATTTAAAGGATATGAAATTTTCTACATTTTTTGTTTTAACGGTTTTATTTGTATCTCTAACGGTTCTCAAAATATTTGAAAAAAAAAAGTTTTTTGAAAATTATGCGCTTTTATGAAAAAATGCATACAAACCCAATTTAACGGAAATAAAATGTTCTATATTTTTCGTTTTAACGGTTCTTACGTAACTAACGATTCTCAACATATTTAAAAAAATTTTTTTTTTTTAAATCTCTTGACAACTATGCGTTTTTGGAAAAAATGGATATAACAAAATTCGACAAAAATAAAATTTCCTGCTTTTTACGTATCTTTAACGTTCAAGAACCGTTTTTGAAAAAAAAATATTATTTTTTACATATTTTTTCCAAAACTAAATATTGCAGAGAAAAGTTTTTTAGTCAATTTAAAATGCATTTATATAGAAGTGTGGCAAGGTGTGGTGCAATTGAATTTTCGTGTAAGGAACAGTTATGCAAAATCGCTTTTTAAACACATTGGCGGGTGTTCATAACCGTTTTTAAACACAAATTTTGTTAAACGTGCATGTAAACCAAAAAAAAACATAGAAAACTGTCAATTTAAACTCAAGTTTAACAGAACCTGTGTTTAAAATTGACTATAAATATCCGTTATTTTATCTTCATAATTATGTTGATATGACGTACTGTTTTCGAGAAAATAGCACGAATTTTAGTGTCAAAAAATTTAAATGTAAGTGCCGTTTTTTCATTAAATTAAGGATTTTTAATGCAAAAACGGCACCTAATTCAAATTGGCTTAATTCAAATTCCCATTTAGCTAAGGCCACCTTATTCGCCAGATATGGCACCATAATATGAAAAACCAATCATGCTTCGACATCAAAGTAGTACAGGAGAACCTCGATAATGTGCACCTCGAAAATGTGGATTATCCAATAATGTGAACTAAGAAATATTTGTATTACATACTCTAAAATGTGAATCCGCAGCTGTTTTTTGCTATTCGAAAATATGAAGTACCATTTTGATTTTGGTTTTGCATGATTTTTCGGAAAAGTCCCAATTTGTGTTTTCGTTTCTGTCAACGGCGTGAATCTGCATATTCAGTTTGTATCTGCAAATTGCTTATTTATCTAGGGTCGTTGCAAGAACAAATTTTTCACCATCACAGAAAAAGACATTTTAAAAAAATGTAGCAAGGCCATTCTTGAGTACATCTAGCACAACGGTATGGGGTATCGAAATCTACAATCACTGCCAAAAAACACAAATAAAATAAACTTTTGAGTTTTGTGGGGAAAAACGGAATCTGCGGTTAATAAGAGGAAGGCTCTCAGAACCTCCGAAATGCCCAGAATGGAAGATGCGTTACCAACAAAGGTCACTAATTTATTTTAACAAAAATTAGTTCTTTGCTTCAAAATTACTTATTTTTGTGTCATTTTTTGGTTTTGATTAATCTTTATTTTATTTTTTGAGCATGTTTTCGATGTTTTTTGTTGACTATAACAAAAAATATCGGCATGATTTGGTTTTAATTTTCTTTAAAGATATCTATTAACCAAATAATGAATTGAAATTCATACATGTGTGTAGCATGCAATGAGACTTTTTTCCTATCCAGTAATGTGAACCCTCTAAAATGTGAAACGCCCTTTGTTTTAATTAGTTCACATTATCGAGGTTGTACAGTATTACATATTTTCCATGATGAACAAAACGCGGAAGTGTTGCAAAAAAATGATACCGATTAACTCATTTTGATTATCTAACCTACAATACCATATTTTGAAAGTTATACAATTGCGGGCAATATGCAAATGAATTTTTTTCTTACATGTTCCAAATCTGAATCCACAAATTTGGTATCACCCGAATAAACAATCAGACTTCATCTTTTAGTAAAGCTTTCGCGAACCTTAAAATCGAAGTTCGATTAAGTAAGTTCAAAACTGTCAAATAGAGAAATGAAAAATGAGTTTAGCTATCAGCATTTTTCATTTAGTTTGGAAAGAATCGCATCGCCTTGATATTTGGAATGATTTTGATTGAAAAAGGCTACACGAAAGGTTTTAATTAAATTCGTTTATTAATTACAGAAGGGGACCGGGGGTGGAATGAATTTAGTGAAAGTTTTGCGCATTTCACGTGCAGTTTTCTGCAAGAGTTTTGATTTTTTACTCTTGATCTGCGATAATTCGGACTTATCATTTTTCCGTTAAACGCGTCCATTTTTGAATTTGGAATTCAGTAGTCAAACTATCGAATGTACAAACGTAACGTCCAGAGATTCCAGAAGCCATTCACGATGTTATTATGCCAAAAGAATACTAAATAGTTAGGTGTTGTCATGAGCAAGCAAAGAATTTGATCACGTAACAATTTTTGTTGTTTATTTGCTTTCGCGGGTCGTGATGCTTTTTTTCGCATTTTCGATGTGTAAATTTATGGCGTTTTTCTATCTCGCTTTCGACATGTGACAGACTGTTTTCCATCGCTGTAATATATGCACATATTTCCATGTTTTCCGTTGAAATTTTTTGATTCCTTTGAACTCTTATTTGGTTGTGATCATTGTTTCGTTTCGAATTATGGGTGCCAAATTTTATTCAAGTGAAAGTATGTGGTAAACCGAGTTTGTTTAAAACAAGATCATCTAAGTGGCGCTAAAACCAAATTTTGATCAAGCCAAAAATTCTTTAAATGTCAACTCTATTTGTTTCGCTTTGTTATTGATTATTGCAGCAAAAGTCAAATCATGTAAAATGATGAAATTTTGAAATTTATTCCACAATAAATATTATAATTTAAGCTACACTGTTCATGTTTTTTAGTTGTATTTATTTATACGATCTTACATTGAAGCAACATAATTTTATGGATAACAAATTATGCAAAACGATAGCTAATTGAACGCAAAATTTTAATCAATTAGTTGAAAAGGGCAAGCTCATTATTTGTACTGTAATTTCGAATTATAAGCGCTAATTAGTAAACATCGCACGCAGTTTTTTTTACCACAACTACAGTTTCTAAATAGTGTCTTTATTATTTGAATAAATAAAAATTCCACGTCGGCGCTTAACTCTGAAAAAGTTGTCTTGTAATTTGCTACAAATTTCAGACAAAACTTTTTGACAAACTAAAAATTTGAGTGACTTTTTAGTCACCGAGTCTTTATTATTTATTTTTTACTATTAGCTACCATAGTGAAAATTATCACCAAACAAACGATGCAAACGACGGGCTTGTGACTTAAGATTTTGAACTGAAGCCACTTATTAGTTATTACCTCGACGAATCAGTTGCTCAGAGGGGCGATTATTCGGTCCATAAAATTGAAGAAGTGCTGGATAAGTTTGTATAACTGAACACTGATTTTGTAAATAATATTCCACGGCGTTGTTGCGGTGGAAACCTATCTATGACGAATTCTTAGACTTTAAAGGGCCCATAGACGGCCAACTTTGTTGCCAACCTAGTCGCCAACATGCAATGTTGGAGTCGATGTTGTACGTCTGTGGCCAAGTTGGCGGTTGGTTTTTCATGTTGTCGACGAGGTTGGTGTAAAATCAAAAAAATTTGAAAACTTAGCATGTTGGCGTTCATGTTGGGGTGTCTGTAGGCAAGTTCACAACCTGGTTGCCAATCTCAGTTGCATTGAGTACTGCAATGAGGACAGTGAAGTGTCAAAAATAGTTTATTTGATTAAGTTCGGTTGAGTTTGGCTAATTTTACTAGGGTTTTGATCGTACGACCTAAGAATGTGTAGTATACCTTTCACTCAAAGCTGGATTTTTTGGTGAACTATAAACAATAAAAAAATTAGAGAAATCACCTAAAGTCGATGGGATCTTGTTAAAAATGATGTTGACAACTTGGTTGCCAATATTCCGTCTCGTCTGTGGTGAAAACTACCAACCAGGTTGGCGACCAGGTTGGCAACAAAGTTGCCCGTCTATGGGCCCTTTTACTGAGACAAAAAACACATTGACAATTAAGAAGTGGCAGCTACTTTGACAGTTATCCCTATCCCGACACCTTTTTAAAAACTCCCTTTCCTTAAATTATAAATCTACCTCAATGAACGCTGAAATACTAAAACTCAAATGGTCACTTTGGCACCATTCTATACATTCTTGCTAAATTACAGTAAATCTAACTGGACCGTCTCACGGATCCCACGTACACAGGTTTCCCACCTAAGGCCAGAATACCATTGGCCCGACACGACATTTACGACGACAGATCACGGCGACAAAGTAGTCCTCCACATACAATTCCGCACACTTTGTTGTTCTAAACGTCATATGCTTTTAATTTGATTTTGACAATGGGACGTTGGGCCACACATAACATGCTTTTGTTACCAATTATCAAACATAATAGGAATGTGAATCTAACCCGGCCCTTACACGCGACTATAAAGTCTGTCAGTAGCACAGACTTCAAATGTCAAATTACTGACAACGAATTAAAATACATTTAGCGAACTGGCAGTCAGTGCATTTACACGAGACTGTGTCAGCGACTGTGTCAGATCTACAGACGCGTGTAAGGGCCGGGTAAGCAACACAGCATACGAACTATATTTCCTAATACTTTCTTTAAGTGACGAAATTTAGATTTTATGACGTCCGCATAAGATTTCATTTTGAGTCAACCATGAGAAGTTATGGGCGAGCTGACCGACAAAAGTTAAATTCGATTCAACTTTGTATGACGGCAAAGTTGGTCGGATTAATTGTATGCAAAAGCATCGGTTACTATGGGTTTAAAATCTGAAATATTGCCGTAAATGTCGTGTCGGGCTAATTGTGTTTTGCGCGGTACTCTAAGTTCCCACTGCTGTTGAAAAACGCTCGCAGCAAACAATCCAGGTCCCAATTTGCCAGGTATTTTATAATGGGAAATTGGGACTAGAACTAAAATAGTTAATTTCAACTACAAAAAGGGTCAAAATCGACTATTTTGATAATAAATTTACCTACTTAGCAGTAAAATTTACTATTTTGTGGTTAAATTGACTGTTTTTGTAATTGATATTAACTATTTTAGTTACAGTCCCGATTCCCCATTTAAAAATAATTAGGTTTACTTTTTTTCTTTGCGTGTACTAAAAAACTAATAAAACAGAGGGTTTTTAACACGTTGACGGACAGTAGAAACAAGTGAAATTCGAAAATTGACACTAAAACAAGATCGCACTACTCCGTTCACAACCACGTGCATACTCAATGTGTTAACCTTGCATACTAAATTTTTTTTCGAAAACATGACACTAGGCTTCTACTTGTACGCTGGTAAATGCACATTTGTGCTGCTACAGCCGCAGTGTCTAAAAACGACCGTTTCGTATTGGACGGCTATTGCCGTCATGTCACATAGTGAACTTGAACTTGACGGCTATAGCCGCAACTGTCCGTCAACGTGTTAACAAAGAAGCCTGAACTTTATTGATTCCTCAACAAAATTTGAGTTATACATCACCTTGAATGGTGAAAATTTTCACCTGCGGCGCATTTCTATTAATATGTTTTAGAATAAGCTTATAATCTATCGACCACAGTGGAAGAAGAGGGTTGCAAATTTTGAAAAAAAAACGGTCGGGAGAGAATAAAAGTTTGGAACCACAAGTCTAGCCTAATGACGTCGTTATCACCAAGTAGTAACTATCAAAATGCATTTTGTAAAATTGGGTCAATCCAAATCGGTCGAGTTTAAATCCAAGACTTTTGACGTGACCATTCAGTCAAAGGAAATATTAGGTGGAAATTACTTTGTGGATGTTACAAAAGTTCTAAAAAAAAGAAAATACTCTTCACTATTCTCAATAGCAATGTTAAATAATTTCATAGAATTAACAACAAAATTATTCCATTTCAAGCAGCTATGATGAACTGGAAAATACCAAACAATCGATCAAACTTGACGGTGGTTTACTTTATGGGGTTTAGGTTGTCGCACTGTAATCCCAGTGACTGTTTTGTTCTTTCTATGTGTATTATCGTATATACACATATTTACATTTGCATATAGAAAATTAAATTCCATACAACACACACAATAAGAAAACAACAAACAAACGTCAATTGAAGTCACCTTCCAAACATTAGATTTTGCTAACCGGTCATCCACTCATATGGGGATGGGGAGTCCCTTCAAATCCATTATTTATTTTGCGACATGCAGGGTTCTGATCTAGGCAACAAGGGCTTAATTCATTTTATATTATAAATAAATGACCGATTAGTGTCACGTGCCATCATTTGTAGGTTCCGCTATGGAGAATTACGTTGTTATTTAATAGAATTTCGCCCTTTAACGAGACACACGATGACCTGAGTTAAAAGTCATTTGCCCACATGTGCTGGAAGTTAATCTAATCTAGAAGTTGCACCGCTAATTTATTTAAAAAAAACCATTTGGGCAATAATAAAATCCTCCCTTTGACGTTGCGTATAAATCAAAAGGTTTTATTGCTTTGACGGGAGTGTCCAAATAGTTTACGGAAATGATTAATATCGCTGGGAAAATCACAGGCTCCGTTTTCTACCTGGGGAGTACGAAAAAATCGTATTTAAAATTTGATAATATATTAAAAGTATTTGAAATTTCCTTAAAACCACAAATTTCTCAATCCGCTTATATAAATTATTCTACTTAATATACTCCTATCTTGGATCAATAGTCTCCACTTATCGTCTAATTAACTCGTTATCCATTTTTCGAAGTGTTGTGCTCACCTGTAATGCTGTGATTATCTAATGTGTTAACCAACTGCTGTTCTCAAAGTTTCTTATCTTATTTATTGATAGATAGAACTGTCGTGCCGTCATTTCATGCACGGTCTTTGTAATATTAGGCGAAACATTTTTTTTTTGAAAGAAATTTTGTTTAGATTCCTCGGGCTTTTAAACTGTGTCTTAATTTTCTACCTGAAATGATTTCGTGGTAAAAAGAAATTAAACAGTATTTCAGTGTCATAATCTTAAAAAAACGCAAATACTAAAGCCATTGCACAAAAGAAGGTTATGGCTAGTAGGTGTGCCAATATTTCTTTTTGGCGTGATTTTTGCACATTTTTGTCTATTTGACAATGCGTTACAGGCGTTTCTAGTTGAGTTAAAATCCGAAAATTTCATTCGAGTTATAAACCATTAGACTATAAGCAATTAGGAAGTAAATATTCTTAAATCCTATGAAGTAATTCCATTTTTAAAGGAGGCTTTTATCTATTTAATCTGTTTACTCGTGAAATTACTGTCTTTATTAACGTAGGACACCGAAAGAATATCAAGGACTATAGCTGAAAAATTATGGCAAATATTTTTCTAAAATATACAAGTGTACAGTCTCGAAAAAAACCGAGTCGATCACCTATCGAAACGAAGTCTGAGGAAGTCTCTTGTGAGTGTTAACTTTTGGCAATTTTTTTGATGTTAAACCAACTTATTAGTTTCATCTCACAAATGCTTTTTTTTGCAAGTATTTGAGAGGTTTTTTCGTTTTTTTTTTTAAATTTTTTTGGAGATTTTTTGTTTTTGTATTTTCAAGTTAATATTCGTTTGTTAAAAACTTTTCTTGCATGTCCCTAACGAGACTTGAAATTGGACCTCTCGATTTGTAAGCCATTCGTCTTCCCATTAGGCCAGTGGTTCTTAACCTTGTTGGAGGTACTGACCCCCACCAGCTTCATATGCGCGTTCACCGAACCCTTCTGAATTGGAAAAATAAAATATGATTTTTTCAAATTCAAAACATAGGTATATATTTATACATAGGTGCCCAAAATGAACAAAACCATTAAAGAACAAATAACATGATTTTCACATAAAAACAAAAAGTGTGTGTTTTCATCTCCGCTGAACCCCGGAGACTGGCTTACCGAACCCCTGGGGTTCGATCGAACCCAGGTTAAGAACCACTGCATTAGGCCATTGAACCATTTTCAATGGAAAACACTCAATTCAAGCTCTACTAAAGTCAATTCAAGCTCTACTAAAGCCCAATTCAAACTAACGATTGCGATTACGATTGAACTTCCTCGACCAATGAGATCAAAACTTTCATGTCTCTATCGTTGAAAGCTTTGATCTCATTGGTCGAGAAGCCTCAATCGAAATCGCAATCGTTAGCCTGAATTGAGCTTTTCTGGTGTCTAAAGGCCTGTGTCCACATGGAAGTAACTTCTGGAAGAAACAAATTTCTGTTCACACTTACCATTTTCAACTTCTGGAAGTAACTTCCGGAAGAGCCATAACTTCTGGAAGTTAACTTCCAGTTCATGTTTACACACGAAAAACTTCCAGAAGAAGCAACTTCCGGAAGTAAACTTCCAAGTGGACGCGCGCACCCCAGCTACAAAAACTTCAATAAAAAGTAAACGGATGGACCGATTCCAAATTTTTTTGTATTGGTGGATAATTTTATACAAAATTTTAAAGATTTCGTGAAAATCGGTAAATTTTTACTCATGGGGGGTAAAGTAGGTTTGGGTGTTTTTAAACCGTCATTTTCGCCGAGTTTCACTCGAGGTTTTTCGGGGTCGCTGATCACGAATATGGTGTTAGACTAATTCGCAACGGAGAGTCCTGCAAGGATAAGATTTTTCTCAAAAGTTTTTAAGTTCTTTCCAGTTTTCTTCGTATTCTAAAACTTATACAAAAAACTAAACCCGGCACCGACGGGCATGCAAGCTAGTATATTATAAAATATGAAAAAGCGATTATTATGAAATATTGGAAAGCGATTATCGTTTCACCATTTTGTAGCAAAGGCTTTCATAAATATTGGAACTAGTCCTAGTTTTCGTGGAACCATTACTATTAATATAGGTTTGAGAGAAGAATGGACATATTCCAACAAAAGTAGCACCCGTTGCTAGTTTTCACTGCGGCCATTCCTATACTAAAGCCTAAACCACAATTACGCATGCGTGCGTGCGGCACCCACGCGGTGAAAGTAAAAACTACGCATTTATATGAGTAAATGTATAATTGCGCGTTGCTCAGACGCGTTGCCGCGTCCGTGCCGCGTAGAGTAGGCTCAGTCTCTACTTTTAGACGCGGTGACAACTACTAGATGCCAGAACAAAATAATGCCGCACGCACGCACGTGTAATTGTGTTTTAGGCTTAAGGGTTAAACAATGCTATATTATGAAATGAAATCGTTTCACCACTAGATGAATAAAACAATGTTTTTAAATTTTTTTTTACTATTTTGCAAATTAAAAATGTTTATTCAGTAGTCATTAGTTCGTGAGTTATTGCAAATATAAACATTCTAGCAACTCTTGACTTATATCCCTTCATATTCTTTGCAAGATTACTTCAATGTTCTCCGTTTGTTCTATCAACACGCGTTGAATTGTTTTGTCTCGATTCTCGAACGTGTTGTGTTAAATTTAAAATCTGATTCTCATATTACATTTGCATTTATTTCGTTCATATTAAAAAGTTCTACAAATCATGATTTGTTTGTTAAGCGATAAGTAGAACACATTATACTATTTATGTAGTCCACCCACACATAACCACATTAATCCGACTAATCTTCTATCGAAATCCGGTATAAAAATCCGCACCAAGGAAACAAATTTTCAAAACAAGATTTCATTAGGCTAATCTATGTCGTTTTTCAAACGCTTTGATAAAGAAAAATGCAAAATTTTCGTATGTGTAAAACGACAAATAATCGATGTTGAGAAATTGCTCTATTTTTCCATTATTGAGGGGAAAGTTTTTAACTGGGGTGGCGACAGCAAGGCTGCTAAAAGTGAATATGAAATCATAATCGATAAGGATGACGAACTCGGTAATAATATTGCCAGGCACTTCCTGTTCTTAATGACAAACATGGAATCAAATAAAGGAGTCAAAGACACGAGTATAGAAATGAGTATAGAAAAAAAACTGCACAATAGAAATCCGTTCGAGCCAATCCTAATGGCCGATTGGCAACCTTCTCGGGGCGAAAGTCACTCCATTTTCGAATTGTGATCATTTTAGCGTGACGTATTATTTTGTCGTTTACTTAAGATATTTATGTCGCATGTATAGCGGTTCGTGCTATATAGACGCTCACGATAAAAGTGAAAAGCAGAAAAAAAGCAATGGCATAGAAAATGGTTTGCCAATTATAATTTTTATTTCTAGTCTGGCGAAAAAGAAAAGCGATCGAGGGTGCCAAGAAACCTATCTAATGTCGGCCGCCAATAACTTAATGCTTTTTTGTTCGTATCCCTGCGTGGAAATTCTGTTTACACAACCAATCGTAATCGGATAATGTTTATATACATCAATGAGGTTCTCTTTTGAGTAGGTATTCAGGGATTGGGAACACGTTTCACAAACGCGAATTTGTGCAAAATATTCCTATCTATCCTATTTACCTATACCAATGTTTTAACTAATGAAAATTTGGATTATATTCGATAAATATTTTCTCAAAATATACAATAGTTTTAAAAAAAATTTCATCTACTTTCTTTTTAACAGAAAGAAATCTTCCGCCACATGAACCAAAATTGCAGTTTTCAGAAAAAGTGTACATAGGAGGAACGGGAAATTTTAGATAGATTTCCAAAAAAATTTCCCGTATTGAAACTCATTTCATGATCTCTTGACCTCAGAACGATCGTTGGTTAAAATGTTTATATATTTATACTAGCTTGCATACCCGTCGTTGCGGGGTTAAGTTTTTTGTATAAGTTTTAGAATACGAAGAAAACCGGAAAGAACTTAAAAACTTTTGAGAAAAATCTTATCCTTGCAGGACGCTCCGTTGCGAATTAGTCTAACACCAGATTCGTGATCGCAGCGACCCCGAAATCCCCCTAATGCCGGAGACACATGTGCAGAATTTCTGCATGCAGATCTGCAGCTGAGACACATGAGCAGATTTTTTTGACATTTCATCGCATCGGCTGCTGTCAACAATGGTATTGAACAACACAAAGTATTGAATATTTTCTACTTAAAACTGAGACTCGTTCTTCGCTAAAAATCGTTCTTACCAATTGTCAAATTTTCCTTTTCCACTGTGTACGAATCTAGTCCATAGTCTCTTCGCTAACAGTCGATTTTGCCAAGCACCAAAGAATCTTCGGTTGGCATCACTAATTCTGCGCAGAGAAATTAGAAATAGAGATATGGTGCAGCTCTGCGCTGCATGCAGAATTTACGTGTGGGCTCCTTCATATAAACCTGTATATTCTAACTGCGCTGCATGCAAAATTCTGCACATGTGTCTCCGGCATAATGCAAATTTTCCCCTGAAAAATGGGAAAAAGGATATTTGCGTTATTTGTTCTTATTTATAGATATAAAAGCCAAATACAACACCCTCATCACAGTATCTCCCGAACCACTAAACCGATTGCCACGAAATTTTACACGCAGATAAAAATATCAGAATTTAAAAAATGCACCCGGGGGAAAATTTAGAAGACAAAAAAAGGTGAAATGTTCTTTTAATTTACTCAAGATCTTCAAGAGAAAAGTGATTTATGTTCGTTACTTTTTTAGCGTCTGGGCGTATGATGCTGCGTGCGTCCGATTAGTTTAAGTTTGATGCGGAAACCATCCAAAATTTTGTTACAAAACATAAACATTTCACGCTAAATCTATTTCGGAGAGAGATCAAATAGTGATGTGCAAGAAAATTGGTCAAAAACTCAAAGTTTTGTGCAGATTTGCTTATTTCTGGCCCGGCAAACCGTTTCGGATGTGCAAAATAGTAGAATTTTTAACTTTTCTACATTGGAATAAATTTTCTACATTGGGATAACTTTTCTACATTGGGAAAACTTTTCTACATTGTGAAAAATACAGTTTGTCCCATAAAATCACACCCATCAAGATTTATGAACTGCCCATAAAATACGTTGCCCTGTTACGGAGAACAAGGGGAGGGGAAGGGGTGTTTCGCTTACAGTATGATCGCAGGCGGTACTAAACTCTAGATAAAAAAATACAAAAAAGTTTCATGAAAGGTAAAAGAGGTGTTCATAAAGCCCAACACGAGCGTCACGGATTTTATAAACAGCACCTTACATCTCTTTTTGAGACACCTTTTCATATGTGATTTCTTTTGAGACTCCTTTTCATATGTAGTAGGGGAGCTACATAGAGTTTTGGTTGCCATTTCAACAATGCGTTTCTTCCATTTTAGGCGATTCCAAATTTCCGCGTTTAGTAATAAAAATTGTGTGAATAACAACAAAATGCAAAAAAGTATAGCTTTTTAAGGGGAAATTTCTTTATATGCGTCTTCCTGATATCAAATAGGTGTCGTAGCATTTTGCGAAGTAACCTTGGAAAACTTAAAATTTGCTTGAAACTTTGCACTCATCTAAAGTTCATGGTCCTCTAATTGCCAGCATCTGCCTGCTGCATTGCGTTGCATCGTCTAAAATTGGAGTGTTCAGAGAACAGAAAACTATAATAAACATTTGAGTCATGTTCCATGTGTATGCATGATTTTTTTCCAAATGGAAACTAAGAAAACGGAAAACGAGTTTCCTAGAATAAATATTTATACTTTGTTTCTGGTAAGTTTGGCGTACTATTACCAATTTTAAACGTGTTTATTTATGATTTTCCCTTGTATTAAAATCAAAGAGTTGATATTTATCTTGTTTTTGTTTATTTTCTTATTATTCCGGAATACTTTTTTTAAACCGTAAAAATGCAATGTGTAAAATCTTCAACAACACACGTAAATAATACGTTGAAGTATAAAAGTTTTATCTCAAGTTACTTTAACTTTCAACTATTGAACCGTATGCAATTTAGAAAACTTAGGAAATCAGGAGTCGTGAGCGAAAAATGCTGGACATAGCTGTCCGGATATGCTTAAAATATTAATAAAAAGCTTGTAAAAAATTGACTTAGGGTCAACCGTACAGGAGAAGGTACAAACAAGTTAACTATAAAGCAGTGTCAAGAGTTAGCAATGCCAAAGTACCGCTACTAAAGGGCAGGCATTGCTGAAGTAGAAAGGATTTATACCGGCACTACATTGAAAAAACTGCCAACTTAGCACCGGTCTAAACGTGCCCTATGATATAAAATTTTTGTTGCATGAACGATTACAGTACAGCACAAAATTCCTAAAATTGATTTCGAAAGAAGTCTGTTAGAAGTTTTCTGCAAACTTTTGCTAAGGAGAATTATTTTGCGATACATGAATAAGTGTTGCAGAATAAGTTCTGAAGGAAGAATTCAAGCAAAAATCACAAATTTCAACTACTCGTAAAGCTCAATTCAGACTAACGATTGCGATTACGATTGAAGCTTCTCAACCAATGAGATTAAGGCTTCCAACGATTAGGACATGAAAGCTTTGAAGGACATGAAAGCTTTGAGGAAGCTCAATCGTAATTGCAATCGTAGTCGCAATCGTTAGTCTGAATTAGGCTTAACACATACGCTTTTTTTATAGTTCCAGCCAGAGCTTAGGGGAACACCCTTTAATGCCGAAGCACAGCTCAGGGTGGTCGGAAGGACAAAAGGAGATGCCGATTTGTGTTCTCCTTGAACTTTTACGGATTATAGTCCGGGGGGTCAGAGCCGTATTAACAAGTTTGAGCGCCCTGGGCTAAATAAAATGTTGCACCCTTACATAGTTTTATTGTAAAAATTTAATTTTATTTTTTAAAATATTCTTTAATTCAAAACACAGTACTAACTTAAATTACAGATACGCTAAATATAAAGAAAATTAAAAAAAAGCAATCAAAATTTCATCGCCTCGGATCGATGGCGCCCCTGGGCTGTAGCCCTATGGTTAATTGGGCCTTGCGGGGGTTACACATCGGATGGTAAATCGTTCCAAAGTCTTGTTGTTCGCGGAATGAAGGAACCCCTAAACTTTACTGTACGAAAACGGGGAGGCTCAAGGAAGAAGTCGTGCGCGCCAAATGCATAGGCGTCTTAAAGAAGCTTAGCGCTAGCATTGTGAGGAATAACTTAATACTCAAACCATTCGAGTTTTTTTTATTCTCAATATCATCTCAGACCTGGGAACTCATGCTCAATGAACATAAGTTCGAATAACGATCGAAACAGCAACATAATCAAATTAAAAAGCTATTATTTATTGCAAATATTTTTTTTATTCTAAACGCAGTTTGGTTAAAATATATGTCACGGTTTCACTTGCCGGACAAATAGTTAAATCGTGTATCTGATTGAAGTAATGATAATGCATTAACATTAACTCTTTGCTTTGATTCTGGGTTACTTGATCTTACGATTAATCATCAAATAGCATTACTGTCCATAAACAGTTCGATAACAACACCAGGAGTTACCTATAACAAAAGTCCATAAAATACTCAACAAAAGTGAGTGTATGGAAAATGACGTCACTGATTTTATTTTGTTAACGATTCTGTTGGTCATTCCGGGCAGGTATTGGCCTCGGCCACTTTTGGGCGTCTGGTAATCATGTAACCTTCGGCCGAATCATTGAAAACCTTTTACAGATCATCGCCATTTCCAGTTGGGTTTTTGTCCGTGGGTTTCACTTTCAAACATTAGCAAAAATGTTCATTTCTTCATGTAAATTGCATTTTGAAGACACACAAAAATATTTAAGAAGCTGGCCGTTTTCAGATAGTGGTAGCTGTTTACAAATATATATACAGAATTTGTTCCTCTTACACCGTAGTTCATGTGAAAAATTCCTTTAAAATATTTGGCGACAGTCAAATTGAAAAGCTGTCAGCATCAGTTCAACTGTTACACAAGATGTCATGTTCATGTCTAAGATAAAACCAGTTCCATGACATATCGCGATTTTTGCTTTCTCGGTTCGCTCGAAAAGTCCGTCACGCCATAACCAGTTCTATAAAGAAATTTTCACTGTTTGCTCACACACATAATGCTCAATAGGAACATTATGTTGCCAAGATAGATGACTTCCCCAATTCAAATGCTGTAGTTTTGTCACCCGCACCTTAGACTGACTATCTTTTGTAATGGCAATTCAAAAATTTGACCTTAGCCTTAAGGCACTTACTTAACGTATTTTAGCCCATTCATTTGTATCGATGTATAAATATAAGTAGTTGTGAATGTGTCTTGTTGATTTTCATTCAAAATTATGTAAGGTCGTGGCCTCATTAAAATATATAATAAGTTTTGTTGTTGATTTTTTTTTTGATAATGAAAAGGATTGCAAGCATAGCTTTATAATAATTTGACAATTATGTATCACTGCGAATGAAATTTATCACCATTGTTAGCTTAAGTGTGCGAAATTTCTTAGGTAGTCAATCAACATGTCATCTCTAAACGGAAAACGTTTAATTTAGAATCGTTTGAGATAAACTTTATTAATGCTTTTTGAGGTTTTGTTTTCAACGCAATGATTGAGAAACTCTTCTATCTCTGCAGTCATCTGAACAAATTAAGTCTTGCCTATACCGATTCAATACCTTACAAAAAATGAACAGTACATATTTTTCTTATACAAAATCTACGTTTGTCCTCAATTTACACTAAAACCCGACGAATATAATATTAGTTTAAATAAAAATATAAATTTTTTATTTTACAAAATCGGAAATATCTCGGTACCGGTAAAATATATCGATTTACGGTAAAAGACAAAAATGTAGACGATTTTAATATCCTGCAAGCATTTCGCAAAAAAAAAATTACTTTTTAATGAAAATCATGGCTATTCTGGAATCCGCTGTTAAAACGTAAGACCAAACTCAGTCAATTCAATTCGCCACTCAATTGGTATTCTGGTATTCTGAAATTTGCAACGAGTAATTCTACTCTCAAAACGTTACAAGATCATATGCAATCGAACAGAATTGAAACGCAGCGGATTCAAGAATACAAATTGCGGGGAAATCGAACAATCTTAACGGTACTTCGGATTCCAGAATAGGCATGAATATCTCAAAAACGGTTAAAGTTATATTCTCTTCAATTTATCTCATACATTGAACCACCTAAAATCCGTTAGATTTTAAGCGAAAAAAAAACTGTTTTTTTAAATAATGGTATATCTCGATACTGATTTGAGATATCGAGTTCTACTAAAAGATTTTGCATTTTTAACGAGTTTTGAGGGTACATTTAGGTGTGCCAAATCCAAAACAAAAATTTTTTTTACTCGTTTACTGGGCATGGATTTATCCTATAAAAAATTGGTTTTTAAGAATTTGAACAATTTTTACTTTCTTCTACGGAGTATAATAAAGTATTGTATTCATGAAAAATTTCGACCTCTTAATTTTGCCTAAAAAACATTTCCCGATCACTCCTGAGTCGATTGGAGTCATATTAAAAAAATGTCGTTCTGTCTGTCAGTCTGTGTACAAGATTCCTCAAAAACTAATAGAGCTAGAGCAATGAAATTTTATAGGTATGTTGGGTCCTGAAATGGGACGATCCTATCAACTTTTAGTGGAAATCCGTTAACCGGAAGTATCCAAAATGGCGGTTTTTCAAAAGTCGCAATTTCGTTTTTCTCGATTTACTCCCAAACTACGCGTTTTTAGTGGCCTTAAGTATGACAAAACTTGGAGAAAATAAAATTTCCCACACTTTTGTCTTTAGCTATAACTCGATATCTCAACCTGTTATCGAGATAAACCGTTATTTCCAAAAAACACAGTTTTTTGCGATTATCTCGAAAATTAACGGGTTTTTGCTGACTGAATGTATGAAGTGAATTAATGAGAATGGCATTCTGCACAATTTTGTCTTTTACCGTTATCCGTTATATTTTACCTTTATTGAGATATTTTCATTAATATGTAAAAAATCATATTTTTGCGAATAATTTGCAAACTCACGGTTTTTCGACAAATCAGTTAAAAGAATAATTAAAGATGTTAACATTTTCTACATTTTTGCCATTTACCGTAAATTGATATATTTTACAGTTCTCAAGTTATCTCAAATTTTGTACGTTTTTGATATTTTTGGATGAACCAAGAATTTATTGGGAAGTCGTCTTAGGTTGACAACGCGACAGGGCTCTAGCGTAAATTGCGCAGGGTCGTAGATTTTGTAGAAAAAAGTTTTGTGTTGACCACAACTGATATTTTATATTAAAAATTGATAATTGATATTGTGATCTCATTTCGACCCATGAAATTAATTCAGTTTTTGTCTGATATATCATATATTAGAAGTATATTCGATTTAGTATATTGTTTGTAACGCATCGAACCAATCATCGGACAAAAAAATGAATTAGGGATCAAGATTTTGATTTCCAGATGTCCGTCCGTCCGTGAACACTATAACTTTTGAATGGATTGAGCTAGAGATTTGAAATTTTATGTTGTTCCGTTGCTCGTAAATGTCTAGTTCTTGAACGGATAAAATTGGATCATTCTTGCCCCCACTCCTGCATACAAACGAAACATTTTTTTTGGCAATTTTCTCGAAAACGGTGAGTGGTATTGAAAAATTTATAAAGGTAAAATGTGTTTAGAATAGGATTTTACATCACTTATCCATACATCAAAATCCAATCGAACCACTCTTTTGAATGCTTTTTTTCTATTTTCTCGAAAATGGTGGAGCCGTATAGAATATGATTTTACATAACCGTTCCATACATCAAAATCCAATCAAACCACTCCTTTCCTCCTCTCCTGGGCAAATGGATTTTTTTCAATAAACATTTTGTCTGTCATCATTTAGCGTATTTGACGATTGGCCTCTGGCAATTGTAGCTTTTCTTATGTTGATTGTTTCAAATGTCATCGTAATTTGGTACATTTACGTTATAGATTCTTTTACAAATCTGAGCTATTAAGGAATTTTATACAATTTGTCATATTTTATAAAATTGTTAAAATGAATCTCAATTTTTTTAATAAATAATTTACTCACACACTTGATTATTTTTTCCTTGGTGGAAATTATTGGGTAAAAGTGTATGTATTGCTGGCTAAATGATTTTTTTTGTTATTAATCTGTTCTAAAAGTAGAAATATTGTTCAAATGAGATGTTCAGAATCAAACAAAGAACTCTATTATTATTATTATTATTAGAGTTATTGCGCCACGTCATACTATGATAGACTTTTAATCAATTAACTTTGAAAGGAATTTCCGTACCATAATTGAAGACAATAATACTTTAATCAAGTTTACTTTATTAAAATTAATTCAAGACAAATTACTATCGAACCAGTAGAAAAATATCTAATAGAAAAAAATTGTACTCAATTGGCAAGTGATCAAAAAAAAAATGTTGGATTTTGTTTCGAAAAGAGTTCATCAGATTAATGGTGTGCTAATATTTTAGTATAATATACAAGAATAGCATCATAGCTCAATATTTTATTAGTGGATCTTCTTGTTTTTGTTTTTTGTAAATAAATCCGTCCATCTTCCCTGAGGCAAATAAGTCCGTCTTTGCTGAGCCAGTATCAACTATTATTCATTCTCTGCATTCTTCCGGAAGCGAGGACCGCTAATGGCAGAGTTTTGTTCGTGTGCTACCTTAACTGATCATTGATAGAGTGCCTAAAGCGCTATTGAGGCAAGCCCTAGGAATTTCCACAAAATTTACGTAAAATAACTGAGAATCTTGTCCAATGGAATATGAAGATCTTCACAACAGCCTCTTGAGCGTCTTTTATTGTCTGACGTGTAAATGCATGCGCGAAACATTTTTTTTTCTCTTAAACTTTTAAGACAGAGGAAAAAGATGAATATCTTTAACTCAATTAGCTGAGGCGCCGCGTTGCGATTTTTCATTATATTTGAATGACTTTTATTCATTTCAAGTGGCAACAAGTTTACGCCCAGTCCAGTCCGTGGTATTTTTAAATCCAAAATTTTAGGTGATTTTCTTATATGGCCAAGAAGTGGTTTCACGATGTGTGGGAGAAATACGCGGTATATTTAAATGCTTTTTTGCTACAGTTGTAGTACATTTTAATTCGATTGTATCATCTCAGCTGAAATTTAAATGCGTGTCGCAAAATCTTTCTAGCTAAATTTAAAGATTTTCAAGAATTTAATGAACGTTTGAAAAATGCTATTTTTTTGGTTTTTAAATATTTCGTTTTTTTCATTTCGTCAATTCGCATATTTTGTCTAAAATGCTAATGGAAACTTCTTGTTTGTTTTATGCTTTTTTCAGGATCAATATGAAAATTTAGCTGCACACACTCACAAAGGTATCGAGTTCTTAGATAAATATGGAAATTTCGTAAGGGACAGATGTGCCATTGAAAGTGAATACGCTGCAAAATTAAGGTGAGTTTATTGTTCAGTTTTATTTGCCGATGATACATCGGTCGAGCAAATATTAAAATCAAAAATTATATTTCACTTTGGTTATAATTAAACAAAAAACCTATTCAGGTAATTTTATGAAATTTTTATATGGAATTTATTGACAAATGTGTTCTGTTGTACAATATTCACATTTTGCTGAAGGTACATTGTAATTAAATTAATTCTTAGCACTTAAAAAACCTGTAGTTTCCCCAAAACCGTCTGTCTCATTCTGAGTGATAGATGGACATCTGCACAGTGCTAAGAATTAAGGTGAGCCCTAAAACCACTCACCAGGATTACTAGGAAGATTACGCAACTAACACCTAGCTCACAAAAAGTTTTCTTTTAAGAAATGTCTCAGAACGGACAACACCTACAAAAAATATGGAAATTGTCAAAACAAAAAATATTTTAAAACATCATGTTTTTAAAAGCAAAAATACGCCGCAATCAAATATTTTTTTTTAACACACATTACAATCAGAGATTTTCAAAAAAAAAATGTGTCAGAATGTCACAGTCAGCCATTTTGCAATAATTACTTTTGCGTTTTCCAGATCAGGACTGGAATCACGTAAGGTGACAAGCATGGGCGTCGGAAGGGAATTTTTTTCTGTTGAAAAAACCGTTTGGTCAATTTTATTGTGTATTTGACCTTTACATTTAAAAACTTTACTAAATATTTGGAATTTTTCAATAAAAAATTTGCCTCCAGCACAATTTATGTTCCATACCGAAGAGCGAAGATACCTTTTCTGACAAACCAAATTGAGACAAGCCTCTTCTCTCTGTTGCCTATTTCACCACCTTACAAATTTGTACTATTTTTTAACAAAATATGTAAATTTTTGGCTTATTTTGATTTAGTACAAATTTGTAATTGTAATTGCCGAAGGTCGAGAGGCAACAGAGATCGGCGCGTCGGAAGGATTATGCCGGCGAAGCGCTCAGGGTCGGAACCCCTAGTTGAATAAAGATTCGGAAATTGACTTTGACTGTAACAAATTTGTATAAGGTTGCCAAAAGATTACTTTTTATCAAACTCAAATAATGAAATTTTACGAATCTTTTAGAATTTATTGTGTGGCCTTGACCAACTGAATATCTCGGATATTTTTCTAGCGAAGTCAAATGGTCGCGACACCAGGAGTTAATATTATAATTTTATTGCTGTAAGAATCTCTTTCCATCAAAGTTATGTGAATGGCGAGGTGAAAGATATATTAATGGGATACCGAAAGATTTATGTTTAACATCATATTCTGTTCGGTTTTTACAAATTTTAAAAAATTATGAAAACTTGTAAGAAGTGAGGAAAAATTGAGTGATGCAAGTATCATAACTTTTTATACGACGCTCAATAATTTGTTCAAAGTCTTGATATACGACGATAAAAACTTGAAATAGGTCCTTTATTTCTCAAAATAAAATTAAATTTTTTAATGATGGAACTTTGATTTATTCTAAATTTTGTATCGCATAAGACATGGCCTCTTTTTCCTCAATCAATATGGGCATAGAATGAAATACAAATCCTTGATATACGACGACTCGACATAAGACCTTATTTGGCACTCCCAAAAATGTTGTAAATCGAGGGATACCTACTCTGTATGATATATCATATAGGATTTAGTACACCGTTTGTAACGCATCGAACCAATCTTCGGACACAAAAATAAATTACACCAGGGTGTTAGGGATGACAGAGGATTTTGATTTCCACACGTGCGTCCGTCTTTCCGTCTGCCTGTCTGTCTGTCTATCTTTCCGTACGTCCGTCCGTGAACACCATAACTCGATTAAGCTAGAGACTTGAAATTCTTTATAGTAGCGTTTCTCATAAATGGCAAAACTAAGTTCTTCAAAGGGCAAAATTGGACCATTCCTTGCCCCCCCCCCCTTCCCCCTACCCCATACACACAGTTAATCACAATTTTCTCGAAAACTGTGACTTGTATTGAAAAATTTATAAGAGTGAAATGAGTTTTGAATATGATTTTACGTCACTTTTCTAAACTTCAAAATTCAGTTGGGCCATTCACTCAAAAACGGTACATGGTATTGTAAAACCGATAGACATGATTTTGCATATCCGTTCAATACATAAAAATCCAATCGTACCACTCCTTCCCCCTCTCCCATATAAATGGATTTACTTTCATAAAAATTTTGACTGCCCTCATGTAGAGTAATTGACGATTGGTCCCTGGCGATTGTAGCTTTTCTCATATTTTATTTTGAAAATCTTCATATCGATTTAAGAGTTTTAACTTGTAAACGACTCTTTTCCGTCGTCCAAATTTTATTGATCGCCGAGAAAACACGTTCGACTGGTGCTGATGTTTCTGGCAGAGCGAACGCGTTTTCGACAATAACCGAAAACTCGAAAAATTGCTTTTCTTTCATTAAAAAATCTTGGAAAAAGGTGGATTTTTCAGGAGGATGTGGGGGATAGCCAAGTCCGCAAAGGGGATAATCCCCCTCAAAGAGGGATAAATGGTCACGCTAGTCTAAGGCCTAACCTACCCAATTTGAACAAAACGGTTTTTCGGTGTTTTAATAACCGTTTTTTGGACCCGGTTTAACCGAAAACCGGTTTTTTCAAAAATTTGACATCCCTAATATGAAACCAAATCTATAGAGCTTTGGAAACCAAAAAAATGTTGTTCTCAATGGGATCGTTTGCTTCCCTTCAGTTCAGTTCTACTGACCAGAAAACATTAGAAGCTTTTACGAACGAGAAAAAAGGAAGGGATGTATTTTTTTTGCTTTACTATTGTGAACCTTTGCCTTTCACTCGCGAAAGTTATCCTGTGGAATGCAATTCGCTGAAAAGCTTTGCTCCACATCGCTCAGCTAATTTACCCAAGAACTTTTGTCGGCTAATCGTTAAAAATTGTATCATGGGGTTTTTTGACTGTTGGTCATCTGTACATTGTTTGTGGTTGTCCTTAATGTTACTACATGTAAGAATTAATGGTGGTTTTCACGAAATTTTTAGCGACCGTAAGCGGGCAAGTTTCAAGCAAAAAGAGTCTGCTAACTCGATTTAGTCGCCGCTAAAAGTTTCATTGAACTCGCCATAATAATACCATTTTTAAAAGCCTTAATATATTTTTAGCCCAATTAATAAAAACTGGCATTAACTTTTTTCGGCCTCTTATTGCGGAAGCAACGGAATTCTTTATAAAAATTTATATAATTTCATTTACCTGTACACAAAACTTCCAAAACACTTAATCGTTTTTCTCTATAAATCTACGTGCCCCATCTTAAATTTAAGCGATTTATTTTTTTCTGCTGCGCTGTGACTTTAAGTTCGTTGAACTAATTTCTATATGAAAATCTAAAAATCTACGAAGCAAAATCGAGTGCAATGTTCGTTTAACATAATAAATTTCGCCTATAATATAGTTGTATGTCACAAATGGAGAACAGTCCGGTAATCATAGCGAAAAACGCGTGGGTCTCCTCCACTAAAACTCAGTCAGCTTAGCGAGTAGAGCTAAATTCATAAAACTTATTTGCCATAACCTCTCCGGCCAACAGATTTTTCGGCTCATTCAATTTAAGGTATTTGTTATGTAGTCGAGTATGAAATTTTTGAAACTATCACCTCGATAAATTTTTTTGATCGGAAACATTCTCGACACATTTAAGTTCAGTTTGAGATTTCCAGTTGTGCGTATGTGGCATAATTGCGTCATAGTCTTGAGCTCTAAGTGATTTTTGCCATTCTAGGCTAATTACGGTGGGCTTCCATTCTACGCGATTGTGTTTTTTTTTTTTCAATTAAATTGTACAAGATTTTCGCAGAATCCACAATCGCAAGTACATCTGCTCGCTACTTTTTTTTTGAAATTCTTATGTGTTGTGTTTCAATGAAACTAAATTGTCTACCACCCGCAATTCCTCCGTCAATTCCGACACAACAATTAAATCCATTCATCAAAAATTATGACTTAAGACGATAATTAACTTAAATTGACCCAATTTTTATCTCATTCTAAAAACTTGGTCCATAAATAGATGCTGTTTGAAAGCTAGCCTCGATACGAGTGTAGCTACTGTCTGTGCAATAATCTTACGGAGTATAACGACATTAAGATCCGAGAAGAAGCTCTGTCGGAAATGATTCCGTGCACCAATATTCCGTGCGGGATTTCCACTCAAGTCTGAAACTATCTCTAAATTAAACGAACACATATTGAATAGCGAATCTATCAAGAGAAGAAAAAAAGATTTAGAAGCGTGAAAAATCTCGCGTGAACATTTAGAGCAAAGTGATTAACTGCTCACAATCTCACATAGTTTCATTCTCATAAATGTATCGATCCTCGTATTTGGTTTTTTCCCCATTTCGAAAATGTTCAAAATAAAATCTCAAAGTGTAGTCAGTCAAGATATTTCATCGCAATAAAATTTCTAGACTAATGCCATAAATTATGATGATGCTTTCCTTGATGAAAAACTTTTCATTTTCCAATTACAAACATTTCACTTAATATCTTTGTCGCATAAATGGAATTAACTCTTGGGATACATTCGTAATTGATGAAAATGTTTTTCAAGTGAGAGAAGTAAACATGAAATCTATTTCAATTCACATTTGCGAACTTGTTTGGAATTTTTTCCATTTAAAAAATTAGAAGTGGAGCGAATATAGTTGCCTAATTATAAAGTAATTAATTTATCAATTTTCAATGTTATTAAAGAGTTTTATTTATTGTTTTCTATTTTCAGGCGGCTTGTGAAAAATTACCAACCGAAAAAGAAAGAGGAAGAAGACTACGAGTAAGTATTCCAGACAATGGAAAATTTAAATCATGTTTTTTTTTGTTGATAAGCTCGGATATGCTGATGAGTTTCGAAAATTCATTTTCTTTTCATTATGCCTAATAAGAAGGCGAAATGTATGCAAAATAGGTTTTACTTTCTATTAATTGCATGTACTTCAATTGAATTCAGTACCATCAATTGATATGCAATGTGTTTATTTATGTTTTTCATATGTTTAAGAAATGTTCAACTTTCCTTGACGCTTTCGTGCAAACATCCTAGCCTCAGGTTTTTATTCCATTTTCATGATTCGCAAAACAAAAGAAAACTCTGTCCTTATCACCAAATGTTTGATTATAAACACATATTTCAAAAGACATTCAAAACCCAATAACTTTATGGGTACCTTACCAATGAACATTTACAAAGTCGAGTCTACATAGTCTTAAAAATAGCGAATTGTAGTAGTAGACTTCAATGGTCCTTACCAATCACTAACACATTAGTAACAAAATAATCATAGACTAAAATAATTTATGATGCATTAGAGTCGAAGCTAAATTTGTCATTGGTAGCAATATTAAAGTCTCAAATAAAATGCGCTAGTTTTAAGACTACGTAGACTCAACTTGATAAATCTTCATTGGTAAGGCCCTTGGTGTTTGACCTTCTTTCCGTGTACTGAAATGTATTACACCCCAGGCAAACTTTAATAAAAATTTGACGGATTGGTCGATTCGATAAAAATTGGAATGCTTTATTTGAATAATTTCACATACAATTTGAAGAATTTCATGAAAATCGGTTAATTCAGACTCTAGTTATAAGGCTACAAAAAATACCCTGTACTGGGGTGTAATACATCCCAATTACAAAAACTTCAATAAAAAGTGAATGCATGCACCGATTCAAAAAATTTTTGTGCGGTATCGGTATCTGTAGACTTGTGTCGTTTTTTGTACTTGCCAAAGATTTAACAACTGTTTTGGATAATTTTACATTTCTGATTCCGAATCTGCAAGTGGTTTGGCCAGATTGGCTCTAAGTCTAAACAAAGTTTTTTTTTTAATTCCATATAAACTGAAAATTTTTATTTATTTTTTGTTGCCGTAAATATTATAATCATTTTAGAGAAAGTTGACATCGCAGTTGACATCCGAATCTGGAAGTAGTTTGACTAGATTCACTGTAGTTTTTGATCTTTTTTCGGTTTTTTCAAAAACTAAAGCCGATATGGCCACACCACTTACAGATCCGGAAACAACGCCAAATTATCCTAAAAAGATTGTAAAATATTGACTGTTGTACAGTGTAATTACCCCACGGAAATGTTATTTGTTTCGACAACTCAAAATAATTGATGACACATTCACAATAAAGGCTCTTCCTCGCTCTGAAAAAGCTCTGACTATAAAAACACGGAAATTTTCCAGCATTACTCTTGAAGATTTATAACTACAAGCAAGGAAAAATATGTATTACAAAATGGCCGATTCCGCGAGGCGCGCCTCGCCCCAGGACATAGTGAATAAAACAAATAAATCAATTTTTATACCCGTATGGTGAAACCAAAGGGTATATTAACGTTGCCTTACCGTTTGTAACGCCAAGATCCCGTCATCACACACAAAAATGAATTACACCAGTGTGTTTAGAATGACAAAAATAATTAATTTTTGCATGTCCGTCCGTCTGTCCGTCTGTGGCGCGGATTGCGTGAGCACGGATTGAGCTATAGACTTGAAATTTTGCGCAGATCGATTTTTCGTGAAATGCGAGGCTAAGTTCGTTAATAGGCAAAAATGGACCATTAGGGGGGGGTACCCCCCATACGAATGAAAAAGTTGTTTGCAAATATCTCAAAAATGGTGGATGATATCAAAAAAGTGCAAGAACAAAAGTTATTTAGGGTACGATTCTACATAAAACTCCCATACATCAAAATCCGATTGGAATAAATTTAAAAAAAATCTTATTGGAAAGTGTGACTTCAAAGTGGAATTTTGGTACAATTGCTCGAATTATGATACGAATATCACCATACGGGTTTTCAATAATTGCCAGATTGGCAATTATAGCTTTTGTTATGTTTATACCCGTATGGTTTAAACAAGCTTTAATTGCAAAAATAGGACTCTGAATGCAAAAAATATAAGTTTTTGGGCAAGATGATTTTTTGCCATGAAGTCTGCCCGTTAAGAGGCTGAGAAATATCACACGGAGGTTTCCAGGGACGCTGATTACGAATCTGGCGTTAAAATTTCAAAATGCGAAACGGAAGGTGCTGTAAGGATGTCGCAAATCTCATTTTTCCATTTTTTCCGCGCAATGGAAGTCCTCATGGGAAAAAGTGTTTTTTTTTTAAGTTTTACGTTATTTGAGTTTTATTTTATGCACAGAACTTGAATCCGACAACGACGGGCGTGCAAGCTAGTCTATAATATATTATCGTTATATAGGAACATTTAGTCCGCCTTAAAGGCTAAACAAGATTTTTCAATCGCAAGATTTTTTAGCCGCAACAACAAGGACGGCCACCTAGAAATATCGGTTGACCGGGTTCGAATTCCAATCGGTGGAGTTTGCCTTTTTTTTATTTTTATTTCGATATTTTCAAGTTTCTTTGTTTACAAAATGTTTTTTTGACAGGAATAGGGGCCTCTAGAATTTTTTTTTCTAAACCATCCTGAGCTATTATCAAAATTTCAATTCTGAAAAGGTCTGAACGCTAAAACGTTAACAACAGACGTTTGTCCATTATCCGACCATTAAATTATGAAAATGCAGTTAACAGCAGAAAGCGATCGTTGAATATTTCTTGGTCACAGTAGAAATACAGAATTCAATAGAAAAATAAATGTTCATATGTATCTATGATTCTAGTTTTACCAAACCAACAACATCTCCCCACTTGTTTAAGTGTTAATTTATCAATCAATATCACTTCATTAATTATATCTTGGACAGCATACGAGCAATTTTTATTGGGCATTTGTTTGAATATTATGATGGCTATGAACTGTCAATTTGATCAAATATTATTTATTTATCTTTCATAAAACCAATCAAATTCTATATTTTTTTTCTCTTATTCACAGATTTACATCATGGCAGGCATTTCGAAATGTTTTGAAGGAAATCGGCGATTTAGCTGGCCAACGAGAGATCGTTGCGGAATCACTGCAAGCACAAATTATACAGGGTGTTATGTTACTTTCAAAGAATTTGAAAGAACAGCGAAAGGTAATAATTTTTCCGTCAAACTCGAATTAGATGATAATATTTTGAATGTTTTACAGAAATGTCTAACAGATGGATCAGTGCTAACCGTTAATCTAACGACACAATTATCGGCACTGGAACGTGCGAAACGTAACTATGAAAAAGCGTTTCGGGAATCAGAAAAAGCGATTGATAATTATCAGAAAGCAGATGCCGATCTAAATCTTAGCAGGGCTGAGGTTGAGAAGCAGAAATTAAACATGACCACAAAAAATCAACAATCGGACGATGCAAAAAATGAATATGCGAATCAATTACAGAAAACAAATAAACTACAGCAGCAACATTTTGAAGTTCTGCTACCAGATGTTAGTTAATCAAAATTTGTTTTATTTGCTTCAAGTCCAAGCATTATTTATGTCAACCGTGACGTTGGCGATTGACATGTGTCGTTACAATATATATCAACCGTTAACGAGTCAGGATGACATAAATGTTGTGTGTTAAACGGCTTCTTTCTAGTAGAGCTGTTATAAATTCGAAAATTGTTTCTGCTCAACTAAAACTATTTTATTTGATTTTTTTTAGGTATTTAATAGGTTACAAGAAATCGATGAGAAACGAACCCGCGGATTAAAAGAGTTTATTCAGGGGGCGGCTGATGTCGAATCCGCCGTAGCACCAATTATAGCTAGATGTTTAGAAGGTATTGTTAAGGCTGCCGAATCAATTAATGAAAAAGAAGATTCAATAAAAGTTATAGAAAGGTATAAAAAATAATTTTTTTATTTCTGACATTAAATAATAATGAAAATGTCCAATCATATTTTAGGTATCAGTCAGGTTTCACTCCGCCGGGCGATATACCTTTTGAAGATTTATCAAAATCCGATCCAGATGCCGCCAACACCATGCAATATAATCATGTTCCACTGCATCAATTAACAATGAAGGGGACAATGGGTGCTAATAAACTAAAGAAACGTGTAGGACTTTTTGGAATTTTTAGCAGCAATAAGGTATAAACTTTGTGAATTTACGTACAAGTAGTATATTAAGGAAATACAATTAATTTAACCATCTCTATATTTAAGGCATTTAAAATGATTAAGTAATCTGTTAAACTATAATCGAAAGTAGAAAAATGCTTAAAATCTATACATTTATTTTGCAATGCTTAAATTGTTAATTTGCTTATTACGCATCATTATTCTCCTTCTATGTCACCCACATCCATTTCATATGGTTTTAGTATAATATTAATTTCGTTTCATTTTTGCAACCAATTCATATCCCAATCATATCATTTTTAAATTGCACTAAATGAAAGGGGATTTGTTGAGATTCTTTTTAATAACAAGAATACTAGCTATGGTTATTTTTTAAGGCAGGCAAAGCAATATGTTATCTTAACAAAAAAATAAATAAAAAAACGGTTTCAAAAATGCGCTGAAAAGTATGAAATAACTTTTTTAACATACTCCACTTTCCCGATTTGGAATTTAAGTGGCAGAGACGAAGAGGCCTGCCAGATATCAAACTCTTCGATTTGACTTTGAAATTGCACAGACGAGGAGGCAAATTGCCAGATATCAAACTGCTTCATTTGACTTTAAAATAGCAGAGGGGAGGGAGCCTGCGAGACATCAAACTCCCCGATTTATCTTTGTAAGCTCATTGGCGAGGGAACTTGCTGGTGTCTTTGGGTGTTACTGATTCAAAAACAGTTTGATATGAATGAATGGAGTATGAAAACCGAGTTCTTTCATACTATACCAAGGACACAACGGTTGCGATAATTATCTTATAATAAAAACTTTAAAGCAAATCGGTCCGTCAGTTTTTATTTTATAGCAGTTTTACATTTTTTCCCCTGGAAATTTTTGTTTTGACTCGTATTTGAATATACACTGAAAACTTGAAGTAAATCGGTTAACCGGTTGTCCTTTAATAGAGACTTTTCCTTTTCCCCCTCCCCCATCACAATCTGCGGTGACAAATATTAAATTGGATCGTGAATACACAGTATTCACTCAGATTGTATTGGGTTAGGGGAAAAGGAGTCACCGCAGATTGTATTGGGGTAGGGGAAACGGAGACAAATCCGTCCACAGGTTTTGATTTTAAAGCAATTTACTATTACGTTACACTAACCTGCTGTACCATGATATTGGACAGTTTGCAAAAAAAATCACTATATACGCATACCCCCTCCTCCCCCCTTTATGGAAGGGAATTTCCGTAATTTTTGTGAATAAAAGTGAGTAAATTGGGTATAGCGTTTGACCCCTTTTCGTTACACAATTTGCTTTATAACAGTGGAGTATAAGCACATATGTTAATATTCTTGCATACCCAAATTACTTGTCGGTCAGTTAGATTTTTGATTTCTTTTTTTAAATATTTTAATTCTTATTACGTTCGATTTTTTCCCAATTTTACATTTATTTTTTCACTCCTCCGAAGACATTAAAATGTAGTTTCTTTAACTTTCATTCACGAAGTAAAGTTTGTGATCTCACACTTTGTAATAAGAAATAGTCAGCAGTCTTGACAGCTATCCATCGACGTGACAGTTTTCTAAGCTTATCGATAAAAATATTGAAACTAACCCCACGACTCCATTAGACTTTTTAGAATCATGATTTTTTCCCCCACTCCATATTTTGGCGAATAAAAAAATCAGCGCGTGGGCATTTTCAGTCATGATTTTTCATTTGAATTGTGTCTCGCATACTTAGAAATGTCAACCAGGAGGTAATCAGGGCAGCCAACTAGAAATCAGCCAATTTGACTGAACAAATGTCAAAAAAAAATCCTACTTTTCAGCAGCCGAAAAAATTATGACAGTACGGAGATTTAAATCATGATGCAACCTTTTTTGAGTCTCCATTAGATTTTTTCGTGATTGGATTTAAATACAATCTGTCTAATGGAGTCGTGGGGTAATCGTTAAAAGTTGTGCAATTTCTTTCAAATTGGTGGGGAATATCTTTGAACGTCCTATTGAAAGATCGAAACACTCACCAGGGGAGAAAAGAACAATAATAAAAAATATGTGGAAGTGTTTCTTGTCCGAAACTATACCACTGAAATAACTTCACTTTAAAACCTATCAATGCCTGTAAGAGTCTTACCAAGTTAACCCCAAATAAATGCTAAAGATTTTTGAAACACGCTTTTAACCGTACTTTATGCACAGCGTCGCTCAGTTTCACATAACACTATTTTAGAAATACTCTCTTATTATATTTACTTTAGCATTAAGAAAAATATCAACTTAAAATTTATTATAAAGATTTAAATATTTTCTTTTCTCTTTTGACAATTTCTGTCAAACGGTTATCGCCCAAATTATAATCTGGACACAAACAAATTTTGGCTGATATTGAAACAAAAACACTTCTTAAAATTAATTTTCGACACGAACGTCGAATAACGTCACATGAATAAAATAATGGCAAACTGAACTAACGAACACAATTAAATATCGTAAGTATTTTCTGTAATTTGCCAGATTCTACGTGTGTCGTGATTTTATACATTTTTTTAGTTTTGTGTCGTATTAAAAAAAAATTTCCTTTTTTTTATTTTGTTTTTTTAAGAAACACTTTGCTCTGTAAAAGATTTTATGCTTGCAATTACACCACATCGGCGTTATTCTGATTTATGAAAATTACCTAAAAATCCATTGAATTCAACGAACAATATAGCCTTGTTGTTGTGTCAGTTTAGACCAAACACTTCTTATTAATAATCCACAAAAAATATTTTTTTAAAGTTTCCTAAAATCTTTTCGGAGCTAAGTGCGGAAATTTGTATGCAAAAAAATACCCAATAACCGCCGAATCCTAGAAATGCTTTGTAAAATGTCAGTGTTTAAGCACTCGCTGACTGCTTTTGCCTTTACCTACGTAATTTTAATAGAATTGCAATAAAAATACAAAACCCACGTAAAATCATTAATCAACTTTAGTATTATATTTATAAGAATCACTATATTTATAAGAATCATATTTTTTCGAACATATCGAACATAATTGAAGTTAGGTTAGGTTGAAGTTAAAAAGGGGGAAAATACATCGTCCGAATTCGGTGTAATCTTAATCGGCGAATATCTTAAAAACGGTGCATCTTATCAAAAAAGTGCAAGAACAAAAGTTGTTTAGGATATGATTCTACCATACATCAAAATCCGATTCGGAGAATTTAAAAAAAATCTTATTGAAAAGTTTGACTTCAAAGTGGAATTTTGATACAACTGTTCGCTGTTCGATTAAACTTCAAATAATGCCATATCACCAAACGGGTTTTCAATTATAGCTTTTGTTATGTTCCTATCTGCGACTTCACCAATTGTTAGCAAATTATCGAATTGACCGACCGACATCCGTAAGAAATTCCGATACAATTCGGGTTCTTCAGAGCGCAATTCCACCATCAATTTGGCAAAGAAACACTCTTTCTCGCGACGCGACACCCAATCCTTTGTCCAACAACTGCGCTTTCGACCCATCGTCGTAAAGGTTTTCGTCGTCGTCACTTCTTTCCAAAATATAGGCTGCCAAAATCGCCATATCCATCATCTCCTCATATTTCCTTTTCTGACATTTTAATTTAATTTTATTTTTCTTCACAAATTTAAAATAGCGCACAATTGCTTGTCAAAATGACCGAGGAAAGTACACAAAATGTCAGAGAGCTATCACACCGTCTGATAGCAAATCAGTGTGTCAGACGATTTCGACTGCTGTCACACGTCTTTCATCATCACACCTTTTGAGACTTTTCACTCCATCTGATAACTACTCAATCTGCGTCACTTGTGTGAAAAATTTCGTGTCAAGACTAGCGTCGTTAACACGTTTTGGGACAAAAATCCGATTGTGTGGAAAAAAATTTCACACCGTCTGATAGCAACACATTTCAAGTGTGAGGACGTGTCGTGTCAGATGTGTGTGAAATGTGTATTGAGTTTTTTTCATGACGTCACTTCTCACACGTGTTAGGGTTTTGTGTGCTCATCTAATGCTAGCTTAACAGACAGAAAGACATTTTTGTAATAACATTCCAATCGACTCAGCAATTAAGAGGTAGAAATTTTTCATGAATACAATACTTTATTATACTTTGTATAAAAAAGTAAAAATATATACACAAACCAAAAAATACATAATAAAAGAAGCCGCAGGGAAAATCCTTTGGTTGTCAATTTGAAGCAAATCTCTTTTTATTGCGTTTTTTAGGTCCGCATCAGTGGCGGCTTTATAGGGGAGGCAACGGAGACATTGCCTCCTCATAACATTTTATAAAAATGTTTTTCTAACGTATGCCTTTAATTTTTTATACCATAATGGACTGTATGAAAATCTGTATGTTCAGAAAATAATAATTTAAAAGAAAATCCTATTCTCTAATGTCGAATTCTCTAAAACATAAACTACAAATTCTCTTCATAGAGGCTAGCCTCCGATTCGTTGCCTCCTCATTTCAAATATATACGAGCCGCCACTGGTCCCCATACATTCAATTCCCAATCGGATAAAACCCCAAAAGGCCTCAGTATCTTTACAGGTAACGTTATACAATTTACCACATGCTCCAGTGCAAATTGGACGAGCACGTTTTTGTGGTCTTGCCGAACGCATATACTTGGGATTTTTTTTTAAACTGTATAAAAAGGGGGATGAAAAACGAAAACTATCTGATGTATTTTGTGACAGCCAAAAGGGCCCTTCCGGAATTACATTTTGGCCCCTTTCGGAATTACATTTCGGCCCCTTTTCGAATTAAAAATTTGGGTCTTTCTGGAATTACATTTTGGCCCCTTTTGGAATTAAAAATTTGGGTCTTTCCGGAATTACATGTTGGCCCCTTTCGCCAACCTTATTGTGTTTTTGTTTTTTATTTAGGTTTTTCAATTTTTCCCTAAGTTTTTTTTGAATAATTTTTTACTTTTTCACATTTTTGTAAAATTCTGGGGAAATACGACATAATGGGCCTAATTCTGTCATAATGGCCCAATGTTGTCACTTGAAAATTTTCATTAAAAAATATTTTATGACTATTTAAAATGAATAATAAAATAATAAGCTATATATTTTTTTTCTAATGTGATTTTTTAATTTATTCCTATATATTTTAAAATTATATAACTAGTATTTAAGAATTTATAATTGCTTAATTCATCTTGTGTAATATTTACGTTATCTTTGCTTTATTTTCATGCCGCATATATTATTCTAAATATAAATATTTATAAAAAAAAACCATCTATATATAAACTTTGTTGTATACGTAACGTAATCGTCTGTCACAAAAAAAATAATATCATATTTTTATATATATAAACAAAATTTTGTTACTATATAACACGAATGCTTTGCAAAAATATTGAAATACAAAACACAAATTCAAAAAATCAACAGAAGATACTTGAAGCCTGCATCACAGTGAAGGTACGCTGCTTTTTCGGAAAACAAAAAAAGTTTTCAGTATTGAAATATTTTTGTGTGTGTGTGTTCCATACATTCTGTAAACTAAAGTGTTTTTGGTTTCTTTTTCACGTTTTTTTTTTTTTAATTTCGTGTTTAGACAATTGTTCAACTTTATTTTGGATTCATTTATGTTTATATCTTCACATAATAATTTTTAATCATTGATTATAATGGGGAATGCCTTTGTAGTTACTGCACATTAATGTTTATGCATGATCAATTTTACTAACAAAATTAAAGATTGAAATTAATTTTTCTTATAAAGAGAGAATCTTAGGAGTTAGAGAATGTTTTCTTTACTTTTCAATGTGTCATTAGAAAGTAGAGCTCAAGCATAATTTGCTGAATGAATTATAGTCGAAACTCGATAACTGGAACCTGCGGAGGATAGAAAAGTTAAGGAATTTGGTGCTATGAAATTTCAAGTTATCGAGATGCGACTGTATCTTTCGTACAATTCTCTCTTTATGAAGTCATAATAAAAAATTGTTTGAATTCGAAAGAAAACAAATTTGAACTAACCGCACTATAGATCTTGTGTGCGATTTTTCTCATTACTGTAATTTTAATAAACTCGGGTTAAAAATAATTAAAAAATTCATTTAATTTCAATAAAATATAGAATTCTTTATCAACGGACGGTCTAAAGGAAGACTTCAGTGATTTACCACCAAATCAACGACGTAAGAAGCTGCAAGCAAAAATTCAAGAGCTGCAGCAGAAAATTGCTCAAGAAACAGCCGCCCGTGATGGTTTAATGAAAATGAAGGGCGTTTACGAAGCGAACTCTAGTCTAGGTAATCCAATGACAGTAGAAGGACAATTAAATGAATCGGAACATAAGCTCGAGAAGCTGAAAATTGATTTACGAAAGTATCAGGGCTATCTGGAGAAGGCAAACACACAAATGGCTAATAATAGTCCACAACAGGCACATAGAAGTTTGCAGAACGGACACAGAGTTTCAAGGTAACTTTTACCTTTTTTTTTTGGTGAACGAAATAAAAGATTATTTATTAATATAATTTTTTTGTAGACATTCCAATGGTAGCGGTGAAAATGATGAAGGAGAAGATCATCCCGATGATGCTAGAAGCTTAAGCAGGTCAGGTTCTGAGGATAATGTGGCGCAAATACAAAACGGGCTTAATATTAATAATAACGGGTACACAATGATTGTCGTATTGTCAAGCAAAGTCAATTTTTTATTGTTACATGATTTTAATTATACTTTCATTTTTTTCTTAATATTTATTTAACACATTCTTTGATCAGCATAGATATTGGTTTTCAAATTAATTGTGTTTTTTAAAGTTATGCGCCATATATTTTTTCGTAGACAAAACTGAATTTTATTGCAAATTTTTTTCTTTAAAAATAAAATGCACCAACAGGGAAACTTTTCAAGCAAATCAATTTTTTGTGCTATTGAACAAATTCTCTTTGATGGCTGCGTTAACATTTGACCAAAATTTGGATTTAGTTTGTGAAAAGCACGTTAAAGTTTATGATTTTGGTTTTTTTTTTACTTATTGCTTAAATTATTAATATTATTTCAGTTTTGCATGTTATATTGTCCACAAAAATGGTGATCATTCTATCAGTTTTATTTTTTGGCTTTTTTATGCTTTGTCTGGAGTAGTTTTCTATGAATAGTGAAATTAAATATGCTTCTAATTTCGCATTTACAGTAGCTCGGCAAGTCCAGAAAGTGGACTGGGAACATCACACACATCATTGCCGGGATCTGGACAAGGGAGCGCCAATGAACAAGCTATCAACGACGATACATATTATGAAGCTGAACCGCTGCAGCCACTTGGAACGTGTAAAGCGTTATATCCATTTGATGGTAAACAAAATTTGTGTTTAGTACTATTGCAATCCTCACCCATACAAACGAAACAGTTTTTGTTTTATAATTTTCTCGAAAACGGCGAGTTGTATCGGAAAATTCATCAAGATAAAATGTGCTTAGAATTCGATTTTACATAACCGTTCTATACATCAAAATCCAATCGAACCACTCCTTCCTCCCTCTCCTATACAAATGTATTTTTCCATAAAAATTATGTGTGTCCTCATATAGAGTATTTAACGATTGGCCCCTGGCAATTGTAGCTTTTCTTATGTTTTATGTAGGCAATATGTCTCGATTTACAAAACGCCTTTTAGGAATGTCCAATATTTAAGCGGTATTTTCAGTATTTCTTTAGCCATACTCAGGCACTACTAAAAGTTAGTCGTTATTATTGCTGCATATTGGAAAATATAATTAAATTGAACAAAATTTTAGTGTCAAGGGTGGGATTTAAACCGCGAATTAACCAGAGCGCTGCTTTCTTCCTACTTTCTCTCCTGATGAAGTGATTTTGATACGACTTTCATTCAGGGTATTCACAGGCCTCTTTTAAATTGCGAGTAATTTTACCGCTCGGTAATTCAGTCAAATTTAACAGATTTTTACGGAGACGGTAATTTGGTTCATGTAAAAATGAATTACCGGATTCGGTAATTGTAGACATGCCTTGAGTCGTGTTTTCCGACCCGGTTATTCGGTATCAAGAATCAACCGCGAGTGGCGCTAGTAATGTTTTTAGTTGTCAAATTTTCTCGCTGGTTATCTCATCGGACTGCAAATTTTTTCAATTTTGATAGCCGTTGCCACAATAGAAATTCAAAAGAATACATCAAACATGGATTTAAAGGTATGTGACATATTTTACAATCAAATTCGCAGTTCATGATTTGGTCACGTATCAAATAAAAGCGCTGTTCTCAAATCTGTGCTGTGGGATGTTCACAGCAGAATATTTTCAATCTTTTAATATTACCGAAAATACCGAATACCGAAAATTAAAAGAGGACTGTGAATACCCTGATTATTGAAAGTCAATATAGCCGATTTTGAATTGACCCAAGACGAATTTTGTGACATTTGTGGACGGATTTTTTCCGAACAGTTTTCTCCAAGGCATCAAACTGTCCTAAAAAAAATTCTGTCTCCAAGGGAATTCGGCATGATACGAGAATAAAAGAAAATCCAGTTGGAACGAAGTCTTAAATCAAAACTTGTCAAATTGTAAAATCCCGCACCATGCAAAATTGGATTTATATCACAAAAACGGGCCAATATACAAGATATGGGGTTGTTTTTGAGTTACGTTACGTTATTTGGTTCGTCTGTTAGTTTGACAAATCGACTAAGTGTCAATTTGTACCATTTTTGGATGCCCAGTTAATTGCATTCGCATTATAAAATCGCTGAATACCCCATCAAAATTATATTGAGTAGGTCGTCTCTCGAATCATAAAACTAATCCTAGTTCTTCTTTTTATACCCGTATGGTGAAACCAAAGGGTACACTAACTTTGCCTTACCGTTTGTAACGCCAAGATCCCGTCATCACACACAAAGATGAATTACACCAGTGTGTTTAGAATGAAAAAAATAACTGATTTTTGCATGTCCGTCCGTCTGTGGCGCGGATTGCGGGCGCACGGATTGAGCTAAAATGCGAGGCTAAGTTCGTTCATGGGCAAAAATGCACCATTGTGGGGGGTACCCCCCATACGAACGAAAACGTTTTTTGTGAATATCCCAAAAACGGTGCATCTTATCAAAAAAGTGCAAGAACAAAAGTTATTTAGGATATGATTCTACACAAAACTCCCATACATCAAAATCTGATTGGAATAAATTTAAAAAAATCTTATTGGAAAGTTTGACTTCAAAGTGGAATTTTGGTACAACTGTTCGAATTTTGATACGAATATCACCATACGGGTTTTCAATAATTGCCATATTGGCAATTATAGTTTTTGTTATGTTTGAAAATCACAAAAACAAATCGCCTCTTATCGCTAGTCTATTTTCTCATAAACCAGTGAGTGGATTTTGGCATCGCCGTCTTTGTTGACAGGAAATGGCGATTGACCTTGAATTTTATTAAAATAAAATGTTTTTTGAAGAATGATTAATTAACCAAAACTTTTCAAAATTTCAGCATCGAGTGAAGGAAGCATTCCAATGAACGAGGGCGAAGAACTGCAAGTGATAGAATTAGATCAAGGCGATGGATGGACGAGAGTGCGGCGATTGGGCGGTCCAAATGGCTGGGAGGAAGGATTCGTGCCAACAAGCTATATTGAAAGTACACTCTATGCTTAAGTAAAATTATATTAATTTTAAGTCATAATTCTAATGTAATTGAATATATAAATAATACATTGCGAACGTTTTGGATATCTATTCGATTATATAAAATCAAAAAAAATTAAAAATAAAACATTGACCATTAAAATCATTTAGATATCTTTAGTTGTCGCCGAATACCTAGTAATTTAATGAAGCGCTCTTGTAGTGCTTTTGAATGCAGAGCATTTTTATTGCAATTAAATTTTCTTTATATACAAAACTGATTAACGGTATTGTACGTAAATGAAATTTTTTTTCATGCAATCTGAAGTAAATGTTTATTTTTTTAATATATTAAAATGCATATAATTTAAGCTGTGAACATATATTTACATAAATAATTCTAATTAATTCTGTTTGTCTAAAAACAGATCAACATATTTATAATTATTATAATAATATAATTAAAAGTTAAAGATAAAAAATAAAATTTAAAGTAATTTGAGATAAGTAAAGGAATTTAAAAAACAAAACACCTAAAAAATTATACGAAAATTGAATAATAAAAAAATAAATACCTGCCGCTAATGTTATTATCGATTGATATCTGCATATAAATGTGTCCAATTCGCATATAGTCAACATATTTTTATTATTTTATTTCTACAAAAAAATTACTTTTAATTATAACTCATGTTAAACACATTTATAGATGTTTATGTAAAAAAATTTACGATATGAATACTACTACGTTGTATATTACTTTCGATATTTTTTTAAAACGAATTAAACAATTTTATTTTATGGTTTTTTTTTATTATTACTTTCTTTTATTTCAAATGTTTCGGTCATTTTAATTGTTTACAGTCTAGTTTCATTGGAAAAAAATAATCATGGCGTTTCTCTTTGTTAATGTAAATTTTTGTAAATTTGTAACTGACAAATGATACAAAAATTCCTGTATAATTTCAAAAATATATAGATACAGTGGCGTACCTACCCTAGTAACCATGAGTCTAATTTCTTACAATGAATTGAGATTTTGAAACTGTACCGCTGAAATATCAAAGTGCTGTTTTGGCAACTTACAGATGAAATAAAAAAGCATTCAAATATACCAAAAGAAATTCCGAAATTTTTATACAAGATGTTCCAACGGCTTGGATCGGTGTTAACAGAAAATAAGACAATGATATTCGTTAAAAATTTTTGATTTCTTTATTGAATCATGTTACTTGGCACATGGCAATTTTATGTGAAAGATAATATCGCTAAAATTTTCGCAAAGGCTTCGGTGGCAAACCTCTGCACGATTATCGAAATTTTTGACGACATCTCTGCATAATGGCTCCTTGATCCCGGGAATATGCCTTATTATCTCATCCTTCAGCTGTCGAATTGTTTTTAACCCCAAAGGAAGATTTCCAAAGTTGTCAAATCGCATGATCTTGGTGGTGAACTGCGCGAAATACCCAAATCACACGAAGTGCGCGAAATGCACTTTTGTTTGAATGTTCATTTTCGTAATAGGCTTCAATAACTTTAACACTTTGTTGAATTGTGATCTTTCCATGGTTAAAATTGCTGAACTTGTCAAACCTGAAAACAGATGTTAAAAATCATTAAACGTTTAAACCTAAATCATATTTAACATTGGTTCGAGCAATTGGAACACCCGATATAATCAGACTAATATATAAAAATGAGTTGGTGTCTGTCTGTTCCTCTTTCACGCAAAAACGGCTGAACCGATTGACTTGAAATTTGGCATGAGTGTCTGTGGTAGTTCTGGTTCCAACATACGGAAAAGTAGCGCGAGGGGTGGGAGGAGTAAAGCGAGGGGGTAAAGTGATTTCGAAACTTAGTTTTTGCGCTATGTTACTCTTTCGCGGGGAAATTACTGAACCGATTGGCCTAAAATTTGGCATAGATGTTCGTCGGGGATCCAGCCCCAACAAAGACCCATTAAAAAGTAGCCCGACAGGTGAAGGGAATAAGGGGAGGGGGTAAAGTCATCTCGAAACTTAGCTCTTCCTCTAGGTTACCTTTTCGCGGTGAAACTACCGAGCCGATTGGCCTGAAGTTTAGCTCCAACATAGACCATCAAAAAAAATGAAAAAAACTTAACCCGGCAACGATGGGTATGCAAGCTAGTTTTATATATAAATCGTCGGTTTCGAAATTTAAGTGAATAATACTTGTATGCAGAATTTTCAATTCTGGATACAAGATTTACCAGACTGGACTTAAGTTCCGCTGATACTTTGCACCAATCTGTTTTCTAAAGCTTTTTCAGAAGTTTTTTTTTCAATGAACGAAATGAACGAGTTTGTTTGAATCGGCAGGCATGGATCGTTAATAATTAAAACTATCAATTTTAATTTAATTAAATGTACCGATTTTTTTATATTTTTGATAATTACAAGGCGCAGGGACGGCTTGCAATTATCGTTCAAAACATCGTTCGTTGCCGAATAACCCATATATACTAGAGTGAATGCTGCTGCTCTACAATAAATACCGTCACGACACCAAATCAACCACTATATTAACGGAATTTTTCTATTTTCACAAACAGTTGTGCTGCGAAGTGAGTAAAAATGCCCACAAAACAGAAAAACGTTTGCTGTGGCCGGCGGTGGCAGCACCACCAACATTTAATTTTCATTGATCAACAAACTCAATATCGCTCAATGTTTTCGTAATAATTTGCCTCATTTGAAAATTTAAATAAAGACTTATTCTTACCTAATTGGAGTATGCTGACTTCAACTTTGAAATCGATTTCTCCCTCCAATCTAGTTTTTATGTAGTTTGATATTATATACTGTTATATGGCCAAAAATTGTAAGGTTATCGCTTAGTTATTGCAGTTTAGTTGTACTAATATTACCGATCCTCTGGTATCTCAATTTATTAGTCTATAGCAACAGTTTCAAGAATTTATTCTAGTGACTACTATCAGGCACCATTTCTCTAATTATTTTTTTCATATTTTTTTAATGTCTTGTTTTCAGATTTTTTAAATGTATTTTTCTATTAAATATTTAGGAGTAGTAGTATTTTTTGAAAGCGACACAAGCACTTTCATCGAGCAATTTGATTCGATTGGAGTTGTTTTGTTAAAAAAAAAATAATCAAGAAAAAATCTTGCCTTTCATGCTATATTATTAGTTGTTACAAAATATTTCTTCCATATTATGAATAATAGTTGGAACATCCGGTCGGAGAGATGAGAGATAACAAGAAACACTAATTAAAACAAAGAAAAACATAAGAAAAGCTACAATTGATGACAGATGATGACAATGTTTATTTAAAAAAATCCATTTGTGAAGGGGAAAGGAGTGGTCCGATTGGATTTTGATGTATGGATGAGTTAAGTAAAATCCTATTCTTAATACATTTTACCTTGCAAAAATTGCAAATATTTAAAAGACAAAAGGTTTTCTTGTATCTTGAACGGTTCTCAAGATATTTGAAAAAAATCAATTTTTTGAAAATCTCGAAAACTATACACTTTTATGAAAAAATGCAAATATCCAAAGTTATAGGAAATAAAATGTTCTACATTTTTTCCTTTAACTGTTTTTTCGTATCTCTAACGATTCTCAAGAGATTTGAAAAAATATTTTTTTTACACATATTTCCCAAAACTAAATATTGTAGAGGAAAGTTTTGTGTTGATCACAACTGATTCTTTTATATTTCAATTGCTAATTTATGTGAGAATTTAGAAAAAATCGTTTCACAAAAAAATCATTTTTCCATTAGTTTTTTAATTTAACTTCCAGTCTTACTTTGAAATTTTATTTAACAATCAAAAATGGAAATATTAAACAGTGAAAACTTTTGAATGGTCACTAATAAAAAATACGTGTTTGAATTGTTTACTATGAACTTGGAAAAAATTCAAAAACTAAAACGGCAATTCGGAGATATAAAACATAATAAAACATGACCCGTAAAATGTGTAAAGGGTATTAGTATTCCTTCCTTATGAAAAATTCCAAATAATAAATATATTATATGCCATATTAAACGACTGATTTAAATTATAAGGAATATATACAGATAGGAATATATATTAGTTTACTATTTAAGATAATATATTAATAAATTTAATAAAATCAATTAAAAAGTTGCTAATAAATAATAAATCATTGCTAAATAAAATCGCTGTAAATAAATTCAAAAAATGAAAAAAAAAGTTTGTTGAAACATTTGTTGGTGTAATGTTTTTTTGAGAATATTTACCGAAACAGACAATTGCATATCCTAATAGTTGAAATTATTTTCAGAAGAAAAATCTAGAACATTGCTTAGCTCTAAATACTCGTACATACAAAATATAAATTTAAAACCATAAATAAATGCTAGGAAATAAGTCTGAATAACGCACCAAAACTTATTCATTGATGCAAATTCAAAATGCTTAATGAGTTCATTTTATTAAATTAGTCAATCATACTTTGTATTTACACTTTAATCGTATTTGTGTTTTTGCAGAATTCTGCAATGTTAACAGACCTCTATAATTTATGTTTATGTTAACTTAAGAAAAACCGCTTTGTGCTTTGTTAGCTACATTTTTATTACTATATCTGCTATTGAAATCTAATATTTTATACACACTTTACAGCAATTGAAATAATTGTATTTTATTTAAAATTTGTTTAAAATATTAATAAAAATAATTGTACATAAGTATTGCGCATATGCATTCAACTGATTAAAAAACATTATTTTGTACATATTTAAATTAAATTCTAATTGAATTAACAATACCTAAATGAAAATGCACTCATTATATATCTTGACATTACACTTTCATCTTCACAATTAAAAAATCCGAAAATTATAGATACTTTCCTGTATCGCATTGAATTGATGAAATAAATATAAATTGAAAATTTTTCAACTGTGTTTTAATTTATGTAGGATATGTGCTTATCTTTAAATTAAACTACTGAATAGTGTTTCAAGTTATTATTATTTAATTTAAATTCGAACGTATTTTTATTAATTTCCGTCTTTACGATTTTTAAAATTGACTAATTTTATATTGACTATCATGAGTCCTATCATGGGGTTACTATATGTCGCATCGTACTGTAGTTTATGTTCAACAGTCATTGACCGCTTTTAGACCTGTCTACTTTGCCTAGCGTGTACTCAGGAAAAAAATACAGCCGATCTAAGTTAACTTTTTGACAAGTCAACTCTGGCCTGTAGCAGGCAGACGGATTTATCCAGTACATGACATAACATCCTCGAAATGCAAATCTCATGCCAACCCGCGCAACTCCTTACGATAAACTTTACTTGCTGCAGGTTTAATTTTTGCATTTCTCCCGCCACTCCTACAATCAGAGAAAGAAGTTCGCCAACTGCAGTCAATTTTTTGGCCAAGTGAACCTTTCCCCGTACTCTGGCGAACAAAGCTCACCTCCAATCGGAGATCGGGAGCGGGATCTTACACGTGACCTCGGTAATCGCAACTATAGTAGACAAAGCCTGTTGCAATAACCGAGTCAGTTGCGTTAACCGAGTCGCAACATTATATGAGGCGTTAAAAGCTAGAGTGGACCAACCCACATGTCGAAATCGTGAATTTTTTTGTGTTTGAATCACTATTGCGAGTGAGTTTTTAGACAAAAATGTTTGGATGCACCAAAAAACGTTTCAACATTGAGTAATAAAGTCCACAGATTTTTTTTCCAAAAATTTTCAGTCAATAATAGTACAGAGTGGAAAAGCTTCAAAAACTCGATTATGTGGGTTGGTCCACTCTAGCTTTTAACGCCTCATATGTCAAAAAGGGAAACATAAGTTCTTAAACAACATAACAGCTCCAAAAATAGGGTAAAACCTGTACCATTTTTAACGTAGTTTTTATGCTGCAAAATTATTTACAATACTAAATAAATAGTAAATACTGCAAAAGTATTTACACCAAGTTTTTCATACATCAAAGTTCAATCGGATTAGCCTCAAAACAATTCAACTGGAATATTATGATTTAATTCAAAAATTTCAATTTGAGAGTTTATAATCTCGCCATATACGAATTCTACGATTGCCTGCCAATTTTAGTTTTCGTGTGTTTTTACTTTCTTCTACGGGTATAATAAAGTATTGTATTCATGAAAAATTTCGACCTCTTAATTTTGCCTAAAAAAACATTTCCCGATCACTCCTGAGTCGATTGGAGTCATATTAAAAAAATGTCTTTGTCTGTCAGTCTGTGTACAAGATTTCTCAAAAACTAATAGAGCTAGCGCCATGAAATTTTATAGGCATGTTGGGTCCTGAAATGGGACGATCCTATCAACTTTTGGTGGAAATCCGTTAACCGGAAGTATCCAAAATGGCGGTTTTTCAAAAATCGCAATTTCGTTTTTCTCGATTTACTCCCAAACTACGCGTTTTTTAGTGGCCTTAAGTATGACAAAACTTGGAGAAAATAAAATTTCCCACACTTTTGTCTTTCGCGATAACTCGATATCTCAACCTGTTATCGAGATAAACCGTTATTTCCAAAAAAAAACAGTTTTTTGCGATTATCTCGAAAACTAACGGGTTTTTGCTGACTGAATGTATGAAGTGAATTAATGAGAATGGCATTCTGCACAATTTTGTTTCTTACCGTTATCCGTTATCTTTTACCGTTATTGAGATATTTTCATTAATATGTAAAAAATCATATTTTTGCGAATAATTTGCAAACTAACGGTTTTTCGACAAATCAGTTAAAAGGATAATTAAAGATGTTAACATTTTCTACATTTTTGCCATTTACCGTAAATTGATATCTTTTACAGTTCTCAAGTTATCTCAAATTTTGTACGTTTTTGATATTTTTGGATGAACCAACAATTTATTGGGAGGTCGTCTTAGGTTGACAACGCGACAGGGCTCTAGCGTAAATTGCACAGGGTCGTAGATTTTGTAGAAGAAAGTTTTGTGTTGACCACAACTGATATTTTTATTTTTATTGGCACAGACTTGTTTTGTAACAGCCATTCTTTAATAAATAAAAACAAGAAACAGAGAATAAAGTCAATAAAAGATTTTCTGTAACTATTTTTCATGTTTTTTTGGTCGAAAAAGTATCAGACTACAAAAAAGTTGCGTTAACCCTATTCCTGTCAGGCTGTGAATTTCGAACCAATATAGATGATTTAATACATGTTTTAACGCAAAATTATTGGTCACTACGCTACTGTTATATAGAATAAATTTTATGTTTTTTTGTTAAATTGATTTTGCGTTAAAACATGTATTAAATCATCTATATTGGTTCGAAATTCACAGCCTGACAGGAATAGGGTTAATCAAGTCAACCTTATTTAAAAATTGCGTTTATTGAGTCAACAGTGTTAAATTTTAGGTGTTGCGTTAACCGAGGAGTTGCGTTCTTCGAGGGTTGCGTTTACCGAGGTCACACCGTATTAAAGTTTATATTAAAGAAATTTTTTCTTTATATTTCATTGAAACAGCTCTTTGACTTTTCGAGTTATTTGAAAAATATTTCACCCGCTTCTATTTTATCCGACTTTACCCTATTTGACTTATATGGATTCACCATATTTTGATTAGTATATTTGACTGTTGATTCATTTTTCGTTGGTATGTTCATATTTGACAACATCATATGAGGAAATATTTATTTAAAAATATGTGTCAAGCATATCAAGTCTCCCCTACAATGGTTTTTCGGTATTTTTTAACATTTCTAACGTTCTTTTCTTATCAAGTTCAACTTAGAATTCACCCTAAATGTTCGAAAATTTTAAAATTTATGTTCAGTAACCTCAGTGACTCGGGCTGATATCTTTTGGACTTTAATAAGCCCGAAAGTTGTCCAGTCTAATCGCACACTGGTAAACAAAAAAAGTCGAGATAACACATGCTAAATATAACCATATGAACGCATACGCGCATAAGTAGGTATCATAACCATGGCCGAGTTCCAAACTTAGAGTTCAGTTCATTTTTACGTCTTCTGGTGTTTGGTCGTGTGAAACGAGAGTAAAATGTGATCAACTAAGTAAAATTCATTTTCAGTAAGTATTTAAAATTTTCACTTTTCATGTGTATAAAAAGGAAATCGATATTGGAAAAATGCGGTGAATTAAAAATTCGAAATGTAAAAATCATTTTCAAAAGTAATTTACATGTAAATTAAATATTTTACGTTGTTTCAAAATTATTGAGAGTTTATAAAATTGTGAAATTCTTTAATTAAAGTTTAAATTTTTTTGTGATAAAATCGTAATCAGCGAAAAAAATCTAAAAAAAAATTATGAAAGTGGTTTGCAATAAAAATCTAAAAAATTAACTTCCTGAAATCATTTTTTTACGTTTTTAATATATAACTTTTCAGAATGAATAATATCAAAGTATTGCGAGACGGAAGAGCTTTTATGGTGGAACTTGGTATGTGTTGCGACATAAAAGTTTTACTTTCACATTTTGACTGTACAGCCGAATCTCGATTAATGCAAATGTTCAAATTAGGGACAAGAGAAAATATTTGTCTTATTAATAAATTAAAGTTGTAACATTTTTTTTTTAATTCCATTAACCCTAATCAGCTCAGGCTAATTTTGTCCTTAATCCACGCAGGCGGTGACTCACAGTCACCATGCCGAAAAAAAAGAATAATTTAATAAAAAAAAAATTTTGTAAGTTTACATTTTTTAATTCAGTTAATAATATTTATTTATATATATGTACATCATTCGTACTCTTTATAATTGTAGCATAAAATAGATTTTCAAAAATTTTCGTTAACAAACATTTTTTTTTGCATTTGCACATATTTGCTTCAAAGCGCAACCTTAGCAATGGGGACACAGGAAGCAACGTTTTCTCTTTTGGGAAGTTCTACAGTTATTATCCCCTACTACGGTCCGATATTTTGCGAAACAGAAGCAAAGTGATACCAAAATACGCTTTCTTTGCTGGTAAAACCGTTACGGGGACTGTAAGTCACCGCCTGCGTGGATTAAGAGTGAATTTCATAAAAGCGAAATATTATTGTTGTATTAAAAAAAATTTAATTTTTTTTTCGTTTTTAAATAGTATTGGCATAAAAAAACAAAGTCAAGGAGCATGAATGCAATAACTTTTCTAACATTCGTAACAATCACTCTCAAAACTGAAACGGTGACTCAAAGTCACCGGGTGTGCAGATTAGGGTTAAGTGCGTAAACATGCTTTCCCAGCATTGCAAAATTTTGCCTTGTGCGTAAATCGAGATTCGACTGTATATTGTTAACTTAAACTCATAAAGAAAATTAAACTCATGTTCATACTCTAAAATGTTCACTTTATTATAATTTCTTGTTTTCCCAGTGGTTTGCAAGAAATCAGTTTTTTAATTATCTTAACAAATTTTTTTATTATTTTACTAACAAAATTATCAATGAAATCATCAGAAAAATATTATTCAAATTTCAGTCTATAAATTAATCTTTGGTAATATATTAATATCATTTAAGTTGAATATAAAAGGTTATCTGTTGAATAAAACCGTTTTAATCAATGTTAACAGTTTTGGCTAGAACTGACTAATTTCTGCTTGTTATGTCTTCAATTTTTTTGTGGCTCAAATTACAATAAAAAAAACCTCTGAAAAATTATAGTACAGTAGACAATTGGTAATACGAATCGATAGAAACTGGAACTAATTCGAACCACGGAGGTTTTCGAATTACTGGATACTTATGGTGGACATTTTGTTTAATAAAACAGTTTTAATAGAAAAAAAAATCTTTTTGAAGGTAAAATTGAGTAACAATATTCTTGCAGTTAAAATGTATATACATCTATGTGACAACATTAAATTTTTTAAAAGAAACTTGAAATTTTGACTTCAAAATTAATGTCTGTATAGTTACGAAAGTACATACCACCACGTAAATTTTGTTATTCAAGCCATTTCCATGCTCGGCAAAGAAAGCTCAAATTATAGAGACCAATATATCGATCAAAATTCAAGCTACAAGATACCCAATATAAAAAATTTGTCGTTCAAATTAGCGTGCTATTCGAATTACCGCGTGTTCGAATTACCGAGTCTCTACTGTAATATTAATCTATCCCCAAATTAGACGATTTCGCTTTAGGTTGGCTTTCACAAAAAAAGTCTTTTCAAAAATTAAAACTATTTAAAATGAGCATTTTTACTGTGCATATATTTCTAAAATCAAGACGAATTGATAAGAAAAACATGAATTTTCTACTATTAATAAAATGCCGTGCTTGTAGCATTCATTCGTCTATATTTGTAATTCGTCGTCATTTTTAGTACCAGTCGCATGGATTGATTTTTTCCATGGTATTTTACTTTAATTTTAGATAAATAAATGAATTTATTTAATTAACTTACTGACAAAAAATTCGTTATATTCATTTTTGAATTACCACTTTTCCTTGTTCCTCGACTGAGTATTGTTTCTCTGTATGGGTAAGAAAATTCCTATACAGATAATTTTCGAAATATTTAACCAAATGTTGAACATTTGGTGAAATCCAGAAAAAAAATCCGAAAGTTTTGATAATAAAATAAAACATCCACAAACCTCTTATATATATTTTTATATATGTTACCGGCCAAACCAGTTTAGCCGGTTTCAGGCTAAACTAGTTTAGCCTAGACCAAACCAGTTCGTCCTACGCTGAGAAAATAGAAATATATATTTTGAGTGGCAATCCCTACAATGTTAGTACCAGCATAAACAAAATATAAGGAGACTGTTAATTTCTAACAACTCGAAACTTGACCGAAATTGAATTTCAACACTGAAAAATAACCCAGCAGGTATGCATGGCAGGTCGGCAGCGCCCACGAGCAGCGGAGCGACGAAAAACATTGAATTTATTTTCAAACTTTCTGATCAACACGAAGTTTTACCGAAATCGTAGTTTTCTATCAAGTTTTGGGAAAGTGCCGGGAAAGTTATAGTACCTCCCATACAATTTTTTTAAATACAAATTTCTCGAACACTGCGCTTTTGAGAAAAAATGCATATAATTAAAATTAAAGGAAATAATATTGCTTACCTTTTATTTATTTTTTCGGAAACTTTAAATATTGCAGAGGAAAGTCATGTGATGCTCACATCTGTTTTTTTTTTTCAATTGTTTAAATTATACTGTTTAAATAAAATACATTTATTTGCTTTATCAAACTACAATTCTGTGGAAATTTGCCAAAACTTGATACTTACATTCTTAAAACTTTTAAAAAAGCAATTTAAATATGAAGAAAATATAACAAGATACAATTTTTAGTTTGCTGGTTATTTTAACGTTAAAAGTTCAAAATAAATGTTTAATTAACCCCATGGTTCCATTAGACTTTTTAGAATCATGATTTTTTCCCCCACTCCATATTTTGGCGAATAAAAAAATCAGCGCGTGGGCATTTTCAGTCATGATTTTTCATTTTTATTGTGTCTCCATAGCGTACTTAGAAATGTCAACCAGGAGGTAATCAGGGCAGCCAACTAGAAATCAGCCAATTTGACTGAACAAATGTCAAAAAAAAATCCTACTTTTCAGCAGCCGAAAAAATCATGACAGTACGGAGATTTAAATCATGATGCAAGATTTTTTGAGTCTCCATTAGATTTTTTCGTGATTGGATTTAAAAACAATCTGGAAAAAAGTCTAGTGGAGTCGTGGAGTAACGAGCAACCTAAAAATTTTGTCATGTCACATAAATATTGTAAAAAATCAAAATATTCAAATCGAAAACCTGCGGAAGGAAAAAAACAGCCCAAACACACTTGTCCCGTTTCATGTCGCTTGCATAAGAATTCAACGAGAATAAAACTGGAAAGGCAAACTAGTTTAAAAAGGAAAACTAGTTTTAACAAAGGACGAACGTGAGCAGTGGGTCACCACGGCTGCTCGTTGGTACTGCCGACTAGTCGGTAGCTCTTACTTCACGATGCGAGATTTTTTTTTGAATTTCGGTCTTGCACTAATTTGAGTTGTTAGAAAAAAGTGATCTCTATAATACACAATTTTTGATCTGGGTAAGTAAGTGAATCAGAAAAGTGTAAGTGTAAAGCAAAAGTGGATGAATTTTATAATAGTAAAAATATACTAATATCACAGAAATCGAAATATTTGGGAAGAACTAAAACCACCAACGTGAAACTTTTATGATTTTTGACGATTGATCTATGAAATTTTTTCATAAATTCGATGAGTAGATTTCATAAATTTTAGGAAAATACGCCATAAGTCCCATTAAAAACTCCATGATATCTATGTAAAACTTCATAAACGCCATGAAAATCTTTTCTTAAAAATGTTTAATTTTTTGTCATAGGTTCTAATCTACGAATAAGAATGACAGGAAAACAGAATCTGCACGTATACAGTGTCCGTGAGTGAAGCATTTTTTCTGAATAGCCCCCAAAGAGATTTCTGATTTATCCCGCAAAGAGATTTTACTGTCCGAAAAGTCACATTTTTTCACATTTGCACAGCATGTCACGTTATTTTATGTTTTTATCATTAATAAGCGGTGAGTTTTGCATCGAAATTAATTTAGTTTGCGCGAATTAAGTCAGTAAATTAAACAAAATTCGATGAAAACCGAAACGTCTACGAAAAAAACATTTATGATAATTCGTACAAATTCACGCACTCGCGAAACTTCGTTTTGCTTTTAATAAAGTTTTGCTACACACCCAAAACAAATTTTATCATCAAAGTTATGTAAAATGTTGTTTTTTCGTCAGCATACGCGAAATTAATTTTTAATCGTAACACTTAATGGCGCACCATTAAACAACAAAAACAAGAAGAAGAGCGATCTGTCGAAAAACACCAGTGGCGTATCAAAGCAAATGAATTGCTTTATCTAAGGTTTTCTAAATTTGTCCATCTTTCCCTACGTCACTACATTAAACTTAATGGTGTTCGTTGTTACTCACACCAACAAGAAAAATGCTTCAATTTTTTGGCTTTATCTGTCTTCCTGTTATTCTTATTCGTAGGTTCTAATACCACACTTCAATGGTTCCAAATCACGCCTAAATTTCTATAGACTTTCTTTAGTTTTTCATAGATATTACGAATTATTTTTCTGAGTATAAATTTCCGTCAGATACAGGTTTCACCGTTATTAGGTATCGCGGCATCATGTTTTCGTGTAGTAATAAAGTTAAGTGGAACTTGTCATTTAACAATTTAACAAAAAAACAATCGTTTCGCCCTTAATAATACTCCAAATACGCATCTATGGCCAGAAAGAAAATTTCGAAACTGCGAAAAAAAACTTCATAGTTTGTGAGAAACCTCTGACACGCCCTGCAGATGGCATGACCCAAAATTCTAGCTCAATAAATAAAGTTGTGTTCAATCAAAGAATATAAAGCTTTACAAGAAATATTTTCTCAAACAAATTTTCGATTTCAGCCCTGGATTTTGTTATTCTGAATTCGGTAATTGGTACTTCGAAATTCTGTATTTCTGGATGTCCAAATTCATTGTTACCTATATTTTACGGGATTTTGTTTTCGAGATTTTGTACTCCATCTTTTGACTTTCGAGATTCAGTACCGAACCCATTCAAAAGGATCCGTACGAAAACCCGAATCATAATAGACCGAATCAACAAGATCCCGAATTTTTGAAAAATCCGGCATAGCGATCGTGGATTACATATGCTCTGGGAATCACAATAAATATTAGCAAATAAAAATTTTCAATTATTATTAAATATAATTTCTATCTGTTAATCGTTAGTTTTAATATTTGTGAAAAATTTCTTCTCTAAAAATAAAAAAAACCTAGTATGTTAAAACATCTTAAGACGAAAATTTGAAGGATTTTTTTTTGTGGTACCTTTTTCGGAGAGCCCACAGATGAAACGTGCTCGTGCTCCTTCCAATTACCCCACTGGTTTAATCACTTGTAAAGTTTTCTGCTTTTATTAAAAATACGACAGTTTTGTTTCATATACTGAAACGTTTTTATATTATGGAATGTAGATAGCGATTTTTGGAAGCATACTCCACAAATTATGGATGGAGACAGCTTTTCAGAATAGCATTTCTGTCCTAAACAATTATTCTGAAAAATGCTGAAGTTACGGGGACTTTTTAATAACAGAACATGAACATGGACGTGATTTTCGTCTAATTGAGCAAGATCTTAAATCATTTGTGTTAAAACACCTCAAAATAATGTTTAACCCATTTCTTGCCACTGGTGGATTTTTGCACCGGCATGTCTTGAAGAAATCAATTTTTTTCTTTACTCAATAGCTCAACCTTAATGAGGTATCGGCAAATTACGTCGATTTCGGGTAGTAGCAAGAAATGGGTTAAAAGATATGTGCTTCAATAAAAAAACATCGAAGATTTCTTAAAAATTTTCGTTTTAACAATAGTTTTTTACATTGTATTGTATAAAAACAATGAAAATCATATTTTATTATATTTAAAAAAAATTAATTACCAGTAATTAACAGTAAAATATTAATTAATTAATATTTTTTATATCATATTAAAAATTTTATGAAATTTTGACATTAAAAAAGAAAGCATTTCAAAAAGATTTTAGTAAACTTTTCATAATGTTTATAAAAATATCTAGAGCGAAAATTAATACAATTTGTTTACAGTTCTCACATTCATGCAAGAATTTTTTTGTATTGCGGATTTGAAACAATCAAAATAAGTAAATTAAAATAATTGATTAAGAAATATTGAATGATTTAAATGATTATGCACAGAGAAAAAATATAAAATGAAAAAAAATGATCCAGATATGTTTTATTAAAACATCATTTATAACTCTTGAAAGATACGCCGATTTTTATATTCGTAGCAGACGAAACTTTACGGTGATATCAAATAATTCAGAGTTTTCTGCGAAGAAAGGGAAAAAGCATAGTCATTTTTATATATTTTTTATTTGGAATGTGGCCTTATTAAGAAAAAAATTCTAGCATCAATAAACTTTATAGAAAACCAAGAACTGCAAATATTTTGCGGAAAGCCTTTTTTGTGATTTGTTCTGAAAAGTTAGATCGAAATGGGGAACATTATGGAAGTGTAGTTCTAAAATTGTAATTAAAAATCTTTACTTCAACATAAACCAGTGTTGACTGTAGCGAATAGTAACTTAAATTTTTTAACCAGAAATTCATAATTTTTTTTCTTTTGAAAGTTATTTACTTGTTTGTAACAAACCGTAACCATTAATGCCCACTGTTAGATATATATATAATGTAACCCAAAAATCACATTTTTTTGGGAGTTTGTTATTTATTTATCTCGTTTGCGGCAGCTTTGAATACAATTATGAGATAAAACTTTTTCTTATTGAAAAGGTCTGGGCGCTAATGGGTTAATAAATCTGATTTTTGTGTTTTTATACAATTAAAATTGAATTTTCAACCAACATGCATTTTTTTTTGTTGTCCTGACATGAATTTCTGTAAATTTGGTATATTTTTGACATCCGAAAAGTCACAAAATGATGTAAAAATTAAAAGAAATACCTTTATATTAAGCAATGTAATATTTCCATATGTTTTAAATGTCACAATAAGACAAGAATTCATGTTAGCTGAAAATTGTAATTTTTTTCGGTACACTGTATTTTCTACAAAATGTACAAGTTTTTTTTATTGCAGTACACACGCAGAGTAAATCTAATTATTTGTTAGTTCGAATCGGAAATACAACTAAAAACAATAGTCAATTTAACCATAAAATAGTAAATGTAACATCTAAGTAGTTAAATTCATTATAACAATAGTCGATTTTGACTATTTTTATAATTAAAATTAACTATTTTAGTTGTATTCCCGATTCGAACCAGTTTTTCTCTGCGTGCACTCTAAAGGCCGGTACAGACTATATAAGTATTTTAGTCAAGTATGAATTAATTTAGTTTAGTGAAATTAGGCCCCTTTTACACCGGCGATTTGTATCTGAATTCTCCACGAATTTTATTCAGAATTTATTTGGCGAATTTTATTTACTCACCAAAAGTTTACAAAATTTAAATATATTCTGGAAATTTTCTATGGCAAAATTCAAGTTGCTTTTGAATAAAGTTCACGAGATTCGGAAAAAGTTGTCAAAATGTGTATTAAATGAATCGCTTTTTGAAGAACTTTCCAAACTAGAACAAGATTTCACTTTCGATAGGTCCATTGTTATTGTTAAAAAAATCCGCGTTGAATTTTATTCTTGAAATTTAGTCCAAAAATTCGATTCCTAATGTAAACGAGTTTGAATTTTATTGTGATGATTTATTCTCAAGACTTGTTTCAGGAATAAACTTCTGGGATTTGGTGGCGCAATTTAAACGATTGTGAGACTTGAATTTAGTGTAACAAAATAAAATTCGTGGAATAAAGTGTCAGATGTAAACGGGACCTTAGTTTAGTTACTAGTGTGAACATTGATATTAGTCAAGTAGTTCACACCAGTTTATATTCACTCCAGTTTAGTCACTAAATTACTTGCTACTTGACTAAAATACTTTAAAAGTCTGTTTCGACCCTAAGGTAAAATCGAGTTATTTGAACGGAAAATGATACCGGTTTCGCTCTTTGATATAAATTTTATAATTACGTCATTACAAATATTTGTTTCTTAATTCCTGTTCATTTTTTGAGAACGACTGGAACAGTTCCCCTTCCAATTGAAAAAAAAAAACATTTACATTCATACTTGGGAAAATTTGAGATTTTTCAAAATCTAGTGTGACTGAAAATTTCGGTTCTGAAAGTGTTAATTATACTCAATTTTAATATATATTTTTTTAATACTCAATTTTATTATGCAACTCTATCATACCTACACTTAATTGAAAAATAAATGTTTTCGAGAAGCGTGCATGTTTTTCAAAGTATTTTTTAAATACTTGTCCTAGGGAATAAATCCTACATTATTTGAGGTGCTTAGAATGTTGTCGTTGACGAAATGCAAGAAGAAAAATTCAATTTTTTTCACTTTTTTAACGAAGAGCCAGTAGTGTACCAAAAGGATGATAGAAGGAGCGGGTGGCACGTTTTTAGGGTGGAAAATATCGGTCCATCACATAAACTACGTAAAACAATCACAAAAAAAGTTCTTCAAATTTTCACCAGTAAAACTTTTGAAGCAGAAATTTATTATATCTGCTACATGCTCCACCAACCCTTACTACGACACTGTGAAAAGCCCTTTATTTTTTCTGCCCTACACATTTTAAAGCAAATAATCACGAAACCATAAAATAAGCCTTTAACGGCATTTGACGGAAACGCTTTTTTGAATATTCAACTCTGTTCGAAGCATATAAAATCCTCGATCTACAATACGTCGATATGATACTAACCTCGATATATGTCAACAAAAATTCGATATACAACGCTAAATATAAAAAAAAAATCAAAACTTTAATCTTTTAATCTATTCTAAACTATTCAGAATTTATAGCGCTATTATTTTCACAAGGTACACACATAAAAAAATATCAAAAAAATACAATAGTCGACTTTTTAACATACAACGCAAAATCACGAAATTTTAGCTGCCCAAAATCGTTGTAAATCGAGGATTTCCCCATATTAGAAGAATTGCATTTATTCAGGTGTTTCAAAGTATCCCGATCATATTTTTATAAAAATGTTTACTTAAACACTACGTTTAACTAAAAATAAAGTACTACATTCGATAAATTAAATTGAAACCAACCCGTGCAGAGCGAGGTAAAAAAAGGGAGCTCCGAGTGAAGCCCAAATGCTCCAGAATTTCTACTATGCCGGATCTGCAATAAAAAAATTTCGCAGCAGAGCGAATAATTCAATTTGAGTTTTACACCTATAAACTTGCGGCGAATTCCTTTGCAAAATTTTGGTTGAGAGATATATTTTCTAATTTTGCATTACTTTTGACGAGACGAGAGAGAGATTTTAATACCTGCAGAACAAAAAATTAAAATTTAATTTTTATACAAAATACGCGATATATAAAATGTACTTTAAATTTAAAACCGCACGAGTTTGGAAAAATAAATTAACACGACGACACGAACTTTAATTAAATAAGATTTACAATCGAAGCCCAAAAACTATGAAATATAAAAAAAAAGTTCTCACAAAAAATCCTTAACTTTTTGTTGAATTTATGTTATTCTTACCTTGTTTTACTTTTTGGGAATCGCGTAGAGCCCACACTTATATTTTAAAAGCTTCCTGTGTCCTAATATAATTTAAAATGTTATTACATAGGCGTGGGTGTTCAAGAACTGTAACTGCATCCATCCTATTCGCTGCTGCTGTATGCATCCCCATTTACTAGTGTCATACAAGCGATTTTTGCGAAAAAAAAAAAATTAGATATTTATTAATTTTTCAAAATACTCCGAACTGTGGGGGTACTTAATGACCCCTGATATGACAGCACATGGTCGCAATTAGACACGAACTCATATAAACCTGTAACTTCTACATAGTACCACCTATCACCGCACGGCGCAGCGCTGCGATGCAAAGCCCGTTATTGTGGGACAGACTTAATCCGATTACCAATGCCATCGAAGCATCCATGGCTACGACACGAGCCACCTCTGCTAAAAAAAAAGAAAAAAATTATTAGGAAAAATCTATCTATAATCAGGAAAATTGCAACCTAATCGCTGGTCGCGGCGACAGAAAACGCCCACTGCGATGCAACAGACCGCCCTTTGTACGATGGGGATGATGCAAGACTGTGTAATACAACCGGATCGCTGCCCGTTGCAACAGGTCGCTTTCTGTGTACACGAGCCTTTAGATGGGCTCGTCGTCAAAGAAGGTGACGCGCGTTCTTTTTGTTTCGAGTGCCCAGAGCGCTTTCTCAGCACACTTTTTCGAAACTAATGTAAAAAATGCTGATGGATTTTCCAAATCAAATCTTTACAAAGTTTGACAGGGCTCTAATACACTAACGTTCTTAAAACTGATATTTATACACAACTTGTTAAAAACATGAATGATTTTGGGAATTTCTCTACAGACCAATGTAATAATATGTAATGATACAGTAGTCAAAGAGACCTCTTTAATGTTATCTGCTGATTCCAGTGATTTTTGCATATAGATGTGACTAATGCAGTTCTCAAAAGACCTCCTACTACAGCATATATGTTATTTTTAGCCATGTCTAATGAACCTCACAAATCATTTCCGGTAATCAGTTCGTTTGCTGGTCGAGTTCCTGAACACCTGAAAAGTGAGACCTAAAGAAAAAATCTCTAACAACCTGAAAGAAAAAAAACCTAAACAACACCTGATATTTTTAAAAAATCTTTAAATAAAAAAGCCTATTTTTTAATTTTATAATTTTTATTTTTAGAAACATTTTTCTGTGGCCCACATTGTGTGGTCCACTCCACCAAATTTTTTATTTAATCGGTATAAATTCACATCTAATACGCCTGCTGTTGTCGTGTTGTGTTTTTCCTAAACACGCCGAGTGGACATATACACTTTACACATAATAAAACACTGTATAAATTTTACTTCATTTATTTAACTAATACTTTTTAATCGGTTATTACAATTTTCGGTTAACTTATTAAAATTAACAATTTACTTAAAAAGAACGTCCAACTACTTTCGTGATCAATTCAGAACTCTGTTGTTAACTGACTGCCTCGATCACCGATCGATTACCATTTCAAAGTCCAATGTTCTGGTTTGACATTAAATCTTTTAGTTATTGTGAAATAACAATTATTTGGTGACCAAGCTATATCAGCTTAAGATTTATGTCACCACTTTTATAATTGCTTAACTTACATTAATTACAATTATTTTATTATAGGTAAAGTTATTGAACTTTGAAGACATGCGGAAGTTCGCATATTCATGTTTTCCATTATTCGTACGATGAACCCAAGTTAACCGAGGGTGCAAAGTACATAATTCTTATTTAAACATGAAAATACCTACTCACCACACTGTAATCTCTAACTCATTTTCCTTAGCCGTTCCCACATTTTTAAATTTACTGCTTGTTGACAAGTGGATGTCTCCTGCCTCAACCTTTATCAGCTGTTCCATATAAAAATACACATTTTTTTATTTTTTTATAAAAAATATATTTTTATTTCATAATAATAATAATAATTTATTTGCTTCTAGAAAAATATAATACATAATAAGTTTTACAATTATTGAAAAAGACAATGGTTTGCACTATAATTAAATGAATATATTTTTATTTTATGATAATATATTTTTAAATCTATAATTAAATATTAAGCGTCACCCCAGTGGAGATACTCCAGTAACCCTGTACTGTTGAACTTATACAAATGTATCCCCAACAGAGCCCCGTATTAAACAATTCCGTCTCCGTTGCATCTATTGTTTTGAAAGTAGGACGACCACCAAGAATGTCGACGGCAGTCGTCCTACGTCTCCACATAATACTAGGAGCTTGAAAATTAGACTCCTCCTTATATTCAGGACTCCTCATTATATCCTCAGTAACAAAACTTTCGAAGGGGCGAAAGAAGAAGGGAAGATGGCTCAGCCAAAACTGTCGATCCGCCACCAGATACATGAATACAACGTTCCCTATATCATTGAATTCCAATAACTGAGGTGATAGAGCATAGAAAAATTCTCCATCAGAATCGGTTGATATATAAATCGATGCCATAACTAATGAAGAAAAAAAAAATTAAATTTAATTTATACTATTATAAAGTTTAAAAGAATATAAAGTATGCTGGATATTACCAATATTTTTATGATTCCAACATACTTTTATTTCTCTATAACTTACTTTTGATTTGTTGTTCTCACAGTTTTAAACTAAATATAATCCCAAACGAGGATCATTTTTATTTTTATAGTAATTTTGCGGTAAAATATCAATTATTTTTTCTATATTTTTCTTTTAATTAATTAAATATTTTTAATTAATGTAGCCGAAAAATGTGATTGATAAGAAATAGTTTACCATCGATATTTACCATTCATACTAAATTCCTTCCACATAAGGTTTTTTAGAGTTCGATTAAAACGTTCAACTATAGACGCTTTTTTCGTTGAAAATGTCGAATAATGATTAACTTTCAATTTACTCATTAAAGTTTGAAAATGTTTGTTATAAAACTCTTTCCCATCATCAGTTTGGAGATTTTTTGGTGAATGTCGTTTTTTGAAAATCGATTTAAATGCTTCAACTACTGCAAGTCCAGTTTTATTTTTTATAGGGATAGCCCATGCGTATTTTGAGAATGTAACGATGACGGTTAACAGATATCGATATCCCTTGTTTTCAAAAGAGTAAGTCATCATTTCAACTAAATCGGCTTGCCATAGATCATCTATACCCTTTATAGTAACATGTTGCTACAGTTCATCTATGAGCTTCGTACTGTAGTGTAATATGCTTAGGTTTGAAAAATAACCGCCTTCAGCGTATTTAATGTTTAAAAAAATAATAATTAAAATAATATGGAAAAATAATTTTTCAGCGATTTTCCATTATATTTTCAAATTTAAAGCAAATAAAGTCATACCAACGAGGTGAGGATTTTCATATGTGGCAATTTTTTTAGTGCTGCGGGACAAGGCTTTCCATTGCGTGGTTTTCGATGCAAATGTCACATGTCGACGTGTCCAGATATTTGCAAATAAAAATTATTAGAACATTTTTCAAGTTGTAATAGAAAATTGAATTTACCTTTGGATTGCGGCAGGAAATAGGAGTTTCATTTCTATGATCTTGTCGACATCTGCAAGCAACTTTTCTTGATATTTCGTCTTCGTTTGGGTGGGCCATTTCGAAGTGAAGTTCCAGTATTCGGCGCTCCGTAAAAAAAATCCCGCACATATAGCATATAGGGTATTGTAGTTCTATGGGTTGTGGCGGGGAAATCAATTCGATTTTAATCATTTCATGAATGATAATTTCTTTCGTCAGTTTTTTTATGAAATACTGTAAGTGCTCTTTGCAACGCTGCAGGAAGTTTGGTGTTAAATTACCAGTTACGAAATTTGTCACAAAGTGTGAAATGTTGTATGCGATATTTGGAATCATATAGTTGTTTGCCAAAACCACTTTGATTAACGTAATAATTTTAAAGGTCAACATGAACATTTCGCTTTCAGGGTTTAGTGGATCTTCCCTAATGGTGCGATTTTCCTGGTATCCAGCTCTAGTTTTGCAATCGTCGCATCGAAATCGCTGAATTGTGTCAAACATAATGCCTCCTGTTTGCTGGATTTCAAGGTAATCTTCAGGAGTTGCATTGAAGTTAGAAATGATTGGTACCGAAAGAACATTATCGAAAGTGTGACCCTGCACTTCCGGAAATGCAGGTAGTTGTAGCCCAAGATACTGATAGGTTTCAAAATATTTTGCACTGAAGGTTTGTACAATGTTTTTACATATCTTCGAAATTGACCTTTCTGATATCTCTACGAAAAACAATTCTAATTCGTCTATATTGAAGTATTTTAAGTTTATACTATGATATGTTTCAATAAACTGCTTAATTGATTCGATGTTGAAGTGAAAAGCTGTAGTGAAATTCTGGAGGCGAAACGCTCACTGTGTAATATTTCCAATTTTCTCTATAATACCGTCCAAATTCTCATATGAACCGTTCCCAACTTCCAATGTTAGTTCTGCAGCACCTATTGCACTAGGATAGGTAATTGCTATTAAACTATTCATGTCGTTCAAAAATGCTGATTTCCGTAATCAAGCAAACAAAATCCATTTCATCTTCATCTGAATCATGATCATCATCATCATTAATGCACGATCTTTTAAGCATATTAAATTCTTCCTCACTTGTAGTATTATCTGAATCTGAGTCCAGATCAGGATAAATTTTTTCGTTAGTACAAAACAAATTGAACATTATATGAATTTGCTATTCAACGGTTTTATACTACTTGAATGACATATACAAAAATACTGGCTCTGAAATATTAATGAAGAACATATTTATACACTCCTCAGCCTTTATCAGCTGTTCCATATAAAATAATACACTTTTTTTTATAAAAAATATATTTTTATTTTATAATAATATGTTTCTTTAAAATATATAATTAAATGTTAAGCGTCACCCCAGTGAAGATACTCCACTAACCCTGTACTATTGAATTTGTATAAGTGGATACCCAACAGAGCCGCCGTATTAAACAGTTCCGTCTCCGTTGCATCTATAGTTTTTAAAGTAGGACGACCACCAAGAATGTCTACGGCAGTCGTCCTACGTCTCCACATAATACCAGGAGCTTGAAAATTAGACTCCTCATTATATTCAGGACTCCTCATTATATCCTCAGTAACAAAACTTTCGAAGGGGCGAAAGAAGAAGGGAAGATGGCTCAGCCAAAACTGTCGATCCGCCACCAGATACATGAATACAACGTTCCCTATATCGTTGAATTCCAATAACTGAGGTGATAAAGCATAGAAAAATTCTCCATCAGAATCGGTTGTTATGTAAATTGATGACATAACTATATAAAGTATGCTGGATATTACCAATATTTTTTTATGATTCCAACATACTTTTGTTTCTATATAACTTAGTTTTGCTCCTTATTTAAACTGCTTCAACCTTTTATTATAAAATAACTGCTTGAACTGCTTAAACTTACGTTATGTTATGTTTTATTATAAAATAACTGCTTGAACTTATTCTTACAGAATTTTACTAAATATAATCCCCAAACGAGGAATACTTTTATAGAAATTTCACATTAAAATATCTATTTTTATTTTTTGATACATCCTTGGTACATCCTATCTACTAATAGGCTTGTATTTATTCATATTTATTTCAAGGTGTAAAATTTTTTAATAGAGTCCATCCACTATCACACTCTTGGAACTCAGACGTTTTTGTTGAGATGTATTCCATTGCGTTATCATAAAATTGTGAAATGAAGTCTGTTATAGTAATCCTATTCAACTTCGATTCAAAAGATTTAATTTCGCTAATCATTTCGTCATCTGCTCCTTCAGTTGTAGATTTTGTAAATTTAACATAACAACAAAACAACTCCATATTAGCTCTATAATTTAAATGTTTTTGTAGCGAATCATTTAAAAGAGCGACCCTGTATTATTAAATTTGTATAGATGAATCCCCAACAGAGCCGCCATATTAGATAACTCCGTCTCCGTTGCATCTATAATTTTAAAAGTAGGACGACCACCAAGAATGTCTACGGCAGTCGTCCTACGTCTCCACATAATACCAGGAGCTTGATAATTAGACTCCTGAATATAATGTACAGCATCCTGAGTAACAAAGCTTTCGAAGGGGCGAAAGAAGAAGGGAAGATGACTCATCCAAAACTGTCGATCCGCCACCAGATACATGAATACAACGTTCCCTATATCGTTGAATTCCAATAACTGAGGTGAAAGAGCATAGAAAAAATGTCCATCAGAATCTGTTGTTAGGTAAATCGATGTCATAACTAATAAAGAAAAAAAATTTCACTATCGTATTAGATTTTTGATTCCAGCATACTTTGTTTCTATATAACTTACTTTTGCTCCTTATTTAAACTGCTTCAACCTTTTATTATAAAATAACTGCTTGAACTGCTTAAACTTACGTTATGTTATGTTTTATTATAATTATTCATAAAAGTCAACTAAGTCGGCTTCTTCATCAACTCCTTGAATTCATCTTTAGATACAGCTGAATTGTAAATACTTGGGAGAAATATGTTGTAGGCTTCGAGTTCAACTACAAACTTGTCTCCGAATCTAGTCTTCACCAGTTTTATATTGATCACCCTGTACATCTCATTCAACACCATTTCTACAACTCTGAGAGATGGTTTGAATTCCTGTTTTGCTTCTATTTAAAATTGATTCTTTTTAAAATATTTCCAGACATCCTTCTTATTTTCAAGAATACTTGTCAAGAGGAAACTGCGAAATAGACTGTTATTGAAACTGTACGTACCACGAGTTTATATTTGTTTTCAAGTTATGATAATACTTCTAAGAAAAAGAATTTTTTCGCCCTCCTCGAAATATAGAACCGCTAACGATTCTACATTTACGCTTTTCATTAAATTAGCTGTCATCACGAATACTTTATCTTTTATTTCTGCGAAATGTCCGCAGTTATCTGTATAATTCTCCATCTAAAATTAAATAAAATGGTAGATGAAAATGAATACTTACCATACCTTATAAATTTTTTATACGTTTGGTTTTTATAAAAGTGGCGAAAACCGGCGACTCATGGTTAAGTGTGTTTGAAGCAAAGTTGTTGATAAGTTGTGCGGGTAAAACTTCTGTATAAAAGCAATCTGGTCTTTGTTTAGAATCACTTGTTTCGTGTTCAGTAACGTTTTAAATTTCCTAACCGAGTTAAATAATATAAAGTTCAAAAAACCAATTTTAAAGTATCTTTGATGCCGGCCGGACGGAAGTTTAAGATTGTGCAGTTTCGTGAAATTAGCACACGATATGGTGTAAAAAAGACTATGGAGACGGAGGAATTCTTCATCTTTTTACCGGAACGGTATCAGGAGTTACCGCTAGAGGGGTTTCAAAAGATGATAACCGAAAATCCAGGGAGAATTTACGTTCACTCTACAGGACCCTTAGGCAGGACCCTTAGGCGCTAGCTTTGGGCTTGAATTCAATATTCGGGAGGAAAACTACTATTCAGCTGGATGCGAGGGTCAATTTATATATTAAGCTGTAAAATTTTATAAAAATTTATATAAATAAAAATTAATTTTATAAAATAATAACTGGTTTTAAATTTAAAGAAAAATTTTCCAAATAAAATTTGAAGAAAAGTTTCAGGTTATTACAAATTTCTTGAGTCGAAGTCAAGCAAAATCTGAAAAAACTAACAACTGAAAACAAAAAAAAAATCTGAAAAATGAAACCTAAAGAAAAATCTGAAAAAGATAAAACCTGAAAAGTTTAAAAAGTTGAAGTAAAAAACAAATTTTATTTTTCAATTTTTTATTTTAATCGGTTGCCCAATTTATATGGCTTACACCACCATTCATGTTATCAATACGATATAAATCCCAGTTTAAGACGCCGGCTGTTGTCAGCATATCCTTCTCCGTTACGAGTTCCAACTTCTGGAACTGCGATGTTGTGATTATTGTGGGTGAAAGCAATGATGCTTTCACCGCGATGTACTGCAGATCTAACGCAGTAGCTGCGGCGTCCACCGTTCCATACGGTTACATGCATTCAGAATCCGCTTCAATAGATGTTCATCTTCTTCGAGGTATAGAATCCTCAAAGATTCTATCGTCACAAAGCGCAAATGTTTGGATGACATCACTAAGATGTCATCATCCTGATTTGTGAAATATTGTAAGATAGCCCTCTAATTAAAAGAGTATCATTAATAATATAGTTTAATAATAATATGTATACTTACTTTACGTTGATAAAAGTTTTCTTTTATTTTGTGATATATTCTTTCGAATTGAAACTTAAAACTAAATATATCCCCTTTCAAACACTTGACTTTTATACTTGTTGAGTAGAAACTATTTCAGTCGCATTTTTTAGAAAATCTTGAAAACCTTAAAAATGAACCCAAAGAAAAAATCGAAAAAAACTAACAACCTGAAAAAAAGACAACACCTGAAATTTTTAAAGAGTCGAAGTCAAGCAAAATCTGAAAAAAACTAACAACAACACTTGAAATTTTTATCGAGAGAAAAACTAAACGACATCTGAAATTTTTAAAGAGTCGAAGACAAAAAATAAAATCTGAAAAATGAAACCTAAAGAAAAATCTGAAAAAGATAAAACCTGAAAAGTTTAAAAAGTTGAAGTAAAAAACAAATTTTATTTTTTGATTTATATTTATAGCTTCGATAACCCTGTATTTGCCCATCTTTGATAGTTCCGTCGATAAGCGTTGGTATATTCTAGAATCTCTTTATCGTTTTTTAGATCGTCCGATGTATAAATATCCTCAGAAGGATTTAATTTAAATAAAAGTTGATAAAGACCTTCAGTACTAACGAATTCTTTACCGTTAATTATAATATTATCAAAGGAATCTTACCAATTTTCCAATCCGCTCCACTTTTGTATACGCCATTATCAGCAACTCACTTTAACTCATCTATAATCTTCCAAGTCTTTTATAGCGATAATTGGAATTCTATGTTTTATTTCCAACAGCTCTTCTAAATACTTTTTTTTCTCCAATCCTTTTACAAACACTATTTTATAACGTAAATCCTTAGATAAAAAATTCTTAACAACTTCCAACGATGTAGTTCCATCTTCCCAACGTAATCCATGAAAATTCTTTGTTAGCCATCGCGCTGTTTTTCTTGATTTTGGTGATAGCTGGTGTATTCCGTATGGTGGTTCTAGTAGAAAGTGTTGATAATCATCGCGTTTACTATAAGCTATCGCTAGTTGCTTTAGTATAAATTCCTGATTATCACAAGCCTTGGATATCAATGTAAACCGACATAATGCAATTACTATTCTGCGTGAACTCTCTTAATGTACTGAAGATAATTTTAATAAAAACTCTGTATTATGTATGAGCTTCAATCCTATTCTCTATAGGATAATAATCTAATAGTCGAGCGGAAATGAGTCACCAGAGTCAGATAGACGTATAAAATCTGACGACTTCTCCGCGGATATTGCTCAAATGGAAGTCGTTATTCGTATAAAATCTGAGAAAGTTTACATTTAATGAAAACTTTAGATTATATATGAGTTTCAATCCTATTTTCTATAGGATAATAATCTATAATCTTACAATTACGCAATACGCTTTTGTTGATTGTGGTATATTCTTGGATATTTTAAATTCAATACGAAGATCTACAGGTCCAGATTTAATCGTTTCGTTTCGTCTGGAACAATCAATTACTACGAATGTCGAAAATCTTTTATATTCATTTGCGGTTGACATGTGAAACCTCTGAATGTTTTTAAAAACCTCAAAAGTTCGTCATATAAAACACCGCAACAGTTTTCGGTGAAATTCAAGTTGAGATCAAAGTTTGGAAACTTCTCTTCATTCAAGTAAACGTTAAATTCTTGTGGATTATTGTCATCAAATTTGGTGCTATTAGCAGTAATGTAATTATCCCGTTTTGCCTCTATACAAAACAACACAAGTCTTGGTTTCTCCAATTAAGTACTGGTTTTCACCGTCCATTGATGATTTCTAGTAGTTGGTAATAATGGATATTCATGTAGTTCCCAAGTTCGAAAAGCAATTGGAAGTGGTTTTCTCGAATCCATGATATTAAAGACTCTTAACTTCTCTAAATCATTTAATGTTATCATTGGGATTCTCCATTCTAGTTTGTTAATGGAAATCTAGAACTTAAATTCTACTGCAGCACGTCACCGACAAACATTATTATCATTTTTAGAGCGAAGTAGAATAAGTTCATGTTGAGCATTTGGTATAATTTTTTTATAATCATCTGCAAATCCTAAGATATTATTGAGTCCAAAACAAAAATTAAAAGCGCCTGATGTTGGTAAATTTAGTAGGTCTGTAAGCGACCATCCGGCATTTGAAAGACTCATTGCTTCATCCTTTGAACGCGTCGAGAGAATTTTAAGGGTAGATGTGATACCTACATTACCACGTTCGATCAATTTCTCTACCGCACAAATTATACTGGATCTCATCGAACAAAAATGCACCAGCATTATTAATAATATAAACTTTCGAAGCATCTGGGGGAGTACGTTCCTTCAATATATAAAAAATTCTCGCTAGGAAGTATGAAATGTTCTTGATGTTGTAGTTGAAAGCGAATTTCATCGCTATGGTTAAAAGTTAGTGTATTGTATGGTGTAATTCGACGATATTCTGTTTTAGTTATACAATCATCAAAAGTAATTGAATTATCTATATAGTATGCTCCAATTCATTGTTGATATATGCTGATGATGTTAAATCACATTTCACCCTTATAGTATTTACTTTTATTATATTAACCTGTAGGTTAGATTCATTAAATTTGTTAGGTGTTAATATGTTCGGGCGTCCGTCACTTTTTTTTCTACTAAATCCCAACAAGGAGCCAATAGTTATCTTGATCGAAATTTATAACTTCACTTGATTTAATCTCACTTTTTAAGGTTTATAAACGACGACGGAATTGATCGGATCCGAAATCTAAATACTCATGTCGGTGGCGCTATGTGGAGACGTGGGACAACAACCATCGACATTCTTGCTGGGCACCCTATGTTTAAAATAATATATGGAACAGAGACGGAGTTATTCGATACTGCATTCAACAATACAGGGTCACACGAGTACCTTCACTGGGGCGACTCCTAATATACAGTTCTATGTTTTTTCATCTAATTAAAGAAATTTATTTAAAAATAAAAATAAATAAAAAATAAAACTATATAAAACTCTTTTATTTGAAAGTTTATTTATAACGATCCATTTCAAACAATATTCATCGTTATTCTCTTAATTTTACATGTTAATATAATAATTGGCCCTCGCATCCAACAGGATAGTAGTCCGCCTCTCGTATATTGAACTCCAACCCGAAGCCCTGGATTTTCCTTCATCATATTTTGAAACTTCTCCAGCGCTAACTCCTGATATCGTTCTGGTAAAAAGATGATAAATTCCTCCATTTCCATAGCCTTTTTTGTACCATAACGTGTTTTGATCTCACGAAACTCTTCAATTTTAGACTCCCGACCTGCCGGCATCAAAGACACCTTAAGAATCGGGTTTGACCACTTTATACTGTTTGACTCTGCTACGAATTCTAAAGCGGAAGCCATTATAAAATTTTTAAAAATTTCTTAAACGATAACGTTGCTGAACACAAAACAAGTAATTCTAAACTAGTGATCAGATTGCTTTTATACAGAAGTTTTCAGCAAAATGAGATATCAGAAATTGTACTATTCTACCACTTTTGGAGATGGGGATAATTCTTGTGCAGCAATTTCATTGATTTTCTTTGTGCAGCAATTTCATTGATTTTCTTGAAAATATTAGACATGATGTTGGATTCGGAATGTTTTCCAAATGATTTTGTTCCCCTTTTATATAAAATTCACTCATTAGTGATTTTAACAAATAATCAAAAAATTTTCCATATCCTGTTACAAAAAATTACAAAAAAATCTATCTATATCTCCAAAAATAAAAAAGATTAAGTAAACTTTTTCTATGTTTACTAATTAATAATAAGAATCAATTTATATTTATATTTTTTATAAAAATCTTAATATATTACATAAATTTTGTTTTATTCTATAAAATTTTCATGTTTATTTTTTAATCTCTAAGTTTGTAGAGATTACGCAGATCTACGCAAAAGTAGATATTAGATCACTACAAACAGATCTCTTATCATTTAAATAAGCTAATGAAATTTTATTTAAACATTGAGTATAAAGTTGATGTAATTTTGTTCTAAATACATACATATTACAATAAAGTATTTCTTGCTTATATAAACAGTCTCTATAATTCTCTAAAGTTAGCTAACGAACAACATGTTTGGACACACCCTTAGCTTTAGTTATAATTTTACTAGTGTCTACATCTATAGAATACATTTTCGATCTTAAACCTATAAATTCTCTCATGATCCGATGTTATATTGTCTTTTTTGTTGTTGTTCGTTGATACTGCTATAACTATTTCTTGATTTGTTCACTTAAAGTACACATGCAAGTCTTCCACAATAATTTCCGTTCACTCTTTTTCGACTGAACTAGTTCGCGTTTTTCTTCCAACCCTTCTTGATCACTTTCTAAAACCAACTGCTGCTTTTCGCATGCTTTGGTCACTTCAATCCCCACGCGCTGATCCATCATTTCTTATCGATCATCTGCGGTGGTCCCGGATTGCCGAATAGGCGAAATTGATTGAAGAGCGCGTGTCATTTGACACCGCGAACACTTGACCGGAAATCGATGTTGATTTCGATTAATCTGTGGAATTTTTATTCCACAACATCAAGATTTTTCTTCGATTGCCGTTTAGGCAAAAACGATTTAGAAATTCTCATGGAGATTGTGTTTGATTTGAATTGTGGAATTTTTATTCCACAACACCGACCATTGTATTCATCTTTCATGAGTCCCAAAACTTTTTTATTTTTCTGCCGAATGCTATAAATATTATTTGTTGGGTAATCGGATGTATCAAAGAACGGATCGTTATCACCCTTAATATCATCATAAAAGTCTTGTGTTTTTATAGTGTAAATAAAAGAATCTGTATCCATATAATTCAATGTAATATTTCCATTATATTTAGGTTTCATATACCCACAATGAAAATTATACATATGAAATTTTGATAGCTCTAATACTGTAAATCCGGCATAAATTGGTTTATTGTAATAGGTAGAATCTCTTGATAACTGAATAGCTGTCATCTCAGGAGTAAATTGAGCTGAACTATGAAAATTTGGTTTAGCTATTAAAGCTCTAGCACCCAAATGTCTTCCACAACTTTCCCATGACGTAGCAATCTTTACAGTTTTCCTTTTATCTACATTTTCCATAGTTTTACCATACACTGCATTGTTTAGTAATTTGAAGAAATTCTTCTCAAAATCATTTTTCGCTCTAGTGCGATGAGAATTATTTAAATCAATATATGGTTTCAACCACGGAAACTGTTGAAACTGTAAAACACGGTGTACTTTTTTTAATTTCAATCCATTTTTTAAACATTGCTGTAAATTTCTATAGTGGATAATATAACGCTCCTTAACCATTAAATCAGCTATTCGTTTCTTAGTTTTCGTGATTGTTTTATTTCGTGGACAAAATGGTAGATCGTTATGATCATCATGTAGTGAAATTGGATATTCAAGATCTACTTCTAAAACATATCCAATATCTGAGTCTAGCTCTATAGACATTACGTCTCTATTGAGATTCTCAACCCATTTGAATTTACTGTATGGTAACGGTTGAGACATAGCCCATCCATATAAATTGTTAGCATCTAAATATGCTAAATATTGTGATGGTTTATTGGAATCATAATCACTCATATACTTGTTATTTGCTTTTGAATGTCTTTGAGAGCTTTTTGGAAAAAGTTATACATGTTGATATCTTGTAGTAATTCTAATTTAATTCCCGTGTGTTTTAACATAGCATCCCAAGAAATACCCGGAGCTGTATAATATTGACATGGATCCAAAGAATATATTTTTTGACAAATTTCTCTGAAATTTTGAAATATATCTGTAAGGAGTAGCACATCGGTTTTGAGGTAAAGTTCTAAATAATCTTGGAGAGTACTACAATTGAATTCTTGCCATACATTCCGAGCATGATCATAATCTTGATCAGAGCACTCAGTATTAGAAAATTTATTTCTAAATGCTTGTTGAGAAGGTAATGTAGTTTAGTAAAGTTTCTCCCAACTATTTAAATAATCGTATGGGAAAACACCCTTCTTTTTAATTAATTGAAATAGTTCATCGTCAGGGAAATTAGATCGAACAATCTTAAAATCTTCTGCTGATAAGTTGTTTGCTAGAGCTTCAATACTAGACGCCATGAATCTAAAAGAGTCTAAGAATCTGAGAGAAAATGATTCAACTGGTTCAATATCGTTTAGAGGAATCCGTTTAGTTAGTGATACATACAATTCTTTATTTAATGGAATAAGATCGATTTTCCCGGAAAATCTCCCAATGCTTTAACAAATAAATGACAATCATAACCTGATAAGTGATGAAAAAATACCGGAAAAAAGTTTGGGACTTTATATCTTAAATTACACTCATTATGCGCTGGACCGCGATATTTTCCAGTTAAATGACAATGGTCGTCTACTCTATATCCATCTAAACTATTATTACAAATGTGACATTTCTTACTCTCTAATTGATCATTTACTTCTTCTGGTGTTAGTTGTAGCATTGCTTTAGGACACTTTATGTAATCCGAGTAGAGTTTGGTGGTGTCTTCAATCAGCTCCTGTACAAACACCTTTTCACAGCTCTGCCCCGTGTAAGATCTGTATACATCTAAGCTATCATCGAACGAACATTTGATGTAGTAGGCGAATGCGCAAGGAACATGCTCTTGTATATTTGTAGTTGAGGATGTTGATGGATCCGGTAAACAGGTATCGATGTCCTGAAGAATGCTCTCAAAATCACCATAAACCGTGAACTGCCGCTCGACATATTCAAACTTTAAGATCGCTCTTTCTCCTTCAGGCATCCTTATTATGATTTTGTTGCACTCAGTTGAATGAATACTTAGTGCTCCCTCAGTGTGAAAATGTTGGAAACAGAAATTGCAGAAATATTTTGCAACTTTTTTTTCGAAACTTGTTTATACAATCTGGATGTATTTTTAACCCAAACATAATGATTTCTTTCTTCACTCTGTAGTAGTAACAGCGTGATGTGATTTGGAGAATTCATTTTTTTATGGTCCCACCATTTTGTATTGATCATTCGATGTTTTTTCAATCCCGAAAACATTAACACTTATCGATGGATTCTGTTCTTCAAATTTCTGTATATCTTTAAGGTCTAATGGAAACTCTAGATTATCAAAATTGAGTGTAATATTACTCAGCTCAATCATATTTTGTAAGATGTTTAAAACTCTATATGAATAAGTTCTTTGTGGGTGAGAATTAGTTGGAGATTAATAACAGCCCATTTAAAGCAATATTCATCGTTATTCTCTACATTAATACAAGCTTTTTTTCTCTGAATTGATTCTGGAAGTCTTATGTATTGAGATCCTCGTAAAGGTTGATATTGATTTATATTGATTTCCAGATGTATTATTCTGATCAGAGTCCATCCGCTATCACGTTCCTGGAACTCTGACGTTTTTGTTGAAATCGAAAAATTGTTGGATTTCTAGCTCTCCAGTAATTCCAGTAATTTTTGTTTGGAACGATTTGATTGAAATGACTATATCATCATCTTCACCGTCAATAGCTGATTTAACGAATTTCCCATACTCACAAAATAATTCGAGATTTGCTTTGTAATTCATATGTTTGCTCAATGAATCAGTTAAAAGCTTCACAATTCGGACTTTTGATTGATTTATAAAATCATCTGGGGATAAAAGTCCTTCATTCTGATTCTCCAACATAAACGTTTCAATCCTTCCCTTAAGACCACTCTTAACACAACGAAGTCCATCTTCAATCAACTCTGCAGATTTCTTTTTATGAATATTACTACGTAAATGAGAACTCCATCTAACACTTGGAATTTCTACTTTACAAACTTCACATGCAACCATTGAGTTTATTGGAGCACCGTTAAACGCGATTTCTGCTGATCTTTTCATTTTACGATAAATTAACACGATATTACTATTTGAAATGTAATACAAGACTGATAATTCTAAACCATAGAACAGATTGCTTTTATACAGAAATTTTATCCCCACCACTTATCGACAGCTTTTCTTCTAACATACTTAACCATGAGTCGTCACTTATGTATAACGATGATCACCACTCATCAATTTTCTTTAAATTTAAAACCAGTTATTATTTTATAAAATTAATTTTTATTTATATAAATTTTTATAAAATTTTACAGCTTAATATATAAATTGACCCTCGCATCCAGCTGAATAGTAGTTTTCCTCCCGAATATTGAATTCAAGCCCAAAGCTAGCGCCTAAGGGTCCTGCCTAAGGGTCCTGTAGAGTGAACGTAAATTCTCCCTGGATTTTCGGTTATCATCTTTTGAAACCCCTCTAGCGGTAACTCCAGATACCGTTCCGGTAAAAAGATGAAGAATTCCTCCGTCTCCATAGCCTTTTTTACACCATATCGTGTGCTAATTTCACGAAACTGCACAATCTTAAACTCCATACCTATCAACATCAAAGATACTTTAAGAATTGGCTTTTTGAACTTTATGTTATTTAACTCTGATAGGAAGTTTAAAGCGGTCGACATTATAAATTTATTAAACGTTAACGTTACTGAACACGAAACAAGTAATTCCAAGCCAGAGACCAGATTGCTCTTATACAGAAGTTTTACCCCCACCACTTATCAACAACTTTGCTTCCAACATACTTAACCATGAGTCGTCACTTATATATATCACAATGACTGACACTTATATTTAACGATAACCACCACATATCAACAACTTACCGCTTATATAGAACGATGATCTCACCCCCTTATCTACTACAACCGGATACTCAAGTCACACCCCAACCATGAATCACCCCCTTATCTACTACAACCGGACACTCAAGTCACCGCCCCAACCATTAGTCAACCCCTATAAACTACAATCGGATGTCCAACCATGACTCACCCCCTTATCAACCATCACCGGATGTCCTTATCGGCATGACTCACCCCTAAACCACACCCTCACAGTGACGTCAACTTCCGGTCTAGAAATGGACTTCCGGTCTATAAATGGACTTCCGGTCTAGAAGCCCCCTATTGTATCTACTATAGTAGACCGGAATGTCTAAACATAAATCACATTCTAAATTAAAACATAAACGAAGAGACTTAAATTATAGAAGTTCAGGGACTATTTCGACGTTATAGGGCCGGATAATATCTTTTAAAATAGTCTAGTCTTATTAGCAGTATTCTTCAGTTTTAAAATTATGACTCCAAAGGTTTTAAAGTTTTTTCAAACGCAGTATGTTTAAATTTCAGACTTTTTCAATTAAAATAAAGAAATAATAAACCGAATTTACCGTACACAAGACTTTTTAGCTTATATTTTGTTTAAAACTTCGAAAAGTTTCAAATTTAGATCGTAAAAGTTTTAAAAAGTCATTAAACTTTCAGGAAATTAGACCTCAGTTTTTACCGTGTTAAGGTAGATGGATTTTGTTCAGCAACGGACCAAGTTTTTGAATTTCACGGGTGTTATTATCATGGACACCCTTCATGTTTACTACATAATCGTGATGAACCTCTACATGATGATAAAACGACAACATTGAATCTACGCTATGAATCCACTGTAAAGAAAACAGCTCGCTTACTCTCCTATGGATACGATGTCATCGAAAAGTGGGAATGTGATTTTCGTAGAGAAATTGACCGAAATGCAGAAATGAATTACTTGAAAGATCATCAGATGTTGGATAATCTTCAACTAAATCCTCGGGAAGCTTTTTATGGTGGTCGTACGGGAAATCCATATACTTACTACAAGTGTAAGACAGGCGAGAAAATCAAATACATTGATGTTTGTTCTCTGTATTCATGGGTATGTAAGAATGGTAAATTTCCCGTTGGTCATCCGCGGTCATAACAATTGTACCAAACTAGATCTAAATCATGTCGGTCATAACAATTGTACCAAACTAGATCTAAATCAGGTGGAGGGACTGATCAAATGTAGAATTTTACCACCAGAAGGCTTATCACATCCCGTTCTGCCCATTAAACAGAATGGCAAATTAATGTTTCCACTCTGTTGTACGTGTAGTGAGGAAAAAAGTCAGAGTGAAATTTGTACTCACACCGATAGTAAAAGATCTCTAATGGATACATGGGTTATAGATGAAATTCGGACAGCGTTAAACAAGGGGAACAAAATGCTGGAAATTTATGAGATTTGGAGCTATCAGCTAGAAACATACAATAAATTAAATCATTCAGGAGGTATGTTTACGGATATGATGAATAAGTTCATCAAAATGAAGCAACAAGCGTCAGGGTGGCCCAGCAGTTGTGATACAAAACGTTGAAAAACATCAATACATTGGGGAATTCTTTGTCAACGAAGGAATAAAGCTAGAGTTTTCGGATATAATAGATAACCCTGGGCTAAGATCATTGGCAAAACTTATTTTGAATTCGTTCTGGGGTAAGTTTGAACAGCGTGAAAATCAACCTAAAACTACAAAAGTTAATTAATCAGCTGAATTATATACGATGTTGACAAATTCCTCGATAGAGGTACAACATTTGTTATCCGTCAACGAAGAAACTCTAATAGTGAATTGGTGTTATAAAGAAGAAATTACTGAATCCCTTCCAACAGTAAATGTCTGTATTGCCGCATATACCACAACACAGGCTCGGCTAAAGTTATACGGCTATCTAGAACAATTTAAAGATAGAGTATTATACTATGACACCAATTCAGTTATTTATATCAGTAGAGATGGAGAATACGAGCCATCTGTATAGGAAAGTTTGTCTGTGATATGACCGATGAGTTGAACTGCTATGGACCAGGTAGTTACATGAGCGAAGTTTGTGAGCGAAGACCCTAAAAATTATGCATACAGAGTTCACTGCACAAAAACAAACTCTGAAAATACAGTATGCAAAGTAAAGGGCATCTGCCTGAATCATGCGGCATCTCAACTTGTGAATTTCGAGACAATGAAGGAAATGATACGGAACGCCGAACACAACGAATCTATCAAGTTATTGTCGAGAAATATAGGGCGTACTAATAATCATCAGGTTGTAACCACCCCGGAGATTAAGCTCTATAGACCGAGAGCCGAAAAAGGTAGGTTTTTGAGTGATTTCAGTTCCCTACCATACGGTTACAAAAGACGACAACTGGACAGTATAGCAGAAAAAAAAAATAAATAATAATTGTGTAAAAAATAAATAAAAGTTAAATGTAAAATAATTACTTCAGCTTAAATAAAATTATATTAGGTTATTTAGATGATAAGAGATTTTTGTAAAAATTGAATTAATAAAACTGTCTTACAATATAGTTTTTCTTTTTATTAAGTTTAAATTTTACAAAAAAAAAGTTTTTGTGAAAATTGAATTAACTTAAATATGCAGCTTTTCGAACTCGTATTAGCGCTTTTTATCGAAATACACACATACATAAATCATTAACACCAATATATGGTAATGTTTCTTTATCCGTATCACGGCGTGTCCCTTTGGCATCAACGTCCGTCTCTCTTCGGTTTCACTGTAAATAAATAAAATAGCATTTTGTGAGTATAAATATACTCAGCAAGCTGCATCTATAGTGGAGTAAAAGAGACGGTTAACTACGATCTAAAGATGATAGGTTTCCAGGTGGGAGAACGAACACACAGTATCTCCCCATCGGCGGTGAGGAAGAACGAACACACAGATCTTTCCTCAAGTGTGAGAGAGCGAACACATCGATCTCTCAATACGTGAAAGATCGAACACACAGGTCTTTCACTGACAACTTCACAATGCCCCCGGTTGGCATACAAACACCATCTCACCCCCAAAGGGAATCGGGAACTTTCTAACTGCACGAGAATATTTAATTCGAGGGACTCTCGTCTGATCCCGTTAAAACCAACTACTCCCCATTCCGGGCCAAACCCGACCACTAACTAACCGAAAACACGATACAGGGGCAACAAATGCCACCTTTCCCGGGATTTTCCACAACACATTAAACAATAACAACATTCTAACGTCAACTCTGAGAACTAACTAAATGAGGGTTACCATAGTGCTTTTACTAACCATTGGTCAATTCTGCAAAAAGTATTACCAATAACGATCAAAAAATTACCTTCGGCTAACACTCGTCAGCAAGTTGTTCGATAATCATCTCTGACACATTGTTATAGTGTCTGATCCATGATTTCTATAACGAAATTGAGAGATAAATATTACAAATAATTTTCTAACTCGTTATAAAAATTTTGAATAATAGGTAGTGTCATAGTAGCAGTATATTCGTCATCATCAATACTAATTTTCTGATGTTGAAATTCTATAGCCCATTCGTAATCGGATATTTTTCCATTGATTCTTATATAATAGTCACCAATGTTGATTTGCTCTACTGTTTCTTTACTCATATCGTCATAGTATTTTGGCAGGAATATCCGAACGCTTTTATCCAGTTCTAACACTATTTTATCTCCCCAATTACTTGATACCTTTTCAGCTCTAGCAATGTTGTAGTTCCTGAATAGTTCCGTAGCCTCCAATTTGATGACTGGTTTATACTTTATATTCCTCAACTCCTTCAATACTTTTCTAACAGTGTTATGCGATTCACTCATTTTGGGATAAGAACCATATATAAAACTGGTTATAACTAACTTGAATGATGAAAATCTGCTCCTGTTATACCCAAATATCTATAAACTTGTATGTATTTATATAATATTTTCATTTACATAAAATTTTTAAAGAGTCGAAGACAAAAAATAAAATCTGAAAAATGAAACCTAAAGAAAAATCTGAAAAAGATAAAACCTGAAAAGTTTAAAAAGTTGAAGTAAAAAACAAATTTTATTTTTAATTTTTTTATTTTAATCGGTTGCCCAATTTATATGGCTTACACCACCATTCATGTTATCAATACGATATAAGTCCCAGTTTAAGACCCCGGATGTTGTCAGCATATCCTTCTCCGTTACGAGTTCCAACTTCTGGAACTGCGATGTTGTGATTATTGTGGGTGAAAGCAATGGTGCTTTCACCGCGATGTACTGGAGATCCAACGCAGTAGCTGCGGCGTCCAACCGCATAATCGCCAGTTCCATACAGCTACATGCATTCAGAATCCGCTTCATTATATATTCATCCTCTTCGAGGTATAGAATCCTCAAAGATTCTATACTCACAAATCGCAAATGTTGGGATGACATCACTAAGATGCCATCATCCTGGTTGTTGAAATATAATAATGAGCAGGCCATCTAATAATAATAAAGAATAATAATATAGTAATAATATGATAATATATATCTAAATATACTTACTTTACTTTATGTTGATTCCTTTACGATTTTATTCCTTGAAATTGAAACTTCAAACTGACGTTATCCCCTTTCAAACACTTGTCTTTTATACTTGAATAGAAACTATTTCAGTAACATTTCGAATGTATAATATCATAAATTTATTTTTTAAAAACGAATTATATCACATATTTTATTTTAAATATATCTTTAATTCATCCGAAAAATGTGATTGATAAGAATTGTCTTATAATAGAATATGTTTCACATAGCGTATAAGCATGCATTGTATAAGCATACGTATGATTTTTGGGGTAGTCATTAAAATATTTTCGATTTTCTCATATCCCTATTTAGATTTGTTTAATTTATCCGAAAAATGTTTGGATTTGTTAACTTCAGCAGGAGAGATTTTTATTGTACGATGTTTTCTATTATTGTAGATAACCATCAACTCATCGATTAAGTTAATCCATCGATATTTACCATTCATACTAAATTCCTTCCACATAAGGTTTTTTAGAGTTCGATTAAAACGTTCAACTATAGATGCTTTTTTTGTTGAAAATGTCGAATAATGATTTACTTTCAATTTACTCATTAAAGTTTGAAAATGTTTGTTATAACTCTTTCCCATCATCAGTTTGAAGATTTTTTGGTGAATGTCTTTTTTTGAAAATCGATTTAAATGCTTCAACTACTGCAAGTCCAGTTTTATTTTTTATAGGGATAGCCCATGCGTATTTTGAGAATGTAACGATGACGGTTAACAGATATCGATATCCCTTGTTTTTAGAAGAGTAAAGTATCATTTCAACTAAATCAGCTTGCCATAGATCATCTATACCCTTTACAGTAACATGTATACGTCTAAAATTTTTGCGTGCGGGTTTATGAAGCTCTTTATATTGTTTAACTCTGTTACGAATTTTAAACCTGCAGCCATAGTAAATTTAGGCTAGCGCCTGCGGGTCCTGTGGAGTGCACGAAAACTTTCCCTGGATTTTCCTTCATCGTATTTTGAAACTTCTCCAGCGGCATATCGTTCTGGTAAAAAGATGATAAATTCCTCCACCTCCATAGCCTTTTTTGTACCATAACGTGTTTTGATCTCACGAAACTTTTCAATTTTAGACTCCCGACCTGCCGGCATCAAAGCCACCTTAAGAATCGGGTTTGACCACTTTATACTGTTTAACTCTGCTACGAATTCTAAAGCGGAAGCCATTATAAAATTTTTAAAAATTTCTTAAACGATAACGTTGCTGAACACAAAACAAGTAATTCTAAACTAGTGATCAGATTGCTTTTATACAGAAGTTTCCAGCAAAATGAGATATCAGAAATTGTACTATTCTACCAGTTTTGGAGATGGGGATAATTCTTGGTGTTGTTGTGGATTTCTTCTTCGACTTTATTATTTTCCTTGCGGGATACGAGTGGGTCTAATAGTAATTAGACCCACTCTTATCGCATCTTGTAAATTTTTCGGGGCGTGACTCTTCAGCGTATCTCTCGCGTTATTCACTGCTTTACGGAACCAGTTCACCTTTCCGCCGCGTTTCTTTTTAGATTTCCTCTTAAGACCCATACCGAATTTACTCTTAGCTTTCATGAGATTAGTTACAAGTAATGCGTTAGTCTTTTCACCCAAACTAGAATCTGTTGCTGTTACTCTCTGCCAAGCCTTTTCCGCCAATACTATATCGGCAATATATTGATTTATTGTATCCTTTTTTTTGGAATATGCGATATCGTGTTCTTTACAAGCTTTGTCTAAATCGTTGATTCCTTGATCCCCTCTAGCTAATCGTTTTTGCAGCTTTATACCCGGTCCACAATACTGGTATCCCGGCAGATGAAGTTCGACGGGTAATTTATTAATGATTCAAAATTAATCATTATTCGTTTATATATTCCGCAGCATTGCAAATTGCCTGCAATTGTTGGAAAACTATGCACGGAGAGTGACCTTCACATGGGACGGAAATAGCATCGATGTAGAGCATTTGCATATGGTTATAAGATACCAATTTAAAAATGGAGAGACAACTCCAAAATTAATAACTTCCGATTACCTGATAAAAAACTTGAAAGTAAACTCAATCTTCAATGTAAGAAATGCAATGAATTCAGACTTCGGACTTCGTCGCGCAAGTTACATCCGGTAATTCACCCAACTTAAAGACAAAACATTCACCGTCAGCTAAAAATGATTGGGAAGAGATTATCGAAGAATTTAATGTAAAATTATAAGAAAAACACGTAGGAGTTTTTCTTATAATTCAATACTCGATAAGAAATTTAAATGCATGAATTGCACTTATACAAAGTATAAGTGAGATAAAGAAACGAATGCATTTTGTAGATATTAAGAATTGAATTCAGGGCAGTTGATTCGGGATCCCTCTAAAGAGTGGATGCATTTAACCGAACAATAATATCTTAAGATATTTGCCAAAGTAATAATAAAGAAATTTTAAATAAAAAGTGATTTTTTTTATTCCGAAGAATAACAAAAAAGTTAATTGGCGCAGTTGGTAGGATTTCCCTCCAAAGAAAGGAAATCCAGTGATCGAATAACGTAACTAAATATTAAAAGAAAAAGTTATAAAACAAAAGGAAATCCAGTGATCGAATAACGTAACTAAATATTAAAAGAAAAAAAAGTTATAAAACAAAAGTGAATCCAGTGATCGAATAACGTAACTAAATGTTAAAAGAAAAAGTTATAAAACAAAAGTGAATCCAGTGATCGAATAACGTAACTAAATATTAAAAGACAAAGTTATAGTATAAAAGTGAGTTCAGTGAAATTCTAAATAACAAGTAATTAATCAAAATGGCAAATCCAGAACAACAAATTGAGGTCCTGAGACAGGCCCTTCAACAACAGCAAGAGCAGATGAATCAGTTACGGCAATTACTTGCTGTGCATCAACAAGTACCACAACCGAATTTATTTCAATTAACACCGGAACAAGTGCTGAGTCATTACCGAAGATTAAAACCGTTCAACGGCACCGAGGAATTTACATTAACCGAATTCATCAAATCCATAGAAGGCGCAGCAGCACTATGCATCAACAATCAGGAACTTCTAAACTACGCAATGCAGATTGTCATCAACGAAAAAATACAAGGCGAACCGAAACGATGTATCCAGCGACTAGGAGAAAACGCGACATGGGAAATCATCAAAAGTGAACTCAAGTTACACTTTAGGCCGAGGAAAGATTATGCAGAGTTAATTAATGAATGTAGAGGTATTAAGGTATGTAGTTTAAGAGATTTATTTGATATATTAAAATCTGTAAATTACCAATTAAATGAGCTATATGAATTTGATGATACAAGACCAATTAATTATTCTCCTGTTAACAACGATAAGTATCTCGTTGGTATTCTGTTAGAAAAAATGGATAATTTAGTTAGAGGACATGTTCCAATTGACGCAACACTAATAGAAATTTATAATAGATTTTCTCAATTAAAATTGTTAGATGACGAAAGAGCCATAGACCACCGTCACAAAAAAGGGTTTAAAACTCCACACAATTCGTCACATCGATTTGAACAGAAAAATGTACAGAATAATAATAAAAGACAAGATAACAATTTAGGACCTTTCAGACAGAATAACACATATACGAGTGACAGACAAAACAATTATAATAATAACATGAACAACGGTCATATTCGTAATAATAACAATCCCAATAATTCTGGAAATTTCAGACAACAGAATAACAATTACAATAATAATATGAACAACGGTCATACTCGTAATAATAATTCTGGCCAGTTCAGACGCCCTAATTACAATAACAATTACTCCAGACAATTCAATTCAAACAATAGACCGATGAATGTCCCGGAACCGATGGAAATAGGAAATATTGAACAAGGCCAAAATTTTTCAAACGAGCCTCGACCTATACACTACCAATAGCAGTATTAACAATCAATGATCACAAAATAAGATGTTTAGTAGATACAGGCGCTAGCATCAGTATTATGAAGCCAAATATTTTAATCGGTTATCCTCAAGAAAAGTTAAATCAACCCATATACTACTCCACGATTAATGGTAAAAATGAAATAAAGTACGAAATTATTACCCCAATACCGAAAGAATTCAAAATGTCAGGCACAATATCTTGGAAAGTAATAGATTTAACTGGTCGCGATTACGACGCAATTATAGGACAAAATCTTTTAACTCCGTTAAAAGTTAAAATCGACTTAGAAGAAAAATATATGCAAGTAAGAGATAACAAAATTATGTTTGAAAATAATAATTATCCATTCGATTTAAATAAAATATGCACGTTAGAAACCGTTGAAAATAAAATAATTAATAAACTAAGTCTCAGTCATTTAAATAACGAAGAAAAGAAAATGTTAACTGGCCTATTAAAATCATATAATGATTTATTTTTTCATGATGGTGACATTCTTACGTCCACTCATGAGATAAGACATGAAATAATTACCACTACTAGTAACCCAATATATTCAAAAATTTATAGGTATCCTCAGGCCCACGAAAATGAGATAAGTAGGCAAATAAATGAAATGTTAGACACAGGAATTATAAAAGAAAGCAACTCCCCATATAACAGTCCCTTGTGGGTAGTCCCCAAGAAACTGGACAATTCTAAAAAGCAAAAATGGCGAATTGTTATAGATTATCGTAAATTAAACGAAGTCACTGTAAATGATAAATTTCCAATACCAAATATAGATGGTATACTCGACAAATTAGGGAAAGCTCAGTATTTCACAACTTTAGATTTAGCAAAAGGGTTTCACCAAATCCTAGTAAATGACGAAGACAGAAAGAAAACAGCCTTTTCAACACCCTACGGTCATTATGAATATATCAGAATGCCGTTTGGTTTAAAAAATGCTCCAGCGACATTTCAGAGACTAATGAATTCCGTCCTTCGAGAATTTATTAACAAAATATGCGTCGTCTATTTAGACGATATCTTAATCTTTAGTACGTCCTTAGATGAACATATCGTTAACATAAAGAAAATATTCAATAAGCTAAGAGAATCCGGCTTAAAAATACAGATAGATAAGTGTAATTTTTTATCTAAAGAAACACAGTATTTGGGACACATTCTAACTCCCAAAGGCGTGAAACCTAATCCAGGAAAAGTAGAAATAATTCAAAATTTAAAATTACCAACAACTCAAAAACAAATAAAGTCATTCCTAGGTATAACCGGCTATTACCGTAAGTTCATAAAGGATTACGCTAAGGTAGCACACCCCATAACCAAATATTTAAAAAAGAATATGAAAGTTAACTTTAACGACCCAAATTACATCTCAGCATTCGAAAAATTGAAAGAACTAATAACTAATTACCCGGTTCTGAAATACCCTGATTATAATAAGAAGTTTAAGTTAGTAACAGACGCAAGTAACTTCGCTATAGGTGCTGTCCTAACACAAGATGGACATCCAATATACTATGCATCAAGAACCCTTAATGACCACGAAAGGAATTACTCTACAATCGAGAAAGAGCTATTAGCCATCGTGTGGAGTACAAAATATTTTAGACCCTTCCTATACGGTAGAGAATTTGATTTACAAACTGACCATCAACCCATAAAGTGGTTGCACGCGAAATATTCTGGTAAAAATATTAACCCACGCCTTCAAAGGTGGTTAATTCAACTAGGGGAATACAATATAAATATAGATTATATTAAAGGAAAAGACAACAAAGTTGCTGATTTCCTAAGTAGAATAAATAAAGATACGTATGAAATAAACAACATACGGTCAACGCAACAAAGAAAAGAAATTAGTACCGAAAATTTGGGCACTAATTGCAACATATTAGACATTGAAAATTTGAGTGTCGATCTAAACAATATGTTTGTAAACAATCTTGAAAGCTCAAGTAGCGATGATTCAGATCATGAATCAATTGAAGTACAAACAACTCATTCTCAAGAAGAGAACTTGTACGATCATATTCCCATTTTGGAAACTATAGTAAATAGATTTAAAACTCAAATAATACTGTTAGAAAACAAAGATAAAGAATATGAAAGAATTTTCAATAACCGTAGAATTTATATAGAACAAAAAGATCTAGATGAGAATTTTGCCTCTGATATTTTAAGAAGGTATATTACTAAAGGTAAAATAGGAATATATTCTGAATTAAACGATCACGAATATAATAAATTACAAATGAAAATAATTGAGATCTTTCCGTCTAGTAGAAATATCAAATTTGTCAAATGTAGTTATTTTGCAACAGACATATTAGAGGAAGAAAATGTTGTTAGACAAATATCTAGATACCATACGAATGAAGTAGGTCATACTGGAATAGACTCAACTTATGGAGGTCTAAAGAAAATTATATATCATCCCAATTTAAAAACAACAGTCCAAGTGTGTATAAATAACTGTGACTATTGCACAGGAGCAAAATATGACAGAAATCCAATTAAACCGCAATTTAAATTCACCGAAACCCCCAAAAAGATCAATGAAATAATTCATGTCGATGTTTATACAAACAGTAAACATTCGTTCATCAATTTTATAGACAAATTCTCAAAACACGCAATCAGCTTCTATCTTGAAGATAGAAACAGCTTGACTTTGGTGGAGAAATTAAGACAGTTCATATCAATAAAAGGGAAAATGGAAAAACTAGTTTTTGATAACGAATTTAATTGTAACAATATAAAGCAATTCTGTTCTGAAGAAAACATAAATTACCATATAACTAAACCAAACAGTCACACAGGGAACGCAGATATAGAACGACTGAATAATACCATTTCTGAAAAAATTAGAGTTCTAAATTTAGTTCAAAAATTCCCAATTCGTATTCAAATGTTGAGAGCAATTGAATTTTACAATAAATCATATCATTCAACGATTAAGGCTACTCCATTAGAAGTACAAGAAGGAAAAATTGATAATCATAACATTATAGAGAGATTAGATGAGAGTAAAAGAAAAATGCTTTCAAAACGAAATACAAATCGCGAAAATTATATAGAAACTAGAGAAACGGGTTTTATAAAAAATTACAAAAGTCTACGTCACAAAGAAGAACCTAAATTTAGAAAACAACCTCTCGAAAACGTACATATTTCTAATGTTAAACGACCTTTGAAATTTACAGACCAAACTTCTAACAATGTTGACGCTCATGACAATATTACTGACGATGATAACACCCACTCATCAGATGATGACGATTCAGAAAGTTAATTCAGATATAGGATATGTAGAGATAAGTGTAGGTGAAGTTGATATAGTAAATAAATTTGATATAATTATACATGTTATAAACCCCGATGAAATATTAAAAATAATAAATGACTTAGAATCTTCATTCAAATTGTTAAATTTAATAAATCAGCAAAACTTCGTTTGGACAGAAATAGATAATATCAAAAATAAGATAAGAACAATAGTACCACATAGAAGTAAGAGAGGCCTTATTAACTTTGGCGGTAAGATAATGAATTGGCTATACGGTACTATGGATAATGATGATAGAGAAAATATAGAAAAACACTTTTCAGTAATTGATGGAAATAATCACGAAATTATCAAAGACGTTAATCAACAGATTCGAATTAATACTAATTTTAATAAAACTTTTATTCAATTAAAAAACATAATAATGTCAGATCGAATTAAAATACAAGAAAAGCTTAAAAATTTAAATGAAACAAACCGACGAATATTAACAGAAGGAATTTTTCTTGAGCAATTGTTTAAATTAAATATTATTAAAAGTAGAGTAGAACATATTCAAAATAACATAGCTTCAGCTAGAATAGGTATTTTACACCCTGATGCTTTAACCAAAGAAGAAATTATCGAATACGACATTGATTTTAAAAAACTATTAAATATCAGATTAGCTGTAGCCAAATTTAGAGATAATGAAATCGTATTTGCAATTAAAATACCATCGATGACTATAAAGGCGAATAAAAGGCTAATAATACCCGTCCCAAATTCATATAGTAAACAAGTTGATTCTGATTTAGAATATGTAATAAAAATTAAAAACAAAACCTATTTTTATGAAGATAATAAAACCTTAAATGAGTTAAAATTAAGTAAAAATTGTATAGTTCAGAAGAATTGTAAACTAATAATAAAAAAGGAAGAAGAACATATAAATCTAGATGATAATATGTTGATTTTAAACAATATGAGAAATAAAACATTAAAATCCAATTGTGATTCAAGAAAAATTAAACTTGATGGCAATTATATTATTAACTTTAATAATTGTACTTTATATATTAACAATGAAATATATAGTAATACGATTTATGAATTTAAGGAAAAATTTGTAATCAATCCAATTGAAAGTTTTAATATAAGCAATAATCAATTAACATTCGAAGAAATTGCACTGAACTTAGAGAAAAATATTCAGGAAATTCGGGAATTAAAATATCACAAAAAAATCAATTACGGCTTGGGAAGCTTTACAATGCTAATAATAATTCTAATTATTGTGTTATTAGTATATTTTTATCTGAAGCATAAGAAACCCGAAATAAAAATTATAAACAAGATTCAGGAGAATCCAGATACTAAGGTGGGAGGAGTTACATCCGGTAATTCACCCAACTTAAAGACAAAACATTCACCGTCAGCTAAAAATGATTGGGAAGAGATTATCGAAGAATTTAATGTAAAATTATAAGAAAAACACGTAGGAGTTTTTCTTATAATTCAATACTCGATAAGAAATTTAAATGCATGAATTGCACTTATACAAAGTATAAGTGAGATAAAGAAACGAATGCATTTTGTAGATATTAAGAATTGAATTCAGGGCAGTTGATTCGGGATCCCTCTAAAGAGTGGATGCATTTAACCGAACAATAATATCTTAAGATATTTGCCAAAGTAATAATAAAGAAATTTTAAATAAAAAGTGATTTTTTTTATTCCGAAGAATAACAAAAAAGTTAATTCGCACGGTCCCAGTGTTTTCATGGATACGACGCAACGGAATTGCAACACGTCACAACATTTTTGCAAGACATCAACAATTTAGTAGCAATTACCTATCCTAGTGCAATAGGTGCTGCAGAACTAACATTGGAAGTTGGGAACGGTTCATATGAGAATTTGGACGGTATTATAGAGAAAATTGGAAATATTACACAGCGAGCGTTTCGCCCCCAGAATTTCACTACAGCTTTTCACTTCAACATCGAATCAATTGAGCAGTTTATTGAAACATATCAGAGTATAAACTTAAAATAATTCAATATAGACGAATTAGAATTGTTTTTCGTAGAGATATCAGAAAGGTCAATTTCGAAGATATGTAAAAACATTGTACAAACGTTCAGTGCAAAATATTTTGAAACCTATCAGTATCTTGGGCTACAACTACCTGCGTTTCCGGAAGTGCAGGGTCACACTTTCGATAATGTTCTTTCGGTACCAATCATTTCTAACTTCAATGCAACTCCTGAAGATTACCTTGAAAATCCAGCAAACAGGAGGCATTATGCTTGACACAATTCAGCGATTTCGATGCGACGATTGCAAAACTAGAGCTGGATACCAGGAAAATCGCACCATAAGGGAAGATCCACTAAACCCTGAAAGCGAAATGTTCATGTTGACCTTTAAAATTATTACGTTAATCAAAGTGGTTTTGGCAAACAACTATATGATTCCAAATATCGCATACAACATTTCACACTTTGTGACAAATTTCGTAACTGGTAATTTAACACCAAACTTCCCGCAGCGTTGCAAAGAGCACTTACAGTATTTCATAAAAAAACTGACGAAAGAAATTATCATGCATGAAATGATTAAAATCGAATTGATTTCCCCGCCACAACCCATAGAACTACAATACCCTATATGCTATATGTGCGGGATTTTTTTTACGGAGCGCCGAATACTGGAACTTCACTTTGAAATGGCCCACCCAAACGAAGACGAAATATCAAGAAAAGTTGCTTGCAGATGTCGACAAGATCATAGCAATGAAACTCCTATTTCCTGCCGCAATCCAAAGGTAAATTCAATTTTCTATTACAACTTATTATAGAAATATATCCAAAAATAAAAACAAATAAAACTATATACATATATACATTTGAGATTATTTTCGTCAATCATCACTTCGTTAAAAGAATTGGGATACATTATGGTCGAGTAACTCAGCCACAAATTTATTCCCCCATTTTGTTTTAACTTTTCGGATGTCAACAACTCTGTATGACATCCCTAACCGCATATCGCTTATTTTCAATACATCTTTAAATTGAGCACTTTGTGCAGCAATTTCATTGATTTTCTTGAAAATATTAGACATGATGTTGGATTCGGAATGTTTTCCAAATGATTTTGTTCCCCTTTTATATAAAATTCACTCATTAGTGATTTTAACAAATAATCAAAATTTTTTTTTACTGATTTTCAACTGACCACAAGTGTGATATCAATATGAAAAATCAATTAACGAAATTTTCTAATAAACAAGAAAATATTCCTAATTGATTTTCAACTGACCACAAGTATGTTATCAATAAACAAAATTTTTCAACTTGATTTTAATTTTACTATAAAAGAAACAAAGTAAACTGTTTACAAAACATTCTTAGTTGTAAGTAGTAAAACTCTAAGTTTGTTTTGTTTAAAATTTTTATAAAATATTTCATTATTTCAAGATGTCATCTAAAACACTGAATTCCTTGATGTGTTTAAATGAAGATATTGAGTCTGATGAGGGGATAGATGCGGCATGCTTCGGTGCAGGAATTATAAGAACTTCATCATTATCATCAGACAACACCAGACTGATTGAATATAAATTCAATGAATTCTCAACTCCCTATCCTATTGTCATTAAATGGTTAAATATATTTAAAAGAAAACATCATCAGATTACATATCAAACACGTTCACTTAAAAGTTTATGTGTTAAGACATTGTTTAATAGTCATCAATATTCAGTAAGTGAATGGAAACGTTTTCTTAATGAAATGAATATGGAGCTAGAAAAGCTAAAGTTTTTTGCTGTTGTAAGAAATGATGACACAATCACTTAACATATCCATATTTTTTATCATGAAATTTCGACACTTCATAAGAAAAAAAAAGTTTAGAATTACAAAAAAATCTATCTATATCTCCAAAAATAAAAAAGATTAAGTAAACTTTTTCTATGTTCACTAATTAATAATAAGAATCAATTTATATTTATAGTTTTTACTTTATAAAAGCATTTTAATATCAATCAAATCAATCGTTTTTCAACTAACCGTAAATTTCCTTTTGAAAATTAATTGTTGTTTTTCATATTGAAATTTTAACAAAACATGGTAAGGTTCTTATCAAATACATTTTTCTTTATGGATATGAAAAAATAATTCTCAAAACCTCAATGAATGTAGTTTTCTCACATGTTAAATTACTATTTAAGTCGCCCTAGTTTAAGGGTTATTGTTAGTTTGATTTAATCATTCCTTTCGTTGAATTACATATATAAAAAGTAAGTTTTTTCTTTACTATTGTCTACATCTATAGAATACATTTTAGATCTTAAACCTATAAATTCTCTCTAGTGTCACCCAACGTATATTTAAATAACGACAATAACACTTTATACGTATTAAGTAAAACGCCTATGGAATTCAACGATGTAGGCTTCGGAGTATTCGTGTATTCGTACGAGATCGGGAGATATGGTTAACAGCTCTATCCCGAACATTCAATAGGTTTGAGTTGCAGATGTCACCTGAAGCAGCGGAGGAATTCCGCAAACTCAGACTACAATCGAGTGGAGCATTTTGGGATCGTAGCGGGAAGATATTCTCCAAACTTGCGGGAAACAACACAATAAAAATCATCACCACAACAGAACAGCAGTTATTCGATACAGCGGCTATGTTAGGGATCCACCTTTACAAATATAGCGCATCCGAGCCACTAGAGAGTCTACACTGGGGAGATAGTTTTTAAATTTTAAAAAATTAAAAAATTAATAACGTATGCGGAATGAAATCCGAACACTTACTAAAATGATAATAATAAAAAACTCCGTGTAATATGTTGATATATTTTTATTTTATTTATATTATTAGATTCAAAGAAAACTCACAAAAAAAATTCAACTCCGGAACGGTTTGCTTTCTAACTTTTTTGGGTAATTCTTCCATGGTATTAAAAATTACCTTCATCAATCAATCAAAAAGTAAGTTTTTCTTTATTTATTTATTTTTATTATTTAACTGTATATATTTATTTTCAGTGTCTGCAAACATCTATATGGGAAGCGCAAACGATGCCTTCTATATTCTATCCAAATTACCGGCGGAGTTTAATCATGTAGGGTGCGGGGTATTTGTATACCCCGTAAAAGATCGGGATATGTGGATAGCGGCGCTATCCACGTCGTTTAACCCCTTTGAGGAAAATATGACAACAGACGCGGTAGATAAGTTCAAAGATCTAAAACTGGAATCAAACGGAGCAGTTTGGAATCGGAGATCAAGAACATTTACCGTGTTAGCCGGTAAAGATATAAAATTCCTTACCGCGACAGAGCCGCAGCTGTTTGATGTTGCGGCTCTGTTAGGAATACATTTATTTAAATACGGCGGGAACGAACCGCTAGACTATCTGCATTGGGGGGATAGTTTTTAAATTTATAATAAAATTTAAATTTATAATTTATAATAAAAACGAAATTGTTTAAAATTGTGTTTCATTATCAACCACACAAAAACTATCACAACATCCACCATCTTATCACCAACTCAACGTAAACAATAACAAACCATATCACAATTATACCTAAATCAACCACAGCGCCGCCCCGCCCCCCGCCATGCTCACTCCACGGCCAAGAGCGCCTAGAAGTCTTATCAAGATCAAACCACAACTCGCTTAGCTGAGCCGAGTACTCATGCACTCAATAACAACACGTGCTCGTGACGTCAACTTCCGGTCTAGAACCCGCTTATCCTATCTACTAGGTTACAAGTATTCCACACTGTACACCACAACACCAATGAATTGGTGATAGCTGGAAGATCTCCACTACATCAATTCGTTGTAGCCGGGCACAGCGTGATATGTGCAATCGATATATTCTGCGAGCTCGGGCCGAGCTTGCGGAATATTTTAGAAGCTCATCACGAACACTGGGAGACGAAGGCTCAGTTGAAGGCCTTCTTCTCGCTGAATACTACAAAGAACATCCTCGGGTCAGGGGCTGTTCTAATACAGGGACATGGACCCGGATGGAGGGTGTTCGGTAATTGCGGACACTTACTAAACACCCAACATTATTACTTGTTGAGGGCTGGTGAGGCCGCCGCCCCGCCCCCGCCTATACCGACCAATGAACATCTCACCCCTCGCGAGGGTGGTTAGTTCTTGATAAGACTTATTATTATTAAGTGCACAATTTAAAAACGTAATGAAAATAAACGATATGCAGATGGGGATGTCATACAGAGTGGTTGACATCCGAAAAGTTAAAACAAAATGGGACGATAAATTTGTGGCCGAGTTACTCGATCACAATGTATTCCTACCCAATTCGTTTAACGAAGTAACGATTGACGACTTCAGGAAAATGATATTGAAACCAACATTTATAAAACGAACATTTGGTTTTAATATCATTTTCACTCCTAACAACAATTCTTATGATGAGGAGGAGGAGGAACAACCCAAAAAAATCAGAAGAAAATAAATCTTAGTCCGTAATGAAGATGAGGATGAGTGTGAGCCTCCGAAAAAAATCTAAGGTAGTATATTTTTTTTTAATTTTTTTTTAAATATATCAATAATTTTTGTTTCTCTCTTAGATAACCACCCTGAATGACCCTTCCAGTGCAGCTTTTAATAAAAATATAATTTTAAATATTAAAAAATGTAATTTTAAATATTAAAAAATAAAAGATCGTTAAATTAAAAACTCTTTTAAATATTTTTCAATACATCGATACTGAACCTTGAAATTGAATTTAGCTAAAACTACATCAAATATAGGTTAGTAGCAGTAGGTTAAAAGATATTGTATTAAAGTTTGCTAACCACAAATTCGATAAGAAAAACGTGACCTAGAAAACAAATGTTTTATAAAATTAGATAACCACAAAATCTTTTCTGATTAAAAGAGGTGATTGAACTCTAAGAAAATTGAAATAATAAAACAGTTTTACAATATGGTTTTTCTTTTTATTAAATTTAAATTTTACAAATAGTTTTTATGAAAATTTAATTAACTTAAATATACAGCTTTTCGAACTCGTCAGCAAGTTGTTCGATCTCTGACGCATCCAATTTATGCAGGATTTACAGTATTAGAGTTATGAAAATTTCATATGTATAATTTTCATTATGAGTATATGAAACCTAAATATAATGAAAATATTACGTTGAATTATATGGATACAGATTCTTTTATTTACACTATTAAAACACAAGGCTTTTATGATGATATTAAGGGTGATATCGATCAGTTCTTTGATAGCGGATGGACTCTGATCAGAATAATACATCTGGAAATCAATATAAACCTTTACGAGGATCGCAATACATAAGACTTCCAGAGTCAATTGAAAGAAAAAAAGCTTGTATTAATGTAAAGAATAACGATGAATATTATTAAAATAAACAATTTTATAGAATAAAACAAGATTTATGTCGTATATTAAGATTTTTTATTAAATATAAATAAGAAAATACAAATAAAAATTGATTCTTATTAGTGAACATAGAACAAACTCTGCCGAAACTGTGTGTAAGGTGAAGTGGATTTGTCTGAATCATGCAGCATCCCAGTTTATAAATTTCGAGACAATAAAAGAAATTATACTGAACACGGAATATAGTGAACCTATCAAGTTATTGTCGAGAAATATAGGGCGTACTAATAATCATCAGGTTGTAACCACCCCGGAGATTAAGCTCTATAGACCCAGAGCCGAAAAACGCAGATTTTTGAACGATCATAGCTCTTTGCCATACGGGTATAAAAGACACCCGGATAATAATAATAGTAATACATTATTTCAATAAAAATATATATAGATATTCCAAAAATATTCTTGTTTTTCACTTTTCAGAATAATTTAGGAAAAATTCCCATGGGTACGGTACGTTATCGATTTACATAGTTAAATACGATTACGAATTACCACAGTTTTACCTTATCACTTAATTAATTAAAATTTAAAGGCTATACCTTTTTGATTCTACTTCCGTGAGAATTGTGGTTTAAATTAGGTGTTTTAAAGACTAATCTTTTGGTTAATTAGTGTACTTTTCATAGGATTAAATTTTGCTATATATATCCGACGAAGAAACGTTTATATTTCAGTACAGTTAGAAGTGCGAAACAAAATTTCAAAATGCCTAAAACACCAAAAAATTTACTAAACAGAATAAACGCCATCGGTAGAACCGGCGAGTTTAAAAAAGCGATAAAAATAATTGATCTGATTGCCGGGCAATCCTATAAAGTGTTCGACATCAGAAAGGTATCTACCAAATATGGGGAAAAAATCGTAGTGGAATTACAAACCAATACGATTTTTCTCCCCAACTCATTTGGGAAGATCAACGAGGACGACTTCAAGGAGCTGTTGAAGTACAGCAAACAGCTGTACATTAAGAGAACCGGAGGTTACAACATCAAATTTGAGGAGGCGGTGGAGAAGGCTGACACTGAAAAAGAAGTAGTACTGGACAGCCAAACCGAGGACGATGCTGATGCTGTTGATGATGATGATGACTTCAGCTTTTTAGACGATGTAGAAGAGAGAACCGAAGACATCAACAGTCAGCATAAAATCCTCGGTCGATTACTAAGAGAAAAAAAAATCTTGAAACATGTAAAATAAATAAAAAAAAGTAAATGTTTTTTGGTTAAAAAATAAACGCTTTTATTTCAATTTTTAAACATATTTTCAGAAGCACAATTTTTTCGAGGTCATCAGCAAGCTGATCTCCAATTCCCTACAGTCAACATAAAATTCTAGACCAATTATTAAGAGATCAAAAAGGATATTTAAAACATGTAAAATAAATAAAAAAAATAAATGTTTTTTTTTGTTAAATTAAAGCGTTTTATTTCAATTTTTAATTTATTAAGTTTTAAAACTGATGAATACCAGCATTTCTTAATAAAACCACCGAAACTCCAGAGACAGGCTAATTGGTTAACTGATCGATATCATGGATTGTGTTGGGAAGATGGAACTGTATCATTAGAAAGTTTAAAAAAATTTTTGTTTATGAACCTTATCGGTAAAATAATTCTTGTGAAAGGTTTAGAAAAGAAAATATATTTAGAACAACGAAAATCCATTAATCGCTGTTAAGAACTTGGAAGATTATAAATGCTCAAATTTAAAAAAAAATTCAACTAATAAATTTCATTTTTACCGTATGAAATATTGATTATCAATTAATAATCAACAAAATATTAGTTGCTTTGATTATATATATATTAGGTATGAGAAAGTGGTTTAAGTTTAGCTTTTAAAATAAAAACCTTTGGTTAATTAGTATACTGTTTGATTTCATATTAGATTAATTCTTACTATATATAAGATGCTGAAACCATTCAAAATTCAGTGCTAAGTAGAATAGCATACGTTTTATTTTTCAAAAAATTAAAAGAAATGCCGAAAATGTTAAAAAAAACCTACTTAATAAAATAAACGCTGCTGGAACGGCCATAGAAATGAAAAAAAAAAACCTTGAAAATCATAGACATGATTTCCTGTCAGGTCTACAAGGTTTTTGAAAAAAACGAAATACGGAGATAAATATTTAGTAGAACTATTCAATAATATGCTATTTCTACCAAATACGTTCAACAAAATTGGCGAGGAAGACTTCGCCAAATTATTAAAACAAGGAAACATATTTTTAAAAAGGACCGGGGGCTACAGTTGACAATTCATGGAGCGACCAGAGAACACAGCGGAGGAGACGAAGGAGATCAAAGTAGAAGTCGCCCCCGCTCCCGAGTACGCTGATGATATCAGCATCATAGTATCAGATAATGATGAAGAATAGAGATCGAATAAATTTTAAAAAAATGTAGCATATATCAATAAAGTTTTTTTTTATTAACCGTAGACCGACCTTAGGGTCGTTTTCGATCAAAAATTGTTTTTAACTTAAATATCTCGATAACTACCAACTCTTTGAATCTGTGGTTTCTTGACTTTGTCAGTTGCAATGTTATGAATCAAAAACATACAGATCTTATCTTGATAACCAAAGTTCTCTGAGTCAATTTCGATTTTGGGAGTTTTTTTTTTTTGGCAATTCGGGTCGTTTTCGACCAGTGCGATTTTAATTTGTTTTATTTTGAAATGATGTTTCAATCACAATTGAAAGTTGATGAGTTGATGTGTACGTGAAGCTTTCTTCTTGTTTATAAATGAAAATAAAATTATTTTGGCAAAATATCAAAGAAGAATTCTAATATTAGATACGAGAAATTGAAAGAAAAAAACAAATGAAAAACAGTTTTGGGTGACCTCAAAGCCGATAACAAAATGTGAGCTGAAAGATTTTTTACGAAATAAGCTAACCACAATTTGGATTCAAAGTGTTTAATCCAAGGTGATAAGAGGAATTTTCAAGAATTTTTATGTTGAGTGTAATGAAAAATCGAATAAATTAAAAAAGTTTTACAATGAATTTTTTTATTTTTCTTTTATGTTTTTTTTTTCAAACCCTAATTAGTACCTCATCAATACATTTTTGTAATTTTTCTTCAGGTTGCCTTATAATTTCAAGTAAAATAGTGTTAGAACTGGATAAAAGCTTTCGGATATTCCTGCCAAAATACTATGACTATTATATAAGAATCAATGGAAAAATATCCGATTACGAATGGGCTATAGAATTTCAACATCAGAGAATTAGGATTGATGATGACGAATATACTGCTACTATGACACTGCCTACTATTCAGAGATTTTACAACGAGTTAGAAAATTATTTGTGATATTTATCTCTCAATTTCGTTATAGAAATCATGGATAAGACTTTTCAGTTCAACATGGAATCAATCAAGGAGTTTATCGAAACCTATCATAGTGTAAACTTAAAATATTTCAATATAGATGAATTGGAATTGTTTTTCAAAGAGATATCACAAATACCACCAATTTCGAAGATATGTAGAAACGTTGTACAGACGTTAAGCACAAAATATTTCGAAAAGTATCAGTATCTAGGGTTAGAACTACCTGAAATTCCGGAAGTACAAGGTCACACTTTCGACGATACTTTTTCGGCAGGAATCGTTTTTAACTTCAATGAAACTCCCGAAGATTATCTAGAAATCCAGCAAACAGGAGACATTATGTTTGACACAATTCAACGATTTCGATGCGCCGATTGCAAAACTAGAGCTGGATATCAGGAAAATCCTACCATAAGGGAATATCCACTAAACTTTGAAAGTGATATGTTCCAGTTGACGTTTAAAGTTATTACGTTAATCAAAATAGTTTTGGCAAACAACTATATGATTCCAAATATCGCACATAACATTTCACACTTTGTGACAAACTTCGTAACTGGTCACTTAACTGACGAAACAAATTATCATTCATGAAATTGCTGAATTATGTCAAACATAATGCCTGCTGTTTGCTGGATTTCAAGATAATCTTCAGAAGTTTCATTGAAGTTAGAAATGATTTCCGCCGAAAGAGTATCATCGAAAGTGTGACCTTGCACGTCCGGAATTGCAGGTAGTTCTAATCCATTCAGCGGTTTTATTAATCGAAATTCACATAACTTAACCAGAGCATTCCTAATGTAATAAAAAGGTGAACAAAACTTATATGATTAACATTATAAAAAACCTTGTTTTTTATTTTTTATTTAATAATTTTTATTATTACAGGTTGCAAGTATATCATGCAGTTCAGCATTCCAACAACGAATTTGTGGTGGTTGGTAATTCCAACCTTCACGATTTCGCTGTTGCAGGACATATAATTATGTCACCACGAAATATTCCGCAAACTCGGAGCGAGTGTGCAGAATATTTTTCATCGCGGCGATACACATCAGCAGACGAAGGCCTACATAAAGGCCTTCTTTGCTATGGAGACTACGCAGGACATCTTAGGAGAACGGGGCGTTCTCATCAAATGGAAAGAAGGCGGGTGGAGGGTGTTTAGTAAATGTCGTCAACCACCAAACACCCAACACTATTATCTGTTTCAAGGAGATGTGCTCACACTCATTAAATGTCATCATCACAATCAAAATTGTACTTTCATCAGATCAGACTTAAGATTACTGTTTCAGTTTTCCGATGAATTTTAATTGAATTAGACAAAATGAGTGGCAGAGATAATAAGAGAGAAGACAAAAATATTAGTAAATATAAAGAGTTTATAAGTATAGTAAAATCAACCCCATTTAGTAGAAAAGAAGATTATAATAGTTTTACTTCAAAAAAGAATTCCAATATTAGATACGAGAAATTGAAAGAAAACAATTCAAAGTGACTAATATGCAGTGTGTAATGAAAAATTAAATTAATAAAAAAAATTTCTTTTATGTAGAAAGTTTTTTTTTCAACCCCTAATTAGTACAGCATCACTACATTTTTGTAATTTTTCTTCAGATTGCTTTATAATTTCAAATATAAGATTTTTTATCTGAGCTCACTATCATGGAATTCTCATGTCAGACCGTGGATAGTAGTGCCGCCGAGGAATATCTCGGATATCTACTGAATAGCAGCGAAAACAAATTATAGTGTAATTCAACTAACTGCTGATTTACTAGGTTTCGAATTTGTAATTTGGAGTAAATATTCACCATCATATAAAAAAAGTTACAATGATGAGAGTTCTACTATAACTGATGATTTGGCTGAGCGGTTCTCAAAATTTTTTTTTGCTTTTACTCGATCACAGTTTATTTCTCCCAAATTGTTTTAATAATGTTTAGTGGAAGGATTTCAGAAAAATGTTGGTAAAACCGACATTTATAAACAGAACCATGGGCTTTGCTGTTTAGTTCTACGCCGATAACTACTATGATGATGGAGAAGACGAAGAGATCATCACATCAGAGGAAGAGGAACAGGAAGACCCCAAATTATATGAGGAACCACAACAACAAAAAAAAATACAAGTTATAAATATTGATGATGATGAAGAGGAGCCTCCTAAAAAAAGAAAGGTATGTTTTTTTTTATTTTAAAAATATAAAACTAATTCCTTGTTTTTTTTTCAGATTCATACATTCAACATAATTGTTCTAGATCAATAAAGTAAACGATCATTCCCTCTTATTAAACTTTAAAAAATTAAAAATATTGTGTTTTATCAAAAAGTTTTTCCCCTCTCCCCACCTATGAAAACCCGCGAATTTATTTTTTTAAAAATCGGCAGGTCTTGATTGTTTCATTGGATCTATCAACAACATGTTTTAAACGGTTCCAAAAACGCTATAGTTTTTGTAAAAACGAGAGGAATTTTTTGAAGAATGCGCGTTTTTCAGATCCTTTTTTCACCGGTGCAAGAAAATGTCAAATGATGACAGCTTTTAGACCGTTTTTTTTGTAAATGTAAACTTCTCAACTATGATTTAAAAAAAGGACGAATTCTGTAAGTTAAAAACGCTGAAAGTTTGCTAGTACAAAAATGCAACACCGGGTCCAAAATAAGTTAATTGACCTAACTGATGCTTGAAACATTAGGTTGCAATTAAAAATTTAGTTTTTTTCACTATTAATTTCAAATATTTTTTAAGGTTAATTGTTGCTACAACTAAGTCTGAATCAATGATGTACAATTACTAATGATGTACAATTACTAAAAAAACAAGTTATTGTTGAGCATGTAGAAAAAAATTTGGCCCAAGCTAAAGTAATTAACAGATGCGTCAATTTTACTTTTGTTTATTTATTTTAATTGAAATTTAAATAATTTTAAGTTACTAATGTAATGCTGAAGTATTATAATAATATTCTGGTTTGTATTTTGGTATATGATTAAAACGTTAGTGTTTGTAATAATTATTTTAATAATGAAATATTAATGAACTTATTAATGAATTTCTCTTACTTTGAGTCTTTTGGTCAATTTTAAACAAATTAATTCAATGCTTTTTGCTAGATTACACTAATCGAAATTTTTGATTTAATTTTGGTGTGTACAACAACAATCCTTTCTCAGGATGTGCTCCACTTTCATTCCATACAAAATTCTTTATCTATAATTGATATCACCAACTAAAATTCGTCAACCACGATTACAAATGAGGTGTATCAGATAAAGAGTGATAAAATCATAAAATCATTTTCAAAGAAAATTTTTTATCCTTGTTTAAGTCACACCTAAACGCTGCTTTAAAAAAAATTTCAATTCAATATAGAATCTTAGCAAAAAAATGTGTTTTATACAAAGTTTTAAAAATAAATTTTTATTAGTTTTTCTTATTACAAACAATAAAATAGCTGGTTACAAAATTAATTTTCATTGTGCACAAAATATTATTATAATGATTTTTTTAAGTCGTATATTATTATAACTTCCACATTACATCCTAATTTTCAAGAAAGTTTACTTCAATGAAACATATCGAAAAATGAAATTGACGCACCATGTTTTAAAATTATTTTATATTTTATAAAATATATTAGGCCTCAATACTTGTGATATTACACCGAGGAAAATGTAATTCTTAAATAAAGAAAATAATTTTCTAACCTTAATTTGGTTTAAGGTTAACGGCTGAAAAAATCATTACCGAATTTGACTGTTCAAACTAGTTTTTGCTATACGCAAGATTTTGCCGAAGTCTTAATTCTTACGCTCCCTCCACATCCTTTCCAAATATAGGCGAATCACAGTCTATGCTGCCAGGTTGAGCGTTTTTTTATTGAAAAATTAAATCACGTTTTTTTTCAATTATCTGGCTTAAATTTCTGGTTTATGATATTCTAAATATGTTTTATTTTATATCGTAATGCAGAAATTAATAAAAATATCGTGAACAAGAACTTTAAAATATTTTACAATAAATGGATTGCATTGAAATTTGCGAAAAAAAGCGTGATGTTGAAACTGTGATTTGTCCTCATTCGAGAAGAGTGTGCAAAATCATTTTAGGTAATTTGTTTAAAAATAAAAAATAATAAAAGTTATTCAATTTTAGCAATATAATTAAAGTCAAATTTCAAACACCAGTTGAAATCTACTATAGTCGACCGTCCCACGGATCCCACACAAAACTCGTGTTACATAAACATCTACACTGCGACACAAAATTCAGAAATTTATTCCTGAAAGATGGCCGAACTCGAATTTTTTTTATAAAAACCGTCCGAAGAAATTAAAATTTTGACAACTTTGGCTAAGTAGTTTTATTCTGCGATAGATGAATAAAATTCCCGGAACAAATTCTGAATAAAATTCGCAATAGTATGAAAAGGTCACCCTCGTAAAAAATCCATTAAAAGTAATAAAAAAAATTGCGACGAAGAAATCTAGGAGCATATAAATTAAAAGAACGGATGATTTCAGGACAATCGGCTTGCTCAATCAATACATCCCACACTAAAGTAGCTCGAGCGACCAAGCGTCCAGTTTAAAATGAGGTTAAATCAATAAATTTACAACGGTCAAGGTGGATGAATAATAGAGTCAGATCAGTTAAGTTTACGAAGGGCGAATGGAAGAATTTTTTTTTTTGAATCCTTTCTAATCTATGGCATGCGTTTACATAGTACGGGGACCAAATGATTGAAGCATATTCCAGAACAAGTGAAAAGTGAAGAGTATAAAGCTTGCAACGAGTATGGATTCGTGAATTCTTTGGCAAAACGTCTGATAATCCCTAAAGAAGATGATATGAGATTTGAAAGATATTTGTGGAAAACTCACACAGTGCCATTGAACAAATATGAGACAATAAAAGGAAACTGTGATCCTTGTCTCCCTTCCCAAGGATAGTAACGAATACCACCAAGCTGGGATTTTGCTTTTGGCAATATTTTGGTTTCTAACATTCGGCTATCCTGACTTTTCAACGTCCTCGATGACTTAGACACCTAGTCCACGCGCTTAGTACTTTAGACACACAGTCTTTTCACATATTCGAGCACTTAGTCCTCGTGCATTTTTTTTTTATTTTGATTTCATCCTTCTCTAGTCGGAAACAAATTCTCGACAAAATAGCACGGACACACAGCCCTAACTGTAACCTGACACAAAGTCTATATGAGCACATAACATATCACTCAGATTTATGTTAATATCCATTGTCACACAGATCTTAAAATGAGATTTTTTTAACCTCTAAGATATTCTTTAATTTAATTTAATTAGTTCCCTTTTTTTATCAATTTTTTTTTAAATTAATACACCTTCCTTTTTTTACAAGGAACTTAACTAGGCATATTGTGTTAAAATTGCACTTAGATATTAAGAAAAAAACATATAAAATTGGTTAGTACCATTTCTCATAAACTAAAAATAATCCGTCACACCTTTCTTAAATTTTATTTGTAATTTAATTTTACTTAATCCTAATCTATTGCATTATTTTTCCGAGGCCCATCGTCAAATTTTCTTTTGATCGCTCTAAAAAGGAGTCGAAAACCCGATTTGCCATACTCTTGTTTTTAATATTTCCTCCACGAGAAATTTTGATAAAATTTCATTTTATTTAATAACTCGGCAAGAGTGTTTAAGTTTGGTGCTATCAGGACATTTTTAAATTCTGAATCTTGAATTCCCGCTATAATATAATTCATAATCGTACGGTCATTTAATTTTGCCCGGTTACCCAAAGCCACCGTACTGTAAAAGTACTCTTCGATGCTTTCTGTGACCCTATTCCATCGTTTGTCCACTAAACTTTTATGGATAATCGACTCATCGAACATATCAGGGAAACTCTGAATCAATTGAATTTTAAAATTCTCCCAATCCCCAATTAGATGTTGGTTTCCTTGAAACCAGAATTTTGCTGCATCGTGTAATTGCAGCGAAGCATAGAAAATCGTCATTGTTTCGTCCCAATTATAAATTGCTCGAAGATGTTCTATGAGCTCTATCCATTGCTGAGCAGATAAATTGGGTTTATTGTTCCCAAAAACGGGAATAAGTCGCTTTACCGCCTCCAGTCCCAGACACAGTGGTGCGCGACCGCCTCCTTCAGCGCTTGTCCTAACCTCATTACCTTGACCACCATTTAACTGTGCCTCCCTAATCAACAACTCATTCTCTTTCCTCAGAAGGTCATTTTCCCGGCGAAGAATATCCATTTCGCGCTGCAAAATAGTAGCCCCAGAGGAGACCGCTGCCTCACCATTCTGGACCGAGCCCTCTTCCTGTGTCACAGGAGCACTGGGACTCTCCCGGTTGCCCACGTTTTTATAATTTCTGCGCCCTCTCATATTTTAATTTTTAATAAAATAAGTTAAATCGCTTACCGCTAACTTCCCGTTTCTTCGCTCTTCTTTTTCAAAAAGATCCCATTGTTTCGGCTTACCAAAAAGATCCCTAACAAAAACAATCCGTTAAAACGGTCACGTTTCTACAAAAGTCCTGCCACGTGTTTCACTTGTTGGCGTGTTTCTTTTCTTTCTTAATTATCAACATCACTTTAATTATCAACTTCACTTTTATTTAATTAATCACATTACTTTATTTTTTCCTAATTTTTCGCACGCAATAAATATATTAAACTCGAAGGGAGGAGACTTTCAGGCACAAACCAGCTCGATGACCCATCATCAATGCAATGAATATCGATCGGCAATCGATCTCACAACACCCACCGAGCTGGCTATCCTTGTCTCCCTTCCCAAGGATAGTAAGCGCGATATTACACACGGCAACTTTCGGGCTTACTTAAGCCGATTTTCGGGAGAAACGACTGAGGAGGGAAAAGTTGCCACTCGAAATCATGGCTTATCGACAATCTGCATACATGCAAAGCGTGTGAACCGGTTTGGGAAAAGTAGTAGGCAGAAATCATTTTCGTTCTGACCGTCAGCAGGTAAAGATCTTGGGAAGTATATGAGCAGCAGCAATTTCAATGGTTTCAGTCCACACACACATATGTAAACTTGTGTAGCATATGCAAACAGGATTGGCTTATTTAAGCCACAAATGTAAGCACATTGGCTTATTAAGCCCAAAAGTTGCCGGCTTAAATAAGCCAAGTAACTAACTAATACTATCAAGCTGGGATTTTGCTTTTGGCAATATTTTGGTTTCTAACACCACCAATGTTTTTTCACTTACATTTTATCAAAATTTGTTGGACACCACAAACATTTTTTTTAATAGTACCTAAACATTTTATCAAAACATTTTCAACGCTTTCACAAATAATAGAAAATCGTCACTGAAAATTTTCAACTGTTGCTCAAGCGAATTATAAAATACACATGCAAAACTGAAATTTACTTTAATGAAACTTGAACTATTTAAGCAATATATGTTAGAAAAATATTTCACTTTTGAATAATTTACTGCCATTTGTCTACTTCTTTCGACACAAACTAACCGACTGAATGTAAATATGAAACAATATCGTGAGAATAGTTCACGAAATTTTAAATTTTCAGTGGTTGATAAATTTTTGGTTTCTTATCTGCTAATTTTTTGTACTTTTCCTTATCGAAAATAAAGGAAATGTAACCAGTCAAGTTAATTAGTTTCTGAATTAAGAAATATTTTAATAATTTTAATCTTTTTCGTTACCACTACGGGCCCGTTTTTTATTACCGGAAAAACTGGGACTTAGATTTCTCTGATATAAAGGTTGGGTTTGGAGGTTTTCTAGAAAATCATTTATATGATTGGTTTTCAAATTTAACCCTTTACTTGACTTTTTTTATTTGGCTGAAAATATGTTTTCAGATGGAAAACCACCTTCTAAGTTCGGGAAAAATATTTTAAAAAATCGAGTGTCTAAAACATTTCTAGAAAATTTTATGATTTTTTTTTATGTCATATATTTTTTTTTTTTCGAAAGGTCAAACAATCTTTAGACGCTGATTACTTTTGGATGTGGTGTGTTGAAGTGCGACCTGGTAGAGGTGAAGGATACACACCACATCCAAAGTAATCACCCTCTTACCCTGCAAACCTGGTTTCAGTGCTGAAAATTTTCAGCAATGAAAATACAACTGAAAATTACTTCACTAATACTCTTCCTGCTTTTATAATATATTTTTTCTTTATGTGTATTGGTAAAATTTCACCGCTTAAAACACTACATAAGTACCCAGGTTTAAGTATATAAAAAGAGAAAGTACTATGAAACCCAACTCTACAAATATTTATATCTCCCTGTATGTCTTTTCAGCCTTGATTTTCAGCACTTAAGCCTAGTACGCAGTTCGAGTAAAATGAAATTTTCCATACAAATTTAACACTGCGCTTAAATTTAACCTCAGAAATTTTACCAAGCGGTACGCAGTTCGCTGGTAAAATGATGTGAAAAACTCATGTTGCAATGTTGCCTACACTACACTACACTAGATGGCGTAGAAAGTCTCCACTTGATTTTACCAGCATTTTAACTGTTCGATACATTAAATTCGAGGTAAAAATTTGACAGATGAAAATAAGAGAGGTTCTGTTTCCAGTTTTCTTAACGAGTGTGGTTTTTTAATTGTGTGTGCTCGGCTGTCAATGTTTTTTCTCCACAAACAGTTTTTACTTCGGTTTTAATGTGCCAATTTGGAGACCGCGTTAAAATTTCATTTTACTCGAACTGCGTACTAGGCTTTATTTCAGTACTACTTTAAAGCCTAGTACGCAGTTCGAGTAAAATGAAATTTTAACGCGGTCTCCAAATTGGCACATTAAAACCGAAGTAAAAACTGTTTGTGGAGAAATCAAATTGACAGCCGAGCACACACAATTAAAAAACCACACTCGTTAAGAAAACTGGAAACAGAACCTCTATTATTTTCATCTGTCAAATTTTTACCTCGAATTTAATGTACCAAACAGTTAAAATGCTGGTAAAATCAAGTGGAGACTTTCTACGCTATCTAGTGTAGTGTAGTGTAGGCAACATTGCAACATGAGTTTTTCACATCATTTTACCAGCGAACTGCGTACCGCTTGGTAAAATTTCTGAGGTTAAATTTAAGCGCAGTGTTAAATTTGTATGGAAAATTCCATTTTACTCGAACTGCGTACTAGGCTTAAGTAGTTAAAATTTCGAAGTCTTTTCTAGCTAATCCAAGTCAAGTTTACCATACATGTGACGGCGTGTTACAAGAAGTATAAAAAGTGTGTTCAAAAGTGTTCAACAGAAGTTAATAAAAGAAAAAAACTACAAAACAGTATGCTGCGACGGGAACCAAAAAATGATGCGCAGATCTTTCGGCCGGCTCAATTCTCGTCGGAGAAGTTTTAGAAGATTGTGTATCGCCGGCCTGGCCAATAAGTCCCGAGTGTCCATCAGACCCGGAGGATAAAATACAGGAGTCTTTTTCTAATTATGAAGAGGACGCAGTTAGCAGAGAAGAGCATTTACCTGGAAAGGAATTGCAAGAAAAAAATCGTTGGAGGGCAAAAATGCCTGCTTCTTTCTAGGAAAAGATAAAGACAAAATTTTTTATATCAGAACCAGTCATTTCAGCCCTGAAAACACTAAAGGCACATTTACAGTGAAAGCGGCGCGTTGCGTCGTAAAGCTCACACAATTAAAGAACAAACTCTCAATTAAACAAGTTTCTTACTTTTTAAGTTCCAAACCACAATTTATCGGGAACATAAACATACAAAAACCGCAAAAACATAACATTTGATTTCTACACCAAAACTTTTCTTCGCAAAAAAGTCAAAATTTTAGCATCTATAGAAACGCTAGATCTAGTGGATGAAGTAGGTATTATTTTAACTGTGACAAATTTTTGCACCAACATTGGTTAATGCCTCAAATTTTTTCATGTACTGGAAGGTAGCAGGTTAAAGTAGTTTAAACATATTTATTTAAAAAAAAATAACAATTAAATTTAAAACAAAAAAAAAATCACTTTACTTCACGGCTGACTAATGCCCATGAAAAAACCACTAAATATTTTTAACACAAAAACGAATTTATTATTATAAAATACACAAAATAAAAAGAAACTTCTAGAAAAAAAATGTGCATAAATCTGTGATATGTTAAAGTAGCTTAACCCTTTGTTAACCGTCGGTACTTTTAAGTACCACCAACTTTAAATCCTCATATTTTTTCCTTATCCAATAGTATCAACATTCTATATACTTCTATATACAGGTAAATGTCGTTTTGCGCCGGTTCGATTTACGCCGATTCACAATTACGCCGGTTGGTCCCTGCGTGGGATTCCCCGGTTCGGCCGACACCAGGCGACAGTAGGTGCCGCGATTCTAATAGCAGACACACTTTTACACGTTGTTTTATTCTATTATCGTGTACGCGAGCAGCCTATTGTGTGTGTGAAATTGTTTCCGAGTTAGTTTTCGTTTTGTTTTTAAAGAAAATAAAAAGGTATGATTATATTTTTTATTTTATTATTATTAAAATTAAAAGAATATTCAATTTGTAGTTTCATTATGGGCGACAATAGTGATTCAGAACTAGGGATACCAACCATACTCTTTTAAGAGTACTAGTACTCTTTTTCAACCCCTGAACTATTATACTCTAACTTTTTTTTAAAAACTACTCTTAATACTCTTTTTTGATGCAGAAATAGAATAAAGAAAAACCACTTAAAAATTCAAACATAATAGTTCACTGAACTTATTTATAACATTAAAAAATCAAGTACAATTTTCACTGATGATTTGGCATTTTCATATATTGTTTTTTGAAGACGAATTGTAATTGACTGTTATATTGCCCAACTATATTCGCATAGAACACAAAATCGCTTGAAGAGGTAATACCTTTTTCTTAAGGATATAAATTCGACACACACATATGAACTCTTAAAAATATGTCAATTTTTATTCTGAATTTTCTCTCATAACGCTGTCGTGGAAAGATTGTTTTCTTTAATTGAAAGTCAATGGACAGAAGAAAGAAATAGGTTAGATGTGCGGAAAAGCTCATGGCTGCTACGGCTGGAGTAGAAAGCCTATAACCTAGAGAGTGGCCATCGGGACATCTAAAAATGGCCGCCGAGCTGAAAAACGAGCGCGAAAAACTTTAAACATTTGATTCATTGTTATAAATAATTGTGAAAATAACTTAAATCGGTTATTATAAGTAAAAAACTCATGTCTGAGGTATTAAAAAAATTTGGAAACTCATAGCTGTTTTGATAAATTGAAAAATTGTTTACAGACTGATCTAATCTGGAAAAAAAGCTGTTCTAACTGACCTAATAGACTGTCCTACTCAGTAGCACAGTCTATTAAGGTAGCATGGCCACTCTCTAGGTTAAAGGCTCTCTAGGCTGGAGTGGCTGCTATGGGTATTTATTTTTTGGAAGTTGAAATTCAATTTTGTTCTATATAGAATGGATTAAATGAAAATGTTAGTCTGCTTATGATTAGTTTGTGGCTACACTAGGACCTAAAGTGCGGTTTAGACGAAGCAAGTAACTTGCGGCAAGTAGACGTAAATACACGCGATTTGACCTAGTGTGCGACGCTCGCATATGTGTGAGAATACTTGCCGCTCTCTCGAAAATAATAGAAAGCCATTCTATTTTTGTGGCAAGTAAAACCAATACAACAACATGGAACCGTGTACAAATGAGGTGGTTTTATGTGTGTGTGTTTCGGTTCATTTTATATTTGCTGCTGTGCCAGAAAACGTCGTAACATTTTAAGGAAAAAACGACACGGGTATAACAAACTCGTCGGCAACAAACAGTTTTAGGTCGAAATTCGCAAATTTTTCCACAAAAAAGAGTCGTGATATTTTTTCTCAGAAAATTTTAGGTTATGTTTTTCTTCTGCTGTCATTCTACTTGAAATGATTTACTTGAAACGTGTAAACTAAGCAAACTACTTGCCTCTCTTTACTTGCCGCAAGTTACTTGCTGTGTATAAACCCTGCTTAAGTCGAATACGCCCGTAAAGCACACTGATTTTTTTTTGATATTTACAAAAAACGAGGTTTTGTTTCAGATTTGATAAAAATACTCTTTTTCAAAGTAAGAAATACTCTTTTTTCAATTCGACGAGATGGTAACCCTATTTAGAACCCAAACATTGTGTGAAAAAAGCACGAAAAACAATATGCCTGGAGACAAAAATGGACCTTATGCTATGATTCTGCAAGAAAGGAAGCAACAATCAAAGCAAATGAAATTGGACGCTTTCTTCAAAAAAGTGTGAGAATTTTATTTAGTACCGACGAATTGAGGCGTTAAAAGCTAGAGTGGACCAACCCACATGTCGAAATCGTGAATTTTTTTGTGTTTGAATCACTATTGCGAGTGAGTTTTTAGATAAAAACATTTCAACATTGAGTAATAAGGTCCACAGAAATTTTTTTTTTTTTCAAAAATTTACAGTCAATAATAGTACAAAAGTGGAAAAGCTTCAAAAACTCGATTATGTGGCTTGGTCCACTCTAGCTTTTAACACCCCAATTTATATCAAGAGATTATTATTCATTTTGTAAACGAATTTAAACTGTATTTATTAAATACATTTATAATTTATTTTGTTCATTTTACGCCCATTGTTTTGCGCAGGTGTCTCTCGGAATGGAACCCTGGCGTAAAACGACGTTTACCTGTACTTCTATATGTAAATACCACCCCTTCCATAAAATTAGTTTAAGTTTTTTTTAAATGCTTTCTGGAGCCATTTTCAACGAAATAAAGTCATGGTTATTGATTTATTGTTGTTGACTTCCTGGTCCACAATGGGTTAAGTCGATTTTCAGGCAAAGCCAAAGTGACCTGTTTGTAAATGCAACAACAGATCAGTTTATTTTCGCATGCAAATAGACTTAAGCTTTTTGACTTATTACCACAGATATATCCGGTGTGCGCACCAAAGTGACCAAGAAAGACCGGTTCGGTTTTCATTTAAGTGCTGCGATTTTTCCTTACCATCTCCGCAATCATTTCTACCGAAAATCGGCTTAAGTAAGACCGAAAATCGCCAAGTGCAATCGCGCACTCTTTATATATGTGGGCTCACTAGTTTATAGGCTCCCTAATAGAGGCACTCTACATGCAGAAGAGGGTAATTTTTCCCAACCAGTTTTTTGGCTGTTAGGGTAATTTCTACGCAATTTCCCAGTTCAACTATTGGGCCCTCCAAATTGTAATCTGTTTGTAAACTTTGTGCTGTTTGGCGTGTGTTTTGTTGGTAGTGCGGCAGTAGAAGTTTTGTTGATAATTTGCAAAAATTCCTGAAAGGAGTATTCCTGTTTATAAAAATGGGTTGCTTCCAAGGTAAACCGAACCCCAACCTTGAGCCAACTCAAGTTCGAGGCTGCACTGATGTTTTTTGGCTTTGCGTCTACATTCTTTTCTGGTTTCTGATGGTAAGTAGAAAGAAAAATGAGATCATTCTTTCGGTAATTGAAGGAAGTATGTAATTATGAAGGCATTTGATGTTTTGCTTAAGCAAAAACTGTTAGTACGTATTTTCTAACACCACATATTTTGGTGAGTCTAGTGCGCTGCTGGCCGGAAATAGTAACGGGTCAATGAACTTCACTAAAAAACTAATTACATTATTATAAAAATTGTAATAAAAAAGCAATTCTCAACCGCACCCACTAACGCTTTGGTTCCTGCCTTATGGAGCATCATTGCGTGTGCACGCAATTTCGAATTCCAGTGATGGCCCATACACCCATCAGCAAAGCTATGTAGTGTCATGAAAGAATTGTTGGCGCGGTTCAATCTGATTCAACTTAAATACAGGATGACTAATTCATCCTGTAAATGCTTATCAGAATTATGCTCTAATTATAGACTTCTTATCAGTATTTAGGGCAAAGGAAACCTTCGTCAAAAATTTGAAAATATGCATTTAGTTTGATTTAGTTAATAATAATGTGATTTGTACTTTCTTCTAGAGACTGAATTAAAATTCTCATTAATTGTAACGCAACTCCTGTAAACCAACTAATTAATGTTTTCGCCTTTCTTTGAGTGTAATGAGCACATTCTGTTCAATTCGCCTGTCTGCCCGAGCATCACTTCAAAACGAATTTATCTTTATAAAACTTGGCAGATAAACTAATGATACACTGGAGGGTAATATAGCCTAAATTTATTTTATTAAGACAATCCCTTCCACTATATTTTTTTATATTCATTTTTGTGCCCAAAGCACTTATCCAGAAATGTTTAAATAACCATATCTTCAAAAAAATGTATGGGAGGTACTCGTTATAGCTACCGTTACTTTTCCAAAATTTAATAAAAAACTACGATTTTTGTAAAACCTATTTACAAAAAATGTCAAGTCACTGGGTCAACGCGTTCTCGAGTTATTTAAGATACGTACAACGGACAGACCGACAGAGAGATGCACGGACATCCTCATAATTTTGCTTGAAACGGATTTCGTACTAATCAGAAATTTTCTGTCTCCATCCGTTCTTGAGGTGGTCTCCTCCCTGGCTACAATACTTTTCCCTTTATAGAAAAGAAAAGTAAAATAAATAATGTGGCGAAAAGCGATATTTCACTCTAAAATATTTGAGGAGTCTGTAATGCGGGACGTCCAATCACCGTACCTTTACATGAAAAATATGATTTTTAAATCGCGTTGTAGTGAAAATAGCTTTGTAGGAGGTATTTTATTAAAATGAACATTAATCCAACAGCTAATAGTTAATATGTGTTATTATATTTTGGGAAATTCGCGGAAAAAATTATCCAAGAAACGTTTAGATTCTTAAAAAGTTAAAAATAGAAAATATGAAAATATAATTAATTCAATGTGCAAAAAAGCGTCCAACCTGCTTTTACACCCATTAAAATGATTAACTCATAACAATGTTTATTTGACTAATAATTGATATATTTTCTTACAGATTGTCGTGGCAGTATTTTCCTTTGTCTACGGTAATCCAGTTCGTCTAATTAATGGCTATGATTCTTTTGGAAATACTTGCGGCGTTAGCCATAATGAGAAATATTCGAATTTTCCTTTATCTGGAATGAACACAATTGACAAACCAAACTTACTATTTTTGGACACTAAAAAACTACGGGAAACAATTAAAATATGTGTCAAGGAATGTCCTAACAAGCAAATTAATAATAGACAAGAATTGCTCAAGTATTATTTAGAAAGGGATACGCAATTATGTCGCTATGATTTCAATATGTCACTTCTATCCGAACGAGAGCCCAGCAATGTAAATTATTATGATTTACTAGGGCCTTGTCCACCGTTGCCTGTTTATGAGAGGTTTATCTTATAAAAATATTCAAAAATAACAAATTGTAGCAATTTTTTTCAATTTCAGCAAACCAATATTACACCGATGCATACCGGTGGGTAAAAATGCACCAGGAAAAGAAATATACGGACTTTTGAATTCATGGGATGTCGCACAACAATTCCTCAGCGATTTGTATTCCACATGGCATATTATTGTGTTGTTATGTGTATTGGCATTGGGTAAATATATAAGGCAATTACAATTCGCACAAAGAAGTTATATGAAATTTATTTATAGTGTTTTCAATTATCCTAATCGCATTGATGCATTGGCTTACGAAATTGGTCTCATGGATTATCTGCATTGTAGTGATAATTGCGAGCATCGCCCTAACGGCTGTATTATGGTGGAGCTACTATAAGATCAAACACAAAGAAGGCATCAATACACAAATATCATTGCTCGAAGAATTCGTACGAAATGAAACCGCAATTTATGTATTAGCAATTATTGCTACATTAATAATGGTAAATCTGATTGTCATTACGATTAACAAATTTATTTTATTTTGCATTCGTAGATACTGATTATTGTAATTGTCTACTTTCTGCGATCGAAAATTGGCGGCTTAGCTGCATTATTTGAAGAAGCCGGAAACTGTATGTTGAGCCTACCGGGTTTAGCGGGACCACCGATATTAGCGTTTATTGCGCTTATTATTTTCCTGGCTTTTTGGCTAGTTGTTGTCATTTGTCTTACTACAGCCAACTATCCTGGCATGAGACCAGAATCCAACGAAATCGTTCGTCATAATACATCATTCAAAGAGGACTCAAGTACGAAACATGTCAAATTGGATTACAAATGTAAGTAAAATCGAAATATCAAAATTCCACGAGTCGGCCTAGTTCAAAAACGATTTATTTGATGAAAATCGAATGAAAATTTTTCTCAATGTTAAGGAGATTGCAGAAAAGGTGGTTATGAGAGATCAAATTTAAGTGAAGAATGTGTTTTGAGTCACGCCATACCTAATAAGTATATTATACAGAGGTTCAAAATGTACAGAGTAATAATTATTATACACAGGTTCATAATTTTTCCTCTAAAACACTGGGTTCCGATTATTGAGATTTTAGATTGGGCTTATGGCGAATGAATTTACACTCACTAGCTCTTGACGAGACGCTGGCGGTGCAGGTAGTATACAATACTAATGACGGACACAAGAGAATCGAAGTTCGTTGTCTGTTTGTCGTCATCCGATTGGACTCTCTACACCACCAGCGTCTCGTCCAGCACTAGTGAGTGTGAATTCGTTCGCCATAAGCCCAATGTAAAAATATCCATAATCAAAACCCAATTTTTTGAAAAAATTGAAAGTAAAATGAATATATTAATTAATTCCTAATAAATATTTTCAGCATTCTTACACATTGAGTATGTAGATTCCCATGTCTTACAAAACATGCTTTGGGTATATTTTATTGGTCTCATCTGGACAACCGAGTTCATTTTTGCATGTCAGCAATTGGCCATAGCAGGTGCTGTTGCCTATTGGTACTTTAGAAAACCAACAGACTCACCAGTTTTACATGCGATTGCAAAACTAGTAAAATACCATCTTGGATCAGTAGCAAAAGGATCACTTTTAATCACAATTTTCAAGATTCCACGGCTAATTTTAACCTATCTCTACACTAAGTATAATTTTTCATTCATTTTTTTTTCAAAAACATTAATTGTTCTTATTGTAGATTGAAGAAAGGCGAAGATCGTGACTCTGGATGCGCAAAGTGCTGCCTCAAGTGCTGTATTTGCAGTTTTTATTTGCTAGAGAAATTCATTCGATATCTCAACCATAATGCGTACACAGTAATCGCTATCGAATCCGTAAACTTTTGTCCAGCTGCCGGAATTGTAAAATCATTAGACTAACAGATTATTTAGATAAGATTTTCTGACATCTGTGTAATTTTAGGCTTGGAATGCAATGGCATCAAATGCTTTACAGGTAGCTACAATTAATGGCATTGGCGACTTCATTCTCTTCCTCGGTAAAGTAGTTGTTGCCGTACTATGTGGACTGATTAGCATTCTTGTACTGAGAGATCGTGAAGATATTCATTTCTATATTGCACCAGTAATTATTATAACTGTCTTTGGATTCTTCATTGCTCATGTTGTTCTATCGTTATACGAGGTAATTTATGATGAAGTCTCAAAAACATGTTTTTAATTGTGGAAAAATTAAATAGATTGTCGTTGACACATTGTTCCTATGCGTTTGCGAGGATAAAACTATAAACGGGCCAAACGGACGCTGGAAACAAAGTAATTTGGCAAAATTAGTCGGTGAAGAGCCGCTTCCAGTGGAGGAACAAGCTATGCAAAGCGTGGAACTAACTCCAATCAATAAGCAACCGTTTAGTAGTAGTGTTGCTGCATAAATTTTAAAATGAAAAAAACAAATCCAAAAACCGAAAAAAACCATTCGACATTTAGACTTCGCCATTCAACTTTAACACAAAATCTTCGCACAAGAATCACATTTTCATTTAAACATTGAAACAAACTACAAAAGTGTCTTTAAATGAGCTCAAATTATTCATTTCGATATACTCTTTTCCATCATTGCTTTGAAGCTATAGTGCTCGTTTTTAAGATATAATGTGGTTGCTCAAAAAGCTTTATGTTAAGTGTAATCCGTCGCGCGTTTTTGTAAGTGTAATTCGCTTAAACTTTACAAATATTTATACATTTTTATTACATATTTGTAATTTAGAATATTTTCATGAATTTTTCTATATAACCAGATTTTATAATAAGAAAATATTTATCTTTAGGATAAAAATAACTGTATTTACATTAAACGATGTTCTTATTTAACTTGAAATAAAAACTTTATTTATAGTAAAAGCATTTTCATAGTTCTTAAGTTGGAACTTTCTGAAATTTGTAATCATTAAAGAACTTCAAAACTAACGTACAGATGACCGGCAGTCAAAGAAGCCCACGATACAATTTTCAACGATCAGCCGACAAAAGTTCTTGAATGAGTTCGCTGAGCAATATGAAGTAAAACTTTTGAGCGAATTGCATTCATCAGGATAACATTCGCAAGTGAAAGGGAAAGGTTCACAAAAGTAAAGCACAAAAAACTACACCCTTTCTTTTTCTTCCTTTCGCAAAAGCTGTATGGGCAGGATAAGTGAACTGAAGTGAAGCAAACAATCTCACTGTTTTTTTTTTTGTTATTTTCTAAAAGCTCTCTAGGTTTAGTTCATGTAACAAGAATTTCTTCTAGCGTTGGTTATCTGTATATTGCTTTTATAATAAGTGAATACGTTTATTAAGGAATAGTTTATTTTTTGCAAAAACTGTTGTACATTTATCAGTGGTTAAAAAAAAATAAAGTTTAACGTAATTCCAACGTTTTTTATTTGGCAAATGGCGTTACCATCGCATGACGGCCTCCATCGACAGGCAAATTCACACCAGTTACGAACGAAGATTGACTTGTTACCAGAAATAATACCGCTTCAGCGACTTCCTTCACCTCGCCAGGGCGACCTAGGGCGTGAGTTTCTTTGCTATGTTCCAAAAACTCCTGGTACCTTTCCTCGCTCATACCACCACGCTTATGGATATCCGTAATCACAACGCCAGGATTAACGGAGTTTACGCGAACACCCTTTGGGGCTAATTCCAATGCAATACATCTGGTAAATTGATCAACAGCAGCCTTCGATAGACAATATGCTAGGACCCCAGAGAACGCTCTGATTCCATTAACACTGGAAATATTCACAATCGCCCCCTTCGTTTTAATCAAATGCGGAACAGCAAGCATAGTTAACTGATACATTGATCGAATATTTGTATTCATTATGAGATCGTATTGCTCCATTGAGGTATTTTCAATTGATCCGATTCCAATAATGCCCGAATTATTGATGAGAACGTCGATCTTGCCAAATTTTTGTAATGTTGAGTCCACAATATTTTTAATATCGTTATCAGAACAATTATCAGCTGTTATAATGAATGGCTGGCATTCTTTATTAATTGAAATACAGTCGCTCAATACAGAATTTAGATTTTCTATGTTTCGTCCTACCAAAACTACTGTGGCTCCCTCCTTTACGAAGTATCTGGCAATCTCGGCTCCAATACCAGAACTTGCTCCAGTGATTATACACACACGATTAGCTAACGACATTCTGGAAAGAAGAAATAATTTCTCAATATTGATTTAAAAAAGTAAATAACTAAAATTTGAAACTCAATTCTTAATAACTATACAAAGTGATTTTTATTTAATTCTAGAGATAATTTATCTTCGTTCAAAGTGGATTTTGACAGTGTAAAAATGTACATGCAAAATTATAGAAAATTTTATATTCTCTAAGAATCTTATTTTTAATCTAAAAGTCTTGAAAAATCACGCAGTAACGTATCTTATGTAAATGTTCTTTTTAATGTTTTTGGTCCCTTATTTTAAATTAAAACATAGATTTATCTACCTAACGGTTAGATGAAACGTTTCTTACATTACCTCCTATGGTAAAAAATTGAGTTTAATTTAAATTTATTGTACAAAAGCACTACAAGACTCGAAAACTAATTGTTATAGAAGCTTAAAATTTTGTAAAGATATTGCTTTTATGAAAAAAAAAAGAAATTTTGTCCGAAAAATGTCCTCCGGAAAATTTCGTCTGGGATATTTAACCCACCCCTCCGTGTCCCCCCATGGAAATGAAGTGGCTTTATCGAAAACCACACATTTTCAGTGTCGAAGCAACGGTATAGACAGCCTAGACGGCGTCTAGTACAATTTAAACATATTAAAATAAATTAAAACAGTACAAAAAAATTTATCAACCATTTTTTACCAAAAAAAAAAAAAAGTTTGTTACATTTAAAAATGATTATTCATGGCTATTCTGGAATTCAAAGTTAAAACGTAAAACCAAACTCAGTCGATTCGATTCGCCACTCAATTGATATTTTGGTAATTTTGAAATTTGCAACGAGTAATTCTACCCTCAAAACGTTACTAGCTCATACGCAATCGAACAGAATTGAAACGCAGCGGATTCAAAAATATAAATTGAGGGGAAATCGAAAAAACTTAGTGCTACTTTGGATCCCAGACTAGGCATTATTATCATTATCTACCCTCAGGCTTTTAAAGAGGCAAAAATCACGATATTCTCTTCAAAACAATGAAATGAGCATTTTAATTTTTACGTATCTATTTTAAAGATACCTAGACAGATTTATCGACCCCAAAAACCCCTAGACGAGGTTTTTCCACGTTATCCTTACAGACTTCTTAACGTCAAAACAGTATTCAGCAACCCCGAAAACTCCCAAATGACATTTTTCACGGAAAATTTGAGGAAAAAGATAATGACATTATCCTTACAGGCTTTCCGTTGTCGTTATAGACTTCTTAATTCCAGAATTGAATTGAGCGACCCCGACACCCCTGTCAATTGCAATTTTCTTATGTTTTAAAAGGAATACGAAATAAAACAAACCAGATTATAATTTTTCTGCTTTTATTTTCTGTGTTATTTATGTTATTAATACAAATCTGAAAAATATAGTACACATATCGGCGCTTGAGTATTGTTTTGACGTACTCACCAAAACCGATGGATCAAAAATCGAAAAACAAGTTCATACAGCAATACAATACTTAGGTATTGTGGGAATTTTAGCGCTTCCGCTATTTACTATCAGCCTTATTAATAAACGTTAGTTAACTTTTATCAATGGTTTACGCAGTGGATAACTCGAAATTCTTATTAATAAAAAATTTTAAGAGTTAACTGACGTTAGTTAACTCTCTGTTAGCTAACATACCGATTCCCTCGAGTTAACGAGTTGATAACTCTTGACGGCACATAACTCTTGCAATAATGACTATAAGAAACAATGATCCATTAAAAAAATGCAATTTATGTTATTATATTATATTATCTTATCACTTGAACACCACTTTTCTGATCGCTTTCCTTCAATTTTTAAATTTTCCACTTTTAATTACTTTGCAGTGAATCACAATTAAAATAAAAACATTAATTTCACTCCTATTTTAATATTGTCTCCAAGGAAACGGATTTAAAAAACCAAAATATGACTTATTTTAATATCGTCTCCAAGGAAACGGATTTAAAAAACCAAAATATGACTTAAATGTAAAAGATTTTCATATTTTTTGGTACAATTCAGCACAAGGGTTGCCTTATTCAAACTAAATTTTTACATAAAATACGAGTTAGCTATTATATGGAGGAAATTTTTTTATTAATAAGAATAGTTATCTAATGGATAAGTTTGCTATCTCGGAGTTAGTTAGCACATGAGTTATCTCCGTGTTAGGGATTTTTTATTAATAAGGCTGTATATGTTTAAATCTAAAAAAATCATAAAAATAATTGTGACTGAAACAGACATTTCTGTGGTACTAAAAGTCTATTAACAAAACTAGCTTCCGAGAAAATTTAAAAAAAAACTTTATAGGCCAGATTTGGCATAAATTACATTCAAACTTTACACGCGATGATGTAACTGTGGTACATGGCGTATGCGCTAAACCAGTACTTAAGTGACAATATATAATAAAATCTTAAAAGCAGCGAAATGAACATTTGAAAATCATTGAAAATTTCTTTTATGTCACGACAGCTAAAGTCGAACCGCCATCAATTACAAGACATGATCCCGTGATGAAAGTAGCATCAGCACTGGCCAAAAATGCAATAGCAGCAGCCACTTCGCTACAACTACCAACTCGTTTTAAAGGGTTTTTGGCCCTTGATGCCTCCAAAAATTTCTGGTAAGCCTCCTCATCCATTCCTGTGCTACGTTTTACAATATCAGTGACAATTACACCTGGATTGACCGAATTAACCCGAATGCCCATACCAGCTAAATCCAGGGCAGTACATTTGGTGAATTGGTCTAGAGCGGCTTTCGATAAGCAGTAACTCAGCACACCTGGAAACGCTTTCAAGCCAGCAATACTTGAAACGTTTACGATATTTCCCTTAGTTTTCTCCAAATGCGGTACAGATAGTTTGGTCAGCTGAAACACTGCTCTTAAATTTGTGTCCATCACCTTGTCCAGCTGCCCTAATTCGCAAGTAGTCACCGATCCCAATTCCACAATTCCAGCATTATTTACCAATATATCAATTTGGCCAAATTTAGCCACAGTTTCATTAACAATCTTTTCAGCATCTTTAGTCACATCTGCCGGAATCAACAATACTTTAGCAGCGGAATTTATTTTCAAGCAAGCGTCTCTTGTTTTTAAAAGATTTTCTTGGTTTCTACCGACAAGAGACAGAAAACCATTTAATTTTGCAAAATATTCAGCTGTACCAGCTCCTATTCCAGAACTAGCACCAGTTATTAAAATTACTTTTCCAGAGAAATTCATTTTTCTAAAAAAAATTGAAAATTTTATTCAACTTGAATTGATGAAATCGAAAAAGTCACTAAAAGTAATGAAATTCAAGTCAAAACTAACTACCGTGACTGACACAAAAACCCAACTCACGCAATCAGTAAAAAAAGACCTTGGCGCTAAATGTTATCTTTATTTTATAATAAAAAAAAACTTTCTGACTACCGGCGAATAGATAAAAAAAAGTTTTTAATATCGAATTTTTGATTAAAATCTGTATATTTTTTTAAATATTTTTATACAAATTCTGTTTACTCACTTAAAGACTTGAGCCGATTAATAATAATTGGGGAGTCCAAAGCTTTTATTAACAAAACTGTGGATGTAATCTAAGTGTCTAGTCATGATGACATGGTCGTTGTCAAGAGGAGGGTGGGGACGCGACCAGACCGGCAAGAGAGGCGTTTGCCTCCCCTAGGCGGGCGAAGGGACCGATGCAATTTATTCACATACTGCCAGACAATCAGCTAAAATGTTAGATGTGTTTCATACTTATAATGGCAATGTTAAACTAATGAATTAAATTTAATTTGTCCTCTAATGAACGTAAAAGATCACAATTTTGAGAATCACATTTCACATAAACCGCCGAACTTTCAAATATTTTTTGAATTAGAGTTAAAAGAACATTCTAAATAAAAAATTAACCATATACATATTTATTACATATTCATATTGGGTTTATTGGCCATTACAATCTTTGATAATGAATTTTCATTAGTCGTTTTCCATTGGGCGTTTTTTTCCATTGGGCGTTGAAAATGAAAGTTTTTTTATTGATAATAGGTCTGTTCGATATAAGTCCTGGACTTACTCCGAGTATTTTCACTTTACTCCACAAAATGGCGGATTTTCTTACTCTGAATTTGTTTTTATCGAACAACTTGGAGTAAGTTCGGAGTAAGGCCAGGACTCATATCGAACAGAAAAGAGTAAAAAATTTTACTCAGAGTAAGTCCAGGACTCATATCGAACAGACCTAATATGAGTAGGTAAGAACATATAAAATTAATTTTTTCCATATTTATCAAAATGTCGAGCTAAAAGTAGCTTGGATTCAAACATTTTTCTACACTCCTCCCTCCTGGAAAAATCTTCGTGTACCCCTGTTTAAGGTGCACACCTTTTTACTTCTGCCACCCCCTGAAGAAAATACTGGCTACGCTCTTGCACGATGAAATACTAAAAATATGATAACGATGATTATGATCTTGCTTATTTTACCCACGGTCTACTGTTTACTGAACATGCCTATCAATTCAACATACACAAGCTTACGCATTACGAAACTAACTATACTGTAGCCCTAAGTTTTACACAATTTTTCTAGATGGGTATTTTTGAAAGATGTTTTTTCAAAAACAATGCAGGTAAAAAACAAATTTGAGCAGTCGAGATTGTAGAGAGCAGTAGAGATCAGCGAATAGATAACAACACAAAATGCGTGCCATAAAACTCTTCAAAACAATGAAATGAGCATTTTGATTTTTACATATTTATTTTAAAGATACCTAGACAGATTTATCGACCCTAAAAACCCCTAGACGAGATTTTTCTACGTTATCCTTAGTGGCTGTTTACACACGGTTGATCCAGGCGCCTGGCCATGAACAAAACTGTCAAAATACAGGCAAGACGAGGAAGTGGGGGACACCCCCACTTCCTCGTCTTGCCTATATTTTGACAGTTTCGTTAATGGCCAGGCGCCTGGATCAACCGTGTGTAAACAGCCTCTTACAGACTTCTTAACGTCAAAACAGGATTCAGCGACCGCAAGAACCCCTAGACGAGAATCGATAACAACATAAAATGCGTGCCATACAATGATGTGGATTTACACTGTTGGCTGCAAACTAATTACCAGTGGCGAAGCGTGAAAAATTGATTTGACTAGACAGTAGAATATTTTTAGTATAGTTGGGTAAAATAATTGTTGAACGATTCGATTTCGATATTTTGTATTACACACCCTTAATAGCAAAGTACAGCTTAATGACAAATGAAATTAAGCAAATTGCTAGACTAGATAATGAACAAACAGACCCCTTTAATATCTCTCTTTAAAGCGATTTTTCTTTAAATGTTTAGCCTATAGTAGAGCGACTTAATAACTAGAGCAATGTTGAATTACCGCTAGTCGCAATGTTTTGGTTTCTTATTGCACAATATTAAAAGAGTGGCGCACTCACGTTCTCAGTGGCAAGCTGATGTCATATGAACCGAGTGGACCACATTTTTAATTTTTTACTTTTTCGTCTTATTTTATTAGTTCTCACGAATATCGAGAGAAAAGAGTCCACCATGCCAGAGCTTTGTAATAAAGTTACAAAGCATTATAATGGCGCTCAAAATTCATATGTTGTTTCACAAAATTCCGAGTCCTTTATTTGACAAAAGCAGGACACAATAAAATTTCGTACACTTTTGTGTTTTATTAGAACTATGTATCTAAAAACGTCATAGAGATATACCGTTATTTCGAAAAATTCAGTTTTTCACAATTACGGGTTTTTGTTGGTTCTATGTATGAAATGATTTAAATAAAATTGCTATTCCTACAACTTTGTTTTTTACCGTTAGTCGATATCTTTTAGCGTTGTCGAGATATTTTCATGAAAAAGTGAAAAATTAGATTTTGACAAATTGCTTGCAAGTTAAAAGTTTTTCGAATAAGTTGTCGAAAAAGCAAGTTTCCCTAAAACCATAAAATTGAACTTTTGAAAACTGTAGGTACCGTTACATATTTTATATATATGAAATAACGTTTATTTATCATCTAGTAGTCTGAGATGCCATAATTTTTAATAAAAGCTTTTATTTAGTTTGTCTTCACATCTGTCTGTAGGAGTCAAACCTTGCAGTCCAATTTTAACCCACTTCCACTCATCCGATTGACTTGAAATGCACACATACGTAAGTCCGATGACAATACACCGTATTTTTACTACTTCGTCCTTGTAAGGACAAGGGTAGTTCCTGTAAGTATAACATGATTATCATTTCCCTCAAATCCTCCGGAAAAATATCTGACTAGGGGCGTTTTGGGTTTGCTGAATCCGATTCTGGCATTAAGAAGTCTGCAAGGATAATAACGGAATAACGTGATTATCCTTTTCGCCAAATTTTCCGGAAAAAATTCATCTGGGGGTCTTTGGGATTGCTGAATCCAATTCTGGAGTTAAAAAATCCGTTAAAATAACTTAGAGGCATCAAGAATATATGTTTGAAGACTAAAAAGCATAAACAAGTATGGCGAAAGACTAAGTTGTATATTCCAATTTTTATACACAAATTGAAGTAAAGCTGATAGCGAATTAAAACTGCAAAGTTATGATTCAAAAAATGAGTAATTTAATTTAATTACAGTCAATTCAAAATGGATTTAATTCGGGCACATAGCATGTTTACCGCCATCTATTACCAGGCAAGCACCAGTAATAAAGCTGGCACCTTCACTTGCTAAAAATGCAATGGCCGATGCTACTTCTTGGACTTCCCCAACTCTACCTAAAGCATGCGTCATTTTGGAGTGCTCCAAATATTTCTGATACGTTTCTTCATCCATACCACCGCGTCTTTGTATATCAGTAATAATAACACCCGGGTTAACAGAATTTACCCGAATGCCCATACCAGCTAAATCCAATGCAGTGCATTTGGTGAATTGATCTAAGGCTGCTTTGGATATGCAATATGTTAATGCGCTTGGAAATGATCTTAATCCAGCAACACTTGAAACGTTGACGATATTCCCTTTGGTTTTCTCCAAATGTGGAACAGTTAATTTGGTCAATGTAAATACTGCTCTCAAATTTGTGTCCAGCACATCATCCAGTTGTTGGATGTCTGCAGTTAGAATTGATCCATACTTCAATATTCCTGCGTTGTTAACTAACACGTCGATGCGACCAAATTGGGCAATGGTTTCATTAACAATCTTTTCAGCATCTTTAGTCACATCTGCCTGAATCAACAATACTTTAGCAGCGGGATTTATTTTCAAGCAAGCGTCTCTTGTTTTTGAAAGATTCTCTTGATTTCTACCAATTAAAGAAATATCGCTATTTAGTTTTGCAAAATATTCCGCAGTACCAGCTCCAATTCCAGAACTTGCGCCCGTTATTATTATAGCTTTGCCAGAAAAATCCATGTTTCTAAATATAATCTCATGTACATTTTTTATTACGCAATTGTATTATTAAATATATACTTATTTTTAAATATTCAATATATCGATGGCACTAAAAACAATATTTTCTTCAGATGTTTTTAATACCCGGTTATTGGCCAACCGAGTAAATCTTTTTAAAAACTTAAATATTGAAAACAATTTTACCGTTGTTTGTAAGGCTATAATTAGCAATATAAAAGGAATACCAAGCGTCCAACAAAACTTACCTAAATATAGATCTGTGACAAAAATAGAAACTTTAACAAAACTGTTTACGGGGATCACTAATGTAACTCAATGTTTTAGTCTAAATTCGCAGTTGCCATCTTTAATATCACGACAAAAAACTATTCAACAGAGAAGTTTATGTACGCAATCTTAAAGAGCGATTGATACATATTTTAGTGAAGGTTAATAAATGCCAATGGACCAGATACAATTATCCATTCAACGCAACCAGTGATGCCAAATTTGGCGCTTTGCACGATAAATTTGACGCCTTTTTGCTTCATTTATCGTTCAATAATGTCAGGCAGCGTCTAGGCGCGATCGTGATACTTTATCAAAAGTTTTTAGCGTTTTTTAATTTTTGTTAAATTTAAGATTTCAAGACAAATTTCTCTCATTTATCATATTTTGATTGGTACTTTAATGTTGTTTATTATTTGCAAAATAGGAAATGTCTTTGTATAGATTGTACTAAATCCTGGGCACCAATCATGTATTCCGACGCGTCTCTGTCTTTCGACTTCGACGCAGCTTTTAACTCTTGACTTCGCCATATCAGCAGCTTCAAATTTTCTGGAGTGACAGTCAGAATCACGTTTCGATTCATAGTGACGATTCCGCGAAATTTCAAGCTGCAGATATGGCGAAGTCAAGCGAAGTTATATGGCGAAGTTAAAAGCTGCGTCGAAGTTGAAAGACAGAGACGCGTCGGAATACATGATTGGTGCCCTGTTTTTGAAGTCCTTATTGAATTAAAGGCAATACTGAAGTATAGTTCAGTAAAAAAACTCAAACCTTCTTTAATTTTTCAATGACTTGAAGATTTATTCATTAAAATTATTCACGATGATTTTGTCGTCTTTAATTTCACAATCGGCAACTTCATATATCATCACCATCTATACTTGAGATACGAATATATAAATATATAATGTTCATAATGTTATATTGGGATACAACAATTCTAAAAGAACATGATTCTAAACGCAATGTGTAAGCTAGAAACTAGGAAACTTCCAGTGGCGAAGCTACGATATAGACAGCTTAGACAGCGTCTAGTCATTAACAGCCTTATTAATAAACGTTAGTTAATTTTTATCAATGGTTTACGCAGTGGATAACTCGAAATTCTTATTAATAAAAAATTTTAAGAGTTAACTGACGTTAGTTAACTCTGTGTTAGCTAACATACCGATTTCCTCGAGTTAAGGAGTTGATAACTCTTGACGGCGCATAACTCTTGCAAAAAAGACTGGAAGAAGCAATGATCCATTAAAAAAATGCAATTTATGTTGTTTTATTATATTACCTTATCACTTGAACACCAATTTTCTGATCGCTTTCCTTCAATTTTTAAATTTTCCACTTTTAATTACTTTGCAGTGAATCACAATTAAAATAAAAACATTAATTTCACTCCTATTTTAATATTGTCTCCAAGGAAACGGATTTAAAAAACCAAAATATGACTTATTTTAATATCGTCTCCAAGGAAACGGATTTAAAAAACCAAAATTTGACTTAAATGTAAAAGATTTTCGTATTTTTTGGTACAATTCGGCACAAGGGTTGCCGTATTCCAGCGAAATTTTTAAATAAAATACGAGTTAGCTATTATATGGAGGAAATTTTTTTATTAATAAGAATAGTTATCTAATGGATAAGTTTGCTATCTCGGAGTTAGTTAGCACATGAGTTATCTCCGTGTTAGGGATTTTTTATTAATAAGGCTGTAAGTCATTAAAATAACACTTTTCTTTCAAAAAAACTTGAAAATTTACTGCATAATGGGACAATTAAAAATGTAAATACACAATAGGCCCGATACGAATGATTCGGATCGTAAACTCAATGTTGTTGTTAGTGTTTTATACCAACAACAACATTGAGTTTACGATCCGAATCATTCGTATCGGATTCTGTGATAGGGCCTAATGAAAAGTATTGCCTGTACTTACTTTTTTCTCTTCAAATCAATGAAATGAGCTTTTCAATTATTACACTACATAGACGAGCTTTGTTCTGTCTTAAACTTTCATGGTGGCGAACAAAGCGATTCAGATTTTTATTCATAAGGCAGAATTAAGGGTACAAAATATCCAAATCGAACCGTTCAATAAATATTTTACCCGAACCCACTAAAATTATTCTACTGTCATTGCGAAATTCTATAATTGATTTTTTTTGATACCGTAAGAAAACCCACAATTACCATCTTTAAAAAGTTTATTTTATAAAAAAATACAAATTGCAGCAATTTGTTACCCATTCTTCTTGACTTTCTTCTTTTTATTTTCAATGATTTTCTTTACTTTTTCCAGTTGTTTTTCCTTGATTTTACTTTCCAGATTTATCTTCTTTTTGTCATTGACCTTTTCCTTCCTCTTGAGTTGTTTAACTAAATTTCAAAGTAAAAGGATAAAAATAAAGAAATTTAAAAAAAAACTTGTTGTTTTACCTGCTAACTGTTTGGCTCCTTCGATAGCATCTTCTGTCTCAAAGATTTCATCATATTCGTTGCCCTCATATGCATTCATTGGTCTGTTTGCCTCGTGGGTGACCTTCTGTTCTAGACGGTTGATATACCGATCTTTTGCAATTTTCTTCAACTCTTGTCTATGTTTCGCCGGACTAACGTATTCTGGACTTTCCCACAGAGCCTTGCCGGTAAATGAGCCTTCGAACAGTTTGACGGGATTCATAACGAAACGAGGACCTACTTCAGCAAGACCGCCATCTTCAGAAAGAATTTGAAAATTTCGGAACCAGATTCTGCTATCAAGATACGTAAACGTGTAGACATGATCAAAGAAAGGCTGACTCTTCGGATGATGATGTGGGACGCCAAAGATTTGCACTAGCAATTCCTTAATTAAGCTAAGGTGTGGAATTTCTTCGAATTTCTGATCGAACGAAAGGAGTGGCCTAGATCCCCGAAGACAATTACCAGTCAGTTTCAGTTCTCCCATTGTGTGAACATTCTCCACCAAAAACTTTACCGATGGTCCTGTGGGAATATTTGCTATCCACATGTAAAGGTCCCTTTTCCGGCGTCCTTCAAACAGAACCGCTTTGTTGCAGTGCTTCATTTCGCACATGTTATTCACAACGGTCAGTGTCTTAGAGCGCTCCATTTTCGATTCCGGCCTATGGTGAGGCATCAACGTCTTAATGTCCCGCATCAAGTGTCTATCTCGATGATTGATTCCGCGTGCAGCGAACACCAAAACCCTCTGTTTGTTTGTCCATTTCTCCTAAAAGGCACAGAAATTTAATTTTAAGAAAATTACTAAACTCCAAATATGTTTACTCACTTTCCGTGGGATTGGTTCGTCCGATGTTCTCTTCGAAGGTAGGGGAGGATTTTCGTCTTTCGGCACTATTTCGAGCTGCGATTTTTGTTTATTTTTACCCTTCTTCAAGTTCTTTTTCCCCATTTTATCGAATACTTCCAACTATATATCGCTAAAGACCACTTCAAAAATCTTCAGATGTTAAAAAGCATGCTTTTTCGACCGCGTTTGAAAGATGTCAACGCCGTGATCACTGCGAATATATGCTTTAGGTTAACGGTGTAAGCAATATTTTTCTGTGAGGAATATTGGAAAATGCTTTCTCCTACTAACATCTAGTACAAGACTTCGAGGGAAGATGAAACTTTTCGAATATTTTACAGAGTACTTCTATAGTGCGTCCAATTTCTGCTTAAATCAGTTATTTGTCAAATATCTTTGAAACAGATTTGCTCAGGGATGTGGAATCGGAGTTATTAGCTTTGTCCGGTGATTGAGTCGTTATAAAAGCCACGAGTCCGACTCCGGTAAAAAGAAAAAAAGTAAAATTTATTGAACAAACTCGGTGGAAAATTTAAGTAATTTTTTTCAACTTACCCCACAGTTAGACGTGCGACTAGAAGTCGCATGCGATTATCCCTCCTACAACGTTTTTCAATTTGACAGGTGTTGCGATTTGCTCTGCTGTCTTGTGACATTGCATGTGACTTCAGTTGAAAAAGGTCAAACGCAAGAAAACAAAGAAAGTTATTTTGTTTATGAAACTCATTTCTGAATACCAAAACAATGAAGGCTCATAAATATCTTCTATCGATGCTCCAGACTTCCGACTCGCATCGATTTACTTTTTTTCGTGAACATACGTCGTTCGTAAAATTCTCAACTTTTTCTTCACTTCCTCGCTTGTGAGTTTCAATTCCGCGCCGATTTGTTCATACGGCTGCCTCTTGAGATCGTTTCTACGATACAATTTCGAGGCAGTCTTCCAGAGGCACTCTCTTTCCCGGCACAAATTTATTAATTTTAAAATTTCACTTCTACTCAACTTATTTTCTGCCATTGTGAAATCAGACATAACCTTAAATGTCAAATTATTTGCAGTTCCAGTCGCAGCTCAGATTGTATGAGGTTTTTACTTGAGTTGCGATTTTCCCCGCTTGCATGCAACTGGCGTTTACACGAGCGATTTCCCTGAGATGAGATTCGGCATGCGACTTCTAGTCGCACGTCTACCCGTGGGGTTAGCTCAATTATTTAAACATTTTCAACCGAGTTTTAAAAAACGAATTTTTTCAACTTCCAAGTTGAGTTTTTCAACTTTCTAGAGTTTAAGGGCCTTATTATGGTTGTCAATTCACAATTGATAGTTGATACCTATCAACAAAATTGATAAATCGGTATTACGAATGTCAATCGGTGTCAACTTTATTGATAGCTGTGAACCAAAATTGACAACGATTGACATTCGTAATACCGATTTATCAACTCAGTTGATATTTATCAACTATCAATTGTGAATTGACACTCCATAATAAGGCCCTAAATGTGCCTTTTTATAACAACTTGATTGAAAATTTAAACCTCAAAAGCTAAATTTTATACTTTAGGTTTAATATGTAAACTAAAAAGTTTAAAATTTTTATTTAATAATATAAGACTTCAGTCCTTTTTTCGGTTTCGATTTTTTTTTATCAAATGGGTAATTAATAATTAAAACTCACGTATTAAAAATCGCAGATATTTTTTCAGCAAATCAAAAACAAATACAAAAAATATCTATTATCTTAAAAAGAATATCATAAATACATTTTCATTTGCTATATATAGTATGTACTTTAATACTTAAACACTTTAATATGATTTACTATTAAATAAATTGTACATGCGAAAGATATTTTACATTTGAACACTAAAATTAAAAGTTATGTGTTTGTGTAAGAATTTTGAAAGAAATTTCGCAAGGTCAAGAGTTTTTGAAAAAATATTAAGTTAAAAATAATTTAAAATATTATAAGGAAATTAAAGTGCACAGAAGGCCAGCTTTCATTAGCTACGATTCGGTTTTTTCGTCTATGTTTTTTTTCATAATTTTATGAGTTTGGTTTTGTCTTGTCTCAGGTTAGTTGACTGATAACCAGTATTAGTCTTTTGCAGCATGTGTTAAATATTTAGTTTTTTTCCTCTTTGATAAAAAAAAATAATATTCAAATCACATATGTAAATTAAACACATGATTATTACCCCGATTCTGATAGACGTGTCGTTTACGACAAGAGTCGTTTTACGTATTTTTATTGGTAGAAAATTACTAACAACAACAGGTAAAACTATTCTTGCCGAAAACGACACGACTATCAGAATTGAGGTGTATATTATATTCAATGGTACACAATCGTCCATTAAAGTTCAATGGAGTTGTATACGCTTCCCTGCTGTCATTGTCGTGGCGAAGGTATTTGCTCTCGATATGCCTTTAACTTTGATTCCATTGCCTGAAATATAAATTAAATTTCAATTGCAGGTTAGTATATGTATATTAAATTAAAATATGAAAATAGTTTATCAAAATATATTATTATCGCATTCGTTTCATTACAATGTATTACATTACCGTTACAGAGGGATTGGGCATTCTTTTAAAGCAAATGAAAACACTGAAAGTATCCTTAAATTTTCAATAACGTGATTTTTACTACAATAATTATTTTGAAAGCAACAGCAGAGCGCGATAGCCACAACTAGACTGACGATCTGTTAAGTTTTTTAGACTAAGTAAGGGTCGCTGAGCAGGACTCTGAAAGAAAGTTTTGCTCCATTACCTCTAGTTTTTGAGATAACGGTACTCGAAGTTTAAAATTTACGGTCAAAAATGGTAATAATCTTTGGTGTATTCGGAAAAGTTATTCTTAATTTTTTGTTTAGACGACAACTCTCCACTTTCACGCCTCTTTTTAGGGGTTTTTAACAGCACTATGAAATAGATGTATGAAAGATCTTTATGATGTATGAAAGGTTTTTATGTCTGACTAATTGACTTTCGGCTATAACCTTTGATAACCTTCAAATGCCCTTGTTTCAAGGATTCTTGAAGTTCTCAATTCGGCATTAATGTATCGATCTTTATTCTCAGATTACTTCGAACCTACTTTGCCGATTTTCGTGCGACTTTTTGAAATCGACATCTTTAAAATTTGACCAGAAAAAATTAATTGGAAGTCCTGTCACAACATACTTTTTCACAAAAAAAAAACTGGAAAGTGTGATTTCGAGGGGGTTTTCAGCCCGAAATTATTCAAAAGAAGGGCGTATATCTATCAATAAGTCATGTGCCTGCCTTCGTGTGAAATAGACGTAAAATTAAGGTATTGGCCCGAACCCTAAGTAAATCTTACTAATAGCTTTTTTAATTTTCATTCCTATATCCGGAATTTCGCGAAAAAGGAGCTATTAAAGTCAATATTTTAATATACGAAATCTTTGCAGACCTTTAAAACAGGTATATGGTATATCGTATTATTTTGCAAGCAAAAAAACTAGTTTCAGCTGCGTCAAAGAAAAATGTTAAAAATAAATATATGTTTGAAAAGCAAATTTCTCATTTTCTAAAAAAAATATAATCGTTTTTGAAGAAAATATTTTTTTATGGAATAAAACACCACAAATGAAATGAATGCAATATTATATACAAAATATTATAATTAGTTAGATAAAAATTAGTAAAAACAAATATTATTTTGAATTTGCATTAGAATTATCCGTTTCTTCATTAAAAGCATGCATATTCCTTTTCCAATTGTATGTTCTTAAAAAATCTTTTTTGTTATTAGTCAAATTGACTATATAGAAAATAATAATTTCGCTATATGTATGATTTCTTTATATTACATAAATGAGTTAATATTCCAAATTACATTTTCTTTATTTTAAAAGAAAACTACAGCAAATTTAAATTATATTTTAATAGGAATAAAACAAATTGTAATAAAAAAAAATTAAAAAAAAAATACATTATTAAATCGATACCTTAATGTGATAAGGTCGTAAGTGCATAGGATTTCTGTGTATTATAGGACCTTATCACATTAAGGTATCGAAATAATCATATTTTACATGTATTTATATGTATGTGTGCGTGTGGTTTTTAACAGAGTTAACTGAATTATTGGTATTGTAGTTGTTTAAAAAGTATTTACATGATCTGAATTATCCGTTGTGATACCGGTAACTTTTTGTGTCAATCGTTTTAAAACATTTGACCCAAAACTACTAGTATTTGTCGTTTGTTGTAAATTGTTACTGCTACTGGTCGCTGATGTCACCGAGCTCGTACTTGTTGATAAATCTTTTTGTAGGGGACGATCACAAACACAACGAAATTTATCACAGCGCGAACATAAAAGTGTTTTGTCCAACTGAAAAACGGGCATAAGCGTGCATAACAGTAACAAATTATAAATTAAAAACGGAAACAAAATATTTGTGTAAAACTAACAATAAAAAAGGAATTTTAAAAACATAATTGAATTAAATATAAAAAAACACAAAAAAAATGTCAGAATACAAGTGCTTGAATTTTCAAAACTAATAACTCAAAGAAAACAGAAAGCTTCCGCTAGCCCCTACACATAATTTATATGAAAATTTCTAATAATAGATGTTTTTTCTACTGGTTTGCCTAAAATAGTATTTTTCCCCAAATAATTAATTCATATCTTACATTGAGCTTCCGCAGCATATCGGCGACGATATTTAGAGCTGATGTCCGGGAACTAGCTGTCATAGCATTACCGTTTATCAAATTATCGGGATCTAGAAATAAAAATGTTTATCCTTACAAAAAATTGTTGAATTGGTTTTTAGCGTTGCGATAAATAGTGAGCAGAGGTGGAACCCTTTAAGTTTCAATGATAATCCTCAAAAATTATGAACCCAATTTTGTTCTCAGTAAGCGTCTTCAGTGAATTAAGTACATTGGGCTTTTTATATCGGATAGATTTTAGTATTTCCAGACATTTAAATATCAAGCAAGAATGTAAATTAAAAAAAAAAAACTAAAAAGCACATATTTAATATAAAACCTAGATAGTGCTATCTACTATCTCAAATGGCCTCAGAAAATTCCACACAATACCAATGTAAAAGTGGGATGAAAATAGTTGAAAATTGGCCAACCATTTCACATTTTCTGATGTATTTATTCAAATTCTTTTAGAGTCCTTATGTGCTCTGCTCAACAATTCAGATGATATTCTTTAATTATTCACGTCGAAATTTGAAATGCCAGCTGCGGTGAATAATAATAAAATGTTTAGAATTTTCCGTCTTTTGTTGTTTAGAAAAGGCATTATTTAGATTAAAACATACATAATTTTGTATCCAAAGTCTGATAACGCTAATTTCCAATGAATGTAAAGCGCGATTTACACGAAGAGAGTTACTGGAATCGAGTTGTGTGAATGTGGTAGTTTTCTTCGTTTACACGTTTCCAGTAGCACTTTCTAGTAAAATGACAGCTGCATGAAAACATAACCTAAAATTTTCCCAAAAAATATATCGTGCCATTGTACATTATCGTAGCGTTTTCTTTAGAACATTAAAAATGCGTTCAGCTAAAAGTCGAAAAGTAAAGAAAATTCTAAATTCGTGTATTTTGTTGTGGTGTGCTAGACAACTGATAACTTCACCCGGCAAAAACTGCAAAGGAAATGAGGAAAAACCATAGATATACTAGATCGCTGGATTTGCTGTCTCAAATGGTCCCATTTCAATACAGTTCAGTGGATCAAAACGAGTCAAGTAAGAGCGAGATAACCGTATGAAAATAAAAATAGTCCTCTCGTTTAAACCGTGAGCTGTCAAAGGAAAATAGACTTTCGGAATGGTGTTGGCGCCTAAAGTTATTTGTTTGCACCTAAAGTTAGTCTCAAACTTGTGAAATTTGAACTTCGCGGGAGACGAAATTTGAATTTCTCGACCTTATATAGTTCAGTGGATGCGTTCAAGTACGATAAAGAGGGAAATACTTTTGGGATCATTTTTCAGCAGAGCTTTGTATGGTGATAGTTGTTCTATGTTATATAGTTCTGTGGGAAAAACCAAGATGCATAAAACCGCCTTGTCTGAATACGGCTGCGTATGCTTGTATTAGTTTCTACTGTCCAAAAAAGTAGAAAGGCGTTCTAGTCGTTTCTAGTAATTCTCACACATATGCGGCCGATTCACACTACTGAAAATCGCGTGTATTTATAGCTACTCGTTTCCAGTAACTCTCTTCGTGGAAACCCCGCTTAAAGGATAGCAACATTCTGGCATAGAATAAGGAATATATAGAAAAAACTTTGCCGAACAAATTTTTGACAAATTTCCCCTTCGAAGGGGGGAAAAATGTCCCTATCATTCACTAGCTACGCCCTAAAAGTTAATTACTTTTAGACTAGGGAGCACGAAGCAGAGAGAACATTTTCTAATCATTTTCGTCGTATCTATTCAATGAGATGGAGGAATCGAATGGATAAATTTTTCCGTGTTACATCGGATCCTCTTGCTTCATCTCACAGTGGAAAAATTTTCTCTAAAAATTTGTTCTAAGAGTTTAATCTCTAGATTATTTGTTCTCTGATTCTGGGACCATTTTGTTTTGTAACTTTGTGTGACATAGCGGGAACTTTGTTATATTATACCTGTGCTGACAAATAAGTTATAATTTTAATCACTTCTAAATTCTGGTTGCCTCTTAATATTTAATGACAAAATCGTCCCCACCCCGTGCCCGTAAACCTGGGTCTCACTACCTTTGGAACAATTTTGACACATCTTTCATCATTGTCCTGATTAGTCACAACCCGATGTTGTTTTATGCCCAAATCGGATAACTCCATCCACTTCTCTATATCAACAAAACTTTATTGCAGTTTTTTTTAACCCTGTAATTTGTCATCTTGGATAAGTTCAATTTTCTAAAATTTTCTTAAAAACAAAATTGGAGTTACCCGTTGTTAACAAATGATTTTTTTCGATCCCGATATGTCTTATCGTATCTTATATAGCATTAGTATTCAAAGTGCTATATTTTTTGCAGAAAGGGAAATCGCATATGTTTTAAATACATGTATCCCCCGTAGCACTCTCCCTTTAATACGAAAAACCCCATTAAAATTTGTTCACCTGTTCCAGACATTAATTTTATTTTATATTACAATAACGCTAATGTACGGATAGAAATCCAACTTTCGGTGAGAACGCGAGAACGCCACTATCTCAATATTGTTGTTGTATGCAATAAGATACTAAAAAATTGCGAGTAATGGTAAAAACACATCAACACATATAAATTGGACATCTCTGATATAGAGTATAAAAATCCATTGGAAAAGGGGGAAAGGTATTTTGATGTATGGAACGGATATGTAAAATCATATTCGAAACAAATTTTTTTCATTTTTGTAAATACATAAAAAGTTTACGAGAAAACAAGAAAGAAGTATTCCATTTGTATGGGAGAGGGGGAAAGCCGTGATCCGATTAGGATTTTGATGCATGGATGAGTCATATAGAATATAAAAACTTGTATACAATCTAACATATAGAGTTTGAAGGGATAAACTTGACTCTATTGGCGCGATTACTTAGGAACTAATTTGTATGCTTTTTTGTTTTAAGGGGTCACATATTTACAATAGATTGCACTAAGAAATAAGGGTGGGCCAAATTTTCGTTTAGTCGATACCTCGGATTGCAATCGCAGTTATTTTGTTAAGTTAATAAAAACAAATAAACAAAACAAGACATGACTTGGACAATTACGAAAACAAAAAAAGAAACAAATGTGATTGCAAACAATAAAAAATTCATATTTATTTTCATTAAAAAAAAAAACAGTCAAAAAATAATAGAAAATTTCATAAAAATGTATAGGTAATAGTGAAAATTTTTTAAGTACAAAGTAAAATGGAATAAGTAAAAAATATACCGTGAAATATAAAAATATTTAAGGACTTTTTATATTTTTTGTGATTTTTAAAACATGTCTTGTTCGTTTGAGGGCAATAGTTATCTTACGTTTTATTGATTGCGGTGTCTGCAATAAATCTGCAGAAGCCGCTGCTGTCGTCTGGGTTTGTTGAGTTTCGGCGTCTGTATGATTTCCGTCTGAATTGCCGAGACATTTGTCTAATATGCCATTCATGCCAGACGTTGAATGTCTGCCCTTCACATTGAGCTCTTGTTTTAAATCTATGAAATTAAATCACAAAATTGAATTTATTTGCCTGTAAAATAAACGCTTGATGAAACTTACCCCGTGTTTCGTCCATTAACCTCTGTAGTTTTTCTTGGAGGACTTCTTTTTCATCGACCTCAATTTCGAGGAGTGCGTTCTTCTCGTACGCTTTATCCAACATTGTTTCAAAGCCGGCAATACTTTCGCTTAAAATTCGGTGAGCTCTTTCTAAGTCATCATTCTTCTGTTCCAATTGTCGTAAATACGATTTAATTGTGTCTCTTTCTCGCTGCGTCGTTTGTAATTGTTTTTCTATATTACCAAATTCTATTCCAAAGGAATCCAGTTTAATCTACATCAAACCATGTAAAAAGATTAGATTAATATTATTTTTTATGGACTTTTAAAGCTTCCATCAAGATTTTAATCGATCAAGTTTCGTTACAAGGTAATCTACAAGTCATGTATGGTGGAACCTCCATATAGCAAAATTGTTAGAGGAACAAGATATTTCGCTGCTTTGAAAGTAGGTTTTTTATATTCAAGATGAAATCAAAATGTGCTTTTTTCAAAACGGCACAAAACTACACTGAGAAATCGGTTAAAAGTACTATTCAGAACAGTTTTAAAATTCAAAGCAATTGTTAAGATAAGTGCTTAAAAATTTCCGACAGGGATACCAAAAGCAGTCGCCTTAACTTAAGCGTAATCTCCATACAGTCGATTCTATCATCTGTTTAAAGTATGGACTTATACAAAGACAGCTTGGATAGAAAGGAAGAAAACAATCATCCTACAAATTTTGTCGTCTCCTACAGTTCTAAAAGGTTCTGAGGCCCTATCACAATTCAAACGATTGGTTTGAATTGTAAATCTAATGTTGTTGTTAGTGTTTTATACCAATAACATGAAATTTCGACTCCAAGCAATCGTATCATTTTCGGTGATAGAGTCCCTGATTTGCCCAACGGATTTGCAGATGGTTCCCCTCAACAACAGATCAACTTTTCGTTGAATTATGGCATCTTCTCCTGCAGACGCATATTTTCACAATAGCTGCACACGAGACAGTCACATATTAGCAATTTCCTTATAGCAAGATGTGATTGCGGATTGATTCGTATGCCATTGGTGTATCGTTTTGGCCGAGAACAAAACTGTTATACTTATCCATTACCGAACAAAAATCTTAAGTCCACTAGCTGAACTTTTACTGTATTTGATTTCTCGCTTTATTATAATACCCGTTTTTTGCTATTTTCAATTAAAATTGCTTGTACAGTTTAGCTGGAACCGTGGGCCTTGGAGTTCTACATTAATAATTTTCAGTTTTTTTTATCAGTTTTGCAATGCATCAACAACCAAAGGAGACCCACAAAATAACTCTGACATTTTATCTTTTATGCAAATTGTAACAACATCCAAAATATTTTTATTGTAATCAAAAATGCTATTTATAATTACCCTTAAGGATTCATTTTCGTGTTCAAGCTGTATAACTTGTTTTCTTAAATCCCTGATTACATTTTCCTTTTGTTCTAGGGTTACTTCCATTTCAGATTCCAGTTGTCGTGAATCTTCAACGAATTCGTCAAATTCTTGTTTAGCATCAGTCCATCTGAATTCGATAAATGCGAAAAAAAACAATGAAGAATGAATTTCGATTGAAACGAGTAAAAAACTAACTCTTTGTGATAAAGTTTCGCTCGCTCCTTCCAATATCGACATTCGTCCTCGACGCTGTTAAAATTAGGTGGTGCCTCCATCACACACGTGTAAAAGGATTCGTTTCTTTGCACAAAATTGGGTCCTTTGAGTTCCACTTAATCGAGATTCGTAATTGGCTAAAAATATTTTTGAAAGTTATTAACGCAAAAGTTTCTAGGACGGTTAGCTTGTCATTGATTGATCATTTTTGGGCAATAAATTGTTTTTGTTAAAGGCTATTGAGACGCAAATGTTTCACAGGTGATTTTATTTGGGGCAAAAATGACAACTAAGAAACAAAATGAAATCATCTCTTATCGATTTATCGTTTGGTACGAAAATCCAAAGTTTACCATTCAATTTTTAGCCCATCGATAAATATTTTCCGTTTAGAATGTAATAAAATAACTAAAACAGTGATATTTCACTCCACTTACTGTTTTTTCCTCGAAATTTTCAATATCAAACCCAAGAGCTCGGAAGTGAGTCAGACACTGCTTTAAGTTCCATTAAAAATTGCGTTTTACAGCATTCTACAGCAGTACTTCATAAAGAGCATTTAATCTAGAGATACTAAAATCTTGAAATGGGACATGTAAAAACGGCCACTAAGCTGAGAAACGCGCCCGAAAAACTTCAAAAATTTGTTTCATTATTACAAACAATTACCAAAATAATCAAAATTGGTTAATATTTATAAGTAAAAATCTCGTATCTGAGGTATCAAAAAAAAATAGAAAGCCGTAGTTGTTTTAATAAATTTAAAAATTGTTTACAGATAAAAAAAAATTGACTATGAAAAATTACTCTCTTGTTTAAAATTTGACACGTGGGATTACATATATTCTGAAGTGGATGTTTCTAAGGCCGACCATGCATTTGGAGAAGTTTTCATAACCATATAGAGAACTGTAGTAGTATGACTCCTTGTCGTAATGCTTGATGCTGAGATTAATCTATTTCTAGCAATAGTGTATATGCAACAATATTTTCATTTCCTCCTGCTATGGAAACAAAAATTTGTCATCAGTGACAAAACTAAAATAGTATATTTTCAACAAAAGGCTGAAAATTCCCCAAAGTAAAAGCACACAATGCACTCAGTAAGCTGCCAAAAATTTAGTGTTTGTTCCCATAATGGAAAAAGCACATTATGAATGTCAAAAAGTATATGCTAGGTACAACTCGTAAATTTTTTGCATTAAAACGTTATTGTTCGGAAATTGTGTTGAAATTATTCTATTATGGTATCACTCAATCGAAATTACAATATGCTATTTCATCTTGTGGTGCACATAATGAGAATTATTTCAGGGAAATATAGATACACAAACAGCTAACCGTTATTCCAAAAGCTTCATATTTTACCAATTAGGCACCTTTATGTGTATAAAGTCTTAAAAATCTTGTATGTACGTAGTGGTAATGCCGACAAACAAACTTTGAGCACCTAAAGTTTAAGATCAAGTAAAAATCAGCTTCAAGTTGTTCATTTTTTTTGAGCTTGCTAGTTCTTCTTCTTGTACACATTCAATTTCAGCCGCATGGAAATCTAGTGAGTAAACGAAATCGAATGGAAATCGGCTGTGTAAACACGTGACCATTCGATTTCGATGCAGCCGCGGCACGGCCGACAAATGAGTTGAGCATTGCTCTATTCCCATGAGGCCACCATACGACAAGATAACAGCTAAGATAAAAAATGGCATCTTCTATGAAAAATTACCTAATGGTTTGTTTCGTTTTCGTATTTTTTTTCCTTTTACAGAACTAGGCACGTTTTACGGACAGAGACGGAAATGTGGAGAATTTTCTTAAATACGAATATTTTTCTTGCAACAATTTTTTCAAAATACCGTTTGCAAGAAAACCGTTTTTTTAACATTTCCTAGGTTATGTCTTACTCTAGGAATATATTCAATGTGAATGGAGTACATTCAATCGGATAAGTTATTTGGTTATTGTGGTACTCTAGTTAAAATATCACAGAATTGAACGAAATTTTTGACCCACAAAGAAAATAACTTCGGCTGTTGCACTTCGTACATTTACCAGCATTTATTTTTGAGTTATATTTACATTATAATACTACTTTATTTTGTGGCGAACTATTAGAAAGTCAAACAATTGCAGACAATACATTTTCCTCCATAAACAGTTACTATTTATAGAGAAAACTGCACAAGTGAATAGTTGTTCGAAGTGCAGCATCTGTCTGCTAATACTCTGTGGTCTGGTTTTTTCTGTCCTTATCCGCACCAAAATTGGGCTAGAAAAGTTATTGCGTTAAATCAACAAATTATATGTAAATTGAGTGCATTTAGAAATAAACTATTCGTTTAATCGTTGTTCTTCTCGGCAAAAGAAGAACGCGCAAATAACCCAACGAAAATAGATGTCAAAGTGACAACGGTTGCAGAAGAGAGAAAAAGACAAAACCCCAGCACCAACTAAGAAAGGGAATAATTTTTCGGTTATTTCGTCCGGTAAATTACGCATCCTGTAGGACGTTTTTGGCCGATTGTTGACTTGTTCAATTCTCTCTTTTCGCTTCGGTTCGTATAATTTTCCAAGCAGTTATGGGTGATGCGGAAAAAGTTCCTCTTCTCCGAGGAGGAGGCTACACAGCGCCAACCTTCGATGCTACTGAAACCACGGAGTCTGAGCAGTCCCAAAATATAGGTAAATAATTGCAAAAATTCGATTTCAATGTAGTGTAAAACTTCCCAAAAATTAACTTGCAATAGATTATCCTATACTTTCCTACATCATCCCGCTATTGTAGGGCGTCTTGTGCTTTGTGGATCTACTTGCGCCTCATTTCATTATTTGTCATTTGTAGTCAATTGATTTTCAGTTTTATTGAACTTTTGTGGGATGGGGATGCAAAAAGAAATAAATACCAATAAAAAATATTAAAATTTTTGTCTTGTCGCTCCCCATCGCCTGAGTCAGAAGAAAGAAAGCTCGCATAGATAAAACTTAAAACCCGACTAGACAAAGCGCACAGCAGCAATTCGCCACCAGTAGCAATAGCGTTCATGACGAGTCATTCACTTCGCTGCTCTCTTAAATTCGTATCAATATTTTCCTATGGAAACCTTTGGAGTGCGCTGTTATGTTTTTTTTAAATTAACGAACCACCAGGTGATATATTAGGCCAGTCAATGCTACAAATATGTAGACACATGTTTTTTGATCCCTTTAATATACTAGCATCATATTTCTGGCTTGATTCGCCTTCTATTTTGAATTATATCTTTGGAAGCCTTGAACTTTCGTTTTGGAAAACATCATACAGAGATTTTTATTTACAAAAAAATACACAATGCATTCGATTTAAAGGACAAATTTAATCAAGCCGATTATCGAATGTTTGTAGCAGTGTTAAAGTCGAAGTATTTGGATTTCGGCAATTAGAAAAAAGGCCTCTCAAAACATTCAAAGAAAGTAGTTGTAAAACTGAATTCAGATGACTCAGAGGTTTGTTGTTAAACGACCATATGATTGCCATAGTTGTTATCAAGCACTAATATACACAGTACTGTTACATTGACAATGCTATCGCTCCAATTGGTAAAATGCTTGTTTTCTTGCCTACGATAAAATTAGACACTATCCGTTATCAATCTTTTATGATTTCTTGCCAATATTGTTTTAAAACAAAAATTATCTCTGTAGAAATATTAGCATTAAATAAACTCAAATTCTAACTTGTACTTTGTGAACTCTAATTCTGTAATTCGTTCTGAGTCACATTTTTGTGTAATTTAAGAAACTGGGAAAATTTAAAATAAGTTAAATTTTGTAAACAAATTAAAACAAATATCAGCTGTAATGAAAAACTCATTTGGTGGCTTTTTTAATGCTTAAAAATATTTCAAAAGACCAACGGTGCGAGCAAACAACTTTTTAGCGGCGCAGGATCGTTTCCAGAAAGAAAATGTTGCAAAATTGTTATTTAAAAAAATACAAAAACGATTGTATGTTTTAATAAATACTGTTTTTTGGATTTTAAATGCCTGTTTCATGTCTTAAAATATTCCAATTAAAAATTTTTACTTCCACATCTACAGATGTCAAAAAAAAACCACATCCGCGGCAACCGTGCTTTAGAGATTCCTCCGATGACAGAAATTTCCCTTATAAAAACATACGATGGGTTTAGAACATGACTAATATTACGCCCTTGCGCAATTTACACTAGTAATAGTTATAACAATATTTATTTTTATTAGTTCAATGTGCAAACATAATTCTTTTAAATACACTTTACTGTCTTCAAATTATTGTGTTTGCCAAGAATGGTTTTTCATCGTCTATCAATAACATTTTAGCTTATTGAAGTTAAAAAAAAACTAGATTCAACTCAATTTATCTAATCCTCGATGGGACATTATATATAGTGAAACCTCCATATAACGAAATCGTTGGAGGATCGGAAAAATTTTCGTTATATGGAGAACTTCGTAGTGAAGCTCATAAGACTCAACAGACTCCGGTGGGCTGGTCATGTCACTCGAATGAGTGAAAGTGAGCCGGCTCGGAAAGTCTTCTGCGGTAGATTATTAACAACAAGGCGACGAGGAAGACCCAACCTCAGATAGCAAGACGGCGTTTCCCAGGACGCAAAGAGAATTGGGATGCAAAACTGGAGGACATCGGCGCGTGACCGGAACCTCTGGCGAGAGACATTGCGGCAGGCCAAGACCGGAAACCGGTTGTAGTTAGGGATGCCAACGATACCTCGATGTTTGCAAAACATCGAAGTATCGTTGAAAAATATCGAGTTTTACCCTCGATATGGAACAGGCCGATATATCGAGGTATCGATGTTGCTATCCACGATGTTAGAACATTACTTTTCATAAAATTAGTAGAGAAACTAATTTTGGTTGATTTAGCCACTCTACTTAAAGATTTGTTTAAATTTTCTTTGGTGTCAATTTTCGGTTTCATCTTTCTATAAGATTTCGCAAAATATACCGGCGCTAGCCATAAAATTTTACAGGGAAGTTTGGTCCTGATGTGGAAATCCGTTAACCGGAAGTAACCAAAACGGCGGCTTTTTAAAAACGATGCGGTTTTTTGCGATTTATTCCGAAACTAACAATTTTCCAGTAGGTATTACAAAACTTGGAGACAATAAAATTTGCTACATTTATGTCTTTTACTAGAACTCCGCTATGAAGATATGCCGGTATTTTAGAAAAATAGCTTTTTGCGAATATCTCGAAAACTAACGGGTTTTTGGTGGTTCAATGTATAAGAAGAATTAAAACCGTGTTAATTCTACCTGGGTGCAACCCACCCACAGTAAAGCATCCGCCAGGTGGCTAAATTATTTATTAAATTTAACTTTTTCAAGGTATCGATGCTTTCAAGACGATGTTTTTTTTACATCGATCTTGCCTTAAAAAAACATCGATTTTCGATATATCGAGGTTTTATGAACGATGTTGCATCCCTAGTTGTAGTGCCGAGAGAGAAAGAGAGAACTTCGTTTTATCATTGGTTTTATAGAGGTTTCGTCACTCAATTATATTTTTCAATCGCAAAAATATTTTCCATTTGTTTGGGAGAAGGGGAATGGGATGTTTAATTTTTCATATTTTCGGAAGAGGTTTTTCTTTCTATAAAAGCTTGTTCTATGTCAAATTTCAAACTTCTACATTAATTGGATCTCGAGTTTTTCAATGTTTTCGTAAAAGAAAATTCAACATTATACCCAATTATATTTAAATATGAAGTTTGATTATTTAATAGGCGTAGCCCACTATAAGAACAAATTGTCTGAAAATTGAGCTAATAGTGGTAAATGGGGATTTTCCGTTGGTAAGAAAGAGATAAATAAAATTATTAGCAGAGAGCGATACGATAAACTTCAGAACAAAATTGTAATAAAAATTGACGCAATTTAGGAGCAGTGCGCGAAAAACATTCGTTTGCCTTTCTAAATTCGTGCTATTAACTTTTAAGACCAAACTTTGACATTATTTTTTGGGCGAACAAACGCATAGAAAAATTAAATATTCTACCCAACTCGTCTAATATTCTGTAAACAATAAAACAGAATAGTTTTTTCGATAATTATTAAAAAAAGTTCAAATTTAGCGCCATTTAATTTTTAAATTCAGCACCCTCTGCTCGTAAAATGTTTTCGGGATAACTTTTCGATTCAATTGTACAAGCAATACCATTTTCTCTGGCTAACTTTTCGCGCAGTTTTCATGTCAATAATCCGATCTCTTTTCCACACATCATCAATTTTCAGATCATTTCAAAAACGTGCGATCCGACTGATTGGAGACAAATCATTGACAGATTCATTACCGTCTCTCGAGCATGGTTGCTCTGTTGGGGTACTGAGCCTATTCTAAAGATATTTCCATGGGAAATGTTCCACCGAATTTGCCCAACTTATTCCTCCATGGTATGTTTTCCCTAGACCCTCTCTTGCAGCTGCACGCGCGCACGACTTCTTCCTTGAGCCTCCCCGTTTACGTACAGTAAAGTTTAGGGGTTTCTTCATTCCGCGAACAACAAAACTTTGGAATGATTTACCATCCGATGTGTTCCCCCCGGACTATAATCTGCAGAAGTTCAAGGACAACACAAACCGACATCTCCTTTCGTTCATCCGATTATCCTGAGCTGTGCTTCGGCATTAAAGGGTCTTCCCCTAAGCTCTGGCTGAAACTAAAAAAAAATGTTTTTAATAAAAACTTTTTATAGTGGGCTAGGGCTATAAGAAAGGTATCATCTCATCGTTAGGTGGATTAAGCTGTGTTTTTATTCTAGGTATTGCCTAGCATAACCGTAATGGTCACGACTGCTAGAACCCGCTCTGGCCAAAAAGTAATTTTTTTAATTTATTTGTTTAGTTATTTCTTTAAATTTTGGCTTTTTAGACAAAGTTTTCGTCTTGTGTCAAAATTTTAGCTAGCCGTCAATTGGTACATAAAAAAATTGTGTCGTAAAACAATATTGGCGCAAAAATTTGCCACAGTTAAATTAATACGTCATTTACTAGTTCGATCTTTTGCTAAACGCAGTTTTTCAGAAAAAAATTTAATTCTTTTTATTTTAATATTATTTGAGTCTTAAGGAACCAACTCTATGAGTTTCATTAATCTACCATACAACAAAGGCTACCTCCAAATTATATCAATATTACATTTCCAATTTTATGGAAGTCACTGTTAAAGGGCTTGATTGTGCAGCCTGTCCGTATAGTGTTAATTAATGGGCTCATCACCATTAAATAAAGTAATAAGATGTTTAGGTTGATCCGTCACATTTTAAAAATGATTGTTTTAAGAAATTCCGTCTGCTTGTATGAGTAATAAAACTTGTACCGTATCCTGATTTTTAAACGTTTTTCTTAAATATTTTGTTTTTGATTTATTGTACAATAATTCAATCTTGTCTTTTAATAAAAATACAGTTGGAGCTACACAGGCTACGGTATCTTCAATAGGTCCAGATGAGCTTCCGCCACCATATCAACAAGGCCCCGCTGGCGGTATTCCAATGGTAACTTGTCGTGTATGCCAGGCAATGATTGACATCACGTTCAAGCGAGAACAGCACGTTGTCAAATGTAATCAATGTAATGAAGCAACGGTAAGTCAATGATATATTGAATTTTACACCAAACAAATTAATTTGAAATAATTTTATAGCCGATAAGAAATGCACCACCCGGCAAGAAATACGTTCGTTGCCCGTGCAACTGCTTGCTAATATGCAAGAGCTCATCCCAAAGAATTGCATGTCCTCGGCCAAATTGCAAACGCATTATTAATTTGGCTCCGAGTCCTGTTACACCACCAGTCCCATCAATGCCTGGAATGTGTCGTGTCACCTGTGGTCACTGTACCGATACGTTTTTGGTATTTTCTTTATTAATACATAATTCAAACTTAATTTTTGATTAAAACAATTTTATTTTTCAGTTTAATACTTTGAACAATGCGCTTGCTCGATGCCCACATTGCCGTAAAGTATCTTCCGTTGGCTTGAAATTTGCTCGTGGTCGAGGAATTTTGTTTTTCGTATTAGGAATTATATTTTTAGTTGTCGGAATTGGTATTACCGTTGGAACATATTCGTATGCTAGAGTAAGTATTTCAATGATTTTAAAGCAACGTTTGTATCTGACATTTTATTCCGCGAATTTTATTCGGTGACAGTGAATTGACTTTTCACAACCGTTTGCATTACGATACAAAATTCAGAAATTTATACTTGAAAGACGTCGATACTCGGATTTTTTCATATAACAGCGGCGAAATAAGTTCGAATTTTGCCAACTTTTGCTGCGTGAATTTATTAGATGCATAAAATTGAATAAAATTCGCCGTTGAATGAAATTTTGAATGAAATTAAAGAAAAAATCACAAGTGTAAACGCAGCCTAACACTATTTTTTTTTTTTTTTTTGGAATTTAAAGATATTTTGGGGATCCACTTTTCCTAATCTAATATAAAATTATTTTTAACTACCCTATTCATTGTTTACTAAAATATATCGATATCGAGAATGATTTTTAAACATTTTCAAGTAAATTCCAGTTGAAAATGAATATGAATCACTTATTGATAAAACATTCCAAAAGCAAAAGTTCTTATTTGTGATTACCCAAAATTCATGAAGTAAAATATTTATGTATCCATTTGGCTTTTTTATATTTCACCAGCCTTTAGATAATTTTTATGAAAAATTTTTGGTTGATAACAAGTTATATAGGCGAACTAATAGTAGGGGAGATTGGGGCTTGTTGAGTCCCGGGGTAAGTTAAATCAATCCAATTTGAAAAGTTTAAAAGAGTAAACAACCATTCTAAGTAACAACTCAAGATAATTTGACTACTTCATCGATTAATAGAGCCAACATTGCAGACCCAGATAATTTTTACTTTCCTCTGCGTAGCTAAGACGGAAAGTATTTTATTGTTAGGCACTTGGCACACCAAATGCGAATACGTACCGCATAGCGAAAAAGTTCAAACTTAATAAGCGATTTTATATCGTAGGCCCGTAGCCAGGGGGAGGGGGCTTGGGGCTTTTTAAAAATCAAGACAATTAGAATTTAACTTCAATTGTGTAAGTTTTTTTGTGCAAAGTTAGCCATTAGATTAGAACTAGGAGTAAGTTTTTCTATGATCTCTAAAAAAAAGTCTTTTTTAGAGAAGTTTGAAACTGAAAACTTGTACAGGACCTAGAAAGTGGTCGCTCTGTGTCGGTATAATATTGAAAGTCGGTAAGAAAAGGTTCTGCCGGTTGCTACACCGCGCTGTAGTTATGCAACATTTCTGTATAACCCACCGTGTTTTAAAACAAAAGCGACTGAAATTCAAATCGAGCTTTTATTTTACTTCCTCGTAAATCCATCAAATTATTGGATGAAAGTCAAAACGCAAACAAATCAAGAAAAATACTTGTGAAATATGTGGAAATAAAATTTTTATAGCAAGTGTAGGAATTTTTTATATCATGAACCATAATATAATCCCTTAGGGCTCAAAAAATATCGATGTTTTTTTCGATATCTCTAATTTCTTCCCCGAAAAATGTCGAAATTAAATTAGCTGCGTTAAAATAGTCTATTTGTTGTTATGACACAATCTTGACCAAATTTGGTTCTGAGATTTCTCGCTTCATCGAACTGAAGCGCATTTTATAACTCAAACAATGTTTTATGACTTTTCATGCAATATGTAGGAGAACATTGACCAATTTATCTCTCTCTACCTTCTGCGCGACCATTACCTCATATCAATAGTGTAAACGGCTTTTGAAATATTCATTCCACGACTTCTACATGAATTAAAATATCGTTTGAAGCTTTACAGATTTAAGTAGGCTACACATCTATCAGTTTTCCATCAGTTTTTGGACAACTGATGGGCAACTACGAAAAAAATCGTACAGAACCAAATTTTATTTTTTGAACTTAATGCAATAATAATGCATAAACACGCTCTCTCTTCATTATTCATCCTCACTGTTTGAATTCTGCCATCAAAATGAATGGATACTTTTCACAAAAAACTGTCACTTGAACGCATAACTAGATGTAAAAAACTTATGGAAAACTGACAAGTGCCGTAACAGTCGCGACTGATCGAAAACTGATAGATGTGTGCCCTACTTTACGAGAAAAAACTAAAAAGTCTCCTATTTTTCCGATGCGAAAAATTTTTCAACAATAAGAAGTTTAAACCCACTTTTTTTCACAAAATTTTTAGCGGCCACTAAATCGAGTTTGCTTGAAATTCTCCCGTTAAAAATTTGGTAAAATCCGAAAACAAAACGTTGAAAAGCCAGTAAGTCGAATTTCGCGAAAAGTGAAATAGTCTCGGTTTTTTCTTGTTTGACTTTTCGCAGAAAATAGTACAACAAGACGTATAATAACTAAATGACGTATAATGACGCAATTTTCCCTGTAAAAAACGTCATCAGGGATTCATTCCTGAATACTCACATTTAAAAAAAAAATTAAAACATATTTTTTTCTATTTATTCAGGATCACGGTGGAATCTTTGTTGCATACATTGGAGCTTTTCTGATTGCACTATTTTTGTTTGCACGCACTCTCTACTATTGTCGGCTAAAAGTAAGTGCTATCGATGGGCCAATGTAAAAGTTTAATATTTGTTTTTACTATCATTCCTTTTTGATATTAAACTTTATTTTCATTTATTTGATTTATAAACTAAAAAATAAGTATAAAATGAAACAAAAAAAAATATATAATAATTTTTATGATAATAAAGTAAAATAAAAAATTTATTACATTTTGTATAAAATGAAACACAGAAGATTATTATAAATAAATTGATTAAATAACGTAATAAATGTTAAAAATGCAGTTGCATATTACAACCATTGTAAAATCTGTATGATTGTAAATTTTCTCTTAATTGATTTTTTTAATGATATTTGTTTTGTGCTCTATTAAAAAATTTGAAATAATTTCGCTTTTTCTATTTTAAAATGTCATCTTTGTTTTGGGTACATTTCATTAAATATTTCAAAAGTTATATTATGAACAAACAGAATTTGAATCTTAATATGTAATAAAAAAAGTAGATTTTTTTCAATACATTGCTATTTTTATTGTTATAAATATTATTATGCTTATTCTATATTACTCTGAATTAAACAGAATTTATAAATGTTAAGAGGAACAAATGTTTTAATGTAGCTAACAACAGCAAAATGGGAATTTCTGTTATTTTTGATCAATCCTTTCAGATACAAGTACACTATCGTTTATAAGTATGAGGGGAAATAAGTTTTTTTTAATTTTACAACAATTCACAGCATTAATGTTATGAAAGGTTTTTAAGGATTTAAAAGTTAAGCTTTTTTATGCAAGTGGAAAATTTCAATAGTTCTACAGCTGATAAAAAATAGATTTTCGTTGAAACTGTGTAATACAGTCAGCAAAAAATAAACCCCTAAACAGTAAAGTTGTTAGGAGAAGATAATTTTATGGTTTTGTATTCGCTTAAATTCATGGAAATTTCCTGTTTAAATAAAAAGAATTAATTATTTATGAACGACAGTGTAATTAACTAACAGTGAAAATTTTTGTTTGTTTCCGAAATTTTGAAAGAATATAAACGCTGTTTGTGCTTAATCATTGAAGGATTGAACTCTATTGGAATTTATCTGCTTACAGGTCATAAAAAATATAACAATGTTATCCACCCAAAACAAATAATCAGGGTATTCACAGTCCTCTTTTAAATTGCGAGTAAATTTACCGCTCGGTAATTCAGTCAAATTTAACAGTTTTTTACCGAGACGGTAATTTGCTTCATGTAAAAATGAATTACCGGATTCGGTAATTGTATACATGCCTTGAGTCGTGTTTTCCGGCCCGGTTATTCGGTATCAAAAATCAACCGCGAGTGGCGCTAGTAATGTTTTTAGTTGTCAAATTTTCTCGCTGGTTATCTCATCGGACTGGAAATTTTTTCAATTTTGATAGCCGTTGCCACAATAGAAATTCAAAAGAATACATCAAACATGGATTTAAAAGTATGTGACATATTTCACAATCAAATTCTCAGTTCATGATTTGGTCACGTATCAAATAAAAGCGCCGTTCTCAAACCTGTGCTGTGGGATGTTCACAGCAGAATATTTTCTTTTTTTTTTAAATTTTTTACGACTTGTAAACCGAGAAATTTCAATATAGAAGAATAGAAATTTTTCTAAAAATTATAGTTTTTTTCCTATTTTGTTGTATAAAAAAAATAAAACAAAACCAAATTATTAACTAAAGATCTGTGACGTGACTATTATTTGAATATAGCTTTTTTTGGAATCAAATTATTATTGTATTACATGTTAATATCCCAAAGTATTTCGGCGTGATTTGTGTTTAAATTTAAAATATGTATTTTGCTAAAGGCAATCTTTTTATGGCTACAATAAAACACGTATTGACGAAAACCATGATTACCGGCGTTAAACAGCATTACAATGTGTTTGAAGGGCTGCCTAGTTTGTATCCTGAGACGTTTTTATTAATTTTTATTTGTTAACTTTCAGGCATAGTTGTTAATGACTAGAGACCGTATTTTATTCAACAAAAAATCCTGAAATATGCATGCAAATAGCAAAAAAAAATCAAAAATATTTCTGAAAATCGCAAAAACATGCCAAAATATGCAACTAATATCATTGAAATATAGAGTGATATTAATTTAAAAAAAGATTTTTAACAGTACACCAAACGGTCATCCAAAACTAAATTGTACGGAAACAACTATCCTACATGTTACAGGACAGTGCTTAATTTAATTTATATACTAAAAGTTACCTTTTCGGCGGAGAGAGTATGCAAACAGGCGAATGAGAGGCGACGGAAAATGGGAAAAAATGCGTTCTAGTTAAGGAGACAACCGGACGGTGAGATCATTGTTTTCCCTAGTGCGAACGCACACGCTTCTTCTCGTCGCCCCAACTTTTGGTCCTCAAAATGCTTTTCCGACGTACACGCTTCTTCACTTTTTAGTAGCAAAAACTTGTGTACAACAAGCGATCGCTCATGTGTGTGTGGTTCTCATATATGTGTTGTATTTCCAGCTCATTCCTTTATTAGTTAGCACCGAGGCAACATCAATTGCCAAAATAGAAACTGCCAACAATAGAAGAATAAGGACTGGTTATTTTGTTATTTACCTACCTACCTGAAAAATAAAACTACCTGCAATTGGGATTTCATTATTTGCATTCAATTTTTTGTTTATTTGGGATATGTTTACAAGTCGGTGGCTAAGCACCGACTGACTCAATGAAATTAGGCACACATGCATGCTGACGTGCTACACGACCGACTTCGTTTGTGTGAGTAAAAGAAGACGAGAAGAACACTTTTCGAGTGGCGACTTTTCCCCTCTTGCCGCACTCGTTTCTTTCCTACAATTTGGTGAAGTTGCGGCATGCTGATGACCGAAACTTGCTCCGTGTACGCCCTCGCCTACTGATTCTTTCTTCTCACACACCGAAGCAAACATACATGCAGTATCTGTCATTCATACTACCTACGCCGTAAGCGTCTCTTCAGTGGCTAGTGAGTGTGAATTCTCCTTAAGCCCAATGTAAAAACCCAATCTATTGACGCAATGTGTTACATGCAGTATCCGTCATTCATCTATTGCTTGTACCAGAGGCCCTATCACCGAACACGATACGATTGGTTTGAATCGTAAATTCGTTGTTAGTGTTTTATACCAACAAAAACATTACAAGTTACGATTCGAACCAATCGTGCCGTGTTCATTGATAGGGCCTCAGGTTTACTTTTCTCATAATTAAATCGTAATAAATAAGCAACAAAGCATTTAATATAATTTAAATATGCCAATAATTTTAAAAAGTTTGTAATATGCAAACGCGTCTGAAAAAAATGTTGAAATATGCATTTCCGGTCTCTCCGGTTGTCTCCTTATTGTTATGACAATTTGAACAACCTTTAGATCTGATTTTCAAGTTGAATTATTTTTAAAAAAAGGTAAATAATTTTTTAATTAAATGTTGGATACTATTATGGTTTTATTTTCTCACCACTTAACACTCCACAAATTAAACATCATCTAGAGACTGTTTGAGCTACAAAAATAATGTTGATGGTGCGAACTATCTTTAACCCTTTCCTTAACATGAAAATAAAATTTGAATCCGAAAAAGTTACGTCACGATCAACGACAATGTTTTAAATAAATAAATTTTTGTTTTAAGTTGATTTTTTATTTTAAATACGTATATATATTTTTTAATTAAATGTGATTATTATTCGAATTCATATAATAAATCTTGGAAGGAATTTATTTTCTCCTATTTTACTTTAATTGTCGGTTTTTACTATTGAATTTCTTACACGAAAACAAAAAATTGCGAAAATACAGCAAAATTTATTCCCTTTAGTGTATATTAAACAAAAATATATGAAAATAACTAAATATATTTACTTGAGTAATTATATATAGACAACATCGTTATTAATTGTAAAAGTAACAATCCGTTTGCATTGAACTGTACTTGGATGTATTACTAAATTAAGAAATATTTTAATTAAATATAAAAAAAAACACAAAATATTGACAACTTTTTAGAAAAAATTGAAGTTCCATTTAAATTAAATGCAAACGGAGTTATCTAGAAAAATGGTAATTTTTTAAGAACTTTCATATTTAAGGGAGAATAATTATTTAAAAAATGGAACTAAATAAACATCATTACATACAACAATACGACAAAAATATTAAAATTAAATAGAATGAGGTAGGTCATTCTTGATACTGCTGTTTACATAGAAATTGCATATATCTTTAAATAACAATAAAACAAAAAAATATAATAAAAACGTAAGAAATCAACATATACAATTTACAGTGTCATCAAATGTAAATAAGAGATTACAAATAAAGTGCTTTATAATGAGCCCAATGCTAGTTTTATTAATAGAAAAGGTTTCTCATTTAAACAATATTTAAGGTTACTAGAGGTTCCGCTTAATATACATTTCATACTAGAAAAATTAAAAGAAAACTTCCCAGGGATTGTATCCAAACTAACCGAACCATTCGAGTAAAGTATTTATAAATCTAAAAAGTCAAATACCACTGACTCACTGATCACAGTATCTCCCAAACCACTAAACCGAGCAAATCTTTAAATTTTAATGAAATTTTGCACACAGATTCGTCTTATCTTAACCCGTTCGGTACATGTTTTTTTCTATGGGGGTTAAAAATACTCTATATACAAATTAATGATGTTTAAGCTATTAGTATTCATTTAAAACAAAAAAAAAATAAAAAAAAAATAAAAATTTTAATTTTTTTTCAAATACGTCCACTGTGGTCCAGCTTTTTACTCAAAAAATCAAAATTGGGTCACAAATGCACTTAATGGTGCACTGAATGAGAATAGAGTGTTGAAAATAAATAAGTAATAAGTAAATCCAGATTTTTAACTGCGTTGCCATATGGCATCAAAATACCGAACGGGTTAAAGGCGCTCGCTAAAAAACGGTTTTTCGAAGTTCCGCCCCTAAGGAGGTAAACGAGGAGTGGGTTGGTGTTATAAAAGATTGATTTTTTCCTTGAGGCTGAGAAATGTCACTCGGAGGTTTTTGGGCTCGCTAATCACGAATCTGGTGTTGAAATTTAACAATTTGACACAGAAGGTGCTGTAAGGTCAAAAGTTAAGCCGGGGGCATAGTAATATCTGACTCTTGCATCGTCAATTCCGCCGCGATGTTTCCATCGCTGTCTTGGAATTTTTCACCAAGGCATAAAAAAATTTCCTAGAAAAGCGATCTCCACAAGAGATTTTAATGGCAGAGCAGCAACGAAAGTATATTTACTAAACGCTTTTATTTAGCATGCCTACGTATCTGCCTGTTTGTTTGTCAGGGTCAAATTTTGCAATCTAATTTTGACTCAACTCCACTCATCCGATTGATTTTGCACACATACGTAAGTCCAATTACAATACAATATTTTCACTACTTCGTCGTTGTAAGGGTAAGGGTAAGGTACTGTAAGGATAGCGTGATTATCCTTTTCCTAAAATTTTCCGGAAGAAAATCTCATCTGGGGGTTTTTGGATCTTTTGTCATACTAGACATTTGAATTTTTAGTCATACTAATCAAATACAAAGGGACTAAAAAGGATAAAATTAAAAAAAAAAAAAACAAAAAAACTTTTATTTAGAAAAAATAAGTTTTTGGGTTCTGTGTATCAGTATTTTTTTTTAAACTAGGGGCGGTTCACCCTCCCCACAGGTCGGCCTTCGGCCAATCGGTTCAGTAGTTTCCCCGCGAAAGAGTAACATAGCGCAAAAACTAAGTTTCAAATTCACTTTACCCCCTCCCCTTACTCCCCCCCCACCCCCCACGCTACGGAAACCAGAACTACCGCAGACACTCATGCCAAATTTCAAGTCAATCGGTTCAGCCGTTTTTGCGTGAAAGAGGAACAGACAGACAGCAACTCATTTTTATATATTAGTATGATAAAAGCTTTTTTAAACGAGATTGCAATTTGTAAAAGTATTTTATAAATTTTTTCTGCTTCTGTTACAAATTCAAATCAATTCGTATAAAAAAACATTTTCACTCGATAGTTATGCTATCATGTTCATCTTGAGTATACAATAATACCATAATTAAAATGTTCTTATCCAAAGCTACTTGATAAATGACCTTCCTCCATTTTAAACAAAATTAGATATTTTGAAATCTATCAAGGCCATCAATATGTACAAATTCCCTAGCATTAAAATATTAATAACCGTAATGCGTGTATCCTTGTACGTTTTCCTAAATAAAAAAGAAATTACTTTGCTGGATTTATGTGGACAATGCCACACTTGTTCGCACACTATAAATAGGGGTTTCGTTTACATTTGCCGTAATTTCCCTGTATATATATGACGAGGACAATTTGGAGCTGCGATTGATGTTCTCTGGTGGAAAGATGGGGGGGGTGTTGTTGTTACGTATCTGTCGTCATCACTATTTCCATCGTGCCCTGTTACTTTAAGTACTATTGGACTAAACAATGAACAAAAGCAATCGATAAAATTCGTAACCATAGTTGGTTTAGTTGTCCTAGTCGAAAAATATGCGTAGAAAATTCTTTGAAATCGTCCAGTTTCGAAAGTTAATTCGCTCGAGCAGGAAGTTTAAAAAAATAGTTGCATTTAAAAAAATCAGAAATGGCATCAGAAAATCAAGTCCAATCCTTCGCGGATGCATTTTTGGCATTTTCCAAATTCGGTAATACGAAATCAGATGGAACTACGATTCTTTTATCTCAATCAGATAAATGGATGAAACAGGCTGCAGTGTTTGGAAAGAAACTATCAACAACGGACACTGCCATTGCATTTAATAAGCATAAGTAATATTCAGAATACATTGTTATTTATTTTATGCTCATGCTTCAATTCAAAACCTTGAAATAGGAGCAAATCTTTGAATTTTAAGACATTTGAGAAATTCGTTGAGGATTTGTGCACCACCAAGAAAATCGATTTGGAAGAGTTTAAAGGCAAATTGGTCAATTGCGGTCCACCAGGAACTTCAAAAACAACCGTAATTTTATCCAAACCTACAATTTGATTATTTAGAATTTTTTTATTTTTCTTGTTGATAGAAAGCGGTTGACAGTGGGGCTGTTCAACGATTAACAGACACCTCAAAGTATACGGGCGCGCATAAGGAGCGATTTGATGAGTCTGGAAAAGGAAAGGGGAAAGGCGGACGAGAGGAATTGGTTGATGATTCAGGATATGTGGGTGGATATAAAGAGAAAGATACTTATGATGAAACACACTAAAACATATGAATTGAAATTGTGTTACTAATTTCACTTAATTTGATAGAAGTGCAATCAATAGTTTGGCATTTGTTTGTAATTATTAAATGGGTAAATAAAATGTGTGTTATTTATATAAATTTTTATTTACCGTTACCATTTGTCGGGCTTCATATCCACGATTTTTTACTTTCTTATACAAAGTATAATAAGTCTTGTATTTATGAAAAAATTTGACCTCTTAATTTTGCCTGAAAACATTTCCCCAGCACGATTGAAGCAGTGTCGATTGGTGCGTTATTAGCCTGTGTACAAGATTTCTTAAAAATTAATAGAGAGAGCCATGAAATTTTACAGCCTTGTTTGGTCCAGAAATAGCTTCCTATCCTATAGGCTTTTTCAAACTCGTAATTTAGTTTTTCGCTGTTTAGTCTGTAGCTCCGCGTTTTTAGTAGTCTTATGTCTGACAGAAGAGGGAGTCAATAAAATTTGCTGCATTTTTGTCTTCCACTAGAACTCCATATCTCAAACTGTTATCGAGATATACCGTTATTTCAAAAAATCAGTTTTTTGCGATTATCTCGGAAAATAGTGGATTTTTCACAGGACAACATATCAGATGAATTGAAGAGAATAACGTTTGCGATAATTTTGTCTTTCACCATTATTCGTTAACTTTTACCGTTATCGAGATATTAAAAATTAAAGAAAATAGATTTTTGCGAAGTGCAAATTAACGGTTTTAAAAAAAATGCGGTATATTTTTGCTTTCAAAATAAATCGATGTCTCTTACCGTTACCGAAATATTTCAGATTTTGTAAAATGAAAATTAATATTTTTATATAAACTAATATTCTATTTGTCAGGTTATAGTGTAAATTGTGCAATAACGTAGATTTTGTATTAGAATGTCATATTTAAAATTCAGACAATTTTTATATAACGACAACATCCACTGCCGAGTACATCTGGCAAAAATCTTTCGTTTACTCTCGTTTAATTAATTTGTACAAATAGATCCATGATTCCTGAGACATTTTGAAAATTCAATTCAATCAATTTGAATCAACGAACAAATCAAGGCGTGATGTTCGAAAATATTTTCAAAGTTATGTACTATTCACATCAAATATTTAAATAGAAAATATGTAAGAAGAATCACGTTTGACCCGATTCGAAAATATGGCTTAATAATTTCGAAGATTGACTTTATAAAGTTTAATTTGTGTCTCAATTGAGTTTCGACACTTTTGCATTGTCAAAGTTTTTTACAATCCACTTTTAACTATCAACACCATTTGTTTAATTTTCCAAACAGTGTGAAAAATTATTCATTTGTACTTCGCATTAGAATAATTAAAGGTTCGATAAACTAGGTGAAAACAAAATTGCCTTTGTGGAAAGCTGTGATTTTTTAGTTGGTGTGAACTAGAATACCTTTATGACACACTTTTGTTTCTCCTTTATAAGGAGTACGGACAGGTGGCCGAGCTTTTTGCTTGTGCTTTTGTTTCAAAATCCTACATTTTAGTGAAAATGCATAGTTTTTTTCTAAACCATTGATTGGTTTCAAGTTTTGCTTTAAATGATAGTGTAATAACTCTAAAAACTACGTATAAAACGTATGTAAAAGCTCATAACAACGGTCCCTTAAACCTTAGTGTAAGGGCGTGTGCAAAACGGTCCAATTGCATGCTAATTCCCGTTAGAAGTCCAGTTTTTATTGGATAGTTTCCAATTCGTGTGATGGGTAATTTCCGTTAAAATCTGTGATAATGACTACAAAATTTAAAAGTTTCCACGGACGTTACGTGTAAAAATTGCCATAAAGCTGACAATCAGCGCGAAAAACTTTGAAAATTTGATTCATTATTACAAATAATTGCCAAAATAACTGAAATCGGTTAATATAAATTAGAAACTCTTGCCTGAGGTATTAAAAAATTGGAAAGTCATAGTTTTTAAAATTTAAAAAATATTTTACAGACTGTTCTAATCTGGGAAAGAAGCTGTTCTGAGTAGCACAGTCTATTAAGCACTGATGTCCATTCTCTAGATACAGTCTCTCTAGTATTATATAGCACTCTATTTCTAGTAAAGATGTAAACAAATTAATAGAGGTACCCTAAAGTGAATAAAACATTGAATTCGGTAGTGAAAGGTTAAAGCCAGTTCTCAAAACATCTACTAATTTTATGTAAACAAGACGTTTTTACATGTTATTTCCGTTTCATCCAATAAATTATAAAAATGGACTTAAAAAGCTGGATTTAAACCTGTTAAAAGGTAAGATTTGTTATAATACAAAACAAAACAAAAAAAGTATTTACTGTTTTAGATACAGACCAAAAAACTGAAACATAATTTGCCAAATTTTGTCAAAGCACTGAATTTCCACCTTCCTGTGGTATTGGGAATAATGTAAGTTTAATAAAGACTCACGACACTATTGTTACATTAACTATTACAGTTTCAGAAAACAAATGGAGGGCCGGCCACCTTGGAAAAAGAATTTGTACGAGAATCAGGAGTACGAGGATAATTATACCGACCCCTCCTTCTTAAAAGATCTCCAGACAAACAAAAATGTGAAACTGTTCACACTTCCCGAAACAATCCGTGGTGCTTCACGACTCAACTACCAAATAGCTTGCACAATTGCCTTTTTAATCATATTTCACTTCATGTACGTAGAAAAGGTATCGCCAACTAGTATTTTGTTATTGAGTGGTATTGTAACATTGACTGGATACTTTACGTACATTGGAAACGAGTTCAGCTTAAATCTTTTGCTGGAAAATTCTAAAACCCTTCTCACCGTACTAATTTTCGGATTCATGTTCTCCCCGCTTCTACACACCTTAACCGATGCCATCAGCACCGACACTATCTTCTCCATGACATGCTTCGTGATGATTCTGCATTTAATCGTTTTTGACTACGGTATCTCGGCAGCCTTGGTCTCTAAAGCCATATCCTTGAATGCGGCAATATTTGGTTCTATATGCCTATCTTCGAGATTAGCTTCCTCATACCATGCTTTCGTTCTTCTGGTGGTTTCCGCAGAATTTTTCGTCTTGTTGCCAATTTTTACAAATAAATACTGGACACCGAAATTTGTAGTTGTTTCGTTCATTGGATGCTCTTATTTTTTGTATATTATATCATTTTCATTGTTAATCATTTATTTAATATTTTTTGTATTTATTAATTTTATTTGTCCATACATTTTTATTAGCCAGCAAAAATACAAGAATAATATTCATGGCCCATGGGACGAGGCAATTGTTAAAGATACTAAATGTGATTAAAATTTTTTTGTAGAAATAAAGTTTAGGTATATACACATTTTAAAGCCTTTTTATTCATTTAGAATAACAAAGTCTAAAGCTTGTCCCACAATTCGCGCGGTGCGGCAGCGGCGCGGCGCGGTTAGCTCAGAGCGGCAGGGCGACAGCCGCAGTCATTTTTAAACCGAAATTACGCGGCGCGGTTGCAGCTCTATTTGTGTTCTCATAACCTAAAAATCGCAGAAAATTTGAAGATTATTAATTTTTCCGTTTCGAATGCGTTTTCAAAGTTCTTTTCCATCTTTTTACTTGATAAAAATATTTGCAACAACACTCAGAAAACATAAACAACTGTCACCGCGTCTGAAAGTAGAAACTAGACCTACTCTTCGCGGTGCCGCGCGGTTGCCGCGTTTGGTCACCGCGCAATTATAAACCAACTCAAACCTATAGTTTCTACTACCATCTGTCACCGCGTCGCGCCGCTTTGCGCGTAATTGTGGGACAAGCTTAAATCTTCAATTTTTTTGATATTAAAAACATTTATTACTAGGATGCATTCATCAATGATGTCAGCAAATTGAGCTGAGCGACAAGCGTCTTTCAACCTAAAAAAGGATTTTCGGTTTCATAATTTCAAAATATCGATTGTCAAAAAATTTATAGAGGATTTTCATTGTTTGGGCCACAGAACATTTTTTTGCGAGCAGGGGCGGGGATGGGGGCAAAATTTGTACTTACGCTATTCAATTTGTATATGGAATAAATACATTTTCAAAAAATCCATTTTCAATAAACATAAATTTATTCATCTTTTTGTTTTTTACATTTCGGAATCACAATGTTCTTAGGCAAAGTAGATAATATTTGTCTAATTTTACAGTCCATCGTTATTAAATATACTGGGTTACCTGTTGAATTAATAAAACAGTTCCGCTTCTATTCAATTGCCTATTTCCAAAAATGTATTTCATTTTTTTATAATATTTAACTTTGTACAGTCAAAGCTCCTTTGGCGGACATCTCCCATTGGCGGACAAGTCCTTTGAACGAACACATTTCTTATGACCAAATTCGTAGTTCCAATATTAAAAGGGTTCTGATAAACAAACACCTTCGATAACCGGACAAAAATTTTGATCCTGTCAGTATCCGCTGATGGGAATTTTCACTGTATATGTGTTTTTAATATTTCACTAAAACAATAATATATGAAAAAATAAGTTGATAAAGAAAAACCCGTAACAGATTTAACTTATTATATAAGTAAAAGCTCTTGAATCAGGCATATTCTCTTTTTAATATAATTTAAATTTATCTATATGTTTTCAGTGTCTGTCTTTAAAAAACAATACCTTTTTATTGACTTTAATGTGAATATATTCATATTAAAAAGGACTATTCTATGTATCTTGTTTGATTTACATTTTACGAATAGTTACAAAATCTACGTTACCTATAAAAAACTTAAAGTTAACAATGGAAAAGTATTTTAATATTTTTTTATCATTAAGTTATATGCGGGTGAATTTTCTTTGAGAAAATATAATACACAGTAGTAATGTTTTAATCGTAAATAATGTAACTTACTTGTATATTTGCAGACGTTATGAATGATTATAAATTTTTTTATTGCATTTGAAAATATGAAGAACTATTAAAATAAATTTAAAAAATCACAATTCAAATATTTAGTGTCTTTAGAAAAATAATAAATACACTCCTTGTAATTTTTTGTCGAACCTTTGCATTCAATTTTTTGATGATGAAGGAATTTGGGGGTTTTAAACCTGAATACTATTTTCGGCCGCAGGAATACGTTTTGAAACTAGTATTCAGACAATTTGTTGAAAAACACGCTTTTCTAAAAAAAAAAGAAATGTAATGCCAGATATTTGTTTCGTTTTTTCAGAAGTTAACATAAGACAATTAATAAATATTCGGATCAAAGTTTCGTTTATTATTCAATAACAAAATTTTGCCAACCTGACTCATACAATGATGTACTGTTTAACAATAAAACACTGCCAATTCATACCAAAATGTTTTGCGAAAAACTTTTACTGTGATGTTCTTCCTTAATAGAGTAGTATCTATTTTAAAACACGAGTAAGTGATTTTTGTCCGGGATATTAAAATTACAGTGAAAGCTCCCTTTGCGAGCTCATCCCGTAGACGGACAATTCATTTAAACAGACACATTTTCAATGACCAAATTCGTAGTTCCAGTATTTGTTCTGGTAAACGGACACCTCCGATTAATGGACAGAAACCTTGGTCCCGTCCCGTGAGTGTCCGCTTATGGTAGGGTTGCCATAACAAATTTGAGAAAACTAGGACTCATGAGCGAAAAACTTCTAAAATAACATAAAATAAACGCAAGAGAGATACATTTGTTGCTATTCCTTTCTTTCTTCGTTTGTGTTGTTCGGGTTGAATTGATAATTTTATAAAGCAAAACATGTTTTTGCAAACAAAAATAAACAAAAACAAATGTATCGCAGGCAAATCGTTTTAATATAAAACACGCGCCATAGTTTAAAAATGTGAAATAAATGCGCCGCAGGCTAAAAATTTGGCATTTCAAGGTCAAATATACCCTTAAATTCAAAGCCTGAAAATCCCGGTTTTTTGTCTTTCTTGAGTTTTATGAAGTTAACTTCTTAATTGGTTTGAAATTCCCCGACACGTCGAGAAGCCACGGACACAATCAAAACCTTCCCCAGACTCCCGAAAAAAAAGAGGGCGGTGTCCGTCAGCACGTCAAAATCCATCAAATCCACCTACTTTGGTCTATAGATCAGAGAAAAAAACCTTTTGTTATCGTTTGTACAATCGGTTGACCAATTTCATGATTAGTGGAGGACTTTTGAGCTTTAGCAGATTTCATATAAAAAAAACAAATAGAAACTAATGTAGAAAATCATAAAAAACCAAAAAATGGGCGTATTTTAGTTGGTTTGATGAAATGAGGAAATTAATTTGTGCTTCTGTTCTTTTACAACGATTTTCTGGGTTTCTATTTCGTAAAAAACTTAAGCCCACGCCATGAAAACGAAACTTGCATACATATTTTTTCCGAGCATTTTTGCCCAAGATATCAACAGAAATTTTGACAAGTGCTGTCTCCACGGGACATTCCAATGGCAAACAATGATAAAAAATGTCTATTTATGTCTAGTCGAGATGAGGTTATATGAAAATTTCTCATGTACGAAACATCTGGGATTAGAGCTATGGTATACCGAATGCATTGATATGTTTGTGTCAACGCATCAGGACGCATACCAAAGGAGTTTTGATGCAACAACACGTCGAAATTTACAAAAATGTTTGGAGAATTATAAAAATAAACACATAAAAAGCGATTATAGGTAACTATTTAAAACTTTTTATTGTTAATGTTTTTAATGTGGCATTGAACAATATTTCCTTAGCATAATTTTGTGTAAACGCTTGAGGAGCAACTCACTGGCACAAAAGTTCAATACCGTAGACTGTGTTGTGTTGTTTCAGATTTTTAATACGGTGTTAAAGTTTGGTCATTAATTTTTTACAAGGAAACACATCAAAATTAGTTTGACAGTTTTTAAAAATCGCCCAATACAAAGCATTTGGTGGGCCATAGCACTAATCCCCATTTTAGTATAAAACCGAATGAAAAATTCAAAACATATTTTTACAAACTACTGGCATTCTGTGTTTTATTATAGAATCACAACTTTTAGGGAAAAAATTGATTCTCCGAAATAATTATCACAACATTAGAAAGGGCATTCAAATTAAGTAAATAACAATAAAAAAATACATTCAACAAATTAACTAAAAAAAAAAACTAAATCGAATGCGCTTTAAAATGCAGACAACAATTTTGATATTAATTTAAGAATTAATAATTTGTAATAATGTTAATAACAAAACAAAATAATAACAGCGATAACAAAATAACGCAATAATTTCTTTGCCTTTTTTTACATTTTATACTTCAAATTTTCCTATATAAAAAATCTTTTTAATGGGCAAATAGCCCATCGTTTTTATTTATTTTAATTAAAATAATTCTTATTGAATGAACTTTACTGACCTATTACTCTTTAAGATGATGTTTACATTGACAATACAGATTATTAAATGATAGCTCTTTTGAATTACTACAAAATTTACTATCGACAGTATGTTTAATAATTTCATTCAATGTTGAATTCGATCCGATCATTATAGATCTATTATGACTACCATCATTTGTAGTGATTGTATTACCTATTTTAAATATTTTCTTAATATTGTTCGATTTTATTGATGAATTGGATGAGGATAATGATGACGTTGTGCCAAAAGACGATGAAATTTGTTGGCCTAAAGGTACGTGGCTATCTTGTGATGACTTAACTATTGCAGCGGCAATATTTGTGTGTTTTTGTCAGACGGGAACCTTGAGTGTATCGTCCGGTGCACTGGGAACCGCATCATTTAATGGTGATGTTTTATCTAATAAAGAACCTATCGAAAAGGAAATACAAAAGTAATTCAATTCAAACAATTTCAAAAAAAAGGTAAACACAAATTACCGGATTCAATATCGTTGGTGTCACGCCCGTTTTGATTTCTTTGACGCAAAAATGGTGACGCTGAAGGAGATGGCAGCTGAGTCTAAAAAATACATTTTTAATTATAAAACGGTTTCTAAACGATTTTAAGTTTTGTTTTTGTGTAAGGGACTATCTATAACATACGTTACGGAAATTTCAAAATTTTCAAACATTACAGTTTTTTGCGATTTTTAGTTTCTCATACGAAGTATATGCCCGTATTGCGAATGTATGTATTTCATTAGTGAGAGAACTATATTTCGCTCACAGCATTAAAGTTTTGTTTTCAAAGAACATTAAAACAAAACGGAAATATAAAGATCTTAAGACCACGAGGGTAAAAACCATAATTTCGTTCGCGTTCTAAAGGCCTGTGTCCACATGGAAGTTTATTTGCAGAAGTCGCTTCTAGCAGAGACTTCTGGAAGTTTTTCCCGTGGAAACACTAACTGCAAGTGAACTTCCAGAAGTTGTGACACCAGAAATCTCTTCTAGAAGCGACTTCTGCAAATAAACTTCCATGTGGACAAAGGCCTTAAGGAGAGTTTTATTAAAAAGCCGAATTTCGTTCCCTAGAGAGTGATTTTTATTTTCTGTTGATTTCAATTGCTTCTTGGGAGAGGAACGAAAGGGTAGAAATGGAAAAGTTTTAGAAAAAAAACCTAGAAAATTTTATATTCTTCAAATTTTGTTATATTTAATTTTTCCCATAAGTGCATAATTTTCGAGAAATTTTCAAAAAACGGCATTCTTTCAAAAGAATTGCATGGGGGTACTCTTTATCACTAACGTTACTTTTCCAATAGTTGATAGAAAACTACGATTTTCGTAAAACTCATTTACAAAAAATTTCAAGTCGCTAGCTCTACACGTTCACGAGTTATTTAAGATACGTAAAATGGACAGACAGACCGATAGACAGATGTACGAATATCCACATAATTTTACCTCAAACAAATTTAGTACTGATCAGAAAGTTTCTATCTGCCCGCGTTCTCGACTCGGTTTCTGCCATGAATACAATACTTTCCTTCTTAGTTACGGAGAGGAAAATGTGCGAAATTTACTAGATTTTATTCAGTCATACCACTGTCTGACCATTAAGTCGTTAGCTACCCTGCAATTGTATTAATTTTATGTGCCCATTCCACTTACCTTATTGTTATTTTGGCAGCATGTGGCACGAATACAGCCTTCGTCGGTGGTAGGACAGTCAAGTGCACAGCAGTCCTGTGAACCGCTGACATTAATACTAGATACGCCATCAGACATATTTAATGTTTCGATTTCAACAAATTCCGGTTGAATTGTCGTCGAATGGATTCCTTCATTATGGAAAAACTCCTTAACCTTTTCAGCTATCTTCATATATTCTGATAAATTTCTACATCTAAATATTTATTCGTAGAGTGATTATTAGTTTAATTATTTTCAATTCTATTCAAACCTTATATGCGCAGAGGCAATTATTCTATCCCCAGCCAATTGCCATACGTGGAATTCGTGGACGGCCAAAACGCCGTCAACCTTCTCTAATAATCGTCTTTGGATGGCGTCAACCTGAAAATCAATTAAATTTTACTTATTTAATAGAGCTTATGTTTCAGAAAATAGAAAACGATCGCGAGACTCGTTGGTTTTTGATGTCTGCGAGGAATATGTAACACCAATTTATAAATTTTTGATTTGTATTAAAAAGTTGCCCTTTTTCTATACATACGACAAGTTTTCCCAAAAAAAAATGCAACAAACCGTTTTAAGCAAAACCTACATCCTTCTATCAAGAAGTAGTAAATAGATACTATTTTAACATAACTATAGGTCTTTGTTTTTAGTTTGCTTTTAGTTATGAAACTTTAGTATTTTGTTTTTTAATTGTCAAAAATTTATAAAACATCTCATCGAGATTTTAAGACTTTAGTGGATTTACATTTTAATTTTATTGCATGAGGACATGATATTCGCTGTTTAAAAATAAAAAAAAAACATTTATTTTTACCTGAATGTGTGTAGGAACAGTCTGTAGTAAAATAAGTGCTGACTCTCTAAGTAGTGGCCAGACAGAATGTAAAATTAAAACAACTAAAAGAATCGATAGTGCTGGATCCATATAGTATCTGTATTTCCAATCAGTTAACCATACAACCTGAAAAAAAGAATAATTCATAAAACACATGATAGACTATCCATAAAAAGAGGAATTCGATTAAAGTGCTGGAGTAACAAAAATTAAAAAAAAGCTTTTACTTAAAAAAGTGCACTAAAAACAAAAAAAAAATTTTTTTTGAGCATTGTGTATCAGAAATAAAAGCGAAATAAATATTTATTTTATTTTTTATGCTTTTTTATCTTTATTTCTGATACACAGTGCCCAAAAAAAATATTTTTTTCCTTTTTAGTGCATTTTTAAAACAAAAGTTTTTTTAAAAAAAAAATTGTTTAATTTTTTTTATCCTTTTTAGATTAGTATGACTAAAAACGCCACGTTTGTTTATACTTTTTAGTCTTCGAATATATATCATTGCCTTTGAGATATCCTTACTAATTTCTTAATGCCAGAATCGGATAAAGCGACCCCAAAAACCCTCAAATGAGATTTTTTCAGGAAAAGGATAATCATGTTATCTTTACAGGACCTTCCGTTAGCCTTACGGACATTTTATTACCAGAATCGAAGTCAGCGATCCCAAAATCCTCAAAATTTATTTTTTTCCCGGAAAACTTGAGAAAAGGATAATCATGTTATGCTTACAGGACCGTCCGTTGTCCTTATCGACTTCTTAATTGCAGAATTGGATTCAGCAACCCCAAAAACCCCCAGTATAGATTTTTTCCCCGGAAAATTTGAGAAAAAAGATAATCACGTTAACCTTTCAGAACCTGCCGTTATCCTTACAGATTTCTTAATGTCAGAATCAGATTCAGCGACCCCAAAAAAACCCCCAGAATAGATTTTTTTCTCAAAAATTTGAAGAAAAGGATAATCACGTTATCCTTGCAGCACCTTCCGGTATCATTACAAGATCGAAGTTAGCATACTTTTGCTGTTCATAAAATATTAATGTGTCGTATTACTTCCAACATACACGAAATTTTGTTGTGTCTTTCCAAACAGACCTTGTATTAAGTAACTTATTGATAAAATAAATGTTTCTTACCAATGCACTAATAATGACGATAATACTGCCAAGTGCATCACTCAAAACATGCAAAAATGCCCCCCGCATATTCATCTGGGATGAGTCATGACTGTGGCCATGTGATTTTTTCTGTTTAGTTTCTGGTAATTCCTGGATAAAAAAAAAGGTTGCGTGTAAGGATTATTTTCAAAATATGTACTATGAAAAAAAATAATTAAAATACCTGATTCTGATACATAAATGAATTATTTTCATTATCATCGGTGTTGGCTAATTGAGATAATTTTGTATGAGATCGGGATAAACCATGCGAATGTCCTTGATGGCCCCCATGTTCTGCAATTCCAAATCAAAAGACGACAAATTAAAATCAAACCGACCGAATCTTAATTGATAAAATTTATTATTTGTCTACGGGTCATATTTCATGTTGCTCTTTAACATTGCCAACAAAATAAATCGAATTCAACTTACCGTATAACAAGACAAGGCCTATAACATTGACTAGAAGGCCTACAACCCCTACACTCAATAAAAGTGTCGGTGTGTGGATCTCTTCGACTTCAATAAACCTACAAAAGGATGGAGAAAAAAGGACCCACACAGGGGAATCGTAATGCGATTAATTTCAATGGTAAATTATATAAAATGGTAGTTAATGTAGTTTGTTTATACCTATGTTAATTATAATCACAACGATATTAATTAGTGATAATTGAATCGGATGATTAGATTGTTTTATGATCATGAATTCAACTAAAACGAATGAATGGATGATATTATGTTTCGAAATTACCTTTTACATGCTTCAATTGTTATACTAAAGCATAAAGCTACTAAGAACACAGCGTTAACAAGGGCGCCAAGAACTTCGGCTCGTGCCCATCCAAATGTATTTTTGGACCATTTTTTTGGTGACATCTGCAGGAGAAAAGAAAATTAATTAATTATCAATATTCAATATATGCAGTTTCTGTTATATTGATTTCTCAATATATTCAATATATGCAGTTTCTGTTATATTGATAATATAAAACAAATACATGGAAACGAATATCGCAAGAATTTGATCCTCCGTATGATTTTTTTATAAAAAAGCATAGAAAACAAATATCCTGGATTAAAGATTTTAAATTACCAAAGCAAAGTACGGCATTTCTAAGGTGATGGTACTTGAGCTAAAAAATAATTCAAAAGACCATGATTTTTTTCATCTCTAGATATTATCTGAACTTTTCAAGCAGGCCCGTAGCCCCGGGCCTGCTTGAAAAGTGGACGTCCCCGGGCATGTAACGAAAATTGTAAGATCGACTTCTGCTAGTAAACCTTAATCGATATTGACGCGGTTTTTTTGCATTTGAAAGCTGTTCTCATCCCATAGAACCCTAAAATCAGCCGCTGTCGAGAAAATCGCAAAATTATTTTCCATTTGTATGGGAGAGGGGTAAGGAGTGGTCAGATTGAATTTTGATGCATGGCAAAGTTACATAGAATCACATTCTAAACACTTTTTGTCTAAATTTTTTGAAAAAATGAGCCGTTTTCAAAAAAATTAGCCGTTTTCAAAAAAATTACAAAATTTTTTTTACATTTGTAGAGGAGAGAAGGAAAGGGGGTGGTTCGATTTTTCTCATTTTCGGAAGAGGTTTATCTTTTGATAAAATCCTGTTCTTTCAACTTTCTACTTCCATTAGTTTTCGAGTTCTCAAATGTTTTTGTATAAAAACTTCAAACATTATAAAGGGTCTTTCAATAAGGACATAACAATTTTGTATTTTAATACAAACGCACCCTAAAACTTTTTTTATGATCTGGCAATGCTAAAATGTCAGTCAAGGTTTACATTTTTATCATGATGAAGTTCACGAACGAGCAATGCTACACAGCTGATAAAACAATAGATCTATTGAATGAGAGTTCGGTAATCATGTTATCTCGAGAAATGGTCCGGTCGAATGGCCACCTTGCTCATGCGAATTAACGCCGTTGGATTTCTTTTTATGGGGTTATGTTAAGTCGTTGGTTTATGCCAACAAGCCAACAACATTAGAGGAGCTCAGGAACAATATCGAACGCGAAATTGCCAACGTTTCGGCCGATATGTGTGGAAGAGTGGTGGAAAATTGGCTCCAAAGAATCAATCAGCAAACGTGCTCGCGGTGGCCATATGAACAACATCGAATTTCATACTTCAATGTAACATGTCCACTACACCTGGAATAAATTTCAGCCCGATATCTCAATTTTTCTGTGTTTTATTTAAATACAAAATTGTTATGTCCTTATCTAAAGACCCGATACTTATTTTTAGCATGAATATCAGCTAAAGATTTTTTTTTTCAATTCAGAACGATGCTATTATATAAATATGATATATCTAAAGATTTAAAAAAAAGATGAAAATATAACATCTTTAGGCTTATTGGGTTAAGGTGTGTTTCACATTAGTATCTACTTCTACCTTTTTATTCGTACGGTGGCACTATGACTGGTTCTTTGACTGGGCTTCAAAACCCCAACACATCATGTTTTTTATCACTCCTAATTTAACCCGTGAATGAATTATGTTCGCTTATAAGGCCAATCCGCTGCATATTGATAGTGCGATTTTTAGACTCAACTTGTCTACTAATTTTTATCAAACTAACTTTCTCGTAATATTTATTAGTTGAAGACTACAACTCATCAGTTGATTTATTAAATTAAGAAAAGACAAAAAAAATCATCTTTATAAAGACACAAATTTCGTATTTTATGATAACGTCAAGTTCAAAGTCAACTGTTGCATGTGTGATCAAATCTAGTCAACGAAAATATCAAAAGCGCGATTCACACAAACTCCATGTAGATAAAATACTTAAAATCTAATCCACTTACCTTAACTGATAAGAATGATATGACTAAAGCTGCTATATCGCCCAGCATATGAAAACTATCAGCGACTAATGCCATTGAATTTGTAACATAACCAACAACAATTTCAACAAAAAAGAAGAAGGCAGTTAGCAACATCATCGTCAGCAGGCGACATTTCTTCCCAGTATATCTTCCCATTTTGCTAAATCTGAAAAAAAATATAAAAAATGTATATTTAAAAAATTGTATTTAATGAAATTTTTAAAATTTATGAGTTTTGAAAAGTAACTTTTTTATATCATAATGAGTTCGACTGGGATCGAGATACCAAAGTAAATAAAACTCCTCCATTGCTACTGCCGTCGATAAAGTTCATAAGTTTGGAAAACAAAACAAACAAATTTTAATCTCCCCGGAAATAAATTGCCACGCAATACTATTAGAGAACATAATGGTGAGGATGGCAAAAGCAAATGATATCGATTATCAAACATATTACCGTGAAATTTTACTGAATCGTTTCCGGTTCCGACATGAAATAGAAAAACGGTTAGGGAAACACATTAAATATCAGAAATAATTAATATACTGCATGTGAGTTGTTCATAAGACTACCCTTTAGATTTACTCCCCGAATTCAAATCCTGCAATCAACCCCGAGGCAAACTGAAACAAAAGTTTCAGTTGTTTTGACTTTTATTGGGGGAAACAAATCAATTTATCTACGGATTCTTCATTTTGAAATCAAGTGAGTTGAACACTTGTTGCTCATGTGAATCTTTTGTTCGGTAGTTGTATCGAAATTATGAAGCCACCATCAATTCAACAATGAAAATTCGCACATGAGGAGCTTATATGGTTGAATCTTTTTTTTTAGGATGATTGATTTTATTATTTCAGTTGTTTAGGAGTACTTTTCTTTACTTAGATTACGTAAACGATAAAAAAATTTAAGGATTTAAATGAAAAAAATTTATTTATGAAAATCTTTTACACTAAATTTATACCAGCTCGCATGTTTTTATCAATATTTGGTATAAAATGTTAAAACAACACCAACAATTTTTATCAAATTTAGACCAACGATTTATCAATTTTTTACATTTGATACCAAATGTCGACAAAAACCTACGAGTTGATACAAATTTGGTGGAAACAAAAATTTATTCATGTACATAAATCGTGATTTTTTTGCCGTGTATCACTCATTTTTTTAATGATTTCTTTATTAAATCCTTAAGTATTTAAAGCAAAACCTTTGGATACTAGTTAAAAAAATTATGTTTTTTTACTTTTCATTAGTCTTACAAGCAGAGATGCAAACCGGTTTATTGAACCGAATCAACATCTGAACCATAAAAATTATAGTGAACCAAAAAAAATTTTTTTTTTTAATTTTGGCTGAACCAAACCAAACCAGTTTTTAAAACAAATGCTGTAAACAAACCAAAAAGCAGAATTTTTTAGTAGTTCGGTTAATATTTGAATTTTTAGAATTTAAAAATTTTTATTAAGGGGTTTTACTACCCAGGCGCGGTGAACGACAAACCTGTTTTTGAGAATTTTTTTCTCGATTACTAACGAATGGATTAAAATGAAATTTCGAGGCTTAATTACACATGTATTGAGGTATACAAAAAATTTTTTTTTATTCTATGATACAAAATGGCGCCGTGGCACTATATTACTTGAAAGTATGTTTTTCAAACTTGCATTGTCTGAAACTCAGGCAATTTTCAACGGATTTACTTGAAATTTTAACTGTAGCTTCTCAGATAGACAGGGTTTTTAAGATTGCTAAAAAATACACTTGTGATAATCAATTTAAGGTTGATTTTTTGCCAAAAACACGAAAAAAAAAATTAAAATTGATGCCAATTTGTGAATTTTCAAAAAAAAATTAAAACCCTGTTTACTTCCATAGACAATCTATCTAAGAAGTTTCAGTTAAAATTTCAAGTAAATCCGATGAAAATTGACTGAGTTTCTGACAACGCAAGGTTGAATAACATACTTCCAAGTAATATAGTGTTACGGCGCCATTTTGTATCAACACTTAAACATTTTTTTTAGTATCTCAATACATGTGTAATTAAGCCTCAAAATTTCATTTTAATCCATTCGTTAGTAATCGAGAAAAAAAATCTGAAAAAAAGGTTCATTGCTCAGCGCGCCTGGGTAGTATAACCCCTTAATTTCTATTATCGCTGAAAATTAGATCATAGAGCTTTTTTACTTTATTATAGTACCCAAAAAATTGTCGCCATATTCTGTATCTCAAGAAATATAACTAACATGAAATGCAAAAAGCACTAAGTACGATCTAAAAACCAAGACCGAACTATTGAAATTTTGGGGAACCAAAACCAGAATCAAATTTTTGTAACGTTAGATACCAGAACCAAATTTTCAAATCTGTCCGTGAATACCATAACTTTCAAAGGGACTGAGCTCGAGACTTGAAATTTTTTACAGTTGAGATCCTCATAAATGGCAATGCTAAGTTCTTGAACGGGCAAAATCGAACCATTTTTCCCCCTCCCCCATACAAACGAAACAATTTCGTCGCTTTGTCTTTCCATGACTCTGGAGGAAGTAGTGGGAAGAGAGGAGGATTTCTAAAAACCGAAAGTTAAAAGTCTACATATGAGTCTACATATCTACCAATTTAGCAAAATAAAACTAAATTGATAGATATGTAGACTTATAAAAAGGGAGTAAGCCTAAGCCTTTGACATATTAATCCAATTCTAGATAAATACGATAACTCAACATTGATTTTTTTTTAAAAAAATTCGAAAATTTCTTCTAAACATATGGGAATTTTGTAATAACATAAAAACGGTCACAAAATTTATTCCATTACATACGGTAAAAAAATACATAAACATAAATAAGGAAAGTAAGAAAAACTTAAGATAAAAAACGAATTTCCATATCGATGGGGCAGCAAAGAAAAATTATTTCATGATTCGATAAATAAAAAAGATGAAACGAGAGAAAAATATAGGAAATCGGGGTCACAGATATTTGACCTTATTTTTCCCCCTTTATAAGTTCCTTACCACACTGTAGAAAATGAATTTGAATTTAAACCGAAAAATGGGGTAAAAATGGGGTAAATTTGCAAAAACGTCGTAAAATTTCGAAAAAAAATCAGAATTTAGCTCGCACACCATTTAAGTTGTAAAATCACCCAAAAAACATTAATCTTACACTAGAAATAGGGTAATTTTAAACCTTGCGTAAAATTTCGACCAATATTCGTATTTTTACTCTCATTTTGGTGTAAAAACACGCTCGCAGGGTATTTTTGCATTATTGTACGGACAATTTAACCTTAACCTTATAATTCGCATAAGGTTTGTGGCATCGGAGTATAAATACTCGAATCGAGTTTTACTCTACCAAAATCCTGTGTGGCGCCTGCCACATGGCAGACATGCCCGGGAAATTTGGATGTGAAAACATCCGCAAAAATAATATAATATTTTTGTTTTTGCAGACCGTATAAGCCGAGAAATTCTAATACCATTTTCGGTGTAATTTTAAACAAAAAATGTCGTAAAATTACACCTTTAAGACGCGGTTTTGCTACCAAATAGGAGGAAAATTACAACAAAAATGTAGTAATTTTAAACATCCATGTCGTAAAATTACACCCGTATTGTACTTTTACTTCTTATTTAGCTTAAAGTTCCCCCGTAAAAGAGGCTTTTGTACGCCACAAACTGAGTAAAAATGCATAGCTTTTAAGCCATTACGACTCGGTGTAATTTTACCCCTATTATCGTAGGAAAATGGTTTCCTACGATAATAGGGGTAAAATTACAATAAAATTTTCTAGAGTGCATATAATTTCCCCTGTGTTTGTTTTGTCAATCAAAATAATGTGGTACCATCACCCCATCTACTTGAGAGGTGCAAATAAATCCAGGTTAAAGGATGCGGATGTATGAGTGTAGCCATTGATATTTTGTGTTTCTACGTCTACGAGTAGAGCTTCTACTTCCACGAGTTTGATAAAAAGAAATTATGGTCATGGTTACCATTATGTCGTAATAAAGAAGACTTTTGTATAGCTAAAATTTTATATTAATTTGTTAGTGATTTTCGTAGCTCTTTGAATAATGCCCGCGTCATTAACAAAAAGTGTTTACTAAATACATTTAAATCTCCTTTGGTTTTATTAATCATATAAAGATTCAGAAGAAGTGATAAACTCCAAATAATAATGTCTGAAATTTTTTTTCAAGAAGATCCCTTGTAAGCATTACGTCCTTCCTTGTCGTTCTTCATCACCTACTAGTGTTTGGATGTAAAATGGTTCAAAAACAATCGATAAACGATGCCATTAACTGACATTTTTTTATAAATCGACTGGCCATAATTTTTATTTTGTATAAGGCAGTGATTAAAATTGAAATTTTGTTATCAAAGTTAATTTAAGTTATATCGAAAGAAAAAAAAATGTTTCAATCCCGATCCGTAAAAAAACAACTAGAGACTTCAATTCTTTATATTTTCATGTGAATTTTTCTTATTTTCTGAGTAAAATTTCATCCTTCATTTATTTTTAAGGATCAAGTATAAGATTGGGTATCCAACCATCTGTTGTCGGGATCGGATCAATTGAAAAAATTATTTCCATTCGTCAACGTTTCGGTTTGTGTACAATCTTCAGCAACGGATTAAGTTCACGAACAGAGGTTCCACTATATATGTATTAATTTGTTGAATAAAACCAATATCCATTCATATACGATAAATATTTATATATTCAAAAAATATATATGTCATGTGCTAACGCGTTTCAATTAAATTTCAAAAATTAATGAGAGAAAAAATTAACGTTTTTTTTAAACTACTTTCAAATTGATAATGATCTCAAATGAAGTAGAAGCAAAACCGAAATGAAATTTAATTGAAATTTACAAAACTCTTTCATATGCTCAATTTATTTTGACAGAATTGCTGTGTAAAATAAGCAATAAACTAAACACGCTGCGGCGCTAACGAGTGACCTCGAGGATAGCCGCTTACTCGCCAGAAAATTAATTTTGATGTGCGCTGCGGTCTGTCGTACCTCGTCTCCATAGTATATAGTGGAGGTTCAACATTGGTGGCGGCGTTTTTATGGAATGAACATCTTCCCTGTTTTATTGGAATTCATCTGTTTCCATTGTTGTATTAGCAAATTAACGCTGATGAGCGATTTTGCGAGACGCTTCATAAACACACATCGTATTAGTAAGCTATTGTACTTGAATTGAACAGATTAAAGTGCTTTCGAAATAGAGTAGGCAGATGAGATGGAGTATCGTCTTAGCAGAGAAAATTCAGGACTCCCGTCTTTTAAATCCCTTTGATCTGTACAACATGCAAAGTAAAAAAATATAGATACAAAATTGTCCCTATCGTTTCGGGATTGTGCCGGTTCGTTAGAAATGTGAAATTTTTGCAAATAACAAAATGGGATTTGCGGTGGGAGGGTGACATTAGAAGTTGGGTTCGAAATCAGGATTATGGGCAGAATATGATGAAGGTTTGCCGGAAAATTGTCAATAGTACATTTTCTTTCTTTATTGGGCCACGTTTCGGAATAAGTTATGAATGAGGACTCGTTTCGTTTGGCACATGTGCGCCATCCAGAATCCTTTACTTATCCTTAGTTAAAGAAAGACACAGCATAAGCTATATTGCTTCTAAGTATTAGGCATGTGGGCTACGGGATAACCATTTTTGGGTAGATTTGAATGATACCTAAATCAAGTGAGTCAAAAACCAATCGCAAGCTTTCGCCGGTATGGCACGTGGGACTAGTGCTTACTTTTTGATCTGTACAACATGCAAAGTAAAAAAATATAGATACAAAATTGTCCCTATCGTTTCGGGATTGTGCCGGTTCGTTAGAAATGTGAAATTTTTGCAAATAACAAAATGGGATTTGCGGTGGGAGGGTGACATTAGAAGTTGGGTTCGAAATCAGGATTATGGGCAGAATATGATGAAGGTTTGCCGGAAAATTGTCAATAGTACATTTTCTTTCTTTATTGGGCCACGTTTCGGAATAAGTTATGAATGAGGACTCGTTTCGTTTGGCACATGTGCGCCATCCAGAATCCTTTACTTATCCTTAACCAAAGAAAGACACAGCATAAGCTATATTGCTTCTAAGTATTAGGCATGTGGGCTACGGGATAACAATTTTTGGGTAGATTTGAATGATACCTAAATCAAGTGAGTTACAAACCAATCGCAAGCTTTCACCGGTATGGCACTTGGGACTAGATTTGACGATTAGGTTGAGTAAATAAACAAATATTGCTTAATTTGGCAAAAAAATTGTTTCAATACAAAATATCAGATAACACTATAACACTATGATTTTATTAGTAAATGTTTAAGTATGTAAAAGATACCATCTTATCTTACAATAAGGGATGACCACCGTTTTTTAATTGATATTTAAGGTTTATTGGGCATCAATTGGAAAAAAAAATTTGCTTCTTTCGGAATTTTTTTCTCAAGAACCGGTGTTTTCACATATTTTAAATAAAATAGCTAGAAAATCTATAGATTGATTTTGCCCTTTCATGACACGGTGCAGTGTTGTTCCAAATTTCTAGTCTTTAGCTCAAATTCTTCATCAGTTGTTGTGTTCACATATGAATAAACTCATGTTGTTCGAAATCATTTGATTGATACTATAGCATTCAGCACCGAGACAATTTTAAGGAACCGGGTTTCGGTGCTAGAATCTTCGAGAACCGGGTACCCGGTTCTGGAACCGGTGCTGAAAATGTAAATAAAAAATAAGAAATTACCATTATTGTTTGTGCATTTACTATTGCAAATGCGAATGGTTTTCGACTGTGATTCAAATGAAATGAACATTTGTTTTGTTTTTAGCTTTGCCTTTTATCAGTCGTGAAAGTTTTTTTCTGTTAAACCTGAATTAGGTCCAGTGCAACTGTGGCACTGTGTTATCACCGTGAAGGTTCATGCAATCTTCCGACAGCGGAAGATTGTCGGAAGATTGCATGTGTTGGTGGTGTATGAAAATGTGGCTAGGTTTTACATGTGTTGTGTTTTGTTGGTAATTTACGCATAGGAAAGAAAGAAAAACCGCGTCCACGAGTATATCGGTTATCTTTACTCCAACGTAGGTACACGGAAAAATCCCTACACGGCAAAAAATCCTGGAGTACTTTTCAATCCAAAAATTATATTGACGAAATCTTAATACATATTTTGGATTGGAATTTAATACATGCGAATTTTTGAAAATATTTTAGCCTTTTTTGCAGTCATATTTGAAAAGTTTTTTATTATGTATTGAACTTAAATACTTTTAACATTAATGTCTACAATTTAATCAAAATTTTAGACTTTAATACTGAATTAAACCAAAAAAAAATTTATAAAAATTTCCAATCCATAATATTGGATTAGAATTTTCCATTGGATTACATATAGATCCAGCGTAATCCAGTTTTGATTGGAATTCACTCCAAGATTTTTTGCCGTGTAGGTTTCCTAACTATTTAAACTATGGTATGACAGCAGAAAGAGGAAGTAAGACAACAAAACCAATTTCTATAGTGTAGTGCTTACTCTAGTGGAAGTTAATGAGGAAAGGTCTTATTTTCTATTCTATATAATAGTTGTTCCCTGCCTATACATAAAAAAACCATTTTAACTTTACAGGAAATTTAATACTTTCTGTGAGCGCATATAAATCTATTATATTGTCGTTGTTTTAAAGAGACTTTGTAAAGAAAATGTAATCGGATGGCTTAATTTTGCATTAATCTTTTAATTTACAGTTATTATTAACAGAAATATGTACTTACAAATATGTATTTCGTATATATTCAGCAGCGAACGAACAGTATTTTGATATTTTAGCATGTAAGAAATTGCTTGCTTTCAGCACCGAAAACCGGGTAATTTTACCCAATTCAAACCCGGTTTTCGGTTCCAGAAAATGGCCGGGATTCCCGGGTACCCGGGTTTCGGGTACCCGGGATTGAATGCTCTAATTGATACTTGGAACAACTTTTATCTATGAAAGAATTCTATGAAATTTTTTTTATGAAAGAAGTTTCTGAACAGAGTAAGGGCCTTACTAATGAAAATTTTTAAATAGAGGTTTTGAGTTTTTATAGTCGACTTTAATATTGCAACACCAATGACAAATTTTGCTTCAACTCGAACAAAACATAAATTATTTTAGTCTATGATTAAGCTGTTACTTATGAGTTAGTTACAGCTCATTGGTAAGGGCCATTAACACTCTAACTGCCACGTCAGTCAAAAAGACTTGACACCTAACTGTACACAACGGCCACAATGAAAATTATTAAAGTGTTCGCTGCAAACCGTGTTCGCAGTTCCCGCTCCAGTTTCAAAATTTTTCTTAACTTGTCTATAATGGCCGTCAGACTCTCAAATGTATTAGAATATGTTCTAAGGGTTTCTGACAAGGCAAGTTTTGAATAGCTCTTTGTCAGGTCGAAGTGTCTGACAAAACAATTTTGTTTTTTTTTTGTCAGGCTTTTTGACTGACAACTAAATATTCGAAAAAGGCTTAAAACTTTCGTGGCAGTTAGAGTGTTAAAGTATACTACTCAAATACGCCAATTTTAACACAGCCTTTACACGCGTCTGTAGAGCTGACACAGTCTCGCGTAAATGCTTACTGGCACTGACAAGTCTGTACTGGTGGGACATTTTTGTAGTCAGTACAGACATGCCAGTAATTTGACATTTCAGACTTCTAAGATGGCGGAAAATGAAGAATTTTAGGTAAATCTATTAAATTATTATGAATTCACTGTTTTTAATTCTTTTTTTTACTTTTAGAACTCTTAGACTGGCGAAAGAAGACTAACTAGGAACGAGATAATTAAAATAATGAAGCATACGAGCAAAATTCATGCCTCTGAAATACGAGAGACTGTAGCTGTGTTACAAACGAAGTCATTTTAAAAATGAACTGGCTGCCAGTTCGCTAAATGTCCTCTAATTCGTTGTCAGTAATTTGACATTTGGAGTCTGTGCTACTGACAGACTTTATAGTCGCGTGAAAAGGCCGGGTAAGACTACATAGACTTGACTTTATAAATATTTTTTAATAATTTATAAATTCATTGGTAAAGCCCTAATTTTGTTAGTCGCGGGTTTTTAATGGTCTCCAAAATTTGTGGTGTCATAAGTCTGTTACCGGTTAAGTTTCCAATTCACAGAAACTTCCTTTGGTAAAATTTTTCCGCTGATTTCATACGATTCAACTTTCGAATGGCAGCAATATATCACATATATAGTTCACTATTATGATAAAAGCATTCGATACACAGTTTGTAGAAAAACAATGCGATAATCTTTTGTCTAGCCTACCTCAATATCAAACAAGAAAATGTTTATACTTATGCACGGGCATTGTTTTCCTTATGAAATTCAAATTACAAATTTAATTATTGTAGCCTGTTCATATTCCATTTTAAGTAATTTCTAATTTCAGTCAAAACACAAAATCATTTGTTTTTTTATTTTTTTGAAAGAGTGCAGAACTAAAATTTTATTAATCAAGTCATCAGAAAATACAAAAAAATACGAAATGATAAACATGAATGCTATTTTCAGAAATACGAGAATTTTAAAAGTTTGAGACTAACTTTAGGCGCAAATAAATAACTTTAGGCGCCAACACCATTCCGAAAGTCTATTTTCCTTTGACAGCTCACGGTTTAAACGAGAGGACTATATTTATTTTCATACGGTTATCTTGCTCTTACTTGACTCGTTTTGATTCACTGAACTGTATTGAAATGGCACCATTTGAGACAGCAAATCGAGCGATCTAGTATATCTATGGTTTCTGCCAAACCTTCGGCTTAATTTTGGCCGAAGCCGAAGTTTGGCCGATGGTGTGATTTTTGGCCGAAGTCGATTAATCGGTCGGGCTCTAAATTTTATTATAATTATATTTATTGGACTAGTCTTTTTAAAATTAGGAAAATATATCCAAGATAAATCTAAAACCTACTAATTTTTTTGTGTTCGGCTAAATACAGTAGAGTCACGTGAACAATCAAATTTTGCAAACGTTGACCGAAAATTTTGCAGGAATTTTCTCAAATAGATATACAAGATTCTGTAATTCGTTTTCGTATGTTAAAGAACATGAGAAATGGAAATATTATCAATCTGATAAAAATAGCAACAATTCTGACAAAATCGTTATCAATTTTGTACCTGATAAAGAGGCTTTATCAAATTAATAAAAGGCTTTATCAAATTGATAAAAATCAAAATTACCCTAAGGGAAATTTTTTCTCAGCATCACTCAACAAAGCATTGATTTACAAATGTCTTTTTCTATTTTTTAAGTGTGTTTCTATCTTTCTCTCAGAAATATATGATGTTCCATTTAATTACTGTTTGATGTTCGACCTAATTTCATGTTGAAGAGAAATATAATCAATGAATCACAAAAATAAAAAACAATTTTTTTGTGTGTGTCAAATCCGAAGCCAAAATCCGTTTGCGAACAAAATCGGCAACTCCTTTCACTCCCTTCAACAGTACGATTGTTAGAATAATAACTGGATACAGCCTAATAGGCAGACATGTTGACAGGCTCGGGGTTTATTCAAATGACTTTTGCAGGAGCTGCTGGATGTGGACGAGGAGGAGTCGACCTATCTTCTCTGTCACTGCCCAGCTGCAGATGAATCCATTTAGGCAGTGTCTATTTAAACGTTCTGGTAGACCTGAATTCCGCAGATATCGCAGATCTACTTCACATCATTAGAAGATCAAAATAGTTCGAAGAAAGTTGTAAAAATCCACGTGATATCACAATGGCCCAATTCTAGCCTAAGTGTAGTAATCTTGGTAGCCACTGCAACCTAACCAAACCTTCCCTTAAGGAGCGTTAAGGTGATGGCCCAATAGAAGCTTTGCTTGCTTCGCTTGCTTTACTCGCTTTGACAGTTGAATTGAACTCCGTGTTTCCTTATGGGAGCTGGCCCAATACAAAAGCGCTTAAAGCAAAGCGAAGCAAGCAAAGCTTCGATTTGAGCAATTCTCAATTAGACGCTTTGCTTTATGCGCTTATAGCATACAAAATGCATTTTATTTGCTTTATAAATTAATTTTTATTGTTAAAATGTTTGCACCATTTTTTTTTCACTCAGAAGATATAAATACAGTAGAATTTCCAGCTGTCAAAGCGCTCATAACAAAGCTCACATTGGGTCTAGAGATGCTTTGCTTGATTTCATCGCCTCGAATGCTTCAGCAAAGTAAAGCAAACGAAGCAAGCCAAGCTTCTATTGGGCCATCACCTTTAGGTGAGGTTGCAGTAAAGCATATTTTTTTCTATTTTTTTACTATTTTCATGAGTAGAATTACTCATTCAATTAAATTAAAGCAATAATCCTTAAAATTATATACTCTTTTTCGTTTCAAGGTGTAAGAAAACCATAATGTACCCACCATAATTTTAAGAAACGCGCAAACGTGATTTTAAACATTAAATTTTGATAATTTTATTACGTCTTATCTCAACGTGCCTTTCCATCGAATAATGCCTTTAAAATATTGGATATTACTTTAAGAAAATTATATTGAAGGCAAAAGGGCAGAAAACTTTCAATCAAGATTTGGTTTAGGATAACAAAAATCCGTCCCATTATAAAGCTAATCAATTCAAAGAGACGTTTTATTAGCTTTTCCCTTTTGTAAACTGCCTTGTCAGAACGTAGTGATGTTTGTAGGCTCTTGAAGCGTTTGAAAAGCAAATGTTTAGACAAGCAGCGAACAATTTTGCAATATTAATCAATGTATAAAAACTGGTTAAGCAAGTGATTTTTTAATTCTGAGAAAATAAGGAAAATTCCAATTTCATTGGAAATAGGGTTTCCCGGTTTAATAAAGAAAAAATCCCTCTTGGATGTGATTTTTTCGAGTTTTTATTCGAAAACTCAAGAAAACTCATAAATGTACATTTAATATTTTAAGCATTGGTTCCAATTAAAAACTTTTCGAAAATGATTTTAATTGAAATAAAAATAGATGTTATGATACAGTAAAAACTAGATTTTAAAGATCGTGCTCCACATTTAATTTTTTAAACATGATTTAGTTTATTAATATAATGAATTTTTAATCATGCTAAATAAACTCAATTTTGTGAAAACGCTATAAAAACCGAGCTCAACGAAATTATGCAAAACATTTAACGATATTATTGCAATATAAACATTGTGGTATTGCTGACAACTTTACTAATTGGCTTTATTTTTGCCAATTAAACTCGTTTGACGTTTCGTTCCCTTTTTTTACACAGACCTATTTGAGATGGATAGAAAATCTTCTACAAATTGAGCTGTCAGAAAGTTCTGTTGTTGACTAACGAGATATTATTTAAAGCGAAAAATAATGAAGTTATTTTAACTTATTTTGGCTTTGCTTTTTTGATCGTTTGATAGACAGTTTCAAATGTTTATGATTACGGTATTTCATCATGTTATTATGATAATAATGATAATATGTATGCACTGACCAAATTACTATGTTGAAAAGGGTTTCTTGGCCAAATAAAGCAATAGGCTATAGCAAAAATTTTGATTATTTTTTTCAGGAGTTGTATCGGGTCTTTCAACAAGGACATAACAATTTTGTATTTAAATAAAACACGGGCTGAAATTTATTCCAGGTGTAGTGGACATGTTACATTTAAGTATGAAATTCGATGTAGTTCATATGGCCACCGCGAGCGTTTGCACTGATTGATTCTTTGGAGCCAATTTTCCACCACCCTTTCACACATATCGGCCGGAACGTTGGCAATTTCGCGTTCGAGTTCCTCTAACGTTGTTGGCTTGTTCGCATAAACCAACGACTTAACATAACCCCATAAAAAGAAATCCAACGGCGTTAAATCGCATGAGCGAGGTGGCCATTCGACCGGAACATTTCTCGAGATTACACGATTGCGGCCACCGACTCAGAATTTCGGTAGTAAGTTTTAATAATTTCCAAACGTTGCTCGTTCGTGAACTTCACCATGATAAAAATGTAAACCTTGACTGACGTTTTAGCATTGTCAGATCATAAAAAAAGTTTTAGGGTGCGTTTTTATTAAAATACAAAATTGTTATGTCCTTGTTGAAAGACCCTTTATAAGCATAATTGATCCCATTGCTACAATAATATTTAGGTGTATTCTTTACATACAAATTTTCTCTATTTAAATTATCCCAGTACTTCATAACTTAACAAATCGATTGCGTCTATAAAGAAAAACATAAAAATTAGCTGCTCTATTACAAACCTACATATAATTCAATAAAAAAGTAAAAATATTTAGCTATGAACGGCATTTATCATATTAAATCCTACACAGTTTTTCTGAAACGTTATCCCAGTAGCGCACAGTATGTCGCATCTGACTTTAATTCATGCTATCTTTCGTCTTATAAATATGTTGAAACGGACTTATGTTGAAAAATATGTTGAAAAGGACTTTATCACAAATAAAAGCGATAAATATTTTTTGTGTCTTTTTTGTGCTTTTATCTCGCTTTTATTTTTGATACACAGAGCTTAAAAAAATATTTTTTTGTTTTTTAGTGTTTTTTTTAAAATAAAAGCTTTTTTTCAAAGAGTGAAGAGTTTTTTTTATAACTGCTTAACTCCTGATGAAATATAAATAAATAAATTTGGCACCTGACAGAAAGAAATTCAAGGAAAAAACTGACTAAAAAAAGATTTTTCGGGGAATTTTTTGAAACTTTTCTTTCTTTTGAAAATTTTATGGGAACATATTTTCAGTACATGTTTTGTGAAAATCATAGACAATTTCCTTTGATTTTGATATAAAGACCATGCATCTACGATAAGGAGGTTGCGGCTATGATTCTTTGGAAAAATTTCTCTACGCCAATCTGATATGACAAAAAAATGTCCTAGCAGAAATCGAAAAATTGGCATAAATGACGATAACAACAAAATAAGGCAAAACAACGTTCGCCATCTGCCTCTATCTCGCCCACAACACATTTTTTATTATGTCCGTGTAGTGCATAGGGTTTTTTTTAGTAAAATTTTTGTTGTAACATTCATTTTTAGAGTCAACTTGGGTCGTACAACAAGAATCTAATCCTAAATTTTTGTCCAAGTTCCTGGGGGGTTTTTTGCCTTTTGACTGTTTTTCTTTCAAAGGAATTTTCTTACTCTCAAAAACAATTATTCATTTTATTTTTCAGCGGTTACTTAGACTAGTAACTCCTACCCAAAATATTTCAAAGAACTATCACCACCGAAAATTGTTCAAAAGATTAAACAAAAAGAAATTAAAATATTTTCTTTGAATATTTGTTACTTGTTTCTCCTTTAAAACTTTCAAATTAAAAGAAGGAAATGCCGGGCACCTAAACAAAAAAGTTAGGAAATTAAACAAGCATTTACACCTTAAAAATTATTGCGTTGCGTTTTGTATGCATTTAAATGTACTCCGCCTTTAGACGGACATGTGCATTACAGGGTTAAACATTTTCCAAATGATATCAGTATAGACATCGTACGACATACATATATGTAAGAAAGTTAAAATCCTATTTGCATAAAGCATTGATTGTTCAATACAGTCACGCATAATATTTTCAGAAGAATTCACGAGAATTAAAATATAAACACATTTCTAAAAACTTTTTTTAGTTTAAACATATTTTTCAAATACTTTGTTTATTATTTGCTAAAGCAAGTTATGAAAACACTTTTACTTTTGTTGATTTTTAGGCCTGTGTTTTTACCTATAAAGGTATATGGAAATGTTGACGAAATTCTAAATATAAAATAGCCAAAAATATTTTCGTTTCAGGTTACCCAAAATAAAGAAATAATTGCCCAAAAGTTTTACTTTTTTTCTGAGGTACAGATGGAAATCTGTTTACATTTTATTTTTCCTATAATATCTTTATACTGTTATGTTTTTTTATTCACATGAAATAATAATAAACAACATAACAAATAATCTTTATTTTTGTCCAATCTTAAACAGTTATTGAATGATAAATTTTCAGTTTTGGTATCACATTTCGCTTCATTGGAATCGAAACGTCATAATATTATGATGACGACTACGGGTAATCTCACATATCATTCAAAGTCTTATCTTAATTGTACATAAGATGAAATTCTGCTCTTTTTCATTGAAAATTCCCATTTCGAAGAAGTTGCTTTGGCGATATTAAAATATAGTAATCGGTGGCTGCACCACCGAATCTTCAACTAGAGCGCGAGTATGGGAAATCGTTTAGTTTGAAGTTGAAAAAGATAATAATACTAAGACTCTTTTCATTTGATTTATTTAATTTGAATATAGGATAAAGAGAATAACGTTGAAATTATGTGTTTTGCGGCGTTGGCCCAAATTGCACACCATAAATTATTCAAGTCGAGCTGTGCAGCCAGGGAAAAATTGTGGTTGAAGAAAAAAAAATCCACTAGTCGGTGATGAGCGCAGATGGTATTCAGGGGGGCATTTTTCTTTGGAATTAAGAAAGCTTCACCGTATCAGGTGTAAATATCGTAGGCAGATGATGGCTTTAGGTATTCAACGGAACGAACGAATCTTTAGGCATGCATTCGATAATAGCATAACATGTTTTGCTCTCTAGCATTAGTAAGTGAATTTCTTTTTTATTTATTTCCAATTTTTTTGCAATTTAGCACGAGATGTCGGTTTCAGAGGTCGTGTTATCTTTTTTTTTAGTGAAAGAGGTTGAAAACATTTTTTATCAATTTTTAAACGTATTACTGAAAAATTATGTAATTTTTGCTGATCAATATTAGTTATGTCAAAAAAATCTACTAATAAATGAAAAGCAGCTTTCCTATAATAAACTGATATCAAATTTTGTAATTATTCTTGATAAATTAAATTTTAAAATCCGGTTATTAATCTTTGTATTACATTTTATTACAGAAAATTGTTGGTACAGTTCCAAGTCATATCTGAAAAACTATTTGTCAAATGCATCTCATCTGTGCCGTGAGTTTACGAGCAAACATTATTAATTACTTAAACCCAACAGTAAATTTTCCCACCAACAGAAATATGCACCTTTTATCCTTTATCATATGACTAATTATATGATACTGTCATAAACGTTTATTGGATAATAAATCCATTTCTGTACAAAGATTTTGTAAATAGCAAATAAATTCTCCAAATTTTTGGCTATCACTTTGTTTGCATCCTAAGGTCAATACGAGACCTTAAGATGCAAGCACAGTGAATACGATGAGCTTTGCGGTGCGATGTCCAATGCGGTGCTATGTCCAATGCGATTGTAAATGGCGGATACCTATAGTGAGGAATTCGATGTAAACGATCTTTGGCATCTGTGAACTTAATCAGATTTCATTTAGTATGACATTATAGGGCTTTCGATCATTTCAAACCGGAAGTATCCTCAAGATGGAGTGAAACATAAGGAAAGCTACAACTGCCAAGGGGCTCTATACAAATTTCATTTTGAATTTTGCTATTTGACAATATTTTTCTTCAATTCTTTTAAACAAAACTTCTTTTTATTCACTTTTACACCTTATTTTGACTAATTTCACTAACAACAAAATGTAGTGTGCGAAAAAACGAATTAATTTCTGAATTGTGAAGTGGGTAAACGATGTATACGACGAAATAGTTTCGGTTCCAACTAGGGGTTGCATTACCGGTAAACGGTTTACCGGTTTTACCGGCCAATTTAATTACCGAAATTACCGGTAAGTTAAAAAAAAATACCGGTAATTTCGGTAATTTTTTTGTATTAGTTTGGCGGGCTTAGCGATCCAATTTTAAGAAATAAAAACAAAAGTCGTGTTTTAATTTTCCAGCCTGACGTTTCGAGCCTTGTTTTGGCTAATTTTGCAGGCCCTAGTTCCAACGCATCGTCTAAATCGTTCAGCATCGTACATCGCATCGCATAGTTCATCACATTCACTTTGTTTGCATCAGCCTTAGGCGCAGACAAATTGAGACCCCCGTGGCAATTGAAGGGTCTGACTTGTCCAAGTTTTTTCGGTTCAAACCTCAAAACTGTAAAAGTTTTCATGCCTGCTCTCAGAAAAAGATATCGATTTTACTGTAAATCGATAAGAATTTTAATACCTTTAATTCCGCCATTAATTGTTTATTTCGAAAAACCAAAGTAAAAAATAGTATTTGTAACGTATCAAATATACTTAAAATTTGAGATCACAAAAGTCAGAGGGCCCGTTACCCATCGTTTGCTTCCTTACATATTTCCTTAATTTTGGAGTCCCAACGTTCAGATGGTGGCCCCAATATAGCCGGATGATTGTAATTTTTTCTTGCTTTCTTTTAAGTAAATCTAGTAAAAATATGTATTTTTTCTCAATTTGGTTGGCCTAAGCGAGCGTTTTTTGCTTTAGATGCAGAGACCCTCTATTGCCACGTCCACACTCTTGACGAATGTACACGTATGAATGTTTGGTGTGCTAGCCGGCAAATCTTGGGCAAACGTGAATGGGCTATCCAGCATTTTCAGAGTATCTCAGTGCACCAAGTAAGATAGAATCATAGCTGAAATTCTTCAAAAATCAATTCAAAAATCAATTAATTTCACGTTTTATTGAAGGGGTCAGATCTAGGTTTTCGAATTTGGGGGGCTCAAAACCAATACCACAACATTATTTTGACAGGGTGTGGGAATTATTTTGATCGGTTAAGAAAACGCTGTCTGTAACTTAAATTTAATGTTTTATTCGGGAAACGACTAGACGAACGGAGCACAAAACTTTTCAAAATCTATTCTTCAATCGTGTCGTCTAGTCGCGATTAAACTGCCTTCCTAGTATTGCCAGCTCTTGTTGGTGACATTTTTACCATTACTTAGTTTAAAAAACAAGAAACAGGTGGCAAATTATAACTTTGATTATTTTTCTAATTGAAATAACTCTGAAAAATATTACATTCCATCCACTACCTTTTTTATCTTGAAATATTTTTTACGTTTAGATTGACAAAATGCTAGAGTTTGCGTTTTGGAAATAATTAGATTTTCATAAAATAATTTTGAATCAAAAATTTTCAAAACCTTTGTAATTAAGATAGATAATTTTAAGAAAAATGTTTTGTTAAAAATATATTTCTTTATAATTAAAATAAAATGAAACGATGTTCGTTATAAATGAAATGTAAAAAGTACGCAAAAACTAAAGGCGTCAATTGAATTAAAATATTTTTCCGCTAACGCCCTACATGTGGAAAAACTCTTTATCAGAGAATTTAAGTAGTTAACTGGGTTAGATTTACAGAATCGTGCCAGACTCACTTGTGTAGATTTTTACGCCTGATAAAAATTGCGGATTTATATTTGTGATAAGTTTACATCATCGTGTCCTAAGAACGGAGGAAAAAAAACTTGTCGATTGAAACAACCGTCTACGTCAAATTGTTAAGATGGAATTTGGGAGCTAATGTTGGGAACAAAGATCAGAATTCACCTTGAAATCGTCTAGAAATAAGAGAGTGAAAGTCATAACCATTCATTGCGGTTTTTGAAAAGATAACATATATTTTCACATACTCCATTTGCACGAATAAAAAAAAAATCTGAAATACTACATACTTCGAAATTCAGATACAGACGATTCAGTGATTCCCAGTTCCGTTGAAATGCAGAACAAAAAAAATGGACAAAGATTTAAAGTGCTCTTGAACTTTTATTGAAAACATCCCCTCGCTGAGTGTGTGCCGGCTGCAATGTTCTTTCATTCTGTGCGAATTAAAAATGAACTTTTGGAATTCGGGTGCTGCCGCCTCCAACAAAAAAGACACGAGATTTTCTGCGAAATATAAATCACGCCTTAGCAAAAAAAACTAGTATGTGCGCTTATATCATATTCAAAATGTTATCCGCTCTGAACCATTAATAATTACTACCAGCTAAACTAAAAACCAAGAAAAAAGATAAAGTTCTACTACTAGTCAGCTCAAATCAAGCGGAAATTCTGGTTTATCACTGCTACTTCATTTGGGGAATTTATTTCAAAACAATTCTTGGCCAATGGAGATAACTTACAGTCAGATAATATATCGAACAACAAGCGGTTTACGCTTTATACTTTATTCCGTGTTCAAGTAGAATTTTTTCATGAAAAAAACCAAACAATGTGTGAGAAATGCATTTGTATTAATAAGTTGTAGACCGCAAAATGTATAAATGATTCATAATGTGCTAAATATTTAAGCTGATCGGCATTAGCCATATTTTAAGCATTTAATTGCGATGTTAACTTAAATAATTCAAAAATATTATCACTTTCACAATCTTATTAATAACAGAGATGGTGCGCCTCCTCTCAAAAATCCTTAAATTCTCTTAATTCTATGCGCTATTTTTGTAATTCAGGGGATTTTCCTATTTGTTCCTCATTCACCAAATCCAGTTATAAAACATAACAAAAGCTATAATTGCCAATCTGGCAATTATTGAAAACCCGTATGGTGATATTCGTATCAAAATTCGAACAGCTGTACCAAAATTCCACTTTGAAGTCAAACTTTCCAATAAGATTTTTTAAAATTTATTCCAATCGGATTTTGATGTATGGGAGTTTTATGTAGAATCATATCCTAAATAACTTTTGTTCTTGGACTTTTTTGATAAGATGCACCGTTTTCGAGATATTCACAAAAACCGTTTTCGTTCGTATGGGGGGAACCCCATTTTTGCCCATTAACGAACTTAGCCTCGCATTTTACGAAAAACGGATCTGCGCAAAATTTCAAGTCTCTACCTCAATCTGTGTGCCCGCAATCCGCGCCACAGACAGACAGACGGACAGACAGACGGACGGACGGACATGCTAAATTCAACTTTTTTTATCATTCTAAAAACACACTGGTGTAATTCATTTTTATGTGTGATGGCGGGATCTTGGCGTTACAAACGGTAAGGCAAAGTTAATATACCCTTTGGTTTCACCATACGGGTATAAAAATATAAATCAATTATGTAATCAATTACGACGGTGGAAACAAAGATGTTGTTTTACACACGACACACCATTAACGGGCATAATCTTATCAATCCGCAATTAGACAGAATCGAGTGCCCAAATCAAATTTTTTTTTGAAGTTTCGGAACTACTTGAAGTATTATGGCGGTTTTCACGAAATTTTTACCAACCACTTAATGAAGTTAGCGAGCGAATTTAAACCAAAAAGAGCCTGCTATCTCGGTTAAATTGACACTAAAAGTTTCGTGAAATCCATAATTTTTTAATTTCCTCTTCTGTAGAAGGAAAATTATGTATTCTTGCCGGAGATCAACTCGAGAACGGGGGCAGGTTGAAAATTTCTGATCAGTACGAAATCCGTTTCAGGAAAAAATATGAGGATGCTGTGCATCTGTCTTTCGGTCTGTCATAGTTTTCTATCAACTTTTGGAGGACTAACGGTAGCTATAATGGGTACCATACTTTCTTTTTGAAAAAATACCATTTTTTCAAAATTCCCCGAAACCTATGCGCTTTTGGGACAAAATGAATATAATAAGATTTAAAGGATATAAAATTTTCTACATTTCTCAAGATATTTGAAAAAATTCAGTTTTTTTTTTGAAAATCTGTCGAAAACTATGAACTTTTATGAAAAAAAATGCATATAACCAAATTTACAGGAAATAAAATATTCTGATTTTTTTCTTTTAACGATTTTTCCATATCTTTAACGGTTCTCAAGATATTTGAAAAAAATATTTTTTTCTACACATATTTTCGAAACAAAATATTACAAAGAAAAGTTTTGTGTTGATCACAACTAAATTTTTTTTAAATATCGTTGGAAATTGTGTCGAATACAGGATTTAATCATGAAGGTGCTTTATGTATCGAACATACAAAACTTTTGTCGAAGCAGTAAAAAGTTTTCGGGAAAAATCCTTTTCATTCGCACCGAGGGAGTATTTTTATCAAGTATGTATGTTGTAGGGCAGCGTTTCTCAACCTTTCAGTATTCGCGGCCCAATTTTCAATCAAAATTGTCATCGCCCCCCCCCCCTGCATACAATAAAATGTATACAATAATAACGTAATTTGAGTATTTTGGCGCTAAACATACACTACTACCCTAATTTTAAACACACCAACACCGATCCTCAGCGTTGACAAAACAAGAATCCGTTTCCTTTTTATTGCTCTTGCGTCATTTTTGCGGTTTCGCGAGAAGTTGTTTTAACCCTGAAATCACAATGAACGCGAAACCGACGCGAAACTGGCGCAGAAACTGTCACTTAAAAGTTTGGTTCCCACAAATTGTTTGAAGTGAACGTATAGAACGCAGCTACAACGTAACCGCAACGCAAAAGTTTGCAAACTTCTAACTTTGCCGCAGAATTCTGCGTTGACAGTTCATAAAGTGAGGTTGGAAAAATGTCGTTCGAGGAAAAATTGATAGCCTTAGTGCAAATAAAAAAGATAAAGACCAACAAAGCAAATTATCGCTTCAAAATTATCCATTTTTGTAATTTTTCCAAGTTTATACCATTTTATATTATGTCACTTGTACTACTTCACGAGCTGCCATTGTGCTCTGCCGCTAGAATTTTGCACTGCGTGACAGTTCAGAGCAATGTAGTTGCGTTGGTTTCGCGTTCATTGTGCTCCAAGCGTAAGTTAATAAGTTAATTATTAAATATTATGTCGAAATGTATTTTGTTTTGTATGTGAGTATGTACTTTCCTTTCAGTCAATTAATAAACTTTTTTAAATATTTTGTCTTGGATATGCTCGCGCCCCCCTTAAATGTACTAATACAGGTTGAGAATCGCTGCTGTAGGGATCAGTCAAAAAGGTTGACCTTTATTGAACCTATAGGGTTATAAAACTTTCTCCGTAAAAACCAAAATAGACGCCAATCATGCCAAATTTTGTATATTTTCTCATGTACAACATGAAGATTTGTTGCCATTTCTGGCATTCATTTAGTAGGAATAAACTTGAGAACTGTTGTTTGCAACAAAAAAATCCAAAAGTGACATTAAAATCATAAAGTATCATTCACATTATTGCATTTGAACTCTAATTGTTTGCTTATTGCGAGTGAGATCCTTTCGTTTTTTACAGAAAAACTCAAGAAAACAGTTAAAGATAAATTTAGGATATCCAGAACTTCTTTTAAATATGGGCTAGGAATTATTCAATTTGAACATTATTAGTCCACCTTCGCATACATACAGTATCGGACAAAAGAAATTGAATTTTTTTGTTTTAAAGCTAACTTTTTAGGGGGGTTATGAATTGACAAACGGTATTCAGAAAAGTTGTTGCACGTGTTGAGGGTTCTCTGAATATATCAAAGTACCGTTATAATATCGGGCCTTTAATTATTTTTTTTTAACAAAAACGAAATTAGGAACGACAACATTTGATATATTTATTCGTTTAAAGGTAACAAATTATATGTTTTTTACATTAAATATACTTCTTTTTTCAATATCGTGTAGAAACAACTAAAAAGTGTGCAACACCTTTTCTGAATACCGTTTGTCTTCATAACCCCCCTAAAAAGTTAGCAAATTCAATTTCTTTTGTCCGATACTGTATGTACGGATAACGTATTGGGATGTAATTTTATTAGAAGTACAAGTTGGACTAGAAGAAAACAATAAAAGTTTTTTGTAAGCCTGCATGGAAGCTGCTAAAGCAGACTCTAATGACGGTGAGCCAGTTTCCATGCCAGAAACAGGCTCCTAGAAAGGTTTTAGGGCAAACACGCCTGACCTATTTGAGGGGAAATGGATGCGAAAACATCCACAAAAATAATATAACATTTGTTATATTATTATTTTTGAAGACCTATAAGCCATGAAATTCTAATAGAATAAAAGTTTTATTTGCAAATATTATTATAAAAATGTCTCAAAGTCTATCGAATGAAATTTGCCCATATGTGAACCAAGTACAGACGCAAAACATAAAAAAAGCTATAATTGCCAATCTGGCAATCATTGGAGACCCGTATGGTGATATTCGTATCAAAATTCGAACAGTTATACCAAAATTCCACTTTGAAGTCAAACTTTCCAATAAGATTTTTTTAAATTTATTCCAATCGGATTTTGATGTATGGGAGTTTTATGTAGAATCATATCCTAAATAACTTTTGTTCTTGAACTTTTTTGATAAAATCCACCGTTTTTGAGATATTCAGAAAAAAAGTTGTCGTTCCTATGGGGGGGTACACCCCCTAATGGACCATTTTTGCCCATTAACGAACTTCGCCTCGCATTTTACGAAAAACGAATCTGCGCAAAATTTCAAGTCTCTAGCTCAATCCGTGCGCCCGCAATCCGCGCCACAGACGGACGGACGGACAGACAGACGGACGGACATGCAAAAATCAGTTATTTTTTTCATTCTAAACACACTGGTGTAATTCATTTTTGTGTGTGATGACGGGATCTTGGCGTTACAAACGGTAAGGCAAAGTTAGTATACCCTTTGGTTTCACCATACGGGTATAAAAACATAAATTATGAGGTTTGTCTATTTTAATATAATTAACTAATATAAAGTGCACATGTGCTCGCATTATTAGCCGACTTTCCGAAATTTCCAATAGATCACAAATAATTCTGAAAATTTGACCATGAAATCGAGAAAAATTTTATTCGAAACAGCTGTTAGATGAACTTGCTGTCATGTCATGATTTGGCGAATTTTATATTGCATATCATGTACAATTTTACAGCATAGCAGTTTGTCGCTTGGTAATATGCGTCTATGTTGGGCTTCCACGAAATGTGGTTATGTTTTTTCGAGTTGTACAAGTGTAGCAACCAGATGAAATTCAATGATACAACGATATCCATGACCATGGAGTCTATAAAATTTACATTCGACCGACATCGATGATATGACATACAGACAGGTATCGACCGTAACCGTGTGTATCCAACAGCAGCAAAAACCAGTTATGAAAATATTCGCGGATCGCGCACAAGCTGAATGAAAATAAAAGTGCTGCTGTGTATAAAAACGATTTCCGTCCGATGTTGACTTTGTGTGAAAAATGAGCTCAATCACCCAAGTCATAGCGTTTCTAAAATGTTTAATTTCGAAATGCGACTTTTTTTCTTTTTTAATTATATTTATTTATGAAATCAAGGTGTTTGTCACCCTTAGATTCAACAAATAAAAACTTTACCGTTTTCACCCGGTGTTTTTGCACATTTTTGCATTGGAAATTTAATTCAGCGTGTCGGTCAACCTATCATAAACCAAATGTTGACGCCTGCAAAAATTTGCTACCCAGGCCCGTTTTACTAAAGCCAACTGAGTTTAAATATCATGACAAAGTGTTAAATTATTTCAAATTCTTAACCTAAAACCGTGTTATGCACATAGTGGTAAAGTACTTGACCCTTATTCCGGAGGTCGGTGGTTCAATTCCCGACTGTAGCACGCTGTGGTTTCAAATCCACTCAACTTGCTTTACAAAATGAGTAGTGATAGTTGCCGTTTTTTGTTAACAACGTCATCGGGCTAGATTGCTATCACGGCCTCTGCTGTTGATGGATTGCAACGTTAAAAACCTTACAAATGTTGTAATTCATCCATGGTTCGCAATCTATGTAAAACTGTAGGTGCGAAGCATGGAAGAAATGGTTATGAAACCTCAATTGAGGGGACCCAGGCTCTTTGAGAGCTGTAGCGCCGAGGATGATGATAATCCACATAGCCGTAAGATAATACTAATATTACATAATTAAACCTCATGTGTTAATCAATTGAGTATAATCGCAAAATTTAATGTACAAAAGCAGTACTGAATTAAAAACTAATAGAACTTTATTTTATTTATTTCATCAAGGGTGACTACTACCATAATTATCCCACCAGAAGAAGAAAAAGATACCGAGACTGGCGCCAAATAAATAAATAAATTAAATGTATCAGCTTAATTCAGCTTAGAAATTGAGGTAAACAGTTGAAACTTTGCACAGATTCTGCTTCCATCAAAAGGTCCAAAAAATGAAAGAATTAACTAACTTCTCTCGCCCCTCGGCCTTGACATGCAAATGAATAGGGGTTTTTTTGCTATTTTCTCGCAAACAGTTGATTTGTGTATGCAATTTATAAAGAGAAAAAGTGTTTAGAATATGGTTTACATAACTTTCTCATACATCAAAATCTAATCGGAGCTGATTTTCTGACTCCCATTGGAATTTTTAAAAACAGCAGTCAATAGGGTTCTATGGGACGATGACACCTCATTAAAATCGGTTAGGCAATCAAAATCGGTTAGGCTTTCTGGTAAAGTGATCTCGTAAATTTTGGTTATACCAACGATCGTTGGTCATACTCATTCATGCACATGCAACCAAACACCCACCGAGATGTTGCGAACTCATCGAACTGATGCGGCGGGTAAATACCCCGTGGGCGTGCGGAGCTCCGTTGCAATTTCGGAGGTAATCAAAGTAAGAAAAACAAAAATATGATTATTTTAATAATTTCCTATTATTTTTCGTTATCCATACATCTTCTCTAGAATATATATAAATATATGTATTATATTAATTAGTTTTCATATACTGTTACAAAAATACAATAAATATAAGAAAATTCTACATTTTTTTATGTTTTTCAGACTAAATCAAAAAGAAGAAAAAAAAACTATTGCGTTTTCGATAACCACATATTTCTGACGTGCGTTTATTACTGTCTAACTCTACCATCGATTTATTGAATCAGAACTCGTTCCTTTCGCATTTGTTATTGTAAATTATGTTTAACAAGAAATCAATCGAAATATGCAAATTGCCAACAACAATAACAAAGAAAAATTGGTATTAGCAGCAAAAACATCAACACCAAAACCATCGACATGCAGTGGGGCGAGGAGACAACAACGTATACAGATCACCATAAAAGTACAAGTAATTTAGAAATTGGTCAATTTCGAAATTAGGCCAGAAAACGTGTAGCAAAATGTGCTGATAAGTAAATAAACCACAAAATCAAATAAATTTTTTGATAAAGGCTATGAGAGTGAATTTCCATTGTTGTTATGGTTGAATTTAAGCACTCACATTAAATGAAAACTTAAAAAAAAATCCCGTGATAAATGGAGGCAAATTGATTCTTTAAGGGCTCGCTCCATTAAGGTGGGTTTAGAAACACGAGCATTTTCATTTTTACTGGCAAAGTGAGTGAAATGCCAGATTTCTTATGACTTTTTCACTAAGTGGGAAAGGGACGGGAAACCACTCAGTAAAAATTTTACTGGAAATTTTGCTTGCATGTAGTGGTTTTACTATCCATAATTTTCGTCGACGATAGGAAAGTTATGGCAGTAAACAACAACAAACACATTGGACTTCCCCGCCATGCCAGCAAAATGTTACCCCTGAATTATGGGGAATTATGGCAGCCAGCAAAAGTAAGGTTAAGTTCGATGTTTATTTGAAAGCTACGCATTTTAAATGGAAACGGGAGGTAATAATAATTATGTTATTAATTATAACATCACACAAAATGATTTTGTCAGGTGAAATTGAAGTGCTAACAAACGTATTGCTGCGAGAAGGTGATGTGCAGTGACAGTTCGCCATAAAGTGGAAGGGAAAGTACGTGTGAGACACTGATGTGATCGACTTTTTGCGCACGTAAATTTGAATTTCGCTATCCCGCTCACTTTGCCAGTAAAAATGAAAATGCTCGTGTTTCTAAACCCACCTTTACCATGACTTTTTACCATGACAAAAAAATGCAGGAAACTAGAGCAAGATAGACTTATGTAGATCTAAATAGGAATAACTGAATACAAGTTAAACGCTATCCCTTCCAGTTTTACAATTTTATAGCAATCATATCAAACCTTATGCTATGAATATAATGTTCAAATTGGCGTGGTAACAAAGCTTTTGACTATGCATGCGAAGGAGAAAAATGACATCACGCTATAATAACAGTTTGAATGTGTCCGTGCTTACTATTCACTTACAGGGACAATGTATGGTTGTAGTAGAAATCGCCATAAAATCGCCATAACAAAAGAGGGGAAATTATTTTTGCATTTGCCGACAAATTTTTGCAGTTGATTCTTATCTCCCTTTCTCGCCAAGGCATCTTCACATAAATGTGTCTCTATTTTTTTGTCGTGGTAAAAAGTCATGGTAATGGAGCGGCTCCTTTAAGACGAGAATGTCTCTAAAAAAAATGAATTTTTTTAATTAATTCCCGCTCCGAAAGTAAGTAGCTCTTCACAAAAGTATGATTATGGCCTGCCACAGTATTTTCTTGCCTTTTCCAGCGCCAAAAATGTTGTTAGCTGTGGAGTTTAAATTACAACTCCTTTAATTATAACTTAATTGAAAGGGTTTGCAGGAATTTCAAATGTTGAATTTTATGTTGATCCTTTTTATGCCGGCGGACTACTGCCAGCAAATTGAAAACAAACTCGTAAAAATCTCATGTCGACTTCATTTTTGTTGCTCTCTGACATCAATTAAAGTAGATCTTGGAATATTGTTCATTTGTAGGAGACAATAAAATCCAGCAGTAACGTTTTGGCTGAGGGAACAGGGAAAGTGTGAAAAATTAATTTGTTTGAAGTGAAAATACGAAATTTTATTTGTCGTGTTTTGTTGGCATGTTAAATTTTAATATACTTTTACCATATTTTAGTAGCCATTTAATTCCATGCCGCTACATTTAATCATTTCATTAATTCCCACAAAAGGTTTCACAGCCGACCACCCCAAGGGATTGTACATGTAGGTATTTAAATGTGGTCCTTGCAAAATAAAGTTTTTCCGGAAAACGCAATTTTATTTTAGAGAGAAGCGAATTAAAAACTATTCAATTTAAGGCCGTTGATGTTTTTTCTACTTTCTGGCCTACACAAAAATTAAATTTATTTGAATAGGAAAATTACAGGACTCGCGAAATTATTGGCAAATACCTATAGTGAAGTCGTTTTTAGTTTATTTTTTTAAACTCGCTCTTAATTTGAGAGAAAGGTAGGTATTATTTAAAAAAAAAAAAGTAAAAATCTTCTTCGGATAGCCGCAAATTTTTCATTTACAATAATGGCGTAACACTAATAAATCTTTATCAAAATTTCTAATAAAGTTTTAATCATTATTCAAGCCTTGTTTTGACACGTGGTTTTGTAACACTGGAGAAATATAAAAGTCAAATCGGAAATCATTGATATCGACATGAATGTGTTGAAGAAACAAATTGCGTAATTATAAAACGTGACCAAAAAATAATGACGTGACTTGGCTGGAATTTTATGATTTCTCTATAGCAATATCAATTCCATCAATTATTATTGTCGATATGCCAAAAAAAAAATACTGAAAAACTCCGAGGCTTCTACAGAATACGTCACGGTAATTTTCAGCTTTTCTAACTCCCCTCCCTTTTTCGTCACCCTTCTTCAAGATTTCTTGCATGGAGATTTCTTGTAAGGCCATTACATTTCCGCATATCCCTTCTGCCTCGTTTCCCCTAGCCACCGAGAATTGCTAGAATTTTACAGGGAACAACACTACGCTAGAAAGAACCCCAAAAAGTGATTTTTCTTACATGCGTCGGTTTAAAATATTGGTACACGTTTATTTTCGGTATTAGAGTCATTTTTAATGAATAATTGGATATCACTGAGTCTGAATCTCACATTGGTTTGGCTGGGTCGGCTCTGGTTTTTTAGATGTACAAGGCGCTTCTTAAAGAACGATGCAATAATTTTCCCTTTTTATCAGCCCCTGGATCATTCTAGCCTTAGTTCATATTTCACCCAGCTTCTATTCATAATATCAAGGATTTGTGGGGTTACGGGTTTGGAAAGACTGGAAAGACCTATAATAATTTGATTATTTAAAAAAATCATGGACCAGTCCATGCAATTGTGTTTTTCGATGAAACTAGGGGATGCAAAAATGGAAAATTCTTCCATCGTTCTTTAACCATTTCATTCATTTTTTAAAAATATTGTTAAATATTGTTTTTTCCTGTAAAATTCTCTATTTGTTTTTATTAAATCCAAATCCATCGATTTGAAAGACGAAAAACGCGAAAAAAAATCCAAAATTTTCACTTTAAACCGATGGATTTTTTGAAAATCAAAAGGCATATCTCCAATTTTTTAGTATATTGGGTGATGTGAATAAAAAAATAGCTTTTGCTAAAACTGATGTTTTTTAGCTAATGCAGTCTGTATGCAGTCTGCATTAGCTAAACAAACATCAGGTTTATCAAAAGCTATTTTTTTTATTCACATCACCCATTACAATTTCAGTCATTACCATTCAAAAAATTTCATTCAAAAAATCGAAAATCAGAGAACACGCATTCTGGTAATCAAATTTTGGAATTTTTCCAATATGTTCGCTGTGATCTCTCATTTATTTCGAAGAGTTCTTCTCTATTGTTGATGTCCTGGTATAAGCAAATCATTCGACATCAGTCTAATGTTACCAAGGGTGGTCTCGTATTTTTCTTTATTTCAGAAATTCAAAACACAAAGAAATCGAGCAATTCATTCACCCTTTAGTTGCATTGTCACGCCTAAAAAAAAGCATGTGGCGGTTAATAGAAAGAATTCTAAGATTTTTCTTTGACATTAATTAAGTGTACAAAATATCCTCAACAAATTGTATAATTTTATCAAATCATACAACGAGATATTGCACAAAACAAAAGATGACTTGATTCTTATGCCGTATTAGAATGGATTATTTTTTTTGCTCGACATTTATCTTTGTTTATTTCTGTCAATTTTTTCAGAATCGCAGACAAAACACCTTTGATAGTCGTTTTCTAAGATCTCAGGATATAGGAAGGACGTCTCCAAACAGAATTTCCAGCTTCATTCGTAGATTGAAGAGACTCTTGGATGAATTAATTTAAAAGCCAGATCAATTGCTTAAAGCAAAATGGACCAAACTGATAGTCTAAGTGCTTTCCAGACTTAGGATCAGACTTAGGATCAGCTCCGACACACAATCTATCTATATATCTATCTTGCTTAAAAATTGCTCGCTCGTATTCGATTGGCAAATCTTAGACCATGAAAAATTTACTTATTCGAATTATAGAGCAATTCCACTTTTTCGAGCAAACAGAATCAGTTTCTTGTTCTGTAGAATAAAGCGAATTTGTACTGCACTTATTTTTCTTAAATGTTCATAGCACACACAATTCATATTTCACACTCATTTATAACAATTTAATTTATTTTTACATACAAATCAGAAAAAAATACGAAATTTAAAATGAAATACACAATTTGACAATTCCATTTATTCCGCGTATTCGAGGTTCGAGATGAGCTCTACTCCAGGACCACAAATTTGGAAAGAAAAAATCGGATGCGAACAGCACATGACTTTCTTATACGAAATCTACGTTCTTCGGCAATTTACGCTATAACCCGACGAATAAAATTTTAGTTTATATAAAAACATTTTTTTTACAAAATCTGAAATATCTCGATAACGGTAAATGACATCAATTTACGGTAAAAGGAAATTTTTATATATTTAATTCTTCCTCTAACTGTATTTTCAAAAAACGTTAGTCTAGTTTGCAAGCAATTCGCAAAAACCCTATTTTTTACTCGTGGTACACGATGTCACGAACGTGTTAATTCATCTTATACATACAATCGGCAAAAAACGGTTATTGTTCAAGATAATCGCAAAAAACTGTTTAACGGTATATCCCGATAGCGACGTGAGATATGAAGATGATGGTGAGCCAGCCAGAAACAGGCTCCTGATGGGTTTTCAGGGCAGACATGCCTGATCTGTTGGGGGGAAATTGGATGTGAAAACATCCACAAAAATAATATAATTTTTTTGTTATATTATTTTTTGTTTTTGCAGCTATAAGCCGAGAAATTCCAATAGGATTATTCATTGCTAGAAGGTCGAGAAAACCATGAATCAGAAATGGTTCAATGGTTAAACACAAAAAAAAAATTCTAGTAAAAGACAAAAATGTTTTGTCTTTTGCTGGATCTTAATATCTCAAAACGTATAGTTTCGAAGTAAATCGCGAAAAACGAAATTGCCATTTTGGTTACTTCCAGTTAAAGGATATTCACCAAAAGTTGATAGGATCATCTCATTCCAACATTCCTGTAAAATTTTATGACTCTAGCTCTAGTAGCGTTTGAGAAATGTTGTACACAGACTGACAGACTAAGACTAACAGATTAAGGCTAACAGACTGACAGACAGAAAGACATTTTTGTAATAATGGTCCAATCGACTCAGGAGTGCTCAACAAATGCTTTTTAGGAAAAGATCGAAATTCTTCATGAATACAATATTTTATTATACTTCGTACAAGAAAGTAAAAAGCACAGTTGTTTTCTTGAAATTGGGGTGTGCTCTACATTTTTTATTAGAATTCATCAATACCGGTTGTAAACTGCAAAGTCGTTTTTAGTTTAATTCAATTTAAAATTTTATTTTTTCTAAATTTCCATACTAATTTATTGTTGATATGCTAAAGTTCAAGTGGTCTAAGATAAATTTTGTATATCTGACTTTTTATCTCTTCCTCCCCAAGTTTAATTCACATTTTTAATTGCAGGGAAAATTCAAGGTCTGAATTATATCAATTTTTACGATTGTCCCTTGGTAATTGTAGTTTTTTATTTATATTAATTTCATTTCAATCATGTTTTTTATCATTGAAAAAAAAATAAATAAATATCATTCCTACTGTAATTGTAGTTGTTGGCTATGAAAGGTTTAGTTCTGATTACGTTTATTAAAACTTTCAAAGTGAGTGACATGCCGATACAGCAGTGAACCATCGATATTAAAAATATAAGTTATAAAAATAGTTCTTCGATTTCGATTCACCAAAAAAACATACCTAGTTAGCCCCAACCTTCGTGGTATCTAATTTTAGTGTTGTATAACTTCCAAAAATAAAAAAAATAAAAAACAAGAATTCATTTTGTTGTTCAATTGTCTGTCACTTTATATTTAAATCTCGTAGTGCATAAGCTAAAAACAATCATCCTTCAGTGTAGTCCGATAGCATGATTCATGAAAACACTTGAACTTGAATCAATTGAAAACGAAATTGCGAACTTATAAAAAAATTAAAAATGTTATGCGAACGCAAAAAAAAATGATAACTCGTACAAGGAATACTAATCGCAGAGAAGACTTATCTTAGAACCAGACACTTGTTGCGCACAATTATTATCGAAATATTGAAACGTTGAAATTTTTCACATTTATCTTTCACATGGTTTTGAAGTTCCCATTTAAAGTTTTCCCCAAAGACTGGGAGGCCTACATCTTTTCATTAATAATAAATTTCAAATCAATTATTGTCGTCATTTGCCATCGTGTTATTACTATTTTATAACTTCATGTACATATAAATACTATTAGAATTGACTGGTAATAGCGTTAACATTGATGTAATGTTATGAATAACCTAAATTTCCTAACATTCGGTGTTGTTAATCTATAAACAGTTTAGCACAAGAGGTTTTCTGCTTTAGTAACTTTGACAGGTTGCGGTATTAATCGATAAGACTGATATGAGAAAATTACAGAAATTTGTATGTCTTAGAACTTCTAACAAACCACTTTTAAAAACAAAAAATATATATATATCTGATGTGAACAGCACATGACCTTATTATACAAAATCTACGTTTCTGCGTAATTTACACTATAACCTGACAAATAAAATATTAGTTTATATAAACATATGAATTTTTATTTTACAATATCTGAAATATCTCGATAGCGATATAGCGAAGATATCGATTTACAGTAAAAAAAATTATAGAGAATTTTAAAATCTTTAATTCTTTCTTTAATTTTAGGGAAACCGTTAATTTCACGACAAATCGCAAAAGTGGAAATCGTTCTCTTTAATTCCCCTCAACATTGAACTACTTAAAAACCGTTAGTTTTCGAGATAGTTGCCAAAAACTGATTTTTTTAAATAACGGTATATCTTGACAACGGTTTGAGGTACAGCGATCTAGTAAAAGACAAACCTCGAGAAAATTTCATTGTCTCCAACTTTTGTTATACAAACGACTACTGAAATACGCAAAGTTCCGGAGTAGAAAGCAAAAAAAAAAACAAAACCGTGATTTTTTTTAAAAGTCGCCATTTTGGTTCCTTGCGGTTAGCGGATTTCCACCAAAATTTGATAGGATCGTCCCATTCCAGGACTAACTTGACTTTTATTTCTAGTAAACCAGACTGGTTCATACTGGCTTTTTAGCAAACAGTTTTGCTGATACACCAGAAATAAAAGTCAATGAGTGCATTTAGACTGAGCTAACTTGGCACTGCTAATCTGGCGATGCAAAACTAATAGTGTATATTGTGTAGACTGTCAATTTTTTGCATTTATGTACAATTTTTGAAATCGATAGTAAGGAAAGGGCACAAGGGGTTAGAAAAAAAAGAAATAAAATCCACAGGACCAAAAGGAAAATTTAAAGTAAAAATATAGCTTAAAAACAAGTTAATTTTGAAACTATATGATGCTCAGCTGACAGGCATTGGTGAAGTAGAACGAATTTATACCGGAGCTACATTGAAAAAATTCCCAATTTAGCACCGGTCTAAACACACCCAAAGTAATCCCTGTGTTAAAGATCCCGGCTTATAATAAATTTTTATTTATTTTTGCTTTCGGGTATAACACTCTGAAAACACGTATTCGATTGGCAAGTTTTAGGCCACTCTATGAAAAATTCACCCATTCAAATCAGAGAGCGATTTTTTCTTCGTAAAACGAGGCCGATTTGTTTTGCTTTTAATCTTTTAAATCTTCAGAGCACACACTATTCACATTTCACAATCACTAATAACTATTTTAATTATTTTTACACACAAAATCAGAAAAATACGAATTAAAAAACGTTGACAATTCGATTTATTTCGTGTATTCGCGGTAAATTCTACCACAGGGTAACAAAATTGGTAATTTAAAAAAAAAATACATAATTTAATATAATTCATAATTTAAAAAATAATTTTAAAAAAATTGGTGGTCCTTACAGCGATCTAGTAAAAGACAAACCTCTAGAAAAATTTATTGTCTCCAACTTTTGTTATACAAACGACTACTGAAAAACGAATAGTTTCAGAGTTTTCCTGGAATATTTTTTCATAACACTAAAGGTTCATAATTTTAAAAAAATGGATGATCCTCACCAATGAGCTATCACTAACTTAGTAGCAACTTAGGACGTGTGCGAAACGGTCTAATTGCCTGCTAATTTTAGTACGTTTTCATCACAGTGAATTGGAACAACTTTCTAAAAAAAACACTGGAATTAGAAAGGAAATTAGCAAACAATAACCCAGTTTCGCACACGCTCTAGGTTGTTACTAAATAAGTGACACCTCATTGGTAAGGGCCGAAAGACTACAACGTGACTATTAGAAATTCGTAGATTTCTCCCGTATTACTAAAACTGGAAATAATGCTAAGGGTTAGTTCTTAACATAATATTTAAGTGGAACAAGAACTTTTAATTAATATGAGAGATTTTATGCATAATTATAGTTATTAATTTTGAAATTGTGATAATCATCTACACACTTGATGCTCTATAATCCCAGTACTGTACTTTTTTTTTTAAAAATATCTCTTAAATTGTTATTTAAACGTTTTTCTTGAGTCTCTTTAAATATTTTTAAAAATCCTCCACTTAAAATTTGTCGCCAAGGCGGCAGATAATGTCTAACCGGCATACACATTTTCATATATTATAGCAACTAAGTTGAATTCCTCGTGGGTTGGTAAATGATACGAGATAACATTACCTGTTTAAACATTTTATGATAGGCCAATTTTTAATTTCTTTTTTGTTTTGGCTGTGCTGTCACGTTTATTATTTTTTTTTCTTCAGTTTCCAATTTTGCGACAGATAACGCATATGCAACATATAAAGAATTTAATCAAATGACTCGATATGACACTTTTAATTGTTTAGGCGATGATTATCATGTTATTAGTTCTAATCATTTGGTGTGTGGTGTGCAAGTGACGTACGTCAAGTCATAAAAATTGTTCACTTATCAAGTGGTTCATCTAAAAGCGATAGTGCGTAAAATAAGTAACCAAGCAATGAGCCAATAAATGAGATCTAATTGATCACAAAAACAAGAAGTTCGATTGGAAGAATTGGCCTTTCCGAGTATGATAGAAACTGTTTTATGGTGGTCTTCATTTCACCGACAGTAAGATTCTTAACCCACTAATGCCCATGCGAAAACCACTGAAAGTTTTTTTAACACAAAAACCAAGTTATTCTTATATAACACATGGATCAATAAGTCCCGAGACTAACAATGAAAACAACATTTTTTTTGCAAAATTTTTTTTTATTCATCAATATAATCACCTTTTAGGGTGATACAATCGTCACGCCATGCGTATCCCAAAAAACTGACGCCATGACTTTGCCAGTTGACTGCTGCGTTTTCGGACGCTTCGGACGGCTTTCGCCAGCTGTGCGCCACTCAGATGACTGCCGCTTCGACTCTGGAGTGTAGTGATGTATCCATGTTTCGTCCATGGTCACGTAACGACGCAAGAAATCTTTTTTATTGCGAGTAAATAGCGATAAACAGCTTTCTGAATCATCGACTCGTTGCTGTTTTTGTTTCATCGAAAGCAATCGCGGCACCCACTTGGAAAAAACCTTTTTCATGCTCAATTTTTCATGAAGGATAGTAAATGCACTTCCATATGATATCTGTGTTATCTCAGCAATCTCACGGAGCTTCACTTTACGATCTTTCATTATAATTTTTGTCACTTCACTCACATTTTCCGGTGTAACGGCTTCCACAGGTCTACCCGAGCGTTCCGCGTCATTTGTGTCGGTACGACCACGTTTAAACTCGGCAAACCACCGACAAATCGTTGCTTTTGATGGACAAGAGTCCGGGTAACATTTTTCAATCCATTGTTTCGCTTGCACGGTGTTTTTACCCATTAAAAAACAATGTTTTATCAGAACACGAAACTCGGTTTTTTCCATTTTTTAAACAAACTACAAAACGACTTTACTCCAACCTCGATAACTCAGCTGTTTCTGGTCCGATCGACTTAAAATTTTGACACGTTTCAAGCAAAGGTTAGTACTCTAGAAAGACGTGGTTACTGGTTTACTATGAGCGTCATCTCTGGGTTAGTCTCGGGACTTATTGATCCATGTGTTAATAAACAAAATAAGAAGAAAATTCTGAAAAAATTGTACATAAACCTGTGGTAATAAGTTAAAGTAGCTTAAGTCGATTTTCAGGCGAAACTAAAGTTATCTGTTTGTAAATGCAAATTCAGATAAGTTTGGTTTTGCCTGAAAATCGACTTAAGCTATTTTAACTTATTAGTGTACTCGTTTGAGTGCAGCGGGCGTTAATGAGTTAATAGCAATGTTTTGTTGCCTTTATTAAACAATTTTATTTATTTTTTTTTTTTTGCTTTTCCAGTTATAAATAAAGAGATAAGATAATTTTGAGAATAGGGAAGTTTTGGCATTGACTATCCAAAAATTAATAATTTCAACAATTGATAAGTTATCTCGGCCACTCGGTCAATTTTTTAGTTTATCAATTTTCAACACACGAAATAATAAAAGTGGAAAATATGCAAAGGGTGTCTCATGAATTTTTTTTAGTTAGCTGTTTCATTACTAAACATTAGGAAAGCTACAATTGCCAGGGACCAATCTATATGATGACAAACAAAATGTTTATTTTAAATAATTCATTTTTATAGGAGAGAGGAAAATGAGTGGTCCAATTGGATTTTGATGTGTGGAACGGTTATGTAAAATCATATTCTAAACACATTTCACCGTTACAAATTTTTCAATACCACTCACCGTTTTCGAGAGAATTCCAAAAAAAAACTGTTTCGTTTGTATGGGAGAGGGGGGAAGGAATAATCAAATTTTTCCCGTTCAAGAATTTGACCTAGCCATTTACGAGAAACGTAACTATACAAAATTTCAAGTCTCTAGCTCAATCCTTTCGAAATTTCTGGTGTTCACGAATAGACAGACGGGTGGAAATGCGGGAATCAAAATCTAACACCCTCATCCCTAACATCCTGGTGTACTTCATCTTTGTGTCCGACGACTGGTTCGATGCCTTACAAACGGTATACTAAATCTAATATACTCCTATATTAGATTATATCATACTAATATATAAAAATAAGTTGGTGTCTGTCTGTCTGTTCCTCTTTCACGCAAAAACAGCTGAACCGATTGACTTGAAATTTGGCAAGAGTGTCTGTGGTAGTTCTGGTTCCAACATAGGCATATGGAAAAGTAGCGCGAGGGGTGAGGGGAGTAAGGGGAGGGGGTAAAGTGATTTCGAAACTTAGTTGTTGCGCTATGTTACTCTTTCGCGGGGAAACTACTGAACCGATTAGGCTGAAATTTGGCATAGATGTTCGTCGGGGGTCCAGCGCCAACATAGACACATTAAAAAGTAGCCCGAGAGGTGGGGGAGTAAGGGGAGGGGGTAAAGTCATCTCGTTACTTAACTCTTCCTCTATGTTACCCTTTCGCGGGGAAACTACCGAGCCGATTGGCCTGAAGTTTAGCTCCAACATAGACCATTAAAAATTTGAAAAATTTAACCCGGCAACGACGGGTATGCAAGCTAGTAGAATATAAAAATGGAACGCATCTCCTATAATATTGTTTTGAAGTCAATGGTTGTAAGAACACAAGTCCATTTCTTAATGAAAGATGCCAATGACTGATCATCTGAATTTCTAGATAAAATTAATAAACCTTTAATTACTACGGAAAACCAAGATAAAAAATGACAAACAAACAAGATGAAATATTATGTCAGACAAGTTATCTTAACAGACATCACCAGCAAATTAATAAGAAAGACAGGTCGAATATTCCAACTGCTGCCAAGGTGAATTTTATCGAAGCATGTTTTCGGCGCTCCAACAGCACCAATTCTAAGAAAAGTAGAAATAACAAAAACCCGCTACCAACCGATTCAGTCGACTGGAAATCTGAGTCACGTTTTCTCAGCTTTTTTGTTTCGTTATACCCATCAAATACCAAAGCATTGGCCCAATGGACCGGAGGCCTAGTTTTGCGGAAATGACTACAGGATGAAATGTCAGCACACTACCGATCTCTCTACCCCCAACTGTCAACTGCCCAGCAAAAAATCTTATCAGTGGCTAAATTGAGGGTGGAATTTGAATTTGGGAGCGGTTGATGGGGTGGCAATGGATCGTAGCTGGAAGTGTAAGGACTAATTACCTTTCTTATCTCTGATTTAGGCCGTTTTTCTTTTTCCCTACCTTGAAATATTTTCGTTTTTGTTTTTATTTTCTGTGTTCAAGAGACTTACCTTGGATCCTTTATGCAAATGGAATTCGTCCAATAAAATTAATAGAAGTTCTAACAACCCCAAACACATAAAACACACGGAATTTTGGCTTTTGTTTCAAGAATCTCTTCTTAAAAGGAACGTTTTTTCCTTTTAAATTTCGCGTTGAACCATGTATACGAATTTATATATTTTTTGAAATAAACCGAAACACACGTTTCCGAAATTATTTCCAAGTTTTGTCAGTCGGTCGTCACTTCTGCGACTTGCTTGCCTTTGAGAACTTTTTCATATCATTTCAAGTAGTACTGAGTGCAAAGTATTTGATTTTTTCCTGTAGTTGAAGATGTACTGAATGGCAAAAGGGTGAAGAGCTGGATATAAAACAGATAGAAGCAGTAATCGTCTTCGTTTCAATAAGAAAATCCGATGAAACGGCGATGAATTGGCGAACGAGCAGAAATTAAGAAATCAAAGACAAAAGATAAAAAAAATAAAACTTTTTCACTGGCGCGTTTCCGTCACTGATTAAACTTCACTGTTGCAAAATATTAGCGGAAATGAAAAACGTTCACTCCAAATTTTCGCTTATATATTTCCAATGCAAGCTCCGCGAGTTTTTCTGCGTTTGATTGTTAATGTTATTGAACGAAAACTGCTGGAAAAAATAAATATCACAGAAAGCGCCTCTTCGACAACGGCGAAACGCAGAACTAGTTTCAATACTGAATAGTGTCGCCGTGTTTAAAAAGGGAACTAAATCGCGGTTTGGTCAAAGTGGAGTAGATCGACAAAAAAGCGTGGTAGATTCCGATAAAAAAAAACTGTAATTTCCTTGTCTCGTTTCACTGTAGTTCTAGCTGTAATCACAAGCACATATTTTAAGAATTTTTTTGGTTTTTTTTGTTACAAGCACAAGTTTGTCCGTCCTCAAAAAAGGACAAACAAAACTATGTCATAGAGGTACCTTAGTAGTGTTTTATACTATCAACATTAAATTTATGATTAAACCGCTCGAAAATTTCAAAAACGGGAAAGTTTTTTTTTCTTAATTTACAAAAAAATATCACAATTGCTGCAATTTCTTAAAATAAATCTAATAGCATATTCGATCGGCGTCTTGTCAATTCCGCGTCCATTTGCGAGTGACTCGAATCTCACGAAATATATTTTTGGAGAAAAGGAATCGTTTAACTTTATGTATTTTCGAATTTTTTATCTTCTAATATTTCCTATTAGACATATTTCGTCTCTAATATTTTCTAGTAGCTTCCGGATTTAAAAATCTGAATATATTATTTCTGGTAATTTCAATATAAAATATACTTCATTTTTATAGTCTCTCAAAATTTTCATATTTTGAATATTATTTTCTTCCTCACTATTGTAAGAAAACCAACGATTTTTAAAATTTTTAAAAATACGGCACTTTTGGCAAAAAATCTGACATAGTTCGTTCAATTCGAATTTTGCCGATCGCAAAACAAAGGATTCCTTGAAGCTTCAAGTCCCCGTGACTTCCGTAATAGACCGATAAAGACGCGATTTTTAAAATTTTTAAAGCATCACGTTAATGATTACTAGCACAAATATTTTAATAAAAAGTAATAAACATTTACAAACCCATAAGAATTCATATAAAATGTTTAACTTAATCTCATTTTAACAATAACAGTGTTAGCTAATTGGACAATACGATTAAAATCACTCTTCGAATGTGCTCTCCAATATTTACAACGACCCCATATAACAGCTGGGAAATTCGGACTTTGGATGCCATGAAATATTCTAGCCATAGTTCTCCCAGTAAAAGTATTTTCTGGATACATGTTTATCATTGTTCGAACATCATCGATTATATGATTATCTCTGGATGAATCCTCCTAAAAATATTAATAAATTAATCTTAACTCTATAATTTTATATATTTTTTTTAACTTACCACTTTTCTTAGTACTATATCTTTCGGATAATCATTTTGAAAGTATGATCGTATTGTTTTTTTTAACTCGTCAGAGCGTTCAGTGCATAACTCAGTACTTTCGCAATTTCCACAGGACATTTGAGCCACTGACGATAGTCCGTCAAACACATATTGTAACTGTCAAAAGAAATTGTTATTACAACAAGGAATATAGTGAAAATAAATTTGAATGCAAAGATTTACTTGAATTAATTGCGTTTTCTCTTGTTGTACAGAACGATTGTAAAGAATATCTAAAGTCTCATCTAACTCTTCATCGCTTAAATCCCCTGGAGCACGAATTCTAAATCCCAATTCAAAAAAATTTACAGATAATGAAGAACGCTTCGATACACCATCAACTGCAACAGAAGAAAAAATCTTAAAACACTGAAAACAAGTAAAATTCTTGTATTTATAATCACCTGTAGCCCATTCTAAATTTTTAAGTTGATACTTAACAACTCCACTATCCCATCCAATGGCAGATGCTATTTCAATAACAGAAAATTCAAAAACATTTTTCTGATCGTCGAAATTTCCCTTCTTGTTCGCCAAAGCTATCGCCATTGCCAGGGGTGGACACTGTTTAGCTGATTGCCTACAAAGAGAAATATCAAATTAACTGCAAATTACTGTTCGTAAAGATCAGTATGTAATAGACGTAACTTTAATAGTCTTGCGCCGCCATAAAAAAACACTTTACACATTGTATATGCGTTGCTTAAAATCTGTACAAAGAACCTCCCATCCAACTCTAGGTAGCAAAGTAATGTGGAAATGTTTTCTTCTGGGATATCCAATTCCTCGACAGTACTTTCAATAGAAAATGCAACTTCATGGCCTGGGCATGACCGTTTTACCAGAGCTCCAGTTTGTTTATCTTCCTTGACATTATTATCAATTTCACATTCAAATTCCTCATTCCAGTCAATATTTTGCACTGCTTGTATTTCATTGGCGTATTCTGTAACGAATTTTCTAGCAACAAACAATTAAACTATTTTAGCGTATTTATAATCGTTATCGTACTTCTCTTTAAGATTCTTTTTACACGCACAAGGAATAAAGACCTTCTGCAGCAATTTTCGTATCACATGTCTATCAATTGAATTAGCGTATACATGACGTTCCAATTCACTTTTATCCGTTCCTTTTGACTCCAAAAATAAGTGGCAATGAGATAACTTTCCATCGCGACCAGCGCGTCCAACTTCTTGTACATAACTTTCAAAATTTCGTGGCATATTGTAATGAATAACGGCTCGAATATCCGGTTTATTGATTCCCATACCGAAAGCGATTGTCGCCACCACAATCCGTAATTCATTTCGCATAAACGCATTTTGTATTGCTCTACGCCTTGAAGCTGGCATTCCAGCATGATAGGATTCGGCATTCCAGTTAACTCGCTTTCTTTTCTTGGTGTTCAATTCATCGGGCTTTACATCCTGAAAATCAAACAAAGTATTGAAAAGATTAATATTTTCTAAATATACATAAACATAAGAAAAGCTACAATTGCCAGTGGCCAATCGTCAAATCCTCTATATTAAAAAAAAATCCATTTTTATAGGAGAGGGGGAAAGGAGTGGTCCGATTGGATTTTGATGCATAGATAAGTTATGTAAAATCTTATTCTAAACACATTTTATCTTTATAAATTTTTCGATACGATGCACAGTTTTCGAGAATACAGGAAGAAAGTACTCCCGTTCAAGAACTTAGCCTAGCCACTTACAAAAGCCTCTAGCTTAATCCTTTCGAAAGTTATGGTGTTCACGGAAAGACAGACAGACGGACGGACATGCGGAAACCAAAATCTTTTGTTCATTTTTGTGTCCTATGATTGGTTCGATATGTTACTTTTTTGTCTTTTTTTTGTAAGCGAAATAAATATTAAATTTATTTGAAAAAAAATTATATACCTGAAGACACGTCCGAATGAACGAAGCGATTCTCTCACATTCATCTCGCCGCGTGCAATAAATAATAATAGATTGACATTCGGCAAACCTAAAAAGTAACAAAAAATTAAACAATATTTTATTGAAAACTTTTGAAAATTCATTTAAATACCTTTTGCTTCTTAATAGCTTAACTAGACCAGCGTCACGATTGAAATCTTTTGATACAGACAGGATAAGATTATCGGGCAATGGTACATCGCTAATAATACCCTCCAAGCCATCATGAATATTCAAATGGCGAATAATACTCGTTCGGGTGGGCAGAGTTGCAGTCGCTGTCAATCCAAGAATCGTTTTTACGCCGAGCTTCTGTTTAAGGACTTTACAAATCATAAGATAACTCGGCCGAAAGTTGTGGCTCCACTGGGACACACAATGCGCCTCATCGATACAGGCGAAAGCGATCGGGGGAAGTTTTCGCAGCAGTGACCCGAAACCGGTTGAACGTTCCCCGGCTACCACAGCCTCTGGAGAAACGAGAAGGACATGAACTTTACCTTCCTTAATCATCGTCATGACTTTTTCCTTCTGTACAGGTGACTGATTTGTATGCAAACACTGCGCGTTTAGAAATCCCGGCACCCCGTGCACTTGATCTTCCATCAAGGAAACCAGAGGTGATATCACCAACGTTATGCAGTGATAGTGCTTACTATATAAATATGCAGGCAATTGGTAACACAATGATTTACCACTTCCTGTACTTAGAGTAACCAAAGTCGATAGACCCGAGAGGATTCGCATGATTGCTCGATCTTGACCCTTTCGGAAGCTTTTATGGCCAAACATTCGCAACGCATCGTAGACTTCTTCGGGTATTTTTATCAGGGAACCATCCGAGTTTTGTTTATAAAGAGGTTCCACTTTGTCGTTATTTTCTATGGACAAATCTAGCAGTCCAGCTTTTTTGAGAAAGTCATCGGGTATCTTGTGACCCACATATGTATGAGTCGACTGAAAACCTGATTCGTCAGCGAGTTCGTTTGCTACTTCTTCCGGTATGTCTTCCACTTCTTCATCCACTGGAATTTTATCTTCCGCATCAGAATCTTGCGTTTCAAGCAAATGGGAATTTCCGACTTCAGGCAATTTTTCTATATTTCTACTGTGTGCCGCCAATGCTTGACTCCCTGCCATTCGTTCGGCCTCTTTCAAAGTGGGGAATGGCGAATCATCGACAACATGAGAATCCAGTGGTAATAATTGATCACCTTTGACTTTACAATTCCTAGCAAAGTGTCCGACTTTTCCGCATGTGAAACAAATCAACATTCCGCCATCACAGCCGCCCATGTCCATGTCAGGACCACTTAAGGCAGCCGCCTTCTTCTGTCTCCATTGCGTTTTTTTGTATCTACTGTAGTTCACTGTCTTCTTGCCACGCACGAACACTTTCTTCTTCATGTTTATTCGTACGAAGTTCTCATTCAGCTTACCTGCTACTATTTTGTCTTGCAGCTTCTGTTTAACGGCAGCCCGTTTAGCTAACTTACTATCAACTACAGATTTTGCAGAATTTATTAATATTGGCCCGGTGTCTAAGTATTTTTGAACTGCTGCGTCCACATTTTTCAATTCGGACATATCAATGCGAGGCAGCGATTTTAGGTGTTTAACATCAATATGGGGCTCGAATGGTGCTGATTCTTGGTTCTCATTTTCATCTTTTTGAACTTTTTTTGATCGCTGACTACTAGCACGACTAGGAGTTTTTGCCACTTTTGTTTCGGTAGATTTTTTAGCCCTCTGGGATTTTCGTTTTGTTTCCTTCTTTTTTGGAGTTTCGTCCTCAGTCAAAGAATTAAAGTCCTCGTCATTCTGGCTCTTTTTAGAATCTTTCGTGACCTCCTCTTCTTGGTAATTCATTTGTTTTTTATTTCTAGTTGTAGACCGAGTAGATTTTCGAGGGGTATCTGGAACTCGGGATATTTTCAATTTGGGTTCAATTTTTTCCGCAGTTTTTGATATTTCTACAGAAGGTAACGCTTGAGTTTTACTCGAGTCTTCGGTAGAGACTGTTGGGTTTAATTTCCTTTTCTTTATTACATGGCGAGAAACTCTGCGACTGGTCGATGATTCGTCTTCGCTATTTGAAACTACAGAATCAGAGTCGTGTCCATATTTGTTCTCAATTATTGCAGAGATAGTATTCGGTTTTAGAGAAGTCTGTCCCCCATCGATGGCCAATTGTGACATACCAAAACTAGTGCCTGGATTTGAAGCAATATTTCCGATATTTTCCATTTTCAGGTTTGAAATTCCAAACGCCTTAGATGTCTGCTGTTGTGAAGAGACGTTCTCAGAATTGCCCGAGCACCTGTTGAGCCAACCAATGTCTACATTCGTCACAACTTCCATTGACTTAGCCAAGAGATTGGGGATACATTGGATCACTTCCTTGGATTTCGTTTGTGACTTTTGTGATAAAATCGTTTCTAAATCGGGCAAAATATCTTTGGAGTCACTACTACTTAATGAAGTATTTTTCTTTAACGGTTCAGAATTCAATCCCGACAGAGATTTTCTGGGGTTTCGCTTTGCAAAGGATGAATTTGCGAACAATTTCGTACTAAGTGAAGACTTAAACTTCTTCTTTACTGGGGAGTTCTCCTTTAATTTCGCCTTGTTGCTAACTTCGGGACCCCAAGCAACGTCATTTGATAGTACCTGTTCGACTGGTTCAAAGTACTTAATAACATGATTCTCATCAATATTCGTGATATTTTCTATGGATTTCCCAGCGCTACGGATCTCACTCAGATTGGAGAATGGCGTATCAGTGGGAGAGGATTCCTGGGTCTTATCCAGGCCAATCGGTGGCAATTCGAAATTCAAATCCAAGGGAATGACACCGTCCATCAGAGATTCACTTTGCGAATTGTCGAGTAATTCGAATCCGTCCTCAGACAATACATCACTAAGGGTGTCTTCCAGAATGGACGTTTTTAACTTGTAGTACATCTTGTAGGCCTGCTTTATCTCGATAGATGCATCTCGAATATCGTGCTAAAAATTCTTTGAGACTACCTTTAATCAGACAACGAAATAATTTGTTACCTTTGATGGGATCCTTCCCCGTTTTTGCTTGAACTCCTTCTCCCATAGTTTCACCTTGTTCTTGTATTTCTGATACCTCAATTTAAACGCAGGATCTTCCATAGCGAAACGAAAATCGCCTAAACATAAAACACCAATAAATCAAAAAAAAAAACGTCAGTCCATTCTTGAAATTCTTTGGCGCGAAATGAACCAAAGAAGTAAGTTCGGTGCGGTTCAATGCAGAGGCACAGTATACAGTAAGCAAACTCGAAAATAACCCAATTTACTATGTAAGAGTAAAAAGAACATACTATATTCATAGGCAGAAAACACGAGAGCAAACAGCACAGTCATATATGCGTGTAACCGAAAATTTGTAAACAAAAGCGACACAGCTGATCGGTATCTTTTGCATTTCGCAATGTGTTTTGCGTGAAATTTAGTCGGCATAAAGATTAAAAGCTAAATAAAATATCAGCGGAATACACGAAATAGTATGGAAAAATACTAAATTATAAACTTTCTGTTTAAATCACTCACTTCATTTCACAGGAAATTGAGAAAAATAATGAAACCGAAATCCACCCGACTCGTTTCCCATCAAATCAGAGCAACTGAAAGAAACAATTGCAAACGGCATTGCCGTATCTGATTTTTCTGCTGTTGATTTTATATTTCAGAGGAGGGAAATTTAAAAATTGAAATCTGTTTTGACCACCATTTCTTATAAAAGTACAAATATTCTTCATTTTAGGTTGAAAATTTGGATAGAAAATTTAAATTGTCAGGATATAGTAGAAAAGCAATTAATATCAAATCTTCGGTCCATCAAAATCATTTTACAAACGACGTGATGCTAATTTCAAAGCAATAATGACGTTTGAGAAAAAATGCAGTACCAGTTTGGACTGAATTTCTAATTTTCTATGTTCAAACGAACATAATTTGCAACTTATTTTAGAATTGTATTTAATTTCTAAGGCAAAAAATACATTTCGCAACTGACTAATCTGGTAACGTCGTTGCGGCTCTCATCTTTAACAGTATATTTCTTTCTCTGTTTCACTTTTATTAGATTCCTTTGTGGTCATATTGCTTGTTCATTCTTTGTACCCCAAAAATTTAAGATTTTTCTAACCAATTAGAATGCCTAGATTTGGGTATTTCTGGGTTATTCGTTTTCGGTTACCCAGGTTATTTTCACATTTAATGTATGAAGTTTGTTTACTGTATACTGTGGCAGAGGGTTGGATTCGAAGAGATTTGTTTTGTGAAATTTCCTGTGGCTAGAGATATTAGATTGTTGGTAAGAAGCGAATTAATTTCGAACAGACTGTTTCAGATTAATTGGATTAATTTACAAGTTCGCATAATATTTTTCTAAAAATATCCGTATTGGTCGTCAGTAGTGAGCCTACATATAAAGAGAATGGCCAGGTGGACTATTTATCCGAATTCGAAAATGTAAGACTGTTCGAAATGCATGTGTTAATGACTGTATTGTTTTAATAAGTTTATTTAGCGCGGCAATTCTTCAGGCTTAAATGAAAAACTTATTTTTCTTTCAATTTTATTTTTTATTTTACCAATTGCCTACGCTTTTAAAAATCTTAGTGCGTTTTCTTCAAAATTTCTTTTTCTACTAATGAAAACTGATTTTAACAATATTGAATTACAGATATCAAAAGCTAAGTAGGATCATGGTAGAACCAGAAACATACGTCCGTGCGTCCGCCATGCGTCCGTCACGTTGACAGTTCGATCATAGAATAAGGAATCATAGAAAAAACTCTGCCGAACAAATTTTCGACAAATTTCCCCGTCGAAGGGGGGGAAAAGGTCCCTATAATTTACTAGCTACGGCCTAAAAGTTAAATACTTTTAGACTAGGGAGCACGAAGCAGAGAGAATCATTTTCGTCGTATCTATTCAATGAGATGGAGGAATCGAATGGATAATTTTTTTGCGTGTTACATCGGATCCTCTTGCTTCATCTCACAGTGGAAAAATTTTCTCTAAAAATTTGTTCTAAGAGTTTATTCTCTAGATTCTTTGTTCTCTGGTTCGATACGGTCAAAGTAAAATCAACGGGATGCTATGAGTACTCCCCTAATAATGCGTTTGTCCGATGCGGCAACGCACCGTCACCGCATAGAGTAGGTCGACTTTCTACTTTTATATGCGGCAACGCACGGAAATGTCATTTCGCAAAAAAGTTTGGTTACGATTTAAGCAATTTAAGCATGGAACAAATTGAAAGTAATTGTTTCGACGATAAACTAATAGAAGAAGTGCAAAAAAAGTGAAGAAGAAGTGATTCGTTGCCGTATCCAACTGTCACCGCATAAAACTGTCTACCGGACGGACGCATGACGGACGCATCGACGTACGATTCAGGTTCTAGCTTAAAGTTTTAATTTTTTTCTAATATGAATAAACGGTTTTTAATAATGGATATTTTTAAGTAAATTAAGAACAAATGAACATACTTTTAAGTGAATTAAGAACAAATGAACATACATTAACAAATATTAATAACCAATACGACAAAGAACTAGCAAACACATGCAATATTAGTAACTAAGTATTAAATATCAAATACATAAATAATATACATAAGTGTCTGTAACAGACTGTATTACTTTATTTATTAAAAAAGCGCGAGTTTTACCTTGTAAGTTTTGCATAACTTCATGTTTCAATGATAAAACCGCTCATATTGTTATTTAGGAGGACGCAGACAGTAATCCTGGACTCGAAATACAATCTAGAGACATGAAATACCATCTAGAGACGTGGAATATGATTTGAAGACGTTGCGATCAAAGCAAAACAGGCACTGGATTCTCGGTTTTATAAATCAAAACAAATAAGCTCTAAATACACAGTTAGAGTTGAGGTTTTGTTTTTTGTTATTGTTTATTTTCGAAACATCACCAAACTTTTCGAAAAGCAAAGGCGATTTGTTAATGTGGAACTTTGGAGATTTTGCTTTAAAAATCACACGATCATAGCGGCCAAATCATCATAAAGTAAAAATTCAAACTTAACGAAAATAGCTATTTCTGACCTTTCCATTCTATATATATGTAGGCTCATAATATTTGGGCTAAAACTAACCGTTTTACAAAGAATTTTAATGTTCACCGCATGTTCATTCCGCATAAATATTTCGACTTTAACACTAAACATTCCAGCACCTAATACATACCTATTTCTACCATGGGTGGTCAAATGACCGGCTGTGGTAGATAACGGTATTTGACAAGTATTACTCAAAGTAAACAAAATATAAATAAAAAATAATAATAGAATATTAAGTGTATATATAATAAATAGAAAAAGTCATGAAGTCAAGTGCGCAAAAACGATAAGATTATATGCGCTTTTTAAATGCAAAAGTCCATAAGCGGTCAAAAGTCCGCTGATGGTATGTTTAGTTTTAAGATCCCAAATGAACCTAACCTAGTTCTCATTTCGGGAAGTGTGAAATCGTGGTGTGCCTCACGAAAATATAGTTTCACAAAAAGTTCTTAGGTGTCCCATTCTACTGTCAAAATTCGCACTTCTCATTCTTTCTTACGCGTCGAGAACTAAGCAAGAGTTTTGTGGAAAAACTTTCGAAGAACATTTGTGGTGGAGCAAAATTGATCAATCGGAATCGTGGTTCAGTTTCAACCCGTTAGCCTAACATAGAACGAAATGATCAAACTATTCTCATTGAAGCAACAGAAAAAGGATGGGGAGCAACAAACCTCCAAGACTGGACCACAGAAAAAAGCCTCTGCTGCCCAGCTCAGGATACAAAAAGGTATCTGCTCAATCAATTTTGTGTAATTCTTTTCCAGCTCAGTTAACGTAGACTCGGTTTCAAGATTAAGTACCAAATAGCAATAGGAAATGTGATTCTGCGATTTTAGATTTGTTGAAGTCGCATTATTACTCATCTGGGTGTTCGGGCATTCTTCGCACACTGAATGCGCTTCGCCCCATCCCAAGTCGATTTTTCGATTTGAAATCAAACCAAAAAAGTACGAAGTTTGACAGCAATCATCTTTTGCAAAAAATACTTAAAAGTTAAATTTAGGGATTTTCTTAAATTTCCGCTTTGCTTGTCGAAGTAGGAAAGGTCTTTCACCTTGAACGCAGAAAAAAAAAACACTTAAACATCACTTCTCCAAAATCCTATAGAAAAAAAAACACAAATGTTGTGTTGCTGGAATAAAAACTACTCAAAGGTACATTGATGATTACTCCTTGAACCGTGGCCAAAACAAATGAAAAAGATGTTTCCTTTTTCTTTAAATACAAAAATATTGGACAAAACTGTATAATAGAATTTCACGTTTTTATAAAATGATCCTAATTAGTGTCTTCTAATTAAAATCAATAAAGGTTGTCTCCATTCACAAATTATAAAAATTTAAAGTTCTTTGTTCCACATGATTTACAAAAATTTTACATTACTTACGTATTCTCAAAGTGCAACTGTTACCCGCTTCTACTACTTCCACTTAAAAAGTAACTAAATTTTTAACTCAAACAATAAGAGTCCTTTTGTAAACATTTGAGATTTATTTATCTGTTGAACAATATTGACTGCCAACCAACCACCGAATGTAAACAATAATATACAGAACTTTTCTAATTTTTGAGTATTACATTTTTACGTTTAAATAATGTAAATAACACCTAGATGAACCGAATGGCAGCTAGGAAACAGATATCTTATTAAATAAAATATCCCTCATTTAACGCATTTTTTCTAACTTAACAATATTATGCAAAATTGCTTCCCAGACAATATTTAAGATAAACCTAATAACAATTTTTAGTTGACAATTTTTTGAAAATCGAAAATGTAACTTATTCTATTGTAAATCTACAAATACAGGTCGAGTTTGCTCTAAATATGTAAACTTGACCTGTATCTATAGCACAGGGTCAAAAAATGTATATTTATGGATACAGAGAGATGTTACAGGTTAAGAACTAGTTTCTTAATAGTTATCAGTGGGTTTTGGATTAATTTTAAAAGCTCGGTGTGAGTTTTGTCCAAACAGTGTAATTTCATGGTGCTTGTTTTTTGCAGATATAAATGAATTAAATCTACCTAAAACCTGTACTACTGACTTCCCTGATCCGGATGATTTGCTCAATTTTAAATTGATCATCTGTCCCGACGAGGGTTTCTATAAGGGAGGCCGATTCGTCTTTAATTTTCGCGTTGGGCCAAATTATCCCCATGAACCGCCAAAAGTCAAATGCGAGACTCAAGTTTATCATCCTAATATTGATCTTGAGGGAAATGTGTGCTTAAATATCCTGCGTGAAGACTGGAAACCGGTACTAACAATAAATTCAATCGTCTATGGATTGCAGTATTTATTCCTGGTAAAATCAAAAATCACATTTAAGTTATTGTGTAAAAAAATCGATTTAATAACTTATTCATTCAAAACAGGAACCAAATCCAGAAGATCCTCTTAATAAGGAAGCTGCCGATGTTCTTCAAAATAATCGACGATTGTTCGAGCATAACGTGGCGAAGGCGATGCGCGGCAATTACATTGGGGAGACCTATTTCGAATACTGCCTTAAGTGATACATAAAATCAAAAATAACTCTTAGGTACTGCGTCTATCTTATCATTTTAACATTGGGCGGACGCATTTACGTTAATTTAATATATAATTGAGGATTTAAAAGAGATGGCATACAAAACAAAATAAACAAGTGAAAAAAAAATTATATTACAAAAAAAAACATAAACAAAATACAAATAATTGAAATCTAAGATATAAAAAATATATATCTGTATATTAATCATAAAAAAGTAAGGAGCAAACAGCAAATAAACACAGAAAGAAAATACAAATATTTTCAAAATAATACAGAAAATCAATAATACGTTTTAAATAAATTGACAGAATAGTTATGGAAACAAAAAAACAAAACGAATGACAAAAATATTTTTAATATTGTGTAATTAAATAATGACGCCCTTCAGAGCTCTGTATGGTGTCATTTTTTATCGCCAATTGTTTTAAGATTTTCCGTTTCTAATTTTATCTTTACAGAAAAAAACAAGATCTTGCGAAAGTTTAAATAAGAAATATTGATTCACGCCTAGATAACTAGTTGTCACTTGAAACCAAACTACAAAATTCACACTTTGAAAATTATCCTTTGCTTTAATTAAATCAACTTATAAACAAGTTTTAATGATCTTTCAAAAACATTTAATACGATCTTCAGAGTGGGGTTTTTTTCTTTCCTTAAATTTATAAATATAACAAGTTTTTGTTGACTGAAAATCTTCGTCCCAAGATTCTTTAATTTATTGATTTTAGAAATTATGCGATCATTATATACACATAATACAATTCTCTTTATCTAAACTTTTATAAAAAGTGCAGGGGCTTTAAGTTTACGGAAAGTTTAACTAAGGAACGAAATTATTTTCATATAAATAAGGATTATAATAAAATATCTAGTAATAATTTCACAAAAAAATAGTAATTTTAATTCCTAGTTGTCCCCTTTGAGAAAATTGAAATTTTCTGATATATAAAATCTATTTTTCTTCCGAATTAAACGTTTCAAAGGAAAAAAATGATTACTAAATGCAGTAAATTGCGTTTACAAAAAAAAAAAACACAACATTTAGCTTAATAATTAACTGTAAATTTAAAGATAACAAAAAATAAATAAAAAATTGATGTAAGAGAACTAAACTGAATTTTTTTCTCTGAAGAAAACACGTTTGAAAAGAAACGGTTTTAATTTTTTGGTAGATCATATTCCTATATTCGGATGATTTCTAAAAATTTGCGGTAGTGTGACGGCACTAAAAAGCGTTATGAAGGGCCGAAAATTAGCATGACGTATTTTATGGACAGTTTCTAACAAATATTGCCGTTGCCATTAAACCTTAACCGGTTCGAACGGCATTCAAAAGCTGTTATCGTTACATTTCAAGTCTCTAGCTCAATCCTTTCGAAAGCTATGGTGTTCACGGATAGACGGACAGACAGACGAACGGACATGCGGAAATCAAAATCTTTTGACATCCGTAACACCGTGGTGTAGCTCATTTTTGTGTCCGATGATTGGTTCGATGCGTTACTAAATCTACTATACTCATATATGTATATCATATAGTGTAGTCTAAGCCCCATAGTCTGAGACCCGCTTTTTGATGCCGGTAAGATTCGCTTAAAGTATCATCTAAATCGGTTGAGTTGTTCTCGAGATTTAAGCGAGCAAGGAGACAGACAGACACACAAACCTATTTTCTAATAGATTGCGCAAGGACGTAGTTTTGGTATAAGAAAACCGTGCCCTGATAACATCAAATTTTTTTTGATTTACTTGTATCGGATTTCTCACAGCAAACGATTGAATATTGAAAAGAAACGAAGATTTCAACTTACGAATAAAAATATATATTTAATAAATAAATTCTAGACAATTTCTTAACATTTAAACATTAAAACTGTTTTAATATGAATCTCGGAAGTTTCCAGCATCCTCACCAACACCTTATCAAAGTTTTATACTTTGCTTCCTTATTCGAATATTTCGCAGCAAACACAAATCAGAAATTGCTGATTGGCGGCCTGGAGCAGATCGTATATCATATAATCTGTGAATTTAAAAAATTAATTGTTAATATAGGTATCCTAAATGCAAAAAATAGGCATAAAAACAAGTTTTTCAAACAAATACACCTTCTAAATGCACTCAACAGAATAAAAAAAATTTATTGCGTTTTAATTTTGTAACACATAGAAATTTTTTTTTAAAAAAACAGCTTTAAAAAAATTTACTCGAGAGGAAAAAATAATTTTTTGGGCGCTGTGTATCAGAAATAAAAGCGAGATAAATATGTATATGCTTTTATCTCGATTTTATTCCTGATACACAGTGCCCAAAAATTTTTTTTTCCTTTACAGTAAATTTAAAAAAACCTCATTTTCTATTTTATTCTTTTTAGTAATTTTGTATTATATTATTATGAGTAATGCTACATTTACACGAATGACAAATTTGTCATTTTTTGTTGTCATTATGTTAATTCCCGTGTAAATGGCATAATTTTTGTAATTTTTTCTGTCAGAAAATGTCAATCTCTCATAAAAGAATGAACTTGTCCATTCTTTTATGCCAGATTGTCATTCGTGCAAACGCAATATTAGTTATGACAAAAGTTGAATACTAAAGTTGTCATAACTAATATTGCGTTTGCACGAATGACAATCTGGCATAAAAGAATGGACAAGTTCATTCTTTTATGAGAGATTGACATTTTCTGACAGAAAAAATTACAAAAATTATGCCATTTACACGGGAATTAACATAATGACAAGAAAAAAATGACAAATTTGTCATTCGTGTAAATGTAGCATAAGAATCTAAAATGACGTTTATCTTTCGTCACGCTTAAATACATGTCCTTGCCTTCGATATATCCTTACGGCTTTCTTAACGCCAGAACGGAATTCAGCAACCCCAAAAACCTCAGATGAGATTTTTTCGGAAAATTTGAGGAAAATCATAATCACGTTATCCTTACCCTTAATATTTTATTATCCTCGGAGTTACGTGTGTGTGCAAAATTTCAAAACATTACAAAATTTGACCCTGATAAACAGACAAACACGAAAGCAAGCTAAATAAAAGCTTTTAATAAACATGAAAGTGGGTTAAAACAGGATTACAATATTTGAAACATACCTAAGTGGAGTTTGTAAAAAAAAAAAAGTGTAATAGTTCTTTTAATTACCTGCAAATCAAACCGACAGTTATTTCATCAGTGATTAGAACTTTCAGTAAATTTTGGATAAGACCATTTGGCAGAAGTTTTAAAATTGGTTTAACTCGATCCTTACCACATTGGACCAGTAGCGATACAAATTGAAAAATGAAGTAGATCTTAGGTGAAAGTTCATCAGTTGAGGCGAAATGAGCAAATGTTTTGAATAGATTCTGTATGCTAGTTTGAAGCGGCTCTTTTATTGATATTGGTGGTTCTTTGTTTACGATATACTCGGAAATAAAATCACTTGAACATGAATCGCCTGAGTTTTCTGGATTTAATTTTCGAATTTTTGGATTATTGCAAACTGGGTCGATTTCATCCCCATCGGCGGTCCGAGCTCGTTTCTTCGTCGCACAGCTGGGTGCCTCCAAATTTGAAATGATGCAATAGACACAGAGCCGCGCAAGTACTGAAGATTGAGGTTCAGTGATGTGTTTCCTAAAAATTGAAATTGCAAATTTAAGAATTTTAAAACTGGAGTGCGAAATAATCAAAATATTTTTAGCACGCTATGAACTTATAGCACTTACTGTTGTTTATTGACTAACAGAATTGGGAATAAATGATCCAATAGTGCAATTGTCGTCCGCTCAATGTCCAAATGCATTACTGCAAACACAATATCCATGGTTTTCATCATGTCCTGTAAATAATTTTAAACGTAAGAAAAATGTTTTACTTGAAAAGAAAATTTTTAACACACCCTCGTGTATTTACACTTGAGCATCTCATCAACTAATTTGCTAACGATCCAAACCGGTCCACAGGCCTGCAAAAGACTCTCAAGCACTTGAGCCGATTTAATTGGCAGCCAACCGCGTTCAGCAACACTTCTCCAAACTTCAATGAATTGCTCTTCTAAGGGCGAATGCGAGACAAGATTCTGTGTCAGCATAATGGAGCGGGTTTTCGTATTTCCAGCTGGATGAATATCGTGTTGCATTTTTCTTATTATTTGGAATGTCAAATTATGGCGTTCTTTAATGTTTTCCTGTGTGGACATTTCATCAGCTGTTGTTAGAAATTGTTGTACCATGTTTAATGGCTTCAAAAATTCATCTTCTCGGACGGTTTGCATGTACGAACACAGAAACGATGCTGAACATACAGAGTAGGAAAAAAGCCGTGCTTTAATACTATCCAAAATTCCTTTAACATCCGTAGCTGACAGTGTATCATTTTCCCAAGCGACAAGAACCTGATACAAAACTCCTGGTATATTCATGCATATGTCTTGCCATGTTAAATTGCTGGAAATAAAAAAAAATATAAATTCGTTTTTATTGCAAATTTTTTTAAGAAGGATGCAGGAATTTTCCTTAAACTCTACTAAAATAATTAAGAGCCAGTACGTCCATATTGCCATTTTGTTAAAATCAGACAAAAAATGCACCCACTGTCTGGAGTTTTAAATACTAAAATATATTAGAAAAAATACAATATTATAAGCGCATATGCTATATTGCAGTGTTTTCCAATGTAGAATACATGGCTAGTTCTAGGAGGGGCGCGAAATTTGAAAAACAAAAGGACGGCGACCGAATTTTGAAAGAAAATTAAGGTGTTGCAAACAAAAAAATATCTTGAATTACTGTTAATAATAGCCTATAATTCAATTCTGAAATTATTTTGCTATTTATAAAGTAGTAATTCGATGATTATTGGCTTCAACGCTGTACTGAAAACTTAAGTGACATTTAACATTTTTTCGGGGAACAACTCAGCGGAGATTTTCCAAAACTTGATAACCGCATTTTAAGATATTTCAGTGGGGTGGTTTAAAAATCTCAGAAAAATGAAGATAATCATATGAAGAAACATAACAAAAGCTATAATTGCCAATCTGGCAATTTTTGAAAACCCGTATGGTGATATTCGTATCAAAATTCGAACAGTTGTACCAAAATTCCACTTTGAAGTCAAACTTTCCAATAAGATTTTTTAAAATTTATTCCAATCGGATTTTGATGTATGGTAGTTTTATGTAGAATCATATCCTAAATAACTTTTGTGCTTGGACTTTTTTAATAAGATGCACCGTTTTCGAGATATTCACAAAAACCGTTTTCGTTCGTATGGGGGGTACCCCCCCCTAATGGTCCATTTTTGCCCATTAACGAACTTAGCCTCGCATTTTAGGAAAAACGAATCTGCGCAAAATTTCAAGTCTCTAGCTCAATCCCTGCGCCCGCAATCCGCGCCACAGACAGACGGACGGACATGCAAAATTCAATTTTTTCTATCATTCTAAACACACTGGTGTAATTCATTTTTGTGTGTGATGACGGGATCTTGGCGTTACAAACGGTAAGGCAAAGTTAATATACCCTTTGGTTTCACCATACGGGTATAAAAATTCGAACATATTTTCCGATCGGGATGTTGCGTGCTGCCGCGCTATAAGTAACATTGGTTCACCATTTTTTGGAGAAACTAAATTCATGTTGTGTGTGGCTGCGTCTCTTGAACTTTGTGTGTGATGGAATGATTTTCATTAATTGTATTATATTAATTTTTTTCCACAAATAAAGAAAATAAAAATAAAATAAAAATTATGGAGTTTCTGTGCTTTTACTTTGCTTTGGTTCGCAGTAAATTGAAGAACACTCGAGTCGGTCGAAAAACCGAAAGAGTCGGTAATACTTTTCGGGTGTAGATCACTAAGGAACGCATCGGAAGTTTTGATAATTCCTTTAGACTTCCAATTTGGTAGATATTGTATGATGAGTATGCCGAGAGTTGGATGTTTTTTGATCGTGCACCTATTAGAGAACATACTGTTACGTTAGATATGGTACGACGCGGAATACTTTAGGCAACCATTGGTAAATTAACGAAAAAATGGAACAAAAATATAATGTAATATTCGATTTCTGCCTGGTGTGCAGAGAACACCTGCGCACCTTAGAAGAAACGTCACTAATCTATACATAAAAAAAATATTCTAATTGATTGAGAACTGCCCATGTAAAAAGGTTAATATTTTTAAATTTTTTGAACAGGTACCTTTTAATTTGTCCATCAGGTTTGCTTAACATCAAGAGAAATTCATCGACAATGTTTTCATCGCACATTTGAACCATATTTTTTGGTGATTTGTTCTTGTTGCGTTCCACCATGCATTCGCGAACCCATTTCTCAAAGAATGACTCTCCATTTTCTTGCAAAACAACCTAAAATGATATGCAATTTACATCACAAATGCCATTAGAAAAACTACAATTTTGTAGGGTCGAGGATCGATTATCGATGTTTCCAAAATATCTATGGTAAACGACTAATATTCGAAAAATCCCAGTCGAATACAAGTTCTCGGAACAAGCAACTTTAGAGCAAAAAGAGCCTGTCGAATACGCCATAAGAAAAAAATACTAAATTTCTACGAATTTGAAGCCCCATTAGATTTGCAAAATGATTTTGTTTATGAAAAATTTCTGATTTAATTTGAAAAATAGCCAATTTGATGTAAAAATAACCAATTTTATCTGCAAAATTGTTAATTTCATGTGTAAATGGTCATAATTGATCTATGAACCTGCATTGGTAGCATTATGACTAAATTGTTATGTTAACTAATTTAATTATATTAAATTAAAATGCTGTGATTTCTATAATAACGAAACATCGATACAACATCGTTAAACCATTGCTATTTTCTCATCATCAATGGTGCGTCTCGACGTATCATTCGATGGTTTGGCTTCGATGCTCAACTCTATAATTTTGTAGCATACAGCAAGAAAGCGAAATAATAATTGAACTAAAATCAAGATAAACTCACATCGGATCCATACTGTTGGACAATAAACGTTAACATCAAAAATGACACATCAAATAATGTCGATCGAACCATTGCTGCTTTACCAACTTCGCCTGGGACTTGCTTTGAATTTTCATTGCATTTAATCAGACGTGACACAAAAGTTTTAAGCCGGCCTTCCACTATTGCAACAGATAAAATCAATTCGAAACTATTTCCTGAAAAACAATTTTTTTTTATAAATTTTGACATTTACTCTGAAAATATTTTGATTATTTACCAACAAGAACTTGACAAAGCATTCCAAGTAGAGCCTCTTGAACTTTATTATAGTCTGTGCTCAAAGTTTTCAATATTCCAGATAGCGGAACTTCAGCACGTATTACGAAATTTATTATGGATGGTGCTTGGTTGTTTACTTCTCGTTTTTGTAAAAGCGAAGAAATCGACTCTCTGAAATATGATTTTGGAATATTTGTAAATCATTAAAGTGTGTGAAAAGATAAAAAAAGGGGAGGGGCTTAGGGGAAATTGAAAAATTTTCTAACTATCAGTGGGTTTAGCGGAGACAAAGACAAAGTGCCTGTTTACATTGAGACTCACTTTGAGGCGGCACGCCATTCGTGAGGGACGCGGTGGGGAGGGAAACCAAAAAGAGCGAACGAAGTTTAGATTAACTTAAAATTATCGGTCGCAAACCGGTTTTTGAGTCTGGCCGTTGAAACCTGTGTCTAGTTTTGTTGATGAAACCGGTTAGTGAATCCAGATGAAGCGAACCGTGTGCACACGGCAGAAAAATGAGGAATGACGTGCCGCCTCAAAGTGAATCCCAATGTAAACACAATCAAAGAGGAATGGGGTTGCCACCTTACCTTTTAGCTGAAAACTGCTTAATGTGCTTCTCATTAACTAAATGCTGTTTCGCCCAATCATTTAACAAATACTCAACGGTATTGCATGCACATTTCGTGTCCATAAAATCAAGAATTGATGTGTCTTCTAGCAACATTTTAAAAGCTTCTACAACGTCAGGTAAATGATCCAAAGTTTGATCAGTGTAACCTGAAAACAGAATCAAAAATCATAAAATAAGGAAAATCATTATTTCAAATGTATTGCACTTACTTAGGGATAATGAATTTAACTGCTTTAGAATGTGTGGCACTTTTATAAAAGTAAACGCACACCACATCGTATCATGTGTCGTCTCAATGACATTGCTTAGTGATATCAATCCAGCCCGAATTATCTCGCAATATAAACGTGGCAATGAATAATTCTTTAAGCGTTGAATCATTAAAAGTTCTGCTACATAAATCTGTGTATCACTGCTGGGATTTAATAAAACTTCCACAGCTAGCAACGGTTGAATGCAATAAGTGATCGACTCGACGTCTTTTGGATCAAGTTTGACCATTTCCAGGTGGTTAAGATCGATAAGTGCCAGCTGCAGTAATTGATTTTCAATGTCTTTATTTTTGGGCACGTATCCGGTTGTTGTTAGGAAATTTTTAAATTCTGAATATTTTTCTTCGATTTTAAAGAAAAAGTCGGCATCTTCCTGTTTACCAATGTATAAAATTCCCAAAAGAAAATCATTTTTTGTTATTTTTTCCGCAACTTCAGCGGCCTTGTCAAACATATTCTGGTGTTCTGCGTTCAACTCATGCGGGGCATCGATTTTTGTGGTTCCCACAATTTTTTCATGTAGAGCTTCAAGAGTTGTGGCAAAAATTTGCATTAGCCAATGGACCAATGATGCTAAAGCATTTGGTAAAATTGACTCTTCCGGTTTTCCTCTGGAATAAAATTTCAGTTAATATTGTTGCCAATTAAAACAAGTAAATTTTTATTACCTGCATGTAACGCCATCGATAATTGAGTCCAAGAACTCCAAAAGTGCTGTGACACAGAAAACCTTATCGAAGTTTTCATATTTTGATATCCGCTTAAGAACCGCTGCATGAGAGATCAGGTGTGCACATAGTGAATGCCTCAAGTAAGATAGGACTAACTAATTTTCGTATATTAATTAAAAAAAAGTTTTTCACAAGAAACAATAAAGCAAAATCACCTGATTTGCGTTCGAGCCGATAACAGCCTGCTGTAGAATGCAATCGGCTAAATTGTAGACATCACCACTAACTCCACGTGGAAGAACCTACAACAAAAAAGCAGGAGCCTTATTATGTATCTTGAATCGAAAATCAAATCAACTATCTTTGGTTTAATGTAAAAATGTCAAGCGATGCTCTGGTGGTTCATTTTTACTGCCACAGAAATAAAAAAAATTCGAATTTTTAACGGGGAAAAAATATAATCGCAGATATCCGGAAATCAAAAGTTAGAAAAAAAAACATTATAAAATATATAATACTAAATAGTCGGTGTATCCGCGTTCCGTCAAAATTAGCTACTATTTAACTTATTAAATTAAATGTTTTGTGTGTATCCTCGTGAAGTTTAATATTTTACCATAATATTTATTCACATCAATTAAGTAAAAATGTTATTCAAATATCGTAGCAATTTATTAAAATTATCCACGATCAAATGGAAAAATTTAGTTCAATTCTATGGCATTCAACATCAGTTTAATTTTACCCAGCCAGCACCTAGTTATCCGAAACGCCCTCGTCCTGTTGACACAAAGGAATTAAGAAGAATCGCCGAAAATAGAAGCCTTCATCAAACACCACAGTTGAAAAACAGAAATAAAAATAATCTTTATTCAATTTTGGGACTGCATCGAAATGCAACTCTCGACGAAATAAAAAAGGCTTATTACGTTCTGGCGAAGATTTACCATCCGGATGCTACTTCGACCGATAAAACATCTAATCCGAAGAAATTTCAAGAGATCGCCGAAGCATATCGGGTGTTGAGCGATGAGAACAAGCGAATGGAGTACGATTTGCACGGAGTGGTAACAACTTCCAAACCACCGTATCCAAGAATCGCAGAAAATAATTGCGACCGAGAATTGCTGAAGATTTTTGATGAGGCTGGCTATCGGAGACATGATCCAAAATTTGGTAGGAATTCCAAAAACTAATGAAAAAAAGTCTTTTCACTAAAATTTGGTCAAAATTCAATTCTTTTTTCATATAAAACTTTTTGTGACAATCGAATTAGATTACTTTGGTTCACAACAATTTCATTTCAGATGAAAAACCAATCGAAATTCCTGAAGATCTCTCAATTAACGTAACCTTTCTACAGTCCGTGCAGGGTGCTACTAGAGAAGTTACCATTAGGGCCCTCGCCAAATGTCCACGCTGTAATATATTACTGGATTCCAAACCAAACACTGGAATGGAAATGTGTAGAACGTGCAAAGGCAGTGGGCTTCGAACAAGCATCGCTAGGTCTAACATTGTTCATGGTCCCTGTTCCACTTGTAACGGATTAAGATATGTCCCACTAAATAAATGCTCCGATTGCAGAGGGCAGGGTTATGTGAAACAGGATTCAACCCTAAAAATACCAATTCCTGCGGGTGTAAAAAACGGAGACATTCTTCATATACCTCACCCGAACTTACAAAATAAATCACTTATGGTTAAGTTGAATGTAGTAAAAAGCGATATTTTCACACGGGTAGGTTACGATATCTACTCTGACTGCAATATCAGCCTTTCGATGGCTGTACTTGGTGGTGTACAGAGGATTAAAGGCATCCACAGTGACATTGAATTAAAAATCGATGCGGGAATCGAAAGCAACACGAAAATTCGACTGACCGGCAAAGGAGTTAAAATGAATCGATCAAATGGTGATCATATTGTTAACGTTCGAGTTGTTATTCCAAAAAAGCTCACATCAAAACAGCGAGCATTGATAGCTGCCTTTGCTAAAATAGAAAATTCGACGAGCGATGGATTAGAGGACTGCCGATTATGGCGAATCAAAAAAGAATTGAACAATTTGCATAAATTAAATCATGATGATCCTCCGACGCCATTGGAGAAGAAAAACAGTAAAATTTCCACTTTGAAGAAACTTTTCTTTTACTGAATTGACTCTGAGATTGGGTATTTGTTAATTCCCGAAATTATATATTAATATTGATGTATTTCAATATGATTTGGTACTGTATGCGGCTTTGTGATTTATTTTTTATGAAAATAAAATGTCATTGGAAAATACTATTGGGTTATTCCGGAAAAGTCGAAAATAATAAATATGTTGGAATGTCAAAGAGGCGGAAGAGTGATTTAATGAAATTTTGAAGTGTCCACTTTTTTGTCTCTATAAGTGTTTCGATAGGTCACATCGTTTTCAGGAAAATCACAGTTTGTATGAGAAATGGAAAACGTGCAAACGAGATATGTTAAGATATCGGGCATTTCTTCCAGGAGCCCTATTACCTGTTACCGAATTGTAAATTTAATGTGTTTTATACCACCAACATTGGAATCGTCAACGAATTGTATCGTATCGGCGATACGGACCCAGGCCATAGTAGGATTAATCTATAAAACTACAAATTTATCCTTAATATCTATTAATTAGTACAACTTACAGTAAACACAGGATCAAAAATTTGTAGTATAAAATTATTTATCGGCAATTGTTTCGATTACTTACAGTTTTTATATTGATTCCCCACTGAGAATCTGTCCAACGTTCTCGCCAGGCTTTCAAGAGCATCATATTGAGTAAACTCGTTCGACTTGTAGTTTTTTGGGTCTCCATTTCAATAAAAAAAAAACTTGCAAAAATTATAAATGTTTATTTTTGTTAAAATCCGCAGTAAACAGAATCCACAAACACGAAGCCAAAGTGATTAGATTAGTGACATTTCTTAGTGAGACACATGCAAGTTAATTTTTGACTAAATAGAAGCTTATAGAGTACCTGGTACGGTTTTTAGAGTATCTGCATGGGGTTTTACACCCTATTAGAGAGCTTGTAATCCTGAACTTGGCGAATCATACATAATCTAGCTGAGATACTATTGAATACTATTAATATTGAATACTATTTCCACTGCATTCGCACGTGGAAAAAAAATTTGCACGTGAAAAAGGTTATTTTAGAGGTGGAATCGAGACTTTCAAGGTGGAATCGAGACTTCCAAGGTGGAATCGAGACTTCAATTAGAACAGATTACAGTAGTCTGAAAACAATTTTTTAAAACAACTACTATCCAAATTCGCGGCCATTTTTACACGTCCCATTGTCTAGATTATAGGCTCTCTATTATCAACGTTCCGAAACCATCATTTCATTATTGGCAAATTGGCCCTAAACAGCAAATCTATGCTATGTATTTTTTTTAAGTTTTCTCAAAATGAAGAAAAAAATTTAAGGGCGAAAAACATTAACTTATAGAACTAAATCTAGTTTTGAAGCAAACATGCTAAGGTATTAATAATAAGAATTTTCGTAGTTCTGTATTATATATTCATTAAAAACTTATAAATTATAGCATCACAATACATAAATTTTATAGTTATGAATATTGATTTGTAAGAAAAATAATAAAAACTTTTTTTTTGTTTTTTCCATTATCAAACTATATTAATTATAATAAAAAGCCTATTTATTCAAATACAAAGCTCTCCATTCTCAAGTAAATGAAAAAATGTTGAGATACTTATTTCTTTAAGAAATATTCACATTCATATTTTAGATACAGAATCTATAATAATATAGTTTTTATTTGTTATTTTCAATAAATTTATTTATATATTCATTTTTATACAATCATTTTTTTAAATTTTAATTTTATGTAAATTAAAAGAGATAACAAAAATAGTTTACTTTCCACGATTCGTTAAAAATTTGATTTAATCTTGTCTTCGGATTGCCTTTTTGGATTTTTTTTGTGATTTTAATTTTTTGCACTCAATTTACTAACTTTAAATGGTTTCATAGTACAATTAATAAGATTGTTAATATTTTTTTTATGGTTTTCACTTTTTGTATAATTAAAAAGTTGGTTCTTATTTATTAATTGATATAATTGTTTTTATGTATATTTTATTGATATTGATTTTTATTCCTATATTTTTTATTGGTGACCAACATTTGATTGAATTAAACTCTGAATTCTTGCATGTTATAAAAAAGTTTTTTTTTTCGTTATTGGAAGAAAATTTATAAACTGTTGTTAAACTGTTGTCTGCGCAGTAATGATGTATAAAACAGAAAAAAATTTCACCGCCGCAAAATATTTAAAGGTTTTCTTCGTGAGTAGGAAACAAAAAGCCTTTCAAAAATTAACATAAATGTCTACTACCGTTTTTTTTTTTGTTTTTACAATTAAATTGTTTTAAATTCTTAAAGTTAAATGTTCGTAGTATATTTATCTTGTATTTCATTCGTTTTTCATTCCTTTTGCTTTCCTTCTTATTTCTGTTCTTGTTGTCTTTACTCAAAAACAATGCAGTGTTCAATTATCATCGCCTTTGACTGCCGATGCATAACTCGGTCCAGACGGTGGTGATGGACTTTTTATTGGTACTCCCAATTGAACTGATTCTAAAAAATAAAAATTAAAAAATCTTCAAAACAATCCATAATTTTTCTTTTTAGTAAATAGTTAAATAAAATAAATGATTGGCACACACAACTTTTGGAACTTGGATTGATAAAAAGGGTTATTAAAGATCGCCTTCTAAAAATGTTTTTCAAAAAAGAAAAATCTTAAAAAATAAAAAAAAATAATTGTTACTGTGTAAACTGAATTATTTGGTACTCGGACTTTGGAAAATTACTTTTTATTAATCCTTCAAATTCCTCAGTAGATACTCTCGAAATTAAATTTGAGATGATATGGCAAGTGGAAGAAATAAGAAAACAAAATCTGTCTTGTATAAAGGGGGATAAAGACAAATATGGTTTTAAAGGGGAGAAAATCCTCAAACTACAAAACTCTATCAAAAAGATATTTTGAGATTTTTTCACTTTCTATTTTTTTAAGTGACTAGTTTTTTAACAAAAATTGAAATTCTGTTCATAAATCGAAATATCACCCATAAACCGAAGCTTTTTGAAGCTCAAAGTAAGAGAAAATGAGAGAAATAAAAATGAAATACAGGCAAATCTCGATTATTGGAACCAGGGATGGGAAACGTTATCGTAACATAACGAAACGAAATAATGATTTTTCCGGTTTTTCCTTAAACTTGTTACAATAACGAAAAACGTAACGAAAACCGAAAATTTTTGTTTTATTTTATTTGTCATTGTTTTTTTGGGAAATGTTTCAAAAACGTTCATCAAGTCTAACCACACAGACCTACCACCTGCATAAAATATGTATAATTAAAAATATTAGGGTAGCATTTTTAATCATATTTTGATTCTAAGTCGGATTTTGTTTTGGCCAGATTCACTCTATTTCTGGCTGTACAAAAAAGAAAATCTTTTAAGAAAACTCTTTTTCGTGTAGTAATAGGGGACTTTCTTTGCAGTTAAGCAATAAACTTGGTATGGAAGTTAAAAATGTGCGTCGAAATACCGTTGAACTTAAAAGAGTTTGATTTCACGGACAGAGTGCAAAATTTCTGGCGATAAGCAATGTGGTAATGACAACACGAAATAGCGAATTCAAACTAAACATTTCGGTCCAACGTAAGGCGGAACGACGTTTGATTGGCTACCTATTTCCCATTGTTTCGAAAAAATCATTCGGTTTGTAGACATCGTATTTTACGCATTTCGAAAGTTTTCATTTATGTTTATCTTTATGAAAAAATTCTACTCTTTTATTGTCTTTATAAAATCTCTAATATTTTTTTAATTATTAATAAATTTAGTTTATTCCTTTAATTCTGCGATAAATTATCTCTGACCACGATGTTTCTAACATGAGAACTTTCTGCCGATTGCCAATTTTTGACAACTGGAAGTTTGACTGGAAATCCGTCTTCGCATTTCATAATAGCCCAAAGCGCAGCGGATCAAATTTGGAAAAGCGAAGCATATCGGATTTGAATACGATCCGCCGCGGATTCCATAATCAGGACCCAGTTTCCATTCGTTCCACTTTTCAGCGTGGGGTTCAGTTCACCTCGTGTAACCATCGTTGAAATTTTCAAATTCTCCATTCAAGTTTTTAAATTTTTCGATCATTATCACAGATTTGAGCGAAAAATGTTTTAATCAATTCATTCAGGTAGTTTTCCTTAAAAAATTTTGGGCTTAAAAAATTTTAAATAAAAAATTTAAAAAAAAACTGAAAACGGTTTGAAAATTTTCGAAAACGATTTTCCGATGGACACACTCTAGTTTTATATAGACACTCTACTAACACTTCGGTGAAAAGCAAGCTTGGCCTTAGTATTGTATTACAGAATATAATCAAGAATAACAACTGAATCCGATTTTGTCTCAGGAAGATTTTGCAAGTAAACATTTGACGTTAGTTGCTTATAAACATTCGTCGTCAAATTCAAGAATATTAAAAATTGTTCTGGTAACTGCAAATATTCGATCAATAAAACAAAATACCCAAGAATAAATTACCAAATATTTTGGACGGGAAATAATTTTAACAATTTAACAAAAGGGAACATTCAAAATCAACATTCATTCAAAAATCTTTATTATGGACATAATTATGTCAGCGCATATCTTTATCAGTACACACACACATTTGCCTCCCGAAATGACCTACTTATTCGGGTTTTTTTTCTGTTGTAACGATATTAGGCCAAGGTCAAGGTGAACAATATTTTATTGTTGTACAAAAACTATGAAATATGTTTTCATCAAAGTGTAAAATAGTCCGACAATATATAAAACTAACAAAAAAATTGTTCACGTCAGAGGAAGGAAAATCAGGCTTCAGAACCTGAACAGTAAATCTTGACTTTCGTAGCAACACTCGAACACTTTCAACAGAAATTTCGTTTTTATGACATATGAATTAGTTATAAAAGTTTTAAAGAAAACAAAAAACCAAACGAATCATTTTATTTGTCAAAATCAAAGTAAAACAAAACAAAAAATTTCATTTTCAAAAAAAAATCCCAAAAGTGAACATCACAAACCAATTCAATGAGCGCCATTATACAAATGTTAAAGCAAATCTTTGACAAAGGCAAAAGCAAGATTATTTACCAAAACACATACATTTAAAGTGATATTCCATGCAAGATAAATATTTTTGAAAGGGATTTCCTTTTCAAAACTGGTTTTGAAGGTCCTTTCAGAACTGGTTTTTCAATTCAATAAAACATATGCTACATATACTTTCAAATAACGAACCAAAAGCATAGAATAAGGAATATATAGAAAAAACTTTGCCGAACAAATTTTTGACAAAGGGGGGAAAAATGTCCCTATCATTCACTAGCTACGGCCTAAAAGTTAATTACTTTTAGACTAGGGAGCACGAAGCAGAGAGAACATTTTCTAATCATTTTCGTCGTATCTATTCAATGAGATGGAGGAATCGAATGGATAATTTTTTCCGTGTTACATCGGATCCTCTTGCTTCATCTCACAGTGGAAAAATTTTCTCTCAAAATTTGTTCTAAGAGTTTATTCTCTAGATTATTTGTTCTCTGCCAAAAGCCTATATACAAACCAAAATTTTTTGTACAGCATTCGTGAGCATACAATCACAAAGTTTTTTTTTACCCCTACGGATCTGATTTTTTCAAAAAACTTTAGTTTGAATGTTGATTTGAGATATTGTACACAATTTATGTGACCAAGTTTTAAATAACGATTCGACAATACCATATCGTCGGCTAAAAGTGAAATTGTGCTAAGTCCATTTGGTATAATTTTATAGAAGAGCAATAACAACCTTGTTAAATCGTTTTAAATCTCTTTCAATGACACTGAGTTTTCTTTAAATGAGAAAAATTGGGCTCAGTTTTCTTTAAATGAGACTTTGTTTTCTTTAAATGAAAGTTAAAATGATTTAACAAGGTTTTTTTTATTGCTCTTCTGTCAAATTTGGTATAATGGACTTAGCACAATTTCACTTTTAGCCGACAATATATCTGTGGCAACAAGTCATAAGGGCCTAAGTCGATTTTCAGATCAAGATAAAAAGATCTGTATTTACTTTAATAGACAGAGCAATTTGGCTTAGCCTAAAAACAGACTTAGGCCCTTATGACTTGTTGCCACAGATATATATTTCGTATAACTGTTTGGGAGGTTATTGAAAAGACGTTTGAAAACAAAATAAGTGTTTATTTCATTGATTAAAAATCATCATAAACTTCTGGCTAAAATTTAAAACCATTAATGTCAAGAGAAGAAGTTGACCTCTGTGTTTTCTATACTGTGTTCTATGCATGCACACTCACACACACAAAGTAATTATAATCTACATACAAAATTCGGTTTTTTTTGTGTTTTGTCAAAATTTGTGCCTCATGTTTTGTTTTTGTTACAATAACTACTAGAGTCCGATCGATTAATCGGCTTCGGCCAAAAATCACACCCTAGGTCAAAATTAAGCCGAAGGTCAAATATGCAATGAACACAAAAATTTGGCGTTTTTTTTTTTTCGAAACTCAAATATCCTAAAAATTTGTATTTGGTGAAAGGCGGATCATAGGGAATGATTTATTGGCCAGTGAAATTCCCTCGTCAATTCAACATATTTGGCCAGAAAATAACCATTAAAATTACACTACAGACAGAGTTTTTCGAACATTTTTGTCCAAGAAATTAGAAATGTCTTGGAAAATGCTGTCTCCACTAGACATTTTTTGGTAGGACATGAAAATAGGCGAAATTTTCCTCGTGAGATTTACATATTTTCACCCTGAAGCTATACCTTATATTTTCCGTTAAAAACACAACGTTAGGATGTATTAAAAAAAATATTTTTTTTTTTAAATTCTAAATTTTATAAGAAAGTAGTGTTTAATATAAAAAATTAAAGAAAAAAACAAATTGGCAAGCTTATATAAATTTTACCAGGTTACCGTAGTAAGGGTTAGTGTATTTAGTTTTTTTATTTATATGAATGAAAAAGTTTACAGGTGTATATAAATATATAAATTATATATCTTAGTATAAAATTAGTTGCAGAAAAATAAGTATAAAAAGTGTGTGCAAGACAAAAGTTCACCATAAACATAAAACAAAAACAAATTTTTGCTTATCAACTAAAAAAAAAAGTAAATATAAAAAAATCTTTTAAATGTTTTTTTTTTTTTTTGTTTATAAATTATAAATCAAATGGAAAAATAGTTTCTCCCCTTATTACAGTTAATCGATTCAGACTCAAATTCTGAAATATATTCATAAAAATCATCATCTGAGCTATGACTTTAATTTGGAATATTATTCGAATTATCGTCGTCAGATGTACTATCGTTTTTTGTAACAGTTTCATTCTCATATCCGTTTTCTATATCATTTTTACTCTCGGCGTCACCTTCGCGCTCCACCTTAACCAGTAAACCATCATCGATAAAATAATTAATATTTTCATGATTTTTTCTTGCATAACTATCAATTTGAATAAAGAAGCAGAAAATAATACGGAGAATTAATTGACAAACCAAAGACGTTATTTTAATTAAGCCGATTTTGATCAAAATATCAGTAGATTCTTCATAATTAGCGACTAGCTCTTCTACAATAGTAAAAAGAATAAAAGGAGAAATCACTTCATGAGTTTAGTCAAGATGGAAATGTGTTGAAAAAAATATCTTAAATCTAGGCTATTTACAAAAAATCCAAATTAAATATTACAACACTTATTAGACATTCAATCTTAATTCCTAATTAATTGCAAAATAGAAAATATTGCGTGCGGAAGGCATGGTTTTATAACATTTATGAACATTTACAAAATAATTACAAGCGAAAGCTTTTTTATTTATTTAGAATTCAATTGTTTCTCGCTTACCTTTCGGAGGTTCATACGGTGGTATATTTTCAAGAGCTTTCAAATCATGTTTTTTAATTAATTGGCACTCGCCTCCTTCAACGGGAGCAATTGAATATACATATAGATATCCATCGGTTGATGCTACTAAAAGTCTGAAAATGATTGGGTTTTCATAAAAAAAAAATTCTATTGAAAGAAATATAAACCTTAATGATTTTTGTATAGTTGTTATCACACAAGTTCGCCGCATTCCAGCTACTGGTAACACAGTTGACGCAAACGCTCGTCCCTGTGTTAAAACATCGGCAACCTGTGACGGCAGATAGTTAGTCACCGCTTTAGAAAAAAATCTACAAAATCAATATAAAAAGAATTAGTTATTAAATATTATATTGAACAAAATTTTATATGTATTTTATATACAAATCATGAGACTTCAATAATAATGTTTGTATAAGTAATATATTCAAAACAATAATAATAATAATAATAATAATAATAATACATTACCCAATCCAGTCATCCTTTTGTTGGTTGTTCTCTTTTGCCTCGACGCCGGGGCGCTCCAATTTGAAAATGTGAACGGTTTCTGTATTTGAACTGCATACAAGATATTCGGAGCATGTGCTAAATGCTAACGATGCTATCGATACGCAACGCTTGACACCACGACGAAATTCAAATAGTTTATTCCCATCTAAAACGGAGAAAACTCGGATCACAGTACCTTTTTCGCTAGCTGTTGCAATTTCCGTTCCAGCTGGACTAAATGCGATCGCGGCTAATGGGGAATCATGCGCCGGTATCATAGTTTTTGCATGCAAATTGATAGCATCGAAGATTTGCACTTCTCCGGATGTTACACTGCCTGGATATGCTAAATAGCAATGATCGGATGCCGATGCCAGTGCACATAATCCATTCGGGTTATTCGGTGTGTCACGGATCGTATGTACTACTTTCATATCCTGAATATTATGAATATAGAGACTCTCTTCGAGGCAAACAATGAGACGTTCACGATTAAGACGGACTGCTAAAATTGTATTTGAGTACGAATAGTTGCAAATTTCAGTGCCACGTTTAAAATGGCAAACCTGAAATGTAAATGCCTCTGATGGATTTACATACAACTAATTTACCGTATCGATTTTGACCAGATTCCGATTATTGTAATTTTTTTCCATATTAACTTATTCATATCTTACCCGTAATTTCCGCGGTGCATTTAATGCAACAACAGCGATTAGAGAGCTACCAAACAATCTCTCCACAATGCACACTTCATCTGAATGTGCACTGTATATTTCATCGAGACTTGAATCCGCCGAACCTAAGTTGAATATCATAAAACCCTCTCGAAAGCCAACTGCCAATGATCTAAAATTATAGCAAATTTTTCATATATATCGTTTTTTCTCCAAAATCATTTCTTTTGTATAATTAACTTGGCAAATGAATTTTTGCGAATGAAAAAAGGGGGAAAAATGAGTATGAATTGAATGCACTAACAACAGACCAAATTCAAGGGCAAGGAGATATATTTGTTATAAACGAATAAGAATCAGATCGGTAAAAATATTATATTGTAGTTCTGACAATAATAATGAATGTCTTCTTTATTATTAATAAATAAATTAAACCGTCATCATTAATATATTGCCAGTACTATGATTGATTTTAAAAATCCAAGAAAAATCAACAACAAAGAATCTTAAAGCAATGAAATGGAAAATGAAATGAAAAATTTATAACGTGAGAGGCAAGCAAAAATATAACTAAAATTTAATTTTAAAATTGTGTATATTTTAATGTCAATTTTTCTGACGTATCATCATTCAATTCATCTTAAAAGTCCATGGTCTACTTTTTGTTGGAAAACTCTTCTCGTGCTTCGAATTTACAGCCTCAAAAGTTCTGGGAATTGTAATTTTTTGGTGTGCTGTCATATTTTTATATTTTTTTTTCTGCAAAATTATATGCAATTCATATGAGAAAATACATTAAATGATATACAGTTAAAGCCCTCTTAAGTCGAATTGTCTGCTGCCATCAAAATCGTTTCGAGTTAGAGGAATTTCGGGTTAGAGAAATTGAAACAGTTTTTTTTTTAAATACATGTACATATATGTATATTTATTCGTTTTTAGAAGTTTTTAAAACAAACTAAAAATTTAAAGAAAAATTAAAGGGAGCGCAAAAAAAAGGTTAAAAATTTTGAGTTAGAGGAAAATTCGAATTACAGAGATTTCGACATAGAGGAGTTTGACTGTATATTTAGGTTTCGAGAATTGCTGGAGAAATAGTTTTTAACACGTAAATTTGAAAGCTCCTTGTCTTAAATACTGTGCACGCTCGATAAAATGTTCACCTACTTTTAACTACACTCATTTTTTTAGTACCTAAAGAAGGGAACAAATTTCACAAAATTAAAAAAATCTGCAACGTGATAAAAACTTCAAAAACTTTAACATATGGTAGGTAAATCTGCTTCTGACACGTTAAAAAGCAAGAAATGATTTTTCATTTCTGAAAAAAAGAGTACTAAAGCATACTGGGAAGTGTTTATCAGATAAAATCTGGTTGAAGATTTGAATTGATACAATTTTTATCAAGTATGAAAGTTTGAAGGAAAATTGAGCAACTTTTTGAATAAGTCCCTCATTTGCGACAATAGTATCATAACTTCATAAGCAATTTCGAGTTAATGGCGCAAAATTACTCGTTTTGATTTGTTCTTTCATCTGAAAAAACGTCTTAGCTCTTATTGGAGAGCATTTGTAATATGCTTTTACCAAATGATAAAAAAAGTTTTTTTTATAGAAAAATTGGCAATAAAAGAGGAAATTAGATATTTTTTAATAATTAAAAGGGTTTTAATGCAAATTGTCGCTTTGAAATGTACTTTTTGATGCAAATATATGTCATTGTTCAGGTTCAAAATTTAAGGATATCTCAGAACGAGTCGAAATGTCCGAAAATTATCTCGATTTAAGGGTCGAAAAAATGATCTGCTGGAGCGAAAATTATCTGCTGTCACTCTGTTCGCTCGATTGAGATAATTATCGAATGCGGACTCATTCTTAAAAATATACAAAAGTTTTCTGACAATTAGAAAACTTTTGTATATTTTTAAGAATGACTGATTTCTTCAAAAACAATACAGCGGTCCAAATTCAGATTAATTTAGTACGAAGATATTAAACTTTGAAAAAGTTAAAAAGCACATTTGACCTCAATAAAATTTTAACAACACACAAATGGATGAAGAAATTTTACTCAACAGTAAATGTGATTATAAAACTTAAAATATCAGTTGTGGTCAACACAAAACTTTCTTCTACAAAATCTACGACCCTGTGCAATTTACGCTAGAGCCCTGTCGCGTTGTCAACCTAAGACGACCTCCCAATAAATTTTTGGTTTATTCAAAAATATCAAAAACGTACAAAATTTGAGATAACTTGAGAACGGTAAAAGATATCAATTTACGGTAAATGGCAAAAATGTAGAAAATGTTAACATCTTTAATTATTCTTCTAACTGATTTGTCGAAAAACCGTTAGTTTGCAAATTATTCGCAAAAATATGATTTTTTACATATTAATGAAAATATCTCAATAACGGTAAAAGATAACGGATAACGGTAAAAGACAAAATTGTGCAGAATGCCATTCTCATTAATTCACTTCATACATTCAGTCAGCAAAAACCCGTTAGTTTTCGAGATAATTGCAAAAAACTGTTTTTTTTTTGGAAATAACGGTTTATCTCGATAACAGGTTGAGTTATCGAGTTATAGCTAAAGACAAAAGTGTGGGAAATTTTATTTTCTCCAAGTTTTGTCATACTTAAAGCCACTAAAAAACGCGTAGTTTGGGAGTAAATCGAGAAAAACGAAATTGTGATTTTTGAAAAACCGCCATTTTGGATACTTCCGGTTAACGGATTTCCACCAAAAGTTGATAGGATCGTCCCATTTCAGGACCCAACATGCCTATAAAATTTCATGGCGCTAGCTCTATTAGTTTTTGAGAAATCTTGTACACAGACTGACTGACAGACTGACAGACTGACAGACTGACAGACAGACTGACAGACAGAAAGACATTTTTTTAATATGACTCCAATCGACTCAGGAGTGATCGGGAAATGTTTTTTAGGCAAAATTAAGAGGTCGAAATTTTTCATGAATACAATACTTTATTATACTCCGTAGAAGAAAGTAAAAATTAAATGGAAAAAGCAACATTTGACCTGAATTCTTCCATGAATCTTCAGAACAGCTAGAGGGTTTTAGTGGAAGCAGCCAGTTTCTTGTGTGGTGTAGATTTAAAAAAAATACCTGAATTTTATTACTACTCATAAACAAAATAATTTTTTACCTGAAGAAAGATCCCTAATGAGTAGTTATATTCAAAAATTTGGGGTATTCTAAACAGTTTTGTGAATTACTAGAAATTTTGTAGACATGTGCTCAATTTTACTCAAAATGTTCGAGGAAATCCTTTTTAATTTAAATCAATTGTAGGAGTAGACAAGAAATCCTAAGAAGGTAAAAATTGAAATACCATGAAATTGTGATTATACTTTAATATCGGTTAAAGTTTTTTCTTGAATTTGAATCCCATGCGTTAAGCTGTACGGGAAGCATAAAATGTACCTGAAAATTATTTATACTTTGAGCAAATTTACTGACTGTCCTAAAATTCGCAGTGAAAATTGTGAATATTGGGCGGGCAAACAAAAGAAAATCGAATTTTTCGTGATATTGAGGTTTCATAGTGTAAGGGAAGTTCAGGCTGGGTGAAAAAATATTAGAAAGTTCGGGTTATTGAGTGGGGACTCTAATACCTAAAAGTTTTGTTTTTTTTTTAATCTCCTTTTTTATATTTTGTTTATAAACAAAACACGCAGCTAAGTAAAAATAGCGTTAAAAGAAAAACTATTTGAAAACAATAAAAACTAATAAGAGTGAGCAAAATTTTGTTTTTCAACGAAATTATCGCAACGGTCGTGAATTCATGAGGCCAACCAGACAAGGTTCTGGATTTCGATGTTTAATAAATAATAATTTTATGCAGCCGAATTCTTCGGCAGAAGTGGTTTGGTGCGTTGTTTTGATCATAAGCAATCAACTTTGGAGAGCGAAGATATCACATTGCAGTTGCTTATGCGAAATGCGTAGAAGTGAAAAAGATTAAAATTTGTTCTGTTTTAGCTTAGCACAATGAAAAAACCTCTAATTAACGCACTTTCTTTACGTCCTCCTCGATAAAAATCAACCGAATTTAAACAGATTATGAAATCTGAGATTATAGCAAGTAAATAACTGAAACTATTTATTCTATGGCAAAAGAAGAGGTGGTGGCTGGCGCCTGATTTAAAACACCAAGTTTTTTAAATTGGAGGCACAATACAGCAATAAATCCTCCTTGAAAACAAAAGATTTATTAATATTCATTATAACAGTAACGTTCTTGCAAAAAACCATCTCAATATGAGTTAATAATCAAACGAACTTACGTGCAATTCTGATTGAAATTGACATAGTAGCCCCCAGAATCGATGTCTGGTCTCCCAGCGAGGCTCATTTTCTAATACGGAGAACTTTACACAATATTTCTGCTGCGCTAATGAGATCTCATTCACCTTTTTAGTTGTTAAACTTGAATTACTGGAGGTTCAGCAGCACTTTCAGTAGTGAGTTCTTATCACAAACTGTGATGGTAAATCAAAAGTTTCAAAAAGAAAGTAAAGCAAAAAAAATTAATTCCACCAAGAGCTCGTCGCCTTTGCCTTTGATAGTTTGCTTTTGTCTTGCAGAAAAACACCAATGACAGCTGAACGATTTTTCTACCGCTATCTCACTTTGGTCAATTCGATGTTGTCGCACTGACTCGCTCTCGCTTGTATGTCAAAACAAATAATTTTCTATGAAGAAGTATCGACGGATAGAATGCAAATTTAGCACCAAAAGACTTGCAGTCAAGCTATTCACATCCCCTTTCGAAGGCTGGGCGTTAATTACAAGAAAAAACTATTTATCCTTTTTTCTTCTCTAGTTTTCAAACCAAAAATTTGTAATTAAATTTTTTCCTACCAAACAAAGCGACACAAGTGGGTAATTTTTGGTAGGGCTGGGTAACGATTTTTAAACCAGCAAACTAGAAAAAGCTGTTATTCCGGTGTCATTCGTATATTCATTTGTAAAAATTCATAGTCAAATATTGAAGTTTTCACATTTTGTCGAGATTAAAGAAAATGAGAAATTTTTAAATTCTCTTTTCACATTTTAAGAAATAAACGATTTTCAATATATTTGTGAAAAAAGTGTATTAGATTACATAAATAACGGATAATTTATTTTATTGGACGAGATAATTGTTGTCTAGAGAGGCTGTAGTAAATCGACATCTAAAAACTGCCACAAAACTTTGAAATTGAGTAGACCAAAATTGAAAATTTCATAAATTATTCCTAAAATATATGCAATATGTTAAAATATTCATAACTGAAGTACAGTGAAAGCTCTGATAAGTGGCGATCCTAAAATTTTGATCATGTTATGAAAAATATTCGTTTGTCAGAAACATTTGTGGAAATTTACCCGGTTATTGAAGGTATCCGCAGAGCTTTCACAGCATTGAAAAAATACGCAGTTTTAAGGGAGAACTCCAATTGGGCAGAGGCAGCAACAGCGGCAGTGTTCTAAAGTTCTGCTGCTGCCTCTGCCCAATTGGAGTTCTCCCTAAGTAGGGCCTATTGTGATTAGAGAGCCTTTAACCTAGAGAGTGGCCATGCTACCTTAATAAACTGTGCTACTGAGTAGGACAGTCTACTAACTCCAATTAGAACAGTCTATTAGGTCAGTTAGAACAGCTTTTTCTCCAGATTAGAACAGTCTGTAAACAATTTTTCAATTGATCAAAACAACTATGAGTTTCCAATTTTTTTTGATACCTCAAACATGCTATTTTTACATATATTAACCACCTTCAGTTATTTTGGCAATTATTTATAACAATGAATCAAATTTTTAAAGTTTTTCGCGCTCGTTTTTCAGCTCGGCGGCCATTTTTAGATGTCCCCATGGCCACTCTCTAGGTTATAGGCTCTCTAATTGTGATTATCCATAGCTATTCAATCGACCATCGTTGACCAGAACTAGAGTGACTATATAATACTAGAGTCAAAGTGATTTTCAAATTATCGGTTCAAATTTTTTGGTCATTACCACAGATTTGAACAAAAAATGGTTTAATCAGTTAATTTAAGTACTGTTTTTGTGGATGAAGGGTTTTAAAAATATAAATAGAAGAAACTGTTTTTAAAAAACTGAAAACAAAGTTGATTTTTTCAACCACATTTTCAAAATAAGACTGGTCGAAACGAATGTCAAGTACATAAAACAAAGTTGAAACGAATGTCAAGTACACAAAACTCGTATTACTTAGCGGCGCAAGTCGAATCGTCAGGCACATAGCAACTGAAATGTTCAATCATGGCTCAGTGGGTGTCATCGCTTTAGTAATGGACGTAGTTCTTTTTTTGTGCTAAATTATTGTGCATAAAAACAAGGAACTCCATGGTAAATCCTCAACAACAAATTTTAACATTGAAAATGTTTTTTTTCTTACTTTTAAAACAGCATCAAAACTATTTTTTCAATAACATAGAATGCTACGAATGCTTTCAATGAAAAAGTGGAAAAACATTCAGGATTCTGTGATGAATAGATCATACTACTTTGATAGTTTTTTATATTTAATTATCTCCACTGCGTTTTTTGCGATTTTGAAAAATCCAGCGCTTCCAGCTGCGTTTGGTTGGTTTTGTTGGGTATATAACCTTTAATAAAAACTAATTATCTGCCAATATTTTGATAACTATGTTCTTGTCATCACCTATTACAATAGACACAATGATATAATATGGACTATAATCAATGTAAATTTGTTGTCTAATATATAGCTTTTTTTTTACAAAACCCAAATCCATTTTCGCCACAAAAAAATCCATAATTTGGCCTAGAAAAATATTTAAAGTCTTAATAGTTTTAATAATAATTTGTATTTTATTTATTTAAATACATGTCATTTTTTAGAATAGCTTGATCCACAAACCGAGACAGAAAAATAATTACAAAAAATATGGAAAATAATGAAATGCCTTTTAGATGATATTTTGTTACAATTTACCAGTATTTCCACATAATTGCAGTTGTATTTTATTTAGGCATTGTTGATCTGCTCTTTAGTTTTAAACGCAAGATAAAATAAAATAAACGCTTTGTGACTATTCTTATTTTTCATAAAAATTTTCTCCATGTATAATAAAATATATTTTTTTTTAAATAACAAGAAAATGTTTTTTTTTTTTTTAATTTCTCATCAATTGATAAATTAATAAAAATTATTTAAAATAAAGTTTAAAGAAACGAAAAAGTGAAATAATTTATATAAAAATAATAATGATCGAGGTGTTTTTCTTTAAATTTCATAAAGTATAAATACGGAGAGCGAGCTAAAAAATCAACTGATCGTTGCATAATTTGCGAATTTTGAATGCCCAATGAAAATCACCAATAAAAGGTATGTGTAAAATTTTTATAGGGATTTCGGTAAATCAAGATATCGTATCGATTTACAATTTGATGCGATCTCCGTATTAGAACTTAAAATTAAACAAAACAAACACTTTCAACTTTGAAAATATATTCAAATTAATGTTCTACCACAAATATTAAATATGTTTTGGTGTTTGCGGGTATTTTTGTTTAATTGATATTCAGAAAGGTTGGGATACAATAAGGCAGGAGGATATTTGAAGTTTTTTAATTCAATAGCATGAAAGGGGATTTTTTTTAGATTCGTTATTGTTGTATTAAATGATTGCAAATACACGGAATTTAAATAATGAAGGTGAACTACATTAAGATAAGTGCGACATCTTCAGGTTGCATACTTGGACATTTCCAATTATATAGATAATATTGCAAGTTACCATCCCCAGTACCAAACTTCAATGGTGCTAAGAATTTTTTATTGTCCATTAGATCAAGTGCATTAAATACATCCATTTGAATATTTTTCGCGGATATTAATGCATCGTTCATTAGATCAAACCATGGGGTCTTTGTTGATACATTATAAAATGAATAGGCAGCACGGACGGTCTTATGGACCGGATGATGCATCACAGTTGATGGCAGACTATAGTAGCTAACCATATCGGTGATTTCAGAATTTTCATTTTCCACAATAAAACAGTCAATAATACCATCGATGGGCGTGAACCAATGTCGAAATTCTTCTGGCGTAAATACTGGACACAATTTGAATTTTTTGAGGTACTCATCTAATAATTTATGTGCAGCATCCATATCACGTTGCTCGATTTTTCGGAATCCACGAGTCTTGGGTGCATCAGGCAGCTTGTACAATTTAATCGTACGTTGCATTGTCATATTTCGAGCCAAATGAGAAAATTTTACCTAAAAAAAAAAATTTTACAAAATTTTAAAAAGATCATTTATATTTTTTAAGCTTATGACAATTGAAAAAAAAATTATGAGATATTTTTTGTACTTTGAAACGCTCTTGTAAAAGTTAATTATATTCACGGTGCTTTTAGCTTTCTTACATATAAGAAAGGCATTAAAACTACGGAACCTCGCACGTCCCCGGGACATATACTGATCGTTACAGGATCTTTCGCTATCCTTACAGATTTCTTAACATCAAACTCGACTTCAGCGACCCAAAAAAAACCACCAGAATAGATTTTTTTCGCCCAAAATTTGGCGCAAATGATAATCACGCTATCCTTGCAGGACCTCCCGTTATCCGTACGGACTTTTTAATGCCACAATTGAAGTCAGTGACGCCAAAAATCCCAGATTTATCCTTACATGAACTTCCGCTATCCTTACAAGGACAAAGTAATAAAAATATTGTATTGTCATCGGACTTATGTATGTGTGCTAAGTTTCAAATCAATCGGATGAGCGGAAGTGGGTCAAAATTGGACTGCAAGATTTTAATCTGACAGACACACAAACAGCGAAGGCAAGCTAAACAAAACCATTTAAAATTGTCTTCCAATGTGAAAGTCATATAGAAACATATTCTAAACCCTTTTTGTTAAATTTTGAAAAAAAAAACATGAAGTGGACCCATTGGGATATATTTTCAAAGATTTTTCTCGTGTTTTGGGAATGATTTTTTAGGTATCAAAAAACCTCAATTAAAAATTTGATATCATCTGTGGTTTTCTTAATCGCGAAAACGCTGTGATTATCGGCAAACGGGTCTAATTTAGGTATACAAATTGTAATAAGATTGCCATTGTATTTTCGATCGATTAAGAAAAGTTTTCTTGAAACTGAAATACAAATTGGCTTAAATAAGGAGAAATTGCAACATAATTAAATCGATTGTTTCCGTTAATGAAGAATGTTTTATGTAGAAGAAAAATTCAGCTTACATCAATTAGTTTCTTTGGATTTAATGACCGATGCCAATATCTGCAGGTAGCCACTGGTTTCGGTAGGACGACACCAGCAGTATAGGCTGCTTGAAATATTCCAGTCAGATTAACGCGCCTCGTTATCTCCCTAATTAGTACTGGGGCGACACGTTTACTACGCAACTTCTTGTGGACACACAGGAAATTGATTTCAACTATCTTAAGAATACGATCGTAGCTCCTCAACTGACTAGGAATTGCTGAAATGAAGCCCACCAAACGCCCAGACTTCACCACCCGCACACCGACATGCCAATCCTCACGCCAGCCGGGGGGTTGCAGGGACCACTTCAAGAATGTTGGCTGATAGTCAAAACGAAACATTGCATCGTCATCTTCCACGTAGTTCTCATTCAGAAGTGTGTAGAGCTCCGATAGAATTGAGTCGTCGTTTAGGTTGAGGGTGTCCCACTTGAAGCCGTCGGGTAGTGTGTACGGTTCCTGCCGTATCTCCGAAATGTCTTTGTCGGGTTCAATGGACTCATTTGTTACAACCTCTTCGTTGAGTTTAGGAACTGGTTGTGTTGACCAGAACGTGAACTTCTTCAGCATGCTGTCACGAAAGAATCTTTGGTCCAGATTCAAATGGTCAACCAAACCTACAATTAGACAACAATCGATTATCTTGTGGAATTGGGCTGCGATATCGAATGGTAAAATCGATAAATGTCATCGAATACCGGCACCAGAAGTCAAATGCAAAAAAAAAATTAAATACAACCGGTTCTCCTGTTACTTACCTTTCACGTTGTCTAACATCTCCTCAGCACTCTTCGCCTGTGGTGTCGATCCGGATGGTGTTGTTGCTTCACCTAATTAATTAACTCCTTAAGATTGAACTTGGACAAAAAAAAAGTCACGTTCAACGTGGTGCTGCATAAATGCACGTAGTTACCTTTGTTCTTGTCAGCCTTTTCCCTCTTTTTCGATTTATGCGTATTCGTCGTCGGCGCTTCATTTTCCTCAACTTCACCATTGCTTATCTTCTTTTCGTCGCCCATAATTTCTGAAATGTTAGTCAGCAGTAGAACAACTTTGACAATAAAAAAATGGCTACGAGTCACTACATCGTAAGGGAATGGTGGAAGGCAAAGAGAAGTGAAGTTTCCGATCTCGTGTGAATCTATAACATGCCTAATGCTTACGACGTACAATGCTTTTCTGCTAGCTATTAAAAATGAAATAAATGTAACAGATTGTCTGCCAAAAATGTAAAAGTTTTAAAAAATCTACAGGACAATTCCATTGTCGTCACAGAATTTGTATATTTAGTGGAATCCTGCGTGTGGGTAAGTGCGCTGCGAGGAAAACAATCAGCTGTCAAAAATTTTCAATGGGAATTCGTATGGCCGAACATCGGATGCAAATTAAATTAATTAACACACCGTAAGTAAAAGAAATTTGGTAAAAAAAAAATTTCGTCATTTAAGAACCCGAGTAAAGTTATCAACGGTAAACCCCAAGCGGTTATCCGTGGTTAATAAAGGAAAGCAGTCCCGACTGCTGCGGTTTGCATGGAAATCGTTGTTCTATATAGATCAAGAACATTAAAAAACGCACCTATTATATAGTCACTCTAGTGAAAACAGAATGTTTTTTGAATTTTGGCGCGAGATCATTTTGAAATTTTTATAGGGTCAAGGGGGTAATTGTCAACGATTTTCACTTTTTGGATATTTTTTCAACTTTGTAATGGTTTTTTTTAAATTAAATCACTAACAGCGGAGTTTTGATATATTATGTTAAAATTTGTCTATTTATTGCCCATTCCATGTGATTTCAAAATTATAGGTCCTTAATTTTTTACAAAATTGGATGTTTACTTTTACCCCTATATTTTTTTTCAAATTTTTGGAAAATGGGGTAAATGTAAACACCTTTTTTAGTTCTATGCCATATTGAAAGAAAAATCTCGGGGGGAAAAGTAACCTAAACAGAAAACCAAACATTTATGATATATCATAACATTTATGATATTAGCCAATCTGGCAATTATTGAAAACCCGTATGGTGATATTCGTATCAAAATTCGAACAGCTGTACCAAAATTTCATTTTTGTGTGTGATGACAGGATTTGGAGTTACAAACGGTAAGGCAAAGTTAATATACCCTTTGGTTTCACCATACGGGTATAAAAAGGGTGTTTCCTTTTGCCCCAAGTTGTTCACATTAACCCCATTATAGTGTTTACATTTGGACATGAGGTTAAAAATTAGGGGGTAAATGTAAACAGACAATAACTTTTTACAGTTTGTTTATAGACAAAAATTAACATATATAACCGATCTCAAACAACTATTAATGTTCGTATATAAAGTAAAACATACATACTTTCTTTTAAAAATCACTTCAAAAATTAATTCTTTTCACTCTTAGAAAAACTGAAATCACACTAAAAAGAAGCACTTTTTTTGACAGCCCATACACAACGAACCCTCTCTTAGATATATTGTGGCACGTGTCCGCAGTGAGATAAAAGATCAATTTTTAATATATTGTCTAGATAAGCTAAGAAGGAATAGCAGTTTGGGGACAACCAATAGTGTTTACAATTACCCCTGTTTACATTTACCCACTTTGACCCTACCAATTTTTTTTCCTTTTTAGTGCATTTAAAAAAAACTTTTTTGCCTATTGCTTTTACAAAAGTAAAAATACTTATAAAACTACCACTCACAAACAAATGAACCACATGTCACCAAAATGTTACACAAAACCATTAAAATGTTGGCACTTCCTAAAAAAGATTTTTGGTTTCTGCTTTTCAATTCATAGTATCTCAATAAAAGATAGCAAATAACAGTAAAAGACAAAATTATGGCAAATATTAGTCTCTTCAATTCATCTGATGTACTGAACCACCGAAAACCCGGTTTTTTTAGATAATCGGAGAAAAATACCGGTTTGAGATGTCGAGTTCTAAGGAAAGACAAGTGTGGGATATTTAATTGTTGTAAAACTCGACTTTTGTCATACATAAGACTACTGGAAAACGCATAGTTTTGGAGTAGATAAAGCTCAAAATTTTTCATGAATACAATACTTTATTATACTTAGTATAAGAAAGTAATTAGATCGATTTAATCATCCATCATTTGCAGTCGAGAGATATTCGTATTGATTTAAAACGGCTTCGGGAATTTTCTTCTCCAAGGCTCCATGAGAAATCTTAGCGACTCTTGCGAATTGAAGTAGAAAAGCGAAACAATCGTGGAGTTCACTACCGAGTTCATTTTTAATGCTAGAACAAAGAATTTCATTGTAAAAATGTATTTTTAAATAATAGATATTACCTTAAATTTGGTTCAATTAGGCTATTGATATATTGGCACAGATAATCTAGATATAAGTCGGTATTTTCGCGGTGAAATTGTTGTAAAACGGTTTTTATGCCAATAATAACTGGATAGCCATCTATAAGATCGGCAGTTTTCTTTGGTATTAAACAATTAATGCTTTTGTCAAACGTTAGTTTCGGTATATGTGATATGGTGAAGAGAAATAGGAATAGTGGAACATGATGAGAGTTTTTAGTTGTCATAAAAATTTGCTCTAATGGATCATAGATTCCAGCCCATTCCAAATACTCATTTAATTCATGTAGGAGTTTCTTGCTAGGTAGCGGTTGGTGTGGATCAATTTGATGTCGTAATACCTCGACTAATAGTGCTCTAAAAATTAATTACAAAATTAATCCCAACTACACACCATTTAGTTAAACATACTTATTAAAGTTTTGTAGGGCAGACTCTAAATTTTTACAATTGAATTTACAGCTTGAATTAAGTTCATAGGCGATGTGTTGCCGCAGAATTTGCTTGTGACCAACACTAAGGATAAAATCTTGAATTTTTGGCCACACTTTTGTCCATCTCGTTGTATAACTGGTGTAGAATTTAACTGGATTTAAAATTATTATGTTGGAATCAAGCTCTTTTGTTAATGTATCTAACATCTCAATCCACATTTTGTCTGTTGTCACGTTTTTCTGTATTCGTTGTACATTTTGCTGAAGATCGGTTACGAACATAAAAAAGTACAATTTATTGAGTCCAACTAAACCTGCCGGACCAATAGCTTCACGAATTTTAGTAAATATTCTAGCATCAAAAATTTCGTCCTGTGTTTTACGATCATACCACGAGCCTTCTAATTCTATATAAATTGTGGATTTTGGCTCTGTACACGTGAGAATATCACGAGCGAGCCGTCCAATAAAATTGTTTGAATTTAAATCAGATCCCATCGGTGGATGGCTTGGTATTGGAACGGCAACGCTTTGATAGATCGATTGCCAATCGAGAACTTTATTTCGAAGAAAATTGTTGCATTCCTTTTCCACGTTGTAGTTAATTATGCGAGAAAACTAAAAGAAACAATTTAACATATATGGATAATGAAATACAAATAACTGAATCTGCGTCTCTGTGTTGGTAACTACACACACATTTTTTTAAAAACATTTTATATAAGTTACAGGCCGTGATAATAAGTTAAAATAGCTTAAGTCGATTTTCAGGCAAGACCAAACTTATCTGACAAAAAAAAACATGATTTAATTAAAACCGTATTGTATACCTCTTCTTGCCAAATTTTCAGCCCATGAATGCTGAGATAGTCCTGTATATACTCAAATGACCGACGATATCCATTTATGGTATTTGCCAGCATAACCAATTTCTGTTCTAACTCTTGTGGTTGCTGCGTCTCCAACATTAGTCCATTGTGCAAGGCGAACGATAAATGATTGACTAGCTCCTTACGTATGCCATCCTCAAGCAATTGTTTCGGATCTAATTCAATAACACCGACTAAAGTTTTTTTCATCATTAAAATGCCTTCAGTAAAGACAGAAATTGAGTAGGTTAACTTAGCAACTTTGTATCTTTCGTCTAATTGGGCATACTCTTTTAGTTTACTCTTCTCGAGCCTTGCAGGAATCTCTTTTATGGTTCTTGTTTGTAAATCTATAATTTCAGATAAAATGGTAAACATTGTCTCTGGTATGATTTGTACGACTTTGCGGACATAGTTTACCAATTCATTACTATAATACTGTGATACTGAAATAAGATCTTCGCTGTGTGCTTGATTGATTCGAAGCAATGGAATTTCCAAAGCACTAGCCAATTTTAAAAATGTCGCCCGTAATTTTCTTACGAGCGCCGGTTGTTTTTTAATATTTTCTTGCATTATTTGCGTATATCCGGAGTCAATTATTCTCCACGCGTAGCTGAGATCTCCAATGATTTGCATATTTATTAGTACATCTTCTTTAATGTTTATTGTTCTAACCATGTTGTGTAGATACTTTCGCACCTCTAAAAGATATTGCTTTACTTGCATATTAGATTCCAGGTTGTGAAAAACTTGAACTTCTTCAATTGCTTGTATCAATTGAATGATTTTTCTGCCGGCTATGCTGGGTGTTTCATGATTCAGGGTGGAGATCTCTTTGGAAATTTCTGCGAACCAAAGTTTTAGGCCGTCGTTTTTATCGATTTTCGATAAATGCTGATTTCCTGAAAATGCTTCACTCAATTCGGACATCCGATCGGCTGACTCTTTTCGATATAATTCCCAGCGGCTGAGTTTCTCATTCATCAGTGCCTTTAAAATCTCCCTGAGTGTTAGTTCTAATTGGCTGGTATTCAGCAACAATTTGAAAATGTCTGAGTTTTGATTATTTGGTCCCAGGATTGTATCTTTCAGTAATTGCTTAAACTTCTTACAACCGCCGAATTCTAGTACTGGCAAACTTCTATGCAAAAGTAACCACCGCAAGGTGACGTTACATTCTCGTAGTAAATTTATTATTTTGGTTACATGTTGAATAACAAACTGTTCAGTTAGGATTCCTTCTTTCAGGTTATCAACTAATTTTGGAAGTACTTTTTTCATAATATCTGAATATTTCAAGCATAAATGGCCAACTGCACTATTTTCAACTACTTTGGCCAATGCTGATTTCGCGGCGGCGTATTGTTCCCAAGCATCGATTAAATTCACTGTGATTCCCATGTAAATCGGTATTACCCAATTGTCGGAGAAGAATTTATCTGTAATTTCGCGCATTTGTGCCTGTTTATTCTGCAGAATATTAGGTGCGAAAAACAGGCAGACAAAAAGCATTCCAGCTTGTGTTGATAAAGCTGTGGATCGATGATCCGGATGTGGATAAACCGAAATTTGATTATAAATGTCGTCAGATCGCAATCGGCCAATCACCATCTCAACAAAATTTGAATCAAACATAAACCGACTGAAAAAAGGGGAATTATTTATAATTTGTAATGTCCTGATAAATAAAAGAGTAATGCAAGTCTGTCTTTTTCGCCACAGATGGATATTTTAAGTTTTTATATGATTCTCATATAGAGTATTCTAAAAACTGGTGCGAAATATAGTTCTTATGTAAATTAGTACAAACCCAAAGTAATTTTCTGGATAATGTGGTGGGCGTTTCGCTCCCGGAGCAGAGGAAAATCCTGTGCAACGAAGAAGTTTGCAAACATCGTCGATATTACTGTCATCGTGAGATTTTTGTGCAGTATAACGATGGTGAGAGACCAGTAATCTCTCTCTTACAACACCAGGGATATGTAAGTCCGTTACTAGCAACATGACACCGTAAAGATACAATGATTCACAAAGCAATTGTTTGCCCTCCTCATCTTGCAAAATGGATTCTAGAGATTGCTGTATGTAATAACTTTCGTTCAGCTCGTCTACAAAGTGCTGAAGATCCTTGGCATATTGATGAATGCTGGCGAACGCCAAGTAGAAACGATTCAAAATTTCGATGTAATTGTCACGAAATTCTGCATCTAAATCTTGCAGATCCTAGAAAAAAAAAACTTTGCATATAAATCTACTATCACCAAAAAACAAACAGATATAGAAGTCTACCGAATTTTCTTCAATTTTCCTTTCTTGAGCAGCGGCTACGCGGAAGTAATTGTAATCGAATACTATATCACTGTATTTAATTTGCTCTGCTTTTGTTTCTAGCCTAATTGAAGATAAAGATATAAATGATTTTTTTTAAAACACGAATACGCCACCAGTTAAACATTTACCTGAAGACTGTCGGAATGTAGTCTTTTAATCGCAGCAATTCAGCAATTATTGCATTTCCGTTTGACACAATTCTGAGCAAATCTCTACCACAAATGTTATTTTCAGCTAAAAACTCTGCCATATTTTTGTTATTTTCGGCTAAAAATTAGATTTACACACCCCATCAATACAAAACATATCAAGTTGACACTCAGCTGATTTCATTACAAACAAATAGCATGGCCAGATTGAATATTTTGTTACAAATAGCTACGTTTACCTGAAGGCCATCAGTAATAGAGAATGTTTGACACGAGCCAACTAGAGTGACTATATAAAACTAGAGTGTGGCTTTCGTGAAAGTGATGTCCGCTGAAATTATCAAATTGTTCGTTAAAGTTTTCTTAGATCAAGGGCTTAAAAAGTTTTAAATATAATAAAATATTTAACCCTTTCAGTCACCACGTACACTATAGTGTACACACTTTTCAGAAGCCATAATTCATAACTTGACTTGGTAGAAAGTGTGCACACTATAGTGTACGTGGTGACTGAAAGGGTTAAATGCATTTGTGACCCAATTTTGATTTTTTGAGTAAAAAGCTGGACTACAGTGGACGTAATTTAAGAAAAATTAAAATTTTTGATTTTTTTTTTTGTTTTTTTTTTTTTGTTTTAAATGAATACTAATAGCTTAAACATCATTAATTTGTATAGAGAGTATTTTTAACCCCCATAGAACAAAATAGGTACTGAAAGGGTTAAAAAAAACTGAAAACAATGTTAGTTTTTTTCAATAAAATTTTCGAAATAAGACGGTCTTCGAGCATATTCTGCCATTTGTTGCTACAATTGATTTTTTTAAAAGGCTATCATAAAGTTCATGTGCATTGTTTTGTCTGTAATTTTGAAAACATATTAGGTTTTCTATTTAGTAATTTTTATGCGCTCTAGGCGGTTTAGTTCGGGGCACAGATTCACGCTTCGGGGCATCTATCCTACCGGGTCTATCCGTACCTTACCCTAAACATTATTTTTTTTAAATTAACAGACCACCAAATGCGTAGAATCTATAACCTCACAAACTTGAAAAAATTAGAAAAAATCGTCTATCGAAGAGCAGTATTACAAGCTGGAAAACTATAGGCTCTATCACAGAATCCGATACGAATGGTTCGGATTGTAAACTCAATGTTGTTGTTGGTATAAAACACTAACAACAACTTTGAGTTTACGATCCGAACCATTCGTATCGGATTCTGTGATAGGGCCTTATATCTCTAGCACAGAACTCATTAGTGAGAGTTCACACGATTTTTGGAATAAACGCTGTACAGAAGAGCGGGCAATTTAATTTTTTTTTGGTTATTTGAAAATTCTTTAAAAATATTCCTAAAGGTTCAATCTTCTAAACACATCTACACAAAGCTACAACATTAGAGCGGCCTAACACCATCATCTTAAAAAAATTAAAATTTCAATTTTGAAGAATTCAAAGTAGAAGATGACACTCACCACACAAATGGAAATCTTTTTTTGTGAAATTATTCCGACGAAAATTATTTAAGATACGATTCACATAACGTTCCTCTACATAAAAATATAATTTTCTCGTTGCAAGCGATGTGGCAAATCTGGAACGCTTCTCTTGATTTCCGGCGTTTGTATTTTTTTTTCATTTTTTATGTGTGGTGTTCAAAATTCTGAATAAAGAAAAAAATTAGAATAGATTAAAACTTTAAAGTTTTGAAAATTAAAAAGCTAATATCGAATTTTTGTTGTTGTATATCGAGACCGGAAACAAAATATTGAACGTCGTATAACGAAACGTCTATATAGAGGAGTATTTAATCGAAGAATCCCTTCAAACCTATCATTTATGTTCATAGAATAAAAATCTTTAAGTCTACAAGTAAATTTACATAATACTGACATTTTCGTATAACACATTATTTAGAAAAAAAATGTGAACACGATAAAAAGACGAATCACATAATAAATGTCATTCACATTAATTAATTCCTAAAAATAGTTTTGCAAAATTCAATTTTTTGTGAGATCTTGGGTATTTCAAGTTTTTTGATTTCGCCGGGACATTGCACCATTAGCGCAAAATATAAACCTAACTAGTAGGCATGCAAAAAACTAATGGAACATGTGTCAATGATCCTTGTTTTCATTTTAATTCAGTTCAGTATTGAGCGTGATTTTACGGAACAAATTAGCATAATTTTTTGTGTGGACGAAAAAGGGTGATTAGCCTTTTGTAATACAAAAAAATTAAACAAATATCCGTATACTTTGAACAACAAATACATAAAATGGATAAATTCAAATTTTTACAAAAGAAACGCCGTTTTGTAAAAAATGGTTTCAATTAATTTAGTTAGGCCGGTAGACGCTTCATTATAATATAAAATAAAAGGTACACTGCGTTAGCTTTAATTGTGAACTTGACTCGTAATCCAAGGTTACCGCAAATTTTTATGAATAAAAAATGTTGTAAGATTATCTTGTGAGACTTTTTTTTTATTTATTAAGTTCGTGGTAATCTCAGTAGTGTAACCTTTTCTTTTATGCGAATAAATAATGATATAGCGCCAGCTATTTAATTGATTTAAAAACCAGATTTGAATATCAATCAAACAATTTTTACACATAAGAAAAAAGTTATTCAGCATGTTATAAAAATGATAAGCCAGAAATAATTCCGTAATTATAACTATTAAAAATAAAAGAAAATCTACAATTAACTCATGAAATTAGGAACAACTTTTATACTATTTTTTCTATACTATAGTAAAAACTTCCAAGGAAAAATCATAAAAAAGTAAACTTTTCTTTATGTTTTCCTAGATACTGTAAAAAAGTTGTATTACGTTAACTAGGACATTCAAACTCTAATAGCCGAATTAGAGTTTTTTTTGCCGAAATTTCTTTTTTCGGTATTCGGTTTTTTGTTACCAAATATTTGAATAATTTTTTACCTATAATAGTAAATAAAATGCACTGAAAAGTTTTTTTTCATGTCACATACGTCCTTTCATTTTTTAAAGATTAGGTTTTAGTGCACAAATATTGACTCCTCCGTATAAGACTACCGTAAGGCGAAAAATGCTATTTTGCAGAAAATCGATGTCAGTTATTTTTCTGTATTTTTCTAGTATTTTTCTAGATAAAAATTTAAAGATATTTGAAATATAATCCACTGGGCCAAAAGGTAAGTTTAATTTTGCAACACTTTTGAAGTAGAACGCATTTAGACTGGGGCTATATTTGAAAAAAAATGCTAACTTAGCACCGGTCTAAACGCGCCCATTGATTCTTATAAAAATCCTTTCGGTTTATGAACAACTTTCAATAACGGATTAAAATTATCAATCACATTAAGAATAACACAAATTTCAATGGTTTGAATTAGTTGATCTCTATAAAATCCTCATAGCCGGCATTCTCAAAAATGTCTCTTGGTAACTAAAAAAAAATACTTTGATTATTCAGGCAAACGATCGTTAATATTCAAATAAATACGGCGACTAATTCAAATCAAAACACCAAATGCTCTAATTTTTTGTCAGTGATTTTTTTAAATATGGGTTTCCATGGTTTTTTGGCTGCCCATACTAATTTATTCGATTGTGTAAAATTAATGATTCAAAAATCAAAAGTTGTTCTACAGAATATTTTAGTTCTTAATTTCGATGAACATCACTGATAGAAAAGATCGCAAAAACGTCGTTGCAGCACACAATAATTAATGAACTGACTAGTTTGCTATTAACAATGGGAGGGTGAAGATCATCGCATAAAATGAAATCATAAATTTTTGTAAAAAAGAGGTGAACCTGTGATATTCACCTCAGTTTAAAATTTTTACTTGGCCGATAAGCTTTCAAGTTAAGAACTTTTTGCGACATTCTTGAAGCCATCGTTTATTTTTTTTTATCTTTTATTGTGTGTATATAGCGTACTCGAGAAACGTACGAATGAAATTCTTCAGCTCGTTATACTATTGTCCAGTGGAATTTCGCGAATTTGTAAATAAACAAACGAAAAAGCCGGTTACTCCTTTCTACGGTGAAGTGATTTTTGATGGTTCGTCATCTGAATGTAAAAGACTCGGACATTGGCCAAATGAGCGCATCATAAATTCGTATCTGAAGATTGTGGACTTGCTCAGGTTTTTTTTTTGGGAACTTTGTAGTTATAGGTAGTTCCTGGTAAATTTGGATGTATTCCTTTGGCTATAGGGGTATGTGTGCAGCAGTGTATTGACTGCTGTTTTTTTGACCTTATCAAGGCCGGTAAGGGGCATCGTGGTCATATTTTGATCCAAGTATAAAAGAAATGCCCCATTGGAGCCAGCATCTCAGTTAAGAAAGTGGACGCAGTTGAAGATCTAACGCTAAAAGAAAACAAATTTAAACCAGTCAGAATGGAAATCAGAATTGGATTAGTGGTGATCTGCGGGTTTTTTGTATTCGTCCGTAGTAATTCTCTCGGAAATCGGATCACGTTTGAAACAAATCAATTTCCTTATCAAGTAATGCTTCTTGGATCCTTGCTGCGGGGCCGAGTTTTATGTGGCGGAAGTCTGATAAGTAACGAATGGATTTTAACAGCTGGTCACTGCTTGACTGGAGTCAAAGAGTTGGAGGTGCATCTGGGAGCAAAGAAACTGAACGATTACAACGAATTCGGTCGACTTACCTTAAAAACACGCAAGTTTATTGTACACGAGAACTACAATCCGTTGGTTGCAGCTAACGATCTGGGTTTGGTGAAGCTACCCGAAAAAGTGAAGTTGTCTAGTCGGATTCAACCTATTCGACTATCGCCTCTGCAAAATAATACCTTTGCTGGAGAGTTGGCTGTTGCCAGCGGGTGGAATCTCCAGTCGCTGGGGCATTCCAGTGGTTCTCAAAGCCTACAGTCTACAGAAATGAAGATAATCAGCAATCAAGAGTGCAAAAAGGATTTCCATTCTGTGATAGTGCGGGAAAGCACAATGTGCGCAAAGGGGATGAATTATCAAATTGTATGTTCGGGGGATTCAGGTGGTCCTTTGGTGTTAAAGAACCCGAAGATTTTAGTTGGAGTTACTAGCTTTGGACACGCTCGTGGATGCCATCACGGAATGCCTGGAGGATTTTCTAGAGTTTCATCATACCTTGGTTGGATAAAATTGCATACGGGCGTAAAACCTTAAGAATATTCGTTTTTTTAGCAAAATTTATTGTTTCATCACATATTTTTAATCGTTATAAAGATTTTAAATTATTTTAAGATACATTTTCTCGGAAATTTCTCAAAAAAAAACTATGTGAAATCAAACATGTATATTTCTTTTTTTGAGATTCTTAATTAAATATCATACATGGTTTATCATTAATGACGAGTTACAAAGAGACATTATTTTTTAAATCCAGCAAAATATTTATTAGATATTTTCATAATGTCGCTGTGATAGTTTTAGTTAAAAAATTTCTTACTGTGTAAGCCCGTTGTAATTATTTGATAATTTAATTTATTGTATATTTAAATAAATATTACCTAAATATAAACAAATTACTTAAATGTTTTAAAAGTGTACTCATCTTTCTATCCCAATTAATCCACTCTCCGATTATACCCTCTGGAGGGATTTTACACGGGATTTTAATCGGGATTTCACCATTAGAAAGCTCGTATCTCAAAAAACTGTCCCATCTAACGTTCACCTATTTCGTCTTCTGCTATTTTCTGAACCTTTTTGCTGTTTTTCTTAGTGATTCTTCTCGCAGTTGATGATAAGAAATATAGCATCTTGATAGTACACGTGGGGAAACTCAGCATTATGAGTTTCCGCAAACTTCTGGTAGTTTTAAGGGTATTGTTTGAATAGGAAGCTTACCTGTGTATAAAAATTAAAACTACTAACGAACCTGATTTGAAATTCTTATTAAAGCACCGCCAGCGAATGATGTTTCATTTTGTTTTCGCTTTTTACAATGGAAACTAAATCTCTGTTTCAAAAAATTACAGGATTTATTTACGTTTTTTTCTAGCTAATAAGTAAAAGTAGAAATTCTTCAAAAATTTTCTACGTCATATTTCCAAATATGCGTCTCACCCGAACTTCTTTGTAAATCCAAAAGTTAAGCTATATCTTGGTAAACACGATTTTTAAATACTCGGTAAAATAAAATTCAAATCCGGCAATGACTCATTATGTCGTCGACCTATTTAAATTATTGAGAATGATCACCTAAATTTGATGGCGCCAAAAAAAATTTGATATGCCAATAAAAATATTCCTTTTAATTTCCTTCAGAACTAGCTAGCATACATTTTTTCCGATGGTAAATTGCAACCATGACCGGTTCAATGAAATTTTATATATTTTTTTGCTCGGGCAAATTTTAATAAACAGAACAACAAAGTAAAAGTGAATGAATCTTCGCTCTTTTGAAAAATAAAGAAAGAAAAACAAGTTTAGTTTCTGATTTTTTAAATTATTCTTTACTTGTCAAGAATTATGTTTATAACTGGTGATTGAGATCACAAACGAAAATGAATTTGAATTTTTAATTTAAATGAACCAACTGTTAATTTATTAATGGTTGAATATTTGTTTCGATTTTTTTGGGGATTTTCGCTATTTGTTGAAGTCATTTGTTCCACATCCTTTGTTTTGAGAAATATTGCACGCTGCGAATGAATAAACTCCGCGGGAGGTATTAACACCGACCTTGTCAAAAATGTTGCCATTTTTTAAGAATGAGGTAATTTTATATTGGCAATAGGTAAACAGGATCTAACACAGCCTTAAGCATTTATACGGAATTTGTATACACTAACTTTTTTATACACTAACAAAGTTTTTATACCGGGTTTTAAGTGCAAATGCAACCTTTTCAAAAATAAAGAGTGTCCAGCCAGTTTCATAAATTAAGAATAGATATTTTTAATCTCTTCAATTACAAATAGGTTCAGAAGACTGCGTGTGCTCAGATGTGGACACAGCACTTCACCCGGAGGCCTACAGACTTATTATAATGTCTTCAGTACTCATAAGACCTTTTATTAAACTCACTGCTCCTATTTGAATTAGCTACCGTACCGTCTTCAGTTTTTCATCGTCCGTCCATACCGAGATAGTTGGTCCAACCTTCTCTGTAGTTGGTCAAATTTTCCTAACTCTTTGTATATTTAGCAGTATTAAAGAGTTATCTGGTCTGGTTTCGTAGTTCACGTCGCTCTCTATTCAATCATGGAGTGGTTGAACTTCTGGTGCTACGTGTTATCGGACTGGGCGAGTTTAAAACTTGAGAGAGCTTGGTCATAAATTGCCTCACTTCTTTCTCAATAAAGGAAGCGGTGAGATGTCTGGGTCAGATTAGAATGACAGTTGCTTGAGGTTCATCATGGTGACCCTCCCGCCTCACCCTAACGGTTCCTAGGCCAAATTTTATGGATCCCGAAGACTTTGGAAGTGATTGGCAAGATTGGTGATCGAATATGATTTGGTAATCCTTGCCGTTATCCTTAGCCCTTGACTTTTTTTAAGGGACTTCAAAATCTGCTTGCCCTTGACTGGTATGTCAGGGTTCTGAACCTCCAAGATCCTCAATGGTCCAAGGTTTTCTGAGACTGGAGATGGTCTTGAATAGACATGCCAAGGACGACTCACTGTCACAAGTGACCATTTTAACCCCCGTATGCCAGCCGGGCTATGGAACGTTCATCCAACTGGATAATTGCTTTTTCCGGGTTTTCCGATCACCATTGTAAAAAAATTGGCTTCTACAAGCAACTACGTGATCTTACCGTCAGGATAACTGTAGGGGAAGATGGACACTTTTACGTGCTCGAGGGTTTCAGCAATGGGACTAGCAGATAGTTTCAGATTTTTCGGCTCGTTGCCCGCTTCTTCCCGCAGAGACCTCACCCTCTTGACCAAAACCCAACTATTGTCACTGCTAGTGGGTTCAGGAGTCGTGCGTCGCTAGGAAACTTTCCCTATCTACTGTGTTAAAGTAGTATTATCAATAATGCTTTTTTCGATGTGACGCTGAATAGAAAAAAATCTCTTCCGAATCAGTTCCCGTAACGCAAACGGTGAATGACTATACGTGACCCGAACTGAAAACCACTAAAGAGTGAAACCGGAGCGAAAAAATACTCGGTTCGAAGCTCTGGTTGGAACACTTAGTTTCGATATACTTTGAAAATCGAAATTATAAAATTATCCATATTTTTATACCCGTATGGTGAAACCAAAGGGTATATTAACTTTGCTTTACCGTTTGTAACGCCAAGATCCCGTCATCACACACAAAAATTAATTACACCAGTGTGTTTAGAATGATAAAAAAAATTGAATTTTACATGTCCGTCCGTCCGTCTGTCTGTGGCGCGGATTGCGGGCGCACGGATTGAGCTACAGACTTCAAATTTTGCACAGGTCCGTTTTTCGTAAAATGCGAGGCTAAGTTCGTTAATGGACAAAAATGGACCATTAGGGGGGGTACCCCCCATACGAACGAAAATGTTTTTTCTGAATATCTCAAAAACGGTGCATCTTATTAAAAAAGTCCAAGAACAAAAGTTTTTTAGGATGTGATTCTACATAAAACTCCCATACATCAAAATCCGATTGGAATAAATTTTAAAAAATCTTATGAGAAAGTTTGACTTCAAAGTGGAATTTTGGTACAACTGTTCAAATTTTGATACGAATATCACCATACGGGTCTCCAATGATTGCCAGATTGGCAATTATAGCTTTTGTTATGTTTATATTGGTGTCTAATAGAAACAAACGGACCGCATAGTTTGAATCAGCGGGCTAAAATAGATTACAAATCGCTATTGGATACCAGGAAAAATTGGTGGTAAAGCCCGTAATTGGGAATAAATCAAATGTGAAACGTTTCAATGAACGAGTACTTCTTTATTATCAAGTAAAATAATACAAAAATGTTTGAATATGTTTTGATTGGCTAATTGTAGTAATTAGAATCGGTGATTTCGTTATTAGAGCTTTGTTCATTTTTAAAATTTCCGATCTGTTAGGAAATGTTACTCCAGGCCTAAAAAGTAAAAAACAAACCACTATAAAATTTGAAAAGTATTCAAAAATATAAAAAAAATACCCTAAAACAACGACCCTAAAATCTGGTGTTTGAGGATCAGATTTTTTGAATGATGTTGTCGGATTGTATATATCGAATGTTACATATAAGCTACGGCAATTTTCATCAAAGTCATCTTCTTCTCTTAAAGTAATAACATCAATATCTTTAAAAATAGCCTCAAATTTCTGGTATTCCGGCTCATTTTTTAGACAGTCTATAAAACTTCTATTTTTGTTTTCATAAAGAAGTTTCGCCCTTTTCCTTGTTGGAGAAGATGTGCATGATGAAGTGATTTTTCTTTTCCCGCTAATTGGCTTCTCAGCTTCTTCTGGATCCTGAGTTGTGGTATTTTCTTGATTTCGTATTTTTTTGTCAATAGTATCCATCGAATTTTTGATTGATTGAAACTTTGTAAAACTCCGGTATTTTTCTGAAATTTCACAATTTTTATTTAAGGAAGAGTTTAATATTTCCCAAACGCATTCTTCTTCCATAGATAATTGATGGTCTGAATTTAAATAATTGTGTGTTTTATGTTGACTGTTTTTATGTTTTTGTACATTATAGCCGGCTCTAGATAGTGTAGAGTAGACTAGATAAATATTGTACTTGTCACTAGCATCACTTCCCAAAAAAAGTAAATACGCCTGTTCCAATGAAACAATCATTGAATTGAAATGCAATTCAAGGCGATTCTAAAAAAATGGAAATATGTTAATAATTTAAATCAATACTATTGTATTAATTAAATAAAATTCTGGACATGATTCTTATTTTGGCAAAACTTACAACTTCTTTAACAGACACAAGTGGCTATTTTACTAATAATTTTTAACAAATCAATATTGAATTACCATTTCTAGAAGAAATAGCGCCTCAAAGTATTCCAGATAAAGGATTCCTTCTACGGCATATCCAATATTTTTAAACTTCCCTTCTTTTCGAGTAACTTTTACTGCTTTTAGATCGGGATCCCAAAACGCCTGCGTTCTTGAAGCTGCTCTTTCGATTCGGGGTCTTGAAAGTGTATCTCGCATTTCGCCTTTAAATTAAAATTTAGAATTAAACGCTTAAGTTAGAAGCGGAAAAAGAATTTCAAAAAATACGGTAAGCACCTAATAACCGTGAAAGAGTTTCCACTTCATTCAAACTGTTGCTCCGAAATCGTTTCTTTAGTCCAGATTTGATAGCTGCGGTCTCATGTTCCCGCCCTTGGAAAAGTTCCTTTGCGCTAAATTCAACCATTAAGTTTTAATTTATTATTAATACGAAGCAAAATTACCTTAGAAATACAGTTTCCGGCTGAACCAAATTGTTTTCAATCATTTTTAAATCCGAAATGTCAGAACTGGACACTGAAGTACCTTAAGTGGATGGTGTTTGTGTCATATTCTCAACCAATGTATGCAAGAACAGAAATACGTTCAAAATTTTTGACAGCCATTTGTTTACCAAATAGAAGCCGGCGTTTTGGTTTCGGCGAGAGAATTTTTCTTAATTTTTTAATAATTATTTCAAAAAAGATGGTTTTATTAAGCCGAAAGATCCTGTATAATACAGTTTTGTCGCAAGCATTGTCAGATTGCGGGAAATATTTGTTTGCAGGAAATACTTTTGGAGACATCTTTGTTTTAAGGTTAGTCCAATTTTCCACATTTTATAAATTCGCCTTTGACTGTAAAATTTCTTAAAGTTTAAAGCAGTTTCGCAGTAAAGGAGGGGACGAGGATTTTTCTGCCGAGGAACTGCAACAATTGGTGGAACCAAAGCAAATTTTCAAAGTATCTGAAGTGGAAAAGGTGAATAGTTTGTCATTTTATAAAAACATCCTGATTGTCGGAACCACAGGAACAATCACTGGATATTCGTGGGACGATGAAAGCCAAGAGCTGAAGAAAAAACTTTGGCAAATTCAAATTCCTTCCTCCCCAGACATTAATATACTTTGGCTGGACAAGGGATCAGACTTGTTATACGCTGGCTGTGGTGACAATTTAATCTACGCTGTAGATTTGGACAGTATAAAAATAGTGAGAAATTTTACCGGTCATCGGGATTTTATTCATAGCGTGATTGGTTGGGAAAGCCGCATTTTCTCAGCATCTGAAGACGGCAGCATCATTTTCTGGGATGTCCGAAACTCCGAGTCCGTTGGGAAATTGGAGCCGTATAAAAACAAGAAACTCGCTCGACCGGAATTTGGGAAGTGGCAGGGAACTGTCTCAGTCACGGACGATTGGCTCATTTGCGGCGGAGGCCCGAGAAGTTCAATGTGGCACTTGAGATCGTTGGAGTGCACTAATATTCTTGCTTTCCCCAACAAGGCGCATTGTTCAGGATTTTGCGATGATGTATTTTTTGTTGCTGGCGAGCATTCGACCTTACATCAGTACAGTTTTAATGGAGACATAACCGCCGAAGTGCCGATTTCAGGGCCGGCTGTATATTCAATCGTTTGGCAAAATGAACCGATTAAAATCATGTCCGTTGGTGGCGCAAGTAATAATTTAGATATTTGTACTAACTTTAATTATAAAGACATGGTTATAAAATTGTATAAAGCTGGAAAAAATTAAAAATAAAGAGTCAGATAATGATGTATGTTGTTTCTATTGAAGACTAGCTTTCGCACATATTGTTGACAGGCTATTATTAGTTTTGCTAATATAACACATGGATCAATAAGTCCCGAGACTAACCCAGAGATGACGCTCGTAGTAAACCAGTAACCACGTCTTTCTAGAGTACTAACCTTTGCTTGAAACGTGTCAAAATTTTAAGTCGATCGGACCAGAAACAGCTGAGTTATCGAGGTTGGAGTAAAGTCGTTTTGTAGTTTGTTTAAAAAATGGAAAAAACCGAGTTTCGTGTTCTGATAAAACATTGTTTTTTAATGGGTAAAAACACCGTGCAAGCGAAACAATGGATTGAAAAATGTTACCCGGACTCTTGTCCATCAAAAGCAACGATTTGTCGGTGGTTTGCCGAGTTTAAACGTGGTCGTACCGACACAAATGACGCGGAACGCTCGGGTAGACCTGTGGAAGCCGTTTCACCGGAAAATGTGAGTGAAGTGACAAAAATTATAATGAAAGATCGTAAAGTGAAGCTCCGTGAGATTGCTGAGATAACACAGATATCATATGGAAGTGCATTTACTATCCTTCATGAAAAATTGAGCATGAAAAAGGTTTTTTCCAAGTGGGTGCCGCGATTGCTTTCGATGGAACAAAAACAGCAACGAGTCGATGATTCAGAAAGCTGTGTATCGCTATTTACTCGCAATAAAAAAGATTTCTTGCGTCGTTACGTGTCCATGGACGAAACATGGATACATCACTACACTCCAGAGTCGAAGCGGCAGTCATCTGAGTGGCGCACAGCTGGCGAAAGCCGTCCGAAGCGTCCGAAAACGCAGCAGTCAGCTGGCAAAGTCATGGCGTCAGTTTTTTGGGATACGCATGGCGTGATTTTCATTGACTACCTCGAAAAAGGTAAATCGATCAACAGTGATTATTATATTGACTTGCTGGTGCGTTTGAAGGAGGAAATCGCAAAAAAACGACCGCACATGCAGAGAAAAAAAATCCTTTTTCACCAAGACAATGCACCCTGCCACAAGTCGATGAAAACAATGGCAAAATTGAACGAATTGGGTTTTCATCTGCTTCCCCACCCCCCATACTCGCCAGATTTAGCCCCCAGTGACTACTGGCTCTTTGCTGATCTTAAAAAAATGCTCCAGGGAAAAAGATTTGGCTCAAATGAGGAGGTCATCGCTGAAACTGAAGCTTATTTTGAAGCGAAAGATAATTTTTTTTATAAACATGGTATTGAAAAATTGGAAAAGCGTTGGAACGATTGTATCACCCTAAAAGGTGATTATATTGATGAATAAAAAAAAATTTGGCAAAAAAAATGTTGTTTTCATTGTTAGTCTCGGGACTTATTGATCCATGTGTTATTTTGAAGCTAAATTAACACAACAATTACTTCTCGCTTTCATGTCCCGTAACTAGCTCGTGTTTTCCAACCTTTTTTGGTGACAAACCTCCCAGTGAGTTATTTTTTTTTCGCATACCCCCTTATACCTGCGTATCGAAAAAAAAAACAATTATTAACACGTTGGCTGCCATCATGGAAACGAAAAAATCGGGTCCCAGAGTTAATCTGGGTTCAAGCATGGCCTAACACTACCTTAACAATAATTGACCCTACGGAACAAATTAGGTGTGGAATTGATTCAAACAATTTTGCAAATCTTTTTTTAATAGAGTTTGCTGAACCTTATATAATGAGACCATGGCTTCTTGATTAAAAAACTTAGCAACTTCTTTAATTCTTCTAAAATCGCACCCAAACGAATTTTGAGTTACCTTATAGTAGGGTACCTCAATGGCGCACGTTAGTTTCTCCTTTACTATGATTATGGCCACGTGATAGTGACATCTATATTCAAGATTTCAAAGCTTGAGCTTTTCGGCAATTTCAGACATTGTTTATCTTTAAGGCAGTATTCTAGTGTGACTTGGTCATTTTTTTTTCAAGGAAGTGGACAAACTATCTTTTCTTCGTTATTATTTAACATGTCGCTCTGTTACAAGAGCTGCTTGGATTTGGAATGCTCTTCCCCTTGACCTCCGATCCCTTAGAAATGTTCGACTGTTTAAAAAAAAAGTTTCTTCGAGTTAACTAGGTCCGTTAACGAGGTGTTGATTTATCTTTCTAATTTTACTTTTCTTGGTCTCATTTTCCCCCGGATATCTAATCCCCCTGTGATAAATTCGGGAACGAATCATATTTTTTTTTGGTTTTCGAAATTTTCGATTCAATTTGCGAATCGTTTTTTACAAACACAAGAATCAAAAAATAAAATTCGTATGAATCCTATAATATAATACGAGGAATGTCTGTCTGTCCGCACAACGATTTCGAAAACCCGCCTAACGATTTTCACGAAATTTGGTGATTAGGGATTTTCGGGGACAAGGAATTGATCTAGATAGGTCTCACCTCTGAGACATTTCCCTTCGATACCCCTCGCCTGGTATCTTCGAATTGGGTGGGCCGATCTTAATGAAACTTTACAGAATTACTAAGGGGGCTAAGGGCTTTCGATTTTTCCACGACAAACCTGACTTTTCCACTACAAACCTGACGTTTTTATATAAAAAAAAATCAACTTTATACCCAATTATATTCATCATATGAAGTTTAATTATGTAAAAAAGATATCGTCTCACCGGTAGGTGCATTAGGCTGTGTGTTTTTCTAACAGAGGTGAGACATATCTAGATCGATAGGTCTCACCTCTCCAAAATTTCAGCAAAAGGACGACTTTGAGGTCGGTTTTCCTGGTACTAAAAATAAAATTCGCGAGAGAACAATTCGAAAACGAACTAATCGAAAAGAATAAATAATTCTCCGTGAAATACCCAATCGATGAACCGACTTTATTGCCAACATATGTATCTATTTTTTTATTCATAAAACTAATAATGTTCGGAATTTACCAAAATTTGGCTCAATGAATACAACTTTTTCATTTGCAGAAACAGAAATTTTTTCTTCGAAAACTTACGATTTTTCAACTTGATATTAAACATAAAAAACGTTTCTTTTTTCAGATTGTGTTTAATAAATAAATGACAGTACTCTTACACACTATTAAATACAAAAAGTACCAATTTGGTAAAAATTATGAAAAAAATCCTTAAATCTACAAAGTTCTAAATCAGAACACTACAAAAAACCATGTCCAGCAACTTCTGCTGGAATGAAGCCCTCTCGACCTTCCCGGGTGGTTACATAAAACCATTGTCGCTTATCTCTTGACTCCCGACAATCTAGCAGTGTAACAATATCGCCCTTGCGCACCGCTACCGCCTCAGTTGCGTAGTCCGTCGTAATAGCGACCAATGTTTGCCGCAAGCTCTTCGTTTTAATGAGCTGCGGCTGGTGAGGATAGTGTCGATTTGTCGCAATTAATTTTTGGCGATTGTTTTGCAATACAACATAATCGTCATTTAGTTTGCCAGTGCATTGATCCTGTTGCTGTTTGTACTTGAGTGTGGGCTTGAGTTGGGCGAATGACTTCTCGGTGAGTTTTGGTTGACTTGCGGCTCTAAGATATAGCCTATCTACATGATGCTCGCCATAAGTTTTGGTCGAGAGGCGGCGCGGGCGGGGAGTCCGAGCGCCATCCGATCGAGTGCCTCCCCTCAATCGAATTTCCTTTTCGCTGTCCGTCATGTTGCCACAAGGTCGAGGAAATATGTCGCCGTTGGTCTCCCAGCATGGCGGAGGCTTCGTCGCAGATGAGGCGCGGGCAGAAGGCGGCAAGATACCCAGTGGAAGGCAAGAAGCGTATCCAACGTATCCTTCTTCCGCGTGCGGAGTCTGCACATACAGCCAGTTCTGGTTCTTGAACACAGCATTGACCACCATGCCGAGTGGCAGTGGAACCTCCATTTGATAGCCACCTGGTCGGGTTTGATACAACATACTCGTCGCAGACAGAACAACGGGTATGTTACCGGGCGACGAGAGTGAGCATTTCGAAAGAAATTCATCGACATTTCGAATTTCGTAACCGAACTTTTGCATCCGATTTCGATCACGGCGTTTCCGGTGCCGATGGCGTCGTTGCTGATTACCCTCGCTCGCCGCTATAAGACTAGGTTCAGAGTATGTCCCTTTAAGGGATTTGAATTCATCATTAGAATGGTCTTTCTTATCCAGGGCATCTTCACTTGTTTTGAACGTACGTTTTTCACTAGATTTTTTAGCATCAACAGTCCGGCGTCTAGCGACCATTTCGCTGCCGTACAAATCGCCTGGTTGTTTTTGTGGAGTACAAACAAACATTAAATCCTTGCAGGGCTCTCGTTTTTCCTGATATGGTTGCAAGTTTTGACTACTGACATATTTTTCACTGAACAGCTTTTGCTCTTTGCTCTTTGTTTTAAGTTTCTTTTTCTCATTAGTATTGTTCTTTCCATCGGCTGGCGTGGTTCCATTTGATTGTTGTTGCTGCTGCTGTTCTCTTAGCACCCAGGTTAAAGATATACGAGGCCTACGAAGGCTCAAAGCTTGACCCATTGCCTGATTGCTGGATTCCGTTATACATCCTTGGCCCTCCTCTGGTTGTGAACCATTGTTAGAAATTCGCGAGAAAGTTTGACAAATCTCATCGATTTCTATATAATCTGATGTCGACTGCGTAGACCATGCACCAGCTACATGATTTTCTGTTGGACGCGAATCTTCCTGGGATGGTAAAATCAAGGAACATGCGTGCAGTAAATCCGGACAATAAGCACCTAAAAGTAAGAAAAATCTCAATAATTTTTTTTTTCAAATTTATATTAGTTTAATAAAGTGAAACTCCTCTAAGGTGGAAGTTCCTTGAAGACTGAATTTTGTGTCGGTACCGAGGATTTCCACTTAAAATCAGTCTCACTTTATAAATTAGACGTAACTTTCATACAAAGTGAACGAGTAAAAAATGTCTTTGATTTCTTTCAAATTTGGAAATAAAACTTTTACAACATTCAACATTCAAAATAATAAGTAACTGAAACGATTCTCAAAGTCTTTTATACCAGTTTACAGGATACTCATGTAACGAATTTTTAAAATATATTTCAACATTTAGGATATTTACCTCTTAAACGAGTTCCTCCACGAAAATGTTGTTCTTCGTCGCTTTCATCGCTGGTTGTTGATGTGTCTTCATATTGGCCATTAATTAGGGCAGATGGCGGACAATGAGCTGAATATGAAGGGGGTGGAGAAGACGGTCTTGGGTCACGTCTTAATAGATTATGCTCGAACGGTGGTGGTGGAGCACAATTTTCACGAATCGGTGGCTCCGAAAAATTCTGCTCCAGTAATAAATTTGAACGACCCTGGGAGTCCAGTTGTTGCCTGGAATTGTAAGTACGACGATGATGTATCGTGTCACTTCTGGAGTCTCCTGCTGCTGTGAAAAGGGAGAGAAAACTAATGAGAAAACAAGTTGAGAGAAAAAAAAACATAAGGAAAAGGATTTCGAGCTAGTCATGTAAAACATTTTAATTGCCTTGTTACACTAATTATCCTTCGTTACGCTAAAATGATTCTTATGTCTATGAAGAGTCTGTTGATGTTGCCATCGCTCTTATAATTGGAATGAGCATTTTCTCGATTGAAATATTTTTAATATATTGAGGACTATTTCGAACGCCTGTATTGTTCAATATTATCGATTTTAATTGACTTTATTAATGAATTAAATTCTTTAGTATTTCTTCTGAATTTATTTTCAAGCTTTTCGCTCCAGTTCGTCCTTATCCATTTTTCTTTTTTTGTATTGCGTTTCCTTCCAGTTTTTTTTACATTATTTTTGGATCATGAATCCAAAGTTCGTGTATTACAAATTAATGGTTACATATTTCAAGCACAGAAGAGTTTCTTTTGAATATTGTGAATTGTGATAGATAAAATTTCATCGTGCTTAAAAAATTTAATAATTCAGACCTATTATAGCAAAAGACAGAGTATTGTTTTTATGGACAACCATTCAAGTTTATGGAGAGATTTTTTCATTATCTGACAAAAGGGCCCAACGGACTCTCAATTGCCTAAACTTTTGTATTTACAAGTTATTTAGTTTAAAATTTAAGGACTTACAGATCAATTTCATTATTTTGCAGATCAAATTGAGCTTTTCACATCAAATTCAGATCAAATTCGCCATTCTGTTAGATATAATTTGAGGAAAATAGACAGTATACAAACAATTTGGGTGTTAATTTTTTAATGAAATTTCCGAATCGGTAATGATTAAGCAGATAGTCAACTGCCCAGTGGGATACTTATTTAAGACAGCGTGATAGTCTATTATTGACCCATTTCAATTTTTTGTCTAAATGATATTTCATTGCAGGAGTACAAACGAAAAGGAATGTTGGATACGAATTGAGGTAAACCTTTCACAGCATACTCTGATAAATACAAGGCATTAGGACAAAGAATTTCGGATCTACCTAAAATACCTTACTTCACATGCAAGTTAAGTGATTTTTCTGTTCCGTTCCTTAAACACAGCAGCGATATCCGAAAAGTCAAAGATCCGTCACGTAATACTAATAATGATCCACCATGTCTGTTTCAAACGAAGTTTTGCTCCATGTTTATGTTGAGGCACAAGTCAAAAAAGATGATTTCACTTCGATCCAACCCATTTCATCCCACTATTAAATATTTTTACATCCGCCAATCTTGTTCTAAGACGTTTAATGGAATTTACGTGATCATGGAATGGATGCCCGCGTTTAAGATCTCTCAAGGCATGCATGGATTCAACCGCTCAATAGCTGGTAAGGCATTACACCAACCATCACTGAATAAAGTTTATCAGGTCTTACTTTATTAGCAAACTTGATTTCTTTCTGTCCTTCTTAAATCCAGCAAGTCAAAAATGTTTGCAGTCAAATATTGTTCAAGTTTCCCAAAGTATTGATACGAAATTCCTCCCATTATTACTATTTTAAAGATTGCTTCTATTTTTTTATGTTCTTTATATTCAGAGGTTTGAAATATAATATAGGTAACCTCAAATGATATCAAAATAAAATCAAACCAAAAAACGGGTTATTTCGACCAACAGACCCACAAATAAATAAACTGAATTAGCAAATGCCAAAACAACACAGATAAAAAATTAATTGAATTTCTCTAGCGGTTTTCCTTTCAATAAAAAAGTATCTTGCAAAAGATTTTCTCATTCTTGAAATTTTATCGGAGAGGGGTTTTTCAACTTGCTAGAATATTATTCCATGGAAGGAAATGAAATACAGAAAAAACAAATCCTCTATTGAAGCAAATTTTCTAGACCATTAAATTTCCAATCAAAGATTTGTTTTGCATAATTTCGCTTTGGAAAAAGAACATTCTTAAACATTACATGAATCGACTATAGTGAGCCAACATTTACTTATACACACAAGATTTCCATTTGTTCTAATTTGAGTTCTTTAATGTTGTTAAATCGTTATGTACTTGCAAGCGTGAGATGGAAGGTCATTAGGTTATTGGCCATATCAATTGTTGTTATCGTAATTCCTGCACTAATTAAATCACATCAATTTAGTAGTTGAAGTTTCTTCACCCAGAGAAAAATCTTAGTAAAATCTTAGTAAAATTAACAAAAGACTTTGTGTTGAACTTTAACACAAGAAAAAACGTATAGATAACAGAAGTTCTGTTCTCCGAACGAAAAATTGTGTTATTCTAATAACATAGAATATGTAGGATTTACGTACATACATGTGCAGCCAACAAAAGTGCTTGTGTTAAATTTTTACCCAAAGAAATCGTATATCGAAAATAAGTTGTGTAGTAACAACACAAAAGGTTGTGAAAATTACAAATATCGTTTGTTGTTGATACCTACACCCAGAGAAAAATCTTAGTAAGATCTACAAAAGATTTTGTGTTGAACTTTAACACAAAAAAAGCGTATAGATAACAGAAGTTCTGTTCTCCGAACGAAAAATTGTGTTATTCTAATAACATAGAATATGTAGGATTTACGTACATACATGTGCAGCCAACAAAAGTGCTTGTGTTAAATTTTTACCCAAAGAAAACGTATATCGAAAATAAGTTGTGTAGTAACAACACAAAAGGTTGTGAAAATTACAAATATCGTTTGTTGTTGATACAAATAATCAAAAACATGAAGAAGCTCTCTGTTACATATTATCTATGTACCTATAACACAATTCCGAGTAAAGCTAACAAAACTTCACGTAATAATTCAAGTCGATTTTTTTTCTTCTATTATAATTCACACGTGGTTTGCGAACTCGGAGTTTATATAGCTTGAACCTGCCTAAAATTTGGGAGCCGTTACAACTTTTTTATATGAATGACTGCTATATTTGGCCACTATGTCCTTTTTTCCCATATGCCCTTTTATGTCCTTTTTTCCCTTTTTTCCCACTGGAGCATGCGATTTTGGTGGAACGGTTCCTATATGTTTTTTCCGTGTATGAAAGACATATTTTATGTGTAAAACTAACACAGATTATATGCTAGTTTCCACACGGTATAAATGTAAAAGCAACAAAATTTGACGTAGTATTAACGTAGTTATTATATGTAATGTGAACCAAAAATTTGTTCATTACACGTGTGGGTTGTGTACGTTGAACACAGTGTTTTCTTCAATGTTACTGAAAATCTTGTTCACATAACACAAAATTCTGTACAACAAACCTACTTTTGTGTTGAAACAACAAACATTACACAAAAGCTGCAAGGTAAAATTGACGTAAGAATTTTTGTTAAGATAACACAAAATTTTGTTAAGAGCAATATAACAGAAGTTGTGTTGAGTTTACGTATTGTTTTTGTTAAGATAACATAGATTTTTCAGTAACCATCTGAAAAACGTGACAACGTAAAATTAACAAACTCAATTTTGTTAGGATAACACAAAGTTGTGTTGGACGTATATTGACGCAATATTTGTTAATTATACGTAGCATTTTCGTCAGATTGAATGAGATTTTTCTCTGGGTGTTGGATTTTTCGATCTGAGATTATAAAAAAAATCAGACTATAAATCGTAGAGCTAGGGACGTTGAAAAAAAATATGAAGCCATACATAGTATCAAAAAATTCGGTATCCTTAATTATAAAATTTGCCTCGAGATTTTTTTCTGATTTAAGAGAAATTGTTAGACAACATGAATAGTGGACAAAAATATAATGAAATAAAATAATAATATGCCTTCAGATAAAAGAAAGAAAAAGATCAAGTAGAGAAAAAATAGTAAAAAAAATCTAACTACTTTATAATGGGACTATCACTAAAATAGTTAATTTCAATAACAAAATATTTAGTTTCAATTGAAAAAATACTCAATTCAACCACAAAATAGTAAATTTTATTACTAAATAGTTAAATAGATTTTGACTATTTTTGTAATTTAAATTAATTATTTTAGTAATAGCCACGATTCTCCAATCTAAAATAGTTAAATTTACTATCTTTTCTCTATATGTAAGGGGGGGGTGGGAGGTCGACTATGATTACGATACGGCTAGTACTCTTTTTCCATCGAAAACAGTTGGTCATATTAATCACATCTCATTTTAGTATGTATTCAATGCAAGAAACTAACACGAGTGTGAAGAATCTTCACTAAAAAGGCTAAAAGTGTGTTACTTTTATGGCGAGCTTCACAAAATTTGAAGCGGCCGCTAAATCGAGTTAGCGGGCGAATTTCAGATAAAAAGAGCCTGCCTACTTGATCTAGTGGTCCCTTAAAGTTTCGTGAAACCTGCCATTAGCCTTTTAAATTTTTTGTGTATTTATCAAGAAATTTAAAACGCAGCTTTAAAATTTGGATGTCCCACACCATATTTTAAACCTATTTATCGCACTATATGCGTTGGATTGCATATGATGGCCCGGATACTTTTAGGCATGTTGACAACAGAAATTTTTCTTCCCGCTGATCTCCACTCCTGAAACTTAGAATTTGATTAAGCTTTTCTTACTCCTCGAATATCAAGTGAAGCCACACCCAGCTACAACAAAAATGCCGGTCTTTGAGTTTCCTCTCGGAAATTTCCTTCTAAAAGCTGTAGTACGTCGGTATATTACTTTTCTATATGTTCCATAAAAATTTACAGAAAAAGACGTTGGCCCTTACCAATGAATTTTTATAAAGTTACCTAGTATTAAGGCTGATTCCGACTATATAAGTATTCAGTCAAGTGGCAAGTGGTTAATTTAGTAGTAGTTTGTCAAGATGAACAGAGTTCAACGCAAGAAAACAAAAATCCAGATATCTACATTGCATTCTGCAAATTATTATTACCTTTGTTTGCTTATTTTTATAGAGTGGAGATTTAAAATTCCAAAGCCATTCATGAGACCAAAGAAATTTAAATATTCACTGGCAAACTTTAAAGTTATTTCTTTGCTCCAACGAAACTTCCCAATACCCGAAAGTAACCATAATGGCGGCTTTTTAAAAATCGCAATTTCGTTTTTTGCTGTTTACTCTGAAACTACGCCTTTTTTAGAAGTCTTAAGCCCAATTCAGACTAACGATTGCGATTAAAAATATTATAGATTTTTGAAAATTGTTTCTAATTTTTATATGAGCTAATATTTTACTTATATAAGCTAATATTTTATAGTGTAAATTGTGCAGGAACGTAGAATTTTGTATAAAAAAGTCATGTGCTGTTCACAAAAGATACTTTTTATTTTATTTCAAACTTTTCTTAAGAACTTCGACGATTTTTAATAATAATTGACATTAAATTATTGGCAGAAAACTATTTTAGTTTTACAAAAAAATGTCATTTAAGAAATAGGAAAATTTTCAGTCTAAATACTTTGAACGACAAATGAATATCCTAATTGAATTATCTTTAATTTCATTAAATACGTTTACATTATGCACAATATTTATCATCATTACATTGTATCTGAATGCAAATTTAAGTAAATATAAACTTTAAGAGATTGCAAGAATTTGTTTAGTATTAGATAGGGAAGGTTATAATAAACCGCAATGCGATGTCATAAAAAGTAATGTGAATTGTTGATTTAAATTAAAAGATAGGTGTCTGGCATTTCGCGGGGTTATAAGGTTGTGGTGTTTTTAGCACGAATTCAAAGAATACGTAAATAAAGGTGAAACGCTTTTAGAAAATAGAAATTGACACAGGCACATACATATATGTTTTGTGGTCCATTGGGAGTGTAACCACTTTACTAGTAAATTTTCTTTTACACTTTAACGCCCGGAAGCAACAAAGAAACGCAAATCCTTGTAGAGTTGAATAGAGGAAGCTTCCTTTTCAATCTGCTATTCTACCTCTGGTTTTAAGATTCATTTGCATGCATCTCAATTGAAAAACAAGGAGAAAAAATTATGCTGAGAATTATTGTTAGATACCATGAATGGAAGGACCAAAGGTACTACAATCCCATAAGCCAGCAAGTGTGTTTGCGTAGAGTACATATAACCCATTCCAGCAAGAAACCCGGTATCCTGGTGGGCGAGTATGGGCGACATATAGGTGTCAACTACCCCGTCATTTATGAATTCACCTGTGAAAATTCAGTTTTCTATGCATAGGAATTTAAATCCGTGCAAACGGTTTTAGTGATAGTTTCGCAGACTTATGCTACATTTACACGAATGACAAATTTGTCATTTTTTTCTTGTCATTATGTTAATTCCCGTGTAAATGGCATAATTTTTGTAATTTTTTCTGTCAGAAAATGTCAATCTCTCATAAAATAATGAACTTGTCCATTCTTTTATGCCAGATTGTCATTCGTGCAAACGCAATATTAGTTATGACAACTTTAGTATTCAACTTTTGTCATAACTAATATTGCGTTTGCACGAATGACAATCTGGCATAAAAGAATGGACAAGTTCATTATTTTATGAGAGATTGACATTTTCTGACAGAAAAAATTACAAAAATTATGCCATTTACACGGGAATTAACATAATGACAAGAAAAAAATGACAAATTTGTCATTCGTGTAAATGTAGCATTACTCTTCCCATTGTTTGTAATAAAAAGTTGAGTGGGCACCTCAACATTTTTGTGTCAACACAATCTTAAGGAAATGTTTGCAAGGCAATTTTTGGTGTACACTACCTGAGTATTATGGAACATTTTAATGGGTGTTTTAAATAGTTAAAGCTTAAGGCGTTTGTTTTTTCTTTCGTAGTTTTTTACTTTATTTCGAACGTGAGTTTTCATTACGAATTTAGACAAAAAGCAAACTGCTGGATGTAAAATTCTGATAAAAGATGCACCCTCATTGGTAGTTGTTTAGTGTTTGGCAATTTTTTCCCAAAAAATGCTTTATCTAAAATCAAGGCATTCAAAAAAATGGATAAATAAAGTTGCAAAGATGAAATCTATAAGAGAAAATAAACTTATCCAGGCAATAGTAGTTTTTATTTTAAGTATGTTAATGTTACATGAATTCTTTATCTTTTCTGATGATTTTTTTTTCAAGTACGAAACCTCTTTCTTACATTTTATTCCCTGGTACCCATCCTGTCAAGGGTGTTTTAGTGCAATCTTCCTAAGATCAAAGGTTTAAAAGTACTTCACATCCATCCCATAATTCGTCGATTTTCCAGGACAATATTTTATTGTTTCAGTCCGGCCGGCGGTGAGAGTAGATTTCTCCATTTGGAATTGAATCCACTGTTTCATTGTCTGACTGAAAAGTTTTTACTTTTCAACAAAATCAATATCAACGTTTGCTTTATTTTTCTACCTAAGATACAAACTTATCCAAAAGAATTTTTATTGAACATGTCGAGTTCATAGATTCGTTAAAGTAAACTAAGACTCCATACCAATAATACGATTTCATTGTTTAAAAGTTTGTTGTGGGTTTTTTTTTTATCTCCAAGTTACGCGTATAACATTAGAAGAAATTTCATCGTAGAAGAAATCTGGCACATTCTATGTATATAAGAAATGGCACTTTAGTTTTCTACCATTTTTGCTCTCTGCAAATGCTTTTACCACGTTTTTGTAATGGGTTTTCGAACTTCGTTTCACCCGTGCTTTTCGATTAAATTAGCCGATTTCGAGGATATTTTATTAGCAAGGCTTGCAAATTGGAATTCGCCGCCAACGCCATCATGACAAGTAACAAAGCAAACAATAGTAGAATTTATATTTCAGAAAACTTATTAAAATAAAATAATAGAAAACTTCATCTATCTAGTCTATTAACACGTTGGCTGCCAAAGCCTTTTCAGGATTTTGATCGTGCAGTGCCAACGTCTTTTCACGATTTTGGTCACCTGAGGCCAACTTTTTTTTGTTATTTTTTGTTTCTTTGTGCCTAAAAATCATTTTTGACTACTCGCGACTTTATTATTGGTCCTAATTTTGCAGTTATAACGGTTTTTTTGTGTCATGGCCTGGGAGAACATAAAACATCCTGTGGGCCACGTCGCACGAAAATGTGCGACATGGCAGCCAACGTGTTAAAGTAATGTTATCGAAAAAATCGCTCCCAAACAGGTTCCCGTAACCGGAGCAATATTATGTTTTTTTTAAAAACCTGAGCGTGACCCGAACTGAAGAAAAGTAACGAGCGAAACGCAATACCGGAGCGAAAAAACGCCCAGTTCGAAGCTTTGGTTCCAACAGAGGATATTAATAAAATTTAAAAATATTATATTTTGCATCTGAACTGTTAATAAAAGAGAAAAGTACGGCCGTTTTGTTATCGTTTAAGATTTTAATCAAAGTAGTTGAAGGTGATGAAAATTGACTCTGTGGAATGTAAGAATATATCGAAAAGGTAGACCACACACCTTTTCGATATATTCTTACTGGAATTTTATAGATTTTATTTTATTATTTTCTTAATATTTACCTAGATATAATTTTAAAGATGATGAGTTATAGCTGGTGTACCCTATTTTATAGCATACAACATGATTTGGATTATAAATGATGGTAATTGCGGTTTTATGGATGTTTATTGACCATATCGGCATCATAAGATGTGTTTTCTTAGATTAGATTGACTTTGCATTATAACAGTTTGCTTGATTTTCAGAGAATATTTTGCATCAAGATGAAATCAAGTTCCTCAGTTTAGAGCTTTTTTTAGTCAATTTTGTTTGCCTTTTGTTGACTATAACTGTCAATGGATGAGTAGATATCTTTTTGCAACACTTACCGACTAAGTAAGTGCTTAGAATATCTACTTTTTCAAGCGTCAAAAATATTTGTTAAGAGTTTTTGCGTGTTCTCTACATTTAGATGTGAAGTAAAGTCACTCGTAAAATGCACCTTTTTATAGGCTAAAGCACATCATCGATGCAACGGTACTCAAAGTCAATCGATATTTATGCGATGATGGCTTTTAGCACATATTTAATATTTGTGTAACCTTGTAGACACATTTGCTATTGACAGCACTCATCAGTTTCTTTACAAGAAGTTGTTATGCGAGGAGAATCTTATATTAAAATAAGCCGCAGATTTTCGAAATATTGGAGCAAAACCTAATATTTCCTGTAAAAGATAATTTTGTCGTTGGCAAATGATCACTTTTTATACCCGTATGGTGAAACCAAAGGGTATATTAAGTTTGCCTTACCGGTTGTAACACCAAGATCCCGTCATCACACACAAAAATGAATTACACCAGTGTGTTTAGAATGATAAAAACATAACAAAAGCTATAATTGCCTATCTGGCAATCATTGGAGACCCGTATGGTGATATTCGTATCAAAATTTGAACAGTTGTACCAAAATTCCACTTTGAAGTCAAACTTTCCAATAAGATTTTTTAAAACTTGTTCCAATTGGATTTTGATGTATGGAACTTTAATGTAGAATCATGTCTTAAACAACTTTTATTCTTGGACTTTTTTGATAAGATGCACCGTTTTTGAAATATTCGCAAAAAACGTTTTCGTTCGTATGGGGGGTACCCCCCCTAATAGTCCATTTTTGCCCATTAACGAACTTAGCCTCGCATTTTACGAAAAACGGATCTGTGCAAAATTTCAAGTCTCTAGCTCAATCCGTGCGCCCGCAATCCGCGCCACAGACGGACAGACGGACAGACGGACAGACAGACAGACAGACGGACAGACAGACGGACAGACAGACGGACGGACATGCAAAATTCAATTTTTTTTATAATTCTAAACACACTGGTGTAATTCATTTTTGTGTGTGATGACGGGATCTTGGCGTTACAAACGGTAAGGCAAAGTTAATATACCCTTTGGTTTCACCATACGGGTATAAAAAAAAATTGAATTTGGCATGTCCGTCCGTCCGTTCGTCTGTCTGTCCGTCTGTCTGTCTGTCTGTCCGTCTGTCTGTGGCGCGGATTGCGGGCGCATGGATTGAGCTAGAGACTTGAAATTTTGCGCAGATCCGTTTTTCGTAAAATGCGAGGCTAAGTTCGTTAATGGGCAAAAATGGAACGAAAATGTTTTTCGCGAATATCTCAAAAACTGTGCATCCTATCAAAAAAGTGCAAGAACAAAAGTTATTTATAATATGATTCTACATAAAACTCCCATACATCAAAATCCGATTGGAACAAGTTTTAAAAAAATCTTATTGGAAAATTCGAATTCAAATGAAATTTTGATACGCCGTTCAATTAAATCTCCATACGGGTTTTCAATAATTGCCAGATTGGCAATTATAGCTTTTGTTATGTTTTAGACATAGAAAAATAACACATTTTATTGTGTTTCCTCGGTGGGTGATTGTGGTGTTCTTTTTTATCTATTTATTTAATACAATTTTTACACTGATTTTAATTATTACTGTAAGGTTTTTCTCGCTATCAGGAATTCAACTGAAGTTAAAAAAAAATAAAGAATAAGAAAGAGATGGTCGAAAAAAATGACATCTGGGCACCGTACGTTGGACTATATGTAAGAAATTTTTGGAAATAATTAAATAAATTCTATCAAACCTTTCTTTTCATTATGGTGGCCGTAAAACGATTATGTTGCAATAAAAACAGCTCTAGTTTTTATGTTAACAACGGGTAACAAGAAACTGAGTACACTTGTTAACAAGATCCGAAAGATAAGCTAGATATTTGTTTACTTAAGATTATTTATCTACTACTTTTAAGTTAGATATATTTTTAAATTATTTTAAACCAGTTCAAATCTGTATCTTGAAAGCAGCCAGGAATTACTAGTGTATCAAGCTCGATATATGATTGAGAAAATAAATGATTTTTTAGCAATTTTCTATCCGTTAAATGATCCTTTCGCGTTGGAATCACTACAGGTTGGCACATTTCCCCAGATCATTCAGACATATTTGTACGTATTTAGAGTTTTAGCGTATTGAACAATGTGCGGAATCTGATCTTTGCCTCCTGATAATTCTAGTTAATAAACGTTTACATAGCGCAAACTTGTCGGTCTATCGAGTTTTGGTTTTAGATCCCAAAGCAATGGGCTGAAATTGCTCGATATCTTAGAATGCTTCGGAGCGCTGTTGATGTCGGTTATAGTCCAGTATTGCAGAACATGGCATCAGCAACAAGAAGAAATATTTCAAGCATTCGCATAGTCCATAGTTTAGTGTAGCAGCGCGAAGCATAGAAAATATTTAGTCAGCCTCATAGAGAGAACGATTAAGAGATACCTGCAGTCGCATTTAGTTTTAGCTTCCAGTTAGCGAAACATGTTGAATCTAACAACGGGATAGCACGTCGAGGTCATTTGGACAGCAATTCAATTAAGATATATCTAAGTTAAAACGCTGTCAGGGTGGTGTTTTTTTTGCCATATACGAAAGTAGTTATAGTGTCTAAGCGAAATATCTATCTAGTAGCAAAGATCGACAAAAATCAAAGATTTTTCTTATCGAGTTCTATGGAAGAAACTGCCAGGTATTCATCAGTCTGGAGGCGCACGTGCTTCTTATTGTTGCTATTTGAAGTATTTTAATAGATTTAAGAGTGATTACGGCTATCGGATGGGGGAACAATGGTAGGATGAACCGCTTTTGTTCCGAATAAAATATGTAGTAGCAATAGCATATACACTTTTAAATACCAATTACGAGATAATCTTTTCTTCCTGGAAATGCGCTCTCCACGCAGGATTAAAACTGGACTTTTCATATTTGTGATCATATATATATATATTTATATACCAAATCTTTTTGAACAAAAAGAAGATGACTACATAATATTTCCTAATTTATCTCGTACAAGACTACTTACTTTACCTAGGCGCTCACATACATAACACCGTATTATATTACACCGTACTGCACCGCTTCCTGGTGATGCTTATACCCGTATGGTGAAACTATTAAAATGGACCCCCCATACGAATGAAAACGTTTTTTACGAATATCTCAAAAACGGTGCATCTTATCAAAAAAGTGCAAAAACAAAAGTTATTTAGGATATGATTCTGCATAAAACTCCCATACATCAAAATTCGATTGGAATAAATTTTAAAAAATCTTATTGGAAAGTTTGACTTCAAAGTGGAATTTTGATACAACTGTTCGAATTTTGATACGAATATCACCATATGGGTTTTCAATAATTGCCAGATTGGCAATTGTAGCTTTTGTTATGTTTTGTAAAAGAGTTTTACAAAAATCGTAGTTTTGTAATAACTTTTGGAAACGTAACATTAGCTATAACGGGTACATCCCAAACTTTTTTTTTGAAAAAAATGAGTTTTTTGAAAATTTTTCGGAAACGATGCGCTTTTGAGCAAATAAAATTTCCCGTATTTTTTCGATTAACAGTTTCTACGTATCTTTAACGGTTTTCGAGATATTTGAAATTTTTTTTTTATATATTTTGTCTGAAACTAAATACATGTTGCAGAGGAAAGTTTAATGTTGATCACAACTGATATTTTTTTTTAATTCATATATTTTGTATATAAGAAATTACTCTTTTTCGGACTGCCCTGAAGATACCACTACTCAGTAGTATTGAACAGGGAAATTCGAATCTATTCGAATAAATGCACCAATCTAGCTGAAAAATATCTCCAATGGACAAAATTATTCTATTGCATCATTATCAGCTTTCAGCATAAATTAAATCTTATGTCAATCGTTTACTAAGAAAGTGAATCGAGGAGACATTGACTGCAGTGTGTGGTATTTAGATCGACATCCCAAAGATGTGTGGTCAAGAAGTGATACATGAAGTGGTATCAAAAATACATATTCGATAGATTCACTCTCAGATATTTATTCTGAAATTTTGTTAGACGTGATCTCCACACACAAATGCCACCAGGCCAAGGAGGAGTATCTTTATCTTTCCTGTATGATAAACCTCATACTCGAATCGGATGGAGATATTTTGACATCAGGTCTTGAATCATTTATTATTATTCATTGGTTCGATGGATAGTTGGTCAAATGGACGGTTGGATCTATAGGGATAGATGGATATACACAAACGTATCGCTCACGGAAGATTGTGTATTTTATGGTTTATATAACCTTGTTCTACCTGATCATATTATTTCCAAGGTTCTCTTGGTCTTGGCTTACCATTTCCGATTTGTCTTCGATTTTGCTCTGGATTCCACAGATTTTTTTTTGCCAATAGCAAATAGAAGCATTTGATATCTGTTGTTCCGTATGTTTTTGTATGTCCCCAGCCTATCGTAGTAATATAGTATCCAGTTCGTTGCCTAATGTCAGGCCGTATGTTTATTCTACCAGGTTAATTGTTTGATCAGTTGATGGATTGTGGGATAAAATTTCCTTCTTTTTTCTACGTTGCTCTGGCAGCGGATCGTAGATATTGATGTGTATTCCTCATAGATACTACCTATATTTATTGTTGTTCAGCTCCTATGTTTTCCCAAAGTAAAATCGAAATTTTATTTTCCCTCAGCAGCTCACTTGTGTTTCGAGCGTATTAATCTCAACAAAAGGAAATCTCCGTATGTTTAGTGAGCTCAAATGTTGTAAAGAGTATTTGCTGAACATGTAAAAACGGAAAATCCATTTATTAGTTTCGTGCACCCTCAGGTAATAGAATGAAATTGATTTGAACCCTTCTCATGTTTCATAACAGGAACAAAGGCCAGAAATGGACAATGGATCCATCCTTATTCAGCAATTTTCATATTATTATGGGGTTGAAATTTTCAAAATCTTTTTTCTCATTGAATTTGTGTGGATTTGACGATTGGAAAAGATGAACTGTTTGATTTAAAATTCAAATCGAAACAATTAAAAGTCAAGTGTATTTTCAATCAGGAAATTGTGGGTCTAATGAAAGAATATTGTCTTTTTTATCTAAATAGAATCGATACTTTTTTTTATTGAGATAAAATCTAAATTTATCTATTTATATAATGTAATAAAATTGAAAGAGAGTTTTTTAAATTGTGAATTTTCTTCAAATCTTTAAATTTATTATTCCGCCTCCACACTTTTGGTACGTATGATGGGCTCGCTTTGATCAGCTGCGATTCGCTTAAGATTGCATACTTTCGGCTAAGTCAGGCATATGTGCAAAACTTCAAACTTAGGACTCGGGGAAAATTACATAATTTGATTTTTTTTTATAAAGTTTCCATATTTATTGCAGTGACAGTTTACGTAAATAACTTTAGTATTTATAACATTAAGGTTCTAAGCAGAATCATACCATTATTAGGTACAGCTCACAAATTTTGATCCCCCTAATTTTTTTTTTTGAATTGCTAGATATGAATATCAAAAATCTCTTTGCAAGCTGATATACGAGAAAAATCTATTTTTGAATTTATTCCGAATATTTCGAAATAATAAAAACTTAAAAATACAATTTTCTGAAAGAAAAATTTATCTTGCGGCCAAAAATAACAAAAAAGTGCGCAGTAGAAAATTTTTTTGTATTTCGAGATCAAATACACTCTAAAATTGAAATCTTACATTTGCAGAAGTAACTCGACAATTTGTAGTTTTTGAAGCCTTTTTGGGGGGTTGAGTAAAAGCCAAATCTGCTAAGTGTTCAACAGAGCTGTCAAATTCAATTACCACAAAGGGCCATATTACAAAAAAATTACGGCAAGAGTTCCTAATATTAGCACTGAATTGTAACTAAAAAAATTTTAGTAATGCGCCGAAGGCAAATTTTTTGAAAAATCTTTTCTATCAAATTGCATATAAAAATCATATGTAAAATTACATATAATACTGACTCTCATTACATAGTGATATGTAAAACTAAATATAATATTGACTAGCATTACATACACTGTAAAAAATTTAACGATTTATATGAAAAAATTTTTGTTTATCAAGATCTTTTACACCAAATTTGCATCAACTCGCATGTTTTTATAAAACCTGTGTTTATAAATACAGTAAGATCCCGATAATTCGTATATCCCGCTAATTCGTATATCCCGCTAATTCGCATGAATTTGCTGGTCCCTTGAAAAAAATCCCGATAATTCGTACCCCGATAATTCGTATATCCCGCTAATTCGCATGAATTTGCTGGTCCCTTGAAATACGAATTATGGGGATTCCACTGTAAATGCTTTTCCGTGTACGGATATGTATTGTACACAAATAGCAATACGTAATACTACGTACCACAAATACGTAGTTTTCAACCAAAAAACTTGTACTATGATAATTGTTGTAAAGAATTGCATAAAATATGTTAAAGAAGGTTATACATACTTGAGTTGATATCGTTCGGGACACAGAATTCAAATAAAAGCCACTATTGATTTCACAATCATGTCCTTGTAAAAGAGTCTGAAGCAGCTGGAATTCGCTTGAGTAACTTCCAACGCTTTGTTATCCACTTTTAATAATATCCAGATTAAAAAAAATATTTCCTTTACTTTTCAACTACCCAAAAAAGCGGGGATCTTTTTTCTAACTTACATTGTCTTTTTATTACAAGAGTACTTTACAGATCTTCGTCCGTGTGGAACTCGTTAAAGGGTTGAATAAAACGCTTGGTTATTTAAAATTGAAATCTATATAATATCTACTACAGCAACATATACAGATCAAGATAAAAATTCCAATCTTGAGGGTATTCTGACGACAACTGGTATTCCGGCCCCACTTACTGTTCTTGTAATCTTTGTAATCCTGTCTCAAACAGACGACGCGCATATGACAAAATTTTTTACAAGCCTTTGTAATGGATTTCCGTTTATGATTTGTAAAAGGGCTTCTTCACGATATCAAGTAAAAAAGGCAAGTACGGAATAAACAACAAAATAATTAAATGGTAAAAACAACAATAATCGAGTTATTTCAATTATCGTGTACCTTTAAATCTTTTCATTGCAAGAAAACCAAGATAAATTTGTAGAGGAAATAAAAAAAAATTATGAAATAAAAGAGTCTAGTGACCCGAGTAGAAACCGAGAACTCTTTCTATTAGTCGTCAGTTCCTTTCTCGGCTTCATTGATTTCCGTAAGCATGAATGGGCCTTTTTACTAAATTGACATCATGAAATATCTGTTATTGCTATTTATGTAATTACGGTTACCGAATTATTTAAATAGCATAAGAATTCACAAAAAAAGTTAGATATTCAACCTTTTTTCCATTTACTTCGATTTCTAAAGCGCCATGGTTTTTGTTAACAATTTTTTTTTATTTTGCTTTTTTATTATTAAAAGGTGTAAAAATGTGTTCTTATTAAATAAAACATAACAAAAGCTATAATTGCCAATCTGGCAATGGTCCATTTTTGCCCATTAACGAACTTAGCCTCGCATTTTACGAAAAACGGATCTGCGCAAAATTTCAAGTCTGTAGCTCAATCCGTGTGCCCGCAATCCGCGCCACAGACAGACAGACAGACGGACAGACAGACGGACGGACGGACGGACAGACGGACGGACGGAAAGACGGACAGACGGACCGACGGACGGACGGACGGACGGAAAGACGGACAGACGGACCGACGGACGGACGGACGGACGGACGGACGGACAGACGGACGGACAGACGGACGGACAGACGGACGGACGGACATGCAAAAATTAATTATTTTTATCATTCTAAACACACTGGTGTAATTCATTTTTGTGTGTGATGACGGGATCTTGGCGTTACAAACGGTAAGGCAAAGTTAATATACCCTTTGGTTTCACCATACGGGTATAAAAAAAGAATTAAAAGCTAAAGAGTTTTTTGTTACAAAAGATTGGTTTAGAACAGAATAGTATTTTGATGATGATGAATTTAGGAGAGTTTTAATTTCCAATAAATTACAATTTCAAAACAATGGCAAAATAACGTATTTTTTCGACACTTTCACCGAATTGACATATAAAGAGAACTATAATAGATAAAAATCGTGTGAATAATCAGGAATTAAATATTCATGGGATTATACTGTATCCTTGCTAGCGTCAACGTTTTCTGGAGTAAAGTGGAAAATGAATTATTCAAAATCCAATTTTCACCAGGCTTTGCTATACCAACATCAGAATCCTATTAAGTTAAGAGTAAGATATATCGAATAACGATTAGTGCCATTTGTCTTAATTATTGCAAAGGAGGAGTTTCGATTTCAGTAAGAAGATTCCATTATAAATTAGACCATTACGCCCTCAACATATCGGACGTAAATGTTAAAAGAAGTTCATGCTCATTAGTGAAAAATTATTGCCATGAGTTTGATTCGTAACACAATCTGACGTATATATTTTTTTTTGCTGGTGTTGGTGGTTCAAAAGACTTAATTATATAGAATGACGCCTAATTTTTTTTTTGTCAAATCTAGTCATTGGTGTTTTAATACATATATGTAGAATTTGTTTAACTTTAGTGAATTAAACAAATTTCCTTTATTCACCAAGTATTTTTTTAAAAACGTTCCTTTGATATTGTTTCACAGTTATATAATTTAATTTTACAACGTTTCACTACAGTAAAAATTTGTCTGTCGTAAAGTATTTTGTCTGTCTGTTCTGTTTTATGTATGTCGTCCTACATATATGAAAACACTCTATATCAGAATCACAGACAAGTATTAGTTTATACGCCAAGATTTTTTTTTAAATCATAAAAAACTTTTATTTAAGCACTAGAATTTGAACCCGGCTTCGCCCGGCTAAAAGCGTAGAATAAAACCTAAGAAAACAAAATTAGGAACTCTTGCCGTAATTTTTTTGTTAGTTATAAATTAGATAGCCTAGAGTAGGGTGGTACGTGCTTTTCTTTCAAGTTTTTTTCTTCGGAAAATGGTCTTAAAAAATTAACAAAAAGAAATTAAATTCCAGCATTTGTATTCGGATTCACTCTACCCACTCCCCTGACTCCTCTCACCGCTCGGGTTACTATCCAATATGTCTATGCTAGAACCACGTCCACAACAAACATCCGTGCCAAATTTCAGGTCAATCGGTTCAGTAGTTTCCCCGCGAAAGAGTAACATAGAGGGGAAAACTAAGTTTCGAAATGACTTTACCCCCTCCCCTTACTCCCCCCACCCCTCGCGCTACTTTTCCGTATGCCTATGTTGGAACCAGAACTACCGCAGACACTCATGCTAAATTTCAAGTCAATCTATTTAGCCGTTTTTGCGTGAAAGAGGAACAGACAGACAGACAGACAGACAGACACCAACTCATTTTTATATATTAGTATGACTAGTATGATATACGTATAAGATATCAGATATAAGAAAGATAGTTTTAATTAAAAAAAAACTCTTACTTGCTTTCAAAACTCTAACTTCAAAACAATTAGACGGATTGAGTTAAAGTTTCGATTCGTATTTTCTGGAATTGGGGAAAAATAGAGAAAAAATATGACGGGTCCATTTTTAAACATTATTTTTATGGAAAATTTCATAAAATTGGTAAAAAAATTGCCTTTGTATTATAATTTGCACAACTAAAAATGTTTCATGGTTAGTATAACTACTTTAGAATGATCACTAGTAGTAATAGAAGTTTTAGCACTGGGAAAATGTGATTGGAAGCAAAATGATATGGAAGTGTATCCTGTGTAAGTGAATCTGAAAAGTGTAAGTGTATAACAAAAGCAAGTGAATTTGATAATAGCAAAAAGATACCAATACCACCAGTACCACAAAAATCGAAATGATTGGAAAAGAACTAAAACCAACGTGAAATTTTTTATGATTTTCGATGATTGATCTTTTTAGTTTTTTAATAAATTCTACGAGTAGATTTTTTAGATTTAATGAAAATATGTCATAATTCCATTAAAAACGTCAAAAAAAATGTCGCTTGTGGTGTATGGCGAAAGAGAGGGATGCAATGTTGATGTCTTACCCCAGGTAAAAAATTCTCTATTTCCAGTTCTGGGTAAATACAATATTACCCATTTTAGCCCTTGGTCTTCTATTCTAGAGGTAGCAGACATGTCGGCGTGCGGAAGATTTCATATTATCGAGTTTTATGCTGAAAAACGGCATTAAAATTGGTTGAAAATTTTTCGAAACGTATTCGGACATATACTTTCAGTTTCACGTACATACGCTATTAAATTTATTCATACTTGCTTATATGAACTTCACACCCAGTAAAAATTCTATCTATTATATTTATAATATATATTATAAATATAATATATATTATCTCTGCCTGTCTGTTCGCTTAGAACTCGAGAACTACTGAACCGATTTGGATGAAATTTTCAGGGGAGCTTACTAGGGTCAATGGGCAAAGGTTCACAGTTTCTTCGATTTATGTATAAGACTTTTTGGTAGTATTTAATAAAAATTATACAATAAAAAGTCACTCATCAAAAAGCCATCCTTAAAATTTGAATAACAACAACAAGCAGGATTTTTTCTACTTTTCTGTGATTCTGATTTCAATAAAAAAGGGAGCCTTTTTTATAAATTCTCTGAAATATCATTTTAAAACACAACCTTTATTTAAAAAAAGGATTACACGTGTGTCAACAAAAATATCATAAGAAGGTAAAGAAATAATTTAATAACGTAACAAGAATGTTGGCAAAATAATCCTTTGAACAAATTAAAACGAATTATTTCTGATATAAATTTTGGAAAATGATGTAAATTTAATTTGAGCCAGATATAGAAACTTTATTTGTGCTTTTCATTTAATTTCCGCCACTTCTTTCAAGCACAATTGGCAAAGAAATTACCAAAAATCCTTAAATTTATTAAAAAGCTTTGATAAAATTGTTTGACTTTATTCAAAAAAAAAAAAGCACTGCGCCATTCAATACGAACTACGGCACTTACAAAATGTGTGAATTACATGAATATCATGAGAAGCGTTCCTTTTCATTTTATTCTGCATTGTTGTTCATGTTTTTTGAACATTTTATTTTAGATTAAAAGAAATCCTACTACGAGAAGAAGTTGGCAAAAATCTTCAACAGGTCGACAGGCTGAAGTGAACGATTCCCTTGTTCCCGCCCATGTTACAGGGACGTTCGTTGTGCTCTATAGCCATCGTCAGATCTAAGAAAATCAAATTAATGATGCTCTTCTGACGGAAATATTTTGAAAGGTGGAATGAAATTAATTTAAGAAAAGTGCAGATACCTCCTTCTGAATGTGTAGCTTCATTCCAATTCAATTCACCCAGCTTGGGCATTGAATTGGGCACAGACACAAGAACCAGGTATTTTGACTTCCATTGAGAACCAAAGGGAACTATCGGAGAGCAGCACATCTTAATTACGATCTCCGAATCGTTCCTCCTTAGCTTGGTTTGTTCAGATCTTTGTGGAGTTGCTCTTGTTCCTATTGTTCCTCCACAGGGTAGTGGTTGGTAGTGGGGCTAAAAAGTGGGCTAAGTAGGGATCCATATAGCAGACCTTTAATTCCCGGCAATAACAGCAGTCGTGCTCTGCCATCAGTCGGGGAGCATCATTTGTACTACTCGTATACTGAGAATACCATCACGACCGAAGCTATTTTATATAGTAAATGTTAATCGTCTTTAATCTCTTAGGGATTCGGCAAGACGAACGAAATGAAGATGTGCTAAGCGCTGATCTGGCGGACCAAGCTGTTGGAAAGTATCGCAAACAATGCAAGCGAATAAATGACTTGATGGGATTTTTATCTGTGATTTAATCCCGAAAGGATTAGCCCTTTAACACTCGTAGATATGTTTCGGTGGTTATGGTTGCGTTGGTGTTTGGATGCGGATTATTGTCGCTGCTGAGATGCTGATGCATCTCAAGGCCGCTAAGTGGATTCGCTGGCATCCGAGACGAATTTATCAGTTAAGGTGGGAAATGGGCGTGTTAAATTCTTTGAATCGTGGGAATACAATAAAACTTTTTTTTAAATGTTTTATTTTCTTGATGTGATATCTTCAGGCATTTCGAATTCGGTTTAACGGAATTATTTAAAATGGATTTATTATAGTATCGATAGTGTTCATATTACTCATTAGTTTGTCAACAATTTAGTATTGGATTTGAAACTTGGTTGAAATTTAAGATATTAACGATTGATGGACAAAAAATTAACCACCAAGTTTCGGTGATTAAACGGCTTTTTTAAATTCAAATATTTTCATTTGTATAGGGAAACATATAAATGTTAATCATATGTTATATATGTAGGATGATTACAGTATTTTTGGGGCTAAAAGTATGAAACCAGTGACTAACGGCAAATGAAAGAAACGTTGCTGGATTCATCGTAACAAACCCAATTTAGTCAGACGCAGAGAAAAAAAATAGTAAATCTAACTATTTTTTAATGCGGAATCGGGACTATAACTAAATTAATTAGTTTAAATTACAAAAATAGTCAATTTAACCACAAAATATAAAAATTTTACTACTGGGCAGTTAAATTTATTATAAAAAATAGTCGGTTTTGACTATATTTGTAATTGGAATTAACTATTTTAGTTATAGCCTGGATGCCCCATTATAAAATTGTTACATTTACATAGTGCAAGGCATTTAGCCTTCGGATTTTAGCTGTAATTATCTAATTTGAGATGTAAAACATATTTTTTTAAGGAAATAAATTGAAATTGAAATGATTGATGGTAAAGTTGTAGCTCTAGAGACGGTAAATTAGAAGTTATTCGCAATTTACTGTGATTTTAGGAGTCTCAGCATTATTAAAAAAATAATTATAAATAAAATCACACAATAGGTAATGAGAATACCTTGAGTTGATGCGTCTTTCACGACAAATTTAACGGGGTTTGTATCAGGGCTGTGGAGTCGGTAGCTCAACCTTCGACTCCAATTTCAACTCCTGAAATTTTAGAATATCTGACTCCGACTCCAGAAAGACTAGGAGGTCTAACTCCAACTCCGACTTCTTCGGCTAAAAAAAAATCATCAAATCACCTCAAACCCGAAATTAAACTTTTTTTTGTTGCAAAATATTGAGATTGGACCTAAACTAGAGGGACTATAAAAAAGATGACCAATGTAGGTAAAATAACTGATTTGGAGTTGGGGTCGACAAATTTTATCCAACTCCGACTCTTATGGCGTTTTAGACTGGCAATTTCCGAGCAAGATCTGTTGCAGGGCCCAAGGTATTCTTGAGCAAATCTCAAGCACCTCTACCTGGGAGTTGAGCATTTCTTAAAGCACAAGATAAAATAATTCATTCCTAAAAGAATAATTTTTTTTCCGATTCCGACTACACAGCCCTGGTTTATTTCATATTCCTACGGTTACTGGATTCTAAAGCTATCGTAGTTTTTTGCCAAATTTTATGTCTTCAGCTCAATGCCATGGACAGTTGTTTCGCTCACTAACATACGATGTTACGAAGAAGAGATAAAAATCAATTGTTTATTGTTCACACTGTGGTTTTCATGTGTTGTGCTGTTCACAAAACCTAATATACTCTGATATTAAATTTGTACCTACTCTTGAAAGTGTTATTCACGAAAAAAAAGATAAACACTAACGTAATTTTGAAATAGCCGATAGATATAATAAACATATTTAAAATCACCTTTTTTGTAGCGGTTATTCTAATAGTGATGTATTTTTTGTAACAGCTCCTCGAAATTGATATTCAAACAAGAATCCTTAATGCTTATATACGAATATAAATCTATTTAATTGGTACTCTGTATAATTAAAAATGAATTTCATTCACTTAACGCATTAAAAACCACTTAAAATCATTTAGCAGAATTGACGAACCTTTTAATTAACACGTAAAGTGGCGTTTCGATTTTCTCTTTTTTATCACAAACATCTCGAGAATATAAAAAAAGTACGATGAGAATTAATTTGAAATTCTTTTTGTATAGTGACAACAAAGCATTTAAAACACGTGCCAAACGGGTAGACAACTCAATCTTTCACACATTCCAGATTAGTTAATCCACTCACGTGATACTCGTATTATACTTTCAAGATATTCTACACGCTTTAACGGAGGATGACACTGTTCACTTCTTATTACGTCCACTGAAGCCCATTCGAATTTACACAATGCTATGTTCACCTGTTATTAGCCGATGCCCGAACTATTCAGGTATAAAAATTTCGAATCAAGTTCATTCGGTGAAATTTAATAGCAAAAACAGTACATTGTGCACCTCGGCAAAAACTCACTATCGCGAATCAAGAAAGTCAGCAGCCGCAGAAAAGCAGAGTCTCCTACTATCATCCGACTGGTAGGGTAGGTGTTTCATAAAACAGCATAATCGAAATAGATAGCAAGCGGGAATTGAATTGCTGGCCCCCAATGCACAGGAAACAACACTTGTTACATGTCACCTGTAATTAGGTACAAACTCCGCTAACCACTTGTTTTGTTTGTAAACAGAAACACTGCAATAAGAACCGTGACTTGTCCACTTGCATTAATCGAAACTATTCCATAGACAGATTACTGGAATCGGCACATTGCACTGTGCACCACCATCAGCATTCTTTTTATTCTAACGTGGAAAACGACTAGTGGTCTTTCTTAACGTTTTCGACAGAGGCGAAATTTTAAAAACAGGTGAAAGAACGACCTTTAGCGACCTAGTACAGAACAATCTGTTGAAACCGTCCACCCGCAAGAAAGTCCCAGCTAAGACTAAACTGAATGCCTCTGAGTCTGCCAAACAAACCTTCCATTTGGATCTGTTTCTGTATCCTACAATTTTCCCAGCTTCGCTACCTCGATGGTTGAGCATAGAGAAAACGTAGAGAAATAAGTGAAAAATTCACTTGGCCAAGATGACGGTAATCCCGTGCTCAGTGGTTCATTCCCGTGAATTGTCAGATGAGATACAACGCGAGATGTGATCAAATTTGATGCTAATACGCGGATGCTGGGGATCCTAGCCGGCAAAACACGCATAGATGAACAAAGTGAATTTAAAAGCGGAAATTCCACATGTTTCATTCCAAATCTTACTGTACGAATGATAGGTGGATTAACGGAAACCTCAGTAGCCAATATGTACAACGAAAATCTTACTATTTATTTTTACTCTATACTTTATTTTCGATGTAGTGAATATAATCCAATGCCGTCTCCTTAATCTGGCACCTGGCGTCGGACATTTGGCATGCCTAATCTTGACTTTGTTGGTTATTCGCATCTACTTTTAAATTGGAAAACTTGCTATTTAAAGATAATTTATAAATAAAAATAGTAGAAAATTCTGAATCACAATATTTTGATGTTGCACTGAGAAAAAAGGGCCGATTTTCGTTTATTTGAGAGAGCCAAACTTTCTCTCTGCCAACCAAACTTTCCAAAGTCTGTCGCTGTAGCCCATCCATAATCTCCGCAGCAGTAATCTAAGAAATGGTTTGATTTTTTTGCTAAAACAAACAAACCGTTTGAATATTAGAATGAAATGGCAAATTTTAGAAAAGTTCAACCTCTGGAGGGATATCAGTTTTGTTCCTGGAACCAAACTTGCCCTATAAAGATCAATCTCTTTCGGGATTACTGCTAGGAACGAAACCGAAAAAAACATTTTTCGTCCGACAGATAAACAAGTTTTTACGTGAGGGTCAAACGTGGATTAAGAAGGTAAACTATATAGTGTTTTAATTAAAAAATTGCCATTTTTTCGTTGAGAGTTCTAGAAAAAATCAAGTGTAAGGAACCGTCAGATAATTTTTTTTTGTTTAAAAAAAATTATAACGGTAACTTAACGGTTCCGTAAATGTTGTACATTCTATATTTACAAAATTTCGACTTTTATTTCTTATAAGTTGATCAGATGAAAATTGCAGAAATTATGTGAAATGCCGACGATTATAACTTGAATATTTAATTGCAATTTTCTTGAAACAACGTTTCCAAGATCGGTGACCGCGATTATTCAATACCATTCAACTGACTTTTTTTTGAAATTTTGCATACACTTTAGTTTATCTAGTCCTGGGCCAAAGTTTTTTTTTTTAATTTACATTTTTTACTGTCAAATTTTTACCATAAAATCGATACCAAAGTTTAGGTAGTAGTTCAAGTAGTATCAGATCATAAAAAACTATGTGTCAAATTGACGCTGCACTATTGCGGATAGAGCTGATTTCGGCGGATGTTGCGCCAGTCACTGGCGCCAGTTGATCGTCACGATTAAAAAATCACGCACACATGCTCAACAATAGCGATGCAATTGTAGTGGGTACATAATACCTGGTGAATTTTTCCCAACATGGAACTCAGCTTTCATTGATATCAAAAGAATGTAATTTTTGTTGTTTTTTAGATTAAATTTAAAAAGGGTATCTCACCTAGAAATAATTTACACAATTCTTTGTTTTTTTTAAATTCCCCTCCAATAATTTTGCAAATGCCTGAGTGATGAATGCATATCGATCGATTTAATGGTAATGGTTAAGGATATTTTAATATGATGACTGACTCCTGACAGGATTTGGATGCTAACTCTTCAGTCTCGTTTTATTATAATTATTACATCTTTACAATATCGCACGTTCTACTGGGGGTAAACACACTTCAACGTAATTTGTAAAGCTATATACGGGGAGAATAAAAAATATGGAAAGGATAAAAAAAATAAAATGAAGGATTTTTTATTCCTTTGAATTTCTGCCATTAGGGAAATATACGAAAACGCTTGTTATAATTCATCTCTCCGTATACTTTTCCCTTTGGCTTTAAAGAATAACTTAATTTAAAGTGTGCTCATCGTTTTCTTAATTAAAAATGTGTAATTTTCATTAAATGTGATATACAATATTTTGAACAATTCTGCGAATTTTTTTACTTGCAAAAACGTAGTATAATAACGTATTGTGATCATGAAAACTTTTGACATCTTATTTTTGCCGAAAAAATATTTCCCAAGCACTCCCGATTCGATTTGGTGTAAATCTAACTCCATTTGGTGTAAATCTAACTCCATTTGGTGTAAATCTAACTCCATTTGGTGAAAAACTGATAAATTTTTCAGGCATTAAATTTTATTCAATTTGGGTTACTAAATAGATAAATTGTGTAGATAGTATTGCTGTTATCTCCAATTTCAGATGAATTAAACAGTTTTTATTTTTTTGGATATACAAAAACTTTCATCCAGCTTTGCAGAGTTAAAAAAAAGAAAAAAAAACACATTTGAATTTAGAATTTTAACAATTTTTTATGAAATTGAGTTCAATCGCCAATCTTTTCTGTGTGAACAAGGGGCATTTCATTAAAAAAATCTTCAAAATTTAATACAGTTACGTTTTTTGTAAATGGCTCGGCTAAATTCTTGAACGGGCAAAATTGGACCATTCCTTCCCTCCTCCTCCATACAAACAAAGCAGTTTTCTTGAAAACGGCGAGTCATATTGAAAAAATTATTAAGGTAAAAAGTGTTTAGAATAGGATTTTACATCACTTATCCATACATCAAAATCCAATCGAACCACTCTTTTGCCCAAATCTCCTATACAAATAGATTTTTTAAAATCATCATTTTGTCTGTCATCATATGGAGTATTTGACGATTGGCTCCTGGCAATTGTAGCTTTTCTACGTATATTTAACGGTTCTCGCAACATTGGAAAAAAATATTATTTTTTACATATTTTTTCCGAAACTAATTATTGCAGAGGAAAGTTTTGTATTGATCACAACTGATATATTTGTCTATGAAATTTGAATACGGTTATTCGCATAGATTTTGAATATTGTATGTGGACTTATTTAACTTTCAGTCAATAGTTTTGTAAGTTTTGTTGAAATAGCATGTGTAGGAAATAATGAAAAGCATTTTCAAACGTATTTCTTTTTGTTTTTGTATGATATACGAAATTGAGGCGAGAGATATATGGCCTATCGGAAAGGCGCGCAGTCATAATTATACCCTCGAGGGTGCGTTCTGAAACTGAACGCTATAACAAGGTATCATTTATTATAACTATCTAGGCTTTTTCCATCTTCCTTTTTTCGTAAATATGCATTTATGTGTATACGTAAATGCGGCCAACTATAAGGTAAAGGGAATTTCTATATGGTAGATATAAAATCCGTATAGTATTCTGTTATGTTACATTATGATATGTTACGGAACAGCATAACAACAGATCATAGTATTTAGTTTAGAGTTATAGACATAAGTTCGTTTGTAATATGGTCCTTATACTCAATTCACGTTGATATGAATATGTATATTGGCATGAATACAGAATATGTTCAACGCCATAATAGTATAGTATTAGAAGAATGGGAAGCACAAGTGATTGGATTCAAATTTTATTTCCCCTCACGTCCTTCACATTCATCATTTCATTGTTTGGGGGTTGGGGATTGGGTATTCGGTATATGCAAGGAAAAATTCTAACAAGAACCAGAAACTCCACCGGGTCAGGCCGGAGATTCAATGTTGCAATGGTGCCATGAGATTTGTTTGACATGTGGGAGATACATATCACCATAAGTAAATAAATGCATTGAAAATCATTCTACTATATAATAATCTATAGCAACGAACACATATTAATTCTTCCAATTTTAAATCCATTCGTTTTCCATATCAAATCATCCACGAGTAAATCTTGTTTCTTTCATACTCAAAAAATAACATAGAGTGAATATATTTTAGTATTTCGCTTCAAGACAAAATTGAGTACAATTAATTTTCAAACTTTTAAATCAGACGTACTAACAAGCATTTATTTGCAATCGATCCAATACCTAGAATGTATCTTGAATTCAATAATAAGTTTGACTCCATTTCGAATTAAATATTTCGTTAAATTAAAACTTAAGATTTAAAATTACGTTAAAAGGCGTTTTATTATAGTAGAGTGTTTTTTTCGAACTAATTTATCAATATATAAACCGGAATTTTCCATAATGAATATATTTCTTTACTCAAGGAATTTTAAGGTGAAGTTCCATAGCGGTATTGCGAAAATTGGCCTTCTTTAGTTCTTGTTCTTACCTTTTGCCACGATGTGCCAAATCTTGTGTGCTTTGATATCTTATAGAATAAATTCATAAATTTTAAATAAACCTGAACTTTTTAATGAAAAAACGAAATGCCATCAAAGATCAAGTCTCCTCAATTGATGGTAGATTTGATCCTTCCGTCTGGGAGACTTGATCCCGTGGGATCAAATCTTTCTGTATAAATAAAATCGAGAGTAATTCAACAAAATAGTGTTTCGTCACTCATAACAATTAAACATAACAAAAGCTATAATTGCCTATCTGGCAATCATTGGAGACCCGTATGGTGATATTCGTATCAAAATTGGAACAGTTGTACCAAAATTCCACTTTGAAGTCAAACTTTCCAATAAGATTTTTTAAAATTTATTCCAATTGGATTTTTATGTATGGGAGTTTTATGTAGAATCCTATCCTAAATAACTTTTGTTCTTGGACTTTTTTGATAAGATGCACCGTTTTTGAGATATTCGCAAAAATCGTTTTCGTTCGTATGGGGGGTACCCCCCCTAATGGTCCATTTTTGCCCATTAACGAACTTAGCCTCGCATTTTACGAAAAACGGATCCACGCAAAATTTCAAGTCTCTAGCTCAATCCGTGCGCCCGCAATCCGCGCCACAGACAGACAGACAGACAGACAGACAGACAGACAGACAGACAGACGGACAGACGGACAGACGGACAGACGGACAGACGGACAGACAGACAGACGGACAGACGGACGGACATGCTAAATTCAACTTTTTTCATCATTCTAAACACACTGGTGTAATTCATTTTTGTGTGTGATGACGGGATCTTGGCGTTACAAACGGTAAGGCAAAGTTAATATACCCTTTGGTTTCACCATACGGGTATAAAAAGGAATATAATAATAGGAGCATAAATATTTTTCTCTAAAAAGCTAGTAAGTCCGAACAAAAAGTTAAAGTTTTACTTCGCAAAAAAATTAAAATACAGGTGACCTCCACGAAAATTTTTGTATAACGCGGAACATTCATTTTTATACCCGTATGGTGAAACCAAAGGGTATATTAACTTTGCCTTACCGTTTGTAACGCCAAGATCCCGTCATCACACACAAAAATGAATTACACCAGTGTGTTTAGAATGATAAAAATAATTAATTTCTGCATGTCCGTCCGTCTGTCCGTCCGTCTTTCCGTCTGTCTGTCTGTCCGTCTGTCTGTGGCGCGGATTGCGGGCGCACGGATTGAGCTAGAGACTTGAAAGTTTGCACAGATCCGTTTTTCATAAAATGCGAGGCTAAGTTCGTTAATGGGCAAAAATGGACCATTAGGGGGGGTACCCCCCATACGAACGAAAACGGTTTTTGTGAATATCTCGAAAACGGTGCATCTTATCAAAAAAGTCCAAGAACAAAAGTTATTTAGGATATGATTCTACATAAAACTCCCATACATCAAAATCCGATTGGAATAAATTTTAAAAAATCTTATTGGAAAGTTTGACTTCAAAGTGGAATTTTGGTAAAGCTGTTCGAATTTTGATACGAATATCACCATACGGGTCTCCAATGATTGCTAGATTGGCAATTATAGCTTTTGTTATGTTTTCCACAATTGTTGAAGCAGCGTCATTCCGGGGAAAATAGCGTCGATAGGCAGAAGTGGTCCATGTTTGGTAGGGTGAAGTGGTCCACCCTGTCAATGTCATATTTCGTGTTTTCAAGTTTTTTTATGAGTTATTTAGAGTGTTTCAAATCGTGGCCGAAAATCGATGCGAAGCTCGATTATAACTCTCCCGAAAATCGAGCTGAATTAGAGAAGCAGAAAAAGCCGCCGGAAAGCGACGCTTAACAACTACACCGAAGAAACTAACACCAAAACAGACCAAACGCTCATTTGTTACTTTCGAATAAACCATATTTTCAATCAAACTTCATTATTATATTTTTATTTGTCATTTATTTTTATGTTTTTGCGATTTCTGGAAAAATTTTGTGGGTGGGCCACTTCTCCCTAACATTTTTAAAAAATCGAAAAATCAAAGTTTTCGATAAATGCCTCAAAATTAAATTTAATGTCAAAAAGTTGACAATCTGTGATTGAAGAAAGTTAGCTTAGGTCCTGCGCTTGCGATTTAACTATCTTATCATGCAAAAATTCCAATTTTTGACCATTTTATGGCCAATAATAAAAACGTGGACCACTTTATCCTACCTGATCCTACCATTCTAACATTGTGTTTTGTTGTTTATGGTGCGAGCTTAACAGCACTAAAATTCAACTTTTTTGAAGTTTATCGCAGCTTACCGGAGTTATGAAAAGTTAATATAGCTCAGTCGGAAACACAAAATTATAGTATCTATACCATGAGTTCTGCTTATAAACTGATATTGCTGTTGAAGTTGCATCGTCTGTGACAAATGCGTTCGCAACCTGGCTGGCAACCAAGTTACTCGTCTATGGCTCGCTTTAGAGATACCCGATATACAATCACCGGGCTAAAGGGTATGCAAAAAAAGATCGATATATGCTGTTAGAAGCAATATGTAATCAAAAATTGTCAATTTGTTCATTATTTACTGTTGTTAAATTCAAATCCTAATCAGTTTACAGAAATTTTCTTTATTTTGCTAAACATATTTTCTATTATATCAATTAAAAAACGAATATATGGAGCCATTTATTATCTGTAAAAGAAATAAGAATTCGGCGACTAAGTGTGATTAGTTTAGACCATTTATAGAAAATATTGATTGCGGCTAGTAATAAATAAACCTATAACTAAAAATATTGAAACGGTCGTCTTAATTGACAAAAAACATAATCCTGCCATATATTACACAAGTTCGATCGCAACGAGTTTTGTTCATCTACATGTAAATTGTTTATATTTTCTGTGCGCAGTTGATTCGTATTGGATGTAGCAGCTGAAGTTATCTCATTAGCATCAATTAAAAGCAAATCGTGTCTCAGGTGGATTAGCTTTTCACAACTGGGACTGAGAACTAATGGAGATACTTGCAGTAGGTACCTGTTACCTGGTCGTCGATTTGGTACAATATGCAATATGCACCCTTGGGGCAATGTCTATCGTTTACTAATGAAAGTGTCTCGTATTTTGTTATTCATTGAGCAAATTGACTTGGTTGCGCGGCCGGCGTCAGGGATGACGACTGCATTACAAAACTGAGCTGTGATGCAATTCACATCCCAAAGGAGACGTCAGCCATATATTCCCCATTTTTTTTACTTGCTGTTCTGGAGGCATTCATTTGAAAAAAGGTAAAAAGGATTTTTAAAGCGGTTACCTTTTTACTTCTACTGCTGTGGGATAACTGAACAAATTACAAATTAACGGCAATGGCTCCCAAACTGGTATACAACTTGTGACCTTTCATGACATTTTTTTAATGAATTGCAATTATATTTCAATTATGACTTGCCTCCCTATTAAAAAGTGAAAATTGTTGAGTTTGCCCTTGCTCTTTTAATTCGTTTTGGTTGGATTCAAATTAATTTTATTTGATTTATAATGAAATTAAATGTTTTTTTTACATCTGTGACATGGCAACTTTTACTACGCATCTTGACGAAAAATTGCATTGCCTGCGTGTTGCAATGTTTGATGGCCCCTGCAACCCAGAAAACTTCGCAGCTTTTGAGTAAGCCGCAGTATTTTCAAATACTACGTAACCGAAAAAGCAGCACCGTTAATGAATACTAAAACTAAAAAAGTAAAAGTAGCAATGTATGATCCCAGCATAAAATATTTCTTTACGAATTTTCTTTAAAGTTTTCGCTATTCTGAACACGAGTTAAATCGAAATTTTCCAACTCCTTTAAAATATGTGTGAAAAAATCGTATCTTTTTGTACACTTATGTTGAGTTTAAAAGAAAATTATTTTTCTGGCATACAGTTCAGAAAAAACCTGTACAAAAATTCAAGCGTTTGCAACATTTCACATCTGAATGCTGCTATCGTCAGTTGCATGTAATATAATTTAATGGATTTATTAAATTTTTCGCGATGTTTCATGCTCATTGCTAAAATTAAAGCATGGCACGTAATGGAAGGCCACTTGAACTGAAACATGGCGTTAATTAAAAACACCCGAAAACCAAGAGTTAACAATTTTTCCTCTTGAATGTCACGAACCACCAGCACACTCACAGGAAAGGGTTTTCACATTTCTGTAAAATTAAACAGAACGAAAGTATTCGGATGCAATTCAAATCATTCGCTGGTCTGTAAAAAAATCTACCATGAATTTATAACTCTTCGTGTCTGCCTCCTGTTTTCAGTCAGATGTTTAAATTGTGCAAAAATATTAAATCCCCGAGGAAAATAATCGGAAAAAGCTCTGAACATCGTAAGAAAATTTATGCTAAGTTTGTTTTGAATTTATCGCGCGAAATCCGCCTATTTTAGGACGTTTTTCACCAATTGGCGTAAGGTTTTCTTTAAATTTAAGTGGTAAGAATCTACACCTTCACTGTGCAAATAAAACAGTATGTTGAGAGTTTCCTGAAATCGTAGTAACGAAAAAAATGTGGAGACACATAGTATTTGGAATATAATTTTATATAAATTCTACATACATCAAGATTCAATTGTCATAAATTTTACTCATCTTTCTTTTCACGCCATTTCTTCAAAAATATTTCATCAACATAAATAAATTTAATATTGTCGATTAACCGGTAACCAAATACTTACGTAAATCGCCAAAGTTAATGGATTTGACCTCAAATAAAGGAATTACGCTTTTTACAGACTAATCTGATATTCAGGTGTTAAGTCATTGGTTGGTTTATTGTGTGTGTTGAATGTATAATATTGCTTTTTCGGATATCGACTTGGTAAATATAAAGATTCTAGTGCATCCAGTTCAGAGAAGGCAACACCTACATTTTTAACCAGAATAGCCGAAAAATTTAAACACCGAATATTTGCAACGAGTTTTTCATTTGGAATATCTTTTATGTCTGATAATTATCATTAAAATGTGGTCAAAGGTCGGATGAAGCCGCAAAAAGATGCATTTTGATTCTGTCGGCATGCCGAATTTTTACATCTTTGTGCATTTCGAGAGTTTTTTTTAAAGGGAATTCTTGGATACCATTGAAGCTCATTGGAGGCGTACCATACTAAATTGGTTTCTAACCTTTAGCCCTCACGTTGCGAAATTTTCAACAGAAACCAAAATGCGTTATATGAAAAAAAAATCCAAAAACACAAAAACACTATCTGCCGTCAAGAAAAAACCGATGATAAGAGAAAGAATAACGCATCACGATCCCCATTAATTTAAGGTAATTCACCACAACGATTTCCAATGATTGCCCTTCGAAAGAATTTTTTGATCGATTAATTGATCATTTACCAGGTTTTTTTTTTATTTTTGCATGACCAATCCGACATATAATACATGCGGAAAAAAGTTTTTGAGAAGAATTTGATTTTATTACCACATCAGGAAACTGTAGTGGAAAACTTTTAGGAGAATTCTTTTATCATGGAGAAACCATAAATGTGGTACACATACTGTATTTGCCATTTCATGAAACACATTAAAAAGAATGCAGAAGAAAAAAAATATTTAATTGTGATTATGCGTTTTTAGTAATGAAAATCCTTGATTTGTGTATGAGAACCATTGAAATGATTCAACTTTAGAAAGAATTTCTTAAAGAGTGGCTGAATAGTAAAGCCCTCAACTGGTGATGTACCAGTTTTTCGTGTTCAAGTTCAACCAGTGTAATTTAAAACCCACGTTCGATATGAGTAGTGTTATGCTACATTTACACGAATGACAAATTTGTCATTTTTTTCTTGTCATTATGTTAATTCCCGTGTAAATGGCATAATTTTTGTAATTTTTTCTGTCAGAAAATGTCAATCTCTCATAAAAGAATGAACTTGTCCATTCTTTTATGCCAGATTGTCATTCGTGCAAACGCAATATTAGTTATGACAACTTTAGTATTCAACTTTTGTCATAACTAATATTGCGTTTGCACGAATGACAATCTGGCATAAAAGAATGGACAAGTTCATTCTTTTATGAGAGATTGACATTTTCTGACAGAAAAAATTACAAAAATTATGCCATTTACACGGGAATTAACATAATGACAAGAAAAAAATGACAAATTTGTCATTCGTGTAAATGTAGCATTAGTCACGGTCTCTGCTGTTGATGGGTTGCAATAAAAGCTTTACAAATGTTGCAATTCCTCTATGAATGGCAATCAATGTAAGTTTTTTTTAGGAGACCGAAAATTAGAAGACAGTTTTTATTGGATCAGGCTTCAGATTTTAAAATCTTACATCGTCCTATGTTGCGAGCATATGCACTTTTTCTCTTGAACTTTTCAAAAGCGTCTATATGTAAACAATTCCGTCCTTAGAATTCATTTTTTCACAGTGTACTGCATCATAAAGAAGTCTATCAAACATCAAGGATTAAGCATTATACAGCGGAAATACATTAATTTAGTGGATATTTTTAGATTTCTGATTTACTTATAGAAAGTTATCTTTTTTTTAATGTTTCTTGTATTTGAAAATATACCGGTTCGACGGTTATTTGAACAGCAGATCATAAGGAAAGCAGTTGATAATTTATTGAAGTTACCGCAAAGCGCAAATTAAATGATTACCGTGGAAGCGAACTGCTGTAATAACACCCACCAACTGATGGTAATAATTTATGGAGATTAACTTAGACGTAAGCTAAATCGAGGGTAATAATCAAAAAGCAACTAAAATCTTGCAAGACACATAATAAAAATCACTTTCAGACACATAAATCACCGGTGATGTCAGATGCCGACCGAACGAATATTGATGTACCTAACCATCAGTACCTGAGCATAGTCCAGGCCCCAATTCCAAGGACCCTGATTCAGTATCCATTGCAACTTCCAACCGCTCTGGTTTTTATTTTATTCCTAATCGATATCGTGTGCTAATAAAACACATAACGGTCGAATTGACTTGCTTCGAACAGAATATCGCATAAAACATATCGCAGCTAAAATCGCACATAAATAAAATTTAAGAATTCCGTAATTTTGTGTAGATTTCACTGGAGAAAAAAAATGCTGAAAATCACCTGAGATAGTGAACTAAAATCGTGGAGCCATTTTGATTATACAACTTTGAGCCACACAACTTGCTGAGCCAAGCATTGAAGAGCCTTCGTACCTCCTAAACTACAAACGACATCACAAGAGGCAGCACCTTCAATAGGAGATCCAATAACGATAACCGCAACTTCAACGACCCAGTCCTGACCAATTTATGATAAAATTATTGACCAATTTGTTGATCTTAACGGCCATAAATAAAAGCGACTCAGTAAAAAACAAATTCACAGGTTATCGAAACGAAATGCTGGCTGATGCAGACCCTATATTACTCAAAAACATAACAAAAAATTGCAAAAAAGCATAACGTTTGCAGAAAATATTTGAATCGGTGGATCCTTCAAAGTTTTGAGATCTGCTCGTAATATGAAGCCTCCTAGGCCTCTCAGAGATATATAAACATGACACAAGTAACTACAACTATGAACATTTGCTGAAAACATAAAACTTGACGTGCTTAGCTTCCTTGTCCCATATTTTAGTATTTCTGATTGTAATGAGTGTTTGTTGTCCCCCCTCCGGTTCCACTACCATATACTAAGGAGTTTACCGGCTCGATTATGTGGTAAGAATTTACTAAGAGTAGAGGTGACCAAGCGTTACAGAGTCTGCGGTGTTCGTAAATCTTAAATTTTGAGGAAACTATTCGTTACGCACTAAATCTTCTCAGATTCGATAGAATTAGAACCAAGCGCTAGTTATAATAGTTTTGTTAGTTTCTTCCAAGAAATTATTTACGGCATATTTTGATAGAAGCATATTTATGACTGTATGAATTATAATATTTTATACATACATTTTAAATTATAGGGCATACGAGATTACCGCTTGACAATTGTAGTTTTTCTTATGTTTTAGAAAAAATCAATTATCATTTAGTAAAGCTCTCCACTCAATTGGTATTATGGTATTCTGAAATTCGCAACGAGTAATTCTACCCTCCAAACGTTACTAGATCATACGCAATCGAACCCAAGCGAAACGCAGCGGATTCAAGAATACAAATTGCGTCGAACAAACTCAACGCCACTTTGGATTCCAGAATAGGCATGAGCATCTTACGGTGAAAATAAAATTCATATTTGTTGATGGTTGCATAGTATGAAACAACACTTTTCCGAAGAAAAAAAAAACAAAATAGAACAAGCACGGAAAAAGAAAGAGGAAAAAAGATTATGGTTAAATAAAAAAGAGATAAGGTTATCTTGAAAAGAGATATTCTGACAATCCTATAATATCTAAAGTTTCTAGATTATTCGATGTTTGAAAGCACATAATCTGTTTTCATATGATAAAGTATTCTTTAGCATGACGGTATTTTTACAGATTTACTTTAATCGAAAAAATTTTGTGAAAAAATGTATCATTATCCGTAACATCATTTAAAATTACATGTTTATATTGGGAAGGTGTGATAAAGTACTCCAAATGAATTTTAATGTATCGCAAAGATATGTAAAATCATATTCTAAACATCTTTTGTCTTTTTAATTTTTTAAATCTGACGAATCGTTTCTAAGAAAATCGCCAAAAAAAACTTTCAGTTTGTATAGGGCCTTGCCCATGGGGATAAAATGATTTAACCCTCATACTGTCCTTGAGAAAAATAACGTATGATGTCTTCGTGGGTCAAGAATGACCCATTATGACCCATTTATGACCGATGAAGACTACAGTGCTCTTCAATGGATTAAAATATGAACAAATAGATTATTGTTTTCGGTATTCAAAAGAAATTTGTTCACAGAGCTTACACCATACAAACATTGTTCATGTAGTTGAGAAGATACTTTTAATTAAAATCGAATTTGGGTCAGAAATGACCCGAGGACAGTATGAGAGTTAAGCCTATATTTCAACTTGCAATAAAATTTGCTTGACTGTAAAGTTTCATGAAATTCCGTCAAACCATTCGTGAGTTTACTGGTAACAAACAAACCAGAATTGAAATTTCGATGCAGATTATCTTAAAATGTCCCAAAACGTGAAAACTTAACCTAAAATAGCTGTCAAGAAACAGACATAAATACGTTATTCTTTTGTCTATATAGATAAAAAGATTGTACTTCGTATTATCTACAATACAATAAATTTTCAGTTTGATTATAAATAAAACTTGAATGACATTTTCATTTTAAATATTTCCGATACAGTTTTAAAAAAAGTTTTATCCCTTTATAGATTATTAAACTTAGATATGCAAAAAGTTTTGCGAAAAAAGATCTACTTACATGGAAAAATCGTATTTTTGCACAATTTGCGGAAAAACATATCTAATGTTTTCGAAACATAAAAACCTTTTTCTGACTAAAATAATCAAAAAGAAATCACTGTTATTTTAAAATAGTGAACGTCCTTGTAGAGTTTCTCATTTAATTTCACCGATACACTCGATATTGACATTCTACACCCGAATCGCGTTGATAATTTCCTGGACGGGAAGCGCGCCGAGTATTCAAAAATCACGACGGCACGTGCTAACACTCAACGTCGGACTGATAGTGTGCATTGGGACGTAATTAAAGAACAATGAGACCTCCTTAAGACATAAGAGCTCCTTGGACTTTCTTGAGGTGGCCAGGCGTGTAGAGAATGCCGTAGCGGGCACTTTATATGAGTATATGTGTGAAGTGAATTAAAAAAATTTTCATCGCACTTTTTATGTTTTCGTTTAAAAAAGTACTCGACCATTTATTCGGCATACATTCTATTTGATGTTAACTATGGGGATTGCTGTACAGTATGAACTCACTTAGGGGCCATATAACCACCAGTCGTAACAATACGGGGGAAAAAGAATGGAATTGAGTTACCCAACCGAAGAACTTAATATGTTGATGGTAAAAGTTACTGTTTTTAACAAGCAAAATGACGATACCTTCTTTCGCATTACATGTGCGAACTGTGGGGGCGCAGCACACTAAAGGTATCACACTTCAATTTCTTGGCGAAATAAAAGAGCAAGAAGACAATCCAACTTGGAATCGTCCTCTATTTCTACTTCTTTCTGGCCATGGCTGTGTTTCAGTTACAAAAATTTTATTTTTTACCTCTCAGATGTCGAGACAACCAACTGGACATAATTCGTCGCAAAACAATAACACACCAACTACATACTTGCTTAACGGGGTCATCAGCTGTAAATGAATTAATTTAATAAAAATGTATAAGGAAAATGTCATATTTAGAAATTATATAAATTGATAAATTGAATAGCGTTCGCTTTTATAATAGTAACTATGCAATTTTAGATGGTGTGCCACTTTTTAGGTATGTACATGTTGTTCGCATAATATTGTTATTCGTATTTATCTTCTGGTAACAATATTTTTATTTTTAAATTTAAAAATCAATTTTAAAAACTGGAGGTAACTGGAAAAATCAGCAAAAAACGCTCGATTTCATTTCAATTGATTATAAAGCGATACAAAATTATATTTTATATAAGGTATGAAAATGTTTGATTATTTCCTGACTGTGTTTAATATAAAACGAACAGGTAATACGATCGATGCAAACTCAAATTCAAATTGCAAAAAAACTAAAATAAAATTATTTCATTGAGCCATAAACATCCGGATGGGTGGTTAGCGTACCATAACATTACAATAACCTAAGACCCATTAATTTAAAGCAACAAACGATGCGTTGCAACGAACATCAGAGTGTCTAGATTGCAGAATGGCAAGCGAAGATTAAGCGCCTCATCAAAATATTGAATTGTAGTGAAAAGCGAATAACCTATAAAATATACTCTAAACTTCGAAATAATTACACGATTAATTTTTTTTTTAAATATCTAGAGAAATTATCGCTTTTTTCGTTGCTTTAACCGGTTCCTAGCCAGACGGGCACCCGGTTTCATAAAAGGACGGTTCTCGCATCTCGCAGTTTGTAACGCATCGAACCAATCGTCGAAGACACCGGGGTGTTTAGGATGACAAAACATTTTGATTTCCTCATGTCTGCCTGCCCGTCTGTCTGTTCGTGAACACCATAACCTTCGAAAGGATTGAGCTAGAGACTTGCAATTTTGTACAGTTGCGTCTCTCGCAAATGGCAAGGCTGAGTTCGGGAAAAATTGGACTATTCCCCCTTTTCCATAGACACGAAACAGTTTTTTGCAATTTTCTCGAAAACGGTGAATAGTATTGAAAAATTTATAAAGGTAAAATGTATTTAGAATATGATTTTACATAATTTATTTATACATAATAATCCAGTTGAACAACTCCTTTCCCCTCCACCATACAAATTGAAAACTTTATTCTATTTTTTCGAAAACGGTGCATATCCAATTGACCAATTTCTGCGCCAGAAGTGGACTGCATTTTTTTGTAAGTACCATTTTTTTCCATATTAGCAGAAAAATAATTGGATAAGTACTAGTACCATTATCAATGTGACGCCAAAAGTTTTTTAAGTTAAATTTAATATTTTTTGAAAATTTCTCAGAAACTAGGAAATAGAATTTTGTTTTTCTTATTTACCACCGCCCAATATTTGGAATAGAAATGGAATACCGTACCATATGGTACATAATTCCAATTGTGCTGACAAATAAATCTGAAACTTTACAAGCGAAAATCGTGTAGTACATTTGGACATGGTACAAAAATTCCAACAGTAGTCTACTGGGACTTAATTACTATGTGGATTCTTGGTTTAATACTAGGTCAAAGTACGTTTATTATTTGTCACGATTTTCGGTAACATTACCCATTTTAACATAATTAAACGCACAGTACGTGATTATCGACTAATTCATATGTATTTTAAAAACAAAACAAAAATCTAAAATATATCTATAAACCACACAAATAATTTGAGTTATTTGCAAAGTTTCTTTGCATTGTTGCATGAGTAATGCACATCGTATAAAACGATTAAGTATTTTTTCCTTATTTTATAGTAATTTTATTTCAGTTGTGCAGTGGTGGAAGAGTGTAAGCATGCAATCAGCTAAATTGATTGAATTCAAGAAACGTGTAGGGTACTCTATAATTTTGTTAGTTAGTAAATTGCAGATGATCAGTCGGTGTAGACGAAGATGCATGCTATAACTGACTTTGTTTCAAAATATTTAAACCCGAGTATCGCACTGGAATTTTGTTGTATCAGACCTTTCACACTTTATCACGACTTATCACGTATGAATATATAGAATTGATTTTATGATTTTTTTTTAAATTTTTTAAATCATTTATGTTAACTAATAGAATGGCAGTTCCAACAAGATTTTGGATATACAGTAGTATTCGATACATCCTATTATACTAAAGGCGCTTATTTCAAATTGTTTTTCTTAAATAAGTCGACCCCGCTCCCACTTCTCCCCTCACCCTCAAGCTTATTTTAAAAATAATAAAAATTGCCGCACATAGGATTCGAACCAGGGACCAATAGCTTGCATCCCAACAGACATAGCGATTGAGCCACTCACAATTCTGGCATTTCGCATTAAAAGCACCACTATTTGGTCAATCTGGGGCCAAGCTAAGGCCAAGCTAAAATGAAAAACACAGCTTAATTAAGCTAACGATGAGATGATGTTTTTTACATAATCAAACCTCATTTGAAAACTCGAGAACTAATTGAAGTAGAAAGTTGAAAATTAGCACAGAACAGGTCTTTTTATAAGATAAAGCTCATCCGAGAATGGGAAAAATACTGAGCCACCCTTTCCCACCTCTCCCATACAAATTTCAAAGATTTTTTTTTCTTGAAAATGGCTCATTTTTTCGATAAATTTATTTAGACGAAAAGTGTTTAGAATATGATTCTACGAAATCTTAAATACATCAAAATTTAATTGGACCATTCCATACCCTCTCTCCCATACAAATGGAAAATATTTTTGAGATTTTCTCGAAACCGGATCGTTTTTTACGATAACAGCTTTTCGAATTGCAAACATTCACCTCAGCTTTTATGCAAACCTTTGTCTTCGGCGAAACCTTTTGGTTAAATTTCGACCTTAAAAAAGGTTAGCCAAAGGCGTGATTTTTCGGTCGGACTCTAGTTATAATACCTTTCTTATATGTAAGAAAGGTAAAACAAGGATATTTTACCATATACTGTCTCGAGCGTATAATATATTGTTTATTCATACATTTTATTCTTATTAATTACATTTTTAAACAACAAACAAAACTAAATTTTCTGTTTATTACGCTTGCCCTAAACACATCAATCATTTTATTAAGAAATTTTAATTGTAGCATCAAATCGTTCAATATCTGTTGAAAAATGTAATTGAAACAATGTATAAACATTCATAGATATAAATCACTCAATAATTCTCAGCAAAATCGATAAATCAAAATGTTTAAACAGTGGAGTGATTGCTGATGTTGTTGACTGATGCAAAATGCCATATATGTAAATACGACAAAACGGGCAGCTAATCACCACAAATATCCATATCAATCATTGCCCTTTTGCCATATTTACAGTTGTTTGTATGGATATGTAATATAAAATGTGTTGCATTTATTTTTCAAATCAAAGTTATTGTAAGCATAGGTTTCAAGAAAAGGAAAATCAATAGTTTACAAAAAAGCCGCCTCACATATGTTAAAACCTTTATCCTAATTGGATCATCTAGTTATTTAGTTAGGAAAATCAGATATAAGCGGTTGAGAAAAAAAAACTTGTTCACATATCTTCACATATCTCAATTAAGACATGGAATGACGCCTTCCTGTAGTTGATATTAAATGTTAAACCTACTAACTATCGGTAAGTCCAAAAACGCGTAATTGGAAAGTGTGAAATTGTTAAAAACTTGAATTCATTTCCATTACTATTACATGTAACTACATTTAATTAATTTTTTTTATGTTTGTTTCTTTTTCTTTGTAGCCAAGATGTCCCAAACTTTTAAGCTGCCGTGTTAGCTTAGGATTCGCTACCAATGACTTAAAAATGGCAGATTCGAGTTCTTCATATTGAAAGTGAGGTGGAAATGGCATATCTTCCAGAGCGCACATATAAATTGTGCCTTCATTATCTCCCACCACTAAAGATCTTCCGCAATTTGAAAATCTGTAAATATAAGAATTTTCAATGATTACAGGAAAACTTAAAAAATATGTATAAAATCACATAATTTTATTAACTATCGAAAGATGCGGAATAAAGTATATGCAATAACGGTTGCTTATGTTCCACTAAATTACTTAAGATAAAAAATTGCTTTGAAAAACTTGTTAGAATTTGCCGAAAAAATTAGAAATGCATCGAACAACCCCGAAATTAAAACTAAACTGATAAAATCTTTCTTACATTTATTCCACAATTTCCAATAAAATTGTGTTATTTTTATTTTTTATTATTATTTTTATATTTCGAGAGCTACTGCGCAACAAATCGCATATTTTTCGAAATAATTTCAAATTATTTTTTTGATATAATCTCTATACGATTTGTAAAATGTTTATTTACTTGGCGATGGTTAAGGGCGTGAATCCAGTTCCAAAAGATTTTGATGATGCTGGCTTCAATGTACTACGTCGGATATCCCACACTTCGACTGCAGTTTTCGTAACACCAACTATGATGGTCGAATGAATTGGACTCCAGTAAGCACAATGGACAGGCCCGATTCCACTGGACAAATGCACTAAAGGTTCAAAAATTCCCTCCACCCATATTCGAATGCACCTAAAATCAATGATGAAATTAGCCAATAAAAATGTTAAAAATTTCTATTTTTTATTATTTTACCAATCACTTCCACAGGTAAGAAATATACTTGGACTCCATGGCGAGAATTCAAATCCAAATACTCCGCCGTTATGTACCTGTAATACTTGCGTTTGTTGATTTGGATAGTTCGTTGAGCATTCATGAATACATCCTTCTTCCGTGCCAATGTAAAACACATCCGTTTTAATTGGATGAACCTTTAGCGTGATTGCTTGCGGATGAGGATCAGCTTCTATGAACTTTTGAATGAATGGCAGAGAGATTCCTTCTACACCTCCTTCCACACGCGTCAGCTTTATTTGCCGAAACCCTAGCAAATACGGCCCCGTAGTCATGTTATATTTCATCACTGTTCCATCTTGGGAAATGGTTAGCAATTGTTCCTGATATGGAGAATCAAGGTTTTCCAATGGAATCCATTCTATTTGCCCAACTGGCTCGAATCCGGGCGATGTTGTTCGCTCGGACATCCAAACTGGAGGTCCTTCTTCGTCCGTTATATCACGTACTTCCACACTACCATCATAAAGCCCAATAGCAAGTAGTTGTGGGGATTGCTTAGAAAATGATACCGAAGTGACTGAAATTTGATATTTGTATTTTCTTTCCGGATTGACCGGGTTCTTAATGCTCCATATGCAAACGAATCCTGAATTCCGGTCCGTATGCTCAACAAAACTGTAAACGCCGTAAGCAACAGCAAGGATATCACCATTTGTCTGGCACCAACTTAAACTGCTGACAGCTTTTTCGTTAACATCATTCGCCGAGAAACACCATAGGTCATCCAGCCGATAATTATATTTTATGTTGGCGGCCAACGGATCGGGCAGATACATATTTCGAAATCTTTTCTGTTTTTCTTCGTAGATATTGCCAGCTAAAAGTCTTTGAATTAACATCGTTGCGAGCTTGAAGCTTTTACCGTGACCGATCTCCTCGAACTGATCTACGCCACCCTTGGTGTATGTTGTGATCTCGAGCTTTTGTTGACTTCCGGTTTCCAAATGCGTGGTTACGTGCTGTACATTCGCATAAGTATCAAACATATCATAGTTTGACACATAGGATCCAATGTTCAATTTCTTAATTCGTTCCGTGTTCACGTGACGGGATTTGTAAAGTATGTCTACGGTCTGAGTTTCAGCATCAGCGGTTCTACGATTTTTACCTTTGCCAACAGTCAAATATTCGTATATCTTGTTATCCTCTTCAACGTTCACTGCATCCGCGGAATCTTTTGGCACAGTTATGCTCGCTTGTTCGAACAAAAGAACGTCCTCAGTTTCACGAAGAACTACTTTAATATAAGGCGGCATTTTTGGAGGTGGTCGAACTTCTTCAGAGGATGTACTTCGCTCTCGCCAAAGTGGTACATCATCTTCAGTTGCTACCCCCAGCCCAATCTATCAATGATATTAATTTAAAATTTTATTGAAAACCCATATATGCAATAGCGTAACAACTACAAATTTCAGGTTCTCCGGCCTCGCACGGCAGGTTTTATCGAATTAGATTTTTTGATACAAAATTGTTTTTTTTAAATAAAAACATAAAGCCACAGTTACCAGGGGCCTATCGTCAAATACCTAATCTATATGAGAATAGACAAAATTTTTATAAAAAATATGAGCGCAGTTAAAATTAAAAAAAAAATCGTTTGTGTCTGGGAGGGGGAATGCAGTGGTCTAATTGAATTTTGATGTGTGGAATTAAATTCCATACGTTATGTAGAATCGTAGAATCATATTCTGAATTGTCCGATTTTGCACATTTAAGAATTTATATTCTTATTCTGGTGTTGTGACCGGTCACAAGTCACAATCTGTGTAGACCATCGATTATGATGTTGGCCTTGTGACTTTTTTGTGACTGAGCAGCTATTTGGTATTCTTGACTGTGGGTCAAGTGCGGTATTACACTTGGCTTATTTAATACGTCAACTTTTCGGTTAATGTAAACCACTGTGCTTACATTTGGCTCAAGCAAACCAAGCAGGGAACTTTGAATTTCTGCGATTCATCTAAACGAGGTAAGAAAATGGAGGAAAATAAACAGAAAAAATCCCCTAATCAATCATGTCCCTATCCAGGTCTCTTCATCTTACTTTAAGTCGATTAATCGATCGGACTCTATTTTTAATGAATGAAACCTCATTTTGGAATAATGAATTTCACTTGCTAAGAAGAAATGTATGAACTATACCTGGGCTCCAATATCGTCCATTGTAATATTCATGACTGAAAAAGATCTTCCCGACGAAACTTCTCTGCTATTCGGAACTGGACGAATTCCCTTTTTTAAAAAATTAACTTCGATTTCATCGACCAATTGATTAAACTTTTCGAAATTAGCTGGATATTTGAGTAATTTTGGAGTATAGTTGATGCTATTAAACACAACCTATGAATGTCTGAAAATATTGTAAACTATCGATCAAACTACGGTATTTATCATACCTGTCGCATTCGTCTTTCATGAAGGCATTTCATTACAATAAAACCTATATTCGTAGATTGTGTTCTTGAAGTTGTGCCGCCAGTTTCAGAGCTTCGTTGTTCCATGAAGAGGAATTTGAGCTTCTTTTGACTTTTTGCATTCTGTTTCAAACAAATATAAATGTATGTTTAACGAGATTTAAAATAATTAGTGTACAAAAGAAATAAAGTTTTTACCTTTAAATTTTTATTCATGTTAATAGTTGATACTAATTGATCCTTTTAAATAAAAAATAACGTCAAGTGTGTCAAAAGAGTCTTTGATGTCTATTTTTTTGGTTTTGTAAGGTATCCAGAAAAATATATTTATAATTTTGCATAACCAAAACGACACCTAACAGTTTTGGTTAAAATTCAATCAGACTAATTGAAACAATCGGCCGCATAAATGTAGACATTCCCCGTATTACGGTAGAACCTTGATAAGTCGAAGTTAACGGTTACAGACAAAACTTTCAGTTATCGAGATATCGAGGTTTAGACTTTTCGAGGATAATTTTATTTTTAGTGAAGTATATTTCGAGGTTGCAAATTGGAACCCCTAAAATTACAAGCGACCAGAAACTGACAAAACTTCGACTTAACTAGGTTTACTTTCGAATTATAAAAATAAGATAACACGATAAAGAAATCTTGTAGTTATCAAGGGATTTGAGTTATCGAGTTTCGACTTCTCGCGGTTCTACTGTATTCTGATATTTATAAGACGTTTCGGTATACAAGGTATTTTTGCTCTTCTGTAAAATTTGATATTTTGGACTTAGCACCACTTCATTAACGTTATATTTTGAATAAAAATTGATATTTTAATTTCCAACGGTTTCCTAAACCGTTATTAAAAAATTAAGTGAGATATGTTTTAAGTTGATTCTCTCTAAGCAAAAAATAAAAATTCCGAATTTATTATCCCACTCTCCTCTACTATTTCGTTAACGGCTTACGGAACAGTTGGAAAAAAATTCTGCGGTTGAATTTGTGGTATTCAGAACTTGATCGCTCAAGATCACTTGTTTCAGAAAAATTAAAAACCACTTGTGAAGTTAAAATTAGTTTAATTCGTGGTGATTTTAGTTAAACAAATGGATCGAACACGAACAGATCAAAGGCGAATTATTAATAAATTTCCTGGACCTTATTTGGACAATGAAACGCCATACATTATACGGGATTATTCAAATCAAACAAAAGTGATCGTTAATAATAAAGTCCTTCTGTACATCAATATTTGTAAAGCAATATTTGTTGGTGACGTTGCTGTAGGAAAAACATCTTTGGTTAATAGGTTAAATCCAAATATCACTAGCAATTGTTTTTAACATTACAGTTGGTTCAATTTTAAGGTTTTGTAATGATCGATTTGAAGGTGGATACAAAGCAACGGTCGGAGTTGACTTTGAAATCGAAAGGTTCAGGATCATGAATGTGCCGTTTAATTTACAAATGTAATGTATCCATTTTTGACTTATTGTAGCAAATCGAAATTAAGTGATTTTAAGGTATTCAAGTTCATTTCCACTTCACCTTTGAACAATTCGGTATTGTGATTTACCAAGTGAAATCTAGTACATACTTAATACAAATCTATAACAGAATATGAGAAATTTAAATCTCAAAGTTGTTTTTGGTTGCTGTTTTGCAAATTTCAACTGAATTCAAGCAAGATAGTTACAATTTTTTGTATTATAAACAATATAAAGAATTCTCTAGATCTAAGTGTGGTGTTTCGTTTCCACGTCCAAAATAAGTGGCTGACTTTTTGACATTTTAGTTCAAGGTAATGGCGGGCCATAAAAATAGGTGAAATTTATGTCTAATCAAGACCTACAATAATAAAAATATGGAAATCTAAATAACAAAAATATAGAAAAAAGTATGAATTTCTACATTAAACCCACCTATAGCTAGAGAGCCTATAACCTAGAGAGTGGACAATCGGAGATGTGAAAAACAAACGCGAAAAACTTTAAAAATTTGATTCATTGGTACAAATAATTGTCAAAATAACTGAAATCGGTTACTATAAGTGACAAACTCATGTCTATCATGCGCGCATCGCATTGGTATACATGTGGAATGGTGCTGAAGTGCCAATTTAAGTTTTTAAAACCCATCGAAACTAGTATTTCAATAGATTTAAGTATAGAAACAAGTAACTGGTAACTAAGTAGATATATACTTTGATCCAAGCTCCCATATTTGTTTTAACTGTTTCAAAAACTCAAATTGCCATTAGTTGTTGTAATAAATTGAAACGACTGTTCTAATATGGTGAAAAAACGGTCCTAACAGAATTTTCTAATTCGCCACTATTTGGATTATAGACTGTCTACTTATCTATATAATTATAGCTACTGATACTGATTTCAAAAGTGTCTTCCAATTATTATTATTTCTATCCAAACAGGGTAAACACACCAGATTGCATACTTGAAATCTTACAAATTCAAACAATTATAACTTAAAGAATTTTTTTCTAGATGGGACACTGCGGGCCAGGAAAGATTTCGTTGCATTGCACAAGCGTATTACAGAAACGCAAACGGTAAATTTTTTTATTCATTTGTTTTTTTAAATTGGTACAAACTCTACTTTAACGAATACATAAAATTTTAAAAGATTTATGACAGGTTTCACGAAATTTTTGTCGAACACTAAATCAAGTTAGTGAGCTAATTTTAAGCAAAAAGAACCTGCTATTTAGTGGCTGCTTAAAGTTTCGTGACACCTGCCATTAGTATATGAAAGTCATGTGCGATTCACATCGGATATTTTATTTTAAATTTGATTTATTTCAGTGGTTGTGGTTGTGTTCGATATGACGAAAGAAAGCACTTTAGCATCTACCCCAAAATGGTTGGAAGATGCACTTCGTGTAAATCCTTCCAGGCCTTTTGTATTCCTGGTTGGAACAAAACGTGACCTATTGGTAGTATTTGTTTTTTCTAGAAAAATACTATTTTGACCAAATACTTCATAGGACGCCGATCGATTGAATAAAGTAGAAGAAAAGGCTAAACAAATGGCTCGTGATATTAGTGCTGAATTTTGGAGCGTGTCGTCAAAAAACGGAAATTGTGTGGTGAATTTATTTCAGCGAATAGTGGCACTTTCATTCGACGAAGCAGTTAAGCAATCTTTAAATGAATATCAATATATCAAGGAAAGCACCAATAGTGTTATATGTAAATATTTTTCTTAGATATGTTCTGATCTTTATAAAAAAAATTTCAGATATAAAGAACTCAAAAGGACCATTATGTGGAAAGAAAAAATACTGTAGTGCATGTTAGATAAAATAATTTTAGAACTTGTACAAATTGTCTGGATTTTGAAATGTTTTTTAAAAGTTGAATAGGAAATAAGAATTAAAATTTTAATCAAAACAAATAAAATTAAATTAATAAAAAGTGTGTTTTTTAGACTTCCAAAAACATTTGCCCCGGAAATACAACCAGCACAGTCGTGAGCACAGCGAGTTGTCAAAAAAAGATTAATTTCACACATTTTTATAATGCCGTCTGACGCAGCCTAATGTCCGGGCTGAAAAAAGTTCACCACCTTTCATGCCGGCGTCAACTGTAATCAGTTCAACGCCGCCAAGATGTTCAAAGTCCAATTAAAATGAATAATTTTAAAGAGAAATTAATTGCAATTGTTGAAAAAATCACTCAATGTTATACAAAAAGTCGCAGTTATTTTACAGTTCGATTTTTTCATTGAATTTTTCACTGCTTTTCAGTATTGAATTAAAAGCTAGAATTAAATTTAACATTAAAACTGCCTCTAACCTCAACAATTTGGCATATGCTTCTCAACAAATTCAACGCCTTTCACAATTTTAATATTACTTCATTAAAACCAGTAAGGAAGGATTAAAATAATTATTGATTTTAAGGTTAACCAAAAAAAACGACAATAAAGGTACTCTAGACATATAAAGAACGTGGTATTTATCTTTTTGGAACATACTTTAGGTAATATTAATCGGTCTGAATATATTAAAATAACGTAAGATTACTCATTGAAAATGATATAAAAAGGTCTAATGTTTTTTTTTTGCTTGTTAACTTCAATTGCGTATCTTAATTTACATCTTTATTTAAGTTAAAGTAATATGCGAAATTAATTTGACTCGATGAGTTTCCTGCATTTCCAAAGTTGCCAAATCGTAACTTCTGACTTTCATTTCAAAATTTGAAAAATATATTTGCTTTTTAATATCGACACGAAATATTATTATGTTTTCTATGTGATATATTCTTTACATTTCTTCGTCAACATTGTTCGATCAAATTGCATTATTTATTTATCTATTTCACAACCAAAAGGCAAATTGCCTTATACAAAGGTGTTCAGCAAAACTAACTAATTAGGTTAATTTAATTAAGCATAAGTTTATCAAAAAGAAACTAATTTTAGATTGAAAGCACAATGTTCAGATATAAATTAAAAGAAAAAATTTACAAATATAAATACAAATTAAAAATAAATTAATTAAATAAACAAGAAACCTCAAACCACAAAAAACCAACCATACTAAAAAAAAAACCGTCAATTTAAAAAATATATAAATGCCAAAAATTAAATGTTTACAATCAATAGCGTTTAGAAGCAATTAATTAATTCAAATTGCTCGGTAGAGACTTGATCAAAGTTTTGTGTTTTCATGTGATTGAATACTATTTCCACAGATCTGACAACACCGTTCATGACGTTGATTTTCTCTTTTTCGTGAAAATGGCACCCAAGAAGCCTACCGACAAGCCAGGTGAATTGATTTATTAATATTTTCTTGATTCTGCGTTATTTAGAACTCACAAAAGTGTATCAAAATATCGGCTTTTTAATGGGGAATTTGAAAATCGTAAAAGAAATTGTGAATTTAGGGTTTTAAAGGAGGTTTGTGCTAAGCAGAGTACTTCCACGCGGTCACTTTGTAGTTGTGTTGTTTAAGTATTTTTTTGTGTTAAAATTTACGAAAAGGATAGTCTAATTACGAAATAAGATTCACTTTCATAGAAGCGACATAATGATTAGAAAAAAACGCGCAATTTAAGAAAAAAGCCTAATTTTTTGAGATTTTTAACATAACCTCAACATGTTTACAATTTGAATTGCAGATTATTTGAATACAGCCCGAAGCTTTCTAATACATTTTTAACATAACGACAATGAAACTAACTTGTTTGAATTTCTATTTTAGCTGGCAAGCCAGCAGAAAAGAAACCTGAGAAGAAACCAGCCGCCGCAGCTTCTGGAGCTGCATCTGGCTCTGGCGAGAAGAAGCCAGAAAAAAAACCCGCAGAGAAGAAGCCTGCGACTGAGAAAAAACCAGTCGAAAAGAAAACAGCCGCCTCCACATCTGCCGCGAAGCCAGCAGAGAAGAAACCTGCAGCAGCCAAGAAACCCGCTGCCGGAGCTAAGAAGACCGACAAGCCCGCTGACAAAAAGGCTGCTGGAGACAAGAAGTCGGCTACCAAAAAACCTGCATCCGCTGGCGCTAAAAAGCCAGTAGCAAAGAAGACTGCAGCAGCCGCCGCCAAGCCCAAGGGCAAGGATGCCAAGGCAAAGAAACCAGCAGCCAAGGCTGGAGTCAAGGACAAGCCAGCGCAGGCTAAATTAGCCGCTAAGGCTAAAGCAGCAAAGGCGAAGGCCAAGGCACCACTTAAGACTCCAAAGGGAACCGCCAAGGCTAAAGCCGTCGCTTTGGTTAAGGCTAAGAAGGTCCAAACTAAGGTGATTATCATTTATGTTAATGTAAAGTACATTTCCGTGCACCAAATGATGATTTTAATGTAGGAATCTCATTGATGTCTAATGAAAAAAAAATTCAAACTGATTAAAACACTTTCATTCCCAATAGTGTTTGGTGGTTATTAGCCTTTTTTAATGGAATTGTTTTTTTAAACAGGTCATCAAGGGAGTTTTCGGAACCCGTACACGTAGAGTGCGTACAAGTGTTCATTTCCGCAGGCCGAAAACTTTAACACTCCCTCGTAATCCTAAATATCCAAGGAAGTCGGTGCCAACCAGAAACCGGTAGGAGATCAATGAAAACTGGTGTTTTGTTTTAAGTTATTAACTGTTTTTTAATCTTTCAGCATGGATGCTTACAACATCATTAAGTACCCACTAACTACTGAAGCGGCAATGAAGAAAATTGAGGATAACAATACTTTAGTATTCTTAACGCATCTGAGGGCTAACAAGAATCACGTGCGTGCTGCCGTACGAAAATTGTACGACATCAAAGTAGCTAAAGTCAACATTCTCATCAGGCCCGATGGACAAAAGAAGGCATACGTCAGATTAGCTCGGGATTACGATGCGCTGGATATTGCTAACAAAATTGGCATAATATAAACTGGGGGTAGTCTGCTATTTTGTCTTTTTCAACACCAAGACATTACTGAATTTTTAAATAAATTGTTTAAAAACAATAATTGCATTTTTTTTCATTTATAGGTGGGAAAATGGAAAAAAATAACATTCCAATTAACCATACAGACTAGAATCAAGTACGTTTTTTATGAGTATAGCCACAAGCTCCACATACTTTAGAAGCTTTAATAGTTGAAAAAAAACTGAAGTCTTCATCAGAAATTACCTATTTCCTCAAAAGCCAAACTACCGTGTTCCCTTTTGCGCCATTCATTCATACGATATTTTGTTGCTTTTGTAGTTAAATACGTCACTTTGTTCGATTACTATCATTTGTCTGATTCTAAAAGCGACCAATTCGAATGGGGCAGTATATCAGAAGTTTCTTCACCAATTTTTTTTTTCAATTTATTAAAACTACTTGAAAAAAAATATACCTAGGTTATGAACTTGTATTAACCGATTTCAGTTTGGTAAGTATTTTTGGAAATCAAAATTTTGAAAGTACGTTTTTTTAGCATGGTTGTCAATTTTATCTAGATTTTAGGCTCCCTATCAATGCTAAAGTGAAAGAAGAAACATTTCAATATATAGCGTTTTTCCAACAAGTATGGCAACAATTGTCTCATGGAACAAAACAAACTAGGGGTCCTATCGCCGAGAACGATTGAATCAATTTTTTTCGTCAATGCAAACAAATGACATCGTCAATAAAGCATACTGTTTGCATCGCCAAAGCATTGGGGATGTCCGCTTCGATAGCGCATTCATCGCCGTTCTAACTGGATTAGGCGCTATCTATTCTATTCGATCGACCATCGTTGGCCGGAACGATCGAAAAACAATTTGGTATTGCGTAAGGTTCATCGTTCAAGCAATCGCTATTGTGAATTTTCAATAGGCCAGTTTATTAAGCGCTGATCACTCTCTAGATTACAGTCTCTCTATATTTGGCCAATCACCTGTAATAGAGTTTTATTATAAAATTATTCCGTACATTTTATTTCATATTTTTACATGCACCGCCCATAGCAAACATTCTTGTCTACTGCTTTATTTTCTTCCATGAGACAAGTGTTGCCATACATGTGTTTAGTTGATGGAAAATCCCTATCGAGTTTGGCTCACCTTGTTTTTTAGCAAATAAGAAATGTCAAAAACATGGTTTTGTTGACAGCAGTTTGTACAATTTAATCTTTATTATTGAAGGAAACAAAGGTAAATTTAGCTAATAAAATAAAATAATTAATAACTAGTTTATCAGAAAAAATATACTACCTCGATTTAACCAATTTCTGATTTTAGTGACTGAAATCCAGTATGGGTAAAGTGAAGAAGCTAAAGAAATCGACAAGTACTACTTTAAATCAGAAACCCGGGGTAGATAAACAAAAGACGGAAGTCGCTGTGAAGAAAATAAGTTCCGGCAGTAAAGTAATGAAGAAAAACGCCAGTTCTGGGAAAATCTCATTTGAGAAGACCACGAGTGTGAAAACTACCGGAAGCCATGTGCACAAAAAAGACAAATTGAAACAGAAACGGAAAACCCTTTTGAAGAAAATCCACTTGATTAGACGTGAGCGAAAGGAAGAGATCAAAAGAAAACGGCGAGAAAAAGCTCCACTGGTTGGTGATCTCAAGGCCTTAAGGGATGCTTTACCATCGCTAAGCGAACTACTCAAAATTGACCGGTCGGAGATAAAGTTGGGCGCTCAAGAGTTTGGGGCGCAACCCACAGAAAATTTAACAAAAAAAGCGCGATCAAAGAAACGCAAGGAGGAATTTTTGAAAAGATATAACGATTTTGAGGCTGTCATGAAACACCCAGACTATAAGAAAAGTCCTAGAGAAGCAATTGCACATCACATCCGCTTAACTAGGAATTTAGAAGACTAGACTATTAGTTGTTAAATGTACAATAAATATTTCATATAACAATTGTTTTTGACAATCTTTTCGACTTCGGAGAATTTCTACGGCTTGATTGTTGAATGTTTTGACATTCGAATTTTTTTTTACAGTAATCTAGGCCAAGATGTGTAACTAGTTTCTACTTACTTTTTCAGAAGAATTTTTTCTGCAACATCTTTGTTGGTTATGATTTTACAAAACTTACCAAAAAATCTATGCTCCTATAATGGTAAAATAATTAAAAGATTTAAATTCTTATCCATTAAAGTATGCTGGGAACAGTCAAACGTTTTCCCTATGTGGTGACAAGAGAATCTTTTTCTTATTGCGGTGTTGCATAAATCGTATTTTTCAGTGGTTCTGTTATTTCATAACAATACGAGGAAATTGCAATTTAACTTGTTCTTATCATTAAGGAAATATACCAGAGGTATCTAAAGATGTGCAGGAAAAGTATGTTTTTGGTGCCATATCCATATTTATCTAATTTTTAGTTACATTAGGAATTTAATATTCTAAATTATTACCGCTCTGTAAAAAAACGATTTGGACCAAAAATGTTCACTCAAAATCAACTTTGATAACGCTATTCTCTCTGCAGATAATCTAATACTTGGTGATCCAAAGAAATGCGATCTTTTGGGATTTGTTTGGGATCTGTAAAAAAATGTTCGTCACACGATTTTATGTAATTATTAGTAATTTTCATTTTGGAAAGCCATTTTAGCAGAGAAAACTTCTGTTATGCCATGATAACAAATTCTAAAATCTAGCCTGTTAGGCCATCAAAATAGAAAACAAAAGCAGTTTGAGCTTTTTTTGTAGAGTTGTAAAAACCACATCCAGAAAGTAAAAAAGCGTCAGATTTAAAAGGATCTTAAGCAGCAGCGTTAAGCTGAAAATGTCCGTAGTAATTTCAGCGCGGCGTTTTTGTTGCTGCTGTGTGTACTACATAGATTGAAAAGTCCTGGGACTTACTACTAAACCACCAACCAAATATCCTAAAATTTGGTGTGTAAAATTTTGGTGACATTCATTTCATTTGTTTGCGAGTGGCAGTTCTGAATCGTTACTTTAGCTTTTGTGAAAGCAATAGACCAAAAAGAATGTCATGTTTGATTAACTATTGCTTTCTGGCAAACAAAATACCGTCAGAATCCAAAAATTACTAAAAGTACGTAATTTCCACAAAATTACGAACGAAATCAAGTAAAAACAATGGATACAACCCTGCATCACTTATTCAGCTCTCTTCAGCAAATCAGTTTTGACATTTGTGCTGCACTGGAAAAACGGAAATATAAGAAAAAGAAGCCGTGTTCTGCACGCGAAGAGGATATATTAGTAAACCTGTGGTCTGAAAAAATAAACAAGCTACGCGGGGCAAAAAAAAGGACCTGTTTTTGATGCGATTAGATATGAAATGGAAGTAATTGTTTATTTTCATTACAGATAATTTCCATTTTCGTCTAAAGGGTCTAATTCTGTTTGCACATATTTCATTGATGTTTTGAATTGTATTATTCATCATATTACTAAAATTCATAGCAATCCTGTAGTTGAAATGTCAAACAGAATTACCTTAACCTCTGTGTGAACACTTTGGTTTAAGATCTAAATCATTTCTCAAAATTACGTGATTTTGCGTCGGTGAACATAGTATAAGAATTTTTGAAGGAATTTAAATAAGTTTAAAAAAAATAGTAAAACGCTCTCTAATACCAAGTCCCAAATCATTCAAATATTGCAATTTAAAATCATAAAAATTAAATCAAATTTTTATTGATTCCATTCCAATAATCACTTTTATTTTGAATCTTTGCTTAAATTATCTTCTTTAACTTGTTCTTTTACATACTAATTAAATATATTTCATGAAACTTACTAATAATAAAAAAATATGTTTATATATAAAAAACAAACTGTAAATCAAAAAATAAAAGAATTAAAATAAAAAATCAGTGAGATCAAAAATAATTGAAGAGCTCGGTGCAAAAACCGGTCATCTCCACTTTTTCAAATTTTTCAGGAGAGACAAAAACATATTTTTTGGTGTACGATAAAGTTTACAAATTACAATTTAAATCAAGCATGGGTTCTTACATCATTTTTATTTGAAAAAAAGATTTTTTAATTTTTATTGAAAAAGTACTAGCAATTTTATTTTATGGAGATGGCTGTTTTTTGCACATAAGAGTACACAAGCGGGTATCATAATTTATTAATGACTACAAAATACGTTCAGTAAACCTTAAAAATAAAAAAAATATTCAATTAAAAAAAACGTCAAAAAATAGTTTGAAAAAAAACCAACCGTCAAATTATGTGAAACAATGCTTTCAGTCGTCTCCTTTTCTTTAATATCTGTTTACACATGCCTCCATTAAGTCCGGGGTTTGTAGCCAAATGTGCGGATTCGTTTATTCTTGCATTTGGTATCAATAACTCATTTTCGTCAAAAAGTGGAGATGATCGATTTTTGCACCCAGGTCTTCAATTTTCGTTTTTTTTTATTCATTTCTTTACTGATTTAATAAAATGGCAAAACTTACTGATCAATTATTATAATATTAATTAAAATGGTAAGCACCATTGCATAAAATAAAAACAAGAATTTGTTTCTCTTAAACAAATACATTAAGAATTGATACTTTCAAATGAAAACTTATAATTTAAAATTTTAACCCTTCTTATTTCCTCAATTGTAATTTTATTCATTAGCATTTATTTATTACATAGATCATGTATATTTTAATAGAATTTTATACAATTAAACACAAGTGTATAAAAAAGTTCATTTTAAAATTTTCAACACAATAAATCTCTATTAAAAAAAGAACATCAAAACATTTTTTTTGAAAAACCGATTGCGAATTATAACCATTCTGTTAAATAAATTCTTTTGAGATTTTTTGAGTTGAAAAATATTTTATTATATTCTAAATAAATTCAAAATATTAAAAAAACAAACAAATATTAAACTAAATTTGATTTTGATGAATGTGTAATAAAATAGTTAAAAATAAAAATATTTTAAAGATATTAGTGTAAATATTGTCATTTCAAAAAACGTTATAAATATATTTAAATGAATCTCTTCTGGTATCTTATCCCATTCTAATCTTTTGTTCTTCGTTCCAAAAATCGTATTTTTTTTTTCAAAATTCTATAAATTTTTTTGTGTTTTACTTTAAATATGAAATCACGCAGTAGCTTTATCATTACACCAGGCAAATAATAGAAAATAAAAATAATATTTTCTTATTCTTAACTTGGAATCCTTACTTGGACAATAAAAACATTAGCAGTCTGAAATAAAATAGAGTTTAGGTTTAAATCATGTTCTTGTAAGTATCAAAATACTGAAAATACATAAAGATTTACCTAAAATTAATGGCTTTTGCGGCTAACAAGCGATTACATTCTGAGCTATCTGGCAAAGGCATTGTATAATATTCGCTTTCATTGTCCTGAAAATATTTTATGTTTTTAATAGATCTTTGAATTTCTATATCGAAGTTTACCTGATCAGTAAAATCATGCTTATAAATTTGAGTATTGACTTTCATATCTGAAAATGGACCCTTTAGAGCAAAGAAATGTATCGACAGCGGTGTACTAGTCTTGGATTTTAAAATTAGCTGTAAAGAGATTATTTTTGGTATGAAAAGTTTGTTGTAAAAAAATTATAAAAACATTAGAACAACTGCAAGTGTAAATATTGTTTTTTCGAAAGACTATAATTTAAATTAATCTCTTCTGTAATCTTATCCCATTCTAGTATTTTGTTCGTTTTTTTACAAAATGATACCGATATCCGAGCAACCATCAACGTGTTGATGGTTCAGGATCAACGTCCCCTAATCAGAACTTCGAACCGGATAGTTTTTCGCTCCGGTTTTCGGTTTTGCTCTTTAATTTTTTCGGTTCGGGTTACACGGTTCGGGTCTCAAACGTTTTTTTTTTCATTCAGTCCGTCATTCACTTATTTCTTGGACCAATAAAATTTCAAATCATTTATGACTAGAGTTTGTACCAGACTTCGACCAGTGTCGTGTGTACCGAAAATCGCACCTGTATAAATCTAACTTTCCTTACAAGCTATTGTGTTTACGGAGGAAAAAATTCACACAAATTTGTTTAGTAAAAATTTCTACTTACTTGGTATGTGATTTGCCTTTCATTTGATTGGTGTGGATCTCTTTGGCTGTTATTGATACGAGCCTTACAAACCCACTGATGATTGAACGCCGAAAATCGGGACGTTTCATAGAACAATTTATGAACATATTCATCGGTACGATATGGTTTCATTTGTAAATCTAAAATGTAAAAATCTGTAATTAGTTTCGTTGTAAAACAAAAAAAGTTTACAATTAAATTATTTGTCTTTGAAATCAGCAAACCTATTCTTTGCGAAAATATAAAATGTCCACTTCGGAGTCTTTTTTATGAATAAATATAGATTTGCAAAAATAACTTGATAATAAATACTTCACTATAAAAATTTGTTTAATTGACATAAAAAATTTCCAAAGAGAAACGAAATTAAAACACTTATTATGGTATTAAAACAACACTATGGACATTTGAAAATAAAATATCTCAACATTCAGGGTATTCACAGTCCTCTTTTAATTTTCGGTATTCGGTGTTTTCGGTAATATTAAAAGACTGAAAATATTCTGCTGTGAACATCCCACAGCACAGATTTGAGAACAGCGCTTTTATGGGATACGTGACCAAATCATGAACTGCGAATTTGATTGTAAAATATGTCACATACCTTTAAATCCATGTTTGATGTACTTTTTTGAATTTCTATTCTGGCAAGGGCTATCAAAATTGAAAAAATTTGCACTCCGATGAGATTAACAAAAAACCAGCGAGAAAAATTTGACAACTAAAAACATTACTAGCGCCACTCGCGGTTGATTCTTGATACCGAATAACCGGGCCGGAAAACACGACTCAAGGCATGTCTACAATTATCGAATCCGGTAATTCATTTTTACATAAACCAAGTTACCGTCTCGGTAAAAATCTGTTAAATTTGACTGAATTACCGAGCGGTAAAATTACTCGCAATTTAAAAGAGGACTGTGAATACCCTGATTATATAATTAAATTAAAATTACCGTTAACTTGTAATTCATCAAGTCCTTTAATGCATTCTAATTTTCTCCGACAGTTATATTGTGACAATTTTCTTATTGGTTCTGATTTATAAACTAATAATTTTTCTTTACATGCAATTTTAAAACAAAAATATCAGTTGTGATCAACAAAGATTCCTCTGCAATATTTAGTTTCGAGAAAAATATGTAAAAAATATTTTTTTCAAATATCTCAAGAACCGTTAAAGATATGTGAAAATACAGCAAATTTTGTTTCCTTTAAATTTGGCTACATGCATTTTTTTTATAAAACAGCGTAATTTTCGAGATATTTTCAACAAACTTAATTTTTTCAAATATAGAGCACTGTTAAAGATATGAAAAAGCGTTAAAGCAAGAAATGTAAAAAACTGTATATCCTGTAAATTTTCTTATCTTCATTTTTCCCCAAAAGCGCATAAATTTCGAGAGATTTTCAAAATTTTTCAAGTTGATAGACAACAATGATTTTACAAAAAAAATCAAATCGCTAGCTTAATGCGTTCTCGAGTTCTTTAAGATATGTAAAGCGGACAGACCGACAGACAGATGCACGGACATCCTGATAATTTTATCTGAAACGGATTTCGTACTGATCGGAAAGTAACTATCTGCCTCTGTTCTCGAGACGGTCTTCATCATGAATACAATACTAAAAATACAATTTATCAAGACAATAATTTAAACGAAAATTTAAAAAAATGAAATTGGAATTATTTTTATTCTCTACTTGCGTTTAACCCTTTCGCGGACATGACAAGTATACACGTCAAAATTTGTGTTACTAATAAAACCATGACGAGTCTAGCCGTCATATGTCGCGTCCAGACCGAGCCAACATGGTACTGCCAATCTGGCAGTGCTAAAATAGAATGGTATATTGCGTGGATCGTGAATTTTTTGTATGTATGTACAATTTTTGCAATCTATAATATAAAAAGGGCTATATAGCAGAGCTGAGAGCTACCATTGCCAAAATACCGTTGCTAAGCTGGCAACCATTGCTGAAGTAGAACGAATTTATGTATACCGGCGCCACATTGAAAAAACTGCAAACTTAGCACCGGTCTAACCGCGCCCATATAAGGCTTGATTTGTATGGATGATGTGTACTAAAAACACACAGAACTGCAAATTATTGTCGTATCATCGATACAAATGTACAGAAAGAGAAATTTTTCCTGGAAATGTTTTTTTTTCTCTTTTTTTGTGATTCTCCGAACACCACGATATGTGACATTCTTAGTAGCGCACTCTAAAAAGCTGTTTCCACGAAAGGGTTAATATTAATGCATAGAAATATTTCGAAAAACGTTTTAATATTCATCTTATACACTTTCAAAACACACTGGGGAAGTACAAAGGAAGTTTACCCACTAATATTCGTTAAAATGATATATTTACAGGACCTTTCATTGTCCTTACAGACTTCTTGACGTCAGAATTAGATTCAGCGACCAAAAAAAAAACACCAGATAAAATGTTTTCCCGAAAAATTTGAAGAAAAATTTCAAGTCAATCGGATGAGTAGAAGGGGGTCAATTTTGACACTGACAGACCCACAAACAAACAAACAGACAAAAAATAAGTTAAATGGAATCTTTAAAAAAAATCTGTATAACGTACCATTGAATATGATTTTCTCATAGCTAAGTAATTCTATTAGAGTTGAATATAATTTTCTGTCTTCCTCCTGTTTAGCGTCATGCGATTGCAAAGCAGCCATCACTTCCATTCCCGATTTCTTTGGATGTAAGCAAGTCTTCTCATGTTCGGGAGCTAAAAAAAAATAAAATTAAATATCTGATTTGTATTCCCCATTTTTTTTAAATAAAATCCACGCCGCTATAGAACCTATGCAAAATATATCGATAACGGTAAAAGTTTTTTTTACACCTGGCCACAAAATTTCATGCATTTTTTACGTGGCATTTCCGAAAATTATATACTGATGCGTCAAAACGCATTTTATATGTGCCCTCGTGCGTTAGTAATTGTGTTTAGGCAAAAACTTGTGTCAACGCATTTGGCAAGCCATATCGCTTACGCCAGAGAACAAATAATCTAGAGCAGACGTGGGCAAGAGAAAATTAAAACGGGCCAAACATATACCAACAAGCCAAAATAGACTTCAGAAAATCGAGTACACTGTGAGAAAATGTCTTTTATAAAGCCCGTCGCTGAAACATTTATTGTGCTGTGCGATTTTTAGACTGACTACAAACGAAGCTTTTTTTATTGCTTTCGAATTACATGACTTAGTTTTCTGCTCTGGTATAACATTAGCAGTGCATGTAGTTTTCTTTAGAAAGTCTTCTTTTAATTTTGCAAAAATTAATTTTCTCCTTTCACCATCAAAATCAAAATCCCTTTTGTGCTTGGCTACGTAATGCCTTTGCATTGCATATTTTTTGATGTGGGAAAGCTTAAGAAAGCAAACCAAGCATTGTACGGCCTGTCCAGGGATTTCTACAAAAAAAAATCCTCCTCCCATTGATCTTTGAAGTTTCTATTATTATAGAAACGCTTCATATTTATTTCAGTGTATATGCGCAAATAACAAACACAACCTACTTAGTGGAGTGCCTGATGGCGAATGACATGAAAACAACTCAGAGCGATCGATGGCTGTTATGTGTTTTCGCTCGAAAGTAGAGAGTTACAAGCACTGTGTAAGCATGATACTAAATTTGGCCCAGTTGCAATTGTATTATTTCGGTTTTCTCAAACTGGGCCAAATGGGCCAAAAAGGCCACACTTTGCCCATGTCTGATCTAGAGAATAAACTCTTAGAACAAATTTTTAGACAAAATTTTTCCACTGTGAGATGAAGCAAGAGGATCCGATATAACACGGAAAAAATTATCCATTCGATTCCTCCATCTCATTGAATAGATACGACGAAAATGATTAGAAAATGTTCTCTCTGCTTCGTGCTCCCTAGTCTAAAAGTAATTAACTTTTAGGCCGTAGCTAGTGAATGATAGGGACATTTTCCCCCCTTCGAAGGGGAAATTTGTCAAAAATTTGTTCGGCAGAGTTTTTTCTATATATTCCTTATTCTATGCTTACACGCCCTCCCGATATTTAAAAAAAACTAGAATTACCTTCATGAACTGGTCCTTTCCACTGGCATCCGATACGAACATACTTGCAATCAGTTGGGCGTTCTTCACATTCGCTTACTTCATGGCGCTCCAATGATTTGCTGGGGAATTCTTTGTTACAAAACTAATAAAAAATAGAAAAGTTTCATGTATAACAAATTATTAAAAAAATGAACTGAAAGGACTGTTAATCATCAATAATAATAATAAAAATAAAATGTTAAGTACTTGGCATTCGCTTGGTAACTCAGAAACGGCTTTCTCCACAGCCAAATTCCTCGATGCGGTGCTCTTTGATATCTCGACACGGCAATTTGGGCATGTAGCAACCTGATCCCTCAATCTTCAAATAATTATTATTTATTTAAAAAAAAATCATAAGAAAAAAACATTTTGTTGTCCCTATAATTTTTTTTTTTAAATAAAAGCAAAATTTTGTTTAGTTTCGGTGTTTTAAACATACCGTCCATCTGCCAGCAAATGGGTAAAACAAGCAGCGCACATTAGGTGTCCCATTTGACACTGGAAAGGAGAAATAAAAATCAGCACCATATATCGATAGTTCTTATTACTTACCAATAGTTAAACTATTGAAATTATTTATTGAAATATAATTAAAAATATGAAATTAAAATAAATTTGTATATTTTGTTAAATAAATTTTTATTTATTTGAAATGTTTGTAATTTTTTTTTTAAATCTGCCTAAAGAAAATAATTGGTGTGAACACGCAAGCAGTTTATTTTGCTTGCAGTGACTTATGATTTTTTTTAGCTATAAAAAAGAGAAAAAAAAATATTAGTTGAATGGTTGAATGAGTTTTTCATAATTTTTTTTTTATTAATTTTGGTTGGGTTCTTTTGGTTTTGTCAAACTTTTGAAACAAAAAGAATTTGCCATTAAAATTTTTTTGCCGAAAGAAGACACAGAATAAGACAACAGTTTAAATTTCAATCTTTATTTCTAAAATATCTTCTGTAGTTGATTTTTTTTTTTGACAGGGGAAAGTTGGTGGGAATTATTTTCATTGGGAAGTTTTTGTATTTTAAAAATAGAAACAAAAAATTATAAATCACCTGTAACGATATTTATTCAAGACCCAATAAATGTGGATACATTTTCTTTCGTATTTTTTTCTATGTATTTTGTTTTTAAATAATTACATTTCATTATCTATCATTAATGTTTTAATATAGATCTTCTATTTACTGACTAGATGAATATTTCTTTTTTGCCATTAAGTACATTTCATAAAAGTCTTATTTTTAAATGACATTTTTTCATTTTTTTCTCAGTTTTTTATATTATTTTTCGTACAACATTTTAAATTAATTTTAGTCATATCTATTTGCAAAACTAAAACTGCTCTCTTTTATTTATGAAATGATATTTGCTTATTTCTACGATTGTTAATCACATTTATCAATTGAAGGTTTTTTATTATAAAAAATAAGTTGACTTTAACTTCGTTCCACCGAAATTTAAAAACAATTTGCCTTCCTTAGAAACGTTTGTATTTAATTAAGTTTTGATACTAATTTTAAAATTCAAGTTCTTATAAACAAGAAAATATTTTGCAAGAAAACAATTATTGATGATCATCATATCAAGTTATTATTTTTTAATTATATTTTCTATAAACTATTTTATTGGTTTAATAAGAATGTACAAAAAATTCACTAATTTGAATAATTTTTTTATACCATTTCATTTGTTATTTACGATTGAATTAAAATAAAAAGAATCAAAATTAATTCGGTTTTTTTTTCAAATCATAAAATTAATGCCGAAAATTTTTGGAAAAAAAATCTAATTTTCATTAATAAACATGCGAAAACGCGATTTAAAAAAAAAATCGTTCCTTTGAAATTTGGAAGAATTTCAATTTAGAAATTAATTTTACTTTTAAGAAAAGAGTTCAAGTAAAATTAATTTCGTTTATACATAATGCATTTAAAGGTAGAGATTTCGCCCCTGGAAAAGATTTTCAAATTTGGTAACAAAAGCAAGCAAAAAAAATCACAGGAAGGATTTTAAAGGATGGATTTTTTTGTTGCCACAAATAAATAAAATAAATTTTGGAATGGCAGAGGTTTAATAGTTTGTTTCTGTAATATTTGTTTTCCTTTTTTTAATCATACTCAAGAATTATTGGGTTTTTTGTGGCTGCGTCTGGAATATCTGCACTTTAATTGAATTTCTTGTTCATTTTTTTACTTTCATTAGTTTCTGGCGTCAAATTTCAGCTCAGCTTGTCATATTATTTTTGGCTTCAATTTTATAATAATTTATTTAAATTTCATATTGATAATTTAACTCGACATTCTCTCCTTTTTCAGGAGTTTTGTACTCAGTTCTACTTATTTGAAAAAAAAAATCGAGCCCTTTTTGCATCTAATCGTCTTGAGATTATAGAAAACACATAAAATTATGCAATATGGCCATGTTCGTCTCTTGTACTACATGCCTATTTTTCATAATCATAGAGAAAAATTTTCGAATGTGGCACATTTTTCCCTAAGTTTTTTAACAAGGCGGGATACAAAACATCGGTTTCTAAGAAAAGGTTTCCTTTTTCGGTTTCTAAGAAAAGGAAAAAATATGATGCAATTTCTTATTATTGTATTACTATTTTCATTAAAAGCAGCTGGCCACCTCAATATAAATATCCGAAATTTTAGATGTGATGCAAATCGTTCCAGGCAGGTATTTTACTGATTTTCGAGAGATTTTTGAGGAACACTGGATATTTTTCTCTCCAGAAAATCTGCTTACGTGATATGCCTTTTCGAAAAAATATTGATAATTTTCTGTAATAAATATTTTTAAACGTTTGTAAGATTAAAAATCCCCGCTTTTGATTTTTTTTCTAGTTTTGAGACTTATTAGGGCTGATCCAGCAAAACAGTTTATGCTGACTCTACACTCTTACCAAATCACCGCCATAGTTGCCAGGTTAAGCGCTTTTTTGTAAATTAAAATACGCTTTTTCATTTATCCGGCGTGGAATTCCAGTTGACGGCATTGTAAATATTTTAAATGTATTATGCATAGTTTATATCGTAAACCGGAATTTTAAGCCGGAAACATATTTAAATTTACAAAAAATAACCCAACATGGCTGCGATTCGTCATAACTCCAATTTAACGTCGGCGAGCTCATCCATATCCTTGCCGAAATCTTGGTCTGCTACGCGCATTTACCAAGAATCTTAGTTTTGCAAAGGAAGTCCTCTATATTGACATTATCATCAATCACTTTTGGATTTTCTCAACTCTACAACAAATTTTAAGTAATATTTTACTCAGTTGAATTGTGCGTCATAATATAAATGGTTCCTTAACTTCTGCTGAAAACTTAATATCAATTTTTCAAAAAACTGGAACATTTACATTCAAAAGTATAATATTCCAGATTTCCAATTGATATTTGAATTTCTTAAAAACCTACTTTTCATTTTTTGACAATTTTCGTGTTCCAAACTCTTTCCCTTTTCTCGTTTAAAAAAATCTCTTTTCGCTTCATGCATTTTACACTGAACAGCGTCTACTATTTAAGTTTTGTTTAGCGCCCTTATTCTATAAATAAAACATCTAATTGTTTTAATTTACAGTGATTTGTTGAAGTCTTCAAACTAGAACGAGATAAAGACACGAGATAATCTTCTGCTGCTAAAAATACCAGCATGTTGTCCCTTGATATTGTTCTTTTGGCAATGATTTTATTTGGAATTTAATATCCCAGAAATTATGCGAAGATCAGTTCTTGTTAAGTCAGATTTTCATTTGTCGCTCCGTTGACAAAAGTAATACAGAAAACATGCAAATGTTATTCATCGAAAAACACACAACATTTATTTGTTTGTAAATTATTATTTTCAATTTTTTAATTTCTCTGTCATCGTTCAATTTTTTTTTGATTTGGGCGTGGCACCACAAGTATTTCTGTGTGAATTCTGTGTGGATCAAAATAGTCATGTTTTCAATATATTGCTTTTCCTTCTCCGTGACGCTAGCGTTCCACTCAGAACAGCAAATAACATAATATTGTTTATTAGTTTGTTAACCCTCTCAATGGATTTGCCCTATATATGGGACAGACCTTTAAATTCATTTACCGGCTTCTGAAACGGTTTTTTAAACGCTTTGTTTAATTTTCATCATTGAATGGACACTTTTCTAAACACTGACCCACTATGCCTTTGTCTTTTGAAGCCTGAGTCAGTGAAACTTTAGATTTTGTGAAGGGCGATCCCGGTTGCTGCGTTCGCCCAGCCATTGAGAGGGTTAATACTTTCTGAATATACTGCTTTCTTTTAAATGCTTTAGATACCAAACAAAACGGTGCTTGAAAATTCAATTTAACCTCCAGATTTCATAAAAAAATTCAAGAATCATATAAAATAGGGATGTTTTGTAGGAAGCCAAGGAAAAGGTTTGAAATAAATATTTTAGATTTTCCGGGGCGATCGAATTTTGGTACCTAAAAATTTAAAAATTCAGAGAAAATAAAATTAGTTAGTTTTCAATAATATACACCACTTTAAACTTAAAAAAAATTAAACCCTGCGTAGTTATGCTTTCCAGGTAAAATATTTTCAAATACATTTAAAATATACCTAGGGGGTACGTGATGTTTTCAAACACCTTCGATAGTTTAACAATTAGAAGTGAAAATGCAGATAGTTTTTAAAGTTTGAATAAAACTGATCCTGGTCTTAAAAATATAATTCTATGACAGATTCCGTCTAACAAAGATACATTTTTTAAACGAATAACAATTTCTGAATTTTTGTGTTTTGCTCATATTGCGCACTTTAGCGACTTTCAGCACAGAAGGTCAAAATCAGGTCTTACTCCGCTATGGCTACGTAGTAAAATTTCTAGTCAAAATATTATATACCCATTATCTTGAAGCATTCGCTTATCTCTATCACTACACTTTTGTTTAATATTGAGCGCTTTTGAAATTGCCCTCCATTCAAAACTAGCCAGACATTCGGTAGTCTATATTAAGAGTATTTATGCTGATAACAAAACCAATCTAAACAGACCTAATTACCAATTATTTAGTTTTAAAAACCTGTAGATTGCTTTAAACTTGAGACAATCACACCAAATTCCCGAAATGTGTTTACCTAAAAGATTAGAAAAAAAAACTAAATTTGGGTCGAAGAGAAATAGAAAAAGACAAACTACTTGAGCTTTGCTGCACGTAACTCATTCCACTGCCAAAGAAATGGCCCCATTTCGAAAGCACGCTATGCTGACTATAACCAAAAATTAACAAATTTTATTGGCTTGGTTTACATAATTTCTTACTTAATTTTTTCCGTTTTTTATTAGCTGAAAATATGTAAATAGAAAAAATCGTAAAGAAATTGGCAACAGTTACGTCATCTGGCCAATGATAAATTCGAGAAAGCATTTTTAAAACGTTTTATCAATGGGACTCGAGATGATTGCCAAAAGTTTGTCGTCGTTTGAATTTATTTATACATATTTTCAATTTTTGCCCCGTTTGATTGTTGACAAAATCTTTAATGCAAATGGGCGAGAAAATATGCTAGGAAAATGGTCAAGAAATGAAAAAAATTATCAAAATACATGGAAATGATCAACAATCCGTAAATTTTAATAAATAGTAAAATTTAGTGGCCAAAGCAAAAATAGAAAAGTTATTAAGAGTTGCACATTTTATTGGAAAAATACTGTTATTTTTGAGGGAATTGTTTTGCAGAAAATATTAGTCTTCTATTACTGGAGAGAGGAGATTAATTAATGCTAGGAAGGGAGATCTAGATTTTGGTGGTTCCAAAAATATCGGTTCTCCAAAAAGCACTTCGAATTTTTGGTCGTGGAAAGAATATTTACGAAAGGTTTTATATTTTAATGCGGCGGTCACACGACGGTGTTTTGCCAGCGCTAGTGGCTGTTAGCAGCCGTTTCAGCAACACCGTGTGAACCCAAGTGCGTTGCAGCAGCGTGATGATTTTAGCAGCGCTAGTGAAGTAGATACCGTTCTACTTTGCCAGCGCGCTACTAGGGATCACGTGACACTGTCACATGGTTTCTGAGCTGTCAAAAGTCTGATAAGTGGTAAAGATTGTTTATTGTAAGTTGTTATTTTACGTTTATTTATTTAACTTTCTGTGTAACGTTTATTATTTAAAAAATCTTCCAGATTAAAATGTCAAACCATTGTTTTGCTACTTGCCAGCGCTACTAACCTACAGCAGCCAGCGGCTGGTAAAACAGCGTCGTGTGACCACCGCATAAGGGACCACAAAAACTTATTAGACTTGGGCCCAAAATTTGTAATTTACACCAAAATTTGTAATTTAAAAACCGGTAATGCGACGACAGTGGGCGAACCATTGGGATATTTTAATAAAATGTTCAAGGAATAATAGTTTGTGTTATTTAAATATCAGGAGAGCCGAGAAATAAAAAAGTTTATAACATTCATTAGCGTATAAAGTATTAAATTTAAAATGATTTTACACATATAGCGAAGAGTACATTAGCGGGCTATTGCTATCCCCTGCAACTGTAATATGATTTTGATCCGGTTTTCACTGTTTAAATGGTCATCCCTCAATTAAATCTTTCGTCCATTAATATCTACCCAACCCCTAAGCTTTTTTATGCTATCTGATAATCCTCTAAAAAGGTTTTTACTAGTACACGTTTGTTTTTAGGAATACTGTGACGGCGGTATTAAATCCCATACAAAATGTCGCGAAAAAGAGTTTAAAATACGCACGGAAATTCCAATTTAAATCAAATGAGAGTTCCGTGCAAATTTCAAAATGCACGCTTGCAGAATTCCGCCAAAAAACCAAACAAAAGAGAAATAGAAGGAAATATAGTGGAAGAGAAAACGAAAGGTAAAAGGGAAATAGCAAATAAAAAAGTGAAAAAATTTTCGAAATCAAAGCATAAATTAGATTTTAAAAAATCGGTTTCTTTAAATTAAGGTTTTTTAGATTTTTTTTCTTGTTTTTATAGCAGGTTAGAAGAGAAGAATACAAAGAAGCCTGAGTACTTTCTTATATTTTCCTTTTGGCCTACTATATTTTAACCCATATATGTTTTAACACGCAAAAATATCACCCTATCCGCTGCCACTCTTTACCTTTGCTTAATACAATTGTGTTGTTCAGATCCAAATCATATGTTATTGCGCAATAAACAATTGTAGTACTATGGTTAAAGGTATCTAAGCATTTATGCGAAACTCTTCCACCTTGAAACGGTTAGATTGTACGACCGTGAAAATACTAAACTTGATATTGCTTGGAAGATTTTTAAAATTCTTAACATTAATTGCATGCGTATTTGCAGCCAAATATCGTGCCAACATAATGAGTTTCGTAAAAGAATCACATGAAAAACTAATAGCACAAATCTTGAACTCGAATCAATTGGATTGTGTGATGAATACGGTTAAGGTCGTACTAATTATTTGACTACCTACATACGTCGACAAGGCATTTTTCATCGAGGAGAGAGGTGGGTCTGATTTTCTTGCCAATGAATAAAAATAAAAATCTTGTAAACAAAAGACCAAAACCAGCCACGAGAATCGTCAGCCAGTTTACTGTCAAAAACAGCTGTCAGCGGCAGTAATGTGACTGGCGACAAGGGTAGAAAACACAGTAGGCAGAATGGGATGGCTAAAACGACAATGCTGCCGTAAACACAGCGAGATTCGCTGCCGACGACGTGCAACATGATAGCTTTTTATGCTACGTCATCATTTGTTTATAGGCAAAATGTACACGTTTATGGTTTATGCTGAGTGTTGTTTTCCGCCTCGTTCCGCCCACCCTCGACAATAAACAATTTTGTGCTACATATGGGCACAGTCTACCGTTTTGCGGTTGGTACAGCATAATTACGACAGTGGATTGAATGGGAATGACGAAAAGCATAAAGCATAGACGGTTGGAATTTTGTATATTTGTTGGGCAAGCGTATGGATTTTCCCTTCGTTTGTCGTTTTTCACTGTTCCGTTTTTATTTTAGGCTCTATTCTTACTACGCAGTAAATTTTTCTGGTTTGAAATGGCACTGAAAATGTTGCTAAACAAAAATCATCCGTTCGCTGGGTTGGATGGTTGGTTGTTTGTGTTTGTTATGTTCTAATCACAAGAATGGTGGAAACGGTTTTTGCTTTTTTTTTCTTTGTTTCGCACCCAGAAAAACGAATACCTATGAATGTATGCCTTTGTTTACGTAATCAATTCAAAGGCATACATTCAATTCAATGCTTTTTACTGTTTTTCGTTGATGAAATGTCCTTCATTTTGTGGAATGCGAAAAACTATTTTTTTTTTATTTTTTTTTTTTTGAAATGACTGAATATGTGAAATGCAAAGATTTTATGCAAATAATGGATGTTTTCATGTCTAGACTCACCTGATACATGGCAGTTTTTGGCAAGTCCAAACAAACTGCACAACATAAAATACCACCCAAACGATATTCGAGCTTTTCGGTTAATGTGGAGGTTCCAGGTCCTCGACTCGAATCTAATTTCTTTCGTTTGGCCTCTGGCTCCAAATCATCGCAATCATTTTTATTACTGATATTCACGATTGGATCAGTTGTTGAAGTTGTCGCATCATTTTGATTGTTATTCGATTGGATTTCAGCCGTGATTAGTGGAATAATTGGACTTAAATGACTGGTCGAAGTCGGTGGCTGCTGCACTGATGAACTTGAAGCTGACTCGATTATATTATCCGCCATCTTAGAGCATTTAATCGAATTTGGTATGAAAACAGTGCAACAAAAAATCAATCAGAATCCAAGATGAGCGAACCAATAATTCTAGGATAAAATGGAAAGAAGTTCACGTTCCCAAAACTGCAGCAGAGCCAACGGGAAATTAATTCAACTCCACAAAATTATTTGAGAACAAAGGAAAAAAAATCCTTTTGGGTTCAATCTACAAATATCCTCCCGTTTTCTAACGGAAGGGAAAACTGTTTCCTTTGGGTTATTCTTTTTTTTCCTGTCAGCCAGGTTCTTCGATTTTTCCTTGAGAAAACTTCAACACTTGAAAATCGATTTTCTCCAAAACATCCAAATTTTTGCACTTTCTAAGAATCTTTTCATTCACCAAGCGAATCAATTCTCTGTCAAATCCAGTTTGAACACAAAATAATTTTATGTAAATTTTCTATGCAAACGGTTCCTCAGCTTGTGCACTTCTATGTCAAGTCAAAAGAAAACTACGCAGAAAGAAAATATGAGAATAACGAAAAGACCTCTCCCTCAGTTTTCCAACATTGCCAGGATTGAATGTTTTTAACTCTGCTTATAGTTTTTTTTATTTCTCAGTACAAATTGTTGATTTTGACTTTTAAATAAATGATTCACACTGGCACTTTTAAGAAAAATTTATACTATAATATATTTCGAAATTTTTGCATCAAAAATATACCCCAAAATTCGTAGTCGCTTGAATTTCGCAATGCTGTAAAAAACCAATATGTTACTTTCAATATTAAAAAGGTAAACTTGGCAGCGTCATAGAAATTATGTTTCTGCCCAGCGAAAAAACAGCTGGTTAAAGTGAGACAACATTTATAATCTATCTTGTTAAGAAAAAGCCAAGAAATCAGCCTCGAAATCAATTACGAGTTTTCCGATTATTACCGAAGTGAAAAGTATTATGCTACATTTACACGAATGACAAATTTGTCATTTTTTTCTTGTCATTATGTTAATTCCCGTGTAAATGGCATAATTTTTGTATTTTTTTCTGTCAGAAAATGTCAATCTCTCATAAAAGAATGAACTTGTCCATTCTTTTATGCCAGATTGTCATTTGTGCAAACGCAATATTAGTTATGACAAAAGTTGAATACTAAAGTTGTCATAACTAATATTGCGTTTGTACGAATGACAATCTGGCATAAAAGAATGGACAAGTTCATTCTTTTATGAGAGATTGACATTTTCTGACAGAAAAAATTACAAAAATTATGCCATTTACACGGGAATTAACATAATGACAAGAAAAAAATGACAAATTTGTCATTCGTGTAAATGTAGCATTACCGAGCTTGCAGAGTGAGGAAAATTTCAACTAGAAGAAGAAGACAAACAGTGGCAAAATTAGCAAACTGTTGAAAATTCGAAAATATTAAATCACGCATAGATTTTTATTGTGATTTTACTTCGTGTTGCGGAAAATATAAACAAAAAATGCTGAATAATGGTAAAATTAAAAAGAAATTTAAGTTTTTTTGAAAATTTATATCGAATTTTCGCCGAAGTGATTTATAAATAAAATCTAAATCACGAAGAACAAAAAATAACTTTGAAAAGAAAAAAAATATTTAAACCTTTCAGGTGTTTTCAACAATTAAAAAAATATCACGATGAAAATTACATTTTGCTTGTAATTCACGATGAAAATTACATTTTTTGTTGTTAAAAATTACATTTTGCTTATAATTTTTACTTCAAAACTTAACAAATAGTTTTTAGAGCAAATGAAAGGTTCAGTACGTTTTTTGGGAATCAACGTGACTGGTTTTTACCTCGTTTAGAATAAATAAATAAACTGATCACTTTACACAATTCACTTACTCAACTAAGCTTTAACCGTTAAGCCATTTTGGATTTCGCAAATTAATTCATTTTACAATGATTAAAATGAATTAATTTGCATACCTTAAAATACAGAAATGATTTCACCTGCAGAAAAATAACCGATTATCTCAATTCAGAGCTTTTTAATTAAACGTTTTACCAAATATACATGACCATATAGTAAAATCGTCATATGACGAAACCGATAGATGGATAGAAAAAATTCGATATACAGTGGAAAGCCGGTAGTGGCGGATTGAGAAAAATATGTATTTTTATTAAGGATTCAATATTTTGGCGTCTTTTTGATAAATCATCCTCCCAATAGTTCAACGACTTAAAGTCTAGACTTCCGGAGGACTTTTGGAGGTATAAACTAAAATTTTTATCATACAGTAGAGGAACCTATATACAATCCACACATTTTGCAAAAAAGTTTACCTGCTTTTGCATTTGACGGAAAGTCAAATAATAGGGTAGGCGACTCTTTCTCCATCCCATTTCATATTGATTTTTTCCGCAAATTTTTCTTATCCAATTGAGATATAATTTTCATTGATGGCACAGAAGTTTCTATAGTTGTTCGGTAAAGTTTAGTTTAGCTCAAATGAAGCTAGTATAGTAGGGAATAGAAGGGAGGGGGAGGTACCCCTATCTAAAATGGATATATTTAGCCGTTAAACGCGTTCCCTCCCCCTCCAAGTTTCTATGATTTTTTTTTGGAAAGGCTAGGATGTCATGTTGTAATTTAAATTAAAGATCTCGAAGAGTGGATTCCAGATATTTATATAGCATAGTAAGTTTACCACCCCACCCCCCAATTTATATCCCCCAGATAAAGTGGAAATAAACAATTGCTTTCATTCATCCTTATTATTGGAGGAATTAGTGCAATATCTCAATGCTACCTCAAACTGCATCAAGAAGTGTGAGGAAAGTTTCGAGTAAAAAATTTAATAAATAAATTAAACGCAGATTATGATGAATAATGTAAAAAATTGACTGAAGTTAAGCTCCAAGAAATATAAAAACCCCATTAAAACTTATTTGAAGAGCCCCAGGAGTCAATAGAACACTTTGGTGAATATACATAATGCTTTTTAAACATAAGTTTTGTTAAACATGAGTTTAAACTGACAAAAAAGCATAGCAAACTTAAAAGTTAACCTTTGTTGATCTTACCTTTTGACACATTTCTTAGATAGATTCTAACCAATGTTTTATTCCAAACGTAACTATTGTTACAGAATCCTCGACGTCTCCAGCTGCACTACTACGAATTTCGGTGCCCTTGAAGAAAATCTTTGTACGGCTACCAAAAATTAAAAGCCTTTTTACACTTCTTTTAAATGTCACCTGTATGTTCTTAACTCGAGTTTTAATTTTCCAAGGGACTGTTTATAAAATACGTCACACTTTTAGAAAGGCAGGCAGGCTTCGGTACTAAACCCCATTCAAAAAGTGTGTCAAGAAGGGGTTATTCGAAAAGATAAAAAGGTCGTGACGTATTTTCTCTTATGGACAACCCCCAAATAGTATTTTTTGATTGCTTACCCGTATCTTCAAGGTTTTTCTTTTTTATTTTCTGCAGATTTTTAAAATTTTTTTTTACAGATTATATAAAATTTGAAAGGAAATGTTAAGATCGCTGTACCTTTGCATAGGGAACTATGGCTTAAATCAAGTGAAATTCAAATTATTCAATAAGCAAAGAAAAGTTGGGAAATCATCGCAGCATTTTTAGGCAGAGAATACAAGGATTTAATTCAAACTATATATTCTAAATAGGGAGTGAAGTGGTCAAACAAATTAATTTTGTAGTTTTTTTTTGATAAACTTCGAAGCCAATATCCTATAATGTTGCTTAACTAAAAGGTTCAAAAGTGGACACGTTGGAAATAAATTTCAAAACACATCAATATTTCCACACGCACTTAACCTTTTAATGTTAGACAAAAAAAAAGCTTTTAGTGCAACCCCCTGCAAATGCAACAAATGTTCCAGTGAACTCTGCAATGAAAAACTAAAATTTTTTTAACAAAATCAAATATAAGAATAGGTTTTGGAAAGCTGAAAAGAGAAGAAAAGAAAAAAAAAATGCTCCGAAACCATTGAAAAGACGCCAGCCACATCTCCATGTAGTAAAAGTGTGACTTCAAGCCTAAAGCACATCGTAATTCGCAATCAGAAAACATCGAACTTTTACATCAAAAACTCTGAAACGATCAAAATAAAAAAAAGAAAGAAAAATAAAAACTCATTTTCGCAATGGCTGAGTTGGGAAAAATGTGTGCAATTGAGGAAATACTTTTTTTTTATGGAAATTTCTTTAAATTACCACAATGTAATGGAGTACAGTCTAGTATAGCAGTGAATAGGAGTTGTCTGGCACTTGACCCGTTTGCATGTCCCAAAAGTTGGCAGGTTGAGCTAAATACAGGAAGAAATAAAACAAACAATATTAATAAGATTTACATCAAAATTTATATTGAAGCACTGAAATCTGTATTTCGGTCTTATATTTTTCACTTTCTCAAATTAGAATTCACATAAATTGCAAATAGATTTTCTTATGGTGAATTGGAAATATCCATGTTATCCGATTTCTCCACACTCGACGACTTCTTTCGGTCATCGATAGCGTCCACTTGACCCAATTTCTCCTCGGCATCATAATCTCGGACGAGCGGCTCCTCTGGGACCTTCTTCGGTTTCTTGGGCTCTGTACTGCGAGATCTCCGCTTCGAGGACGAACTGGATTTGGTGTCCTTGGAACGGCTGGTGCGTCCCCGAGAACGCGATCTGGAACGACGCCTACTATCGTCCTTGCGATGATGAGACTTTTTTCTGTCTTTATCGCGAGAACGAGAACGCTTACCTCTGGAGCGGGATCGCCGATTCCTTGATCCTCTGGATGCGCTGCGACGACGAGATTTAGAGCGGCGACGTCGGTCCCTGGAACGAGATCGTTTTTTAGAGCGGGAACGCCGTTTGCTTGGAGAACGAGAGCGTTTCGATCGCGATGGCGATCGCTTTCGAGATGGGGAGCGTCTGGAACGAGAGCGAGATCGCTTTGATTTGCTGTGCGACCGCTTCGATCGAGTTCGTGAGCGCGAACGCCGAGAATGAGATCGACGCCTGGAATGCGATCGAGATCTTCGCCGCTCCCGGGAGCGTGACCTGGAACGAGTCCTACGTCGCTTGTCCTTGGCCAGCATTCCAATGACAGGATCAATGGCTGCTGAAATCATACTTTGTGCCTCTTTCACTATAGACATGGCTTCCTCGATCTCTCGCTGTGCCGCCTCGTTGCTCTTCGCCTCTGGTTTTATAATGTTGTCCGTCGCATGGTAAATATTCAATGGATAGCCTTTGAAGTCGGTCCCTTGAAGCTTGAGGGCGTCAATTATACTCTTCTGTTCGCAAAACTCAATCATCGCGTATGTCTTCGAATCCTTCTCCGCCCATCTGGCGTACTTTACCTCTCCCGCCTTGGCGAAATGGTCCATTAAGTCGTCCAGCCGCCACTCATTTCGCACATCGCAAACGTAGATGGTTCGTCGAATCTCCTCTATTCTCCGAGTGTCGAAATGAGAGGGCAGCGGAGGATATGGGGGAAGGTTGTTCTCACCCAATTTCGGGTCGTGTGTTTGCACCACCTGAAACAAATTATTATTACTAGTTGAGGGGAGTATTGCAGTAACACTTACTTGATGTGGCGAAGCTCCATCTAGACGATTGACCACTTCTGGAGGAAGACCCCGCACCGGTTTGATGAGCCCTGGCACAATAGTTCCATTCTTTGACATCTCTAGAGCTCGATATTCGTCCAGAATCGTTTGCACGGGAATTACTATCAGAGCGCGGTCAATGAAAACTGTATTGGTGAGATGCTGCGCCACTGGAACGCAGTTACTTTCTATGTATTTTACATAGCAAATTCGGGACTGCACGGGACAAGACACATCTCTGACAGTGGGGTACAGACGGATTTCCTCGATTTTTCCTATATTTCCGAAAAGGCTTTGCATTTGATCCTTGGTGGCTTGGGGTGCGATATTCGTGATTTGCACTACCTTCGTGCCACCGCCAGCCATTGTTTGTAATTGGTCGACTTACCACTCACAGATAGTTTTTTCAACACAATTTTCAATATACACCGGAAGCACTTCGTTTCCGTTGACTTTTTTTACTTTTACAGCGCTTAAAATCAATATTTTCACTGATTATTCCACTTTTTCGCCGGAGACCGAATTTGCAAGAAACATGGCCGCCAGAAGAAAACGAAAACGCGGAATACGGATTTTCCAAGCTCTAAATAAACATAGAAAATGTTCTTTGTTCTAACTGAATAAGGATGATTTTCGCGAGACAAAATTTGACAAAAGAAAATTAACTCGTTCACATGAAACTCCACAAATAAACTACTGAAATGGTCGAAAACCTTTAGGCTTTTATACATTCACTAAACGTTTTCAAACGACCGTTTTTTTTATTAATTTCTTGTCAAGGTCGTCCAAAACGTTTGATAACGTTTAGCACTATTTCGTGAATAAATGAAATAATTGCTATTTAGCAAATTAAATAACTGAAAAAATGTTTTTTTATATGTTTCGAAAATAAACATTTGTAATTTTAATAATTACGCCCATTATAGGGCTCTTCGATATACGGTCTTTAACTTTTTAACTTCGTTTCAGTTTTAAAATACGTTACTCATTGGGTGCATTCATCCTGACCCAGCGCTTGAGCAAAAGTTCAAAAGGACTCACGCAATTTATTTGGGAATTTGAAATGGATTAAGTCAATAAAGTAGTTGCTATTTGTCAAGTAATACACATAATAATTATGCCCATTATACGTGAGTGTGGTCAATCACCTGTGTGTAAACCGATTTAAAAACATTAACCCTATTCCTGTCAGGCTGTGACTGTGAGTCACTATTCAATTTCGAACCAATATAGATGATTTAATACATGTTTTAACGCAAAATCAATTTAATGTATTTTATTATTGGTCACTACGCTACTGTTATATAGAATAAATTTTATGTTTTTTTGTTAAATTGATTTTGCGTTAAAACATGTATTAAATCATCTATATTGGTTCGAAATTCACAGCCTGACAGGAATAGGGTTAAAGTGTTAAAAATTAAAAAAAAAATTACATTCATAATTTAAAATCTCAAATACTGTCAAATTCCCTTGCAGGGAATTTAGTGCTTTTTTGGTAGTTTTTCAAAGTGCTTTGAAAGTGCGGTGGTTCTATTTTGTTTTTCAATACCCAAGTTCGCCGCACAAAGTATTCTTTTGCAACTACTTTGCAAAGAACTTTGGACAAAGCATTTTCAAAGTAGTTTCTTTAAACCCTTTTATTTTCTATTTTTATTGAATTTGAGGATGTGAAGAAAACGCAGAAAACAAAATGCGGGAATCGAACCTGGGGCAGGGTTTTAAGTTTTTTAAAACCACCTTTTCATATGAGCTACACATTAACTTAGAAGACTTTAGGTTAGGATAGAATATTGGCTCTCTCAATTACTTTGACAGGTTTTGAATTTATTTTTTTGTGAAAACTTCATCAAGTATAACCCCAGAGAACCACCACTTGCATAAAATATAATAAAAAATATTGGGGTAGTATTTTTAATCATATTTTGATTCTAAATTGAACTTTGTTTTGGGCAGATTCACAGTATTTCTGGAGATACGATAAAGAAAATCTTTTAAGCAACTTTTTTGATACTTTTTTGATAAATTTTGAATTTCGTTACATAAGGAAACGTTTTTTTTCGTTTGCCATCCCTGATAATAACTACTCTGTGTGTTTTCGGACGCGTTTCTCTGCTCTGTAGCCAGTTTTACACGTCCCATTGTCCACTCTTTAGATTAAAGGCTCTCTAGGTTAATAGTGATTTTGGCTTTAGAGAACTAAGAAAAGTTTAGACCATTTGAGATTGATTTGGAGTTCAATGAAAAATAACATGTGGCCCACAGATTTTGACGTTTCGGCCGTAATTTATTCAAAAAGAAGCTTTATGCGCTTGGAACAAGGTTGAAATGTTTATCGACTATTTATTATCGTTGACAGCAAGAAAAGCTTGAAGCAGCAAAATTTATGGATTTGGTGGACTTCGTAAAAGCCAGAAAGTCGTGGTTATTTGTGCAAGGAGTATCAAGAAGTGTTTTTCGTGTTGTGTAACAGCAGAATTCGAAGCAATTGAGTGATCGCGGATAGTGCAGTGTTTAAGGCAAGGATTAAATTAAAATTTAGCGAGAATTTCTAGTGTTTAGTTTGTTGCAAAGTGGATTACCAGAAAATATATTTATTGATCGTCTCATCGTTACTTGTGCAACTCCTCTGTTCTGTCTGTGCTATCTTACTATATCTCTATTGGAGTGAGGTGATACAATCAGAATCGATTTTTCAAGAGTTCTTAATGAAAAATTGGAGGACAATTGATTGGCTGAAAATTGGGGCAAATTGATGGCCCCATTTTCAACACGTGAGGAGATGGTATCGCAAAAATATTTAGTTTAATTTTGTGCATTTTTCGCATTGTCGTCTTCCCTTGGATCGGCTGCGTTCTTTCGTGTTTATTGACATTTTTTCAGGTGACAATTTCTGCCACGTTTCAGTTTTCAGGTAATTTCCTTTTTGTTTATTCAACGAACGTTCTGTCGAGAACCATTGAAGCCGTAAGATAATTCGCAATGTTTCGACTGAACGTCATTGCAACCGCCCAGAGAAATCGCTTTCAGCGAATGACGAAATGTTGCTGAGTCGCCAGAGTAGAGTTTAGCGAGGCGTTTGTCATACTTCCGATCAAGGGAATGGTGGTGAAGTCAACATAGGATGGGGCGAACAACGAGACAAACGTTACTTCGGCAAAGTAGAATCTTCGCACTTGTCTCCTCGGAAAAATTTTTCCCCCATTCATCAATCAATCCAGAAGTAAAACCTACTTTCGGGCTGCTATTTACGAAACTTCAGTAAATTTAGTGCGGCTCACAGAAAACCACAATTTTTCGCAATCTTCTGACCACTGGTTTCGTTTGGTTGGCTGACTTTCAATTCTCTGCTCTGTCGTCCTAAATTTCTTGGCATTTTTGCGTGAACGAGAAAAAAACCCAGCTTGTAGCAATAAAAAAAAAATGAAACCATTAAAGTCAAAGTTCGAAGCGTTTCGAGATTCTGCCTTGGATTTGGAAGTTAGTAGGTTTAACAGACAATCTTTGATCTTATTGAGTGCTTGTTACGCTAGCACTAGTCGAAAGTCGTTAAATTTAAACATGAACTGCAAGGAGGTAATTTTTTTATGAAATGTGGCAATAGCTGGATTATTATGAAATTTTGATCATGGCATGCATTATAATTATAATAATGCATATCAAAATACAGTTAACAAGAGATTTTAAAATGAATAAAAATATTCGACTACTGAAGCTTTCAAAGTGCTGCCGAAGTAAGTGCTTTCGTACCTTTTTGGTACGCTTACAATTCAAAAGGTCAAATATTTGAATGTTGCAGGATATATATCCCAACCCGAAATAAACACCATATAAGAAATATCGAAGACTTAGCAACTGACGAAGTTAGTAAATCTACAAATATAATCACCTTCATTAAAGACATACAATTGCATAATGAAATTTAACCTTTTTTTCTGATCCAGCAAACGATAAATTAGAATCTTTAAAAATCCGAATTCTAGTTTATTTATCACATTGTAAAATGAAATTGTAAAAGGAAATTGTATTGAGGGCCTGATAAAACCAACAAGGTTCGTAAGCCAAAATAAATATTTTAAATTAAATTAAATTTATTTCAAAACTTTGATTTATTTATAAAAACTAAGGATTTTGGGTAAAGGCAAAGGACTGATAAAGTCAAAGCAAAACAAAACAAATGTTAGTTCATTTAAAAAGCACTGTTGAAAACGATTTCACATTTTTATATATCCTTACACAGGGACTACATTGACTTTTATTTCTGGTGTACCAGCAAAACTGTTTGCTAAAAAGCCAGTGTGGACCAATCTGGTTTACCAGTTTTTCTGGTAAGACATTGCTGGTATACCATTTTTGTAGACAGCGCTGGTATACCAGGTTTTGACAGGCGGCCAAATTAAAATGGCGGAAACTAGATTTTCGAGAAAATATATATGGGAGCTTATCATTATTTTACGAAAAAAGGAACTTTTAATGGAATACACATTCTAGATATTACAAGAGAGTCGATTTGAGAGGGCAAAGGGAAGATTAGTTCTTTTCCAGATGTTTTAAAGCCAATATTTTGGCAATCATAATTTGTTGTTACCTATTCACTAACATTTCGCCTACTGAACTGTTTTACCAGAAGTTGCCCACCAAACAAATTTGACAGATTGCGATTAAAAGGCTTACCAGCTGGTATACCAGAAATAAAAGTCAATGTAGTCCCTGTGTTAGCTATGGAATTCCGCCCGAATGATATTAATGATTCCCTTTTTAATCGAGAGCTATCACTACGTAGGTTTGCAAAAAAAAAGCTCGCGTTTTTCACTTCCCAATGCTATAAAAATTGTAGCTCATACAAGAAGCTCATTTTCTGGACACCTTTTTTAATTTGATTAGACCTCTTGCTAGTTTGGAAGTTGGAAATTGTTAGTTTTTCATCAGATGGAGCTCCCATTAACTTCCGCATTGTATTACGGGATTTTTGTGATGTGGATCTAGTGGTCAGGTTGTCCGAAATACAAATCATACCATTATCCTCAGATCGTACACATAAAAAAAATACATTCATGTCGAATTGAGAACCTTTTCCTTTTTGGAAGTCGGTTAAAAATGAGCATATGCTAATATTTAACTTTTGAAGCAAATTCTCGAGATTGAATGAATAAAACTGAGCAAATCCGCTAGCTAAAGGTTTGAGAATGAACGCCTGCTTCCGGACTATATAGCATTTGCTCTTTTTTCACAGAAATCGTAGAATTTGTATCGAAAAAGTTGAGAATATGGTAATTTTTATGCATAAATTCAAAGGCGCAAAATTCAAAATATTCATAGTCGTTTGTAAAAATGAGTTTCAATTGACAAAAAAGGTAAGATAATCGCCAAAAGTAATGAAAACTTACAATGGGACTTACACATGAATATTGTAAGATAACATAGATAAATGGTATACAAAAATCTTTGGAACCGGCAAAAATATTGAAAAGAAAACGCAAAACGAAATCAAATTCCAAGGTCAATCGGTATAATTTCTGTTTGCTTTGGCGAGTACACATGTCCCACATTTTCCCGCATTTCCATAATACTGATGAGATGGGATTCACTAACATTTAAATAATACATGAACTCCGCTATATGATAAAAATATCAGTTGTGGTCAACACAAAACTTTCTTCTACAAAATCTACGACCCTGTGCAATTTACGTTATAGCCCTGTCGTATTGTCAACCCAATACAACCTCCCAATAAATTGTTGGTTCATCCAAAAATATCAAAAACGTACAAAATTTGAGATAACTTGAGAACTGTAAAAGATATCAATTTACGGTAAATGGCAAAAATGTAGAAAATGTTAACATCTTTAATTATTCTTTTAACTGATTTGTCGAAAAACCGTTAGTTTGCAAAATAATTCGCAAAAATATGATTTTTTACATATTAATGAAAATATCTCAATAACGGTAAAAGATAACGGATAACGGTAAGAGACAAAATTGTGCAGAATGCCATTCTCATTAATTCACTTCATACATTCAGTCAGCAAAAACCCGTTAATTTTCGAGATAATCGCAAAAAACTGTTTTTTTTGCAATAACGGTTTATCTCGATAACAGGTTGAGATATCGAGTTATAGCTAAAGACAAAAGTGTGGGAAATTTTATTTTCTCCAAGTTTTGTCATACTTAAGGCCACTAAAAAACGCGTAGTTTGGGAGTAAATCGAGAAAAACGAAATTGCGATTTTTGAAAAACCGCCATTTTGGATACTTCCGGTTAACGGATTTCCACCAAAAGTTTATAGGATCGTCCCATATCAGGACATGCCTATAAAATTTCGTGGCGCTAGCTCTATTAGTTTTTGAGAAATCTTGTACACAGACTGACAGACAGACTGACAGACAGAAAGACATTTTTTTAATATGACTCCAATCGACTCAGGAGTGATCGGGAAATGTTTTTTAGGCAAAATTAAGAGGTCGAAATTTTTCATGAATACAATACTTTATTATACTCTGTAGAAGAAAGTAAAAAGCTACATCGCAAAAGCCGAGGAAAACTGATGTGATTTATCATTTTCATCGCGGCAAATTCAGTTCAGCCTCATCAAGCAGTGATTTTAATTTGCTTGGGTTGTGTGGAATCGAACGATTGAAGATGGAATGAAATGCGGGATGGGGAAAACCATTTAGTTTTCCAGGCGCCACCGTAATGGAATGTCAGGAATCGTTAACTTACACCGTATGATTTTAAACGTTACAAGCAACACAGGGCCCAGCCCCTAATTGATTTTCTGTGACGTCAGGTAGTTGTTTTGTATTCCGTAGGGAATTGACCCCCTCTGCAGTTTTTCTCCCAGAATCGATTTGTGGTTATAGTTCGCACTTGAACCGAATCGAATAGAGCTTGTAAATAGAAACAGTCCCAAGGATTTGAAATCTATTAGTTTGTGTGTTCCTAATTGCCAAAGAAAACACATCCTATTTATCTATCGTTCGTTTGTGTTTTACTGTGAGGCAAGTGAAGTTCAGCCATATTTTTACCCTTAGGGAAGATAATGCGCCTGGTCCAAAGTCTAGGGAGGTACAAGGTTATCAACTATGAATAAGATTCATAGTGAAATGAATAAACTAGAAGTGTCATGATGTCATTCTAGTAAAACTGCGGTAAACTTCTGAACTTGTATAAAATTTTCTTATGAAATTGCTTTTCTTCTAAACACAAAAGAAACGGAGACGGAGAAGTAATCATACCACTTGTTTCATTTTATTACGTCAGTTATTTTTATTTTAATAGTTAATTGCTTTTTCATCGACCAAAAAATTCTAATTGCATGTCGCCTGTACTGGAATCTTATATTAAAATTCCGTAAAAACCGCCATCGTGTTAAAACATTTAAATATAAAGTTTTGGTATTTAAAATCAGTAATTTTTTTATTGTTCTGGTGGTAAAACAGGAACAATTAAAGAAAAATTAATGGTGAAGTATTTTAAAAATCAGATAATTGCAGTCAAGTAGGTAATAATTATAAAAACACCAGTTATGGATTCACGTACTTGAATGACCTGACGCTTAAGGTGTGAACGACTGAAAAAATGAATTTAAGATTGAAATTTTTCTTATAGCATATTAGTATTTTACACTAAATTTTAAATAAATTTTCTAAAAAGAAGTGCGCCTAACTGTTCAGAAGTTATGGCCATGTGACGCAGTCATTTCAGTCTTTTCGCTCTTTTGAAAAGTTGCATTTTTTGCACTTCCCGAACATAGCGGAACATATAGGGTAAGGTACGGATAGATGCCCCGAAGCGTGAATCTGTTAAACTAACTATCAGAGCGGATACAAATTATTGAATATAAAATCCACTCCCCCCCTAGTATGTTTAGAAAATTACAAACAAGAACAATGTCCATGAACTTTATGACAGCTTTTTAATAAAAATTCAATTGTAGCAACAAATTTTGATGTGACCTCTAATTTTACGAGTAATTTTAAATTTTTTTGTTTGACTACGTTAAATAAATAGTAATTATGTTAGTTTAATAGTTTGTTTAAATATTTGAGAAGTGAGATTATAATAAATCGAAAAGACATCTATCTCTGCCAAGAAGGGTAGTTGCCCAAGTTTTGGGTACGGAAAGATGCCCATAGAGGATAGACTTTTGGTCTTAATTTTAATATGGATGGATGTAATATAGAAATTGGAATAAAATATTCAATTTTACGTGAAAATATAACATTTTACTGGCCGCCGTTCGCAGTTTAGACAGTAAAAGTTGCGAACGGTACTGCGAACAGTCGTCTATTTTCTACATCGTTTAATTTGTTGTGCTCATTCTAATATTCAATTGTGCGACGAGAGTTTTATTTTTGTATCCGGGCATGTATCCGTACCAAAATTCGGTCCTTGTTATATATTGCCCTTTAGACTACCTGAATTTTTTCATTACAATCATACGTTTCTGTTTTGAATATTTCTTATATATACAGTAGAATCCCGATAATTCGTATTTCCCGCTAATTCGTATGAATTTGCTGGTCCCTTAAAATACGAATTATCGGGATTCTACTGTATTTGGAATCTACATGTTGCGTGAGGTCGGCGAGATTGCTATCAAATTTTACGGTGGATATTTTAACTGCCACCACTTATCCTTTATTTCTAAATCGACAAGTACGGGTTCGCTAACAATAGTCGATTTCGAGTTAAAACCCACGTCTAAGCGTGTAAGTAATAAAAATATCTCAATTCTAAAATTAGATTTTCTATTTTGAAATATACAATTAAGGAAAACTTCCATTCAAGAAAATTCAAGTCAACTTCCTTAATACCAGATATCTTCAAAAACATCATAAATACGGTTCTAATTAAATATGATTCTAATGGAATTATAATCGTGAGGATATTACGAAGGCAATTAGGATAAGTCAAAGAAATTGTCGGTACTCAAATCTACTCTTCCGACGCATTAAAAATTTATATAAAACGAATGGGTAGACATGATATGGTGATTCCACGTGAGTTTATCTAAACTAGCGTTAGAGAAAAATGAATTAAAAGTCGAGTGGGACTTTATTGACAGATAGAGTTAAAGTTCATCGCACGTCCGAAGGTGAACTCGATCGAATTTCAATAAAAAAGTATTATTGACTGCTGTTCCAAGTTGACGTTTATCTCGCCATGAAGTTCAAGAGATCGACGAAAGTCAACGTCCATGGCGTGATTTACGAAAAGAAATTTTTGCATAAAATGCCCATGACCTTGCCACGCGACTTATAACTGATAAGCGAAAATCACCAACATATAAAAATATTTGTCAACAAGTTGGAGCCGATACCCTATTTTTAGATTCGAAATTAAGGGTGAACTGTAAGAATTGTGTCATTTAGCTTCCGGATTTTTATTTTATGATTGAGTACTGCTGAAGTGGGTCTACAAGTAAATTGAAACTTCCTGTCAGTGCTATATATTTAATTGACTCAGTATAGTAGGTAGTAATCAAGGTAAATAATTTACTACAATATGTTGGTGGTTACAGAAAGTGTAATTGTTTACTATATATAGTTTCTAAATCAGATTTACTTGTACGCGGAAAAAGTAGATATGAGGAAACTTTTGATAAAATGAGTTTTGCTTTTTTCTAGCAATGTGTGGGCTGGTTTTATTAAATTTGTGATAGCTAAAGAGTACAGAAAGGGATTTTGTATAAATATATTTTGTTGCTTTCATGACCGTTTTTAACACTAATTTTTGCTTTTCGATTCAGCCCGCAATCTAAATCGAAAATCCGAAAATGAGTGGATTTTGTATAATTTCCTCACACATTAAAATCCAGTTGGATAAAATGTGTCAATCAAAAGGAGTGAAAATTTTAAACTATACGAAAATTTGCGATAATTTATGACGAGGTCTACAACTGAAAACTCGCATAGTCTACAACTGAAAACTCGCATGTAAAAACCGCTTGGACGTTAAAAAAACATTTCGGGATAAGTCGCTATAATCAATTATAAAAGAAAGCTTTTTTTAACTGCACTTAAAAATCTCATACAGCATTAATAATAACAGTGAAAAATACTTTTCATGCGCTAAAAAATTGACTCATATATCTTTTAATTAAAAAAAACATTCGCAATAAATGATAAAACTAAATCGATTTCATGGCACAACAACTCAGCTTAGTCATGCGAAAAGAATTTTTCTTTCAGAATAAAAATATTTTTTTCTAAATGTTGACTTTCCGGCTACAACAAACTTTTTTATACCCTATATGATAGATAATATTAGATTTAGTATATCGTTTGTAACCATGGAATCAATCATCAGATATGAAAATGAACCACACCAGGGTGTTAGGGATGACAAAAGATTTTGATTTCCTCATGTCCATCCGTCCGTCTGTCTGTCTGTCAGTCTGTCCGTCTGTCTGTCCGTCTGTCTGTCCGTCTGTCTGTCCGTCTGTCTGTCCGTCCGTCTGTCTGTCCGTCTGTCTGTCCGTCTGTCTGTCCGTCTGTCTGTCCGTCTGTCTGTCCGTCTGTCTGTCCGTCCGTCTGTCCGTCTGTCCGCCTGTCCGCCTGTCTGTCCGTCTGTCCATCCGTCTGTCCCTCCGTCCGTCTGTGAACACAATAACTTTCGAAATGATTGAGCTAGATACTTGAAATTTTGTATAGTTGTGTTTCTCGTAAATGGCTAGACTAAGTTCTTGAACGGACACAATTGGAATTGGACATTCCTTCCTCCCTCCCACATATAAACAAAAAAGTTTTTTGCAATTTTCTCGAAAACGGTGAGCCATATTGAAAAATTTATAAAGGTAAAATGTGTTTAGAATAGGATTTTACATAACTCATCCATTCATAAAAATTCAATCGGACCAATCTTTTGCCTTTCTCCTACACAAATGGATTTTTTAAAATAAACATTTTGTCTGTCATCATATACAGTATTTGACAATTGGCTTTTGGCAATTGTAGCCTTTCTTTTGTTCCTCTCTAAAAACATGACATCGAAAATTCCATTTCGTAAACAATCAAAAGTAAATGAAAAATGAAATAAAATACTGTTGAATAAAAATTCTATGCCACGTTTACGTAAAATGTTTATACTGAGCAAAAAAAAGTTAGAATAAAAATTGTGATTATTGAAGGTGTTGCAAATTGTCCAATTTTATTTCCTATCTTTGGTAGAAATCTTTAAAAAAAACACTGTTGTCATTTCGTTTAGATAAACATAACAAAAGCTATAATTGCCTATCTGGCAATCATTGGAGACCCGTATGGTGATATTCGTATCAAAATTCGAACAGTTATACCAAAATTCCAATTTGAAGTCAAACTTTCCAATAAGATTTTTTAAAATTTATTCCAATCGGATTTTGATGTATGGGAGTTTTATGTAGAATCATATCCTAAATAAATTTTGTTCTTGGACTTTTTTGATAAAATGCACCGTTTTTGAGATATTCACAAAAAACGTTTTCGTTCGTATGGGGGGTACCCCCCCTAATGGTCCATTTTTGCCCATTAACGAACTTAGCCTCGCATTTTACGAAAAACGGATCTGTGCAAAACTTCAAGTCTCTAGCTCATTCCGTGCGCCCGCAATCCGCGCCACAGACAGACGGACAGACAGACGGACGGACATGCAAAATTCAATTTTTTTATACCCGTATGGTGAAACCAAAGGGTATATTAACTTTGCCTTACCGTTTGTAACGCCAAGATCCCGTCATCGCACAAAAAAATGAATTACACCAGTGTGTTTAGAATGATGAAAAAAGTTGAATTTAGCATGTCCGTCCGTCTGTCCGTCTGTCTGTCCGTCTGTCTGTCTGTCCGTCTGTCCGTCTGTCTGTCTTTGACTTCAAAAAAAGTTTGACTTCAAATTGGAATTTTGGTATAACTGTTCGAATTTTGATACGAATATCACCATACGGGTCTCCAATGATTGCCAGATTGGCAATTATAGCTTTTGTTATGTTTTATCATTCTAAACACACTGGTGTAATTCATTTTTGTGTGTGATAACGGGATCTTGGCGTTACAAACGGTAAGGCAAAGTTAATATACCCTTTGGTTTCACCATACGGGTATAAAAACAAACAAATTAGCCCGAAATCCGACTTTAATCAAAGAAAATTATACCAACAGAAAACAAATAGAACTTGTAAAATTGGGCAAAAAACACACTTCAAGGTAGATGAAACAGCTGCTAGGCCATGTGGTAAATTTTAATACAAAAAATTTATCTCAAACTTTCATTATCAATGTTAAAATCCGAAAAATATAATTTTGTTTTCATGGTATTGGCTTGGTTAAGCAGCTGGGACGTATGGGAAAGTGGTAGCTAGTCACGTAGGCTATTTGAATTGCGAATTTGTCGTAAGTTTTTATACGTGGCACAAATATTTTACAAGAATGATAAATGAAAATTTTTAATATTGGAATTCTGGAAAGCAAAATTCGAGGTTCGATATGAATAATCCTATCAACTATAATATCCTTTTATTGTAAAGGATATTCGTTTTTTTTCGATTGGGATCCTTAGGGGTTCACTATAACGAGTTCCTACTGTATTTCGATTAGTGCTTAAAAATTCTTAACGTTCCGTGATTTTTGTGACAGAAGCACTTTATGGAAGTAGATTAAAAAAAATTCCCGCCACATGAAATAAAAAAATTATTTTTGACAAAACATGCGATTACAAAGTCTCAACGATGATTCAGTAATCGATTACTTTATCATGAAATCGAAATCAGCTGTTTTAACTCACATAATTGAGAAAAGTTTAGCTATAATCAATGTCGTCAATCGCCTTCGCCGGTTGTTATCGATTTAATTGGACATGTTGTTCTTATCAATTCAAGCGAGGAAAAAAAATGTTGGTCCCATCAAAAGCGATACATTAAATCATATCAGTTTGGTTAGTTAGAAAAATTTATTGCTCGTCAGACGGTAGGATTTTATAAGCAGACAGGGAAATCGTGCTTAATCTTTTTTTCTATAAATTAGCGGTTTTATCTATGTCCGGATTGAAAAGCTGGGTTTTTCGATTTTTTCTTAGATTTTTATAGTTTTTTTTAGATTTTTCTAGGTTTTTTTTTAATTTCTCTAAAACGCCGAAAAGTAGACACCAAAAAATTCGTGTCATGAAAAACTGGAAGCAGGCAAAAAGGCGAATTGATAAAAGATTTGTTATCTTTAATATAATAAAACATTTTGTCGTATCGCAACCGGAAATGGCATTTTAAAATACAGACAAAGCTCCCACAAGCGGACAATCATGGGATCAAGAGTTCGGTCCGGTTATGGGAGGGGTCTATTTATCAGAATACTTTTAATATTGCAATTGCGAGTTCAATCATAGGGAATGTGTCCGTTTAAGGGAATTGTCCGCAAAGCCTCACTTTTACCCCTCTACCCGTTATTCTGTTCCGGATTTACATTGAAAATGTGGCCACCTTAAGAATAAAGGATAGAATATTTCCGTTTATCTGTCGATTTTTGAAACGTTTAGCCGATTGGGATGCTGTTTTCTGTATTGGATAACGAATTTTGCATACAAGCTTCTGTCATTAAGAGGTTTCAACCCATCTCACCTTGAATCCCTTCCCCTTTTATCTCACGGAGCGCTGATTGGAATTTGATAGGAATTTTTTTTAGATAGGTCGTGCATAAAAAAAATTATTTTTTACTATTTTAATGTCTTTAGTTTTAAAATTGAAACTTTTTCTTGCAAAGTAAATATCAGAGAAAAACAATGGTCTCACACAGACAAAACAAATACGCAATTTGGCCTTTTTAGTTATCCATCACCGGATATCTATTGCGTGACGCCAAGTTCAATAAATTATGACACGCGAGAAATGTTTAGCCGTCAGTCTTATGGCTGTCGAAAAGAAATAAAATATCTGTAAAAATAATTTGAACAATTGGATTATACGGAATGACAATGACGTTAATTGTAAAAATTGTTATTCTATATAAAACTTTTATTATTATTCAAACTTTTAAGCCAATTGTAGGGTAATAATATTCGTTTCCACGCGGCGGCGAAACTGCAAATAATATCCTTACGTATTCCAATTTTATGCCTCTAGCAATTAGTGACACAATAAATATCTACTAAAGCGTAATAAAAATAAAAATCAATAAATTCACAACACTCACTCCCGTTGAAAAGAGTCTCAGAGCTTTGGCCGCAAATCCCAATTTGGTCTCAATTATTGTAAGGTTGTATGGTTTCAGGTGATAGCATCGTATCGCCTCGTACCAACAGACTGTGATGACATTCAATCAAGTCGACAGGAATATTTAGTATATCGTTTGTGACGTCGGACACAAAAATGAACTACACCAGGGTGTTTGGTATGACAAAAGATTTTGATTACCGCATGTCCGTCCGTCTGTCTGTCTGTCCGTCAATACCATAACCTCCATAATTTTCGAAACTACCATAACTAGTTTTGAACTAAAAAGATTAAAAAATTAATTCATTGTTAAAAAAAATTACTGGAATACTTCGAATTTGTGCGAAACTTTGCTTTGATCGCCACGCGGCGTTGCCACCGACTCAAGTGTCCGTAGAGCGGTTGTTTTAAACCCCTAAAATCGAAAGATAAAAGTTAAGGGCAGGCATAAAGCCAGAGAGATTAGAAGCTATCCAATTTGTAAGGACAAATTCCCGATAATTCACTTTCAATTTTTTTAAAAATATTGTTAATTAAGTTATTTTGTGTATTTTAATTAATTGATATTAATATTAGTATTCTTCAAAAATAAAGCTTTTGTTTTGTAGTATCTTTGTTTTTGGTTTCCTTGAATAATGGAGCTTATATTCCTTAAAATAAATGAAAAAATCTCGAATACGAATTGTATTCATTTCTTTTAAATTATTCCAGTTTCATTTTCATCTTAATAAATAGCTTAGAAAAGGCAATTTTGTATCTTAATAGAATACACTTGAAGCTAAGGTAAGGGTCGGAGTCGGAGTTGATCTTAGAAAAATTTCGCCTCCCGCACTCCTGCTTTGAGGGACAATCATTTAAATATTTCTGTCATACGCTTGGCCCTTACATATACGAAAAAGGTCATATCTAATTTTCAGAAACATTCGATTTAATTATTTTGACGTGGCCTGCTCTTGTGATAGCTTCAAATATGTATGAAATGTGTCTAAAAATAGTATAAAATTGTTTCCTTCTGTTGAACAATCATAAACGAAATACAATTTAAAAATAATATAACATGTTTCTATATAACAGTATCGGAAAAAAATCGCTATAATACCTAAGAACGGTAATCAATAATACGTATGTGGACATTTATAAATGGACTTGTTGCTTCAATTGAAACTGTTTTTATTCACCTTTGGCTAAAGACAACAATAGAAACACAAATAAATTGAAGATACAATTTTAGCGCGTGGTACGAAGTGTCGCAAATCTCTCAAATTATATTACTTGTGTTTTGTTTACAAATCGGATTTGGTTTCTTATTTTTTTTTTTGAGATTTATACCACGCCACACTACTTTTCCTAAATATTTATTACACAACAATGGCAGAATTTTTGCGGTAGATCCGGTTCTTAGCGTCGTCGGTCGTTGATTGTGATGCGAAATTTAAACTTGCTGGCATTTCGTTTATTTGTTGGCTGACCCAACTTGTAAGCGCGGTATTTCACACGGCAACTTTCGGGCTTACTTAAGCCGATTTTCGGGAGAAACGACTGCGGAGGGAAAAGTTGCCACTCGAAATCATGGCTTATCGACAATCTGCATACATGCAAAGCGTGTGAACCGGTTTGGGAAAAGTAGTAGGCAGAAATCATTTTCGTTCTGACCGTGAGCAGGTAAAGATCTTGTGAAGTATATGAGCAGCAGCAATTTCAATGGTTTGAGTCCACACACACACACATGTAAACTTGTGTAGCATATGCAAACAGGATTGGCTTATTTAAGCCACAAATGTAAGCACATTGGCTTAATAAGCCCAAAAGTTGCCGGCTTAAATAAGCCAAGTGTAATACCGGACTAAAAGTGGAAAACAATTCCCAGAGATTACTTATGTTGGCAACAAATGTATTGATTTTGGTCGAGTCGAGTCTAGTGATTTTCGCCAAGACAGTTGCGAATTTGCTCGCAAATTCCACGTTGGCTTTTTTTGCCTCTTGCCACTATTGCAAAGCATAGAGAAGAGGTTAATGCCCAGATTTGCCGAGATGGATTTTGAGGCTCACGCTTGAATCCACTAAAGGGATTTCACTACATGAGCATCAAAAGCTTCGGATCTGCACAGCTAAATAAAAACAGCAAATACGTTGCTCTATTCAATGGCACAGATTTCTTGTAATATTCTTGGCATCATTTTTCGTATTTTCTAATTAAAACCTATATTTACCGGTATGAATTTTTTGCGTGGCAAAATTTTTTGCTTGGTAAGCGCCATTTATTTTTTGTTGATTCTAATAGGAATGGGGAATGTGTTGCAGCCGCCTGAAAATCAAGAAAATTCGAATTTAAATATTTTTCTCAGCGAAATTGATCAACATACACTACGTCCATTTGGGATGTTAGTCCGGGTCCATGTCTGTCCGTATATAGAGATCCCCGAAGGTGGTAATTTTGTTGACTCAACGGTTCAGCAGCTTCCGGAAGATTTAGCAGAATCTCTGAAAATAAATAAACGAAAAAATTGGTAAAAATAGTAATTAGAAAATGTTCTAAGAAAGAAAAGAATACTTAACTGAGTTGGTTTTTCATTTCCATTTTCGAACGCCGTCTAACCACCTCATTAGCTTCGATCGCACAATGTCCATCGATCAGCTGATCGATTCTAGTCGAGAAGAACAAAATTACTTGGAGTTAATCCATGAAGAACAAACACACAAACCGATAAAACATTTACATGCAATTACAACAACACGAACTTGCAAATTGATTTCGAGTCTCAGTGAACAAGAACAAAAAAACTGGTAATGACAAACGAATCATTCTCACGAAATTTAAATCGACGAATTGTTGTTTTTTTTGAATATCTCAATAGCATTATTTAATCATATTTTTAATATGATAATCAAGGGTGATGAGATATTTAAACATTAAATTGCACATTTTTTTTGCATGCGGAACTTCACTTAAAACAATTTACCATCAGTACAACTTATTCAAATTCAATCATTTTTAGTTTTCTTACCTGTTTTCTTTTAAGCCGCAGCAAATAATTTACATCCAAAGGCGAAGTTTCCTAAAAAGGAAAGAAACTATTTTAAATATTTTTGGGCAAATTGTTCACTATTTTCTCTGATTCAATCGTACTTACATTTGAGTTTGATGCTTTATCATCTGGCGGTTTGTTGTCCACGGTTTTCTTCTGGTTTTGATTTTTATTTTTCCCTCGATGATTTATCTGCAATGAAAAGAGAAATTGGTAACAAAATTTGATGAAAACGATCGATTTTTTTTGTAATGATACTTACCATTTTCAGTAAAGTAATTAAAGCATAATACTCTACTACATTTTTTTTAAGAACTTGTAAGGATTTGCAATGTAATTTACATTGCAACCGATGTCGCTAAATAGTGGGGCAACTTACAACTACATGTAATTTTTTTTGGGAGTAATTTACATGATGAATCTGTGAGAAGGTTTGAGGGTTCCGGCCACATTTTTCTCCCAGATGTTGGCCATGTTAAGTGGGCTAAACTTTTTTTAGTTTAGTTTTGTGTAGTTTAGTTAAAATAAATGTTAGTTTCATTTTTAAAATAAGTCCTAGGAAATAGGCTACTTTAAGTTTTTTTGAACCGGGAAAGGCTCGAGGGCCGAGTCCTCCATATTGGACCACATTTTTTTCAAAAAGTTTTCTGGGAAAATAACTCTGACTGGTGAAGGCCGCATCATCTGGCGAATCAAAGCGGGGATCCAGAAAAGGATTACAGAATTTCTGAAGTGGAAAGCGTGGGAAAAGTCCAGCCCAGGTGTGGGAAAACTTGTGCACGTGTGGCCAGGAAAAACCTCTATTGGAATCCAAATTCATTTTTTCGAAGGTTTTTTTTTGAAACAAAAAAAAATCGAACAAGAATTTTCGACCTGGGTGTTAAAATAACGGCATCAGTTTTTCCCGGTTTCATATTTCTTTCATTTAGAATTTTTTTTTGATATTTCTAATATTCGTTCAATTAGTTATTAGATACTAGTTTAATTGATTTTAATATAGTTAAAATCTAAGAAATTACGCTAAGGAATCTATGAACTTAAGAATAAATCTAAAAATCTACGAATTAAATATCAAAACTATTATCTACTTAAAATCTAAGGATATAAAATTATGTTCGCGTGTTTGATACCGGCTAATTTAAGACTACAATTATTCAAATCCTTAAGATTAATTACACTACGAACTTAAGGATAAAACTTACGAATCTAGAAATTACCTACAACATAAAAATTATCATCTACATTAAAAACTAAGGAAATTTAGTTAACCATACAGTTAACCTAACATTTCGGGAAGTTTCTTCGAAGCAGAATCCACGCGGAACCTAATAGCTTTATTTAACCTAAAACTTTTTGTGCAACAATAGATAAATTTTTTTATTATAATAGTTTGTCAACTTATTCATTTTTTTTTATTCAAGTTATTTATATAAATCAGTGTAAACTTGAACCACTTTCTTTGTGCGCGAAAAATACAATCGATATATTTAACTTTACATGTTTAGATGGGCCCAACTACGCATCGTACCCAATAATTTATTTAATTTTTCTGTGAATCGAAAGACGATTTTTCCAATATTTATTTTTTTTTATCATTGGTGGTGATAGTGTCCGTATGGCATAATAATTTATTTATTTTCATGATATACTTTGATTTTATTATTCGTTCATGTTAACCTATTTATCATATACCTTAAGACCGATTAGAATGTATTTATATTAGCGCTAGATAAATAAGAAATAGAATGGTACATGAAATATTATTAAAAAGGGTTATTAAACATAAAATGAATCAGTGAGTTTTTTTATTTGGTGGTGGTGACTAGTGATTCTGAGAGATGAACCGAACCATGCTGCTTCAGCATGGCAATAATTTATTTTACTGATATTCGTTGATTTACATTGATTGATTATTAATCCCTTATGTATGTAGACACGATTTTATTGTGTAGTGGACGTCATCGACAGGTCAGAGAAAGAACCCCCCCACATCCGGCGAGCTAAGCCTCATACCATCAAGCGTGTCTACCCCTCTGAACCTGGAGATATTCCTTCCCTTGTTGAAGTCCCCCTCCTCTTCCTGAACCTTACGTCCTCCCGTACCCTACCTAATTGGCTTTCAATGTGGGGCCCAGCAAGTCCCACTGTACCCAATATTATTGACGCCCAGTGTAGGGCAGGCTGACTCCTTCCCGTACCCTTCCTACCGTACCTACCCCCTTCCTGTACACTACAAATGTTATCGTAACGTAACGAAATAACGAAATAATTTTTTGGCTTTTTCTTCAAAATTACGTTATAACTTTATAGAAGTTGAATTTCCAAGATCCCGTCATCACACAAAAAAATGAATTACACCAGTGTGTTTAGAATGATAAAAAAAGTTGAATTTAGCATGTCCGTCCGTCCGTCTGTCCGTCCGTCTGTCTGTGGCGCGGATTGCGGGCGCACGGATTGAACTAGAGACTTGAAATTGTGAGCAGATCCGTTTTTCGTAAAATGCGAGGCTAAGTTCGTTAATGGGCAAAAATGGACCATTTGGGGGGGTACCCCCCATACGAACGAAAACGTTTTTTGCGAATATCTCAAAAACTGTGCATCTGATCAAAGAAGTGCAGTAACAAAAGTTATTTAGGATATGATTCTACATAAAACTTCCATACATCACAATCCGATTGGAATAAATTTAAAAAAATCTTATTGGAAAATTTGACTTCAAAGTGGAATTTTGATACAACTGTTCGCCGTTCACTTAAATCACCATACGGGTTTTCAATAATTGCCAAATTGGCAATTATAGCTTTTTTTATGTTTTTGTATGTTGGTTGTTAGGAACGTGTCTATCGTGTAAATCGGGAGACGGGTGTACTGTGACGCAGAAAGTGTAAACCAACTCAGATGCCATTAACGTTTACTTGAATTACAATAGAAAATTTCTCGGAAAATTGTAATCAGAAATAAAACTCAAACACAGAGAGATTTCTTGATCAGGTGATATGACTAATTGATCATTTCTTAGGTAATGGTCTGATTTGCCATTTGTTTATTCTAAATTCAATCACATCATGTGTGCCTTATTAATTGTGGTGATGTTTCTATTTCACTGCTCAGTTTATTATACTGACATTTAGCTATGAAAAATGCTTTTGTTTATTGACCTTATTTGTATGTAAAACATTTGACCGAGTCCACTGCAAGTGTAATAGACTTTTCAATATTTTTTTTTACAGTCATTGGTTTATTTATAAACAATTGTAGGGAAAAGTAATGATGTGATTTGTTTTTAATCGGTCCAGACATTTCATTTTCCACAAAATGTTGTCATGTTATCATGAAACAATAAAGAAATATCGGCTTAGATTCGCATTAAATCCGAAGCGATTTCCTGAGCTTGTAATTGGAATGAGGTTAAATGTTGACTACATTGCAATTTTCGCAATTGCAATTTCACAGCTACTAAAAAGAAATAATTGTGAATAAATTTTGCATATTGTTTACATTGCGTTTTAAATACCTACCTGGAATATGTGCTTTTGATTTAACTCCACTGACAGTGGAAACATTTTAATAAAAATTTTCTTGGAATTTTGTCAAATGTAGCTGCGAAATTATGTGAAGGAAGTTATAGCTGATGCGAGTGCGAATCGTTTTTGATTTTAGCGTTGACGTGAGCTTCTGATACAATTTGCAAAATTACTTGTGGCTTTTTTTATTATTCGTGTCTCTTAAAATAACTTAAATTTCTCATGATAAAAGTTGGATTCAGCCACATGGTTTCAATCTGAGAAACAGTGAGAGTTTAATACGTGGATTTCTTTTTATTTATTCGATTGTGGGGAAAACAGATTTAAAGAAGTTGATGACTTTTATTTGCGTACGAGAAATTTTGTTGTTAAAAGAAGGTAAATGAGATTATAGTTGAGAAGTTAAGGATTTTCTTAAACAAAATATTTGAAACAAAAAATGTAAAATACCTAAAGGTCAAAGACTTTCTGGGCATAATTTTTGTTTAAAAAAACATTCATTATATTTTTACTCTAAATTTTATCAGTTTTTATATAAAACTTGGGGGTGTGACATTGAATTATTATAGCTAAATATAGAATAATATGCCGCGAAAAGTTATAAAGCGCAAAGTGAAAGAGTTCAAAATTATTTTTAACAAATTTGATTATTTTACGAACGTGTTGATTTTTTGTTGATTGAATAATAATTTGCGGTTTACACAAATATATCTTTCTTCTTCTATTGGATATAAAATGAAACATCTAAATTTTTGCATATATTAGATTATTTCGAAAATCAATGGACAAATTTGCATTTAACTTAAGAGTGAATTTCTTGGCATCAAGGGGTATATTTTAGATTATGCGAACACCTCAAGCTTATCTTTTTTCTTAAGGCTCAACCACAATTACGCGATCGTGCGTGCGGCACCCACGCGGTGAAGGTAAAAATTACGCATTTATATGAGTAAATGTATAATTGCGCGTTGCTCAGACGCGTTGCCGCGTCCCTGCTGCGTAGAGTAGGCTCAGTCTCTACTTTTAGACGCGGTGACGACTACTACATGCCAAAACAAAATCATGCCGCACGCACGCACGGACGTATGTTTCTGGTTCTACCTTTATCCGTCAAAGAAATTTTGATTTGGTTCGCCCTTTATGTTCCAAAACACAATTTATCGGGTACAGAAACCTATGACAACCGCAAAAATATAGAATCATGTGTTTTTTATACACTTTCTTTTAACGTACTTTGGCGTTATGTGTAGCGATATTTTCAGGTCGTTGGAATCTTATATTTCCGAAAGTATGCAATCTAGGAAGATAAAATTTTGCCACCTTGCAGTTTTTCGTTCTCCTAGATATTTTGTTATATTTTATCAAGGTTTCGCTGTATTTGTGGAGGTTTCTCTGTAATTTTACTTACTTTCGCTATAACTTTTGAAAATCAAAAAACACATCTCCAATTTCCGAAACTATGCAAAATAGGAGAATTTCGCCACCTTGCGTTTTTTTCGTTTTCCTAGCGATTCCATTATATTTAATGAAAGTTTCGATGTACTGCTTAAAGTATTAAAGGAACCAGAGAAACATTTTCACGCGAAAATATTGATTTCCATAAATAAAATAAGATTTTTTTTCAAATTTCATATCGTGAAACAACAAAAAAGGTGTCAAGTTTACAATATTTTGCTACATATCTAGATCATATGATTTTAATGACTTGAATGAAATATTTATTGGAATTTAATCTTATCTTCGATTGTTTTGTGCTTAGTTAGCTATGGCCACACATATTTTATTACCATTTATGAATTGTTAATAAACCATAAGCCCAAACGCGTCCAGCTCAATTAGTAATTACCGCTTCAGTTGGTTGTTGGTTTTCTTTTCTCCTTCCAGTGAGTTTTTTTTTATTTCGCTTTCTCGATCATACAATTTATAGTAGGGAAAAAAACATTTGAAATGAAAATAAATTAAAATCAATTGCTATTGTATAGAAATAATTGTAATTTCAATTTCCATTGCATGATTTCAACTCTACTGAAATACATTCTTGATTGTTGTAGAATTTCTAATACTAATCAGTTTGTCCTTTCTTATTTTCACAGGTCACTTTTGATACGAAGTAAAGGAACATATTAATAAATAATTCCAGCCCGAATACATTCTGTCACAATCGTTTACATATGATTTGACCAACGTTCCGCAGAACTTTCAACTTGATTGGCAAATCCTTTTATTTCCTTCAACCCCTTTCTACTTATTCGGTGTTGATTGATTTCAACGCGATCATAACTTAAATTGAGAACAAAAGGAATTCCTCAATCAGAAAAGCGAGAAATATCTCAAATCGAACGTGATGGCATCGTCGGTTATACAAGCTGGTTCCTCAAATCTGACGTCATCGTCGTCAACATCCGCGTCCAGTTCATCCCGGAAACGTCCGTACGAGAACGCCACAATAAACGCAAATGGAAGCACTAGCAGCACAATTATTCCAACAATAACAACATCAATGTACACAAATGGTACCACCAAAGATTCAGCGACATCCTCAGACAATCCTACAACATCGGCGTCGTTGAAATTACTTGATGCAGTTGCGATAAATAAAGCATCATCGGTAGCACATCAGCATTTAAATAGCAGTGAAAATGGTGTGGCGTCAGTGAATGGAAGTTCCGTTGAATACATGGTAAGTCGTCATGGTTGATAATCCTCATTTGATTGTTGTTTAGAAACCCTCGTAATTTTATTTTTAAAACATTTCATACTCATTTGTTTAACTTGCGAAAAATAAGGTTGAAAATGTGCCCAAGTTTTTTTTTTGCTTTTACCGTGGCGCTCAGTCAGATGACGATTCGGAGATAGTTTCTGTTTGATTATGAATTATGGTGAAGTTATTAAATTCACAAATTGTAGTGCCATGAGAAATTCCATAAACATATAGTTTTAAAAATGTTTATGGGGTTTTCATTTGAAGGCCAGAATATTTCAATATATTTGTATCGGGTTGTCTGACAATCCTTGTTCGGCAGGCCTAGACTAGGTTCTGATTCTTGCTTCGGTGATGATGATGATGATGATTATATGGAAGCAAAGCATAATCGGTATTATTATTAGTTTTTGTGTAAAAAAGAAAAAAACTTGCGCCTAAATCGATTCAACCCGTATTTGTAAATTTGCACATTCAAAAAATTGCAACTTTTTTCTGAATTGGTGAAGAAAGAGCCGAAAAAATACAGGTTGTACCCCAAGTGTCGCTCTACCTTCATATCATCCTGCCTGGATGAATTTTAGATTATTGGAAAAAGTTCTTTAATTCTATAGTGCATAATTCAACCACTACATGCGTGCACATATATTGTTTTACGTGCAAATATATTGTTATTTTTAATTCAAACAATCGCCCATTGCAGGTTTAATTTGTTCAGTGTTTTAATGGAACTTTTGTTTCGTTTTCAGTTCCGTTAAGGATGACTTCTTCACACAGATTAAAATCTTTTCAAGAATTTTGTATAATAATAAAAGAAATGAGACCAATAATAATATACTACAATATAAATCAGATCGCCAACAATGTTTAAAAGTCTGGAGATTGGCAACAAATTGACAGATTCACAAATCGGACGATTTTCTTAGGATTTTTTTTAATCATTTGAACTCGATCGTAAATTAGTCCAGAGATTTGATGGCAAAAAGTTTGTACGATTTTAAGTTCAATCGCACTTGATCTCCTTAGCTTCACAGTGAGGCGATGTAGATTTAAACCCGATCTCTATTCGAAGTCGCTTAAAGTAGTGAACGACCGTAGACACAATACGCTATTAGCTCGGACTCTAGTCAACCAATTGAAACGAATATCAAAAAAAAAAGAGAGATGGAGACGAAAAAAGAAGATTATGGTTTACTACACATTTGCCATGACCTTAACCACTTGTGTCGGGTGGCGTGATGTTATAATCTGCCTGGTAATTGGCATTTCCATTCCGTTATCATACATCGGACCATAAAGATTGTTATTTCGTTTTAAAGAATTGGGGTCTTAAGCATTTCGCCCGACGTCACACATTCGATTGTAATAATTTATGTGGTATGCATTCCATGATAACGAATTGAATATCAACAATTGGACACGCGTAGTAAATGTTTGAGTGAAAGAAAGATTCAGTGCAATGACTTGATGGTAACAGAAAAATTATTAGTTTTTTAAATAAAGTCCACCAGCTATGAATGTTTTATTGCGCATTTCAAGTTATCTCACGTGAATATCGTTTAAAATACAATTTTGTATTAAACGAACAATTTTTTGTTCACGAACGATTGTTGTGGCGAGATTTTTCAGCTATCACTAATTTTTTTTGTCAACTACTGTTAAATAACAGAATGTATCCAAGTTAATCACCACGCAATCTTTCAAAAATTATCTTCTTTTTGCGACGTTTCCGAATTTTTACGACCAGACACTAATTTTTTTTTTCAAACTTAAGCTGAATTTATTTTTGTGGATTAAATTACAAAGTGGCCTGTCAAATGTATTTTTGTCTGCATTTGATAATAATAAATTAATATTAAATAATAAGAATTATCTTATGTTTGGTTTATAGTAAGAATTTGATAAAAATGTCTCAGGTGTTACTCGAAAAATGAAATTTGTTTTTGCAAATATATTAGTTATGATTAATCAACTTTTGATTATTTTGGAGTTTATTATTATTTCAGGAAATGGCCAGTTTTTTCAATTTCCGTGATAGATAATAGAATTAGTAAAAATTCAGAATTATTTTTTGCTAATAAGTTAATTTATATAATAAAGGCTTCTGTTCTAAAGAGTGCAAATTATCGGGACTGTTCATAAATTATGTCACACTAATTTTGGAATTTCTGAACTTTCGCCCCATCGTCACAATCTTTCAAGATTTTTTGTAAGCAGGAAATCTGTCTAAGCCGGTCAAACTTTCTGATCCTACGCGAGTCCGGCTTATACAAGTTTCACTGTATTATTGCCGTTACACTCGCAGTAGTTGATGTACTGAAAAGTTATGTAAAATTACATTCTAAATACGCTTCCTCTTCATGAATTTTTCGATACGATACACCGTTTTCAAGAAAATCACAAAAAAAAAACCATTTTGTATAAGGTGGGTGAAGAAATGGTCCGATTTTTTATGAACTTAGTCTTGCTTTTCAAGGCTTTTCAAGTTTATGAACTTACACCCCGATTATCTTAGACCATTCACTAAAAACGACGCATTTTATTTCATTTCACTGAAAGTGAAATTTTTAATTATCTTAGACTCATGACCGATTCGTGAAATAGTGCGAAACTTATATGGCATCACTGCAATGAAGGTTACAAATCTCACCGCAGCACAAAGCTCACGGGAACCTATTTCGTTGCGTATGCACTAGCTATACGACTCAATATACTTTTGTGGATAAACTTCAAAATTAACTTTTGAAGTTTCAAATTTTATAGTTTTGAGTATTTTGTTTGCGAATACTAATTAGAAAAACGTATTTCAAGCGTCAGTTAAGTTTATTTATAGAAGAAAAATGAGCTCCCTGGAAATGTTCGAATCGGATGACGAAGTTTCGGATACAGATTGCCGACAAATCAGGCGAAACTTGAGAGACAATTCCAATCCTCTGGAATTGCCGGAAGAATTGTAACACATTTTTTATTTTACTATGTAAAATTATTGTTATGTTTTTTTCAGGTTTGTAAAAATTTTTCGCGTTAATAAAACGGCTTTTAGTTGGGTTCTGGAGCTCCTAAGCCAAAACCTTCCCTCCACTATGCGATCCACTTCTGTTCTTCCCATTTTAAAATTTGCGGGGACGTTGCGGTTTCAAATTGTTTTACATTAGTAATTTTATAGCTAAAATTTGTGATTATCAAATGTTACAATTGAAAGAATAGTAATAATAAACACCCTCGTTGATTTTCCATACATTTTCCATCCATCAATTACCGCTGTCGATCACAAAATAGCAGCCGACTTGAAATGTCACTTTTTGCGACAAATTTCGCAAAAAAAGGCTAACATGATTGGGTTTTTTTTACATAATCCCGATAACCAAATGAAGTGAAATTCGTCGATTCACGAGTCTTAAATAATCGGGGTGTTAGTCTTGCTTTTCAAGTCTTTAGCTCTTTTTAATATAAAAACATTTATAGTATCTATATAATTCTTACTTTTCATAGAACTTTTTTTTTGCATCAGCGGCTTCTAGCTTTGCTTAAGGTGCCGGTCCACGTGAGAGTAAATGCCGGCGAGAACCTGTCGAGATTTCTCGATAGCAGCTACGCGCAAATGGACACGTCTCTGAGAGTCGCTCGCAGAAACTCGCAGAAACTCTACTCGCTGTCAAAAGTGATTCTACTCTCTAGTCGACACGCACCCACTGAACTCTCGGAGAGAAGCTCGCCAGATATGAACGGCGTTTGAATTTCGCTAGTAGCTCTCGAGAACTCGCCAAAGCAAGATGTCAAAAAAATCAAGATAACAAAATTCTGTGGAATGTTAAATGCGACGATTACCGTTCTCTCAGTTTTGTAGTTTTTTTTGACGACAACCAGTCCGACAATTTTAATTAAAAACTCTATTTCCGAACTTGTTAACCTACAAAAATTTCTAAATTGTTGCGCGTCTTCAATTTGCAATTCTCTTGTTAGACTTTTTCCGGCAGCCAAAAGATTTTTCCTTTGAATTCATGACTTAACCCAGCACTTTTTTTTTGCTGATTTAACTAGGATAATCACAGCTGCTGCAACCTTCATGTAGTGCGATGACATTTCGATTACTTTCCACTTTCAGTTGTGCATCACTCTCAAATGGACAGGGTCTGGAGAGTTCTCGCGAAAGTGCTTTCCCCTAGAAAGTCGCCGAGAGCTCGCGATAGAAAAATCGCCGAAATTAACTCTCCAATGGACAACCTCCTGCGAGTAACTCTCGAGAGTTTTCGAGAACCGGCACCTTTATAAGTGAATAAATTGTAATTTTTAATTAAATAATTTAAAAAACAAATGAAAGCGCTTTTGCTGGCATCAGTAGTGAATCTATTGTCAATCTAAAGAATCCGCATTGTTTTTATTCAAAAAGGTTTAACAAATTTTTCTCTGTGTAAATTTAAAAAAAAATCACAAAACTATTCACACATGATAATCTCAACTTTATTTAAAATAAATCGTTCGATTAAAGATAAGTGGATTACATAAATTCTATTGAAAACCGTGTTTCATATCGATTTTTCGAACTTATAAAGATTCATAAATTAAACACCGCTAAATGTCCAATTGATAAAAGCGCATAACGAGCCACATCAAAAAAGCGTAGCTTTTATCAATTAGATGGATATTAGTTGGTATGTAACTAAGCTTTTAGGTAGAAATACACTCCAGTTATCTGAAAATTGATTTTATCAATTTTATCTGTAATTCAAACTAATCCGCTTTAAAATTGCATAACTTTGCATTTGCCAAACCACGTGCTGGTTTCAAAAAATAACAATGGGCATACCATTTTATCTTTCATTTGAACATGTGTGAGTTTTTTTAAAATTGTTCTTTGGCGAAAAAATTTTCATGAGAGAAATTATTCGTACGATAACGAGCCACATCAATTTTTAAATTTTTAAACGTTTAGCACTTTGCGAAAAGTTTATCAGTTTTATAAAAGCTAAGATCAAATCGTTCAAGGTATTTTTTTGCTTATGATATTCCTCAACCTTCGAAAAATTTGATAAACATTTAATTTACACTTATGTACGCATTTCAATGTGATAAAAATCGCAAAGGTTTAAAAAACATTATCAAATTTTTTACAGGGCCACAAATTGAATAAAGTTTTTTTTTCGCGATTTTTTTTATGTTGATAAAAGGCCATTACGTGATATTAATAGATTTTCTGTGTTATTTTTGACTGTGATAAGAGTATTAATTACTAGCTTGCATACCCGTCGTTGCCGGGTTAAGTTTTTTCAGGAAGAGCTAAGTTTCGAGATCACTTTACCCCCTCCCCTTACTCCCCCCACCTATCGGGCTACTTTTTAATGGGTCTATGTTGAGGCTGGACCACGAAATCTATGCCAAATTTCAGGCCAATCGGTTCAGTAGTTTCCCCGCGAAAGAGTAACATAGCGCAAAAACTAAGTTTCGAAATCACTTTACCCCATCCCCTTTTCCCCCCACCCCTCGCACTACTTTTCCGTATGCCTATGTTGGAACCAGAACTATCACAGACACTCATGCCAAATTTCAAGTCAATTGGTTCAGCCGTTTTTGCGTGAAAGAGGAACAGACAGACAGACAGACATCAACTCATTTTTATATATTAGTTTGATTTATTAATTGAGAATTCTTAAAACTCCTCAACTCCTCAATTAAAATAAAGAACGTCAATGTTTGACAACAAAGTTGTAAAAACTTCTGTTGAATTCATAAATTTCTAAAAGGAACACAAAAAATAATCACAGCAAAAACATAAATGAAAGTTTAATCTCGAAATGATCTTTCACAATTTTTGTTCTTCAATTTTCACTGGAAAGATCCTAACTCTGTTGCCATCACAATCAATCACTTGTATTTCTGTATAAGATACTCATGATTGAAGCTGAGGTTATTTCACTTAATTTCAAAAATCGTAAAATATTTCGCTATACATGCTTACACAACAACTTGGACGGACTCGATTCAAGAGGGGTTTTTTTTTGCCATTGAATACGCTGTGAAGTTGATAGAATTCAGTAGTAATATTTTCATGAGTATAAAAAATGATTATAGAAAAATGCTCGCCTCTTTGCAATTGAAATTCCAACTGGCATAGGTTTATAATTAAATTATCACAAGCGAAAAAATTATCAACAATTTAGCACTGAAAATAGCAATTTTTGTCATTAAAATAAAATTGATTTTTGTTAACGTCAGAAGTGAAATATTTTTTCGCTGTTGGATTTAAGTTTTACTCAATTGATTTATTTTAGACGGTGTTAATTTTTTTGTCCGAAATTTTTTTTTTTCGTCATGCTAAGCGAAGACGATTTTTTTCCACTACCAGTTAATAAAAACTTTCTTTGACATAAAATTTTATAAATTCATTTGGCAATGTCAATTATTTAATTAGGTTTTTTTTTCATTTCATTGTAGACAATATGCAAGCCAGCACCCTTTTCAACCGACACAGATGCGATAATCGAGCGAGACAATTGCGATTATACTCAGAGGATTACTTACCAGATGGCCAGATCGAGTCAAACACCGCGACGTGTCAGAGTTTATGCTGATGGTATCTATGACCTTTTCCATCAGGGACATGCCCGCCAGTTAATGCAGGTTAGTTCATTATATTCCAATTCAAATTAATTAAGCTAATTTAACGTTACTCGAAGATGTTGTCATTTGACATTTATGCCATTAGCTATTTAGTCAGGTATTTAATTAACGGCTTTTTTTTATTATTATTTTCATTTTATAGGCTAAGAACCTCTTTCCCAATGTGTATTTAATTGTTGGCGTCTGTAGTGATGAGTTGACACACAGCAAAAAGGGCAGAACTGTGATGAATGATTCAGAACGATATGAGGCTGTTAGGCATTGCCGCTATGTTGACGAGGTGAGTTATAATTAGTTAAATAAGTAAATATTGCGTAATACAAGAAAAAAAAATATTCAAACGATGGGCAATATCGATTTGGACTTAAAAGTTCATTTATCTTTGTTACATTTGGGGATTCGTTAGAGCTTATTTGGTTTGACTGATATATTGTCCTCTAGAGGATTTTCATGAGATTTATGATTTTAATTGAATTTCAACTAGCTTGTGGTTGGACTATTCTGGTACGTCGAAAGATCTTATTAGAATATTTCGGTTTAGTAGTTTACAATTTTGGTTTTTAAGTTCAAAACATAACAAAAGCTATAATTGCCAATCTGGCAATTATTGAAAACCCGTATGGTGATATTCGTATCAAAATTCGAACAGTTGTACCAAAATTCCACTTTGAAGTCAAACTTTCCAATAAGATTTTTTAAAATCTATTCCAATCGGATTTTGATGTATGGGAGTTTTATGTAGAATCATATCCTAAATAACTTTTGTTTTTGGACTTTTTTGATAAGATGCACCGTTTTTGAGGTATTCGCAAAAAACGTTTTCGTTCGTATGGGGGGTACCCCCCCCTAATGGTCCATTTTTGCCCATAACCGAACTTAGCCTCGCATTTTACGAAAAACGGATCTGCGCAAAATTTCAACAGACGGACAGACGGACAGACGGACAGACGGATGGACGGACAGACGGACAGACGGACGGACATGCAGAAATTAATTATTTTTATCATTCTAAACACACTGGTGTAATTCATTTTTTTGTGTGATGACGGGATCTTGGCGTTACAAACGTTAAGGCAAAGTTAATATACCCTTTGGTTTCACCATACGGGTATAAAAAGGAACAAATTCAGTAATTCGAAAGGTCGACTATAGTTATTTATTAAGGTGAGAATCTATGCAAACCTTTTAAGTAGTTTGGGAGATAGTAGAAGAGGGGGTTTACTTTTAATGGACGAACATTTTTTGAAACCATATCAAAGTGCCTTCAGCGGTTAAGATCTTCTGAGACAGGATCAGAAGCAGGGCTGTGCAGTCGGTACCTCAATTTTCGACTCCGACTCCAACATCGTCTACTGAAATTTTAGAATATCCAACTTCGAGAAGGTCTAATGCAAGAAGGTCTAATGCAAACTTCAACTCCGACTTCTTCGGCCAAATAAGTCATTAAATCAACTCCCCCAATTTTTTTTTTGGTTACAAAACTTTGAGGCTTGATCTAAACTAGAGAAACAAAACTCTCTAGTGATTAATTGTGGTAAAATAAGCAATTCGGAGTTAGATACGACCAATTTTCTCCGGCTCTGACTCTTAAACTCTCTTGTGAAAATTAATCGACTCCGACTCCTAAAGCAATAATTTAGTTCCAAATCCGACTCCGACTCCACAGCCTTGGTGAGAAGAAAGTAGTTTCTTGACATATCAATAGATTTTTATAGATAGAATTGAGCATAAATAAAATTTTCATACAAATTTTTAGCCATCTTGACCAGCCGTTTAATTAGGAAATGGTTGTAACTAGGTGGATTCAATTTTTAAGGACGGGATTAAATAATTGTTACAAAAAAGTCTTCATTTTGTAGTTGAAAGATAATTTTTACAAATGATGTTCGTCCAAGTTTTTTTTGGGGTAAGACTTTACCATAGCGGACGCTGAATTTCGAGGTCAAGTAAAAATTTTTGAGTAGCCTGCGACGAGTTTTGAAACACATTAAAGCCGTTTATCTCGAAAAGGTATCATTGTAAAATGGCAGCCACTCAAAATTGGAAAAATCGTATTTTTTTAAATAGCTGTATCTTCCAAACGAATCATGCGATTGTAACAAAATTTTGCGTGGATGATTTATATGACTAAAACATCAATCTGCTAGAGTTAAAAAATCGAGGGGCCATACAATGTTGTTTTTATTTTCCAAATTTTTATTGATTTTTCAATGACATTTTTATCTTTTAAAACGCGCATAACTTCACCTGAAGTGATATTCTATTCTGAAGACACAATAAAAATTTGAAGCGAATCGGCGAAATGATTTTTCTAATTTTATGCACAGTTTTAAATTAATGAAGTTTCTAAAATGTTTCAGATTGTACCAGATGCCCCATGGATACTTACAGATGACTATATTGAAAAGCATAAAATTGATTTTGTTGCTCATGATGACATTCCCTACGTCGGAGATGACAGTGATGATATTTATGGACCACTTAAGGCCAGAGGCATGTTTGTTGCCACCGAACGAACTGAAGGTAGAAAATTTGCAATGCTAATAAGGTTTAATGTTTAGAATCCTGTTATAGTAAAAGTTCCTATTTTAAATTGCATTTTCTTAAATAAGACGACCTTGCTCGACAGCGCTTGGCCAAACATTGGCGATTTAGTAGGAGAATATGACTATGAGGCCTGCGCTTAAGTTATTACACCACAAACTGTTGCTTGTGTAAGCAAAAAAAATAGTGAGTTCTAGGAGGCCGGTGTACTATTTGGAATGGCGGAGCCTATTGCGGCGTTCTAGCACCTACTATTTTCAACACAAGCAACAGTTTGTGGCGTAATAACTTAAGCGTATGCCTCATAGTGGCTAGTTTCGTACTAAATCGCCACTGTTTGGCCAATGGGTTGTCATGCTAGGGGCAAGCTTGTTGATATTAAAAGTTTTACTAATGGCCTAATGTTATTTAAGTTAACTTCGATCGGAAATTTTTTTAAATATTTTGTTTTAATATATATTTTTTTAAAATTATTTTTTAGGTGTTTCGACATCAGACATTGTCGCACGAATAGTCAAAGACTACGATATCTACGTGCGACGTAATTTGGCCCGTGGCTATTCCGCAAAAGAGCTCAACGTTTCATTTTTGTCAGAGAAGAAATTCCGTTTGCAAAATAAAATGGATGAGCTGAAGGATCGGGGAAAGCGTGTCATGAATGAAGTCAAAGGTGACATCATTACAAAATGGGAGGAGAAATCTCGTGAATTGATTGATACATTCTTACTGTTATTCGGACGGGATCGGCTAACGCACATTTGGAATGAATCCAAAGGGAAAATCATGCAGGCGTTGAGTCCACCTGGAAGTCCGAATGGTTCCGAAATTGGCGACGCAGACGCCGATGCCGACGACGACGACGATGATGAATCTCATACACCAAATCACATTTACGATTCCTCACCTCCAACGAAACGGGCGTACCACAAGCGCGTCTCTGATTCACTGACGGACACGGACGATGAGGAGAGAACCAGTCATTAAAAAAAAACATTGATATTTTTTTTTACATTCAGTAAGATTTGTGTAAGGAGTTGAGAAAAACTACTACTATTACTACATACTACTAATAATGTGTTATTGTGAAAAAACTACCTGTATTCACGTTGATTGACTGGAATAGAAAAGAAAAAAAAAACTTTAATGCTGAATGCCAAGTAATGAAATATAAAACAATAAAAAAGAATTGAACATGATGAAGTTTGAAAAGGATTAAATACTGGAACATTTTTAATCTCTTAGCTCATAGTGCTTGTTGAAAAATACGTTGTCGGGTATATAATTAGACCAAAAGAACCAAAATATAAAAAAAATCACACACACAAAAAAAAATGATCGATTATAGACGACTGTTTGTAGTAATATTAAATTATTTATAAAAAAAAAGATATTTTCATTGCATTGAAGACTCTTGTACATAGGAATACATTTAAAATGCTAAAATATATTTCCCTTTATTGCCCTCTTTTTTTATTGTGAGGAAGACCATAATTTGTTTATAAATTTGTTTTCTTTTTGGTTGGTAATATTATTCTCTACTGGAAATTTATTAATTATATACATTTATATAGGATTTTGTATATTTAACAAAACTTTATAAACGATTTCAAGTATTGAATTGTTGTCTTTTTTATTTGTCACAAAAACTATTTATTTTATTAATCATTTAGTAAAGTTTTTTTTATGAAAAATATTTTCTCTTTTCGTGTTTTATTATACTAAGATGCGAAGCATATTGAACTGTTTTTTTTTTAATGAAAAGGAAAAAATAATAATTTCACTTAATTATGTTAAAACAAAATATTCTGCTCCAAGCAGTATTTTTATTCACAAATAAAAAAAAATTGTTGATTTTTTATTGTACAGCGCAACGTTGCGCTGTTATTATTTTATTTTGTTTCCGTTCACGATCATTGATAAAACAGAAATTAAGTTTTTGATGTCTACTATTTTTTTTAACTATAGGACTATTTATCCTGACGAAGTGTGTGAACGAATGAATATTTATAACAAAGCGAGAGTGGTTCTTGTTTAATTTATATATTCAAAAAAAAAATCGAAAAATGAAAAATTCTACTATTTACTAATAAATGTGAATAAGATAAAACTTCATATTTTTTCGCACACTGTATAGAAGATAGTCAACAATGATCGTGCCTTTTTATGTGTTAAAATGTACGTACAAACAATAATAAAATAATCTAATTTAAATTGTAACGGAATATGAGTTTTCAGTAATTCAATAAACACTAATATTGAGATATATATTGTTTTGTTCTAAGCAGATATGTTTTATCTATTTTTCAACAAATCGAAAAATTACCGTGAGCTACAAATTTCTTCGAAGGTTGTAAGATTTTTTCATTAAAAATAATTTTGTTAACAATTGGTCAGTTGTAAATCATATTTATGCAGTTTCATAATAAATTTTTTTTAAAGTAGTTCATTGTGTTTTTCGGATGGAGATTTTTTTCCATGATTTTTTTTAAAAATCCCGATTGTAGGTTTTACCCCACGACTCCATTGGACTTTTAAAAATCATGATTTTTTCGACCACTTCATATTTTGGTGAATAGTGAAATCAGCGCGTGGGCATTTTCAGTCATGATTTTTCATATTTATACACCCCTATCCCCGTAACCGGCGGGACGTGTATACGCCACGCAAGTTTTATCTCGATCGAATGAAATTTTCTTATTCTAGTAGACGTAGAAACGCAGTTTTATTCAGCCCCGCGCTGACTATTTTGACAGTTTTGCTGATTTGATACGCATGAAGTTTTATTTGTTCAATTAAATGATTGTACTGCGTCTAGTTAGTTTTTCCTGACCTTCAAAACTTATATTTAGTTAAAATTCATTGAATGTATAAATAAAATTCACATTTTTATTCAAACTTTCTATTTAATTGATTGGTCCCGCAACGATTTACTCGCGGCAAATAAATGTATGGAAAAGTCAAAACATTCGCGGGTGCTTTTAGTGTAATACCGAAAGTAAAACGTTTTCAGCACCACGGCACACGCCGGGACAATTGCGTTTAGCAGAATGCAAATTTTCTGCGGGAAACGCCAAATCCCGCGGCGTACACGTCCCACCGGTTACGGGAATAGGGCTGATTGTGTCTCCATAGCGTGCTTAGAAATGTCAACCAGGAAGTAACCAGGGCAGCCAACTAGAATTCAGCAATTTTTAACTGAACGAATGTCAAAAAAAATCCTACCTTTCAGTAGCCGAAAAAATCATGACAGTAAGGAGATTTAAATTATGATACAAAAAATTTTTGAGTCCCCATTAGACTTTCGTGATTGGAGGTTACCGCTTTTGCTTGTCGGTGAAAAGCACACACAAGATACAAACTTATTTGAGTTTATTTCTTAGAGACTTCAATTTTAATTTATGTCATCATCAGGCCTATAGCACAAGGGGTTTTATTCTCCCAATTTTAGCGGATTTCCAATTAAAAAAAAGATTTTTTTTGGATAATTACCAGTCGTACCAACTATTCACCTAATTCTGGGGAGACATTGCGGATCAGCGAATTCGAGAGGCAACTTCGATTTCGAGAGATAATGGAATTACGTATCTCGAACATGCAATTCCGAGATTTCCCCAAGGGAAATATTTTTGACAGATAATTTTTATTTATTTTTGTGGTGTTAAAGTGAAAAGTTGCATTTAATTGTTCCTCTTTATTCAGTAAAATGTTTCTTCCGAACATTTTCAACAACTGCCGTCTAAAATCAACAACTGCCGTCTCGAAAGCACAAGACCTTTCGAGAAATATCGATAGAGAGAAATGTCAGAACCCTCGATTTTCGAGATAAGCAATCAGGCATTAAATTCGAGAAAACGAACGAGCCCAAGGCAAATTTTTGGGAAATTTCAAATGCATTATATATTTTTAAGTTTTTCGCAGTTTTTTGCTTTATGCGGATAAATTCTTTCAAGTGGTATGCTAGAAAACCCTTTAAATATTTATTTGGGTTTTATAAAAAACCACTAATAAGAGAATTTTGTATTATTCTATGTGCGTTCAGTAAAAAATTATTACTTTCGAAAAAACATTTTTTTGTGGTTTTTAGGTATTTTTAAAAGCCAGCACCCACTTTTTTTTCTTTGGAAATGCGAATTTTGCGATATTTATGCAAAACAATGTTGTTTCGACTACTCTTAAATTTCGAGAAATTGGTATGCAATGTCGAGCACAAAATCGAGATAGGCAATACCAATTCATGGTTTTTCGATCGAACTAGCGTTTGTTCGAGATACGCAATATGCCCCCTGTTTATTTCCTTTATATTTGGTTTTCGAGAAATTTAAAAAAAAAATAATATTTTGTTTTTTACTGTTTACTGTGAAGCTACGCGTTTTTCAATAGTCTTATTTTATGACAAAAGTTGAAGACAATCAAATTTCCTTCACTTTTGGGTTGTACGAGAATTCGATATCTCAAAGCGGTATCAAAGAGATATCGTTTTTTATAATCAGTGCGATTATCTCGAAAAATAACGGGTTTTCGGATGTCGTGACTCACCAGCGATGGACTGGAGGAAAAAATTGTTGTCGTTGTTTTACTCGTACACCGAGGAAGAATTCTTTACATTTTTGCATTTTATCGTAATTCGAAATCTTTTATCGTTATCGAGATATTTCGGATTTGTGAAATAAAAATTCATTTTTTTATTTAAAATAAAATTAAAATTGTAAACTGCACAAGAGGAAATTCTTATTTTAAATAATTTTTTAAGTGTTTTTTTATTTTTTCAAAAACAAATAACATTTTTTAATCAGGATAGCATTTGAATGGTTTTTCCGTAGAAGCTTTTGGATTTTATTGTAGACAGAAACCAATCAAAGCTTTCGGGAACTCATTCTTTCATAAATATTTTAATTTTTTTTTTAAAAGTCAGGCATGTTAGTTTTTTTTAAGATCTAATTCAAATGAAGAAATCAAATGGGATTTTTTTTCATATTTTTATGTGTAAAAGTTTGTTCATATAATAAATATATAAAACAAACGATAGCTTAAAATTATCTGAAGCCTGAAATCCGTAATTTCAAATTTCAATGTAAGCTGTCGGTTATTGCATAAATTTTAATGTAGTATCCTAATGACTTAATAAAAAAGCGAAAAAATCCAAAATGACTGACAATGCGAAAATTAAAATAATAGAAAAGGGAAGTTGATTGTTTCGAACTTAATCCAACGTAAATAAATGCTGATAGTAGCTTAAATATTTATCTTACGAGTGTTTGTTTAGTATAAATTGAAATTACCTTTTAAATGCGAAATGCCTAAAACATTTAAATTTAATTCGCAGTGCTTTTGGAAGGAACGTGTAACTAAATGGCCCATGGCGGTATGTAAAGATAAAATGGGGCTAGGGGGTGGACTATTAAAGCATTAAAATGATATTTGTGAGGCAGGAGCGAATGATTCAATTCAATATAAAATACAAAAGATTAAGTGTTCATTCAATCAGAATTAAACCTCTTGACCTGAAACTCAATTGTTTGATGGCTCTTCGCCCATTTTATATCTGAATTTAACACCACTTGTCACTTTTCTACCAATTGATTGTTTACTTTTGTTGCTCTTAGTCCCCCCACATTGATGGTTACTTCCCTGGACTGAGACGAAATTTCCGGCCTATTCAATTTTAGATGTAAAATTTTGATTTTTGGCGAAATTCTGGTTAGGAGAGAATCCTGTGAGAACTGCCAGTCTTTTACCTAGCCCATGTTCACTCTTCGTATACAATCCTGTATGGTTGGTCGAATCTTTGTCCTTTTATGCTATTTCCAAGTAAACAGAATGAACCATGCTGAGTGGAAAATTTTACACGAAATGAAATATGTTTTTCTCAAGTGGTGGGTCATTGTATGACAGAATCCACGTGTTTTAGATCATGCCACACAGGACAAAATATTTTTTTTTTCAATAGTTAGGAGTACTTTTTAATATTAAATAAAAAGGAACGTTTTTTCCAAATTTGTAATTGTGCTTTCACTTATGAATGTAATTTAACTTATGAAAAAACATTTATTTTCGGAAAATTCTGATGTAATCAAGATTTTTTCATAGTTTTTTTTTCATTTTTATATTTGAGGCGTTAAAAGCTAGAGTGGACCAAGCCACATAATCGAGTTTTTGAAGCTGTTCCACTTTTGTACTATTATTGATTGTAAATTTTTGGAAAAAAAAATTTCTGTAGACTTTATTACTCAATATTAAAATGTTCTTTTGTGCATCCAAACATTTTTATCTAAAAACTCACTCGCAACAGTGATTCAAACACAAAAAAATTCACGATTTCGACATGTGAGTTGGTCCACTCTAGCTTTTAACGCCTCATTTTACGAAGTCTTCTTTACAAATTTTTCAATACATAATTGAAAGTTCCCATAAATTTTCTGCGAAAATGAGAATATTTCCTACAATAAAACTCCTCACGCCGGTTGTTATCACTTTCATAGAAAATTTTATAAAATTCAAAATTTTTCTCATGTTGCGTTCCTTGATTTAAGGGTCCTCGATTAAAGCCTTTTTGAAATACGATTCTCAATGTTTCGCTCCTGGTTTTGATATACGACAACAAAAATTTGCGCTTTAAGCGTAATCTCCATGTGATATGAGATTATTCTATACCTTTAATGTCACCCATATATATATGAATTGGATACATCAAATGACGCTGTTGCTGACGGTGCCAATTTGATGGTAAATTCAGAGTCCTTTTAGCGTTAGAAAAAACTAAAATGTTGGACTACTATTGGTGGGGAAACTACGCGGAATTTATTTTCCTTTTTTGGTTTGTTTTTTTGGCAACATTTTAGTTTCATGTTGATTTTATATTTCATACTGAACTTTATTCTATTTAAAAAATTAAAAAAAAAATTGAAAAAGAAATAAAAAAGCTTAAGTTTCACACACCAATGGCCAAGTTTTTATACCCGTATGGCAGCGTTTCTCAACCTTTCAGTATTCGCGGCCCAATTTTCAATCAAAATTGTCATCGCGCCCCCCCCGCATACAATAAAATGTATACAATAATAACGTAATTTGAGTATTTTGGCGCTAAACCTACACTACTACCGTAATTTTAAACACAAATTACCAAGAAAACAATAATTTATTGACATTTGGCAACACCGATCCTCAGCGTTGCCAAAACAAGAATCCGGTGCCTTTTTATTGCTCTTGCGTCATTTTCGCGGTTTCACGAGATGTTGTTTTAACCCTGAAATCACAATGAACGCGAAACCGACGCGAAACTGGCGTAGAAACTGCCACTTAAAAGTTTGATTCCCACAAATTGTTTGAAGTGAGCACAGTGAACGTAGAGAACGCAGCTACAACGTAACCGCAACGCAAAAGTTTGCAAACTTCTAACTTTGCCGCAGAATTCTGCGTTGACAGTTCATAAAGTGAGGTTGGAAAAATGTCGTTCGAGGAAAAATTGATAGCCTTAGTGCAAATAACAAAGATAAAGACCAACAAAGCAAATTATCGCTTCAAAATTATCCATTTTTGTAATTTTTCCAAGTTTATACCACTTTATATTATGTCACTTGTACTACTTCACGAGCTGCCATTGTGCTTTGCCGCTAGAATTTTGCACTGCGTGACAGTTCACAGCGATGTAGTTGCGTTGGTTTCGCGCTGGTTTCGCGTTCATTGTGCTCCAAGCGTAAGTTAATAAGTTAATTATTAAATATTATGTCGAAATGTATTTTGTTTTGTATGTGGGTATGTACTTTCCTTTCAGTCAATTAATATACTATTTTAAATATTTTGTCTTGGATATGCTCGCGCCCCCCCTTAAATGTACTCGCGCCCCCCTAGGGGGGCGCGCCCCACAGGTTGAGAATCGCTGCCGTATGGTGAAACCAAAGGGTATATTAACTTTGCCTTACCGTTTGTAACGCCAAGATCCCGTCATCACACACAAAAATGAATTACACCAGTGTGTTTAGAATGATAAAAATAATTAATTTCTGCATGTCCGTCCGTCTGTCCGTCTGTCTGTCTGTCCGTCTGTCCGTCCGTCCGTCTGTCCGTCTGCCTGTGGCGCGGATTGCGGGCGCACGGATTGAGCTAGAGACTTGAAAGTTTGCACAGATCCGTTTTTCGTAAAATGCGAGGCTAAGTTCGTTAATGGGCAAAAATGGACCATTAGGGGGGGGGTACCCCCCATACGAACGAAATCGTTTTTTGTGAATATCTCAAAAACGGTGCATTTTATAAAAAAAGTCCAAGAACAAAAGTTATTTAGGATATGATTCTACATAAAACTTCCATACATCAAAATCCGATTGGAATAAATTTTAAAAAATCTTATTGGAAAGTTTGACTTCAAAGTGGAATTTTGGTACAACTGTTCGAATTTTGATACGAATATCACCATACGGGTCTGCAATGATTGCCAGATTGGCAATTATAGCTTTTGTTATGTTTTTTATTTTTGTTAACAACGGAACACCCATGTGATATGTAATTAGTACCAGGCGTTACACACAGGCAAAACAGACCCTGCCTATGCCGGCATTTTCGATGCGTTAGAAAATATAAATGCATAAAAATAAATTATTTTTAGATTTAAATATTTTTATAGAACTTCGTATACAAATTATTACTATTTCAAGATTCAAACAAAGGATATTTCTTATCTGGGTTCTTCTTATATGACTTAGAGCGTAATTCGGGTGGCGCTTTAAGAGTAATCTCCATACAGTCGACTTCCTTATCTGACGAAAAAAAATCAGAAAACCAGAAAGAGATAAACTTTTATAATTTTCTGTAACAGTGACTGAATAAAAGCAGCTTATTTAGGAAATTATGTATTTCCCACTTTCATTTTATGCTAAATTCAGCGTTAATCCAATGGCATACAAATTTCCAATTACATCTTGCAATAATGAAATTAGTAATGTGTGACTGTCTTGTGTGCGATTATTGTTACATTATGCATCTGCACATTCCAGGATGATAGATTCCAGGTTGATTGTTTTCTCGCCTGCGCAATATTTGTAAAAAATTTCTGTTTAAACATTTACTTTAATTAAAAATGTGCCTGCAGCACAATTTTTGTTGCATACTGAAGAACTAATTTATTCTTTTTATCTAGATAATTACAAACAAAAATTCGTGATAAATCTTTTCTCTCTGATTGGTCTTTCAAAATTTCCAAGCACATAAATACTCGTTTTAATCAATTTTTTTTAGAAATCTAGGGGTCGCCAAATACAAGTTTTGCCTCAGGTCCACTTTGCGTCTTGGGTCGGCCTTGGTTTCCAACAATGCAACATTTTCGCGGAATCTGATTAAGGTCTACTTGCAATGTTCGAAAATTTGCATATTATTTAGGGGTTAATCTTCAACACTTCAAGAACCTTTCATTTTTTCAAAATCTATAAAACGATTTAAAAAAGCAGCCTCAAACTCTTTCAATATTTCTTTCAACAATTTCAAATATTTATACTTTTTTCTACATCATTTCGGAAATACGAAAAACACTTTTCATTAAATTCAATTCTCTTCTCATTAAATTCAACGTCGCGATTTTGAATTAAAAAATAAATTATCTAATAAAATCCAGTTATATACAAAACATGGGTTTTATATTTAAAAAAATCCAAATTATTCCATGTGTTCTTCAGCACGATAAAATAATGTGTTCCCTATTTTTCTAGCGAGAATAGAAAATTCATTTTGTCGACCTTCGATCTACTGAATTAAACTTTCTTCCGCAAAAAGCTTGTCGCGTATATTCTATATATTCCCGTTTAATATCCACAAAAACACAAGGAAAGCATGCTTTTCCGCCTCCACCACTGCAGACTACACGTTAACCATCCTAATATACCATGGCTTCCGGTTCGAGACGCAATGGCCAGAATACGCCTGTAATAGAAAACCTGACCAAATAAGAATGACTATGCGAAGTGAAAACGCGGAAGCCACTATGAATCCCATGGTTATTTGTTTAGGATGGTACGAGGGGGGACAATTGTACACTGCATAAGGAACTTACGAAGCTAAATTGCTGCATTTAGGGTGCCAGTCGCAAAGGATCAGTGACATACAAAATACCATGCTAGTGTTGTTGCTCGTCGCTAGACACCGAAATTGCATACTTTCCCGAGCTTTCTGAGGCGAATCCAATTTTTACGGTTGTGTCTTGCCGCAGTCACCCCGCAAGAATCTTTTCAGCAGCTTGGCAGGACGTCGCGCTGTTACAAAAAAGTCCTTATGAACAACAGTTTCCATTGGCTTTGGTTAGTGAGTCCTTAGCTTTCGAACTGTTCGGAACGATTTAAGAGCTCCTCTTCCGGTGCAGTGCTACTGCATGTTTTTCACGTGTGGTACTTCAGGACGAATCGCGTTGCATGTGCCGTGTGGTTGCAAAGAAGTTTTGAGGCAATTGGCGATAAGGAATCCTTCAGGACGTTTACAAAGTATAAAAACCAAACAACGGTGAGTGTTTTCCTGCAGGAAATACATCTTTGTCCATTAAGTGAATTTGTTGTCTCTCTATACTATGTGGTGTTGTGCTGATGGTGCTCAATCAACACTGATATCGTTCGCTCCAAGTAATTTATTTAATCAATTGGCCAACTAAAGTGCATCATCAGCAAGCAGCACGAGTGAGCATCTCGTGAAAAAGTACAGATCAAGGATTATTGCTTGAATCGCGCCGTGTTAGTGACGAGTATGTGAAAGATATAGTGGTTTCGTAGTTATGATAGTTTGGTAGCTTCATTGAGTTGCGAATTGTGTTCAAGGTTAACGAAAGGGGTTTTCATCAATAAACGTTGCTATCTAACGGGACGAACGCCCGTAATAATCCCTCTCGTGCAAAGTTGCGAAAGTTACCTAATCCTCAAAGATCTTCTATTTAATCGCTATCAAGATAGTGGTAAAGCGTTTTTAGTGGCGGGTACCAACTGCGGCGGCCGGCAATGCGGCAAGTGCTTCAATAATAAGCTTTTATCGCTCAACTTATTAATATGTAGGGACACTTTGAAGTGATGTGCGATTCCCTAGGGTCCTTTTTTACTAAAATGGCAGATGAGATGTGGTGATTTAGATCTAAGGAGTTCCTCCACCAGAGGTGACTTCCCAATTTCAGAGACAGCCCCTCAGCTAGTGGTAAAAATTGTTCGTGACCAGTTGGTTGTGATAAGCATTAAACGGATAGTTAACATCCTTGACGATTTAATTTTCTCTGAAACTTTTGTTCAGGTTCTTCATTTTTGGAGGGTGAAAATTGGTCTTTTTTTTACTTCTCAGTGTCACTTTTTGTGGGTCAAGTGTTGTTTGTGTGTGTGTGTTTTTTTTTCCACCAGAAAATTAATTTTTGTGTATTACTTTGTGTTGAAAAAAATACCAAGAATAAGGCTAAGAAGCCAAATATTGTCGTGTTTTTATTGTAAAATCATCTACTCTTCTATTTCCGCTTCCACTTGGCTGTTGCAAAGTCGTGCCTTGGCGTAGCTGAGACATTTAGATTTTTTGTGCGGAGCAAGGGATTCTGAAGGATTCTCAGTTTTTATCAAGGAATCGATCTAAAATGGCTTATCGGCTAACATTTTGTAAGTATTGTTGACATTTCGATTATACAGTTTTTTTTTTGGTACTGTTTGATTATTATTTATCTCAAGCAAACATTGTATCTAATAGCGGTTGACTGAAGATACTCATTCTACAATGTGTTCAAATAGAATAAATTTAATCATTTCATTGATATTCGAATTAAGCCAAGATGGATTTACAATTTCATTCTATTGTCGTTGGTTTTTTTTATTGAATATATTAACAACAATATGAAATCAACGAATCAAGGCGGAGAAATGTCGCAATTGCTAAATATTTTTTATTAGATTTTTTTTTTCTGATGATGATTGATATAAATTTAATGGGTCTTTGATTCCGAGTTTTATCAGCGGAAGAAATATTCTTAATATTGTGGCAATGTCAGCAAAAAAGAAATTTGAGCAGGATGCGAATAATACATATGTAAATACAAATGATTGTGGTAGCGGCTGGCTATTTAAAAATATACTAAAATCTATTATGTAAAATATTAGTACGAGAATTTAAGAGAGTTTAATCCTTAAAGGCTTGGTGGTACACGCGATGTACCACCTTTTTTGTAACAAATACTGCACGGTGGTATCAAAATTGTACCACCAATTAAACCGTCTTTCATTGCCGTATGATACTTTAAAATGGTACCACTAAAAAAATAAAAAAAAAAAAATTTTTTTTCGAGTGCCGGAAGGGTGAAAATATTTGCTATTTTTCTGTGCCTCTAAGGGTTAAGCCGATTCGAGTTAAATTGTTGATCGTATATGAGGATTTTGGTCGAATTTTATGCACATATTCATAAAGGCGCGTGTAATGAAGTTTTGAAGCCGCTAAAGCTGCATCTGAAGACAGTCGTTGGCTTCTAAAATAGAATCGCGCTCTTTTTTTCCTTTTTCGAAACACACATGGCGGAATATTTGATGACAAATTTTTCGGATGTGAGAACACAAAAAAATATCGATATGCCTTCATGAATTCTATTTGGAATACAGTAGACTCGCGATTATACGAACATTCTATTATACAGGGTGGGCCAGAATAGACGCGGGGTTTGAATTCTTTATAATTTTTTTATTTTAGCGAAACCTATAATTTTTTTTTCAAATACATGTAGTTGATTGATGGGGAATATTTTTGGCCTAAACATGGAAAATTATATCCCGCAAGTGGTGGCCATTTTCTGCTTCGCAAATCCGTGCTCTTTCCAAGACATTTTCCATAACCTTTCGTGTTATGGCCTCGATTTCACTGCGAATGTTGGTTTTCAATTGGCTGATGGTTGTTGGCTTGTTGACGTACACCTTTTCTTTCAAATATCCCCAAAGGAAACAACCTGGAGTCGTTAGATCAGGTGAACGCGGAGGCCAATTGAAATCGCAACTTTTCGAAATAATGCGTCCGCCAAACATGTCCCGTAAAAGAGCCATTGAGCCCACCGCCCACCGGTTCGTTGTTCTATTGTGTACAGGTCCATTTTAAATTGCCCAAGTCTTCTTAATAAAATGCTGAAACAAAATTAAAAAAATAAAAATAAAAAAAAAGTTATAAAGACTTCAAACCCCTGCGTCTATTCTGGCCCACCCTGTATGAACAGCTGTATTAAATGCATATTTGAGATTAAATACTGTGTCATATGACCAGCTCAAAATTTCATGTTCATATAATCGCAAGTGTAACTGTATTGAAATTCTAATACCAGATTCAAGTTCAGCGATCCCTAATGCCAGTTTTCCTGAGGAGAAATAATGCCAGTTTTTCCGGGGAAAAACGGGAAAAAAGATATTCCCGTTATCTTGTGATGAATCCGTGAATCAGTCAGTGGTATTTGGCCTTTATATATCTGTGGTCACAAGCACTAGAAAACTAAACGAGTTTCGTGGTTAATTGGTCAAGGAATCCAAGAAAGAACAATGGTTGAAAAATTAGTTCACCCAATTATCAAACCCTAATCCTTCAAATTGTATGTCACATTGTCCTAGGAGCTAAATTTTTGTTCCAGATTATTACATTTAGAATTATCATTTATTAAAGAGTAAAAGGCCATCACTAAATATACAAAACATACTTGACTTCAAATGAGGCTTGCCGTAAGTAATTTTTTTTTTCGCCTGCGACGTATTTTAATTTAAACCAATTTTTATCTACGATTCATATATTTCAAAAACTTGAGCCTGCGGTGTTTTTTCTTTGTTGGCTTTTTTTTATGGCGTAAAAAGGTACACTTCACTAAAAACTATCTAGAATTTTGATATCAATCTCTTAATTTTCTAATAACATTTTTTAACAAAATTTGTTTCGCATTAAAAGTTGTGTCATATTTAAATTTTTATGATATAATTAAAATTTCGTACAGTTTAAGAAAGCTGATTTAATTTTGCTTTAAAATTTGAAATTCTTACTTGTTTCTTTTTAAACTAAATTACCATGAATTAGCTAATAAATTTGATTTAGATAATCTCTAATTGGATTTAATTTGTTATACATTTTTTAATATCTTAACGATGATCATCAATATGGCAAACGAATATAATTATAAATATTATCGTGGAATAACTTTACATAGCTGTTAAGTGTCTTAAGGATGATAAATTTCTATAAGGATATTTAAGTATAGTCACGTCACGTGAGATCGATTTTTCTAATAAACTCAAATTTCAAATAATAATAAGACATCATGACTGAAAACCGGTGACAATCGTTGACTTATAGAGAGCTATTTTCCATTGGTGCTGATTTTATTCAGCTGTCCCGTACCTCAAATTAACTTTATGAGACTACTTAAATGTTAAATATGTTAATTGAGTGCTTTTCAAACACTCGACTTGAATGCATAATAATTACGGTGAAACGTTTCTATGAGTTTTGAAAATTCAAATATAAAATAATGTGTTTTACTTTTCATGATATGAAATTGGTTTATTTTTTTAGATAAAGGAACATTCACAATCGATTGTACGACTGCAATAAAATACACTCATGCCCCGATTTACACGGTATTAAAAAAATCGTGTAAAAAGGTGAAAACTTAAAACTTAAAACTCCATAAATTTGGTCTAAAAAGCACAACTGATAATCATGAAAATGTTCCTCGAATACTTATTTAATTTTACAATTTATTTCGTACAGATTCCAAAATAAACAGTGACAAAAACGTCAGTTACAAAAACTTCAGTGACAAAAACTTGCACGGAAAATTTTTAAACTAGACGAAATTATCGAGTGTGGTCAAATATAAATCAGCTTTTGGCGCTATTTTTCAAAACAATTTTTTACAATCACAGATTTACAAAATAACAACTGTAACTTTTTAATATGAAAATATTGCTTATTGTCTCAGCGTTAACAAAAATTTAAATCGTGTAAATTGCTTAAAAAATTAAAAAGAAAATCAAAAATTCCTCACAACACACACGAATTCGAACAGTCAATTATTAGTTTGGAACCTCGGTTCGTGAATTCTTGGAAGAACATTCATAAACCGAAGGATTCATGAACCGAATTCTAATAACAATTTCAAATTTTTGAATACTAACACATACAGTCACATTGCGGACTCATCGCACTCAGTGGATGGGTATAAGTCCGGGGATGTGTGAGGGCTCTGGTTTGGAAGTGATTTTATAACCTTTCTTATATGTTAGAAAGATAAAAAGATCTCTTCGTTAAAACACTTTGTTATGACCTTCCAGCAGCATAGCAGATAAACAAGTCAAATAAAATATATTTAAATTATACCATTAAGCCCACCATAAAGTAATTTGAATATATTTTATTATCTTTGTGCTAAAATCAATTAAATTAAAGAAATTTGATTAAGAAATCTTTCTTCTTGAATCAAGGTCAAAGTTTACATTAAATTTAGTGCCACAAGAAATTGAATGCACACACAAAACATATCCATATCATGAACAATAATACACCAATCGAGCACACAGTTATTCGCCCCAAAGCATTATCTATGGTTAATAAGAAATTCTAGAGCAAGTTTGTAAATTCACGGGAAAGTTGTTGTAAATAATTGCACAGAGTTAGTAAATTTCACTCATATAATATAGTGTCACTGTTTTGTATATCAACGAATAATAAAAAGTGTATTATCAACTTTACGAGTATCTGCGTGTGTATAGTAAAATAACGAGACGTGTACGTACATGGGGAAAATCTTAATAAGAATTGGAGTGTTAGCTTTAAATTAAAATTGGGAAATTTCCGAGTGAGTATTGAAATTTATTTTGCAATAAAGGCCAAACATGTCATCTATTTGGAAATGCATAATGACTAGCAGAATACTTTGGTTAATTGCAGAGGAAAAAAATCAAAAAAATTTCTCGAGAATAATTGCTCTTTATTATCATTAAGGGAACTTATGACTGTGCGATTCCATACAGCATTTTTTTCGGGAAAATTATATTAAATTGATTTGATGGCATGGCGAAGAAGTGAAAGAGTGGCCTAATACAATTTTGATATATGGGAAAAATATGTAAAATCATATTCTTAATACTTTTTTGTATCTATTAAGAATATGATTTTACATATTTTTCTCATATATCAAAATTGTATTAAGCCACTTTTTCACTTCTTCGCCATGCAGTGGTCCGATTGAATTTTGATGCGTGGAAGAGTTATGTAAAATTATATTTTAAGTACTTTTTGTTTGAAGATTTCCTTTATTCATTCAGAAACTTGTTCTCCCTTGTAAAAAAAAAATCAGTAGACTTCTATTCCTTTTCAAAAATAGTAAAATTTTAAAGCAGTCCGGACTAAATTTTGAAGACTGAAAAATAAGGAAACAACCATATATCGTCGGCTAAAAGTGAAATTGTGCTAAGTCCATTATACCAAATTTAACAGAAGAGCAATAAAAAACCTTGTTAAATCATTTTAATTTTCATTTAACAGTAGATTGCCCAAGGAAGTCAACTGCTTTTGGTAATATAGGTATAACTAGGTATGACTGCTTTTGGTAATATAGGTATAACACATATATATATATACCGGAAATGAAGGAGGGGGGAGGTAACTACAATTATTAATAAACGCATTTATATGTTGTACAAAAAGTCACAAAATTCTAACAAATTGTGTCATTATATACATAATTTTTTTACTTTCTTCTACGGAGTATAATAAAGTATTGTATTCATGAAAAATTTCGACCTCTTAATTTTGCCTAAAAAACATTTCCCGATCACTCCTGAGTCGATTGGAGTCATATTTAAAAAATGTCTGTCAGTCTGTCTGTCAGTCTGTCTGTCAGTCTGTCTGTCAGTCTGTCTGTCAGTCTGTCTGTCAGTCTGTCTGTCAGTCTGTCTGTCAGTCTGTCTGTCAGTCTGTCTGTCAGTCTGTCTGTCAGTCTGTCTGTCAGTCTGTCTGTCAGTCTGTCTGTCAGTCTGTCTGTCAGTCTGTCTGTCAGTCTGTCTGTCAGTCTGTCTGTCAGTCTGTCTGTCAGTCTGTCTGTCAGTCTGTCTGTCAGTCTGTCTGTCAGTCAGTCTGTCAGTCTGTCTGTCAGTCTGTCTGTCAGTCTGTCTGTCAGTCTGTCTGTCAGTCTGTCTGTCAGTCTGTCTGTCAGTCTGTCTGTCAGTCTGTCTGTCAGTCTGTCTGTCAGTCTGTCTGTCAGTCTGTCTGTCAGTCTGTCTGTCTGTCTGTCTGTCAGTCTGTCTGTCAGTCTGTCTGTCAGTCTGTCTGTCAGTCAGTCTGTCTGTCAGTCTGTCTGTCAGTCTGTCTGTCAGTCTGTCTGTCAGTCTGTCTGTCAGTCTGTCTGTCAGTCTGTCTGTCAGTCTGTCTGTCAGTCTGTCTGTCAGTCTGTCTGTCAGTCTGTCTGTCAGTCTGTCTGTCAGTCTGTCTGTCAGTCTGTCTGTCAGTCTGTCTGTCAGTCTGTCTGTCAGTCTGTCTGTCAGTCTGTCTGTCTGTCAGTCTGTCAGTCTGTCAGTCTGTCTGTCAGTCTGTCTGTCAGTCTGTCTGTCAGTCTGTCTGTCAGTCTGTCTGTCAGTCTGTCTGTCAGTCTGTCTGTCAGTCTGTCTGTCAGTCTGTCTGTCAGTCTGTCTGTCAGTCTGTCTGTCAGTCTGTCTGTCAGTCTGTCTGTCAGTCTGTCTGTCAGTCTGTCTGTCAGTCTGTCTGTCAGTCTGTCTGTCAGTCTGTCTGTCAGTCTGTCTGTCAGTCTGTCTGTCAGTCTGTCAGTCTGTGTACAAGATTTCTCAAAAACTAATAGAGCTAGCGCCATGAAATTTTATAGGCATGTTGGGTCCTGAAATGGGACGATCCTATCAACTTTTGGTGGAAATCCGTTAACCGGAAGTATCCAAAATGGCGGTTTTCAAAAATCGCAATTTCGTTTTTCTCGATTTACTCCTATCTTACGCGTTTTTTAGGGGCCTTAAGTATGACAAAACTTGGAGAAAATAAAATTTCCCACATTTTTGTCTTTAGCTATAACTCGATATCTCAACCTGTTATCGAGATAAACCGTTATTTCCAAAAAAACAGTTTTTTGCGATTATCTCGAAAACTAACGGGTTTTTGCTGACTGAATGTATGAAGTGAATTAATGAGAATGGCATTCTGCACAATTTTGTCTCTTACCGTTATCCGTTATCTTTTACCGTTATTGCGATATTTTCATTAATATGTAAAAAATGATATTTTTGCGAATAATTTGCAAACTAACGGTTTTTCGACAAATCAGTTAAAAGAATAATTAAAGATGTTAACATTTTCTACATTTTTGCCATTTACCGTAAATTGATATCTTTTACAGTTCTCAAGTTATCTCAAATTTTGTACGTTTTTGATATTTTTGAATAAACCAAGAATTTATTGGGAGGTCGTCTTAGGTTGACAACGCGACAGGGCTCTAGCGTAAATTGCGCAGGGTCGTAGATTTTGTAGAAGAAAGTTTTGTGTTGACCACAACTGATTTTTTCTGATTGAAATTAAAAAGCAGTCAAAATGACTTGCTTGGGCAATCTAGTGTTAAAGAAAACAGAGTCTCATTTAAACAAAACTGAGCCCAATTTTTCGCATTTAAAGAAAACTCAGTGTTATTGAAAGAGAATTAAAACGATTTAACAAGGTTTTTATTGTTCTTCTGGAAAATTATACCAAATGGACTTAGCACAATTTCACTTTTAGCCGACGATATGTAATATTCCTATAGGGTACTAGCTCATAAAATTTCAAGTCAATCGGTAAAGTAGAAGATGATATATGGCGGTTTTAGTCAGTAGAAAATGCTTCAAGTTGCAATATTTTTGATCTTTCAAACTTCTCATGGCTCATAATAGATAAAGATATTAAATTATTTAAAAAAAATCTAATGCTTTGTGAAATTCGGGAAAACGGGTTTTCGTTTCGGCTGCTATCTTTAATTAAAAAGAATTTTCGATTAAATATTTTTTCAAACTCTTTTAGCTCTATTTGTTTTGTGTTTTTTGTTGTGATATTATAATCTTGTTTTTTTATCAATAATTAAATTTTAATGTTCAAAAGTCACTCAAAGTGGTAAACTAATTTTATTTAATTTTATTATTGTTGTCTTTTCAACTATTCGAAATCGCCGGTGATTCACCGAAAACAATTCATTTAATTTATTGAATAATTGCTTTTTATTAGACTTCTAATAAAAACTTTAGTGATTCAGAGACAAGTGTGTAAAAAGTTTCGCGCAATAATTGCTCACATTAAATTATATTTTTAACACACTTTTTATATTCAACTAATTTGTAGTAAATTGTATACCAGATTATGTGCACACTTTTTTGCCTATCGAAGTTTAAAAAAACCAATCATAATATGTTAACAAAAAAAGTGAGTGACTGTAATTTTCCGTCAATTGTTACAGAAAATAATATCCAAAATTTTTACGTTAGAACATTTCAGTCTGTTTTTATCGTTGTGATGTGAAGAAAAGTAGCAAGGTGGGATTTTTTGATTCTTAAAATTATTAAGTTTAAACGGTCTAGGATTATCACACATTTCTGTAAATGTAAAAAAATATCCGGAAATCGATAATGTGGATTTTTTCCTTTTTTGCTATGCGGTATTCCCAATTCTTGAGCATGTGTTTTTGTAGTGCTTGAGCATGTGTTTAAATTAGTGCGTTATTCCCAATTCTTGAGCATGTGTTTTTGTATATTGTTTCAACTTTGTGGGGTCTTCAACTTAAGGAACATGGAGAAAAATCGTGTTTGGAATTATTCCTATATTTTCTAGTAGGCCAAATTTCGATGATCACCCCTATATTTACAAATTCCATTGCCAAAATACTTGTAACATATGCAACAATGTATAGGAAAACAAAAATTTGGTATGATTGTTGAATTTTCTGGGAAGCTTTCCAATCTAACCCTCCTAACTTTTTAGTGATGGTGTCAGAAATTTTATGGCGTAGTTTATTTTGGTGTCCAACGGTTGGTGTCCAACGGTTGGTGTCCAATGATTGGTGCGGTTATACTATATCTATTGTTGAAGATTTCCCATTTTCGTCGGAATTAGTCCAAATATTTTAGGAACTGTCAATGCAATAAAAACAAAAAAAAATCAAAATCAAAATTTTTTTTTTTGAAACTCAAGTTTTCCGAAAATTTGTATTTGGTGAATGGCGGTTTGCCATAAGAAAAAAATTATTTGCCAGTGAAATTTACTCTTTAGTTCAAAATATTTCGCCACAAAATTTTTCACGGATAGTTTTCCGTGATAATGACACTACATGAAAATGACACTACAGACAAATTTTGTTCGAACATTTTTGTCCAAGAAATAATTATAAATGTCTTGGAAAATGCTTTTTACATTTTCAAGCAATTTTTAAATCGTGATTTTCGCTACTCTGGTAGAAAAGCTGTTTTAGAAAGCTGGCTTGAATTACAAATTCAGTTTGTGGGTGTTTTACAGATATAACAGATATAAAATCAAATAAAAACTAGTTGGGGATTTTTATAGGAAAATTGCATAAATATTTTTGATTGTTTTAAAGCCATTTTTATACTCTAAAATCATATAGAAGTATGTTAGATATAGTATACAGCTTCAAACGCATCGAACCAATCGTCGGACACCAAAATAAACAACACCCTTTGCCAAAAGATTTGGATTTCCGCATGTTCATCCGTCCGACTATTCGTTTGTCTGTCCATCCGATACATAGCATCAGAAAAATTAAAGATCTACATTGTATAATATAGTGGGGAATGAAAATTTTCCAAAACTGGCTTCATTTCAGTAAATATGTGTTTTACTGGCAGAGGAAAAACCATTTCCCAACGGAAGGTTTTTTTTTCGTAGTAAATTGAAGAAAACTCTTGATGTTAAGGATCTCAGCGGAGAGAAAAACAGTTGCATTCTCGAGAGACTTGTTAAAAATACTTTGTATTTTGTAAGAATGGATCGCAAAACATTGTTGATTGGATATTCAAGGACTATTATTGTTCCTTTAGAGGAAAATGAAGAAGTTGAGAATACTTTTTGCTTTCACAGCGAATCCCTTGCATCGCTATTTCACTTCGTCGATGGCATTTGAAATGAAATTCCTAGAAAATAGGAAAACTTTGATGGACTGAAAAAGCCCCATGAAAAATAAATAAGAAGTGAAAATAAAATAAAGACGAGATAAAATATTTCGAATCTAAGGTATAATTTAAATCATTTAAATCGGGATAAAAGTTTTCTAATACAAGGAAAATGTTTCCCCAGCATTTTTCCATATCATTCTATTGACCCTTCTTAACTGGTTTTCCATCGTATATTTTCCAGGATATTGACATTTGAATGAATGGTTTGATTTTGTTGGCATTCTGGTTAAATACAGACGAGAAACTTGAATATGAAATCGATAAGTATCTGATACTGATAACTTTAATGGCCCTTGAGCGAACTATTGCCAAGAAGTTTGAAGCATGAGTTCAATTGTGCCTCAAGGACCTAAATCTGAAAACTTGCTCCTTTTCCTGTTTGGTCAAAACTTACATGTATTTCAACGATGATTGGTTCGTAAGGGATATAGCTCTTATATGCAACACGTTTTAAAATGCAGTTGCAGAGCACATTGAAATCAGTTAACTTATATTGACTTCGTTTGAGAAATTTTATTGAATTTTTTGCTCGCCGGAAGCAAAAGTGGAAGTTTCAAAACAGAATAATCTCGATATTACTTTTAAATCAGTTATATGGTGTCGAGGGTCATATGCAGTTTCTGGAAATTCTTACCCAGCTTTTTTTAAATTTTGATAGTAGTTTTTGTGAGAATAATTTGAATTGAGCAATAAGTTGTAAAGTTTTCCCATACCATTGCTCAAAAAATTTTTTTAAATCAAATAAAATTTCACGTATTTTAAGACGACATTCGATTTGACAATCAAATACAACTTATATAAACCCGTGAGCCAGATATTAAACTAACGCATAGTCGATTCCGGATCACTTTGGCGATCTTGATATGGTTAAATTAAAATACTGACTTGTATTTTTCTGTTTTCTGTTTATTCAAAAACAGGAGTTTTGTTTTAGGGTTTTCTAAGGGACTTTTTTTATAGTTCCAGCCAGAGCTTAGGAGGATACCCTTTAATGCCGAAGCACAGCTCAGGATCGATTAACATCAAAAGATAAATTTTTGTGTATACCTATAACTTTTTTGTCTTCAAAAGGAAGGTACATAATTAAATTTAGAATCCATTCAGAAAAATAACTCAAAGGTTGTGGGATTTCTCTAAATAAGTCCTTCAGCGACACAAGGCATGGCGTCACTGATTAAATTTAATTTTATTGTGTGAGAAATCTGGTACTTGAATAGAAATGGTTTCGATAGAAGAAAAACTTTTTCAATATGATCTATAGCCCTAAAATTATCAAAATAAATAATATTAGGTCGAGAAATTCAAATAATGTCTAAGTTTTTTTCGTAGCACGATAGAATGAGGAATCATAGAATGAGGAATTATTCTAGAATGAGGAACCTATAACTAATTTTTAAAATAATTGATATCTATTGGCACCAATGGTAACATTGATGCTCATTTAATAGAGATGTTCTGCCTCCCTTAGAATATGTTTCAATTTTTTGATATGATTACAATTTTTTCTCTACTATAGAATCTAATAATCTGATGGAGTGTCTTAACGTTATCCTTGATAGTTTCCTCAAGTTGTCAAAAAAACAATACCAAACATATAAGTTCTATTTTAATTTAAGATTCATTTTTATGTTAACGGCGCTATGAATTAATTAACTTAACGACATTAATTGTGACGCCAAATAAATTAATTAATCAATTGTGATGTTTAACTCTAGTACCAAAATAAAATTCTAAGACTGAACCAAATAGAATAATTAAGATTTTTATGGTAGTCCTGGCCGCGTCTATTCTTGTTGTTATGTCTATAAAATTTCATTGGTGTTACTCTGATGAATCTTTCTATAGGCAGTATGTTCCTGGCACATCATAAAAGTTGCCATTAACCTGAGTTTCGTGCTCATTTCGGTAGTAAAATGTATTGAAATCCGTGATGGTGGCATAGCTAGCGTCTTTGATTTAAGTCACGCAAAATATAAACAAATTAGCAAAATTACATCTCACAGGTAACCGCATAAATTACATTATTTGAGGATGAGTTAGGGAAATGTATTCGGTGCCATCTTCGTAGTTTCTTTTTCATCGGTAGCTGATGCTAAATACTATATAGATATCGTCTAATTGCGAAAAAATGTATAGTAGAGTTAGATAGAAACATTTACCTGTACAATACAGGTATGGTAGGTAGTTGCTTGTGCACCCGCACTATTTCGGGGGGTTCTCTTTGTTGTTGGTTTCTGTTTAGTTCGAATCCGGTGTCTCAATGCAAATGAAGAACAAATGTTTACCTTGCTGACTATGTTTACCGAAACACTTTTGACTATTTGGCTACCGGTAATGCTGTACTATTATTACGTTTCGTAGTCATTGCTGCTTGGTTAGGTTGAGAATTACGAGCTTCCCTCCTTTATGTGGTAAAATCGACCAAAGTTTGGGGTAAAATATGGGGGTGACAAGTAGCTTAAATATGTTATGCGTTGGTGAAAATATGCCACCAAACATTATGCCAACAAGTAAATATAGATATCTAAAGCAATGATTCCACTTCGAGATTCGATATTGTTTCTTGGAATCGTTAAATTGTAGAGGAATTTTACTATACACAGATTCAGAAAAAAAAAAATAAGGAAAAAAATATTTTAAAATAGCTATGGCTATTCACAAAAGTTATTAAGTGGTTGCAATCTTTGAAGAAATTGATTTTTTAGCATATTTTTAAAGTATGACATTCCAACTTTTATCTCCCAAAATATTAAGTTGATCGGACGAAAATTGCCGAAGTTATACGACTTTAAAATCATGTATGCAGCGGGTTTGAAGCATTTACGATGTAATTTGAAACTTCAATCGTGATTTTCTCAAAACTATGTTTCTAGAATCGGTAACATAGATTACTCAAAACAAGAAAACAAGAAGCGAAGTTACTTTGTTGTGGCGTCGCTGCTTTCTCTGGCAAAACAGTGATCGTTTGGTTTAAATACTTTTCATTTAAATCAAATACAAAAATCGTTGGCGCAAATTTAGTGATTTTTATTATTTGATTCAAAAGCTTTTTCGTTCAATCTAATGAAAATTTCTCTTCAGTGTAGAACGATAGAGACAATTTAAAACCACTTTCTGGACAAATAAGAAATAATTTCAAACTGTAAGCGGATTGATCACAAGGTTTTTTTTTTGCTTATTTCACAAAATTACCAAAATTTGATATTTTACACCAAGTAGTTAATATATAAAAAAATGTATTAAAGTTGCAAAAACTGTTGTCATATATTTTGTTGTTGTTTACAAAACTTTAACAATTAGTTTTATTTTACGACAATAACAGCAAAGTTAATAATATTTATGAATACCACTACTATTTGATGGTAGTGGTAGCCGAAACGATTTCTATAAAAATTGATTTTAGGGTAAAGAAATCTTCAAAAAAAAAAAAAAAACTAACTGATTAATAAATTTTTGGGTTCACCCCACAAATTATATTTTTGTGGGTCGTTTTGATAGGTTTTGGTAGCCTTCATTGCATTTTGAAAGTTGCTATCTAAACGCCATTGTTTCGATTCTAAGATATTTCCAGCTTCTCTAAAAAAAAATTCATCTAAAAATGAAATTCCTTTTGCAAATAATGTACTTATTTGTTCTACCATTATATTTACATCAATATGTTATTAGTAAAAATGTACCACCATAAAGAGCTCTTTGTTTCTGATTTTTTCACGACATGCCTGTTGAATGCCGACTTTAAGGTGTGAACTTACATTTGCAGCATGTCAACGATCATAAGTTTAATTCGGCAATGCCAGCAATTCCTCTGTTGACCACCGTCACGCGATTAAATTTATGACAGAGGATGCCTTGCTAAATGGCCTCCAGGATCACGATATCCTTTTTACTGACGCTTCGTCTTCGCCAGCGTATTGAGTTAGGAAGAAATGGTTGTCGGTTGGGTCCCTGGTGCTTGATTACAATCTACATTGCATATTATTGGCCTGCAGGTACGTATAATGTGGATTTCATAGCTCACGAGTTCCAAGGGAGCTTCGCTGATTGTTTGGCCAGAAGCTTTATTCTCCCCTCGCCACATTGTCAAGTCTTGATGACGACTAAAGAACTAAACAGGATGTTAGTGATTTACAGGTGATGGTTGCTGATATCTTTCGAGTCGCCAACAGGCTTGTCCTCTTTCTGCCATGGATCAATTTACCATTGCGAAAACAATGGAAAGCTTTTAGTTCTCTTGGGGATATCCCATTCCTTCGTAATATAACTTGATCCAAACATACTTCAACAGAGACATTACTTGAAACGTTAATGTACATTGGGGTACCATTAAGAAGGCTAAATATTCACCTGGATACCTGATATTCATAATACATTTGCTCATATAGCATAAAATTTAATTTCCCGAAAGCTCCAACCTATGAGGAAAAAGGAATATCACATTCGCCACTCAAGTATGTTTTTAATAGCAAAACGTAGTTACCAAGAAATGTTCTAGGCAATTGTTATAAAGTCAAAGCCCAATCGGCGAAATAAGCAAGATTCTTTCAATAAAATAAGCAAGATTCTTTCAATATCTACGACAATAAACCACGACAAAGTTACAGTTGCCAGGTGGCAATCCTTTTATGTTTTTAAATTGGGGAATGAATTTGCTTTTTATAGATATAACTGTAGTATAGGGGAAGACCATATATACCGAAGATCAGCTTCAGATGTCAAATTCTTAAGGTTCTTCCACAAAGTTTTTGATGTGAATTTTTCAGCCGTTCCGCTTATAACTCAAAAAACATTCAAGAGCTAGGGACTAAATTTCTTACCTTTCATTCTAACCTTCTCGCCCGCCACTTCTTGGAATTGCAAAGCAATTTTGATCCGTTTTACATTTTTAGACAAAATCAGCTCGCGCTCCTTATAACCCCCTCACCTGTTATCTCGCGAACTTCTGATGTGACATTGATCCGGTTTTCAGTATTGCACACGCCGTTCTTCACGGAGAAATTTGAACCAGTCACATCTATTCAGTAAATAAATATCTCAGCATTAACACTCTAACTGCCACGACAGTTATAAGCCTTTTTCGAATATTTAGTTGTCAGTGAAGAAGGCACTAAGAGAAAAAAAAGATTGAAACAAAATTATACCTAAATGTTATTTTATTACCATAAAATGTGTGCAACTACAAAAAATCGTTACGGTTGCAGCGAATACTTTAATAATTTTCATTGTGGCGTTGTGTACAATTAGGTGTTAGGTTTTTTTGACTGGCAGTTAGAGTGTTAAGCTCTAGTTCTAGGGCCTTTTTCATGTTCCCGTGCTTTTCGGTGTTAATTGCGGTGTTTTTGCGCAAAAATAACGAAACTAAACCAGTACGAGGATCTCGATCGAGTACTAGAATACCATATACAATTCGGATCGAGCCGAGTAGCTTCTCGTATCGAGCTCCTGAAAAAGGGACCGAGGTCAAGTAATTCCGTTTTAAATTGTTGTAATTTGCAAAAAAAAAAAACTATGAGTAACGTTTATTTGGAAATTGACTTTCTTGCTTCCGTAGCGGCAGAATTTTACATCGGTTTGACTGTTGGATTTGTTGTTGCTTCAGGTCCATTTCTCAGATGAAAATGATAATAAAATTATCTGTTTGCTATTTGTCAATACAACGAAGCCAGCCCAAGACCGCTCTAAACAGTGTGTAATGCCTTAAATGTTCTATTTTAAATCTTGGGAATGTTTGTATTGCTATCAGTGGTATCTATGCTATCTTTAAATTTATAAATATTGGCTTGCGGTGGTTTAGCTTCCGCTAGATTTTTGCTGGCTTCCCAGGTGATATTCCAGTTGAAAATTTAAGCAAGCCATGCCTATCTGATTAGTAAACGTGTGATATTCAATGGTCATCTTTTTTAACGGTCGTAGATTCACTGTCAATTATCTACATAGTCGGGTTGGTAATGCGTGATGATGTAAACCTGAAATTGCGACGGTCAGTATAGTTTCACTCATCTAACTGGCTGGAAAGTACAAAAAAAAACATTCAAACAGAAATATCTGAAGAACAAGATATCAACAACGCAAATCAACAGGTAAAATATATACCTGGATCGCCGGATATTTATTTACTCATTTGATTCTGATTTTCTGATTGTCAGACAGTATAATGGATGAAGACGATGATGAAAAAGTCATCTTGAGGTAAATTTAAATATATTTCTGTTAATGGTGTGTGAATTTATGCGGAAAATTTGTGAATTGAGAGAAAAGTAACGTGCGGGCCAACATATACGCTAAAATAGTTCGTAATTCGATTTGGATGTGTATTAATTAAGGTAGTGATTACCTATCAACTAATTTCACTCACCAAATATCCGGCCGTGATAGATTTAATGCGGTGTTAATTTAAATATGCTTGAGATGGTTTTTATCACAACTTGTTTTAAATGTATGACATAATAAATATACACCGATATAAATACGAATAGTAGAAATTTTGTTTACCAACTAAAACAAACAAAACTAATCTTTATTCAGAGTAGAGATTTTCCAGCTGATATACTTTTCTTATTTCAAAAGAAGTTTGAATTTTTGCGGTTTCCCCGAAATTTTAATCAAGAACTAAGCGATAATTGATTTTGCGGAACTGCTTTAGTTGCAGTTCTTCGTTCACGTAAAATTTCGGCTCACGGTTCAAATTGCCAATTTCAACTGTAGTGTTACAAATATTTTGGCGCGAAAAATAGATTTATTTTCCTGTAATTTTTGAAAAGCTTAATCATTTCCGACTTATACGTCAATTTTTTTTGCCGATTTACAAAACATCTGAATTTAAGAAATTTGTACTTCAAAACAAAAATTTAAAAAACCGCTAATTTGTGGAACATTTCTTTGGTCAAAGTGGTTTTTATTGTAATTGCTTTATGTGTTAAAAAAGTGCTGAAATTCTGGATATTATTATTTTGAGATTTTACTTGGAACGGTCAATTAGTCATGAATACTGTGGTAATGAGCCGAAATAGTGGAAATTTCAAAATAGAATAGTGTGATTATGAATTACCTGTGTTATCAAAAAAAAGTTCAATGAAATTGGTCGACATCTTGATGCTAACGAATTTTAGCAAATAACGTCGGACGAATGGCCTCTGCAGTTTTAAGACCATGTTCAGATTGGTTGAAATAGTTCGCCTAATTCTGACAGAAACTTGCAATATTTAGGCAAGGTGAGGAAGTGGGACTGAGCTCACCTTGCCTAAATATTGCAAGTTTCTGCCAGAATTAGGCGGACTATTTCAACCAATGTGAACAGGCTCTCATGGATGGTGCGTATTTTGACGGTCTAAATTGCGCTGTGCCTCAGTCATCTTCGGAAAAATATGGGCCGGGCGAAAAAATATACCAAATATTGACTTGTCGGGATCCATTGGGCGTTCTTGAATATCTTATGGATTGTTTCGCTTCAAATTCAGTAGTTTTGTTTGTTTACGTACACTGAAAGAAATAATTTTGATTCAGCCATCAAAATATAATTACTGCCAACAATTTTCGTTTGAGATAAATTTAATGATGTTGAGTCACCAAAAATTCTGTTTGCCGCGAACCAAATTCGTTCACCATAAATATAATTATGTTTATTCCACTAAATTCTCCGAAATATAAATATAGAGTTATAATTTTATTCATGGTAAACGTATTTTATTTGGGGCAAAAAAAATATTAGGTGTAGCAACAACTTTGTATTTACCTGAAACAAAATATATTTGCAGTAATTATAGTATGATGGCTGCATCAAATATTCTTTCTATCCATCAAAAATTCTTTCTATCTAAAATTGAGATGGTTTTTATCACAACTAATTGCTAAAACTTATTGCGGAAGCTTTTATAAGTTTTTCAGTGTGATATACCGTTTGCTAGAAAATCAAATATGAAAAAGGCTATTAGGGTAGTAAAAAACGAAGTATGTTAAAGGCCCCACAGACGAGAAACCTTGTTTTCAACATTGTGGTTGTCAGCTTTTGCCACAAAGGCTACAACATGGTCGCCAACATCAGGCTCCGCCACCGAAAATCCAATATTTTCGAAAGTTTTTGATCTCAGCTCGACCACGTTTTCAACATGACATCAACCACCAATATGTACACAAACGTTCAACAGCGACTTTAACATGGCAAATTGACAACAGCGCCTTTAGGATTAAAATGTAAATTTCCGTAATTCATCATTCTCCTCGGCTTTTTACCACCATTTAATAATTAAAGGTTAAAAAAATTCTGATAATATGTCAATTCTAAATTTATTTTAAAAGACGGCTCATGTTAAAATTCAATTATATTTTTTTAATATTTTCATGTTTCTAATCGAATAAAACGATAACCGCTTAATCAACTCTCCTGCCCACAGAAATTTAATTTTACAGAATTTTCTAGAACCTTCAACACCATATATCCATTTATTCCAATCAAGAAATTCATAGAAAACACGATAGGAATTTATCTTTTATCCAGAAATTTATGGGATCACAGTGAATTTAGTGGTTTATAAAAGTGGAACGGGATTCAGAACTCAATAAAATTAATCAATTAAGAGGCATTGTGATTAAACTTACTTAAATACATGTTTACATTGTGGTGAAGCATCGGGGAGGGCGTTAATTAGATTTAATTAAAATCTGTTGTGCTTCCTTAAGATAAAAATCGATTTTTTAATGTCTGTTGACTTGTACTTTTAAAAGCAAACAACAAGCATCAGAACACCTCGCAAAAAGGTCCTTTCGACCACGAATTGAATTTTATTGCCGGGAGAAAAAAAAAATGGCAACCAAAGAAGACAGTGAAAAAGTATCTGAAAGAAAGCGGATGATCTCGATTACGGCCATGATACTAATTTTGGGCGAGGACAATAATTTAAAATAGAAAACAAAATTAGGTAATTTTCTTTTTGCGAAAATAAACTTTTTAAGTGCTTACTTAAGTGGCGAAGGCGTCCTGCGGAATTTTCTTTGATGTAAAGGAACGATTTTCTTATCAAAGTAGTGTGAAATTAAATACTTTGGTGCGAAATATGCTTTGACAAAACAAAAACTAAATACATTTGCTGTGACAACTAAAAATTAATTGTTGAACTGATATTTTAATGAAATTTTCAGGAAAAGTAAAATTTTTAATTAATTTCTTGTCCTTGGGCTTTTCTAAGGATGTTTGAAATATTAGAACTGTGCAACATGTTTCTCGTATGGCAATATTTACGATTAATTGAAGTATTTCTTATTTTGAAAAATTAATCAGATTTTCATTCCTGCATATTTATACCCGTATGGTGAAACCAAAGGTTATAATAACTTTGCCTTACCGTTTGTAACGCGCACAAAAAAATGAATTACACCAGTGTGTTTAGAATGATAAAAAATAAAAAAAAATTTTTAAAAAAAGCTTTTATTTAAAAAAATGCACTAAAAAGAAAAAAATAATTTTCTGGACGCTGTGTATCACAAATATAAAAGCTTTTAAAAAGCGAGATAAATGTTTATTTTATTGTTTTATGCTTTATCTCGCTTTTTAAAAGCTTTTATATTTGTGATACACAGCGTTCAGAAAATTATTTTTTTCTTTTTAGTGCATTTTTTTAAATAAAAGCTTTTTTTAAAAATTTTTTTTTATTTTTTTTTATTTTGTTCTTTTTAGTCTTCGAATATATAGCTTTACATTTGAGATGTCCTCACAGGCTTTTTAACTTGAGAATCGTATTCAGCGAACCCCAAAACCCGCGGAATATATTTTTTCCCGGAACAATTGAGAAAAAGGATAATCACGTTATCCTTACAGGACATTCCGTTATCCTTACAGACTTTTTGATGACAGATTCGGATTCAGCGACCCCAAAAACCCCAGAATAGATTTTTTTCCGGAAAATTTGGAGAAAAGGATAATCACGTTATCCTTACAGGACCTTCCGTTATCCTTACAGACTTTTTAATGACAGATTCGGATTCAGCGACCCCAAAAACCCCCAGAATAGATTTTTTCCGGAAAATTTGGAGAAAAGGATAATCACGTTATCCTTACAGGACCTTCCGTTATCCTTACAGACTTTTTAATGACAGATTCGGATTCAGCGACCCCAAAAACCCCCAGAATAGATTTTTTTCCGGAAAATTTGCAGAAAAGGATAATCACGTTATCCTTACAGGACCTTTCGTTATCCTTACAGACTTTTTAATGACAGATTCGGATTCAGCGACCCCAAAAACCCCCAGAATAGATTTTTTTCCGGAAAATTTGGAGAAAAGGATAATCACGTTATCCTTACAGGACCTTCCGTTATCCTTACAAGGACGAAGTAGTGAAAATATTGTATTGTCATCGGACTTATATAAGTGTGCAAAATTTCAAGTCAATCGGACAAGTGGAAGTGGGTCAAAATTTGATTGCAAGATTTGACCCCGACAAACAAACAAACAAACAAACAAACAAACAAACAAACAGACAAACAAACAGACAAGATAGCGAGCTAAATAAAAGCTTTTAAAAATATTTAATTTCTGCATGTCCGTCCGTCTGTCCGTTCGTCTGTCTGTCTGTCTGTGGCGCGGATTGCGGGCGCACGGATTGAGCTAGAGACTTGAAAGTTTGCACAGATCCGTTTTTCGTAAAATGCGAGGCTAAGTTCGTTAATGGGCAAAAATGGACCATTAGGGGGGGAGGGGGGGAAGGGGGGGGGGGTACCCCCCATACGAACGAAAACGGTTTTTGTGAATATCTCAAAAACGGTGCACCTTATCAAAAAAGTGCAAGAACAAAAGTTATTTAGGATATGATTCTACATAAAACTCCCATACATCAAAATCCGATTGGAATAAATTTTAAAAAATCTTATTGGAAAGTTTGACTTCAAAGTGGAATTTTGGTATAACTGTTCGAATTTTGATACGAATATCACCATACGGGTCTCCAATGATTGCCAGATTGGCAATTATAGCTTTTGTTATGTTTTTAAGTGTCCTTAAGTACCTACACTTTAAAGTCGATCATGCACAGAAACGGAGTTTCAGGGAGTCTATGACCTTTCGGAGAAAACAGAACTCCGGGTTTAAGGAGTTTACAACAGTTCCCTGTGGATGTAAATTTTTAACAGTTTTTTTTTGATGATAACCCAACTTCTCTAGTTAAAAAACCAATAAATTTCACTTCAGACATGTTTTTTGCAAGCATTTTTGATGTGTTTTGATTTTTTTTTGTATTTTCAACAAAGGTAATACTGGTTGTTAAAAACTTTTGTCATTCGCCTTCGCAATTAGAAGATTCTTATAATCGTGGACACCCTTTACAATGGAAAAAAGTCCTAAAAGGAGTTCAAGTGAATTTTTGATTCCTTTTCGGAGTTAATTCAAAGTTTAGGCCAAAGGGATGTTAAAGTGAACTTTTAAGTCCTTAAAACAGGAATGTCAAAAAAAAACTTCGCGTTAAGGTGGGTTTAGAAACACGAGCATTTTCATTTTTACTGGCAAAGTGAGCGGGATAGCGAAATTCAAATTTACGTGCGCAAAAAGTCGATCACATCAGTGTCTCACACGTACTTTCCCTTCCACTTTATGGCGAACTGTCACTGCACATCACCTTCTCGCAGCAATATGTTTGTTAGCACTTCAATTTCACCTAACAAAATCATTTTGTGTGATGTTATAATTAATAACATAATTATTATTACCTCCCGTTTCCATTTAAAATGCGTAGCTTTCAAATAAACATCGAACTTAACCTTACTTTTGCTGGCTGCCATAATTCCCCATAATTCAGGGGTAACATTTTGCTGGCAGGGCGGGGAAGTCCAATGTGTTTGTTGTTGTTTACTGCCATAATTTTCCTATCGTCGACGAAAATTATGGATAGTAAAACCACTACATGCAAGCAAAATTTCCAGTAAAATTTTTACTGAGTGGTTTCCCGTCCCTTTCGCACTTGGTGAAAAAGTCATAAGAAATCTGGCATTTCACTCACTTTGCCAGTAAAAATGAAAATGCTCGTGTTTCTAAACTCACCTTTACGGTGCTAATTTTTTTCTGATCAACACTTTTAGCTATGTTTTGAGGTGGTGGTCATTTCAGAGTGTACTGACATATCAATTATCTCAACAAAATTGAGTTTTTCGATGAAATTTTTGTGAATAATGAAAACTACTACTTAGTAATTAAAAATATTCCAAATTTTACAATTTATTGGCCAGTAATTTTGAATAATATTCGCCTAAATTCAATGTTAAAAAAATTAGTGTTGAAGACTAGCAAAGGGTCCCTTGTTTTTCGTCACAATATTTTAGCAAATAGGAACCATCCCTAAGGCTCAGTTGACTGAGCCATGATTGATCTCTTCAATTGCAGTGTGCGTGATCCAGCCTCCTGATGAGCAAGATTCATGGCGAAAATCAACCACCCGTTTATCCCCTTAGCGGAAAAATTTCGAAAAATTAGTGAGCGCCTACGTGATGGATGGGACATACTGTGAAAATTTCAAGTTTCTACACAGAAAAAAATAATTTTGTATTATTTACAAAATGGGTTTAACAAAAAAAAATCGTAAATATTACTGAAGTTTTGTATATTCTTCGTAATATTAACAAATATTTTTTCGTATAGTTACTAAAATTTGTTAATATTACGAAGTAATACAAAACTTCAGTAATATTTACGATTTTTTTTTTGTTAAACCAATTATTTTTTTCTGTGTAGCTTCAGGGATTCGGGCTGGGCGTTGATGACTCAGTTATGCCCGGTTTTTCAGTGAAAGTTTAAACTTCTGGTGTTTTTCAGGCAAACGGAATTGAACGTTTTATTAAACTAAAGTTTAAACTTTTTTGTCAATTTTGCAGTCTACTATACAAGTAAAATATATTGAAATGTCAAATTTTTCAGTCATACAATCATTGATGTATTTGTCTAGTTATCACTTTCGTAATATTCGTTTACGCATTAATTATAAAATTCTATAAAAAATAAAACAATTTTAATTTCGGTTATTATTTCGGTTGTTATTTTGGTTGTGATTTCGGTTGTTATTTCGGATGCTATTTCGGTTGTGATTTCGGTTGTTATTTCGGTTGTAATTGTGTTTCAAATATGTAAAAAAAATATAGTGAAATTGTGGAGAGCAAAAAAAAAGTGATACAGTCCATTTTTATGTGTTTTATTCTTCGTGGATCTACAAATGACAAAAAAGTTTTAAAAACGGGAGTTTAAACCCTCATCCATGGCCGTTTAAGTTAAACTCCGTTTAAACTTTTGGTTAGAGATAAACTGTCATTGAAAAACACAATTTCGTGTTAAACGGCAGTTTAAACTTTATCGCCTGTTAAACGGAGTTTAAACTTTCACTCACTGAAAAACCGGGCATTAGTCAGTCAGACAATCTGTCAGGAAAGTAATTTTGTTTACACATCTCCATTGGGGAGTTCTCATAGCAACCGATTTTTTTTTGCAAATCGGAAAAATTATAAAGATAAAAAGTGTTTAGACGGTGATTTTACATATCTTTTTATATTTGAAAATTCAATTGAACCACTCAATGACACCTTTCCAATAAAAAGGTGTTAATTTTCGAGAGTTTTCTGAAAATTGTGCTACTTATTGCTAAATTTGTACAATTAGAGTAAATTTTTCAAAATACTTTATAGGTTTTGAGAATACTAAATTACATAAAAATAATTTAGGTTTTTTTTTCGAATAACTAGGAATTCCCGTTCCAAGATATGGAATATAAACGTAATTAAATATATGACAAACTTTTGCTAAAACTATATTTTTACCTCTGCTCTTATCGACCTTTCCAGAGTCATATATATTTTTGATTGCGCGACGCATAGTAATATGTTATCTACTATGCAAAAATCGAAAAAAATACAACTCAATTCGATGAAGGTGATTTACACAAAAAATAGAAAACCAGAAATATTTATTGAACCGAAATAAAAAAATAACGATTGATTGCATTGTTTTAGGCTATTTTTGTATAAAATAGCTTTAATTTATTTTTAAGGAAAAATTTCCTTATATTCTTTTCTGCTTCTCGATAGCACTTGATAACGTCGCTATGGAGCCTTTATCGATATATGAATTTTATGAGAACAATGCCATCCAGTTTTCGCCAAACGGGAAACTAATTTAGTTACTAAACACGCGTCATCGAACTGAGAAAAGTTTTCCTTTTCATCGAACGTTACCAAAATATCTATCTATTCATCTATGAGTTGCAAATATATCTGAAAGGAAAAGTGAATATTCGGGACTATAAACGCACAAATACGAAGGTGCAGAATAATTAAGTTGCCTATTCTCTAGTTAAGTTGCCTACTTTTAGGTTGAGTTGTCTATATCTAGGCGAAGTTGTGCGTTTTTAAGATCCTTTGAGCATACATTGGATCAATTTGATTGTGTATCTATGACATGGAATTCCGGTGTTTGTGGATGAGAAAAGGGTGATAAAGTTTCGACTCCCTCCAATAGAAAGAAAGGAGGGAAATAATAACAGTATAAACAATGTTGTAATTTTATTTATTATTTTTGTTCGTGAAAAAGTTTTAGTAGCGCTTTTTTTACGATTTTTGGCCCAACCCTAGTCCGTTTCCGTATTTTTCGTGAAGTTTGTCGATGTTGCTTGACGGATGGAACTTTTATCTGATAAGGAAGATATCAAAAGAGAACTCATGCTCGTGTAAAGTGCTTTGATGATCGAAGTGAAATCCTCAATGACACCCCAGCTGATTAATGAGTTCGAATCAACTATCGATTTTTTATTTTATGATATGATAAAACAAAAGGGTCGCTTTAGTTATACTTTATCGTGGTTGTGAGTGATGTGGGTTATTGGGTGGATATTTTAATTGTTCGTCAAGTGGTCGTCGATTCAGAGGATTACAGAGTCTGACCTAATAATTTTCGTTAAAGGATAATAGTTTTTTTTTAAAGAAAATAAGAAGAATTCAGAATAAGGAAGGAGAACATTTTAAACTAGAAAACAATTAAGTTTATTTTTAGTAAGCCATGTAAGTAGTTCAAATTGATTTTTTGTCGTTAATTTTACCTCATGACGATAACTAACCATATGGAAGTAAAATCCATTTTTCACTCCCTGCACAGTCAAACTTCGTAAATTTTTCCGCGGCCGAATTTTGTAGTTGCGAAAGTTAACCGAAAATAGCTGTTCACATAAGATATTTCTCATTTAGTACATGATTTCAAACAACTAAAGTAATTAATTTACAAGTCTACTAAAGTTTTCAGCATACCCGTGCATGCATAAATCTTACCGTTAGCTATTTATGCATATATATTAATTAAATTTCCTTTGTCTTCTTAATGAAAACAGCAGCATAAAAACGAAAAATAATTATTTTCCTAAAATTTGAATTTCATTGTTCCACTTCAAAGCTTGTCGTCTTTCAATGCGACCCAGAAACGATCGTTGCAGTGGCATATTCGTTAGAAATAATTCCATTAGTAAATTTTAATTCTATAATTGAATGTAACGTAATTTGCCAGTCACTTGCACACCTTACAGGTGATGGGTTTTTGTACGTTAATTTTTATCCATTTTATACGTTAAGGATTGTCCATTCATTGTCCAGTCACGGTATGACTCTTGTTCAGTTCATTGGCTTCTTACCACTCCAAAACTTTGCTAATTTTTTTCATAATTAATATCAGATTATGTGGATTATAAGGGGAAATTAACTATTATGGTGGTACGTTTTAAGTAAATTGAGTGTTTTTTTTATAGTAGTTTGCTTTATTTTTTATTATTATTATTTGTTGTGAAAGGAATGTGTTTTCATAAAAAAAGCAATAAAAGAATTTAGTGCGTTTTTTGCAAAAAAAATAAAAATAAATATTTTAAAAAAGTTTTAGGAGTTAATTGAAAACTGTTCGACTTCTTATTTTTTAACCCTATAATTTCTTAGTCGAATATCGCACTACAGCCCATTTTGCGATTGCATTGCCGTTAAATCGATGTTTCCATATAGAATCTGCGTAAAATTTCAAGTCTCTAGCTCAATCTGTGGACCGCCATCCGCGCCACAGACAGACGGACAGACGGACTGAATTCTTCTTATTTTCTTTTAATGAATAGACGGACGGACGGACATGCAAAAATCAATTATTTTTATCATTCTAAACACACTGGTGTAATTCATTTTTGTGTGTGATGACAAGATCTTGGCGTTACAAACGGTAAGGCAAAGTTAGTATACCCTTTGGTTTCACCATACGGGTATAAAAACCAAAGGTAGTTTGAAAGTACATTTTCTAAAAGTAAGAGAGCCAAATTGTCAGCCCGCAATACGACTGGATTCAAAAGTTGTAATTTTGATTTTCCCCTATTTTTCTGGATTTATAGTATCAATCATTAGCAAATTCTTTGATTCTGTGATGATCCATGTATTTAGGCATTAGCACTAAAAAAAATCCAACCCAAAGTTCTTAAATATTTATTTAAAAAAAAACTCCATGTTTAGCACAATAGTGGTTTTAGTAGACTAGAACTAAAAAGGTTCGCCGATTTCCGCGGTCCAACAAAAAAGTAACAAAATATGGTCCCATGTTAACATCGCTGCCAAATTTCAGCTGCTGATATCTGCTACTCGATCATTTATGTGGATAAGAAAAAAATTCTTCGGAGGTATAAACAAAAGATTACACGGCATATTCGTTATCTTCTATAAATTTTTTATAAATAAGTTCTACGAAAATCGTAGTTTTACCTATAAGCCAAGAAATTCCAATAGGATTTTTCGGCCAACTTTTGGAAAAGTAACGGTAGCTATAACGGGTACCTCCCTGAATATAACAAAATTTGAATATAACAAAATTTAAAGGATATAAAATTTTCCACATTTTTTGCTTTAACGGTTTATTTGTATCTCTAACGGTTTTGAAGATATTTGAAAAAAATAAATGTTTTTAAAAATTTCCAAAATCGGACCACTCATTCCCCCCTCCCCCATCAGAATTATTTTACCATCATACTACCGGTTTTCTTGATCAGACAAAAGTATTTACAACGCGATTACAAAACTTCCTCATACATCAAAATTCGATCAAAGTCCTTTAATTTGTACTTCTCCATGTAAACTTTAATGTCCCCATATAGGGTAAACCTGACTCGGCAGTGCCATAGTTGAAATAAATAAATAGATAAACGTAATATTTTTTTTGTACTTATAATTTATTTTGCAAAATATATTGTCATGTTGACACACACGCAAAATAAAAATTATAACAAAAAATGATAAAACCATTTCAATGTCAAATGATTAGGCGCAAATGCTTTTATCTGATAAAATTGTTAATTTTTATTTTTATTAATGGATTTAACATATTGGTCTCTCCAAAATCAAAAGGCACCTCTTGATGTCACAAGAATATTGCAACTAGTAATGCGCAGTCATAGCAGAACGATACTTAAAAATCTTTGAATAGAAAAAAATCTATCTAAATTCATAAAAACTGCAATTTTGTAAATAAATTTTATTTTTCCTTAACCCATTTCGCCCCAGCCTTGTATATCCAATCGGACAACTGCTTCTCCCCTTTCTCATACAAATGGAATACTTTTTTCCTGTTTTCTCGAAAACTGTGTATTGTATAGAAAAATTTATAGAGATAAAATGTGTTTAGAATATGATTTTACATAACCGTTCTATAGATAAAAATCCAATCGGACCTCTCGGAGAAAACCGAGAAATCTAGCAGAGTTTAACTAGATTTTTAGTTGATAAAAATAACTAGATTTCAGTTCTAATTAATTTAATTAGATTTTTTAGTTAATTTAACTTTTAAACCTGGGGAACAATTGAAAACTGGAATCTAGGGGTTTCAACTAAAATTTTAACTAGATTTTTAAGTCGAAAATCTAGTTGTTCCACTCTAGTTGAATTTCACTAGAATCTAGTGAAAAAAATTTACAGTCTATAAATGGAGCTTTCATAAAAAGACGAGAGTGTGGCATTTGTTATTTTTGATTATTTTTGTATATTAAATTACACAAATATAGTTTAAAAATTGTTTTAAAATCTATACATAACTTTTTCAGGCCTCGGTCAAATAGCTACCGGCTAAATGTGATGAACAGATCAATATCTGAGGAAGAGTTAAATCGATTCCACGAGAATCTCTCAAGAATGGAGAATACTTCGAATCCAGATATGGTCGAGGACCTCGGAATCGAGAATAAGGCTGTGGTTTTAGATTTTGAAAATATTTCGGTAACTGATCTGAATCGAACTGAGGTTAGTTGAAAAATCCACAGTTATTTTTTAAAAAGAATAATTTTGGCATGTTTCTTATTTTATAATAAAATTTCCATCAGCGGTTGTAAGAATAATTTAATCAAGGCAAGGTACTGATAAAGAAAGAAATTATTTAAAGTAGAGATTTTGCAACAATGGTAGAATAGAAATCACTTTATAAATATCACAAAAAATAATAAAATGTTTAGGCAAAAATGTGCACAGCTAATCACAATTAAGTAGCATTTTTAAAACATTGCATATTATAATATATATTATCACTAAATTAGGATTTATCACCTGAGGAAATTGCAAAAATTCCTCGACTGCCAGGAGATGGAGCTCAAATGGACGATGATAAAGGATCAATAGAAAGTGTACAAAAAGTGCAGCAAACGGTTAGAATTGCTGAGGATAGCTTTAAATCGTCCCCACCGAGTCTGAACACGAGAAGCAGTTTTTCGGATGTTTTTCGACCAACCGCAGGTAGTTCTAACAATATTTTTCATTCTTTTGTATAATAATAATTGTTATAATTTAAGAAAAGTATTAGCAATCAAATGAATAACAAAAACTGTTAAACAAATATTTAAACGAATATTATTTATTAGAATAAATACTATATTTAATTTTCCTTTTATTTTATTCTCTTACAGAAATTACGACAGCACAAAGTTGTGACAGACCATTTAATAATGAAATTTATTCAGCATTTAAACGTGGAAATATAGTCAGAGGAATTTTATGCCCATCCTTGACAAATTCATTTAAGGCTAGATCATTAGAACGTTCATATCTAACATATTCCCATCGTCAGAGACAAAAGTCTTTAATTATTGTTAATATTGTCGATTTATTGCTGAAAGTTGTATTAGCTGTTATTTGGGTATGGCGTAAACCAGCAGAAGTAAGTTTTTATTCAAATTTTTGTTATATTTTGCTATTAGAATTTGAATTGAGTTTGAAATTTTAAGTCTAAGCAATAAATTAAATTAGAAAACTCATATTTTAATTAAGAAAAACTAAGTGAAGAAAAAGGAGTTTTTAAGCAAAATGGATGAAAATATTGAATTTTATTTTTAAAAAAATATTTCCGAGACCTTTTCCATCCGCGAAATTTTTTTTCCAAAAGTTTAGAGGCTTGTTCTGAGTAGGAAAAATATTTCCGAGACTTTTGCCATCCAGTAAATATTTTTTCCGAATTTTTAGAGGCTTTTTCTTAGTAGGAAAAATATTTCCTATAACTCTTCCAAACGGGAAATATTTTTCTCGAATTTTTAGAGGCTTGTTCTTAGTAGGAAAAATATTTCCGAGACCTTTTCCATCCGGGAAATATTTTTTCCGAACTTTTAGAGGCTTGTTCTGAGTTGGAAAAATATTTCCGAGACCTTTTCCATCTGGAAAGTATTTTTTTCGGATTTTTAGAGGCTTCTTCTTAGTAGGAAAAATATTTCCGAGACCTTTTTCATCCAGTAAATATTTTTTTCGAATCTTTAGAGGCTTGTTCTTGGTAGAAAAATTATTTCCGAGACCTTTTCCACCCGGGAAATATTTTTTTCGAATTTTTAGAGGCTTGTTCTGGGTGGGAAAAATATTTCCGAGACCTTTTCTACCCGGGAAATATTTTTTTCGAATTTTTAAAGGCTTGTTCTAAGTAGGAAAAATATTTCCGAGATCTTTTTCATCCAGTAAATATTTTTTCCGAATTTTTAGAGGCTTTCTCATAGTAGGAAAAATATTTCCGAGACCTTTTCTACCCGGGAAATATTTTTTTTCGAATTTTTAGAGACTCGTTCTAAGTAGGAAAAATATTTCCGAGACCTTTTTCACCCGGGAAATATTTTTCTGGAATTTTTAGAGGCTTGTTCTTAGCAGGAAAAATATTTCCAAGACCTTTTCCACTCGGGAAATATTTTTCTCGAATTTGTAGAGGCTTGTTCTTAGTAGGAAAAATATTTCCGAGACCTTTTCCACCCGGGAAATATTTTTCTCGAATTTTTATAGGCTCGTTCTTAGTAGGAAAAATACTTCCGAGACCTTTTCCACCCGGGAAATATTTTTCTTGAATTTTTAGAGGCTTGTTCTGAGTAGGAAAAATATTTCCATGACCTTTTCTATCCGGAAAATATTTTTTCCGAATTGTTGTTCTGAATTGGAAAAATATTTCCGAGACCTTTTCCATCCGGGAAATATTTTTTCCGAATTTTTGGAGGCTTGTTTTGAGTAGGAAAAATATTTCCAAGACCTGTTCCATCCGGGAAGTATTTTTTCCGAATTTTTAGAGGCTTGTTCTGAGTAGGAAAAATATTTCCATGACCTTTTCTATCCGGAAAATATTTTTTCCGAATTGTTGTTCTGAGTTGGAAAAATATTTCCGAGACCTTTTCCATCCGGAAAGTATTTTTTTCGGATTTTTAGAGGCTTCTTCTTAGTAGGAAAAATATTTCCATGACCTTTTCTATCCGGAAAATATTTAGAGGCTTGTGCTGAGTTGGAAAAAAATTCCGAGACCTTTTCCATCCGGGAAATTTTTTTTTCCGAATTTTTAGAGGCTTGTTCTGATTGGGAAAAACGTTCACAAACCAAAGTGTTCACGAATCGAAGTTCCGCTGTCATGTTTTTAAAATGTTTTTACGACTTTTTTATATAAAGAAGACATTACCTATTACGCATAATTAAAGCAAGCGCAGTAGGTTCGAAAAATCGTTAGAAATTTCAGGTTTCATTTTAAAATGTATGGTAAAAAAAATTTTCGACTTCAAGGAATTTCGAATTAAAGGAATTTTTTAACATAAACCTCTTTCTACGTAAATGTGATTTAATTCAATAATAATCTATTTCGATATTTTCACAAAAAAAAAGTTTCCGCTAGATAAGTATTTACTGTGAAAAAAATTTTATCTGTTCTGTTCGATTTAAGGATGTGAGGAAACAGAAATGAAGCACTTTAAAGTGAATATTTCACAGTTGATTTATTTCAATGAAAAACATGCGCCAGACATTCAATCTTTCATATATACGAGAGATTTGATTTTTTGTTGAATTATTCTTGTTTATTCGATTTGAATCTTTGCTTCTGATTCTATAATTTCTGAACAAGAGCAGTTTTTACACTTGATTTGCAAAAGGCAAATTCGAAAAATATGGAAGCCCGTTCAAATTATTTAAAATTTCCAACACGCACTATTGAAGAAAAGATAATTCAATTGAATTGTCTTCTTTATGTAAAAAGCTGTTTATCAAAAAAATTCAAAATGTAAGAAATGAAAAATATTTAAATCAATTTTTCCCAGCAACTTTTTTTTTTATCCTTTTCGTGATACTTTTAAGTTTTTCAATTTGCCTGACTTTTTGGAATTTACTCACAGATACTTTTTCAAAAAAAAGGTATTTGAAAAAATTCACGTAGAAAAAAATGGAACCCAAGTATTACCATAAAAATTAAGAAATAAGATTAGAGAATCCGAATTAATTAAACTCAGAAAGCTTTAAAAAATCAAGTCTCTTTAAAACACCTGTCAATGGATCAGGGCTGGTGGCACATTTGCTTTTATAAATTGTCAGGTCTGTGATTTGCATGAAAAAATGCCCATTTAATTTTTTACCCTTTCACTTTTAAGACAAAAACGAAACTTTTATCAAGAATATAATCTGCTTTTAACCTTCCGTCAACGTGACAATGATAAGAGGAAAAAAAAATTTGTTAATAATGTGAAGATGTGAATTAGGGAGAAAAGAAAAATGCATGGCACAAGGAAAAAACTGTTAAAGAATATACTTGTAAGAAAAAAGACACATTGACAAAATGATTCGTAGGAACCTAATCCCTTTTTTTATAGCGAAACTTTTCCTTTTGATCCTTTTGAATGTGCCAAAAACAAAAACAACGGCAAAAATCCAAAAAAAAGCCAATGGAAGCATGGAAAATTGGGATAATAAAAGCGAGAAAATGTTTAATTTTTTGATGGGACAAGAAAGCAAGAGAATTATTATCATACTGTTAGAAGAAAACTTTCACAATATCTGAATATAATTCGTTCATATTTTTCTTTGTAGAAAAGATTGACTTGACGTCCTGGCATATACCCAACCAAAATCAAATAACCGACATTTTTACCACCGGGATAATTTCAACGAAAACTTTTATTCTCTGGATTTTTTTTTGTCTATTTCGAAGAATTGAAAGTATTTTGCTGCTATTACTCCTTTCGCTATGAAAATCCTTATTCCTCAAGGAGATCTGCGAGTTGCACGAAAAGCGAAAAACTTTTGAAATGAGTTCGTTTCCGCTTTTTTTTTTCCTTTTGCTAATTTTCCGTCTTTGCTTTGTACAGGATTTTGGGTTTTATTTAAAAATTAAATCGTTTTACGTCCTCGGTGGGGATATTTCGGAGATATTTTTCGAATGAAATGCTGCGGGTAACTAAAATTGCTTACTAACTTCAAGTGGGAATTCCACTCTTTCTCACATAATAAAACTTAGTTTTCCATCCTAGCGTTACTTTTAGCCATTATTTTCTATCCTCTTTTAACCATTTTTTTTATGGTTTTTATTGCAGATAAAAGCGCGTTGCATAACATGGTCAGTTTGTTGTATGATAGCCAACTTGGGAATTTGCATTCTGGGATGCTGGCGGTGTTTTGCCAACAATTATTTACATTGGGCGGCTACCTGTACGTGGCTACTCATGAATCTGCAAGGTAAATATTCTATGGTGTCGTAAAATTTTGTTGTGTTAAAAATAGAACAAAGATCGTATCAGGGGACATACCCCGAAAATGCCTGAGTTTTTGTTTTATTTACCTTTAAAGGTAGGAATATAAAATGTACAGTTAACCTAGTCAGGAACAATAAATTTGGAAACTACAACTAATAAAAATAAATTTCAATAACAAAAGTTTGAAATTAAAATTTTAATTAGAAATTGAATTTTAGCAAAAACTAGCAGTATGTTCTGCTCATAAGTTTGGAAAGTAAGAAAAAATTTTTTTAGTGATGTATATTCAGTGGTATTGGTTTGTGGGCGAATATTGAAATTTGGGGCGAAAATTGCATTCAAATGTGCAAAATTAAATTTTTTGACCAGTGTCTATCCGAACAAGTTTTCCACCCTTCGTCACTGCTAATAATTCGTCCTCTATAGATTTCTCAGACGGATTTTCTCACTCCGCCGAAAGATCGAGCTTCTAAAAAGGTCTTTAAATTTTTGATCCCCTAAATTAGCCCTTAGACATTTGGTTTGGTTGGCGAATATGGAATTTTTGTTTGCGGCAAAAAATTATATAGTTGGGCCACTGTTTTTAAATATTTTTACCCGCAGCAGCAATAAATGTATTTGTGTAAAACTCAGTATTCATTTGTGTAAAAGTCTAAAAAAATTCCGAAGTGGTTGCATTTTTCTAAGTGTGTTAAAGTGGCAATTTGAGTTTTTGGAACGCTTTGAAATCAATATGGTAGCTCGCATCGAAGTATATTTCTACTTATGCACTTAGTAAAGAAGTAACCTCGAATCACGCTAAAATACTAGTTTTGACGGGTCTAATAAACTAAAATAGCCACTTCGGCACCATTCTACGTACTTGCCAACGCGATGTGCGCCCGCCCCAAAATTTTTGGCAAATACCGTATGCGTCATAAAAATCTGGAATCTAGTACTGCAAGTATTTTCAAGGAGATAACGGTTGCTTATTAATTTGTACTACGTTTGAAAGGGTTTGTAAATACAACTTCGTACATAATTGAGCCAAAAAATTAAATGTTTATAAATATAGCAACATGGGGGAGGCTCGAAAAGTGAAAATCATGAAGTTGGTCCACGCGCGGAAGTCCAATAAGGCGATTTCCAATGAATTTAACGTAACGTTGTCAACTGTTTATGCTGTAAGAGCGACTTGTTTGGCCAGAGGAATAGTTAGGCCGCAATCTGGAAGCGGTAGACCCATTTCAGTAAGGACTCCAGTGTTGATTAGGGCAATCAAAGGAAGGATCAGAAGGAATCCGATAAGGATATCTTGCAGAGTCATGTAAAACCATCAATAGAGTCAACCTACGGTAATGATGTGTTTTGCGTGTTTCAACAAGACGGGGCGCCGTGCCATACTGCCAGAAGTACCCAAATTTGGATAATTTAAAAAACCAACAATTTAAAAAACTTCTGGTCTAAGGACATGTGGTCACCGAGCTCTCCAGATCTTAATCCCCTGGATTTTTTAATATTTTTTAATATTCAGGCTAAAACTGGAGCTAGGGCTCTCAGTAATGTGCAAGCCCTGAAGTCCACCATTACCATCGCATGGACCGACAAGTGGGAGTCTTATTTAATGTTGACATGCAAGAAGTACAGGCCCCGTTTGGAGGAGTTCGTAAATGCTGGAGGTGGACATTTTGAATAATTTTTTTACTAGTATGTAAGATTTAGTTTAGAGCAAAACACATTTTTTTTCGTTCAACTTCTGTGTTTTATTAAACGGTTTACAATTTAATATGAATTTTCCAGATTTTTATGACGCATACGGTATATTCTATAAAAAATATGAAACCATTTGCAATCATTTCTTACAATGTTTTAAACGATTTTATGTATTTGCAAATTTTTATATGTTTCCGCAGGATTTATTGGTGAAGGTCTTGGATTTGCACAGCGGGAATATCTCGTATGGTACATGCTGTTTATAATATTTGTTCCATATGCGATGTTGCCACTTCCCCTCAAATGGTGCGTTATCGCTGGATCAGTTACAGGAGGATGTCATATAGTCGTTATTCTAATCATCAAGCTCTACAAAGACTCCGAGGTAAAGTTTGATGCTATATAAAAAATAAAATCACTTTCAGTGTGGTTATGGTTCGATGGAGAAATATCTCAAGAATTTTGATTTATTCGCAGTGCTTAAAATAGATACCAAGAGAATAAATAATTTTACACAAATATTTACTTAAATTTACAACATTTTTGTATCACGTCCAAATTCGCTCAACATTTTTGTCTGTTGCTTTTTTTTTAAATTTTTTGTTTAAGAAGATGGCGGAATGCATAGCTCCACAATTGATAGCGAATTTCTTGCTATATGCGGCAATAAATATAGCTGGCATGTATACAAAGTATTTAACTGACAGAGGACAGCGTTTAGCATTTATTGAAACTCACAAGGCGATGGAGCATAAGAAGGAGTCTGAAAAGGAGCTGCAAAGGACACAGAAGCTACTGGATTCCAGTAAGTAACTCACATTAATACCATAAGAGGGTTCATTTTGCGTATTTTGGTTCCGGTACGTTTAGATAGCGCCTTGAGTAATTCCTTCTTTTTAAAAAACAATATTCCTGCCATTAAAAAAAATAGAAGAAAAAGAATCGGGAATTCGAATCCTTTCAAGTGTCAGGGACAATCTCAACAATTTTCACAATTTTTCAATTCTGTGCGGGATTTTATTTTACGCATTTTTATTCTTGCCATTTCTACTACTTTCCCCTATCTATATTTATCTATGTTTTTTTCTGAATTTTCTTTCCATGGAGCTCAAGCGTGTCATACGGAACTGAATCGTGAAAACACGTTACTATATAAGAAAACATAAAAGACGTTCGTCGTCTCGATGACAAAAAAAAAACTGTTTACATGAAATTGTGTTAGAACTTTTAAAGTAAGAAGGAATTTGAGGGAAAAGTTCTGACAGATACTGTAAAATAAATGGCAACTGGATAATGTCATCCTCTTACAAGGAAAAAGTGTGAGATGATGGCAAGAAAGAAAAATAAAAAAGGAATTAAAATCAAAGTTGTGTAGAGATTTGTTGTCGTTGCTGTTTAAATCCCATTGGATGGCAGGTTGGCTAGAACAAGATACGTTTGCCATCGAATTGAAAAGTGTTAAGTCGCCAATGAAAACGAAAAAAGTAAAGATCAACAAAATCACTGAAAACTTTCCATAAAATTTGTCTCATGGTTTTGTATGTTCTTATGATTTTCATGGTCGTATGCGATAAGAAGGGTTTGTGATCGTAAAATCCGGATTTTCAGAATAATGCAGGATAGAATGATTGTTGAAATGTCAGACAATTCTATTGGTTGAGGAAGGGGGAGGTCAGCCCACTAAATGTTACTAGTGGGCCATATTTTGCTTGAACAATCTTATGGAGAAAAGTAGTTGACAATATTTGTCTATTTCCCATACATTTTAGATTCATTTGACCATCAAATTTGTGAAATTTTACTTTTCGTCTTTGTGAATGTGTCGTAAAAAATAGAAAAAAGGGGTATATTGACATTTATTCCTTTACTTTTCCTCAATCTGTGTGTAACAAGCATTTTTTTTATAATTTTTTTAATCGGGTAATTGTGGGTCCAATCGTTCTTTTTTATACCCGTATGGTGAAACCAAAGGGTATATTAACTTTGCCTTACCGTTTGTAACGCCAAGATCCCGTCATCACACACAAAAATGAATTACACCAGTGTGTTTAGAATGATAAAAATAATTAATTTCTGCATGTCTGTCCGTCTGTCTGTCTGTCCGTCTGTCCGTCTGTCCGTCTGTCCTTCTGTCCGTCTGTCCGTCTGTCCGTCTGTCCGTCTGTCCGTCTGTCCGTCTGTCCGTCTGTCCGTCTGTCCGTCTGTCCGTCTGTCCGTCTGTCCGTCTGTCCGTCTGTCCGTCTGTCCGTCTGTCTGTCTGTCTGTGGCGCGGATTGCGGGCACACGGATTGAGCTAGAGACTTGAAATTTTGCGCAGATCCGTTTTTCGTAAAATACGAGGCTAAGTTCGTTAATGGACAAAAATGGACCATTAGGGGGGGTACCCCCCATACGAATGAAAACGGTTTTTGTGAATATCTCAAAAACGGTGCATCTTATCAAAAAAGTCTGAGAACAAAAGTTATTTAGGATATGATTCTACATAAAACTCCCATACATCAAAATCCGATTGGAATAAATTTAAAAAAATCTTATTGGAAAGTTTGACTTCAAAGTGGAATTTTGGTACAACTGTTCAAATTTTGATACGAATATCACCATACGGGTTTTCAATAATTGCCAGATTGGCAATTATAGCTTTTGTTATGTTTAATGTTTCAAAAACATTCAAATCGATCGATAAAAGCAGAAAAAAAATTTCAAATAAAAAATAGATTTTTCGATCTTTTTGTTATGAATTCCCGTTCGAATCTTTCATTAAAAGATTTGCGTAGTGTCAAAAAAGGATGGAATATTTTGCAAGAAAAAGCTCAAGGCTTATGATAGACTCAGTAGATGGACAGACAACAAATATACCTTATCTCTTGTTTCACCGATGTTTTGAGGGTCCAATTGTAAAAGTGTAGTTTTTGCAATATACTATTGTTAAATATTGACAATCATAAGATATTTTCTTACTCGTTTTTACAAAAACAATATAATTTCATTTTGGGTTGATTTAAGCAGACTATATTAAATTTCTGCCTCAGTGGAAACGTGTAAAAATGTCTAGTTTCGAAGTGCAATGGAAAAGTTTTTTTTTTCATAAAAATGGGATAAGTGGCTTAAAAAGTCTAACAAAAGTTTTCACAGGGTTTAAAGTCAAGTTTTCTATTTTGTAAATATAAACTTTATCCTTCGTTTTCTCTCAGACAAACAGAGAAGTTAAGGACGATATGTGGACGAAAAACATTTTTCTCAAATTCATTATACGACCATTTTCAGCTCGACGTTAAGCATAATTTTATTTTCAAATATTTAGAAGGGATTTGCATACTGAAATTACTTTTTTTAAGGACAAGGCCTTTAATAAAAGTGGTTATAAAGGAAACTATACATAAGTTCCATACTCAACATTTTCATAAGAAAATAATTATTTTCGAGCATATGAGCAGTTAATAGGGGAATTGAATGCTTAACTTTACCTTCTTTGCACCTGAACCACTTGAAATGCTTTTGTTTAGTCGCCTTTTTATTAGTGTTAATAGCATCCCTTGTTCTCATTTCTATTGTTTGAATAGAACTAAGTCTTTGTGTTACTTTCTGAAATATGGTAGGGCTTTTATGGCCGTGTGTTTTTACATATAGTAGGTATATTAAACTTTTTGTTGTGACTAGGATCATTTTCCAATTAAAAAGTTGTGTTGCATTAGAGCAGAAACTGTTGAAAGTCAAGGATTCACAATAAACGTTTATAGTGATATAATGGGTAAAATAGCGAAGCTTTCAAACTTTTATACTCCTTATAAGAATCATATACATAGTAGTACAATAGATTTAGTATGCCATGTGTAACGCATCGAATCTATCGTAGGACACAAAAATCAACTAGGAAAACAATTAAGATAATTGAGTAGCATTTCGGAATTAATAAATGTATTTATGTATACTTCTCAAATTGTAGATTTCCTATTCTATTTGTGAAAATATCAGCATAAAAAACATAAATCTATAGTGGTACAATTCAACATAATATGTATATATATGTATTTTGTCAGTTCAGACAAAGTGAAGCATAAAAAAAATCAACAAATAAAAGAGACAATTAAATAAAAGAAAATTAAAAAAAACTGTTGCATAAACTTTTTCAGAGAAAATTCAAATTGATTTACGAATTGTTGAGAAATTGCTTTGTTTATTAGATGAATATTAGGAAAAATTGCCGCCTTTATATTTTTCACTTATGACTTTATGGTTTTCTTATCTCAATCGATAAAACATAAAAACGTTTTTCTATTTTTATCCTCTGTCTAAATGGTGTTTCTGTCTAAATGGGGTACAAAATCTATTTTTTTCGGATATCATAAAACAACAATGTGAAATGTTTTAAGCAAATTCGAAGATATATTATTTGAACTAAAAAGACATTTTGAAATTACAGCGGAACACCAAACTTAAATGATTTTTTATTTCCCTTTGCAGTTTTACCGATGGCTGTAAATAATGAGATACGGAAAGAGATGTACAATAACTCGGAAAAGCCAGCGGACACACAATTTAACAAATTGTACGTTTACCACATGGAAAATGTCAGCATTCTGTTTGCCGATATTAAAGTAAATAGCAAATTTAATTCGAACGGTTTTGAAATATTTCCTAGAATTAATAAAAAAATATTTTTTTTCCTCTTGTGAAATTATTTTTTGTTATTCTTTGCTCGGCTTGGTTTGGATCACTTTCCCGGTATTTTTTTTTCTGTTTCGATGTAATTTGAACTCTCGAAGGGTTTCACGGAGTTGGCGAGTAAAACATCAGCACAGCAACTTGTGAAAATTCTGAATGACTTGTTTGCTCGTTTCGACAGAATCGCTGAGGTAATTATAATGTCAACCTAACCGACATTCAATTCATCCATTCAGCCAAACTCTACCCCAATCCATCCTTTTCCTGTTCCATAATATTGAGCATCGTCATCTACCCTTGTTATTTAGGGCATATTCTGCGTGTCCTTGAACTCCCTGTTCTTGAACAGTTGCCATTGAACCAAGATATTGAGTCTCTGAATTTTCTAACATCACATCCTCAAAAAACTCATTTCATATTTTCCTTCCCCTTAATTATATTTTTATTTATTTATTTTTGCCTTAACGCAAAGGGTGTTGTTTAGGTCATTCAGGTATGTTTTAAGAATATTTTAAAAACCGCAGAAAATGTTTTTTTTTGGCGAAACTTTTTTTTAACCCTTTCAGACCTGATGTCCCACCAGTGGGACAATTCCTCAAACTAGTTTTTACAGCTATCCGACGTTGAAATTACTGTTTAAATCCAAAAAAATTGAAATTTAAGCTGTTTTTGATCTCTAACATAAGAATCTCACATCAAAAAAATTATTTCACCGCCAGAAATAATTCAGGTCTGAAAGGGTTAAATAAGCATTTATGATAAATTCGTTTATTTCTTTATTACAGAGAAGTTTGTATTATTTTAAGAAAGTCTATTAAAGTTTTCAATATTAATGGAATTTTACACTCTCGGAAGAAAACTCGGTGACAAATTAACACAGTCTCCAAACATACACTAAAAGAGATTGAGTAAAGCTTTTAGGCCTGCTTCAGGTCTATTTTAGCTAGTACCGCTTAAGTTCCCCTATAAGAGATGTATGTTTACTTATAGATGGTATCTGTCAACTACACTGTAGTTTAAGGGCGGGAAAATCTCGAAAATGTTATGCAAAAATTTCGAGAACCAATCGACTTTCACAGGTGAACTGTTCACATGCGGAAGTCGATTGGTTCCCTTTAACAGCTATTGTGGGATCACATTTGGGACAGGGAATATTTCATTTTTGGCTGCTGTACACACGGTCAAAATGCTTAACTACTGTTACTAAAACTTTACCTGGACTATCTGTCAAAAGTTATAAAGGACTTTGTTAGCCAGAGTACGAGCAAAGTTCACTTGCCCAAAAAATCGATTTCAGTTGGTGAACTTTTTTCTTTGAGTGTAGCTGAAAGTAAAAACTTCGCATTGTTATTTGGAAAAAAATTAACTCGTTTAAAATGATATTTCCAATTTTTTTTAAATTCATTGGTGCAAAATGTTACCAGCCCACTTATTTTTTTTAAACTAAAGGTTACTTTCTTTAATGCCAATTGAAAAGGCACCCTTTTTTTAGGTATCTATCCCCAAATATAAACATTTTTTTCAAAAACCTGTGAATATCAGTTCGCGGAAAATATTTTTCAAAGTCATTTATCTCGAAAAATCATTTTTGGGGTTAGACCACTTTTGCTCAATTCTTAATGAGATTACCTTTGCGAAACCGTTTATGCCCATATTTTGTTTTAAGGGGATACGTGAGGAAATATGTACGACGGTCGACGGTAAAAAGGTTGGGAAACACTGCCCTACAATATATACGTATCGATAGTATGAAAATTAAATTCACGCATTTTGTTGTTATCGTTTATATTTTTAAGAAGACGATTGTCATTCGGAACTAAAATTTTTAATCACATAAAAAATGACTGCTTTTCACCTAAGGCGATGAAATAATAGTCCCTTTCCTTATAGTAATAACTCATAACATTTTCATACAAGATTACAGAATCTATTGACATACAATAAAAATATGCTTTTCTCTCCTTTTATTCCCAATTTACTTCGATCCGGTTCGGCGGACAACTTCTATTGTTTCAATGTACGATGACAGGATAATCATTGCCTTCGCATTAAGCTCCTTGGTGATTGCTATTATTGTGTTTCAATGTTCGAAAGTCACAATTGGAAGACGAGACCGGATCATGCCGTCTGCAGTGTCGAATCGGGACTTCATATGATTAAAGCTATTAAGGATGTCAGGCACAACACACACGTAATTGACCTTTTATCTCAATAACCGGATAGTGGTCGGTTCTTTCAAGATCCTAATAAAATCTTTCTTTTTCGTTGATTTTCCGGTGGATTTTTGGCACTTTTGTTGAACACATCGAACATTCAACAGGTTGACTTGGATATGCGGATTGGAATTCATAGTGGGTCCGTGATGTGCGGTGTTTTGGGAAACAAGAAATGGCATTTTGATGTCTGGTCAAATGATGTGATAATCGCAAATCATATGGAATCTGGCGGCATACCTGGGTAAGTTGTAATTTTCGTAAAAGTTTCCCACATATCTAAACCCTCAAATCTTTTATCACATTTTTTATGCTTGCTTTCTGTATGAGATAAACTATAGTCGAACATGGTATCTATATTAAATTTTATGTGCACGTTGGTGGAGGATAATTCCCAGCAGTAATAAGAAATCCTTTAATAAGGATAAAATTCTTGATGTTTGCTAAAAATAATATAATGTCATCTTATTTACATAAAACATTTGGGAAAACATAATTAAACGCATATCAAAAGATAATTAAAATGTTGTCTTATCAGATACGTGTATGGACTTTTAAAATTGTATTTAAATTTGCTTCTTTTCCAACAGTGTGTATGCCTTTTTATACTCTAAATCAGTGCTCCGCAACCTTTATTTGCATACGGCACACACATTTTTTTTCTGGAAATCCGGGGCACACCACAAAAGAAAACATAAAAAAATTTGTGTATAAAATATTTATAATGAAAAAATTTAAAAAAAAAATCCTGAAAGAATTATTAAATAGCTTTTTGAAATGTTTACCGCGGCACACCTAATATCATTTCCCGGCACACTGGTTGCGGAGCACTGCTCTAAATGATAGATCATATAGAAGTATAGATTTAGTATACCGTTTGTAACGCATCGGGCACAAAAATGAACTACACCAGGGTGTTAGGGATGACAAAAAATTTTGATTTAAGCATGTTCGTCCGTCTGTGCGTCCGTTCGTATGTCTGTCCGTCCGTCTGTCAGTCTGTCCGTCTGTTCGTCCGTCTATCTGCCCGTAAACACCATAACTTTCGAACGGATTGAGCTTGTGGCTTGAAATTTTGTATAGGTACGTTTCTCGTAAATCGCTAGGCTAAGTTCTAGGACGAGCATAATTGTACCATTTCTTCGCCCCTCCCCCATACAATCGAAACAGGTTTTTGCTATTTTCTCGAAAACGGTGAGTCATATTGAAAAATTTATTAAAATGAAATGTGTTTAGAATATGATTTTACATAACCCTTCCATACATCAAAATTAAAACGGACCACTCCTTTTCCCCTTTTCTATGCAAATGGGGGTTTTTTTAAATTGACCTTTTGTCTGTCATCATATAGAGTTTTTGACGATTGGTCCCTGGCAATTGTAGCTTTTCGTATGTTTAATACAGGGTGCGCCATCTATTCCTCCGGTATGAGAATGTTGAATAACTTTTGAAAGAAACAATAGATTGCAAAAAATGGTGTTTTTTTATTTAGTTCAATCCTTTACAATTTATGTGGACTACTTTTTGAAAACAACATCGATCAAATGACCACCTTTATTGGCCACCGCAAACTGTGCTCTTTTTCGGGCATTTTCCATCACTTCTTCGAGCATCTCCGTCGGTATGGCAGCTATTTCGGCACGAATATTGGTCTTGAGCTCGTCAATGGTCTTCGGGTTGCTGGCGTAAACTTTACTCTTCAAATAACCCCACAAAAAGAAGTCTGGGGGGGTTAAATCAGGGGATCTTGGTGGCCAGTCAATATCGCCTCTTTTCGATATCACACGTCTAGGGAATTTTTGTTGCAAAAACCGTATTGTTTGGTCCGCTGTGTGGCATGGCGCCCCGTCTTGCTGCAACCAGAAGTCAGTCAGACCTTTTTCACGCATTTTCGGACACACAAAATGTGCCAACATCCACCGATATCGATTACCATTAACTGTTTCACCTTCATTGAAGAAAAATGGCCCAATGATGGTTTTTGCGCACACGCCGGCCCAAACAGTCACTTTTCGATCATGCAATGGTATTTCCTGAATCTCGTGAGGATTTTCTGTCGCCCAAATGCGGCAATTTTGTTTATTAACACCGCCAGAGAGAGTGAAATGTGCCTCGTCGGTCATTAAAACTTGCATCCAAAAGTCCGGCATGGTTTCCAACATTCGGCCGACTAATTTGCCGTATTCTATACGACGCGACTTGTCTGTTGCCAATATTCTTTGAGTTAGTTGTATTTTGTAAGGAAACAAATGGAGATCGTCCTTTAAAATGCGCCGCAACGTGGTTCCACTCATTTTCAACCGCTGAGTTCGGTGGCGATACGAGACATTTGGGTCCTCGGCAACACTCTCTCTCACGGCTTCAATAATTTCATTGGAACGTCTTGGGCGTGGATGATTATAGGTTAGATTGCCTACTGTTCCGTGCTCAAAGAAATTTTTACCCAGCGCCCGAATTGTTTTGTCGGTAGGCGCTTTTTTGCCACGATATTTTGCACGATATGCACGTTGAGTTAGCACAATTGAACGACTATTTTCAATGTACATCGTCACTATTTTGGCGCGTTCTTTCGGTGTGAAGCGGTTCATGGTTAAAATTGTACTGGTTTGACGTTTCCAAAACGTGTCTAGGAAAGCAAATCGGTTGACAAATGGCGAAGTTATTGAATGTTTACATACCGGAGGAATAGATGGCGCACCCTGTATATAAAAAGCTTTGAAAATAATTATCACTTTTAAGAAATCCTTTCATTAATAAAATAATAACAAAAGTTCAAAAAAACATATTGACTTCAAAGGAATAAGCCGAGGTAATGACAAAAAAGGCCCCAACAAAATGGGTGATTTTTAAGATAAGTTTGAGCAAGGACGGTTTTTCTCAAAAACAGAATTATTTAGACGCTTTCATATTACTATAAATCAGAAAAAATACAAGCATTAAACTTGATTTTTCCTTAAGTGAGGATCTTTTACTATTTATTAAAAAAAATTGTATTTATTTTGCTTATAGTCGGGTTCACATATCGGAAGCAACTCTAAAATGTTTAAATGAGACATATGAAGTGGAACCAGGTGATGGCGGAAGCAGAGATAGTCACTTGAAAATGTTAAATATTAAAACATATCTAATTAAAAGAACTGAACCACTGAGGTAATTTTTTACATTAATTTTTTTTTTGAAAACAAATATATAAAGATATTCAGCTAGAAAGATATTTTTATCTGACCGTTTTTTGTTTCCAATACTAGAATATTATTTTAAAAGTGAAAATTTGGTAAAGAATTGGTTGTCCGCAAGAAAAATTGAACCACTCCTTCCTTCCTCTCCCTTCCACATAGAAAATTTTTTTGCGATTTTCTTGAAAACGGTTAGTTTTTTCAAAAATATGTTTTAACAAAAAGTGCTTAGAATATGATTTTACACAAGTCTGACAAGTCTGATCGAAATCCAATTTGAGCCCATTTTTGTAAATTAAATTGGATTATAGTACTCCGATCGGAATTTTCCAAAGTCACGTTCCATAGAGTTTTATGGGACGAAACAGCTTTCGAATGCAAAAAACCGCGTCAAAATCGGTTAAGGTATGCTGTTAGAAGTCGATCTTACGAATTTTCGTTACATACATATACAAACCAAAATACGCACATCCACATACAAAAATGTTGCGGACTTATCGGACTAAATCGATGGATATATCGCACATGGTCCCGTAGACTGTAGTATCTCAAAAAAATGTGTTTTTGAGTAATTATTCCATTATGTAAAGGAAAATTGACTGAATCAAATGAAAAACAAATTTAAATGTAAACGTAGTCCTAAAATTTATTTTTTTTTGGTTTTTTAAATTCCCATTTTTTAAAATTTAAATTGATTTTGTGGAAAACAAACCTATCTCTATCTTTTATTATTGCAACAAAAAAAAAAAAAAATGAAGCAAATGATCTGTAAATTATTATCAAAAGATAATAAATTGAAATATTACTGTACAGACAACAGAAAAAACAATTATTCATAAACAATTATTTTGAAATGAAAACTTTGAATGCGTTTTTCTTGAAATGGCCGATTTTGAGATACTACAGTCTACGGGACCATGTGCGATATGTTCTATGAACCTGTGGGGCTTGTTGTGTTTTCGGTTTTTGGAGTACTTTTAATACCATTCTCATGTAGAGACCGGATTATATGCAAATTCTAAAAATCAGAAACACGAAAAAAGCAAATATAAAAAAATATGTGTCGCTTATTTTTATACCCGTATGGTGAAACCAAAGGGTATATTAACTTTGCCTTACCGTTTGTAACGCCAAGATCCCGTCATCACACACAAAAATGAATTACACCAGTGTGTTTAGAATGATAAAAAAAATTGAATTTTGCATGTCCGTCCGTCTGTCTGTCTGTCTGTCTGTCTGTCCGTCCGTCTGTCTGTCCGTCCGTCTGTCTGTCTGTGGCGCGGATTGCAGGCGCACGGATTGAGCTAGAGACTTGAAATTTTGCGCAGATTCTTTTTTCGTAAAATGCGAGGCTAAGTTCGTTAATGGGCAAAAATGGACCATTAGGGGGGGTACCCCCCATACGAACGAAAACGATTTTTGCGAATATCTCAAAAACGGTGCATCTTATCAAAAAAGTCCACGAACAAAAGTTATTCAGGATATGATTCTACATAAAACTCCCATACATCAAAATCCAATTGGAATAAATTTTAAAAAATCTTATTGGAAAGTTTGACTTCAAAGTGGAATTTTGGTACAACTGCTCGAATTGTGATACGAATATCACCATACGGGTCTCCAATGATTGCTAGATTGGCAATTATAGCTTTTGTTATGTTTCCTTATTACCTTTATTTTTCGTGCCTCTACAACATATCCGAGTTTCATCAAAATCGGAGGCGTACACTTCGGAATATTTCCTTGTTAACTTTTTCAAGTTGCATATAATCCGGTCTCTATTCATATGTAAGAAAGTTAAAAACGATTTACATCATTGACTCTTGTAATAAAATCCAATTTTTAATCAAATATCACAAATCTTTATTAAAATTGCGATTATTAAATAAAATAAGCAAAAAAAAAAAATCCCTGCTGGAAAGCCAAAATTTGAATTTCACCTTAAGTGTTCTTTCATTCATTTAAATTAGACCACCAAGAAAACGTTTCAACCACAAAAGCAGGCGAAAACAGAGCGTAGTTGAAATAAATGAGACAAGGCTGCAGCATTGTGGTCCAAAGATTTCAACCACCAGTGATAGTATTACTGAGACATCGGTGAACGTAAATGACACCAAAAGAGGATCTAAAAATACAATTCAGGAGGATGAACCGACAACGGAATGGACACCAGAAATACCATTCGAAAATGTACGTAGATATAATATAGCATAATAATGAATATTTAGGGTAGCAGTATTTATTTTGTGTGCATGTGTCTGAATTTGGCTGTATTGTATTGTATATGAATACATATTTTGCGGAATATATCCTTCCATCTGAAAATGTCGATCCAATTTCGTATTCCATATGATGATAGATTGTTGATGGCAGTCAACTTATGTATAGGACAGACCCCGGATATTGTCGTCTATTGCGGAAAATAGCAAGAAAAAAGGGGAAAATAGGGGAATTCCGATATGGTACCTACATATAGTTATATAGATAGATGGAAAATGTTTAGATCTATTTTTGAGAATATATTTCAGATATATATAAATCTCATGCATATTAATGGTTCCTCGTTTTGATGTTTAATTACTTACAGCTTAATGAGCCGGAAGAAGGGTTTAATCGTACGGATTCCGTCAAGGGTGATGTCAGACAGGAGAATCCGACATCACTTTCTGCTATTGAAGAGGTAAGGCATTTACTCTATTTTTTTTTGGCTTTTTTCTTCTTTACTTTTTTATTAAATAATATTATGCTACACAAGCTCGCAGCGACTTCGATAAGCGGGAATTTTTTTTAAGGATTTCCCCCAAAGTAACGACGTCCTGTGACGGAAAAACGAAAAGAAAAATATTGAGATGAAAATTTCTTTAATTTTCCCTTCGGTTTGCTATTCTGTACTCTTCGTTTTTTATCTTGCTCGAGATTTTCTTGAATATATATTTGTAATTCTATTTCGAAATAGCGGAATTTTTTTTTCACATTTCATTTTTGCTGTAAAGAATACTTTTTGTAAGAAAACATTGAGATAAGAATTTCATATAATTCTCATCTCTACGCATTTATACGCTTGTAAAATTTTAATTTCGTTATAAAAATGAACGGCTGATAAAAAAAGCCTTTGCCAGCGGTGAAAATATATTTTAAAAATTGTCGTTTTCAACTTCGATAAAATCAAGTATATTTCGGGAGTGAACTCCACTATGGTCTATTTGTACAAAGTATTCTTAAAAATTTAAGTAACTTTCGTCTTACAAGGTCAATATTTTTGCTTCAATATATTGAAGGGTATTCAAAATTGTATGATTCGCTTCAATATTTTTGCTTCAATATACAGTCGAGCCCGCTTAAAAAAAACCGCTTAAGAAAAACCCGCTTAGCAGCACAAACCGCTTAAGAACACACCATGCTAAAATCGCTAGATATATACTGAGAATTACCCGCTTAGCAGAAACTCTGTTAAGAACAGAGATCTGTCCGAACTTTTCTCGAGGATAAGAGAACATCCCGCTTAGTAGCACAAATTTTCTGAGTCCGATTTATGTTTTCTTAAGCGGTCTTGACTGTAGTCCTTACACGATCAATATATATTGTTTAATATATTGAACGTGTAAGATGCTTATTATAGTCAAATGTGGAAGTGAGCGGTTTAAAGGTTATTCATTGTCATAAGTTTATATGGAAATGCTCTTCAAATGGACGCTACTTTTTAATTCTTTGAAATATGACCAAGTATGATATGTGATGTAACAAGCATGAAAAGCGTCTGTATCTGTAAAAAAATCCAATTTGCCAATAACTGGATATGGCGCAGTTCACCTATAACCTACAGAATTGCATTGAAAGAAATAAATTCGAAATTTCCATGCTGGGACACAATTATCGTGATTGTTTTTGACTATAAATTTAAAAAAAAATCAAATAAATCTCTGTTAATTAAGGTACACGGTTAAACTTTTGAAATTTTAATATTTTTGGTATTGTATTCAGTTCCACACCGAAAAAATATTAAAATTTAATCTAGCGATAGATTACTAATACTTTCTTTTACGTAGTATAATAAAGTATTGTATTCATAAAAAATTTCGACCTCTTAATTATGCCTAAAAACATTTCTCGCGCACTCCTGAGTCAATTGGACCAATATTATAAAAATGTCTTTCTGTCTATCAGTCTGTCGGTCTGTCAGTGCTGAAAACCCCCAAAATATCCGTTGACTGATGGTTTACGAAATAACAGGAAAGAGGATCAGAGGAGAAAGAAAGTTCTGCTGCAAACATGGCTAAAAACATACGTGCCCTTTCAGGTATTCTAATGCAGAGTGGTTCAATATTCTCCGTTGAGAGGTTCAAAAGTTACAGGGAAACATCCGTGCCTTTTCAAGCATTCTAACGCAGAGTGGTTCAATATTCTCCGTTGAGGGGTTCAAAAGTTATAGGGAAACCTCCTTCTTTGATAGCTACAAACGAATGCAAAAACTCTTTCTTTTTGGGAAATCGCATAAAAATTAAGTTGTAAGATCGACTGCATTTAATTGATAAAGCAAGAGTGTTTCAAAGTCTAATTGCCCTCACTTCAATGAGTATGATTTTACGACGGTATCAGCCTAGTTAATAGTTTTGGTGTATACCCCTATAGTTTATTATTGGTTGTAAGCATATTACGAAAATCAATTTTTCCAGATAGAATTTAGGGGCTAGAGAGGAAAATTGTTACGAAACTCAAATTTAGGAGTCTCAGTCTCATGAAATAGGGAAAACGACCCAGTAATTTCTCTCTATTAAAATAACTACTTTCAAGATACCTTTAAAAAAATATCGACATATCAGATTCCGATTGGAACGAATTTTAAAACAAAACTATCAGTCTGAATCTCATCGTACAGAACATTTCAAGGCTACCCTTGGCGGATGTACGTTTTCTGACTCAATTTCCAAATTGCCTGTAAAAAATCAAAATCATCACAAATGAACCACATTTCTATAGAAGATTCATTAATCACTGTACAAATAAGAAGGCAAGTGAGGCCAGAATACTGAATCGGAACAACCATAAGGAATTTCTTTAGTTTTTCATGCTTTTTCTAAATATATGTTCCGGAACTCAAGTAAACTGGAACTGAAGTGAACTAAATAATACATTGGGGTGCTCTTCGTCTTGGGTTCATAGTTCACTAAATTTATGCCCCGCATTATGCCAATCTATGAATGTTTATACTATGTCTATTATATAATACACGATAGTATTCTTTATACGTAGACAGACACGAGTAATGCGAAATCTATCAGCATAAATTTACCAAACGAATTTGTAAAACTTGTGAAGCCTAGCAGCCAACGATGAGGCAATACGAAAACATGAATTTCAGGCAAATATGGTAAGCCAATAGGTCGGGGTTGATGTTCCGTGCGTTAAGGGGGAGGCAATTCAATCCCGAAATTTCAACTCGTCCCACTTACTTGGAAATTGGTTAACCAACCAAGTGAAATTCTGTTAGGCAATTGGCTATGAAAATTTATCACTTCGGCCATAAAAAATTTGACTTTTTTCGCCGTTTATTTTTTTTTCGACCCCTTTTCGCCGTTCGATTATGTGCATTTTTTACCTATGGCTAGAAAATCGAAATATTGCTACAAAAAAAAAATTAAAATACGAGATGAGAATTATTTGATAATAAAAAATACGAAAAATTAAGCTGTAAAATACACAATTTGTTCTGCTATATGGAGCCAGGAATCATATAGCGGTGTGAATGTGGTTTTATTCGCCTGGACAAAATTTAACTCCACCAATTATTAGCAAACATGGCTGTATGTAGGTTTCCAGCTAAATTCGAGAAGCTCAAATTGATGATAAATGTTGCTGTTCATTCAATATTTGGCAGGCGAATTTTTTTTCGGCGTTATGTAACACTTTCAGTAAGACCGTACCGCATCAATCCCCCTGTTCCCGAGGCCGGTCTACACAATACAAAAGAGTAATAAAGGATTTTAATTGGATATTGTCCCTGGGCCTTACATAATCATACTGTGCCGAGACTTTATTAAATTTTTAAGTGGGCCCAAATAGATATACGAGATGTTGAGGAAGAATCATTTGTTTTGTAGAAATTTATTCAATGGTCAGGAAATTAATCAATTTTGGCTTGAAACGAGAAATCCTTTAATGAAACACTTTAAGAAAGGTATGGAAATCAAATGTTTCTTGTAATTTGACCCTTATTTCTGACCATTTGGCCTTTATTTCTGCCCAATTTCACTTGTTCGAAATAATGATAACGACTATAGTCTCAGTTTTGTAATAGAAAATCAAGTTATTATTTTTTCTATATTGGCTGAAAATGAAGGTTTTGTTAATAAAATCACGATAAATTACGATTGGTCTTATTTTTTAGTTTTTTGTTTTGCGTGATTTGTATCCACAAAAATAAGAAATTAAAAAAAAAATGCTATATAGGACGTAAGTTTTTAGAAGAAAATACAGTGAAACTTATATAACCCAGACTCGCATGGGATCAGGAATTTTGTCGGTCTAAGACTTATCCAGAGTCCGACTTATACAGGTTTTTCTTCTTTTGTTTACTATCCGACAAATCGCATATTTTAAAATTTTAAAAGCTTTTATTTAGTTTCACATGTTAGTTTGTTTGTTAGGGTCAAATCTTGTAATATAATTTTTACCCACTTCCATTCATCCGATTGAGTTGAAATTTAATACACATACGTAACTCTGGCGACGATACAATGTGCATATACACGGTTAAAATAATTGGACTAACTTTTAAGCCCATTTCTGGAATTCGATATTTTTTAATACTTTTTCTATTAAATTTGAATTTTCTCAAAATGTTAACTACTTTTTTAATCAAATTTGTATTATTTTTCAATATTTTTATACCCGTATGGTGAAATCAAAGGGTATATTAACTTTGCCTTACCGTTTGTAACGCCAAGATCCCGTCATCACACATAAAAATGAATTACACCAGTGTGTTTAGAATGATAAAAATAATTGATTTTTGCATGTCCGTCCGTCTGTCTGTCTGTCTGTCTGTCTGTGGCGCGGATTGCGGGCGCACAGATTGAGCTAGAGACTTGAAATTTTGCGCAGATTCGTTTTTCGTAAAATGCGAGGGTAAGTTCGTTCATGGGCAAAAATGGACCATTAGGGGGGGTACCCCCCATACGAACGAAAACGTTTTTTGTGAATACCTCAAAAACGGTGCATCTTATCAAAAAAGTCCAAGAACAAAAGTTATTTAGGATATAATTCTACATAAAACTCCCATACATCAAAATCCAATTGGAACAAATTTTAAAAAATCTTATTGGAAAGTTTGACTTCAAAGTGGAATTTCGGTACAACTGTTCAAATTTTGATACGAATATCACCATACGGGTCTCCAATGATTGCCAGATAGGCAATTATAGCTTTTGTTATGTTTTTAAATGTCTCCTTTCATTATAATTCGCACATCCGAGTATATAAGGCAAAATGGAAGTGTTAAAAAACTGGGGTTTTAAATAAGCACTTTTTTAAAAACCGTTGAAGCAAAAAAAATGTAGAAAATTTTATTTACTTTCAATTTTGTTATATTCTATTTTTCCCAAAACCGCATATAGTTTTCGAAAATAATTCAAAAAACTATTTAAAATAAAATTGTATCGGAGGTTCCCGTTATGGCTAATTGTATCGGAGGTTCCCGTTACTTTTCCTATAGTTGATAGAAAACTACGATTTTCATAAAATTCATTTACAAAAAATTTCAAACCGCTAGCTTAACGCGTTCTCGATTTAAGATACATACTCATAATTTTCCCTGAAACGGATTTCTTGCTTTCGTTGATTCTAATCAAGATTGGATTACATTAGACCAGTGGTTCCCAAAGTGGTCCCTACGGACCCCCAGGGGTCCCCGGGATCATTCAGGGGGTCCGTGGAAAATTAAAATTGATTTGGGGGTCCCTGAACAACGTCAGGGGGTCCGCGCAAGGTTTAATATGAAATAAAAAAATGGTGACACATTTTTATTAATATGGAAGTTAAAATAAATAACAATGAATAAATTATTAGCGATTTTTACGTCCTAATTAAAATATTTATAGTTAGACATATTGGGTTTTATTATTTAATATAATGCACCCTAAAAGTTATAGCTTACTATTTTATATTTTTGTTTAATTTGTTTACTTCTGCGAATAACCAAATCCGCGAATGTTTGGAATTACTGTACATTACTGTATTATTATATTCTGTTGTGAATTAATTGGTACAAAATGAGTACCTACACAATATGTGACATTTACATGAAATTTTATCCTCACATCTCAAATAATTAATTCAAGAGAGCGTTACATTGCAGCATTCAATTTTTATTATAATTAACAGTGGTTTGTTGCAAATAAAATTTCTGATATTGTAACGGTCCACGGGTAAGAAGTTGCAAGGACATTCGAGATCTGGCGTGAACGCTTCGAGAATGTTTGAAATCTGCACACGAGAACGTTCGAGACCTCGGCCGAACATACAGGAACGTTGGCAAACGAGCCGCGAATATAAAAGGCCGCGTCTTCGGCGGAGATTCAATAAATACTTCTTCAACAAAATGTTTTATTTATATTTTATTTTTACATCATTAATTTAACTTCAAGACATTAAAGTTAAATTTGTAATTTTTCTATTATGCATTTATGTAGTTTTTCACCCAGGGTCCGTGGGCAAGTTTTGACTATGAAAAGGGGTCCGTGGGCAAGTTTTGACTATGAAAAGGGGTCCGTGGGCCAAAAGAGTTTGGGAACCACTGCATTAGACCTACATGTAATCCAATGCATAATTTTAATCCAATAAAATGGACTAGAAATTTTCTAAAATTAATTTTTGGTTTAATTTAGTATCAAAGTCTACAATTTTGACTAAATCCAGTTTGAACATTTTAAGTTTACAATAAAGGTATGTGATTTTGAACTTAGTTTCAAAATAAAAAAACGATTGTGGCACAGGATGATATCGAAGGACTTGGAAATTTTCAGTAAAAAAAAAGAGAGAAAAGGAAATCCGTTCACGTAGTTATGACAACTCCAAACCACAAAAAAGTGACTTAGTTTGTTTTTGCCTGTACATCGACGATACATGCCCCGTAATATTGTTTATCGATATTCTGAAAACCCCAAAAAAAACCGTTAACTGGTTTATCCCCTTCTGATTCTCTTTCTCAAAAGAGGGACGGGAATTCCTACTGTCAACACGGGTAAAAACATCCGTGCTATCCGAAGCAATCCATTTTGTTACGGGGGAACATCCCCCATAAATAGCTACTGCAGAATGTAGATACTCTTCTTTAATACAGTTGATCTCTTTTTTTTATAATTTTCCAGATAGATGAAATAATCGATCAAAACATTCAAATAAATTCTAACAAACAAATCCGCCGTGAATATTTGTACGGATGGACATTAAAATTCAAGGATAAAAGTCAGGAAGTGAAATTCTGTCAGTTACGAGAAGATATGTTTAGGTAAATAGTTTTTATTTTTAATTCAAATTTATCGAAAAAAATTAAAAGATTATTGACTCATTTGTAAATTGTATCTTCCAGATCTAATATGCTCTGTGTGTTCATAGTGTGGATCTTTATAGTTACGTGCCAAGAAATCGTAATCCCAAGTTGTGATGTTTTAATAATTTGCTTATCTGTTGGAACAATATTGTTAGCTGCCGGTTGTGTTCTCGTCATGGCGGAGGAATTTCCAAGTAAAATCCCATTAAATTTTTTTTTACTCAGACTTTATATAAACTTTTTTGTACTCGTAATAATTCATTTTATAGTTTTACCAGCAATATTACGCTATAGTTCAGCGAGTTTAGTTCATCATAGGAGTCGAAGGACGATATTCGCATGTACAGTAATAGTTTTAATGTCCGTCACAAGTACAGTGGCGTTGTTTTTCTGTTCATCAAATCTAGTGACAAATAATTCAGGCAGTCGCAACAACAGCAGTCTTGTTATACCGGATGGGCAAAGTTCATCCGATAATAAAAAGGAAGTCAATCTAAATTTTCATTTGTCAGCAACTATTCACCATAATATAACAATAAATTCGGCGCTTCCGATTAATTTGACTGTTTCGGGACTTATAACGGACACATTTACGACAAATTCCAGTGACGTAGAGAAATTGACAAATTTAAACACAGCGAAAAAAATCGCTCCCGAAGATTTTGAAGTGGTCAAAAAGGGCATACTACAGGCCCTCAATTTGACGAAAGCGGTACCAATCACACTCGCCGGTAATACAACGGGTAATGATGTTATTTCGGATTTGGATTTTTCTCTTGTTGTCCCTAAGGACGACAGTTTGACACTGGGGCACGAAAGTCATATAGCAAATGTACCAGTTCCGGCACAAGTAAGATGTTCACATCCGGAATATGTCGTTTTCACGTGGATTTTGGGCTTGATAGCATTGGCGACTGCTTTGAAACTTTATTATTTGGTGAAGACTTTAATGGCATCGCTAATGGTCATTTGCTATGCGCTTCTAATCCTTATCGTTTTTCGGGAAGTTTTCGAAGATGCTAATAATGAGTTCGAGGCGTCGCGTGTGGGAATGCAACTCTCCCATCAAATGATGATTTTACTTGTCGTTTTCTTAACCATGGTCACTTATCATGCGCGATTAGTGGAGGTAAGTAATTGTTTTTTTTTTTTTAATTTTTAAATTAAAGGATTTTAATTATTTAGGTAAGACAAGTGTATATCTGTAGCCCGGCGGCAAATAGTAAAATGTTCAGGAGAGCGGCTTAAAGCTGACTGATGCTCATAGCTTTATATTTTGGTAGCTTTTTTTTCATGAAGTAACTCTTTTCATGAAGATTTCATAACATCTCTAAAAATACTTGGCGGCCCTTCGACCCACCAGTTGTGTTTGCTATAATGCTATAATATCATTTGCAGCGCATATGGTGTCACTGCACTAAATAATAAAGTGTTCCATTGCTTTTAGGATGACGAAGAACTTTTATTTATATTACTTTGCAGAAGTGAGAATGTGCAAGAAAAAATACAAGACCTTGATATACATCGCAAAACGATCAAAAATTAAAAAAAGTCGTTTTGAAGAATCAAATGTCTGTAGCCGTATATCAAGACGGGGAACAAAACACTGAGCTGTATTAAAAATGGTTTAATAACTATTCTATCATGGTTTAGAAAGAGGATCAAGTGTAGTATGCCATTGGAAAAAGCATAAAAACTCAAAAAAAAAAAAAGATTTTGCAAAATTTATCTGTCCTTTAACTACGCACTACAGATATACTCTTTTTTAAAAAAAAAAACGTTTTTTATATTTTAGTATTAAAAAACTCTTTTAATGATAGACTATGTTATTTTAAGGTGACATCGCGCCTTGATTTTATTTGGAAAGAACAAGCTGAAAAAGAACTTTTAAACATGAAGTCGAATCGTAATCTTAACAATATTTTAATAAAAGTAATGTTTTACATAATAAGTTTTTAGTATAGATATTTCTATCAATTTATATTTTCTTTTAGAATATCCTTCCTGATCACGTTGCAGCATACTATCTTTCCGATGAACGAACCGAAGAACTTTACTCTCAAACTCATAATGTTTGCGGCGTTATGTTTGCCTCGATCCCAAACTTTCAGGATTTCTATTCAGAGGACATTGAGAATGGAAAGGCTTGTATTCGGATTTTGAATGAAATTATTTGTAAATTTTTTGACAAAACACTTTATTCAGTATAATCACTGTTACTGTTTTTGTGTTAGGTGACTTTGATGCTCTGCTTGAAGAACCACGATTTGCTTCGATTGAAAAAATTAAAACAGTCGGTGCGACTTATATGGCTGCGTCTGGATTGAATCCAAAATATTTAGTAATTTCTCTTTATTGAGATTGAAATTTATTTTAAAATTTGTTTTCTTTATTTTTAAGGTAGAACGAAATGAAACGGAAGAAGACAGTGTCTGTGATTTGGTAGAATTTGCATTGGCAATGAAGCAAAAACTACAGGAAGTTAATAAGGATGCCTTTAACACATTTCAATTAAGAGTTGGTAAATATAACAATATTTTAATGTTTATTTTTCGGATTCTTAAACCTTTTTTGAAAAAAAACAACCCTAAAAATTTGATACCACAAAATTGTAAATATTTCCGAAATCAAATTAGGATTTTTAAATATTATAATTTTAAAGTTATTTCAAAATGTTCCAGGTATATGTAGTGGCTCATTAGTCAGTGGAGTTATTGGTGCTAGAAAACCCGTTTATGACATATGGGGCAATACAGTAAATGTAGCCTCCCGCATGGATTCAACAGGTGAAAATTGGAAGATCCAAGTTCCTTCTTATACTGCAGAACTCCTACAGGATAAGGGATATACTTGTGTGGTAAACCAATTGTATTTTAACAATGTTTTAAAATACGACATTTTTATCGGTTTGGCCAATTTTGTTCATTGAAAATTATATTTTTTTCAGTCACGTGGTGAAATTAATGTTAAGGGTAAGGGAATAATGCGAACGTTCTTCGTATTGGGAAAGGGTGTTTCATCCACTCAGATGTCATCTCCGACACTTGTTCCCGCTGGTGTTCCAATGGCACAAACGCCTTCACTTCAACGACAAACGTCACATCATGGATCATTTTCAGCTGTCGTCTTTGAAATGTTGCAGGCATCCAAAAGGAGTACTTTACCCGGTACACGTAAGTTTAGAAATTTGTAGGATCAAACAAAAGTCATTGAAAACAAGGATCAAACAAATCCAAATATTTTGTTTTAGCTCTTATTTTTTCAACATACATATAAGTTCGTTGATTTGGTTTCAAATCCGGTCATTTGATTTTGTTCCGGGGAGGCTCATTCCCGTAGTAATAGTTTGAAATAATCATAAATAAATATTTTCTTCAAATCGCTATAAAATTATTAATTTTCCTTATTATATTTGGTATTTTAGCAACGGGTACACCTTCACCTCAAATCCGTCGCGGTCGTCGGGGCAGCACATTTAGCTCTGTAAGATTATCTCAAAAGAAAACACCATCGAATCCAATTAGAAGGAATACAACGCGAGTGCGTGGGCGAAGCTATCATCAAAAGAAGGTAATTTGTGCGCAATTCAAAAAGTCCTTTAAAATTTTATGAAAATCGGAAATTAATTTCATTACAGAGCTCTTCAAATAACTCCATCGAAACATTTAGAAAAATTGAACCCAGTGACAGCAATCAGAACTCCATCCTATAAATCAGTTGAATTGTCATAAAAATTTCATAGTTCGTTTTTATTACTTGTAGATTTTATTAATTTACAAAATGACAAGAAAGAAGAGAATTTTAATGTAGACAGAAACCTTTGTACACATATTTTAAATATTTTGTATACAAGAACTTAATTTAATTGTGTTTAGAATTTAAGATATAGAAAATGTACAGAGATAAATCGAATGATTTGTTTTTATTATTTTGTGTATTTTGCCCATTTTCGGAGTGCCGTAGAATGGGTAGTAGTCTATTAGATTGAAGACTTTGATTTGGTGAGAATTCCAATTTATCGTTTGGCGATGTTTTATATCAATCTTATTCAGTGACGGGAATATATGACTAAGAGATATGAAAGCAGATTGATCAGTGCATAATAGAAAAAAATGTTTCATTCAAGGAAAATATTTGTGCTAGGTCGTCAGATGTTTATGTAGGGGGACTGAATTTAGGTCCATTGAGTTATGTTACCAATCAGAAAATCGTACGGATGATATTAGCCAAATGTATGGTATAAAAAGGACATTCACCTATTTTTCTATTTAATTGCTGACTAAATCATTTCAATAGAACAAATAATATCGTGATTTGTGTGTTGATTTTTTTATCTTAATAACAAAAACAACTTATAGCTACATTTTTGGTGTCTGACCAAGATTAAAAAATTTAAAATACTTTAGTTCTGTACTGGTCGGCATTCCAAATATACTTACTGGTAAAAATCTAATATGTAAAAAGATTTTCAGTGGTTTAGGCAATAAATAGCTAGGTGGTTTAAGAAAGGGGGTGGGGCAGATTTTCGTTGCCGTGCGTCCTTCTGTATTATCCGAATGGCTTTGCGGTTAGAACCAAATACCGCATCAAAAAACTTTCATTGATTTTAAAAAATCAGAAGAAAAATTTCATGGTTTTTTCGAAATGGAATCTTATAGCGAAGGCGTACACGGAGCAACTTTCAGTCATCAGCATGCCGCAACTTCACCAAATTGTTGGAAAGAAATGAGTGCGGCAAGAGGGGAAAAGTCGCCACTCGAAAAGTGTTCTTCTCGTCTTCTTTTACGCACACAAACGAAGTCGCTCGTGTAGCACGTCAGCATGCATGTGTGCGTAATTTCATTGAGGCAGTCGGTGCTTAGCCACCGACTCGTAAACATATCCCAAATAAACAAAAATTGAATGCAAATAATGAAATACCAATTGCAGGTAGTTTTATTTTTCAGGTAGGTAGGTAAATAACAAAATAACCAGTCCTTATTCTTCTATTGTTGGCAGTTTCTATTGTGGCAATTGATGTTGCCTCGGTGCTAGCTAGTAAGGGAATGAGCTGGAAATACAACACATATATGAGAACCACACACACATGAGCGATCGCTTGTTGTACACAAGTTTTTGCTACTAAAAAGTGAAGAAGCGTGTACGTCGGAAAGGCATTTTGAGGACCAAAAGTTGCCGCGACGAGAAGAAGCGTGTGCGTTCGCACTTATAGGAATGTTATAACATCAAAATGTCGTAACTAAATGAAAGTATTAGGAAATATAGTTCGTATGCTGTGTTGCTTACATTCACATTCCTATTATGTATGATAATTGGAACAAAAAAATGTTATATGTGGCTCTCCGTCCCACAGAAAAGCACATGATATTCACGACGACAAAATGTGTTTAATTGTGTGTAGAAGACGACATTGTCGCCGTAATCATTTCATATCAGGTTAATTATGTTGAGCATTTTAGTTACACGATTAAATATCAAGCGAAAAAGTATTGAAGCAAAAATATTGACCGTGTAAAGTCTGCCTAAAGTACTTTGAAATTTCCCAGAGAGAAGCTTGGGTAAAAAGTACTCCGGAGTAAAGCTCGATCCAGACTACACGATGTACGGGGTACGAGGTTGGCACGTACCCCGAACATCGAGTGTTTGGATGGGAAATTTGCACATGGTTTCACCTAGTGAGTAAAATCAGAAGCTGTTTGATTATCCTCGTACGTGGTAACCGCGTACACGAATGAGCAAAACCCTGTGCAGTGTGGATGCAGTTCCATGTACGAGGAAAACAAAAACCTCGTATCTCGTACCCCGTACATCGTGTAGTCTGGATCGAGCTTTAGAAATGGAACACGGCCAATATTTTTTTCTGCAGGGATGTCGACAAAAATTGTAATAGAAGTCTGTGATCGGATTAAATTGTCTTCGTTTCTAACTTAATTAATACACGATTTCGCAGAGAACCAATTAGAAATCATTTGTAATAAATTGGTCTTCATATATTCCATAAAAGTGTTTGAAATTTTTACCTCGAAAATATTGGTGAACCGACATTTTTACTTTCAAATTCACTCCACTAGTTTACTTGAATCTACTCCAATTCAGTGAACGAAACGCAACCCTGCACACAAGTTTGATATTTCTCTTCGCGTTTTCTTGAGAAGTTTTTTCTACCTTTGAAGCGGTTTTTGTAATTTCGCTGTTTTCATTCGCGAAGTTCAGGCCAAACAGAAATAAACCTCAGTGCATTTTTGACCAGTTGAATCAAGATTTCAGTCAAATAGATCAAAAGGTGCAAGTTTTTACGAGGAGATCTTTTTTGGAAAATTGAGAATCACAAAAGGAATCGCAAAAAAAAAGTTAAAATCAAAGTGAATTGAGCTTGGTTTCCCTTTCGTGCCAATTAAAAGTAATAATAAATTGTGATTGATTGCGACCAGTGGAGAAATTCGGGTCTAAATTTTGTGTGGTTTTTTTTTTGTTAATTTTAGAAAAGTGCTGAACGGGTCGAGAGGTAATTTACGGTGACAGGAAGCAAAAGTTATTCTATTTTTTTCATGAATGAATTAGAATGAGAAAGACTGATTAGGACGAGCATAGTAAGCAGAGAGCGAGACAGAGGATTTGTTATGGATACAACATCAACATGGCTGGCAGCAAAGTGCGCGTTGAAGAACAATTAAAAGTTAAAATTGGTATGTAAACCGAATTAAAAACTGTGCAATTCAGGTGGGAAATTGTAGTGAAGTAATTTATTCATTGTTTTGTGATTTGTTTGTACGGGCAAATGGCTGGGAAATATCCGAAAATTTCATTGAAATTCGGATGTAGAAAAAGGAATAACAAAAAAAAAATGGTGTGGAAAATTTTTTGGTTTTCCACAGGTGGTGCTGGTTTTTGTGTTTTCCTACTGAAAAATCGCCCGAATTCGTCGTGAAATTGTCACAGAGCTAGCGGAATTCGGGAAATTATCAAAATCCGTGGTCAAGTGATGGAATTGATGGCAACTCCAGGTCATAACCTAAAAAAATAGTTGGCTGGGTTGTTCGATTCAAAGGCAAGGCAGCAACGAAGCAGTAAACTGCCTTTTTAGGAAAGAAGTCGCGCGGCAGGGTGTCACGGACTGGTGTGAGTGCGTGCGTGTGATGTAAGGAGCAATTGTTTATGAATGAAATTTCAGCTGACCTGCGCGAGTGTTGGTGCAATTGGTGCCTCATTCGATAGCAGCAGCTAGAGATTTTTTTATGAATGATTTTCAAAATCGATTGCGACTCGACTTATCGAAATGAAATATCTGCGAAATTCATGTTGAGGTATACGTTGTCGTCTCTACCCCCGAAACGCTAAATGGCAGCCAGCATAATAAAAACAATGGGAAGACTACGACACAACAACGGCGGCGATTTAAATAACAAAAAAATTGAAAATGACGGGAATGTTTCTCGAATTTATGTAATTTTCTTAAAAAAACCAACAAAGAAATCTCACCTTTTGATGTCTTGTTTTTTTTTTTTTGCAAAATATTTCGGTAGCAATTTTCTTCACACCTGTAATTTTGACTTAATTAAAGACGAGGTGTCGTCTCCAGGTGTTTGCCATTCGCCGAGCCTAACTGAAGCGAAAGTTTTCGTAAAGCGGACATCAATTGAAATTACGATCAATGGATCGATTGATGACATGTGTGTTGACAAACGATGATCAGTTTTGCATAAAAATGCGATTAAATTTCTAATAATCGGGCAATCAATTTCAGCTGCCCCTTTTTTCACACCTTTTCCGCCTCAACCGTAGTTTTACGGCTTCATTTTATGGCATTTACCTTGAATGGGTTCCATCTTCCTCTATGGCTGCTCCCTTTTCCTGTTCCTTTTCGACTCGAATTCCGTCCCTTTAAAAATGAACGAATTCCAGCTCACTCGATTCGAAGCAAAGCAGGTGAGAACCTTCCATCACCTGCCCTACCTTTCAAAAAAAAAAAAAATAAATAAAAAAACCGCAACATAAATTCACCTTTCAGAATTATTAGACTTTCCCTTCGTTTGTTCTGGCTTTTGTTTTTATTGCCGATTCTCACGCCTCAAGTGATTTCCATCGAAATGGGGCTACGTCATTTTCATAGAACTAATGGCGTTAAGCGACAGTAGCGAATCTGTTTTCTTGGAATTTCTCAAAGTCAGATAAGCGCCGCAATTGCGGCTCCTATAGCTAATGGCCCATGGAAGTCTGAGGTTCTACGCTTGCCTGTAGGCGGCGTTTCCTTTTTGGGGAACTGGGGGGAAACCTAGAATTGGGCGGCCAGCATGCAGTGACTCAGTGTGTGGGGTATGTGTGTGTGGCGAGAAGTCCGGAAGTAATTCGCAATTGTAGCTTTTAAACTGTTTAAACTTAAGTGAATCAATTATATTGCCTTGTTGGTTGTCTAAATAAACATTGAGTAAATTTATCTGACGATTAAAAAACTATTGGAATTCCAGAGAGTCTAGTTAGCCATATTATGCCACAAAAAAGCATCTTTTACTTCCATTTCTTATTAAAAATTTGTTCAGATAAATAAGCACAATCTCAAAATTTGCACTGTAGAGAAATAAAAGGTTTTTAAGGTTATTTGCACTTATCAATATAAATTGAAGTTCTAAGTCTTGGGCTTAAATAATATAAGCTAACCCCAGTGGGGAGTATTTTTCAACACTTACCTGGTAATATATAATTTCTTCGAAGAAAATTGTTAGCACTTAAAAATGTAATGGGTTGTAAGCGGAGAAGTAGTAGTGTTTCAGCTACAAAACTGAAATTCAGAACGAATTCTTACCCTAACCGGGCCTGTAACAGGGTATGTGCATATTTGCAAGGACCAGATTTATCCCACCGCTAGATACATGGCACAAAAAAAAATTCTGATAAGTCCATATTTATCTGTACGTCGAAAAGGACAAAGTTTTGTAACTTTCAATTTTTGGAGTGTACCCCGCAGTTGTTGCGTACCAAAAAAAAAACGAGTTGTGCGTAAATCGAAATTTTCAACAAAACGTTGGCAAAAACCGAACAGCTGCGATACTTTTACCGCACAGACCTATCTTTGATAGTAAAAACCTTATCGCGTATCTACGAAACGGCAAAATTAGAACCCGTGCAGGGCGAAAATCTACTATATTTAACTTTGTGACACAAAAATTTTCATCTACATGTTTTATACTCTATATCGTTCAATAAACAAAAAATTGTCCTATCATTGAATTTTTACAAAAAGAGAATTATTTTATAATTCTATCAAAATGGAGTTCAAATACTATTATTTAAAGAATTTTAGAAATAAACATAATATCCTTTCTAACAACTTATAACTGAAAAAAAGTCTCCTGTAAAATTTTGAATTTCTTTGATAGGACATTTTCTTGTTTATTGGTCGATATAAGATTTAGTATATAATTTGTAACGCATCGAATCAATCGTTGGACACAAAGATAACAAAAGCTATAATTGCTAATCTCAAATTATTGAAACCCCGTATGATGATATGGCATTGTTAAAATTTTAAGTGAACAGCGAACAGTTGTATCAAAATTCCACTTTGAAGTCAAATTTTCCAATAAGATTTTTTAAAATTTATTCCAATCGGATTTTGATGTATGGGAGTTTTATGTAGAATAATATCCTAAATAACTTTTGTTCTTGGACTTTTTTGATAGGAGGCACAGTTTTTGAGATATTCGCAAAAAACGTTTTCGTTCGAATGGGGGGTACCCCCCCTTAAGGTCAATTTTTTCCCATTAACGAACTTAGCCTTGCATTTTACGAAAAACGAATCTGCGTAAAATATTTTATCATTCCAAACACATTGGTGTAATTCATTTTTGTGTGTGATGACGGGATCTTGGCGTTACAAACGGTAAGGCAAAGTTAATATACCCTTTGGTTTGACCATACGGGTATAAAAAACCCAGTGTTTTTGATTGACTTGCAAGCATCATGACAAAACTTGCCCTGCGTATGAAATAGACACAAATTCCCAAGAAAAAATAAATATTAAATTATACTAAATTATACAAAATTTAGTTTTTTTTTTGGAAAATTAATTTAGATCAAACAAAATTAATTATAACTGAATAAGCCAAATAAGAATGACGTTAAATTTTAGAATCATTACTCATTAAAATTTCAGACAAGCCATAATTTGGAATTTAAAAAAAGTTTTTCGAAAAAAAATTATAAAAATTCAGGGAATTTCTTACTGTTATCACGCAGGAAATAATCGCAATTCTGTGGAATTCTTGGTAGATTTTGGCATATTTTATAGTAATTTTCAATGCGCCAATGATCTTATTAACATCTTAATTCGAGATTAATTAATTCTATGTAATTATTACAGTCACTCTGTGCTTTGAACCCAAGTTTAGAATTAAGAATATACTATTTAACCCATCCGATTACTTATCTAAACGTCAATCTCACCGCCCAACACTTGGTAGATATTTTCTTATTGTACAGTACACAAAGTAGCATAGACATAGCATGTTGGGGCAGAATCATGCGCTTCGTTGGCAACAATAGAAGAACGTCGTACATGAGCAAAAGTAAACTCACTTGTAATGTAAGATCATTGATTTCTGACTTTTGAAAGAGGAAACTTGGCTTCAAGAATACACCACAGGCTAACATCACGATTGCGATTAGTCTAATTATTCTAATTATTCTAATTATAATTATAATAATTCCAAAGCAAAACGATCATAAACTGATTGTTTAATCATTTCCATTGTAAATCATTTCAAATTGGATACTTTTGTTGTATTTGCGAAACAAATCCTCAAAAGCAAGTAAATTTCTCGCCTAAAAAGTACTTTTTTTTGGATTTTGTTTTATCTTCTTCTTCAGCACACGAAACAAGTTCATTGTTTTCAGTTGATAATCGATTATCAGAATTAGAATCGCCTAAATTATACAATCTTGACCCACCTGTAAATGAGAAGAAAAATGCGATTCTACAGCAAAAAGCTTGCAAAACTATGCGTTAATTCAACTAAAATCCCAGCACGTTGGTTAAATATCTAAAGAACAAAAGCAAATCGATGATTTTATCATTGCGTGCATTAAATGCGTGAGAAAATTGAACATTTTTTTCCTTTATTATATTACAGTTAAATATATCATCGTCAACGGGTAATTATAGTTAAGTTTTCCCATCATTCAGTAATTTCTCAAAATGCCAAACAAGAAAAAAAAATCCCCACGAACACTAAATGTTGTTGCTTCTAACTCGCAGTCGAAGTGTGTCATATGAAGAGCTCTCATTTGTGAAATCACATTAGAAAATTTAGCAAAGTTATGAATCACATAAAAATTTATTTAAGAAAAAGTTGCTTGCAATGATGGTTTGTTGATTTGTTTTTATTTCCTGAACTTTAAGATGTCACTGTGCCAGAGAGGTTAATCTTAGAGATGTTTAAACATAAATTGAAGTCTTGTGTACTTAATGAGTTTTCTTGTTTTTTTTTCTTTATTAAAAAAAAATAGATTTAATTTTTTTTGAGGTAATTTAATTGTATGTACAAAAAACAAAAAAGTAACGCGTGCCAGTATGTTTCAAAATGACTTGAAAGGGTTTTTTTTTCTTGTTTTGGGTAATTTTTTTAAGTTTTGGGGACGATGGGTAATCCAAATTTGCTTGATAAACTTAGAAACGCTTGGTTGGAATTTTATGTTAAATTTCAAAGTCAAATAATACCACAAATGATTTCGTTTGGACATCTCTATAGCCCCTCCTCCATACAAGGGGAAAAGTATCTTCCGACTTTTTTAAAAATGTTACTACTACCCAACAGCGAAATAGTTGGTCTATTTGCCCAAATTCATGGTTTTCTTAGTTGCTTGTACAATAAATTAGACGAGCTCTTATTGTATTGAGAGTACAATTGAAAAACCGGCGTTTTTTCAAAATTTGAGGCTTTTTTGTGGAAAAAGGCTTACATATTTATTTTTCAAAATATTGTCCATTGTTAGCCACAACTTTTTCCCATCCTTCTGGCAACATACGGATTCCGCGTCAAAAAAACTGGTCGTCTCTTGAGGCGATCCACAGAAAGACCCAAATTTTGGTTTTTTCGTAAGAACGGGAGTGTTGCTCAGCCAGGCCACGCGTCATCGATTGGAACAGGTGATAGTCGCAAGGGGCGATGTCTGGAGAATACGGTGGGTGGGTTAGGACGTCCCAATTCAGTGTTTCCAGATAGGTTTTAACGACATTAGCAACATGTGGCCGAGCGTTGTCGTGCTGCAATATCACTTTGTCATGTCTACTCGAATTGCGGTCGTTTTTCCATCAAAGCTCGGCTCAAACGCATTAGTTGTGTTCGGTAGTGAATCCTTGTTGCGTTTGCAACGGATCTTTACTCAGTAATGGCTCGAATTCTGCATCTTCAAACTTTTTGACCGGTTTGGGACGCTCCTTACCTTCCATTTCAAACTCACCACGTAGCGTTGAAACTATTGTAGCGTTGAAGCTATTGTAGCGTTGAAAATATTCGCGACACGTTCTTTCACTAATAGAAGCCTCACCATAAGTTTCTACAATCATTCGACGCGTCTCAGCTGCAGTTTTTTTCCGAATTGATGGCAAAAAGCAAAACTTGCCGCAAATGACGCTTATTTGGCTAAAATTTCGAAATTTTCACGCACATATATGACGTCGATAACAATTCGCCAATTTAATAATAAGGAGTTATGACCAGATGCCTAGCTTATCATTTGACGTTCATTATCTGACATTTTTGACCAGGATTTTACTGCTAGCGTCATATTTTGGAAAACAGAGGTTTTCCATTTGTACTCCCAATATTAGAAATATTTTATTTTTTTTAAAAACGACGTGTCTTGAACTTTAAAAAAAATTAATACTCTAATAGTTGTAATATACCGTTACAAACCAATATGAGACGATGGTTGCAAAACTGCTAGTCTACTGCGAAATTAATGCAACATACTCCGCTTGAATTTGTTTTTGAAAAACTCAGAATTTTAACGGTGTGACGTAATAAAAAGTTACGTGATGATTTTTAGTCAAAAGAGTAATGCTTTCATCGTTTCATAAACTAATTTTTTATACTATTTCTTTGTGCTTAATGTAATTGATTCTATTTTCATTATCACACTTTTTAAGGGGTTTATCTTATGAATTTTGTTATCGCAGGTTTTCCTTCTACATTAAGCAAAGAAATAAATTTTTTTATTATGTTCTAATTAATTTTTATTACGACATTGTAAACTTATCAATTCAGTTCTTACCTGCCATTTTTTGGATCCTTTTTGTTTGCTTGTTGACAATATCATACGGAAGCAATAAAATATAGGTCAGTTATAAATTCATATTAAAATATAACATTAAATATATGGATAGATTATGTCTAACTACTTTAGTGTTTTATGATTCCGCATCCGGTTCTAATTAAACCTGAAGTTATAATAATTATGTTATATCGACGCCTTTGTTGTCTGGACTTCTGTCATATTTACTTTCTTATACGAAGTATAAGGTGACCAGATTTCTGAAATCAAAATGCGGGACGCAAGCAAAAAAATTTTTTTTAATCCGTCTATTCAAAAATTGTCAAACATTCTATGCCAGAGGTAGCATACTTTCTCTCACCATCAATCACTTCAATGATTTTTTAAATTATCATCGTTGCAAAAGACTTGCAACGTGGAAGTGACTACGTTTAGGAGAATAGCAAAGAAAAAATGCGCCGCAGTCGAAAGTTTTCACATATTAAGGGGCAAATATTTTTCAATTGAGCCAAAGTTAACACCCAAAAATTACAAATCTACCCAGGATTCGGTAGCTACCATTTTAACGACCACCACTCTATCCTAGAACTATAATTTGATTTCTAAAATTGATTTCTTCTTCGAAGAAAGCTTTTAAAGTAACTTAAAGTTAGTTTGCTGAGCTTTTGGTACTAAGGGAAAAATGAATTTCACACATATACAAAAATTAAATAAGACTCTCAAATCAGCACACTATGGAACTTTTTTCTTTCCACATAATAAACTTTGAAAATAGTTAGTTTATAAACAAATATTGCTACGGTACTGTACTTTTCAAACGAAGACGAATGAAAATTGTTGATGAAAAACGATTTTTCGAATTTTTAAATGTCAGTTAGTGTGCATTTATTATTACAATATATTTTTAAAAACATTTTTTCATAGATTCTAGTGCTTCACGAACTCAGTTTCCCATCAGGATACGAAAATATTAATATTGTAATACTCAATAACCAAGATAATATTTTTTTCTGCAGGCGAAGCTAAAAATCTTGTCGGTCGTAATAATGGAACTGGAAATACAGCTGGTGTACGTGATGTCTATTGCACCATAGCCCTGGACCAAGAAGAAATATGCCGAACCCCAACAATAGAACGAACTCTAACTCCATTTTTCGGCGAGGAGTATCAATTTCAGATACCACGAAAGTTTCGTTATCTATCAGTTTATATATGGGACAGAGATCGACATTTGAAGCAGGACAAAGCGATTGGCAAAATAGCTATACGACGGGAGGAATTACATTCCTACAACAACAAAGATCATTGGTTCTCATTGCGGCCAGTCGATGCGGACTCGGAAGTGCAGGGCATGGCAAACATTCAGATAAATTTTGAAGAAGGTTTGGGCTATCTAAAACGTAAATTTGATCATGATGACAATCGATATGCAAGCACTACTGAAATCGGCAATAGCAGTAGCAATAATAGCGATTTCAAAGAGAATGATATTATTCTAAAGGAGAACTTGCGTAGTTCCTCATCGGGGGGTGTTGTTGGTGGTGTTTGTAATCTCACTGGAACGGCTGGAAAATCAAAGAGTAGTATCTTCTCAACACCAGACATTAATCTCTGGAATTCACATCCGAAGAAGTCGAGTGTGACTAATATTGAAGCATTGAATCCGTTTCGTAATGAGGCTAAAAGTCGTGTGGCCATAAAAATGTCCGAATGTATTGATTTAGCTAAAAAGAATGGTAGCTGCGATCCGTACGTTCTCTTCACGGCGTTGTACTCGAATAAGCGGACGATGACGAAGCGAACAAAGGTTCGAAAGAAAACCGTCAATCCGAAATTCGATGAGGTCCTGTACTTTGATCTGACCGTTGACAATGACTCGAAACAGGAGTCGAACAACACGTACACGATCCATCCGTTGGGCGGAGCTGATTTATGTGAGATATCTGTTAGTCTGTGGCATGATGCACCCGGTATGGGCGATGATATCTTCCTTGGCGAGATCAAAATCCCGATGCGTGGCAAGCAGCAGCAATCGGCACTTCAGGCAAGTGCTTGGTATTTCCTGCAGCCACGCACTAGCCAATCACGGCCGGCTAGATCGACTGCAACGCCACCCGGAACAAGACTTAGCTGTGATAATTCACTTGGATCTCTGCGACTTAAGTTAGTCTACACAGCTGATCATGTGTTCCCATTAGCCACTTACGATCAGTTAATGAATCTGCTGCTGGAGAGTGTCGATCAGAGGCCAATCACAGCCAGCGCTGTCTACATACTTGGTGAGATAATCTCGAATAAGCCGGACGTTGCTCAACCCCTTGTCAGGCTATTCACGCACAAAAATCTAATTGCACCGATAATAAAAGCTCTGGCCGATCATGAGATATCGAAATTGACCGATCCGACGACAATATTTCGCGGTAATACCCTCGTCTCGAAAATGATGGACGAAGCGATGCGGCTATCTGGACTACATTACTTACACAATACGTTGCGGCCGATACTTGAGGCAATTGTGCAGGAGCATAAACCGTGCGAAATCGATCCGACAAAGGTGAAGGACAAGAGTGCTATCGATACGAATCTACTCAATCTACAGGATTACGTAGAGCGTGTATTCGATGCAATTACGAATAGTGCGGTTAAATGCCCGGCAGTTCTATGCCAAATCTTTCATGATCTCAGAGAATGCGCAGCTAAGTATTTTCCATTGAATAGAGAAGTACGATACTCAGTTGTGTCCGGTTTTATATTTTTGCGTTTTTTCGCACCAGCTATACTTGGACCAAAACTATTTGATCTCACATCTGAGCCATTGGTAATTATTGTTATTTGCTTATAATATTGAATTTTTTGATATATTTTTAATTACGTGTTGTTTTGTTTTATTACAGGATAATCAAACAAATCGCACACTTACACTTATCTCAAAGACGATACAATCTTTGGGTAATTTGGTTAGTTCAAGATCCGCACAACAGCCATGCAAGGAGGAGTACACTGGACAATTGTATAAAAAATTTTGCACCGAGAAGCATGTTGAGGCTGTGAAGCATTTTTTAGAAGTAATATCAGCATTGGGTGATAGTAATGAGGAAACTATTTTGGAGCCAGTATTATTAAAAGAAGGGTAAGCTCTTTCTTTTATAATCAACAGCATATTAGTGGCTGTCCATAATATACGTTAAGCTAATTTTCGACCTTTTTTAATTGTTTTTTTTTTCACAAGTGGGAATTTTTATAGCATTTCTTTTTTTTTTTAATGTTTAACTAATTAGAATTAACAAATTAAAATACTGTAATTTTTCTACTAACAAATGATTTCCCTTTGTGCTGCTTTTAGAGAGTGGTAAGAAATGAACAAAAAATTTATATGAAAATTGGTGAAATTTTCTCATGCTGCGTTTCAATTATCTTTTCAGGATGATGACGAAACGTGCACAAGGACGAAAACGTTTTGGACGACGTAACTTCAAGCAAAGATATTTTAGATTAACGACACAATCATTAAGCTATGCTAAGGCGAAGGGCAAACGCCCAATCTGTGATATTCCACTATCTGAAATATTAGCCGTTGAGAGATTAAACGAGTGCAGCTTCAAAATGCAAAATATATTTCAGGTAAGGCCTAATATTTTTTTTTCTTTGGAAATTGCATTCGGCCAAAGCATAGACTTTTGATAAGTGCCTAGGTTCCACCTTTTATTGTTGTCTCCTCAAAAATTGTCGTTGTCAAGTTAAAAATTCTAATAAAGAATCCTGCATTTAATGGGAATTTAAACATTTTATTTGTTACAATTCAGAACTTTTTTTTGTATAATTTAATTTTAACTGCAGTTAAAATATAGGCAATGCTGGATTTATTTAAAAGATTGAAATACGTACAGAAAAAAGTTCTGTATAAATAAAAGTTGTAACAAATAAAATGTTTAAACTCCCATTAAATGCATAAACATGCTTTCTCGGCATGTTTTTTGGGACATTCGATTGTTGCAATCTCGCGCTTTATGCAAACGGCATAAATTTTACCTTGTCTGTAAATCGATCTTTGCCTGTTTTTGTGTGTGACATGAAGTGTCATAGCAGTTCAACGTTTGAATCTACATCTTCAAATATTTCAGATTCACTTATTTATTTTTTGATTTTTAATATCTTTTTTCCCTATTTTTCCCGGGGAAAAAATGGCATTAGGGGGTTTTCAAGGTCGCTGATCACGAATCCGGTGTTAGACTAATTCGCAACGGAGAGTCCGGCAAGGAAAAGATTTTTCTCAAAAGTTTTTAAGTTCTTTCCAGTTTTCTTCGTATTCTAAAACTTATACAAAAAACTTAACCCGGCAACGACGGGTATGCAAGCTAGTAAACATATATATATATATACGAGTATTTTAATGATTGAAAACATTTGCGATGGGTAATTTGATAGATACTGCAGCAGAAAGAGGAAAACGAATCTGGAAGCGCATGCATTTGCCGAAACGGTAGCAATCAGATTAACATTGGACACGTACCTTAATGTTAAAAATTTTTCATGCTTCATTTTCGTTTATTCCAACGCAGAAACTTTAGAAAATCGCAAACAAAGATGTTTTTAATTTACATTGAAAAAAAGGGCATATTTGTAGTTTAGTAATAATTGCCAAACAACTAATACCCACAACTTGAAAAATATCATCTCGTTCCATATTGTTATGTGACATTATGGCAGCGTTTTGGATCTATCAAAAGTCGACACTTAGGCTAAATGCATTATAGTAGGAAATGTCATTCAATTGAATGAGAAAGTAGATCTTCTTTTTAAATGGGGAAATTTTCTATTAGCGAGCGTAAAAACAAGATTATCATGCGGTCAATTGTTTCTCTTTCTGTTCTCATTTTTTTCTATGATGATTTTGGAGGTGTTTTGTCGTCGCCATGGTTAATGCAGGCCGTAATGATAGCGATAATGATGATGACAATGATGATTTGGTGGGAAAATTACTTGCATACATTTAGAAGTTATTCCGGTTCATGTCGGCGCATTAATCAGATTAGTTGAAATCGCTAAAAAAGGTAATGACGTTTCCCACGGTTTTATGTAATTATCGCAATTGTGTTTTGATTCGATGAAACTCAATGGATGAAATGTGCTAGAAGAGAAAGTTTTCAATTATGCAAATTTTTACAATTTCCCGCGGAAATGAAATACGCCAAGTGAAGAAGTTTTCTTCCAGAGTCATCATCCGCCCCCCTGACCCAAAAAAGTGAAAACTAGTGCAGAGTTTTCATTCATTTCCACTTTTTTTTTAATGGCCAAATGCTGCGAATCAAGCCAGCGTTTAGCGGATGACTTATTTCACTTGTCTTTCGTATTTTCCACAGATAAAGAACGCAAGCGAGATGAAAAAAGTAAACACAAGGGCTTTGCTTAATATGCATAGCTTCATAGCAGGGTTTATAAAAATTATTTAAATGAAATTCCTATTGTTTTTTCTTGGCTTTATTATTTTATCATCAGATTAAAATTTAATGGATTTATAATTACATGTAATTTTAATAGAACTTTTTGGTTTCTTTTTTTCACTTTTTCGAGTTGTAAGTGGAATTTTCTTTATGCTAAATAATGGGTTGGAGGTTTGAATTGTTTGTAGCACTTCTGGCAACCGGAAATGAACACCACTTTGGTTGATCATTGCGAATTTTCAAATTAGATTGCAATTCTTTTTGGTGCATGTGAATTTTGCGTGGTTCTTAATTGTTTTTAATTTGTGTACTTGACTGACAATAAAGAAAGTATGTTTCTTGAAAATTTAAAATATAAACCGTTAGCGGTATATTCGATTGGATTCGTCCGAGAATGCAGTAAAAGTGAATATTTTTCGCGAGTCTGAAGCCTTTTTTTAAATTTCGTAGAAGTAGATAAAGTAGATATTAAAAACATAACAAAAGCTATAATTGCCAATCTGGCAATCATTGGAGACCCGTATGGTGATATTCGTATCAAAATTTATTTTAATTATAAATTAGTTATACCAAAATTCCACTTTGAAGTCAAACTTTCCAATAAGATTTTTTAAAATTTATTCCAATCGGATTTTGATGTATGGGAGTTTTATGTAGAATCATATCCTAAATAACTTTTGTTCTTGGACTTTTTTGATAAGATACACCGTTTTTGAGATATTCACAAAAAACGATTTCATTCGTATGGGGGGTACCCCCCTAATGGTCCATTTTTGCCCATTAACGAACTTAGCCTTGCATTTTACGAAAAACGAATCTGTGCAAAATTTCAAGTCTCTAGCTCAATCCGTGCGCTCGCAATCCGCGCCACAGACAGACGGACGGACGGACGGACGGACGGACAGACAGACAGACAGACGGACAGACAGACGGACGGACATGCAGAAATTAATTATTTTTATCATTCTAAACACACTGGTGTAATTCATTTTTGTGTGCGATGACGGGATCTTGGCGTTACAAACGGTAAGGCAAAGTTAATATACCCTTTGGTTTCACCATACGGGTATAAATATGTATGGGTAGGTATATCTGGCTGTTGGTCTCCCATCTAGAGGTTGGGTCCTCGAAATCAAAGATTCTGATAAATTTAAAAAACGGTTTCTAAAATAAAAATTAAATAGAAGGCATTAATCAACAGTCTGTTTCGGTGTCATTGCTAAATATACAATAGATAATATGTAAGAGAGTAAATTATGAGAACACAAAATGGGCCTATGATTATTGGGACCCCAAATTAGAAGAAGTAATCGATACGTGATACTGTTTTTAAGTCTATAAAAGTCTCTAGAATTTCAGTACTCATTGCAGCATATCCCAAAAAAGGTATGGATTTTTTTTAAAAAAAAGCGAAGTTCAATGAATCTCAAAATATTGCCTAATGGGCTCTCTCCATTGCCAGGATATTTTAGTTGCGATAAAAATGTGTTACAAATAGAAAGAGACAGATAGCTGTAATTGTCAATGGGAAAGACAGAATACGGGCACGAGTCTTTATAGAAAGTTTATAGGATAAAATCATAGGAATTTAAACCGTATTCCATGTCCAAAACATTCAATTTGCATCTCCGAATCACATATCTGTATGTCCTCTAATATCTCAAATTTCCTACCAGTAAATATGGTTATTATTATTATTATAGTCTGTGAACCAAAACATGTAATAAATATAAATACCTTCGTTGTTATTCATTGTATTGTAAGTTTTGAAACTGCATTTGTCAAAATCAGACAGAGTTTGACTACTTTTGTAGTTTATTTTATAGGAAGCGTACGTCAGTTCAAATACATCTACCAAAGCGACACCTGGCGACGAACGCTTCCTATAAAATAAACTACAAAAGCGACATCTGGTGACGTACGCTTTTTTTTGTTCTCTTTCTTACCAAGCCTTTGTTATATAAGTGTGTCCCTACATTTTATCGCAACTAAAATATCCTGGCAATGGTGAGAGCCCTTTAAGTGATACCTGAGAGAAATGGCGCCCTAGGTTTTATTTTTCTACAGGGAATGTGACAAAAAGCAGGCAACGAACTTTGATTCTCTTGTGTCTGTAAATCATCTTATTGTATACTCCCTGTTGGAAAAATTTTCAACCTCTGTATAATAATTACTGTGTTTGAGCGATATGAAAGATCCCGTTTTTTTGCAGGAATATTTTTTAAAGAGTCAGTTTTCAGTAAAAAAAAAAAATTTCTTCGAAATTTAAAAACAATTTTTTTTTTGTAGATTATACGTAAGGATCGATCTCTCTATGTTCAAACGACGAATTGCGTTGAAGAGAAGGAATGGGTGGATCTCCTCAGTAAAATCTGTCATAGTAATGCAGCTCGTCTGAAGGTATTCCATCCATGTGCGTACATCAGTGGTATGTGGAGTTGTTGCTCGCAAATCGACGAAAACGCGGCTGGATGTACAAAAGTCTCAAATAAACCATTTCAAATGGAACTGTCAACAGCACTAGATCCAGCACGTGATCTACAACGATTGCACACATTAATAATGACACATTTGCCACGATTAGAATCGCTACTAGATTCTAAAGCATGCCATTCTATTAGCAACGATGATGACACAGCTATCGCTGCCTGCCAAAATACAATTTGCCAACTAACAAAAATCGCCTATGGTCTAGAACAAGTACATCGAAACTTCAAACAGATACTGGCCAGAGAGCTCAAATATGGTAGCCGTCAAGCGCCAATCGGTGATGATAACTACCTGCACATGATAAGAAATGGCCTCGGCACCACACTTCAACAGCAGCACCAACAACAACAGCAAGCTCATCTCTCTCAGCAGCACCAAGCAGCGGCAAGTTTAGAAATGTCTGCTATTTGTTTCTCGGCGTCCGGCGCAAGGCATGAAGTCCTGCGTAATGCAAATACAGACAAATTGACGCATTGCTAAGTGGCGAATACTCGATTTGCTAAAACTGATAAATTCAACCAAAAACACCACCCACCATCACCCAGGTTAGTTTTTAATGTCTAAAAGTAGGAAGAGCAGGCGAGATGTAAATTACAAAAAAGAAAAAAAAACTTTCTTCTGAAACCAAGGCTATTTAGTTGTTATTCAATGTGAAGAGGCGACTAAAAACTCCTTACATAAAAAATTAACAACGGCAAGAACAACAAAAAACGTTGAGAAATTCACGTTAAATACAAAAATCCTGAATACAAAAGTCAATTACATTCCATTTAATAATGTTTTAATTTTCTACTATCATTTACCGTTTTCAATTGCTTTCTGTAGTTGTATAATTTCTTTTTTTTTTTAAATTATCGATAGTTGAAAATGAAATTATTGTAAAATTTATCGAATTTTCTCGAAATTTAGAGTAATTGTGTGTTTTTTTTTAATTTTTTTTTCTAAATGTTGATTAGAAGTATAATGAAATCTATATAAGAAAGAGAATATATTTATTTAGTTTGAAAAATTGTAGACAAGAAAAAAATAAGAAAAAATACTAATTAACTAAAATTTATAAAATCATTGATTACTAAACAAAAACTGTTTTTAGAAAATTGTTTATTAACTTTATCTAACTGAAACAAACGTGTAAGAAGAAGATACGAAGTGAAAATTGAATTAATTTGACAAAGCAATGAATATAATTTTTTTTACTACCAGTGGTTTTTAAATTAATAAAATGTTAAATGTTTTTATGCACCAAAATATTAATGTAGTTATCTCACATTATATGTTTATTAAGATCTTTTTTATGATTTATTTTACAATTTCATCGTTCTTATTAATCAATGAACTAACAAATGACAATCAATATATTTTTTTTTTAAATTAATTGTTTTAAAAGTGTCAATCGTTTGGAAATCTCGATTGAGAAACATTCATTAATCATATGCTGTGCATTTAAAGGCTAAATATTTGGATTATTATTTTGTTTTTCTATTTTTATAAGATGATAATTGTTTTTCTAGAGTTTTGATCTTTCGAAGTCTATGAGTTTAGAAGAAATTGGAAAATATCTGTTTGCTTATTGCACATTTTTCAGTTGATGATGATTTTTTTTTACTTTCCTCTGTTATCGAGGGAAAGCATTCATGACGGAGACCGACTCGAGAACGGGGGAAGATAGAAACATTCTGATCAGTGAGAAATCCGTTTTAAGGAAAATTATGACTGTAGGTCTGTCCGTTTTACATATTTTAAACAACTCGAGAACGCGTGGAGCTAGCGACTTGATATTTTTTGTAAATGAGTTTTACAAAATCGTAGTTTTTTTTTATCAACTATTTGAAAAGTAGATCCAGCGTAGTCCAAGTGGTAAAGTACTTGGCTTTTGTTGCGAAGTTCGGTGGTCAATTCCTGACTGTGGGACGTAGGCCACACGCATTTCCGAAGTATGTGACATTTGTGACGTTATTATTTCAAAAATATGGCAAACATTCCAAACAATGAATCGTGGAGAAACTTTTTTAAAGTTTATCGCAGCTTACCGGAGTTATGGAAAGTTAATTTAGCTCAATCGAAAACAAAAAAAGTATTTTATCTCTATCATGGCATTTGCTTATAAACTGATGTTACTGTTGAAGTTGCATAGTCTGTGGCTAACGAGTTAGCAACCTGGTTCGCAACTAAGTTGCTCGTCTATGGCCCGCTTTTTGAAATAATTGTTATTTTTAAGGAGGTTACTTTTTTATATACTTTCTATTAACTTCGCTGTAGGGTAGGTATGTTTCAAATACTCGATTGACTTGAAATTTTGCATAAATATACAGTGTATTGGTTTCGTAAATAAAATAAAACCGAGGGACTTTTGCTGTATTAAAAAATATGAAATTAGTCTGTTAACTATTTTTACTTTCTTATACGTAGTATAATAAAGTATTGTATTCATGAAAAATTCCGACCTCTTAATTTTGCCTAAAAAATATTTCCCGAGCACCCCTGAGTCAATTAAAGCAATATTACAAAAATGTCTGTCAGTCTGTTTAAAAGATTTCTCAAAGACTTATAGAGATAGAGCCAATTTTATAGCCGTGTTTGGCCCTGGAATGGGGCAGGCAATCCTATCAACCTTTGATGGAAATCCGTTAACCAGAAGTAACCAAAAAAAACGGCTTTTTAAAAATCGCAAGTTTTTCGAAAGAACAATAGAATTAAAGATATTAAAATTCTCTACATTTTTGCCTTTTACCGTAAATCGATATTTTTTACTGTTATTTCTATATAAACTAAAATTTTATTCGTAAATTTTTGGGGAGCGTATTTAACTAGAGATTTTAATGCTCAAAAACGGCTCAAGACCGCAACCTGCTATCAACTATTGAAACACTCATTTTTTCTCATTACTATTTGAACTAGGAGAGAATAGCTGGAATTTGTACAGGACTGCTCCACAAATCTATATTTTTTCCCAGTGGAATAAAAAATAATCAGTTGTAAAGTTTGCAATAAGCTTATACCATATTTTTAATTATAAATGGTACTAATTTTAATATATAATTAAATGTCAACTAAAAAAATGTGCCAATCCATGCCGTATCACTTTGTAACACAAAAAAAAACGTACGATTGAAACAAAAATAAAATAGAAACATATCTAAATGTGAAAATACCGTAAAACTATTTAATCTATATTTCACGTGTATAATTGCCATGAATATTTCTAAAGCACAATAAATCCACAAATTATGTTTTTTTTTAAAAAATTCCCGAACAGTGATAAGGCCAGTGTGTTTTTATTTTTCCCAAAACAATAAAATATTTAAAGATATTTAAAAACTACAAAACAAAAAATACTGATACGCTTTAACCAAAAGCATTTAACAAAAAAATCATCGTAATCATGTTTAGCTTAATTATAAAAAATCAACTAAATACTAAAAAATATAATATTACTAGAATATGTTCTTTCCCATCGTTTTTATTTAATTATTATTATTTTTTGTTTTTGTTAAATATAAGTATATTTTTAAATACAAATTACAATTAATATTTTTTATGAAGCTATTTAAGTTCTTTTTGTAGTACTAAATTAGTTTGTAAGAGAAAATATATCAATTTTTTTTTAATTTTTATGAAAAAAAATGAATATAAATAATTTAAAATTTTAATTGTTAGTGTATACGATGTTAAGTTTTGTTAAACAAAGAATCTATTAACAAAATAAAAATAGAATAAATGAATATTATTTAAGATATATTTAGCAATATCGATAATTTTTTCTATTGAAATAACACTCCTTTTTCTGAGAAAATTCATATGAAACATTTAAAAGAATTAAATTAATTATTAAAATTGAAATATTAACTGTATAATGAGAAACAGCAACAACAACAACAACTAATCAATAAGTTTTTATTCTAATGTTTAAAAAAGTATTCGTTTTTTTATAAATGTACATTTGAAATCAATTTTTTTTACTTGTAAATAATCTTTTTGTTTGTTTTTTACGTCTATTATATAAATTATTTATATTCGAATTAAGGTCCATTAATTTTTTGTACTGTAATTTCTATAATAAAGTTATTCTAGCAAATAAAGAACAAAGGAAAGCAACATAAAAGGTTTTTATTTAATTTTTGTTCAATCTTCAAGAAAATTAGCATTTTTTAATGAGGAGCAAAATTTGATTTAAAAATTAAATTGAAATTTTCTGTAAAGGAATTTTCAAAGCCACGTTGCAAGAAAAGTTTCCATACAATTTGTTTAATGTTTGCGTGATTCGCAGTGATAAGATTGGTGTGAAGAAAGATCATAATTCTCCATTTCCTACGTTTCAAATTCATTTTAAACCAGCTTTACAGCGAGGCCCGTTTATGTTTTACACAGAATCGATTAGAATCGAACTGTTAATCACCCCGATTGCGAGTGTCGTGTCGTTTTCGACAAGAGTCGTTTTACGTGTTGTTGTTGGTAGAAAAACACTAACAACAACACGTGAAACGATTCTTGTTGAAAACGACACGACACTCGCAATCGGGGTGAATATACCTTTTGTAACGCATCGACCCATCGTTGGACACAAAAAAGAACTACACCAGGGTGTTTGAGATGACAAAAGTTTTTGATTTCCACATATCCGACCGTTACCACCACAACTTTCGAAAAAATTGAGCTGGAGACTTGAAATTTTTTAAAAGTACGTTTCTCGGAAACACAAAGGCTAAGTTCTGGAATTGGCAAAGTCGGACCATTCCTGCCCCGTTCCCCATACAAACAAAACAGTTTTATGCAATTTTCTCGAAAATGGTTAGTCCCATCGAAAACTTGATAAAGACAAAATGTGTTTAGAATATGATTTTACGTAACTTTTCATTCATCAAAATTCAATCGTACCACTCTTTCCACCATACGAGTGGGGTTTTTTTTAAATTAGGTTTGTCACCATATCGAGTATTTGACGATTGCTCCCTGGCATTTCTAGTTTTTCTTATGTTTCTTTATCGTTTTAAGTTTTAGTACCAGCAAGACCGAGCCATGATTGGCATAGACAGAATCAGTTTGCGTCTAGGATGGCGCAACTTGTTAACCAGAGTATGGCAATTTAACGCTATTTTTCAAAATATTTTCTTATAGTCCCAGATGTAAAAAAAACCGACTGCAACCTTTTAATGTGGAAATATTGCTTATTGTTTACGGGTCAAATATTTCAAAATGATTTTTAAACAATTAACGATTATAAAGGGTCTCTGCTTAAAACTAAAACCAAGATATACCGCAGATGTGGCAATGCTGATCTTAATTTAGAATTGAAGAATGGCGCGAAATTCAAATATCGTGTTTTTTTAATCTACGGGAAGTATTGAATTTTAATAGTTGCTTCTATTACATGGAAATAAAATCAGTGTTTTTTGCGCCCTAAATGTTCTAAGTACGATTGAGTCGAGTATTTAATCGATGCAACTGAAAATATTAACTTCTGGACAATGTTTTTTAGGGATTTTAATGGTGTCTGTGGAACATCCCCTAACTATGCATTCCAAAAATTCTTTCAAGGCATTTCAGTGGATTTTAAAGTGGCTTTTTGCGTTTGGAAGTTTCTCAATACAGATCCGTTCCAATTTACCAAAATGTAAACATCACGCTAGCGGTTTTTTATGGTGTTATGGTTTGACAGAATTTTAGATTTTTTTTTCAAATTCGATTTTTTTCACAAACTTACACATGCATGGAAAATTTCAGGTTGATATATGATCGTTTTCTATGATTTATCTCTAAAAATTAAAAAAGGGTAATTTTAACTGTTGAATACCATCCCCAAATCTTAAAATTAGCCGCTCTAAAAAACGTGGTCCTTATTTTTCGATCCTCTACACCTCGACGAATACACATTCATTCTATTTTATTCAAATCGAAATCGGAGAGGGACGCTTGTGAGAAAAAATCTCTAAAATGAAGTACAAAATAAAAATTGGTTAGAAGAAATTGCCATGTCTTGCCATAGACTTAACAAACGGTAATAAAAAACCCGTGGGTAATTTGTTGTCAATTCTGACAGCTGAAATATTTTTGTGGTAGAACGTTTCACACATCTGACATTCAGTTTGTTGATAATTGTTGGACTTGGTTTTGTTCGGGTTTCTGCCCCCAATTTACAAGTTTTTCACCAAAAGCCGTTTCCACGCTTAGAAATGGAATTTGCAGAATTGATATTAACACCGAAACTCGACGGTGTAATTCTGCACAGTCCATTGAATACTTCCGTAGAGGGAACGCTTTGTATTACCGGCCATCACTTGATTCTTAGCAGTCGAAAGGAAGGCAATCAGGAACTTTGGGTAAGTCTACGTCTCCCTTTAATCGGTGGTGAAACTGATACCCAGATTAATTGAATTCTTCAGCTTCTGCATCATGATATTGACTATGTGGAGCGGAAACCAACTGTGATCAACAACCAGCTTCTCGGTGGTGTCCTTTATATCAAGTGCAAGGATTTGAGGATATTTTCGCTGGATATCAAGTTCCCCAAGGAATTCCTCAATGTGGCCAGCTCCATAGAACAGTTGTGTGCGATTGAAGGTCTTCATCTGCTCTATCCCTTCTTTTATCGGCCTATGTATTCAATTCTTGAGGACGGATTCACAATATTCGGGTAAGTCATCACTTCCGCAAAATAAAACCAAGACGGTGGTGATAATGATATCTTATTTGTGATTTCAGTCCAGAATTGGAGTTTTCAAAATTACTGGCTGGTGATGAGTGGCGTATTTCAACTGCTAACAAAGACTTTTCTGTTTGTCCATCGTACTCGGCGACACTGATTGTGCCCAAGACAATAACGGACGAACAGATCCGTTCATCTGCTGCCTTCCGTGATGGAGGTCGATTTCCCATCCTCAGTTATCGACATGAAAATGGGGTCGGTGATAAAATTTCAAATAATTTCCAAGTATAAAATCGGTTTATTTGTTTTAGGCAATTATGATGCGGAGCTCTCAGCCATTGTCGGGACAGGGTATTAAAAGATGTCGTGCAGATGAAGCCATTCTTAACGTAGTTCTTGGTCGCAGTACGAAAGGATTTATTGTGGATACATGGGGTAAGGGGAAATCGAACACGGAGACAGATCAACATTATTCACAGTGGAAGAAGGTCAATCGATCCATAGGAAATGTTTCTTCGCCAGCCTCAATATTAGATAGTTTTTCCAAATTAATTGAAGGTAAAATCGTTTTTTGTTATTTTTAGAAAAGTCATCAAAAAAAAGGTTGAAAGCAAATTTTCATTAAAATAACATGAGCTTTTATGAAATTCGTACCGATTTTAGCATGTAACGATGTAAATAGCTCATCAGACAAATGGCTGTCACGTCTTGAAAACTCCAACTGGCTGAGTCTAGTTCAAAATTCATTAAATGCAGCCTGTGTAGTTGCACAATGTCTCGATCAGGAAGGTAGCCCAGTTTTAGTTCACGGTGCAAAAGGCCTAGATTCAACGCTGATTGTTACATCATTAGTGCAAATAATTTTAAATCCAGATTGCAGAACTGTTCGAGGGTAATTAAATCTACAAAATATACAACATTTTTGCTAATATTATTAATATTTCTCGTTTCACAGCTTACAAGCATTGGTTGAACGTGAATGGATCCAAGGTGGTTATCCATTTGCATCGCGACACAAATGCTCGTGTTACACGCCATCACAAAATCGGCCAAAGTCGGCTGGTGCCACATTCGTCTTATTTCTAGACTGTGTATATCAATTGCATTGTCAATTTCCGTGTAGCTTTGAATTTGCGACGTGTTTTCTTGTCAATCTATTTGAGCACAGCTATTACAGTCAATATGGCACATTTCTCGGTGACTCAGAACGCGAACGAACCGAAGTTCAAGTATCCAAACGAACAACCAGCCTGTGGTCGTATCTTAATCGGCCTGATGTCCTGCGAACGTTACTTAATCCACTATATGAGCCTAATGCGAGTGTGATATGGCCTTCGGTGGCGCCCATTAGTTTAGAATTGTGGAGTGGTAGGTTTAGTCATTTTCAAATTAAATTATATATCGTATTTTCCAGTTAATTTTTAAAGCCTTCTAAATTTTCCAAATACAAAATCTACATACAAAATCTTTCAAATACTAGAAAATAAAAAAATTAAATTTACCTCTGATTCTTTTAATTGAATTTGGCTTTTAACATTTTATTTTCAGAATTATATTTGAGATGGGTGATGGATCAAAGTCAAATAAAACGGATACTTGAAGAAATTCAGAATTTACTTACAATTGAGAAAGAGCTTAGGAGCAAGGTAATTCACACTAAATCACAGTCAAATATTTTAAATGAATCCAACGAGATAAAGAATTACCATAGGTAAAGCACTAAGATAATTCAAGTTCTAACAGCAAAAGTTGCGAATCTTGCTGGTGTTACGCAGAATGAAATGAGTGGGAAGAGGATGATCTTGATTTGACAAAAGGAAACAAGAGATAAACAACACAACGGAAGTGACTCGTTTGCGATCGATGAAACGACGAACATTGTGAAGAGATATAAAGGGTTTTACCCTGTTTGACTTTTGTTTCGTTTTTTGTATATTTTTGATGACGGACCCGATTTTATTTTTACAGAAAATTCGTACACAGTGCAAAATTTGATGTTTTATCTGTTCGACATAGATCGGTGGCGGATACACACACACACCCACAAACATGCATTATATTCCATATTCATTTTAAGCTCACTGTAAGAAATATTCATGGAAGCTCGTTTGGTGGTTTACTGATGAAAGCTTTCAGAAAATAACCCGTTTTCTATGTTAGACCTGGAATATCTTAGTGTTTAATCTATGAATTGAATTAAGATTCGTCATACTAATGTTTGTTATTTGTTACCTTCTTTTTTCTCCTTTTTTTACTATTTCGACTAATTTTTCATAAACTCTTGTGAAAGCTTTTGTCTTATTTGTGTTTTATTTTTATTTTATTCTATTTCAGGTGTTGAAACTCCGAAAACAGGCCGTCGATCTGAACAGGGAACTCGTTGATTTAGCTAAAGATAAATGTGATTAAAAATTGCTGCAAATTGAACATGATTTTTTTAGATAGAGAGACAGCCAGATGTCATTTTCAATGATTGTTTTTAGTACCTTTGTAAAGTTTGTTTTTATTACCAAAAATTATTCAGTATTATGATTTCAGTGCTATATTTTTAGTGTCCACTTCGTTATATAATGTTAAGGTCAGTTTTCATTTGAAATAAAACTTACGCAATTTATTGCTAGATATTGCACTTAAACGATAAACTTTCAAACAATTGATTGCACGGGCAATGAAGTAATATCCTACCTAATAACTTCGTCGATTAAATTTTTATTTCTGCCTTAGGATGGTTCAACCATTACTTTCAGTGTACATTGGCCTTTAGAAATCTCTAAATAAATCAAATTTAATATTATTTTTCCTCGAGTACTTTTGACTAAATTCTAACAATATTTGTTTATCTCAAATAATTTAACATATTCTAAATGAAAAATATTCCATTAAAAGGTAAAAAATTTGCATCAAATTAAAAAGTTTTTTTTTTCAAACGGAAAACAAGTTGCTATTTTTTGCAACAAAGATTTTTTCGTATAACTACATTGATTTATTGTTTCGACTTTATTTTAGATTATTTTTGCTATTAAAAAAATATTTTTACAATAAAAAAAAAATACTGACGACCTAAAAACACAAACGAAATTTATTTCTAATATTGCTCTATTTAAGAGTGATGTGATTAGAACAAAACTAATCTCTACGTTAATATTTTAACATTTAAGACATCTGGCAATTAACATATTTTTTATTAAGACTAAGTAAACATATTAATATGGCCTAAGCTGCCAATATGAAAAAGAAATCAATAAAACATTTTAAAAACTAGTAAATAAATATATTAAGATTAATAAAACAAATTATTAAAGTGTACTTTAATTCTTTTCAATAAGAATCCACAATAAATTATCCTTGAAGTGTCATTTTGAATTAAAGTATACTTTCTATTAAATCAAAATAATTATGTAAGAAAATGAACGTTATGCATATGAAAATTATAAAACAACAAAGAATTCATTCGTGTAATTCATTTGCTCTCTTCTCAAGGCACTCAAATAAGACTAATTTTAGTTGTATTTCTATTTGCTGTTCAAAACTTTTTTTTTACTATCATCTAGTCACGGCTAAGCAGAAATCAGATGAAATTAACAAATTATGCAAAAGAGATGAGAATATTTTTTAAACAAAAATAAAGAAAAAAAAATCACTATTTTTCACAAATTTTAAATAAAACCATGTACAACTTAGAATTTATCATTTAATTGTCAATTAAGAAATAACTGAAAATGTTTAATTAAAGTGCAATGAAAACAATGAAAATGTTTTTTTTTCTCAATAACTGCTATCTTTATAACTCGGGAAGATACATATTTTTACGGAAATTTGATTGAAATTCTAATTGGAGTCATGGAGTACATCGGCTGATTTCAGGGGGTACGCGAAATTTGAAAAATAAAATTGGCGGCAACCAAATTTTAAAAAAGTTGCGAGGTGTTGTAAAAATACCTTGAGTTCCCAAAAGACCAACATTTTAATCGCTATTTTGTGAAAGAAATAAAAAAAATTCGCAAATTTATGTTAATTAGCGAAGAAACATTTAAATCTGAATTTTCCATATGTAAAAAAATTGTCAACCAAATGTGAAGTCGCAATAAATTTGATTTGAATTGTAATTTAATATTGGAATTATGGATTCCAATTTTTTGGAGATTAGTTTAAAAAACATGTTCTTAGATTTCTTTTTAAATGAGGAAAGGGTTTTGCGAAAGTGTCACAAGCGGTCGGAAAGACAAATTTAGCGTGAGGTATTTTATGGACAGCACCTTAAGGGAAGTGCACATATTTATTGCTTACGCGTATGCTTACAAAAGATTTATAAAAAAGGTTTGCAAACCTAAATTCAATGCATATTGGTTTTAAACTTTATTTTGGGTTGACTGAGTTACATTTGCTACAATTTCTGCTTAATCTAGAAAATATTCCGATTTACTAGCTCGGTGGATTCTTTTGGGTGTGCTTGGCTACCGCATTTTGTGCCTTCGACAATTTTGCTTGCCCGCCGGTAGACGCAATTCGGATTTCCTCTTCCGCTGATTGATTAACCATCTTTGAAACAGCTTGTTTGATTTTATGCGCTTCGGTGACTTTTTGCTTTGCTTTTACAGGTGCATCTTAAAAAATGGTATCGTAAACAAAGGGCTGGAAAAATTGTTTTAAAGTTTAACTTACTGTGTCTCTTGGTGAAAGCACTGCTGCTCTTCTTTTGCTTTTGTTTGATTTTATTTGGCACTTTAACTTTTTGCTTGAGTTTTCCTTGAGGCATTTTTCTCGAAAATATTTTAACCAATCTACAAAAACAATAACAAAGAATTTAACTGTCAAACGAACACGTGGGATGTTGATTACCGTGGATTATTACCGTGTTGTTACCGCTGATTATCGTGGATTACTGTTTTTTTTTTGTTCTACAAAACTTCAATTATTTAATAAACTTTGGTTTTCAATTTTGTATTCAGTTTGTGACCAAAAAAGATGTAATATTTCGCATTTTTTATCCGATGAAAAACACTAAAAAGGGGTAAATATTGGCTAAAGTTCTATGATTTTATCGAAAGCAATAGCATTATCGCTCTAATATTATGTCCTCTATGAGATTTTCGTGTTGCCACCTTTTAGAAACAGAATTTGACATTTGTTTGACATTTCTCCGAAGTGTGGAGCGAATTTGAACTGTTTGAACCCCACAGACGAGTCATGTCTGTTTTTGTTTTGCGTGAAAAGTTTGTTTTTGCGCTAATTGGGGTATTGAATTCATAAAATTTACCGAAAAACCTAATTTTTATTGTTATTAAATTGAAGAAATCATTGAAAACTCCCAGCACAGCTCTCCATTTGTACAATCATTGCTAAACATGCCGAAAGAGCCTACGGATACATCCAATCCAATAGTTTTTCTGGATATAAAAATTGAACAGGAAAGAGGTATAAAAACATTACATTCTTGAAAATGCATTTTTAGTCTCTTGCAGGTATTGTAGCAAATGTTAATATTAAGAACATGTATAATATGTATGGATAAATTCTAGCGTTTTATTAAATAATTTTCCCAGTCAACAATTTGTTGATTTGTAGCAACAAAACAACATCGTTGACTTAAAAGTTATCAGAGTAAACTTTATTGTATAGTAGTCCCTTCCGCGCTTTATTGCGCTACCAATTTGCCAAGGAAAATATTGCGTTTTTGGTGCCCTGGTCGAGCACATTTTGCGCCTAGGGGGAAATCCACTACTGGTAATTTTTATGTCGGATATGAAAAATATGTAAGTGTACATAATTCGGATTGTTGCGGGTGGAGCGGCAGAGGTAAGGGATAGGTGAGGGGTAAGGGGTTGGTGAGAGGTTGAATTAGGGGTTTGGGAGTTGGTGAGGGGGTGAATTAGGGGTTTGGGGGTAGGGGTGGGAGGCGGGGGAATTTTGAAGATCCATAAGTAACAAGCGGATAAACAAATGCTCCAATTAAATCTCAAAAACGAGAAGTGAATCCAGCCAAACTACTTCCAGATTCGGATGCCTAAAATGACTGAATTTTTATTGTCCCGTTTAATTCAAAGATTGTTACACATTTTACATGTTATGGTCTGTACAATTAGTTTTTCGTTTCCATGGATATTTCGTTATATGGAGATTCCACTTTACAAAAATTTATTTGCAAGCTGACCGAAAAAATCTTATTATACGATGGCACAAGCAAACATAAATCAAGATTTGGGAAAATCGTTGATATGTTAGAGGCTGTCCGTACAACACGTCACACAGTTATGATGGAAGCGGTATGTAGTAAGATGCCGGCGGTATTAAAAAATCTCATACAAAAATCGGGAAAAAGCTTGACGAGGAGGAGAGGGCCCGAAAAAGAGGAAAGTAGTGTATTTTATGGACAGCCCCTTATCAAGTTATTTTCCCGCGAAGAACACCATGAACAATTTCTGAAATTTTAGATTGAATTTTTACAATTCAATGAAATATATTTTGTCATCACATCATTACATCACATTTTCTTTACTAAAACAACAAGGGTTGGCTTTTAACGTGCACGACAAACCCTTTCTCATTTGAACTTTTGGTGTGCGTAAAACCCTCATCACACCTAAGTTCAAAAAGTCCTAAAATTGGATTAATGTGGAAAAAAGATAGAATCGCCTGTGGAAAAGAGATAGGACTATTGACATGAAAACTGCACGAAAATTCGGACAGAGAAAATGGTTTTATTTTGAAAAGTCGGACAGAGGAAATGGCGTTTGTTTTAAAATCAAAGTTAAAATCAAAGTTTGGTCTTAAAACTTAAGATCATGAATTTTGAAAGAGAAGCGAATTTTATCGTGTCGCGCTCTTCTGATAAATATATTCTCACAATTTACTATTTTAAGTTGAACGTTAAAACCATTTGAACTTAGGTGTGATAGGGCTTTAACTAAAGGTTTGATTGCTTATTCATACATCGCCCTCTCAGAAAAACAATGTATACATAGCTATTTCCAAATATTTTGTGCTTTGCTATTTGCTAGAATTGAATGCATTAAAATAGAAAAACAAAATTAAATTCTATTTCGTCAACTTGGATGGAGTCGAAAATTCTTTTCAGTGCTATCTTTAGAAAACAATTCAATATTGGTTTCAGATTTCTTATTATTTTTGTAAATTTTCAAACATTTATAGTTGGCCGTATAATAATTGAATTGCGAAAGGATGTCGTCCCACGAACAGCTGAAAATTTCCGTGCTCTGTGCACTGGGGAGGCGGGTATCGGAACATGTGGCAAACCAATGCATTACAAGGGGGTCATGTTCCATAAAGTTCAGAGAGTCTTCATGGCCCAGAGTGGCGACGTAGTGAAAAACGATGGATCCAGTGGTGAAAGTATCTATGGGCCGATATTTGAGGACGAGAATTTTATTCTACACGTTAGTTAATTACTGGCAATTAAGTGGAAAAATTGTTTGCTAACAAGCATTTTTTTTATTTATTTTTCATGTTTTCCAATTGGTTTTGGTTATTTTCTAATAGCATGAAGAAGGTGCCGTCAGTATGGCGAATTATAGCCAGCCAAACACTAATAACTCACAATTTTTCATCACATCTGTAAACTGTTCGCACTTGGATGGTACAAATGTCGTGTTCGGATACGTCCTTAGAGGACTGGGAATTATTAATGAGATGGAACAATACACAACTGACGAAGGTGTTCCATCGAAAGTAAATTTTTCGAAATAATTCCAGTTCTTTGAAAATATTTGATATAAAAATGATGTTTGATTTTAGGAAATTGTAATCGAAGAGTGTGGAGAACTTCACCCAGGAGACAATTGGAATTATTGTGACAAGGATGAAACTGACGACACTCTGCCACCCTTCCCACTCGATTGGAAGCGATACAATGACGATCTTAGGGTGTGATATAAATTTATTATTCTTAGCTTGTAAATTATTAAATTCAAATTCATTAATCAAATTGTCATCTTTTGATATTTTATGATGTTTTTGTATTTAAAAAAAGATTATTTATGAGTGTTTTTTGTTATCGTTTAGGTGAATGAAATGACGGATGTACTTAATTCGATCAAAAATTCTGGAAATGTCTTCTACGCAAAGAGAAACTTTGTTGAAGCCCGACGAAAGTACCGAAAATCACAGAGATATTATAATAATTTTAAGAATAAGCTAAAAACAAACGAAGAGCGTTCTATATTAGAACAGTTTTATTTGATAAATTGCATAAATTTAGCTGCTGTTGAACTTCATATGGATGATATTCCAAGCGCAAAACTTTCCTGTTCTGAGGTAAGTTTAATTAATACTTTTCGATTTACAAATTAAATATTTTTTTAAAGATGCTGATAATTTTCGGTTTGCAAATATTTTAAAATAATCGAAAATTCTTTCCAGGCATTGAGAATTGAACCGAATAACGTGAAAGCGCTTTACCGAAGAGGTCAAGCCGATGTAAAACTGAAAAACTATGAAGAAGCAATTGATGATCTTCGAAAGGCGCTAAAATTATCTCCCGAGAACAAAAATATCCTAAAAGAATTAAATAAAGCGAGGGTTTTGCTGAGAGAGTATCACGGCCAACAGAAGCATGCTCTCCGAAATTTATTTAAATAAATTTCATATTTTTTTTTAAATTATTGTTTGTCAATCCGTATATTTGTATGAGGAAACTAACTGGAAAAGTGCAAATTTTATTAAATTGTTATAAATTTTTGTAGTTTATATTTTGTGTAATAAATTGTGCTTTATTTGTGCTTGCAATGAATATTTTGAATTTGGTGTGAAATTTTTTTTACATGCCGTTACTAAATGGTTGCAAAATATAAAAAAGCGTACCGTATTTGTTTGTTAAAAAAAAGAAAACTGCTGAAATGAATACGCTGTATAGTGCCAGTTAAGTATCAGAAAAGTATCAGTTAAGTATCGTAACAGTGATTTTATTAGACATCTAGTTTCTGAAAACATGATATTAACACAATAAGGACAGAAGCATCCAAATCCGCAAAAAAGTAAGTTTGAGCAAAAGCCTATCAAACATTTTAATGACATTTAGTCTCGAAATTTAATTGTCCATTATAATACAAATATTTCAGTAGGGTAGGAGCGGGAATGTTGAATTATCGGGCATGTTGAATTATTGTCAAATTTAAAAAAAACTATCCAGTAATTTTTTTTGAAATTTTAGTATATTGGTAGTATTAATGTCCTCTACTTGCCATAAAATTTTGACAGCGATACCTTATTTATATCGTAAGTGACAGGAATATGTGTGTTTTTGGCTCTAAAAGTAAATATTAGACTATACAGTGATTTACCCATTTCTCATACAAATTTTTCTCAATCTGGAAATTTTTTGTATTAAAAGTGTTGTGCAATACCTCTAGAATAAAAAAAACCTCGTGGGACATTCAAATTTATTGTTTTTGTGATTTTTCTAAGAGAAACTATCAAAAAAGTGGATGCGGGTAAGTTGAATAACGACTTGGCGGGCAAGTTGAATCATTTTTTTCTTACGTATTTTTTGGTTTTTTGACGTTGGTTTCACATTTCCTTTGTTCTTTTATCAATTTTTGTTTGTTTCTTGATGATTTTTTACATTTTTTATAAAAACGCAGCAGGAAAACAATCAAAAATTGGTCAACTAAAAAAACCAAATAAGCGATTAACTAAATTGTAAATTTCATTTTTTTTTCATATTTACATTATATAATGTATATTAACATTTTTTTGCTTAATAAAATACTTTATTTCATTCTTTTTTTTCTTAAGAAATAACGTTTTTTCATTCTTAAGTATGAAAACTTACAATTATTCAACTTACCCGCACCACTTGCAAATCGGCGGGCATGTTGAATCACCCTTTAAATTGAGCTGGAGGGCAGTTAATAAAACATTTAAAAAAAATTTCTTCCATGAAATGTAGTCAAGGAATCCCTCTATCGAATGGCTTAACCATTGGAGCGATATGTGACTTTATGTGCGCGCTACAACCTAAATTCTAAAAAGTAATTCAACATGCCCGCTCCTACCCTACTACTACCACCTACTACTCTATGAAAATTTCTGAAAAATAATAGATTAGAATTCATACAGTTTGAAACTTTTTTTTTCATTCAATTTTCAAGTGAAACAATAAACCAAATTAAGGTCAAAATATGAATAGAAGGTATTTGTATAGATTTTGTTGCATACATCTAAGCAAATATTCTAGAAAATCAAAATTTAAAGTTAAACGAACCGAACTTCAAGTGCGATCTTAATAATGCACTTTAACTTGGAAAAGTTTTAGTTTTGACTTCATAAGAAAAATTGAAAAATTTTAAAATTGTTTTTCAGTTGATTTTCATATAAAAGCGATTTTCAAAAAAAAAAAAAACTAATACTATATAAAAATGGTTACAAAGATTTAACTATTTTCGGTGTTTGATTTCGGTTTTAAAAACATATATATACTAATCGGGTGTTAAAATATCAACAAAAAAAGTATTTATAAAAAAACATTAGTTTTTAATAATTTCTAATTTTATTCACTATAATTATTTAACAATCTTTGATGCGTAATTGTTATATTTTTTTCAATATTTTGCAGCACATGATTTTTTTAACTCGTTAACATTAATTTATTTTTTTACTGCACGCTAAGTTCAACCACACAATGGTGGAAGAATTTTATCTCGGCTGTTTTCATTAAATTGCAAGATCACAAGTTCATAAGTCACAATTGTTCCTGCCATCTGAAAGAAAAAAGTCTTTACATTAAGAGAATTCGATATGCTAGAAATGTTTTGATTTACACCAAATAGAAGAGCTCTCGTAAAATTAAAAAATCCCATAGCTGTAAGGGCAATTGTTTCAGTGCTCAGTTGGAAAAGAAGACGGTCAATCTAAACAAATAAACAAGAGGTTATAAAGGCAATAAGTCCAGAAGTAATACAATTTTTCAAAAAATCGCCCAATCGACTTTCTCAAATCGCAAAATTTGCGATTTTTTTAAAAAGATTGTCGTAAAATAGCGAAAAAGATAGCTCAATTCGTGATAAAACGTCCAAATTGGTATTCCTGTCTTCGAGGAATAACAAAAGTATGGTTCCTTACTCCTGACGATCGAAGCCCTAACAAAATTCGGTGTCCTAAATTTTCTAAATTTGTTGTGGAACCCAAATTCGTAGATACGTCCATGGTAATCTAGACATTTATTTAGTTAATTTCGTGAACATACCGATTTAGTAATTTAGTTAATCTAGAGGTGGTTTCACCACTGCTGGATAAGTTTTATCTAGCAACTAAATATCTGTCATATGCTTATGTCTACGGCACAACACTGAGACAAAATAAAACTTATCCTGCTGTGGTGAGGCCCTAAATCAACTAAATCCATTTGATTCTACTTTTCAGATACGTAGCTTAACTTCAGTTAAGTAGCTTAACAACTTGATCTCACTAAATACTAAGGAAGCCATTTACAAATCTGAACGTGTGATTTTTAGTCAAGTTCATTAGCTGTCAAGTTAATTTCCCGACAGGTTGTTTCGTTGGAGCGAAGTTTGTTGGTGGCTTTGAAATTTTAAATCTTCACTTTATAAAGGGTGGTTAAATTTTAAGGGCCGATGTTGAATGTGAACCACACCTAAACGTCAAGTTTTTTTCTGCATTTCATTTGACATTTCTCAATTTCAGACTAACTCAATTTGAACCATGGAAAGATACACAATCGAGCAACGCGTTAAAGTTATTCAGGCTTATTATGAAAATGGGCGTTCAAATCAAAATGCATATCGTGCACTTCGTGATTTTTTCGGTCAATTTAATCGTCCAAATGTGCGTACAATCGGAAAAATCGTGCAAAAATTTGAGCAAACCGGGTCTGTAGGAGATGTGAAAACACCAGTGCATGCTCGTACAGCTCGTACTGCAGAAAATATTGCTGCTGTTCGCGATAGTGTGGCTGAAGAGCCGTCCACCTCAACTCGTCGTCGTGCCCAACAATTGCACCTCCCACGCTCGTCGTTGATGAACATTATGCATAAAGATTTGCATTTACACGCTTACAAGGTGCAATTGACTCAAGAACTAAAGCCTCTTGACCATTTCAAGCGTCGTCAATGGTCAGAATGGTGGCAAGAAATGGCAACAGTGGATGATCAATTTTCGAAGAAAATCATCTTCAGTGATGAGGCACATTTTCACCTCAGTGGATTCGTCAATAAGCAGAACAGCCGCATTTGGGCGAATGATAATCCAAGAGTGATTGTCGAAAAACCAATGCACCCACAAAGAGTGACTGTTTGGTGCGGTTTATGGGCTGGCGGCATCATCGGGCCGTATGTGCACGATATGCATTTTGATTTGAACGCCCATTTTCATAATAAGCCTGAATAACTTTAACGCGTTGCTCGATTGTGTATCTTTCCATGGTTCAAATTGAGTTAGTCTGAAATTGAGAAATGTCAAATGAAATGCAGAAAAAAACTTCACGTTTAGGTGTGGTTCACATTCAACATCGGCCCTTAAAATTTAACCACCCTTTACAAATAAGCAAGCGATCTGTTTATAATAATCTACGGAATTTAATGGACATATCGGGATTTTGTTGTCTTGCGTTGAACTCTGTTCATCTTGACAAACAACTCACTAATACACTAATGTACTTATGTCCGGGCACTTTTGAGCTACTAAAGCACTTAAAAGCGAGTTAATCACTTGCTACTAGACTAAATGCTTCTATAGTCTTCTTCATCTCTCGGTAAAAATTCATCAGTGGAAAACTGGAAAATTTCTTTTGATTAAATTTCTGTTTCGAAAATATTTCAGGTAAAATACTTAATTTCTAATATCAATTTTATGCTTTAGATAGGAACTATTTCAGAATTGGAAGTTTCACGTTAACAAAAACCTTTTGTCGTTTTCAATTCATAAAAATGTAACATTTTTGGCTGCGGGGTGATAGAATTATGGTCTCCTTATGATTTGGAGGTCATGCATAACGGTTAGATTTGTAAACATCTACTCGGGATGACTTTTTGTGTGGACCGAAAAAACTTTTTTAGCTTCGAAGAAAATCCCGGCGAAAAAGGAAAATCGAATAAAAGAAAACAAATCCCAATAATGTTATTCCGCTTTCAATGTATCTTCTTAAAGGTAACAACAAAAGGGTATTTAATTCAACCTTTATGGGATGAATATCTTGATATAGAAATTTCTTATTCACGATCTAAAGGAACAAAGATGTTATATTCCATGAATACACAATCGGCATCCAAATGATTTCACAATTGAACCAATTGATCAATATGTTTCTACATTTTTTAATGTATAAAAATATTTTCATAGATACTAGAAGAATTTTCTTCATACAAAAGATTAACATTATTCGGTAATGTGGGTTAGTAGAGATTACTAAACTAAAAGAAAACATATCTTAAAGGTAGTGGCCGACCGAAATTTCGATTTCTTGTTGCTACCAAAAATTAGAGTTTTATATACTTTGTATAAGGAAGTAAAAATGGAATAATTTTTCGCACAACTTGTCCCCAAATGTAAGTTAAATCGGTATAGTCTTCTGCCCCAGATGCAAAGAACGAAAAATGTTAATTTCAAAAAAATTTTTAAGGCCAAAATTCACAGTTCTGATATTGAAGTAATTGAAATACCTGACTGGACTTCCTTAGACGAAGTTTCATATCAATTTCTCAAATATTTTTAAAATTTTTCTACTTAAATTGCATACAACTCACTCAGAAAAATTGAATAAGAGTCGTTGACTTGCATGCAGTAATTAGCTTCCTGCGGGGAAATTTAGTCTATGCTAGGCGCCAGTTCACCTGCGCTAAGAAAAATAAAAATGTGTCAACCTCTGGTGAAGGAAATTCAAAAATTAAACCTGCAGCAAGGAGCTGCACGGATTGACATGAGATAGGTCTTTCGAGTAAGTAATGCCATATAGTGGATAACTCTTGTTGTGCATTTACTATTGCAAATGCGAATGGTTTTCGACTGTGATTCAAATGAATGGACATTTGTTTTGTTTTTTGAATTTTTTGCCTTTAGCAGTCGTGAAAGTTTTTTCTGTTAAACCTGAATTAGGTCCAGTACAACTGTGGCACTGTGTTATCACCGTGAAGGTTCATGTTTCGGGCTCAGGTTTAACAGAAAAAACTTTCACGACTGCTAAAAGCAATAAAAACAAAACAAATGTCCATTCAGTGGATAACTTTGTCTGCCTGCTACAGGCCAGAGTTGACTTGTCAAAAAATTGACTTGTATCAGCTTTATTATGTTTCTGAGTTTATTATACGAAAATTATTATTGTGCCTTAAAAATTGTTAGCTTAATGCCAATATGGTCATAATCACTTTAACCGCCCTATAATTTATTTTTGCGAAAACATTTTTACAAGTAATTAATAAAAATTTCATTATGTGATGAAAACTGGCTACAGATTATTCCTTTATTAATTATGTCAATATAAAAGTTACCGTGTCATGAAAACTGGAGTTTAATTACATGACTAATAATTATCCTTGGCAGTAAAATAATAAATTTATGTTACTTATTTTTACGATTTCTGCGAATCTGATTAAAATCCATAGATTCGGATTGATAAAGTATGTAGTATATACCATAGGCGTAGCTATAGATGTATCATAGGAGAGGGGGCCTAAGTGTAAAACATGGCTGTCAAACTCTATTACCACCAAGGGCAACATTAAAAAAAATACGGTAGGAGTTCTTTAATATTAGCACTGAAATTTCACTCAAAAGTTTACACACCATTAAAACATAAAAGGAAGTAACAAGCCGCAGTCGAGATGTTTTAAAAAATCTGCCCTGGACGCGGAATTTTTTGAAAATGAGCCACAGGTGAACTGTTTCACGTGCCAGATCTAAGAATATATCTTTAAGTTGAAAAATACACTATATTTTATTTTATTGTAGTCATCAGACTATTCTAAACTGCAAGGCTGCACGGCACGGCTTCCGATTGGTGAAAGGTAAATGTTGTGTTTCTCATTGATTAAAATTGCGGCCCGCAAAGGCAAAGCGGCATCCGAAACCTGCATTTAATGTCCCTCACTTTCTAAAAAAATGATAAATAACATTGTTGTCTATACTTGAAGACCGATCAGAGAGAAGATGAGTGTCTGCATTTTTGTTTGTGAAGACGAGCTAGCCCAGTTAGCGCGGTATTACACACGGCAACTTTCGGGCTTACTTAAGCCGATTTTCGGGAGAAACGACTGAGGAGGGAAAAGTTGCCACTCGAAATCATGGCTTATCGACAATGTGAACCGGCGTGTGAACCGGTTTGGGAAAAGTAGTAGGCAGAAATCATTTTCGTTCTGACCGTCAGCAGGTAAAGATCTTGGGAAGTATATGAGCAGCAGCAATTTCAATGGTTTGAGTCCACACACACCCATGTAAACTTGTGTAGCATATGCAAACAGGATTGGCTATTTAAGCCACAAGTGTAAGCACATTGGCTTATTAAGCCCAAAAGTTGCCGGCTTACTTAAGCCAAGTGTATTACCGGACTTAGACGATCTTGTGATTTTCACTGCTTAAAGGTGGAAACCGATCGTTCAGCAGACGATGTTGGTTGGAAAGCGTAGCAAAATTTTCAAAACTTGGTGTACTCGCAAAAAAAAAACTTTTCACTAAGTTTCTCTAATATTTTGATTGCAGTAGAATCACAGCTGATTGCTTTCCATTTTTGAACCAAATATCGTATTCATTCAACAAACCTTCCAGATTTTCGTTTGGCTGGTACATCTGTTGTATCTCTTTCAGCCATTTCCTCGCATTGATTTTTTTTTAGAAATTTTGATTCTCAATTGGGGGCGTTTGAACCCCCCAAACCCGCCCTTTTATATACGCCCATGGAATGTACATAAATCAGTGAAATTTTTATAGCATTTCTTTTCTTCCGCGACATTTATTGCGTGACCAAAATTTACTATTGTTGTAGACAGTTTCAGAAGGTCACTTGAAGAGGGATGGTAAAATGCCGAACATGAAACATTAGTTAACAAAATTTCACGTGAGGTATTCCTGGAGATGATGAATTATAAGTGTTGTATTTGATCCTATCTACTCGATTTTTATAGTATTAAGGTTTGAAGCGATAAAGCTTCCTTTTGGATATTTTTAACTACTTTGGCCTAAAATGAAAATTAAGTTTTAAATTACATATATCTGGATTTTTTCATAGAACGCGAATTGACCTCCAGTAGACCGAAGAAATTATCAGTGAAAACTAGAAAGCTTGAATTTGAAAATTAAGAATTTCAAATCATTTTCAATATTGAAAATAAAATTATATCAGCTTTTCCCCACCTTTTACGCATTGAAATAACATTTTTGATTTTTTAACGATCCCAAAAAATGCTTTAATTATTAATATTTAAATGTAAGGCTAATAATTGATTCTCCGTTATTAAAGTCAAAAAGTCTTCATTTAAACTTTTCAATTTCTAGGCTGGTGACAACAATTAAGATGGTCTGACTCTTAGTCCCATTCTTGAAATATTCCTTCAGCTCAATTTGATAATGCTCTCGTTGGTGGGTTAGATGAGGGATAAAAGCGTAAAGATGGGAAATGAGGGATAAAAGAGGAAAATGTTCATTACTATGTTTAATTTAGCTAGAAGTCCTTTCGAAACACTTTCAAAGGTATAATCTCCCACTTTGAACGAAAGGATAAAGACGAAAATTGTTGAAGAGGCTGTTTGCTATTGCCTTGTTGAATGTTATACGAGAATGGCATCCCGGCCAAGGTGGAATTCCTATCGAGTTCTGTTGGGATCGGCAAAACGATTTACATATTTAAACGATTATTATAGTTCTACAGGTGTTACACAAAAAGGATAACTTCAATACAGGAGATATGACGAGGTTATTATGTATTTATACCACTTTCCACTGGGGTGGAAATGACATCACAATATTTGTATACAAACCTCTTCACACCAACCGTGTCGGGGGATACTTCTTAATAGATCCGCTGGCAACTTGGACGCATCATTAATGGCAGCTGCTGCTAGAAATAAAAGTACTGTCCTTCCTATCAAGTATAATAAGGAATACCAGAAGTATGCATAGCTGACTATGTATCGCAAAACACTGGAAAAGCAAAAGAAAAATTTAAACTTTTAAACTTTGAATATAGGAAAAAAGCACACATTCAGATAGAAAAGCCGTCATTTTAATCAGTCGCTAGGGACTACAACTAGACTAGTCATCATTAAAACTTTTTCTCTATATCCCAAGATTAGAGGTGGATTTAGACAATCTGAGGCCCTGGGCGCAGGAAAATTTTGAAGCCACAAGTTAAGACTCTAAGTTGTAATTATTTAGTTGTAAAATTCACTAATTTATTTTTTACTTTATACATCTAGATTCTAGACCAACTATTTAAAGTTTAAATTAACTTTTTTCGGGGAAGTCTCGATTAATTATACCAATAAATATACAGGTATTCCTCGAGTTACGCGGTTAATTGGTTCCACGTAAATCGAAACCGCGTAAATGGAGACCCAGTATTAGTGTAAACTACAATACATAACTATTATATTTTTTATATAAAAACATTCATCTATAATTACAATACTTTCTTTTTAAATAAAAATTGCCCCAAAACCGTACCGCGTAACTCGAGCACTGCCGCAATTTTTTTCCGCGTAACTCGAAATTCGCGTAACTGAAGTACCGCGTAACTCGAGGGATACCTGTAATTAATATTTAAGTATCCCCTAATATGTATGTAGTACATAGCAAAATTGCGAATTTTGGTCGCCATGAAAATGATTTTTTTTTAAAATTAAAACCTTTCTTTCAACTATTGAAAATGGAAGAAATTTTTTAGGACATAAAGAACTTTTTAAGCATACCGACCTTGAGAAGTTCCCAAATCTCAAGTAAACTTCGTAAAATCTTAAAATTAGTTAACTTTAAAAGCAAATATTATAAAATACAAATATCAACCACTATAAGATTTGAATTTTTAAACATTTTATAAATGTTAAAAACCATTCAATTTTTCAACAAACTTTGTCAAAACTCTGGAAATGTGGAACATCGTCTGTCACCAGGGAATTCGTTATAATTTCATTTATGTAAAAAACTTACTTGACAATATTCATGAGTTGGTAACATACGAAATAGAGATTGTTGAGGCAAGATAGTAAAATGATGAATGACATATTTTTATCGACGTATGCTAGAAGATCGCATAACGTAATGAAATCCATCCGTATCTCGTGAAAATATGCCTTCGGTCTGTGATCCTGGAAATATAAAATATATAACTTCAAAAAATATCACATGTGATGTGCATAAATCGTGGCGGGTGATTTAACTAGAAATCGTCCGTTGGGTAAAACCAATGAAAAGTTTACAGGCAAAACGAAATTTTTTTCGTGTAAATGGTAAAAATATGTAAATTATTATTGACTTTCTTGATTTTTTAGTGTAAATATCTGATGTCGGCAGCACATGACTTTCTTATACAAAATCCACATTTGTGCATAATTTACACTAAATATTTTTTTAAATACCGGTATATCTTCTAGAAATGCAATTATGATACTTCATTATTTTTTGTTTAAAAAATGGCTTTAATGTAAATGTTTTCAGTTTTATTCTAACTGACCTGCCATAGTTTTGAACACTCAGAAAAATGGAGGCTAACTCGACGACCTACATACGGCGTAATTGGCCTCGGGCAGGCGCGCGTTCGCCTGCATGTGGGCAAGTAAAACTGAGTTGACCTGTGGTCGGAGAAATTCTGAAATTAAGCCACCAGCAGGTGAAGTAGGGCATTTGGAGCTGCACGAGTTGACCTTAGATAGGTTAACTCTGACCGCTAGCTGGCTTACAGACACCTCTGTAAGGTCAGAGTTAACCTGGGGTGCGTTCCTTTATTAACAGTGGTTAACTGTGGTTAACCGCGGTAAAGAGAAATGCGTTCTTAAATGCCTACGGTTAACGCTCAGTAAACTTTACTGCCGTTCCTAAATGCCAAAGTTAAGCTGTCAAAGTTACTTTTCTCAACTCTGCTCGAGAGCTGAGTTGGAGAAAGTTAACTTTAATTATAATTTAAGAACGCGATAAAGTTAACCAAGATGGTTACAACTGTCAATCAACTGTCAATTCGTCTCGTAGTTTCGAATGTGTTTTGTGCAGAATAATGGAGTATTTTATTGTGGTCCTTGTAAATGAAAAATACGACATCAAGAAGAATTCTATTTTTTTAAATGTATTGTTGTGCACATCACTGCTGTCAAAGTTAACCAAATCGCGTTCTTTTAATCAGAGTTAACGTCGGTGAAATTTCAACTTTGGCAATCAGCTGTTCTAACTTTGACAAACCCAACCCTTACTTTACTCGGGAATAAAGGAACGCACCCCTGACAAAAAGTTGACATGGACATTTTTCTGAGTGAATGTTGTTTCCAATGTTTGGTGTCCAAAATCTTCGTACACTTTCCAAATCATTTCTTCCTTGGTTTCGCGAGAATTTTTTTTTTTCAACAACGGTATTACATCTAGTCACAATCAATTAAACGCACACAACAATTTTTCACTAAAAATTTACTTAAATCGAAAATTAAAATTAAATACCGAATAATTTGCAACGGTCAAAAATTATAACTCTATGGAAATTTGCATTTTTTTTAAAATTATAGTTTGTTGATTTCTTGAATTGAATTCAACTGAACAAAGTTGAGCTAAATTTTGACACTTCTTACATTTTTTCGACTTTTTCGCCTATTGTCGCTCTCTCACTCATATTTAAAGTTTGTACAGACATTTTTCGTTCTTTTCCATATGGCTTTTTCAGCCGCAGTGTTATAATTGTATAAAAGATAAAAGTGTAGGAAATTTTCCTTTTGGCATACATAAGACTACTGGAAAACGTGTAGTTTCGGAGAAGGATAGACTGGCACACAATGGCCACTTTTTTGTCTAAATCGCTCTAATAAATTTGTCGCAATATATTTTGGTCTCAAAATTTCTATAAATTAACTCTGATTAATTGCCCGAAATATGTCGTTTTTAGTTTCACTTATTTGAGTTTAGTTTTTACTTTCTTCTACGGAGTATAATAAAGTATTGTATTCATGAAAAATTTCGGCCTCTTAATTTTGCCTAAAAAACATTTCCCGATCACTCCTGAGTCGATTGGAGTCATATTTAAAAAATGTCTTTCTGTCTGTCAGTCTGTCTGTCAGTCTGTCTGTCAGTCTGTCTGTCAGTCTGTCTGTCAGTCTGTCAGTCTGTCAGTCTGTGTACAAGATTTCTCAAAAACTAATAGAGCTAGCGCCATGAAATTTTATAGGCATGTTGGGTCCTGAAATGGGACGATCCTATCAACTTTTGGTGGAAATCCGTTAACCGGAAGTATCCAAAATGGCGGTTTTTCAAAAATCGCAATTTCGTTTTTCTCGATTTACTCCCAAACTACGCGTTTTTTAGTGGCCTTAAGTATGACAAAACTTGGAGAAAATAAAATTTCCCACACTTTTGTCTTTAGCTATAACTCGATATCTCCACCTGTTATCGAGATAAACCGTTATTTCCAAAAAATCAGTTTTTTGCGATTATCTCGAAAACTAACGGGTTTTTGCTGACTGAATGTATGAAGTGAATTAATGAGAATGGCATTCTGCACAATTTTGATTCTTACCGTTATCCGTTTTCTTTTACCGTTATTGAGATATTTTCATTAATATGTAAAAAAACATATTTTTGCGAATAATTTGCAAACTAACGGTTTTTCGACAAATTAGTTAAAAGAATAATTAAAGATGTTAACATTTTCTACATTTTTGCCATTTACCGTAAATTGATATCTTTTACAGTTCTCAAGTTATCTCAAATTTTGTACGTTTTTGATATTTTTGAATAAACCAAGAATTTATTGGGAGGTCGTCTTAGGTTAACAACGCGACAGGGCTCGAGCGTAAATTGCGCAGGGTCGTAGATTTTGTAGAAGAAAGTTTTGTGTTGACCACAACTGATATTTTTTTGTAGTAATTTTGTCAGTAAGCTCCTCAAGAGTGATGTTTTTAGGCAAAATTAAGAGGTTAAAATTTTTCATGAATACAATACTTTATTATACCCCGTATAAGAAAGTAAAAAAATGCAATATTCATTTGGTAAACTCAAAATTAACTGGAAAGTGGAATTCTGATGGTGGGAAGCATGGGCAGTGAACTTTTATATAGAGGTTTTTTTTTTTAGATTTTTCCAAGGTGTCATAAGGATAGTGCCGGTATGAGTGGCAGAATCGATAGGGAGTTTTTGCAAATAAATATATATATATATATATATATTTTAACAAAACTTACATTTATGGTTAAATCTCTGCGGAGGCGTTCATAGAATTGCCGAAAGCGTGCCGTTAGTCCGATACTTACCAAAATTATGAAGAGGTCCATGAAATTCCAGACGAAAGTACTGGTGAAGCTCAGCATCTGTTGGAAACGGCCAGACAGGAAAGGAAGAAAAAAATAACGTTACACTGGATAAGACAATGATTTTCTATGGTTAAAGTTTATTGCTAAAATATACAGTGACAATATAACGCATAAATAGAAAAAATGTTGCTATGAATAATTCATTTAAGCAAAAATAATACCCACCACCCACTGGACCCACTTAAAATCCGAGAGATTTCAGCACAGATATCAGAGATACTGAAAATTATATTACTTTACTTTTCACAATTTTCTGTACAAAATGACAGATGAGCTCGAAGTCTTTTTTTATGCATTACATTCAACGGTTATAAATTCATGAACGGAGCCTATCTTTAGCTTTAAAATCTTAGGTAAGAAGATTTGTGTCTTGCTTTGCCCAATGATGGAGACGTTCGTTGCCGAGTTGTTTTTTTGTTGTTGTTGTAATAAAATTACGACCCTGGGTAAAAGAAATTTAAGCGCGGTATTACACACGGCAACTTTCGGGCTTACTTAAGCCGATTTTCGGGAGAAACGACTGAGGAGGGAAAAGTTGCCACCCGAAATCATGGCTTATCAACAATTTGCATACATGCAAAGCGTGTGAACCGGTTTGGGAAAAGTAGTAGGCAGAAATCATTTTCGTTCTGACCGTCAGCAGGTAAAGATCTTGGGAAGTATATGAGCAGCAGCAATTTCAATGGTTTGAGTCCACACACACACACATGTAAACTTGTGTAGCATATGCAAACAGGATTGGCTTATTTAAGCCACAAATGTAAGCACATTGGCTTATTAAGCCCAAAAGTTGCCGGCTTCAATAAGCCAAGTGTAATGCGGACATAGATGCTTTGCTTATAATACTTTTGCTGTTCATAGAATGGCTGGTACTTGTTTTCGTTTTACAATTCGTGTTACAGTGATAGGTCAAATTGAGTCCTTTTTAGAGTTATATTTTAGTGATCCATAGCATCGGATGCTTCATTGGACTCCAAGATAACAAGCTAAATGCTATCCTAAAAAAATATTTAAACGGAAACGGTGTGGGCAATTCTCAGAGGTTGTTGTTTCAAGAGGCATAAAGTTAAGGATTTTTTTTTATATGTCCGGTGTTGCTTGGAGGATTTTTATTTCCAAGGCTCTCACCATTTGCTAATATTGTTAAATGGCTTAAAATAAAAAACCTGCGCCTACGTTGCATCGCTAATGAATTCCATAAAATTATTATTTTAAAAAAGGTTTTTTAATAGAAGAATTATGATATTTTGATTTTTTTTATAATTTTTTTACATTAATGATTTCTTATTTCATCATATTTGATGAAGGTTTTCATAAAAAAATGTAAAGTTGTATTATTATTGCTAAAAAATCACTTACCTGGAGCATTACAGCAATTATAGGATTGTATGGTATTATGTCAAAAACGTGCCCAAAATTTGTTGTGTAGAAAAAGGTAAATTGATTGGTGTGGTTGAAGTGGCAATTATTGATCTTGTCGAAGAAACTGTAAATATCTGCCAATTGAAACATCATATGCTCCACTAAAAAAAAGTCACAAACATATTTTAATAATTTTTAAAATATTTATTCAATTTTTGCAAAAATTATGCTTTTTATTCTAAAGTATTTTTTCGCCTTACTGTGTTGTTAAATACATTTATTTGGTTACATTTAAAAGTTACTCCAAAGAAGAAAACACCACTTTTAATGGAAATTAACTCATTTTTACTGTTTTAAGAAAAGTCTCGATGAAAAATTTTGAGTTCAAGAATTTGCCACAGAACTTTAAACCTTTAACTTGATAAAATCTCTTTCATAAAATTTGAGAATTTTGAATGATTGGAAAGCTAATATTTGACACTTTATTCGGAGACTTTTTGTCTTTTTGTCCAGGAGACCAGGGTGTTAGGGATGGCAAAATATTTTGATTTCCTCATGTCCATCTGTCTGTCCACCCGTGAACACCATAATTTGCGAAAAGATTAAGCTAGAGACATGAAATTTTGTATATTTGCGTTTCTCGTAAATGGCTATTAGGCTAAGTTCTTGAACGCGCAAAATCGGACTATTCCTTCCTCCCTCCTCCATACAAACGAAACAGTTTTTTTCAATTTTCTCGAAAACGGTGAGTCATTATTAAAGTGAAATGTGTTTTAATAAAATTTTACATAACTCATCCATACATCAAGATCCAATCGGACTACTGCTTCCGCCTTGTCCCATACAAATGGAATACTTCTTCCTGTTTTCGCGAAAATTGTGCATCGTATGGAAAAATTTTCAAAGGATTTTACTACATGTAGTTTTATAGGCCTATTTTCGACATGTCGCACACAAAATACAGGAGTGTCACAAATCAAAAAAAAAACATTTTTTCAGTGAAGGCAAAACGCAAATAGCGCAGTTTGCATAAAAAAAATTGTTTATTATATTAAGATTGTAAAAATTAATTTTAACAACTTTTTGGAGTTGTTACATTGGTGGTCATCGTATCGTTGACAGTGGTTAGATAAATTTGACTTCAAAAATGCAACAACAAAAAATAAAATAATTGTTTTTAATACATTTCTCACTTAAAGAGTATCAACTCCAAATACTACACAAGTTCTTCTACTTTTTTCCTGCAAAATTGGCACAACTTAAAAAATACGGTTTTCTAAAAATGGAAATGCATGCAAATAAATACGATTCTGCCCACAAGAACGGCACAAACTACAGTTAACGGATGACAGAAACCGTTAATCATAATGTGTAACAACATGTAGAAAAAGTGTAGTAAATGTAGTAGGTAAAATGTACCAAAATGTAGCAAAAAGTTTTAAAATGTCGTAATTTAATTTTCTACGTGTAGCAAATGTCACAATTTGTAAAAGATGCCGTAGTTATTTTTTTGCACGTAGTTACCCATCCCTGTGTACGGCATATTGTATTAATATTAAAACATGTGACATTTTGCTCATTGACACGTGTTGACACATGTAAAACGATACTTTCACAGATAATCATAGTATTTTTACAAGATACTTTACCACTTAAACCCATAATTCATAGTACAAAATTGCCACAAGACATGCGACAGCAATTTGCTGTATGTTGTTAAGTATATGTTCTGACATCATTCGTAATGTAAAGAAAGAAAATTATGTTTTTCCTTAGCTTCGAATCATTTGTTCACTCTCGAAAAAATCCGGGGACGAATTAACTCCGCCTCAAAACATAGCTAAAAGTTTAACACCGTAGCGCGGAGTTATTTTTACATTTGTATTTTACGGAGCTAAATATTCAATTTAACACCGTTTTGACCTAAATTTTAAATGAACTCCGAAAAGGAGTCAAAAATTCACTTCAACTCCTTTTAGGAGTTATTTAATTGTAAAGCGTGTTCACGTTTAGAAGAGGCTTGCCAATTGGCTTTAACAGCCTATTGGGAAGGCAAATGGTTTACAATTCGAAAGGTCCCGTGTTCGAGTCCTGGCAGAGACATGTAAGAAAAGTTTTTAACAAGTAATATTAACTTTGGAAACACGAAAAAAAACTCAAAACATCTCAAATGCTTGCAAAAAAAAGAGAATTTGTGAGGTTTTTTTTCTTGGTAATAAATTGGTTTAACACCGAAAAATTGTTAAAAATTAACACCCATAAGGAATTGTTGTGAACTCCTAGCCCGGTGCTCGATTTTCTCCAATAGGTGATGGACTCCCTCAAACTCCCTTTCGGTGCGTAATCGACTCCATTTTTTCGAGAGTGTTGTTAGTTCAAAACACCAATATATTTTTTTTACTTTTTACTGTACAAACAAGTTTGTAATATTTTTTAATGTGAATTAATTTACTTAGTATCTAACAGTGAGAGTAATTTTTATAATTTTAAATCGTAAAATTCTCTATATGATGACAGACAAAAGATTTATTTAAAAGTATTCATTTGTACAGGAGAGGGGGAAAGAAGTGGTTCGATTGGATTTTGATGTATTGAACGGTTATGTAAAATCATATTCTCAACACATTTCATATTTATAAATTTTTCGATATGATGCACAGTTTTTGAGAAAACAAGAAAAAAGTTTTCCATTTGTATGGGATAGGGGAGACCCAGTTGTACGATTGGTAATACGATTGGTTATGTAAAATCCTACTCTAAACACAGTTTACCTTTATAAATTTATCAATATGACTCACTATTTTCGAGAAAATTGCAAAATACTGTTTCGTTTGTATGAGGGAGGGGGGAAGGAATGCTCCAATTTTGCCCATTCAAGAACTTAGCCTAATAGCCATTTACGAGAAACGCAAATATACAAAATTTAAAGTCTCTAGCTTAATATTTTCGCAAGTTATGGTGTTCACGGACGGACCGACGGACAGACAGACGGACATGAAGAAATCAAAATCTTTTGCCATCATTTTTGTGTCCGATGATTGGTTGAATGCGTTACAAACTGTATAGTAAATCTAATATACTCCTATATGATACATCATTTAGAGTATAAAAATAGAGTAAAGAGTCCTATAATCGCTTTCCCATATTTTATAGGAACGTTTCCTTTTCGTGTAGTAATTCATTTTTTAAAAATTCCTTGAAGTAGATTTCCATACTGAATTTACTTGGAAATATTCGATAACTCGATTTTTCTTCTCTTCAGATTCGATTTATCGTAGATTCGATTTATCGTAGATTCGATTTATCGTAGATTCGATTTATCGTAGATTCGATTTATCGTAGTTCGAATGTGTATATATTTTCGAAACATTAAAGTTTTGGTTTTTTTCAAAGAAAACCTAAATGTTTCTTTTCTTTCGAAACTTTCATAAAATTTTCGAGATTCAACTTGTGAAACAAAAAAAAAACTTTTAAGATCTATTGCACAGTTACTCCAGGAATATTTTTCGAAATAAGATAGAAACCACTCATTAAACTTTGTTTATTTCACTTCATTTGCATCATCGTTGCATAGCACCGAGAAAAAGCGGTAGAACTTGCGAAATCGAATGAATAAAGCAAATAAAAATTTAAAGTTAAATGAACAAAACTTCAAGATCGCAAAATAATGTACTGTAAATGAATTCTTGGAAAAGTTGCACGTTTGTGTTTCTATTAAGAGTTGAAAAACTTTTGAACTGTCCTTTTGCTGGTTTTCGTACTTTATGTACAGTTTTCTGCAATCAAATCTTATAATTAATAATGATGATACTTACATAGTGCAAATAGGCCAAGTACAGTTGCTGTAATTCGGATAATTTTCAACATGTTGAATTTATTTGTTGCATACAATGGAGTCAGGAATTTCGATTCTTTTAAAGTCCAGGTTTTTATGATTTCTGGCCACTTCCGTGCCAATAGCAAAAACAAAAAATAGCTCAACTCGCTCATTGTAAAGAAAACCAATGACACTAAAATAAAAAAATCGAGTCAGTTTTTTTTATTGTGGTGCGGGCTGGGGCCTAAGGTTCACAAAAAAAAAATCTTATTTGTGATTGTTTTGGGAAACTTGTAAATGAGTTTTCCAGAGTTTAAAACTAATTTTCTATAATTCCCGAAAAATTTTTGGTGGAAACAAAATTTTTTTATGAACATGCAAGAAACTTTTTCAGAAAAGCAAAAGAAATATTATACTTTATATAAGAAAGTAAATATCGTCAGATCTTGAGACAAACGGTACGGAATAATTAAAAAAAACATAATATTTTTGTTCGAAAAAATGTGAGTTAAATTTGCTTACTACCACAAATTTTATCTAAAAGTATTCAAGACAATTTTAAGACCTTCGAACCACTTTGTTAGGTTATAATAATAATAATGGAATTAGAAACATGATGATTTCTTCATTAAAAAATCAAGTTCGATTTAGTTTGCAGCTTACCTAAATTTCGTGGCGTGATTCCAATTTTTAAAAGATGTTTTAAAAATAAGGACGAAATGATAATATTCCACACAAGAAAAACGTATGTGCCTAGTAGTCGCCAGGAATACCAACTAAACTTGAGACTTTCTGGATTATTTTTTTGAAAGCCACTAATTGGCATCACCCCAAAAAATTGGGCAAACTTTATTACTGCAAAGAAAAAAAAATATTAAATCGATATTGTGAGTATCGTTATCAAGTCAAAGTTAAATTCTAATTGTTCGAAGAATATATTGATAATAAAAAAAGGAATATAGATTTTTTAAAAGACTGGGTGAAACTTTTTTTTTTATTCAAAATGATTTCTTCCGTTTAGGTTTTAGTAAGAAATGTATACCAAAAATAATAAAGTTTTTTATGTACCTGGCAAGATTGCTTCATGAAACGATGGAGTTACACATACTGAAAGATTTTCTTCCTTCGTATTGTCCTTTAAACTGGTTGAATTCGCTTCACGGACTTGAATTGGCATCGTATTTATGGAACATTGACTGTTTCGGGGCCTTTTCCGGAAAACCTTCATTGCGTTGAACAAATCTTTATCTAAAAAGAGTTACGGTTCGGTAATTTTTTCCTTTCACTTTTTCGTTTTGATTTGCTTTGAAGAATGAAATAGAGGCAACTAAATTCCAATTGAAATAAACTCTGGGTTTTTGAAGAGATTTAGATAGTCAAGAAATTTGGAGGCACACTGAGGAATAATTATAACTCTAAATAATTACACTACACATGTACTCCTGTCGATCTTAATTCTAATTAACTATCATGCAATTAATTTGATTGACAAGGACATCAAGTATTTAAAAAGTATATGTATGTACTTATTATAGATATTATTTTAATTTAATCACTGATTATAGGGGCTGTCCATAAAATACGTTAAGGTAATTTTCGCTGTTTAGAACCCTGTCTGTCCCCCCGTCATGCTTTTTCGCTATTTATAACCCAATTGACCAAATTGGTTCTTAACTTTATAAGAAAATATTCTTAAACTTTATAAAGGAAAATTGCGTGGTACATTTGGACACGGTACAAAAATTCCAACATTGGTCAATTGGGAATATGGGCACACTTCTTCACCCCCCTCTCTTTAAGTGTGTGACGTGTTTTATGGACAGCTCTTTATCTTTTTTTTAGAAAAGCTCTAAAAAGATAGTGCTGGGAAATTTTTTGAAGAAAAACGAAAATTTAGACCAAAAATTCCCACCGAATTAAAAAATTTGTTGAAAAAACTGAATTATATAGCTGATTTGAACATTAATTTGTCCTAGCTATGTTACTTTAGCATCCTCCATATTATTTTTCAGTACATCGTAGTTATATTTCTGTGCCAAGTATCAAGAAAATTTTCAATTTGGAATGTGAAGGGGAACAAAACAGTTTTTTGATTTCATTTTTTATTTTATTCTTTTAAAACCTTTAAAAGCGCAAAATACCTTATATTGTTACATTTGTCAAAACTTAATTCATAATAATTTAATCACAAACTTGCTAGATAATAATTTTAATATAATTCATAATTAATTACGGCTGATTGTAGTTGGCCTGTGTTGAGGGCCAATCAACTACAAGCATGATTAGAGGAATACTAGTTGACATCACCTCAACCGTTGGACGTTTTTACCTTTCTTACATATAAGAAAGGTATTGAAATCACTCCAAAAACGTCCCTGGGACATGTACCCATCAACTCAGTTCGATGAATTCGCAATATGTCTATATATGTGTGTGTTGTGTGTCCGTGTGTTGTTTGTTTGTTCGTATGTATGTAATTAACGAAATTCGTAAGATCGACTTCTATCAGCAAATCTTAACAGATTTTGACGCGGTTTCTTGTACAGGTATACCTCGAATTACGCGGTATTTGAGTTACGCGGCTTTGGAGCAATTTTTATTTAAAAAGAAAATATTGTAATTACCGATGAATGTTTTTATATAAAAAAGATAATAGGTATGTATTGTAGTTTGTACTAATCCTGAGTCTCCACTTACGCGGTTTCGACTTAAGCGGAACCAATTAACCGAGTAACTCGAGAGATACCTGTATTCGAAAAAGCTGTTACCATTTCATAGAATGATGAAACGCGGTTTTGGTAAAAATGAACCGCAAAAATTTTTTTATTCGTATGGGAGAAGAGGGAAGCAATGGTTCGATTGAATGAGTTTTAGTCTAAAATTTGAGCATATTTATTTTATTCATCAATATTTTAATTATAATTTGTCATCCTTACTATAAAATACATTAGATATTATTTATTGGCCTTTGTAAATCAGCCACTCTGTATCCCATCTTCCTTTAGTTTTGTTTTTAAATTTTGAATTCACTACAAAAAACGAGTAATTTAATCGCATATAGGTGGAAGTTCATAATCTACGCTATTTCGGTGGAATTGTAGAATAACAAGTTCATAAGTGACAATAGTCCCCGCCATCTGTAATTTGAGATAAAAACACACAAATTTTAAATACATTCAAATAAATTACTCCCAAAAGTAGTTTTCTCGTGAACTGGAAAAATCCCATCGCTGAAAGGGCAATCTTTTCAGTATTGATCTGATATAACAAGCGATCAATCTGTATAGAAACAATGGTTTTTAATATGAGGAAAATTAATTACTTATAATATAACAAGTAATAAAAATAAAGAGAATATTTTTGTTTCATCACGGCAAAGAACATAACAATTTAATATTTAAGGTAAAAAATTGATTTTGTTAAACTATGGTTATGATATAATCCTCGGGTTAAATTATTACTAAAACATGCCTCATTACACCAGCCTGCACTAGGAACGGTTCTCAATACATCCACTGGTAGTTTCGAAGCATCATGAATTGCAGCTGCTGACATAAATAAAAATGCCATTCGACCAGTAAAAAAAAATAACGCATACCAGAAATACACATAATTTATTGTATATCTTAAGGCACTGAAAAAAATACAATAAAAATAAGTTTTTTCGGTAAAGCAGGAAATACAGATATGGTCGTAACATACTTAACAATATTCATAATCATGTAACATACGAAGTATAGATTATTGAGACACGATAGTAAAATGATGAATGACATCTCTTTGTCAACGTATTGCAAAAGATCACACAATCTTATAAAATCCATCCGCATTTCATAAAAGTACGATTGTGACCTTAAATTCTAAGAAGAAGAAAAAATAAGTCATACGTTTTTTTCAATTTTTTTTTGTTCAATTCCCATACGTTACTTGCCAATTCCCTATGGAGTCGTTCATGAAATTGCTCAAATCGAATTCTTAAGCCTATGCTTATCAAAATTATGAAGAGGTCCATGAAGTTCCAGACAAAAGTGCTGGTGAAGCTCAGTGCCTGAGTTGATCAATTAAAAAAAAGTTTTTATATAAGAGATAGTAAATGGATTTTAACTAAGCAACAGAGTTTTAACATGTCTTTGATATTGACACTACACTCTCACCGAATGCACGCGAGCCACGTCGAACGAGCATCTATGTAGATGATCCATTTGCATGGAGGGCGTACTGGGTAATACGATTTTTGGGGCAGAAAATTATGGTCCGTCATACGAAAAAAAAATCAAAATTCAAAATTTTATGGAAAGTTAGTTGATTGAACTCCTCGACGTGGTCTGATTGGGTTTTGCGTCATTGTTTTTAGTACATTTCAAAAATATCGCCTGCGGCGCTTTTTTCCTGTAGTATTTTTATATTTGTAGTTGCAGTTATTTATAAAACATGAAATTCTATATCTAAATCAATAATTCGCTTGCGGCGCAGAATTTAACATTGGGACGTTGAATAAGTTCTCGCTGTTTTCCAACAGATTACCAGAACTGTATGCGTGTAGTTTAGGATGGTAAGCATATATACAGAAGTACTATAAGCAAGCTTGAAATTCAGTATAGGGAAAATATGCTTAAAATGACATACTTTTATCCATGAGTCTTAGATGATGTACTATGCTAGTCTTCGCATAACTCACAAATAAACTTCCTTCACCATATCGTAAGTGACATCATTTCGAACATATTTGACGAATGTGCCAGCCGCTCTCGTGATCAAAAATTCGTTTTTGTGGAACTTTAACACCCGTCGCACACTTGAGCTAAACGAGCTGAACTACGTGAGCTAAGCGAAACTTAGCTCACTCGCTTAGCACACTTGAGCTAAGCGAGTGAGCTAAGTTTCTCGCTGAAAGTAAAATCCTTAGCATTTGCATTGGTGACCGCACACTTCAGCGAAACTATGAAACTACATCGCGTAGTCATGGGCGACGCGGACTAAGCTCGGTTGCGTAGTTAACATCAACTACGCGAACTACTTCGCTGACACTCACATACACTTTCGGCGTTATACAGTGTAGAATCAGTGTTTGCAAAAGTGTAGTATTTTGTGAACATAAATGTGTAAGTGCTAATTGCATACAACTGATGGCATACATTTATTTAAATATCGCCGCGTAGTTTAGCTCAAGTGTGTAACGATGTGAGCTAACCCAGCTAAGCTATGTAACTATAGCTAGCCTCGCTCACATAGCTTAGCTGAAGTGTGCCACGGGTGTTATGCTGTGGAAATTTTTTTTATGATTTGGAAACAAACCAAGCGGATTTTCAATAATAATGGCTGGCAGACTCGTGTTCACTGAAACACGCTAAAAAAATTTGATTTCGCCTGTATTCGGCGACAATGCAGTGACACTATGAAAATCTTATAAAGTATAAATTTATGTAAATGGGTTTAAGGTAGGACATGATTTTTTTAAACAAAGAGTTAACAATTTTTTTTTAATATCATACTTGAATTAAAAATGCTACAAATCCACTGTACGGTAACACGGTGAAAATATGTGGATTATGTAGATTGTAAAAATATTCGATTTGGTCGGTTGTATTGATGGGGCAATTGTTGATTTTATCCAAAAATGAATAAATCGTTGATATCTGATACATAAGATGCTCGACTAAAAATAAGGAAAAATAGCTATTTCAATCTAATGAGATTGTGTTGTAATTAAAAAAATATTTTTATAAATCTTACAAATATGTTGAATATTTCGATAAAAACCTATGTTATGAATGTAAAATTAGATTTTGTCTTGAAACATAAGAAAAGCTACAATTGCTAGAAACCGATCATTAACTATATATGAGGGCAGGCAAAATACTACGAACTGTATAGTTGTCTTATATTTAAAAGCGCCAAAAATTCACGGGTGGTTATAACCATCAATTTTATCACTGTACGCGATTTCACTCCGCAATCGTTTTTTGTTGTTCATGTAATCCAGCCTATTGTAGTTATAATCGAAATTATTGATATGTAGGTACTTAATATACTGTAACCTCGATTACTTTTCAGTAATGGATTAAGATAACAATCCGCGGTTTCTCTGGGTGTGTAAAATCCCGGGTCGGAAGAGTTCAGGCGATTTTATTTTTAACATTTTTAACAGTCTTGTGTTTGTATAAGAACTACTTACAGAATCCAAGAAGTCCTATTGTGAGTGCCGTTATTCGTATTGATTTCTTCATATTATATTTAGTTTTTGCATAGTTTCCAGTTAAAAATTGGTATTCTTTCGCTGTCCAAAATTTCATCATTATCGACCATTTTTGTGCAAGAAGTAGGAAAAGTATGTAACTTAATTCGCTTACAGTAAAGAAGATCGTTGGGACTAGTAAAGCTAAAATTAATAAATTTAATTCGTGGAATACTTTATAAACTTTACGTAAATTTCGTGGTGTTATACCAATGATCATAATAAACCTGAGGAACAGTACTGAAACCATGAAGCTCCAGACAAGAAAGCTGCATGTTCCCAACAATCGTAATGAACACCAACTGAATTTTATATATTTCGGATCTTTATTTTGAAGACCACTTACTGGCATCACACCGAAAATCTGTACAAATCTGATCACTTAAAAATAATTGTTGGGAGTTAATAATAGCATAATTTTCAATCGTTTAACTATATAATTTACTGTATTTGAAAGAATTGCGAAATAAAAATATACAACCATACCTGGTGATACAGCTTCATGAAAAGAAGCTAATATTTCTCCTTGAAATTGTTTTTCATCATTTTCCAAAACTTGAACCTTACCTTTTTTGGCTTTAAAGCGATAACGAAAATTTTCCATTTGTCTGGAATGAAATCAACAATTCAAATTAGTCTTTCTTCTAATTTGTTTAAAACAATTCTTCAAAAATTCAGAATTACCAAGATTGTATATGTATTTTATTGCACTACTGCGTAGAATTCCGTAGAACTCTATTCAACTGAAGCCCAATAAAGTGTTTCAACTGAATTTAAAGTTTAGGATGAACATGATTGAAGGTTGCCTAATTGGTAGGTAGGTATACGATAAGATTTGAACAATAGTCGTCGCTCATTTTATGTCATACTAAATGTCTAATTAACAAAATTTCTCTATTAGTTTTTCAATAAAGTGTGCATGAGTAGTGCTAACACGAAAATATGCATAAGAGAATTTCTCACATGAGATTGTGTTAGAAACACACGAAATTTCGGGTATTTCAAATCAAACTATGGCTTTACAGTCCGTTACTAAACATTTCCACCTTGTTTGTGGTACTACAGAATATCTGTAATCAAGGTGCTGTGCTACAAATATCTGTAATTAAGGTGCTGTACGTTTCAGAATAGGTTCTATTAGACAATGGGGGAGCTGAAGAACAAATTAGTGTAATAAATAATCACCCTACTAGAATTTTATTGATCTATTTTGTAGTATAATTTTGTGCTCAGAAATATTAAAATCTTTTATTTAGCTTGCTTTCGTATGTGTCTATTTGTTTGTCTGTCAGGGTCGAATTTGGTATCTAATCTTGACCCACTTCCAATCATTCTTGATATTTTGCACACGTATTTAACTTCGATAACCATACAATTCATTACATCGTCCTTGTAAAGGATAACGGAAGGTCCTGTAAGGATAACGCGATTGCAAAAAATCTCATCTGGGGTCGAATAATCCGCTCCCCACGTCGAGGAGTCTATAAGGATATCTCAAAGGCAAGGATATATATTTGAGGGCTTAAAAGTATATGTAAGTGTATCGGATGACAGACGTCATTTTGGATTTTTAAATCTAAAAACATAACAAAAGCTATAATTGCCAATCTGGCAATCATTGGAGACCCGTATGGTGATACTCGTATCAAAATTCGAACAGTTGTACCAAAATTCCACTTTGAAGTCTAACTTTCCAATAAGAATTTTTAAAATTTATTCCAATCGGATTTTGATGTATGGGAGTTTTATGTAGAGTTTTATGTAGAATATCCTAAATAACTTTTGTTCTTGGACTTTTTTGATAAGATGCACCGTTTTTGAGATATTCACAAAAACCGTTTTCGTTCGTATGGGGGGTACCCCCCCTAATAGTCAATTTTTGCCCATTAATGAACTTAGCCTCGTATTTTACGAAAAACGGATCTGCGCAAAATTTCAAGTCTCTAGCTCAATCCGTGCGCCCGCAATCCGCGCCACAGACAGACAGACAGACGGACAGACGGGCAGACGGACAGACAGACGGACAGACAGACGGACGGACATGCAGAAATTAATTATTTTTATCATTCTAAACACACTGGTGTAATTCATTTTTGTGTGTGATGACGGGATCTTGGCGTTACAAACGGTAAGGCAAAGTTAATATACCCTTTGGTTTCACCATACGGGTATAAACACTAGAAGAGCTACAAATACCAGGGGCCAATGGTCAAATACTCTATATGATGACAAGCAGTTTGTTGAAAAAAATCCATTTGTATAGGAGAGGGGAAAGGAGTGGTCCGATTGGATTTTGATGTACGAAACTGTTATGTAAAAAAATATTCTAAACACATTTTACCTTCATAAATTTTTCAATAGGATTCAGCGTTTTTGAGAAAATGGCGAAAAACTGTATCGTTTGTAGGACAGGGGAAGGAATGGTCCAAGTTTGCCCAATCAAGCGTTTAGCCCAGCTATTTACGCGAAACGTAAATATACAAAATTTAGTCTCTAGCTCAATTTTTTCGAAAGTTATGGAGTTCACGGACGGACAGACGAAAAAACAGACAGATGGACGGACATGCGGAAATCAAAATCTTTTGTCATCCCAAATAACCTAATGTAGTTCATTTTTGTGTCCGACAATTCTTTCCATGCGTTACAAACTGTATACTAAATCTAATATACCCCCCGATTCTACTTTAAATATTGAAAAAGATCTTTTAACATTTTGAGTTAAGAGAATATAAGAAACTTGAAAGATTTGGTATTCTACTTAAAATAAGTGTGGTGAATATAATAACTAAAATGTTAAAAGAAACGTGTAGTTTTTCATTTTTGCGGAGCAAAATGAAAATTCTCCACCCGCAAAAAAAATAAGGCAAGCGCGCACCACGCCACGCCAGCATGAATTTTATATTGGGTTTTTGGAACAAAACCCTAATGCGCAGGATAACTTGTCTTTTGACTACGAAAAGCTATGGATAGAAATTGCGACTGAATTGAACCGACTAGGACCACCAACACGCTCCAGAAAATCTTGGAAAGAGGTGATAATTTTATTAGTAAGCAAAACGCGAATGATAGTAAACAATTTTCTCTGGTATGATCCGGTAGCAAAAAAATTCAATGCTGATAAAACCCTGAGATGAAATGGAATCTGAGACATTAAATTATTGTTAAAAGGCTCCAAACATTGAATTAGTTTTAAAGCCAATTCTTGTGGCATTCGATAAGATTTGCGAAACAAATTCTCTGATACCGAGAATGGATCCATAACATCTCTCAAACGTCTGTTGGTTATCCTTTCGATTTGACTAAAAATAAATTTTAATGCATGTACTCGTATTATGACAAAACTGAACAAATTAAAATGTTACTCACTTCCTAGATCTTCTATCAATCAAATTCTCTACCTCGTTCAGAATTGCTGCAAGCAAAACACGTTCCATTTTTTCGATTAAATGAATGAAAATGAAATTGAGTAGCTATTTAAGCACCTTCAGATCACCTTATAACGTAAAAGAATTTTTAGGTTAGAAATGTCTTTTAACCTTAATTATAGAATACCTAATGGCCTTAAAATCTTATAACAATTTTCACCACACCAGTTAAAAGATCAGCTGTTTTTGACAATCTTATAACCTTTTAAGTAGAATGCAAAATCTTTTAATTTCCTTTTAAGCTGCGTTAAAAGGTTAAAAGACTAAAATATTTAAAGTAGAATCGGGGGGATACTCTAATGTGATATATCATATCCCAAGGAGCATTTTTGAGTTGGGAAGTAGTGGTATGGCACACGAATCGACTGAAAGTCATGACTCACAACCGTCGTTACAACTCAAATTGTGGTAGTGTTGAAGTGCTGGCGACCCAAATACGACTCAGTGGCTGAAGACGTCGGATATCCCACGGTACAACTCGTTCGAAAACCTACGTTAAGTGGTAGTAGTACCTGGACTACAGACCACCATGCTCGGCGACCTTAAAATTGTCCTTATGGTCATTGTCCAATCCAAAAAAGCCTCCGATGCATATGCTCCCGAAAATGTTATCCTTACAGGGCATAAGCGTTATCCTAACTGGACCTTAAAGATTTTTTTCGAAGATAGGTCCTAGCGCAATCGCATTTTTTGCTTCGAAAATTTCATCAACCGGAATATCTTCAAAATCTATAGAGCAGTTTTCGAGAATTCTTTTAAACAGACAAACATACAATTATCTATAGTAAAACTCATTACGTTTTTTGGTAAGTAATTCCTTGTGGTTGAATTTGAATGCAGAGAAAAATTATGCGAAATCGGAAAGTCAACACTTTTTTTCTCTACGGGACATCGCAGTTTCGGTGAGCCACATTTTTTCTGTATTGAAAATCACTTTCAGTCGATTTCACACGAATAAAAAAGACTTAAATTGTTAATTTAAAAAATATGTTTGTGGGTAAAAAACAGTGGGAGGTTTCAAAATTGAAACAATTGAAAAGTCTGTCAATTCATTTTGGTGTTATTTACGTTTACTTGTAGATAAAAATTCTTTTTATATGGAAATATCTTTAGAAAAATAATTTGGGATGAAAAGAAAACAACAAAAATAACCAAATTGCAAAGACATGCTATGAAAATTGCCTTTGGGATTTTGTTTTTATCACTCACGAAATTTGATTCTGAAAAATTACGTCTCAGTGTTGTAAATTCTAACACTGTGCTGTCAGTTTAAGGAATTGACAGAGAAAACAAGAAAAATGTTCTTTGTCTCTTATTTGACATACATTTTGATTGTTTGATTTACATTAAATTTGAAAACAATTTAATGCATTCTTTGTTCATTGTTTTGAATTTAGAGATTTACGAAAATCACATTAGACGAAGTTAGAAAAAAATGGTCTGGGTGAATTTTTCTTTAAAAAACAGTATAAAGTATTTTTATTTACTCCAACTTGGGCCAGATATCGCCCGGAAAAAGTGTGAATACGGCAAAATCAAAGAAAACCAAATCCAGTTGGGTATAAATCAGATGGCCGTGTATTTTTTCTTCGGAGAATGGTTTTTCAAAAATTGAAAAATAAGGAAAACAAATTCTGTTATTTAGAATATCTGTAAAATTGTGGACAAAAGCTTTTGCTATGAAATTCTAAAAAAAATTTCCGTCACAAAAAATAAAAAAAAGATAATTCTAGAAAAATTGAGATGAAGAATGCCTAGAAAACACCTTGACAGGTTTCAGCAGCAGTGATAGTAATCTCGGCCGATGATGTCGTTAGCACCAAGCAGTAATTTTCATATTTAAGGCAAAAATAATGTTAAAATAACTGGCAAACTTAAGTGATAAATCAAAAGCAAAAAGTCATTATCTCTCGAAAAAAAATATCGTAAAATTTAATGCTTCAAAATTATTTTTAAATATTGTAACATTTATTATCATTAAAATACAAATAAGAGGAAAATCGTTTTTACGTGTTTTTATTTACCGGTCAATCCGATTTGTCCCTTTTGACAACTCAGAAGGATTCTTAAAAAAAATCTGATAATAAAAGTTTTATCTTTTGTTTCACAATAGAAAGAATTTATTATTGTCCGCGCTGTCAAAGGACCGTCATCAAATCTTTGCTTTTTATGACTGAATTTGTGTGAAATGCACGGCGATCTAAAATAATGCATTCAATGTAAACCATAAACTTGAAAAGATACTATTTTGAGGTCAGTTTTATTGATTTCTATTTTATTTGTTGAACAAAGTGTGTTGTGGTGGTCCTTGAACTTAAGTCAATCGGTTAACTTTTTTTTTTTGCAATGACACGATTTAGATATGTCAGAGGATTCATTGATTTTTAGGATCTGAATTCTTTTCTCGGGGGTTTATTTTTATAACAAATTTATTGAAAAACATGTCAATCTTTTTATATTTATTGAATCGATTCCCTTATCATTCATTTGACTGACGAGAGAAGTTTTCTGTGATTTTTTTTTTCAATTTTTCATTTGGAATAAAATTAATTCAGACCTGACACTTTTTTATGCTATACTTCAATAAAACTCTATGGAGTTTGGCGAATATAATGAAGGAAAAAACCGTTGATAGGAAAAAAAGAATAAGATGCCTTCCGAATAATTATGTAAGACGACACATGGGAAAACATCTCACAACAATCGGAAAAACTCTTGACATGGACATATAAATGACGATTCACATTGGTAGGGACAACATTTTTTTTTGAAGAATGGATGGATGGAGTTGTGAAAATAAGATTCTTCTTGTCAACTCAGTGGGGATACTTTAACCGTGAATTCAATGAAACCGAAGGGAGGAAAGGGTCGAATCACATTGGTATTCAACAAAAGGAAAATTTGAAAGGTAAAAAAAAGAAACTGAAATAAGAAATGAAATGGAAAAGGAGAAAACTATTTTTGTGGCAAAATATGTACTAGAATTCGGTTATTGTGAAGAACGTTAGACATGGGGTTGGTGGAATCCTAGAAAAACTATCAAATGGAACATTGTTCGGTCATTTGTTATATTGGTTTAGCGACTGGGACTTTAGCTAAAAGTTAAACTTATTCTGGACGAAAAGGACGAATGAATAGGGCCGAATTCGGACTGGACTGGACTAGACCGGACTTTCAGTCAGTTCAATTGGTACGTACCAACTCACATATACACGGAAAAAAATCCGCATAGTAATCGTTCCTATAAAATGGTGGAAAGCGATTATAGGAGTCATTCCACCATTTTGTAGCAAAGGCTTCCATAAATATTGGAACTAGTCCTAGTTTTGGTGGAATCATCACTATGTAAATAGGGCTGAGAGAAGAATGCCCACATTCCAACATAAGTAGCACTCGTTCCTAGTTTGCATTGGAGACGTTGTTAATCTGAGGTGGAAACTTTACTATATTATGTATGGAATCATTCCCACTGTTTGTAGAAATGACTCCAATATCATGTAGGGCTCAGTCCTACAAAAAAAATGGAATGAATCCTAAGTTTTGTTGGACTCATTCCTATGCAAATAGGATTCAGCGAATACGATAATTCAAGTCGAATTTTTTCTTCGATTATAATTCGCACGTGGTTTGCGAACTCGGAGTGTATATAGCTTGGACCTGCCTAGTGCCACACTCTGACATTTGTGTCGGAGAAATTTTTTAATTACGGGGTGTTTTTTTGATCGAGCTATTTGGTATCTCGAATATTTTCAAGTCCCGGACTTCTCTATCTCAAATATTCGATAACTCGAATTTTTGTTTGTCCCCTTTAGATTGGACAGAATCCAATAAAAAAAAGTCTCCAGTCCTATACAGATAGGACTTGGTGCTATAATTATAGGAACGTGTCTTATTTCAAATTAGAATGTCGCGAATATATATAGGAGAGAATCCAATAATCAATGGAGACATTACAACGTTTTATGGGATTGAGTCCTTTACAAAAGGGAATGTCGCCATATTTTTGTCGCAACCAGTCTAACATATATAGTAATCTCTCCCATGTAACACGTTGGAGTCTTTGCCATAGTTTTGGGAATCGTTACACCAAAAGAAAAGAATACGACCACTTTTTTATTGGAATGTGTCCTAAAAAATGTGGGAGCTGTTACACCTTTTTTATAGGAATGATTCCCATATTAGGCCACTATGCCGTTTTTCCCATAAATATGGGACTGGAGCATGAGATTTTGGTGGAATGGTTCCTATATCGTCGGCTAAAAGTGAAATTGTGCTAAGTCCATTATACCAAATTTGACAGAAGAGCAATAAAAAACCTTGTTAAATCATTTTAATTTTCATTTAAAGAAAACAGAGTCTCATTTAAAGAAAACTGAGCCCAATTTTTCTTATTTAAAGAAAATTCAGTGTTATTGAAAGAGAATTAAAACGATTTACAAGGTTTTCATTGCTCTTCTGGAAAATTATACCAAATGGACTTAGCACAATTTCACTTTTAGCCGACGATATGTTTTTTCCGTGTAGGAGGAACTTCAATAAAAATAAAATTGATAAGGGAATGCTTGTCTGTCAACCTTTTTCATATTTAGAATTCAACATTGCTATGATATTTTATTATATCTATCACGTTTGAATTGGGACTCATGTACTCATGCATTGAGACAGAATAGTATAGCTCTTTTGTTTTGAGAAGGTTCATTACTTTGGAAATTCTGATATCGTTTACCGTATACAGGACTCTACTTTAAGGATCATTAATCTGAACCGAAAATCAAACGCATGGTTAGGTTGAGTAGTTTATAAAGTTGTCATTTTACCCAAGATTGTTTTTGTTATTTTTTATTAATGGTCGAAAAAAGTTACTGAGGGTTAATCATATTTTACACCCAAATGACCTTGAAACAAAAACTACTGAAGATAGTATGTTATGTGAGGTTTTTGTATTACATATTATGATCTTTGAATTATGTATATTGTGTAATATCGTTTTATTTTTTATGATTTTCATATCCTCAATCGTTTTGAAACTCTATAAGAAGATTATTATTTCCTGGTTACAGTTCATCGGAATGTATTAGATATGCATAATAAGTAGGGTAATATGTTCTTGAACAGGAAACCAATATCCTAGAATTATACAACTGGTAGAAATGCACTACCACATAACGCTTACAAAGAGAGTAATTCAAATGTAAAATTAAATTGGCCACATTTTTCTGAGAAATTTAAATTAATGTGGCCATAATTCTATATCAATTTAATGTAACTTTATATTTAACTTTATTTTATTTGTACGTAATTTTCTGTTTTCTAAAAATAACTTTATCAGATATCCTTAATTTTCACAGCCAATTTTGTATATGTAATTTTTATCGTATATTTTTAAATATTTGGTTTCACTTGTTAGTTAACTAGATTCAAATTTTGTAGCCTAATTTTGAAAGAATATTATTTCTTTTATTTAATAATAAATAACAATGGATTTTTATTGTTAGTATTTTATTCAATAGTTAGCGTTAATTGTATGGAATGTGTGTACCCACCTAAATGGATTGTTCTGAACATTGCGTATGTACAGGGTGTTCTGTAACCAAAAATACAAACGCGAATTATCGGGAATTTATCCTTAAAAATCTGGCTTAATTACTGTCCTTAAATCCGATCTTACGATTTTGAGGGCTGAAAACAGCCGTTCTACAGACACTTGAGGCTCAGGTGCCGAACTGCAATTGTTTTACCAGCTTCCATCGAAGTCATGAAATAAGGGCGCGAATTTTTTCGCCATTTTTGAATGAAGCTTAGTACCGTCGTCACACTATTACAGACCCCACCTTGTCATCAAATTGTCACGTATTTTATGGACTGTCTCAAAATTTGGTACACGTTTTAAGATTTTTTAAAAATATTCTGTATAATCTTCTATTTTTTAACAACTGAAAAAATCCAATTAGTCGTGAATATCAGTGGGAAAATCAATTTAAACGAAATGAAAGAATTTTTCAGCAGATTGGTTTTTTTTTCGATTTTCTTAAAGTAAAGCAAAAATGAGAAAATTGTAATTTCTCCCATAAAAGTGGGTGGTGAAAACCAATTTTTAAATAATCTACTGGAGTAAATGAGGAGAAGTTGGCGATGTCGCACAAATCATGACAAAATAAAATAAGAAAAAAATTTCCTTTAATTTACCTTAAAGGTGTTCTTTTTTTAAAATAAAGATGGAGTACAACCTCAAAGTCCATTCTTAAGCATTCTTTAGTCGTAATAACTGGCTGTGAAGTCAAAGTTTGTTTTTTGTTTTGCTTCCAGTACGTCTAAGGATTCTAAGTCCGGTATTACACTTGGCTTAAGTAAGCCGGCAACTTTTGGGCTTAATAAGCCAATGTGCTTACATTTGTGGCTTAAATAAGCCAATCCTATTTGCATATGCTACACAAGTTTACATGTGTGTGTGTGGACTTTAACCATTGAAATTGCTGCTGCTCATATACTTCCCAAGATCTTTACCTGCTGACGGTTAGAACGAAAATGATTTCTGTCTACTACTTTTCCCAAACCGGTTCATACGCTTTGCATGTATGCAGATTGTCGATAAGCCATGATTTCGAGTGGCAACTTTTCCCTCCTCAGTCGTTTCTCCCGAAAATCGGCTTAAGTAAGCCCGAAAGTTGCCGTGTGTAATACCGCGCTAAAACTGGATGGAACATTATCAGCATTGCTACCGCAGTTCGATTTACTGTGACTAGCAAAAATTTCAAAGAGAATTGAATTTACTTAAGGGCAATTTCACTTCAAGTATTCCTTATTGATTGCGAAATGGGAGTCAATAGTTAAAGAACCTTTGAAGATCTTTAAGTGGAAAATCGTATTCTAATGGAATCCGGCGAAGTTGGTGCTACTGATTTGGATTCCAATCACTTTTGAATTTCCAAACACCATCCAGCCGTTTGACGTACTATACCAAAATTTTAGGCATCTTCGTCGTCAACAGATTTTTTATCAAGATCTTAAAGTATGGTAGAAAGTCTTTAAATTAAATCATCAGAAAAGCTGCAATGGCCATAAGGCAACATTTAAATACATATTCTGTATGAGAAAAGACCCAATTTTTATAAAATTTTGATTTCAGTGAAAGAGGGGAAAGGTGTATTCCAATTAGAGTTTGATGTAGGGACGAGTTATTGAAAATGTTATCAATCCATTTTTTTATAAATACATTTTGTTTTCATATTTTTTTCGATACGACTACCCGTTTTCGAGAAAATTATAAAAAGTTATTTCATTTGTATAGGGGAGGAGGGAAAGAATTGTCCTTCCCTTAGTCTCACTTTTTCGAAAACCTTATTTCTGCAAAATTTCAGGTTGCTCACTCAATCCTTTTGAAAGTTATCGTGTTCAAGGACAGACAGATGACCGGCTGGACAGTTGTACGAGTAAATAATTTTTTTTCTTCGACGATTGGTTTAGTGCGTTATAAATGATATACTAAATCTAGTAACGAGTTTCCCCTAGTTTTAATGAACGTATTAAAAGTAATGAAGTATTTTCATAGATCTGATCAACGAAATTTTTCTCGGGAAATGTTTGTAGAGAAAATTAAGAGGTCCAAAAGTTTCATGAATGCAATACTTTATTATACTTCGCATAAGAAAGTAAAAATGATTTGTACTACACAGAAAATGATAATGAGTTTACAGACATTTTTGGAATACAAATATCAACAGTTTTAACAAATGCCAAGAATATTCAAAATAAATCGACAATCCGCTGAGTATAATGAAATCATATTTGACTTTAAGAGTTTTGGAATCCTGGCTGAGGAATTTTAAACAAGAATGTCGAGACAGTTTATCTAGCTTTTCATCAATTTGGGAGCGAAAACACTTTTAGATGGTGTTTTTATTTATTAATTGACTGCCTCACGATGTCAAATAAACAATGAGAAAGTTAAACTTTGCTTAAAATTTCCTTCAAAGAGTTTGATAAGTCTTCAAATACAGAAATGTGAACAGAGTTGTTTGGATAAATTTCCTTCAGCGTGTGAATGTGTAATATCGACAGTTTAGTGGATTCTATCCAGAGTAACCTTCAGAAATCTCCTCCAAAGTTGAAACTTTACCAGCCTGAGGAATTAATATTAATTCTATTTAGTTCTTGATTGCGGGATTAGGCACTTGTTGGGTGTGGAACTGAGCCCTGTAAACGAACACTCATCATCAGAGAAATCACCATTCCTTAAAGAATGGATAGTCGAGAACGTAAATACTGAAGTCAAAATAGAAATCTGGATGTCTGAGCCTTTAAATGGAAGTACGATTGCAAAAAGGGGTTGATTTTCATGTTTGGTGTTGGCAATTAATTAACAAAATCCTAAGTTGAGCGTCTAAATTTTCTTTTGCTTTGGTGCCTATCTGATGCGTGCTTGGTTGCGTTTTAAGTATTTTCGATGATGTGCTGCTGGGAGCACGTTCCTGGAAACTTCGAAAATTACCAAAAAACAAAATGTAATATTAGGCGTCGGAAATTACATTTGCATAAGTTTCACGGCAATTTCTATTCAATATTTCGACACATTAACATTTTGGAGATTAACTTTAATCATTGCGGTAAGACTTTAATAATCGCAATGTGCGTTGAGAATATAGAAAGATATGGAAAACCAGGACTTGTCTAAATTGTGGCATTTAAATATTAAGTTTATAAAAGATGTATATATATTTTCATAAAAGGTACCTGTAAGATGTTGTGAAATTTTAAACTGTTTTTTGAAATTTTAACTGTTTTTTTTACATACAAGCGCATAGTTTCTGATAAATTTTCAAAAACATATTTTAAAAGAAATTGTATGGGAGGTATCCGTTATAGCTACCAAAAGTTGATAGAAAACTACAATTTTTGTAAAACTTATTTACAAAAAATTTCAAGTCGCTAGGTCAACGCGTTCTCGACGGACAGACCGACAGACAGGTGCCCAGATATTCTCATAATTTTACCTGAAGCGGATTTCATAGACTGTGTTTACATTGGGATTCACTTTGAGGCGGCACGTCTTTCCTCATTTTTCTGCCGTGTGCACACGGTTTGCTTTATCTGGATTCATAAACCGGTTTCATCAACAAATCTAAACGACAGGTTTCAACGACCAGACTCAAAAACCGGTTTGCGACAGATAATTTTAAGTGAATCTAAACTTCGTTCGCTCTTTTTGGTTTCCCTCCCCACTGCGTCCCTCACCCTCACGAATGACGTGCCGCCTCAAAGTGAGTACTAATGTAAACACAGTCATACTGATCAGAAATTGCAAAGATTAACAATCGAACAACGTGTTAAAGTTTTTTGAAGCGTATTATGAAAATTTTTGGTCAGCACAATGGTGCCATGATAACCACCTTTTTTTGATTTGAATGAGCCGGTTCATATTGGTTGAAATAGTCCGCCTAATTCTGACAGCAACTTGCAACATTTAGGCAAGTTGGGCTCAGTCCCACTTTCTCACCTTGCCTAAATGTTGCAAGTTTCTGTCAGAATAAGGCGGACTATTTCAATCAATTTGAACATGGTCAATCGGATGCTATGGTTGTCAATTATTTGTGGTTTCAACTGGACGACACTGCCAATGCAACAATGGTTTTATTGAATGAAAAGTTGCCAGGTCGCATCATCTCATCTCTAGTAAAACAGCGAAGTCAATTGGCGACCAAGATCATACGATTTGACGCTTTTGGACTTCTTCTTTTGGGGTTATCTCAAGAGTAAGGTATGCCAACAAGCCAACCACATTTCAAAAGCTGAAGGATGAGATAATAAGGCATATTCATGGGATCTAGGAGCAATTATGCGATATACATTTGAGCGATATTATCTTTCACACATAGTTGCCATGTGCCAGATAACATGATTCAATAAAGAAATTTAAAAAAAATTTAACAAATAACCTTGTCTTATTTTCTGTTAACATCGGCCCAAGCCATTGAAACACCCCGCATAAGTAAATTCATACACTCAGAAAAATGGAGGCTAACTCGACGACCTACATACGGCGTAATTGGCCTCGGGCAGGCGCGCGTTCGCCTGCATGTGGGCAAGTAAAACTGAGTTGACCTGTGGTCGGAGAAATTCTGAAATTAAGCCACCAGCAGGTGAAGTAGGGCATTGGGAGCTGCATGAGTTGACCTTAGATAGGTTAACTCTGACCGCTAGCTGGCTTACAGAAACCTCTGTAAGGTCAGAGTTAACCTGACAAAAAGTTGAGCTGAACATTTTTCTGAGTGTATAGCTGCAAAAAGTGAAATTCTTTGTGTAATTGTTTCTTTTTAAAATACATCACTAGATATATTTTCGCTGCATAAAATATAAAAAAAGATAATTTCATGATGGAAAAAAGTAACATACTCTAAAGTACACGGTATATATTATTCCGTATATACCATTGATAGCTTTTAAGTGCATCACTTTACATGAACGATTTTCTTTCAGTTAAAAAATGTTCTCAATAAGATTTTATACTATGCTGCAGGTGATGACGGTATTTGCATTACATACTTTCAAAGCAGAATTTTTCCAGTGGTGAAGAAAAATATTTTTTCTTATGATGAAAGACACCTTATTAGGTACTTCGGGAAGTCTTGAAAAAGAGTATTTCAAAAACCTATGGCGCTTTAAATAAGCTGTAAATAAAATGTAAATTTTTGTTTACTTGGAAAATATTATATTTTAAATATAAACCTTGGCACTTTTCGTTGTGAATTTTAAATTGAACCAGAATTTAATTTAAACGATATTTTACACTAAGTGAAAAAAAAATTAAATTCAATTTTTAATGTTTCTGAAATTTATTCCTATTTATGAAATAATTTTTATTTAAAAACCAATTGAAATATTTTTTATCTTCTACCAAACCAGTTCAACATAAAGAAAAATCTTTAAGTTCTTTGAATTATAAAATAATATGGGAATATTAAGTTTATTGCCATGTCAACAAAAACGTTTTTTATAAAAGCAATAAATTTACACTTGATCAAACTATCTCAATATTTTCTTTTGAAGTTATTTATTTGACCGAAATTAAGCGGATATAAATGAACAACAGAAAAAGGATACAAAAAGAAATGAAAAAGTTGATGAAAAAGAAAAAGAAGATATTTTTATAACCTCGACATTAAAAGAAAATTCTCTTGTCAGCAGATTACATAATTGAGCTCTTGTTGTTATAAAATATTTTTATGTTATTGAATTAACTAGACAGACTAGAATATTCTTTTTGCGAAAAGAATGCAATCATGAAAAAAAAAAATTTAATCGTATATAGAACATTTTCTTCTATTTGGTTTGATGTCTGGAACAAGATCACTTTTTACTTTGGGAGTAAAAATATAAAAATTGCAGCTTACAACACTTTAATTTTACAATCGAATTTTCTTTTATCTTCTTCCGGCCATTAATTGGTATAGACAACAAACACCAGCTATAAGTATTTAAATTACACTCAACTCTTTTTTCACTCGGATTTTTTTTACACGAATTTGAAGTTACACGGTTCAAAACAAGTTCGAAATTTTTTTTATCTACACTCAGAAAAATGTCCAGGTCAACTTTTTGTCAGGTTAACTCTGACCTTACAGAGGTTTCTGTAAGCCAGCTAGTGGTCAGAGTTAACCTATCTAAGGTCAACTCGTGCAGATCCCAATGCCCTACTTCACCTGCTGGTAGCTTAATTTTAGAATTTCTCCGACACAGGTCAACTCAGTTTTACTTGCCCACATGCAGGCGAACGCGCGCCTGCCCGAGGCCAATTACGCCGTATGTAGGTCGTCGAGTTAGCCTCCATTTTACTGAGTGTATTGTAAAGGGTTCAATCATTGGCCGTTGTTTATATTTCCTTTTTACAACCCCGATAAACATCAAAGTGGAAATGTGGAAGATTTTTTACTGCTGTAATCCGGGTGAATCTTAAACAACCGTAAAATTATAAGCGAACTTTTTTTTTATCAACATCAAAAATGTTTGATGAGATTTTAAGAAATTGTCAATTACTCACAAGGGGCAATGTTTTCTATAAAACAATAAACAAATCTTGATATAATAAAATTGTAAGTGAAGGAAACCTAAAAGAATTCAAGCGTGAATATGAACAAAGTGTGAAAAAACGAAAATGATTCTCAATGTTCGTATGGAGTTTCAAATAAAATTTATCCACATAATTGAGGACAATAGCGTGACCAAGCGCCATAGCCCCTGGCAGAGCAGTAGGCTATTTTTAGGGGATGGCATTCACATTTGGAGGGTATCCCCATAATGGAACAGTGTCAGCGAAAATGAAACTGTTCTGCTGCCCTTTTTAACCAAGAATCTTTAAGGGAATCAGTGATCCAGACGTCCTGACAACTTCCATCCAAATTTACTCAGTGAGATTTTTCTCGTGCAAAGAGTGCAAAAAACTGTGTTATCAGCAGTACAAATATCCCGAAGCTAAAAGGGATGAGATAAAGCATGACTGATAAAAGGCTCGAAACAAAAAAAAACGTCCCTAATTTTAGAGAAGAATGGAAAAGCTACTTTGGACCATAAAATGAGAAAATGGACCTACAGAAATTGTTTAAGGGGATAGGATCGATGATAGCGTTAAAATGTTGACAATGGGGGGAAAATCTGTATAATAATATGGCTTCTGTAAACCTCTGGACTAAAACTTTCTCGTAAAATATACAAATAAATGTATACGGAAATTGTGTGAAAGGACGTCGTCCTTTTTACAGATTCGTACTATCGTATAGCATTGTTTTTCCCTCAGTGTTTACTTTTGTGTTATTGATTCGTGTTTAGAAAGTGTTTTTGAATACGAAAAAAATATATGGCACAATTTTTCTCCAGAATGTTGCAGATAAAAACGTTTTCATTCATATCTGTGTGGGTAAAAAGTAATATCTTTGAACAGTGACTTCTAGGGTTTTAATGTTTTACGCGTCGAGGCTAAATAAAAAAGTAATTTAAAAATGTTGATGTCATTAATTTAGATTAATTGAAAAATAAATATCTTGTTTTAAATTATAAAATTCGGATACTTCCCATGGAAAATTGCTTTCTTGTTTCAAAATTCAAGTATAGTGGAACCTCGGTTCTTGAATATAATTCATTCTTCACAGCGTTCTTAAACAGAGGCTTTCACAAATCGAAACAGTTTTCCCATACAATAAAATGTGAAATGATTGAATCCAGAAATATTTCCATATCAATATTTCACAACTTATAGGGCTTATCTATTTATTAATTGGTTTGTGGGTATGTCGATCTGTCTCTCTGTTTGCTTATAACTCCAAAACCCTGAAATCGAGCTGGATGAAACTTTCCGGTAAGTTTATTGGATAATATATTGAAAAAAGTTTTTAACAGTTTTTAAATTTTTTTTTATTTTATTCTTTTTAGTCATTTGCATTGAATTAGTATGACTAAAAATTCAAAATGACGTCTGACTTTCGTCACGTATGTATACTTTTTAGTCTTTGAATATATCCTTACCTCTGAGATATCCTTATGGACTTTTTGACTTCAGAATCGGATTCAGCGACCCCAAAAACACCCTGATTATATTTTTTCGGAAAATTTGAGGAAATGGATAATCACGTTATCTTTACAGGACCATCCACTATATTTACAAGGACGAAAACTTTGTATTCTCATCCGAGTCACATATGTGTTCAATCGGATGAGTGGAAGTGGGTCAAAATTAAATTGCCAGAATGCATGATCAAATGAAACTTTCAGCGATTGTTTATATTATGAAAGCGAGTTTGATCATAATTTTCAACTTTTTGGCAACGATATGGTTAAAAATTTAAAAAATGCGCGTTTAACGAGTACAGATATAAATCGAAAAAAAAGCACGTCTTAAAAGTAATAAAGTATTTTCATAGATCTGATGAATAAATGTTTTCTGAGTGCAAGAGTAATTTGAATAACTTACTTCTTTCTGTGGATAATTGGTTTTTTAATATAATTAAATGTTGATTTTACTCTTGCCTCCATGTCCTTTTTTTTTGTCAAAATAAAATCTTCTAAAAGCGATTTTTTTAAAATATGATTATTTTTCGGTCTTCAATTAACAGAAATTTAATTCACACTTCGAATAACTTGTTGTCTAATAAAAAGAGTATAGCGTAATGGTTTTGTGTGGAAAAATGCTACCACATTTAGTAAAATAAACATTTTATTAATAATTGTAAATATGTACATCACGTTGCGCTCAACTAGTGATAAAATCAATTAGATTGATGATAGAAGATTGAGTATTTTCACCATTATTGATTTGGCCATAGAGCATGTCAAAAAATATTACGAGTTTTCCTGCTCACGTCCGCATGCTGTCCTAGAAATTTCCGTGTAAATTAGTCACATACCAGTCCATTAAACACCATATCAAGCCTGAGACGTTTTTCTTGATGTTTCTAAGCGAGGGCGTACACGGAGCAACTTTCGGTCATCAGCATGCCGCAACTTCACCAAATTGTAGGAAAGAAACGAGTGCGGCAAGAGGGGAAAATTCGCCACTCGAAAAGTGTTCTTCTCGTCTTCTTTTACGCACACAAACGAAGTCGCTCGTGTAGCACGTCAGCATGCATGTGTGCGTAATTTCATTGAGGCAGTCGGTGCTTAGCCACCGACTCGTAAACATTTCCCAAATAAACAAAAATTGAATGCAAATAATGAAATCCCAAGTTCAGGTAGTTTTATTTTTCAGGTAGGTAGGAAAGGGTAAATGCCATAACAAATTACCAGTCCTTAAGGCTCAACTATGATGGACATAAGAACGCATATGTAGCTGCATATGTCATTTCCAGAATAAGAAAGTCAATGTTATTACCCACAATAGGCATATGTCAAGAGTGTTGCCACTTTCAAACCTTCGTTAAACATTCGTTAAGCATGAATAATTCGACACAAATGGAACTGGCATATGTAAATAATGAACATAACCTAAAATTTTTCCAAAAAGGGACTCAAGCAGGACAACAGATAGTCAAAGACATTTGTGGTCATTCTCGTGTGAATAAAAAATTGATCCGGATCAAGCCTTTTTATTTTCAAGAAGGTGACTACGTAGTATCCGTGCGTTTTCCTGTCGCGATTGATTTCTCGTACATCACATGAACGCTTCTTTCTGTCGTATCCATCCAGTTCATCTTTCAGGTCACTTAATTCTTTTAAGCACTTCACAATTTCAAATATTTCTTTAATTTTTTTCAATTCACTCATTTTTTCCTTCAACTTTGTCAATTACTATCGAGAAGAATTTGACTTTACTTATGTCAGTCTATGCCTATTATGGTTAGCTTTTATGTTGACAGCTATGCATGTCAACATTCGTTGAGAATTTGACATTTACATATGCGTTCTTATGTCCATCATAGTTAGGCCTTTATTCTTCTATTGTTGGCAGTTTCTATTGTGGCCATTGATGTTGCCTCGGTGCTAGCTAGAAAGGGAATGAGCTGGAAATACAACACATATATGAGAACCACACACGCATGAGCGATCGCTTGTTGTACACAAGTTTTTCCTACTAAAAAGTGAAGAAGCGTGTACGTCGGAAAGGCATTTTGAGGACCAAAAGTTGCCGCGACGAGTTGGACCGTGTGCGTTCGCACTAAAAGAATTTAGTAGTTTCATATTTGTTGTAATGGGATTTCAAAATGTTTTTGTCTTTGGTGATTTTTGATTGCACTCTTGAAGTTTCGTAAGTGCCTGTCTACACGAAGATTCACTTTGAGGCGGCACGCCATTCGTGACGGTGAGAGACGCAGTGGGGAGGGAAACCAAAAAGAGCGAACGAAGTTTAGATTCACTTAAAATTATCGGTTGCAAACCGGTTTTTGAGTCTGGTCGTTGTGTCTTTCTGTGTGCATAATTTCATCGAGTCAGTCGGTGCTTAGCCACCGACTCGTAAACATATCCCAAACAAACAAGAATTGAATGCAAATAATGAAATCCCAATTGCAGGTAGTTTTATTTTTCAGGTAGGTAGGAAAGGGTAAAGCCTAAACCCCAATTACGCGTTCGCGCGTGCGGCATGATTTTGTTCTGGCACCTAGTAGTTGTCACCGCGTCTAAAAGTAGAAACTGAGCCTACTCTACGCGGCAGGCACGCGGCAACGCGTCTGAGCAACACGCAATTATACATTTACTCATATATATACGTAGTTTTTACCTTCACCGCGTGGCTGCCGCACGCGCGAACGCGTAATTGGGGTTTAGGCTTAAATGCCATAACAAATTACCAGTCCTTATTCTTCTATTATTGGCAGTTTCTATTGTGGCAATTGATGTTGCCTCGGTGCCAGCTACAAAACGTTTCTGCTTATTTTTGTTTTCTTCATTTTGGCATAAAAATAGAGCCGCTGCTGATGAAGCATATAATAAACTTGTTACTGCAATTATTATATGATCCATATTTTCATTAAATTTAACAAATTTCACTGCAATCATTTCACAACTCGGTTAAATTTTGAGATTATTCTCATCCCAATGTCTTAACGTCAAAAAGGCGAAAGATTTTAGCGAATGAAAAAGGCGAACCGTGTGCACACGGCAACAAAATGAGGAAAGACGTGCCGCCTCAAAGTGAATCTTCGTGTAATCACACGCTAACAGGTTTAAATGTACAAAAAAAGTCTTTGATAACAACTTAGCTCAAAAATATAATTTGTTAGAACTAAAAAGGAGTTTTGAGACTATGGTAGATTCTGAAATTGCTCTATAAAGTAACACATTTGCTGTTTGTTTTCATATCTATCCACCGTTTTAATTCCAATTGGCGTCGAGTTTATTGAGGTAATTACTTTTATTACGGTCTTGGTTGGTCAGAAAAAACTACTAATATTTTTTTTCATTTTTTTAGAACTTTTTGGATGTCTGTCTGCTATGGCCCCCATAACTTTATGTCAGTAGGTGAATGTTTCGATTACAGGTCCATTTAAGTTAGGTCAGTTTAATGTTGCTTAGTTCAAGTTTAATATGTGTACTCGTAAGACTTGTAAAAGTTTCGTTATTTATGTTTACTTTTTTTATACTTCGATCACGTACCCACTATATGAAGCTTTATTTCCCTTGAATTTAGTAGGCCAACTTTAAGGGTAGTTTTTTTTCAAGCTATCATGGGTCATAAAATTTCATATAAATTTTTATCATCAGAGAAATGGCATTACAACATTAAATGAGCACTAATTTTACCTCTTTTACCTTAAGTTTTACGATCGACATTGTAATTAATCTACATTTTGTGGTATGCTGTAAGTAATTTGGCTAGAAATGGTCATGAAACCAATAAACATCAAAATAATTGTGGAACTTCCCACCTCTATCTATAAACTTTATTTGTGAGCTCAAAATTTTCGAAAAGAGACAGGGAAATCGATTCCGATTACGAGAAAGTCAAATGCATATAACTAAAGTTGATTCTTCCACATCTTTATATGAAAAACATAACAAAAGCTATAATTGCCAATCTGGCCAACTTGATGTATGGGAGTTTTATGTAGAATCATATCCTAAATAACTTTTGTTCTTGCACTTTTTTGATAAGATGCACCGTTTTCGAGATATTCACAAAAAACGATTTCGTTCGTATGGGGGGTACCCCCCCTAATGGTCCATTTTTGCCCATTAACGAACTTAGCCTCACATTTTACGAAAAACGGATCTGTGCAAAATTTCAAGTCTCTAGCTCAATCCGTGCGCCCGCAATCCGCGCCACAGACAGACGGACGGACAGACAGACGGACAGACGGACGGACAGACAGACGGACGGACATGCTAAATTCAACTTTTTTCATCATTCTAAACACACTGGTGTAATTCATTTTTTTGTGCGATGACGGGATCTTGGCGTTACAAACGGTAAGGCAAAGTTAATATACCCTTTGGTTTCACCATACGGGTATAACAAAATATTTTGATCTCCGCCTGTACAGCTGTCTGTCTCTGTCTGCGCGGAAACACGATAACTTTCGAAGGGATTGAGATAGAGACCTGAAATTTTGCTGAGATAAGTCTCTGATAAATAGTCAAGCAAAGTTCTTGGACGGGAAAAATTGGACGTTTTTTTTTTCCCTTCTTCAATTTCTCAAATTAATAATTTTGTTTAGAATAGGATTCTATATAACTCATCCATACGTCTAAATCTAATTGGATAACTCCTTCCACCTTTCCCACAATTGGCACTCAGCAATTGTAGCTTTTCTTATGTCTCACAGAGTGTTTTGGTATTAAAAAAATCTTTTATTCTCAATTCCCATTAAATCTCAAATATATTAAAATTTTGAACTGAAATAATTTCCAAATAAATAATAAATTTCTCTTTTTAAGTTTGTTTTTCAGAAAATTCCATCTAAACAATTTTTTCTTTGTGTATAAAATATTTTGTTGGATATTTCATTCCAGTTTTTATGAAAAAAAAAAATTTCATTAAAATATACATTCAGCATTGAAGATCTTATAGTCAAAGAAAAGGATAAGCGACAAGGAGGAAAACGCGAGATATTTCTAAGTTTAAATTATTATTATTTTCCATATGAAATTTTACGTTTTACGTCTTGCGGAGAACTTCAGTTCCCCAATTTCTCAACAAAGAAATGATTATATTTTGCTCAAATAACACAACATCATGTAAAATGAGTATTCAAATTGTACTTAATGATAAATTATAGTCATAAATAGTGCGTATTCTTTGAAGGGCGAATAACTGTGTTCTTGTGGAAACAATTTTGGAATTTTGAAGGGAAAGCTTAAATTTTCAATTTATTTCATAGGAGCGTTAGTTGCTGGCAGCAAAAACTGGCGGAATTTCAATTGAAACGAAAGTTTCTTCCCTTAATTAAGGACAGTTCTTTGTATGATTATAGGAATAAATTTGTTTGGTGAAGTTTTTTGAATTACACTTTTCGTGGAAGGAAATCGATTAATACTATGGAGTGCTTCGAATTCAACCGGAAGTAGAAACCGAGTGAAACTCACGTTTTTTTGCAATACCGTAACAGTAAGTGAACTGAAATTTAAAGAAAATGAAAAATCGAAACAATAACAGTAAAATTTTTTTTGGTGTCTTTTTTTGCTTTTTTACGTGAATACTCCATTATATGAACAATCCAGTAACATGAACCCCTTCGCTGTCAACATTGAGTATCTTACAACGTGAACAAACAAGAAAACTGGTACTCTATAATGTGAACAAAAATTACACTAACTGGAGTTACATATGCGGAACACAACTTCTTTTCCATCTGTATATGTATGGAATATAAATATAATGAATAGTCTTCTGTATAGAGCTGAAATCTTTACTCGTGCTGTGCAATGGGCCGAAGATCGAAACCTTGAATGGGATACTGTATTGGTACTCAAGAAATTAAAAGAACAAGCAGTAATGGAAACCACTACTAAAACATAAAAACAAACAAAAATTACAGGATACTTATTGTAATGAATCCTCTTGTCACTTTTTCTATTGAATACAGAAATTTCTTTCTTTTATAGTAGGGGAAGCCGGGGCTAGTATTAACAAAATTTGGAAATTGGGTCATATTTTTTTAACAAGTAATATTTTTGATATTGTGTTTATATCTAGCCATACTGTAGGTCTTCAGGTATCATAAGAAATAAAAAAAGTTTCAACCAGGTAGTCACTATATAAAAGAAATCATTTTTATGAAAAAATGTCATCTGTTAAAACTAACCCCGGTCACGGGGCTATAGTTTTAACAATGATGAGATAAGTATTAACATAAGTTTTAACATGGAAATAATTGAAAGAAAAGAATTTTTTTTTTACAAAAATTTTCGATGCACATTAAACTTGTTAGAAATTTTCCAATGTGTCGATAAATAAATAAACGAGCAAAAAATTATAGATTAAAAAAATTGACTAGATTTATTTCACGTGTATCGTAAAACGTTAGTTATTTGTTTATACATATGTCAGCCCTTATCGATTAAAAAGATTATCATCAATTTTCTTATTTATTTTAAATTAACCTCAAAAATATTTTATTTGTAATAATTTTCTCGTTTTAAAAAATCTGTGTTTAATCAGAATAATAAAAACGTGTAAACCAAATGCCTTGAAAATTTTAACGATTTTTCGTTGGTACACTTTGTGCCATAAAAAAGTCGGAAAAGCCAAAATGTTTACGGTCATAAAACAAGTAAAACGAGAAAAATTGTGAAATTCCCATCGAAAAAAAGCATTAGAAAGTTTAATGGCTTGAAAACGTCATCTCCTGGAATTATATAGAGAAGCAGTGCTCTTAAATTCTAATAAATCAACTTCTGGCCTTAGAATATGCGACCAAAGAATTTCATCGACCAACAGAACGTTAACCTAAAGGATCATGGTTTTATCACCATTTCAATGATATACAAGTAAAAGCAATATCGGTATAAACAAAAGTAGGTATTTCTCTTTGGGTTAACAAATGAAAGCACTTGACGAACATTTCACCCCTATAAGGCAGTATATTCTGTATTTAAAGGGAAATTGGTGGTGAATTCTTCTTTAGACATTTTTTCATCTTAAATTTAGAAAGGCCGGTGCGTCAGATGGCAATTTAACCACAGGATATTGGCGAGAACCGGTAATTTATTTTAAACTTTGGTGTGAAAAATGAAATTCAGGAGAAGGAGTTCTATTGTTATTCGGATTTAGACTGTATCCGAATGTTATAAATTACTGTTGAGAAATGAAACCCAAATGACAGTTTGCAAACCTAGGAAAATCCCCTAAAAAAATAAAATAAAATATGCCTTCAGTAAAATTGAATATACATTGAAAATCTTTTATTACGATATGCCGGGCAAATTTGGTGTTACCGATACAGCCTGTAGTTCTTAAAAAAATATTATCCATGATTTTAAAGGTGAATTCGTGTTTCAAAAACCTTGCTTTGTGTATGGTGTTTCCTTAAAAAACACTTCTGGGTATATCCAAGAGTTTATTTAAATATTAAATTAACGATAGTGCTTGCTTTTTAAATATTAAAACAATATCTAAAAAGTTTTATTTCTAGGTCTTACTTCAATCTTTCTAACTTAAAAAAAAAGAATCAATGAATGCATTAATATTTACAATGAATTTTGTTCTAGTGTTTAGAGTTCATATTTTTATACCCGTATGGTGAAACCAAAGGGTATATTAAATTTGCCTTACCGTTTGTAAAACCAAGATCCCGTCATCACACACAAAAATGAATTACACCAGTGTGTTTAGAATGATAAAAATAATTAATTTCTGCATGTCTGTCTGTCTGTCTGTGGCGCGGATTGCGGGCACACGGATTGCGGGCGCACGGATTGAGCTAGAGACTTGAAATTTTGCGCAGATCCGTTTTTCGTAAAATGCGAGGCTAAGTTCGTTAATGGGCAAAAATGGACCATTAGGGGGGGTACCCCCATACAAAAGAAAACGGTTTTTGTGAATATCTCGAAAACGGTGGATCTTATCAAAAAAGTCCAAGAACAAAAGTTATTTAGGATATGATTCTACATAAAACTCCCATACATCAAAATCCGATTAGAATAAATTTTAAAAATTCGTATTGGAAAGTTTGACTTCAAAGTGGAATTTTGGTACAACTGTTCGAATTTTGATACGAATATCACCAAACGGGTCTCCAATGATTGCCAGATTGGCAATTATAGCTTTTGTTATGTTTTTATCTATAAAAATCTCGAACTAGATTACAATTATTTTTATACTGCTTCTGTGGTGTTTGTTATTTATTTATAAATTTGTTTAAGCTTAATCATTCTGTACTTACCTTTGCAACATTTTCCAAAAACTAAATGAGAACACAATTCGGGTCAAAACATTTAATTATAAAACCAATCAATATAATTCGTAATATCTATGAAAAGCTTAATGAAGTCTATGAAAATTTAGGAGTGATTTGGAGTGATTTGTGTGGTCTTAGAGAACCTATGACAAAAAAAATCATTATTTTTCATAGCGTTTATGAAGTTTTTCAAAGATATCATAAAGGTTTTAATGGAATTTATAACGTATTTTCATAAAATCTATGAAATCTACTTATAGAATTTATGAAAAAAATTCATTGACCAATCGTCAAAAATCATAAAAGTTCTAGTTCTTCCCAATGATTTCGATTTCATGGTATTGTATTGGTCTCTTTTTATTATTACTAAATTCACTTTTGTTTTACACTCACACTTTCCTGATTTTACATAGAATGCACTTCCACTTCATTTTGCTCCCAACGACATTATCACATGGGTAAAACTTCCATTACTGCTAGTATACCCCATCTAAAGTATATATACTAACCATGAAATATTTTTAGTTGTGCGAATTATATCACAAAGGTAAATGTTTTCATCGATTTTCTTAAAATTTCTTTAAAAACAATGTTCTTCTTGCATAAAATCTATGAAAAATACTCTTTGAATTTATGATTTTTATTTCGTGAAAAAATTTTCAATGAAAAAGATATTATAGAATTTATGAAACCGTCGGTTAAATTATGAAATACTTTTTGTTAAAATGAATGAAATTTTTAATAAACCAAATCATTTCTCTTGTATCGGGTCTTTCAACAAGGACATAACAATTTTGTATTTAAATAAAACGCAGAATAATTGAGATATCGGGCTGAAATTTATTCCAGGTGTAGTGGACATGTTACATTTAAGTATGAAATTCGATGTCGTTCATATGGCCATTGCACTGATGGATTCTTTGGAGCCAATTTTCCACCACTCTTCCACACATATCGGCCGAAACGTTGGCAATTTCGCGTTCGATATCGTTCCTGAGCTCCTCTAACGTTTTTTTCTTGAATATTTAATTTAATTTGGTAATTTCGCGTTCGATATTGCTCCTGAGTCCCTCTAACGTTGTTGGCTTGTTGGCATAAACCAACGAGTTAACATAACCCCATAAAAAAAATCCAACGGCGTTAAATCGCATGAGCGAAGTGGGCATTTCACCGGACCATTTCTCGAGATTACACAATTGCGACCACCGACTCAGAATTTCGGTAGTAAGTTTTAATAATTTCCAAACGTTGCTCGTTCGTGAAATTCACCATGATAAAAATGTAAACCTTGACTGACGTTTTAGCATTGCCAGATCATAAAAAAAGTTTTAGGGTGCGTTTTTATTAAAATACAAAATTGTTATGTCCTTGTTGAAAAACCCTTTATTTTATGGAGTTTTTCTTAGTTTTAATAAAAAATAAACACTTCTTAGTAATTATTTTAATAGATCTGATGAACGAAATTTTTCTGAGAATGTTGGAGTAAATTCCAATCAAAGATTGGATTACGCTGGACTTATATGTAATCCAACGCAAAATTCTAATCTAATAGTATGGATTAGAATTTTTCAAAAATTTATTTTCGGTTCAATTTAGTATTAAAATCTACAATTTTGATTAAATTGTAGACATTAGTATTAAAAGTATTTAAGTTCAATATACATATCATAAAAAATGATTGAAATTGTATTAAAATTTCGTCAATATAATTTTTGGATTGAAAAATACCACAGAATTTTTTGCCGTGTACAAATTTTTAGTCTGGTGGCTAAAAATATAAACATTTGAAAATTCTTCTTTAGGGAACCGAAAATTTGAAATCCGTTTTCTAAGGACATCGGAAAAGAAAGAATTCCAATTATCAAAATTTTATCTAAACCATATCGAAATTTTTTACATACCGGTATTAAACTTTGTAAGAATTGAGTTGATGACCCCCGGTAACACTATACTAACAAAAACTGCCAGCCTGACAACCCTTGGTTTTAGGTGCGGTGGCCACCGTCCGCGGCCAGAGGCAATTGAAGCGCTAGACCGAGAGGACGTAGTGTTCTGACAAATATTAAAAGCTAGCCTTAGGCTTCAGCGGTCATCTGGTTTGGGGGCGCGGGCGGTGGTTAACCAACAAGTGACAGTTATTAGGTATCATTTTTTATATTACTAACCAAATAGTCTTACAATTTTCAGAAGTGGAATTGGATCTACTAGGCCAAAAAGGAGAAAAAAAAACGGCAATTTTCAATGTAATATGAAATTTAGATCGATTGATCTAGAAGAAAATGTTTTCCTTTTATTCGCACAATGGGAACGAACAGAATAGCAGATGAGTCGTTTTGTTTGTATTTGTGATCCTGTTTCGACATGCCATGCACGGGCAGCAAAACGACCAGCCGAGAGAGTGATTCATACAAGTGGGGTATGGTAGACCGGTTAAAATGGCATCCAGCCACTTGAATTGCTACTCCGGATGTCTGTGTGCTTGTGTATTGTGTGGCAGTGTGAGGACTGGTCTGCGATCAGCAACGGTACTTTTGATTACAGTTATTCTTTGTCTTTGTTACTCGCTGCTATTTTGTGGAAGAATGCATTATTTAATTTCATTCCGAGAGAAGACGACTTTAATTGTTTTACACAAGTTATTATTTGTTTTATATTGTGACGTTTTTGCCGAATTATAATTAATTCAAGTTAATTGAGTAAAGTGGTGAAATTCTTTTAAAGAATTTAACTGGAGAAATTGGTGGATATTTCGTCAAGGAAAGAATTCGCAGGAGAATGACTGTCCAACGTTGGAATCATGGTAGTGCGAACCCTATCGATAGCTAAGTGATTTTATTGTTATTCAATTGAACATTATTCAAAGACAATACAGATTTAGAGCATAACATAAAAGTTTTCAATTGTTTTTGTAATTCCAATTAGTGCATTGAGTGAACTGGGTTTTGAGGCTTACTTAATTTTTTTTTGGTTACAATGAGTGGTCGAACTGGTGCAAGGGGCGGTAGAAGGGGACGCCAAACGCATGAGCTTACCCCCGCTTCTCAAAATTCTGTTAATTCTCAAACTGTCGGTGAAGCTTCGGGTGAACCTTTTGTCTCGGTGCCAAGTCACACATTTCGGCTGGGAATGGAAGAAATTCGTAATCTTATACCGGAATTGAATCCTGGGAATCCTTTCAGCCTTAGCGTAGTGCAATGGGTGTCTCTTATCGATCAATTAAAGCAAGTGTATTCGTGGAACGACCAATCCACCTTGTTTTACGCCACTGTCCGTCTGGTTGGGGCTTCGAAATTCTGGGCACAGACAAGAATGGGGACGTTTGACACGTGGGACTCCTTTAAGTCAGATATAGTCAAAAGTTTTCCATGTATATCAGATGAAGCGACCGTGCACGCTAAACTTGCTGCACGCAAGCGAAAACCCAACGAACCCATTGAAGAATATTTTTATGAAAAACTGGCACTGGCTAAAACTATTAACTTGAAATCTGAAACTACTATTAATTACATTATTTCTGGTCTCGGGAATAAAGACCTGCAGAATATTCTGGTAGTTGTGCCACATACTGATCCGGTTGATATTTTATCAAAAATAAAATCATATGAGTGCTTAAATTCAATTAATTTACGATCATTCGAAAAGCAAGTCCCTAAATTCCAACCCGTTGAACAACCCAATTATGAACGGAAACGTTTTACACCAATGCCAGCTTCTCAGCCTCCACCTAAACGTGCGTCTACCTTAGTACCTTCAACTTTTTCGGGCAGATGTTACAATTGTGGGTCTGTTGGTCATGTTGCAGCTAAATGTCCACAAAAGAAAAACCAAAATTTAAAGAACGTTCGTAAACTAGATCATCAACGATCAGAGTTGTATAGAAAAATCTTAGTTGACGGCAAACACATTGATGCGTACATAGATTTGGGAAGTGAAGTATGCACTATTAAGCAATCTACCTGTGCGTCATTAGGTTGGGTTGTAGAAAAACACGATCTTGACAACGTCTTGAGTGGGTTTGCAGGAGGCCAATGTCGCCCTCTGGGAAAAATTAATAAAACAATCACCATTGATGAAGTATCTCTTCGGACAAATATTTTGGTAGTTGCAGACCAAGCTCAGGATGTGCCAATGCTTGTTGGCCAAACATTTACAAATAGACCAGGTGTGAAAGTTATTAAAAGCTGGAAAAAGATCGAAATCCTTAAAGATTCCGGAAGTTCTTTAAAAACAGATGTTCCATCAACTTCACGTCGCCCACGGCAGATGAGAATTACTCAAAAGCCCATTCATTTATCTGACGTCAACGTTGGTGATTCTTGTGACCTCAAGGATAAAGAACGGTTGATAGAATTAATTGACAAATATAGGGACTGTTTCGCTGTGGAAACAAGTGATTTGGGTCGTGTAAAATGGGCCGAGTTTGAAATCCACCTTACTGACAATACTCCAATAAGATTCCGTCCATACAGAGTTCCTTACCACCACAATCATGAACTTAAACGTATCATAAAGGACTTATTGGACAATGACATAATTGAAATTTCTAAGTCAGAGTATTCTAGTCCCTCAATTCTTATTCAAAAAAAAGACGGTACATTTCGGTTATGCGTGGACTACAGGATCTTAAATGAGCGAACAAAAAAGAATTCTTTTCCCACTCCTAATATTGAGGAGAGTTTTAATAAGTTATCTGGCGCGAAAATTTTTACGTCACTAGATTTTATGCTGGGTTACCATCAGATACCCGTTAAACCCGAACATCGACACTTAACTGCTTTCGTGACACCCGACGGACATTTTCAATATAAGAGACTACCGTTTGGGGTATGTAACGGCCCTGCTGAATTCATGAGCTTTATTTCGAAGGTTGAAAAAGCTGTAGACGATCAACGACTCTTAACCCACATGGATGATCTGTTAACCGCTTGTTCTTCTGTCGAAGAAACGTTTGAGGTTTTAGAGAAAATACTTTTGGTTCTTCGAAAAGCAAAATTAACATTAAACTTAAAAAAATGTTTCTTTTTCAAAGATAAAATCCAATTTTTAGGCCACGAGATATCAGCGGGAACGATTCGTCCGGGAATAGGCAAATCCGCGGTAATTGAAAACTATCCGAAACTTCAATCCATAACGGAAGTCCGGCAATTCTTAGGGTTAACTAGTTATTTTCGGCGGTTCATTCCGAATTACGCAAAGATCGCATCACCCCTGAATGATTTACTAAAAAAGGGTGCACAATTTTCGTGGAATGAAGATAGAGAAAAGTCATTTGTGCAATTAAAAGAACAACTTTCTTGCCGTCCACTTTTAGCAATATATGAACCATTTGCAAAGCATGAATTGCACACTGACGCAAGTAGTAAGGGTTTAGCAGGAATTTTACTACAGGTAGGCACAGATAAAACAATTCAACCAGTCTCGTATTTTAGTCGAGCAACTACCTCAGCAGAACAAAAGTACTCCTCATACGAACTAGAAGCGCTCGCCGTTGTTGAAAGCTTGGAGCGATTCAAGTACTATCTCTTAGGGAAACGTTTCATTGTCGTCACCGATTGTGCAGCCTTGAAGGCTACGAAAAATCAGAAAGACCTTATCCCACGAATTGCTAGATGGTGGCTGAAAATTCAGCAATTTGATTTCGATTTAGAGTATCGCTCTGGGTCAAGAATGTCTCACGTCGACGCGTTAAGCAGAGCGGTTTGTGGTCCAAGCTCTGAACCAGTTGAAGTAGGTAGTGAAGTATTTGTAGTAGGTATCAACGAGCAGGACTGGGTTGTAGTACTTCAGCTAAAAGATCCTAAATTGGTAGAAATCATTGATATTCTTTCTGACGAATCTAAGGCTCGCCGCTCAGAACATTCCAAAAATTTCGTTCTTAAAAATCAACGACTATTTCGTAAAACTGAAGATGGTCTTCGGTTTGTTGTGCCTTCGAGTATCAGGTGGCAGATACTTAGGACATATCACGATGGTCTTGGTCACCCTGGACTCGATCGAACGCTTTCTCACGTTAAAAACAGCTACTGGTTTAGTAAAATGCGCACCTTCACTAAAAAGTACATCGAAAACTGTATGGAGTGTGCCTACAATAAAAGAGGTCAAGACGAGACTAGACGTCAACTGCACACATTTACAACCGAGCCTATCCCTTTTCACACCGTAAACATCGATCACCTCGGGCCCTATCCGAAAAGTGGAAGACAAAATACTCATCTTCTGGGGATAATTGATTCATTCACGAAGTTCGTTATCTTGCGACCTGTCAGAAATACAAGTACAAATTCGGTTATCAAGATTCTCAGTGACCTTTCGCAATTTTTTGGGGTTCCATCGAGAATTATTAGCGATAGGGGGACCGCTTTCACCTCAAAAGGGTTTGAAGAATATTGTGCCGAAAATGGTATCAAACACACGAAAAATGCGGTTCAAACACCACGAGCAAACGGACAAATCGAACGGTATTTCCGTACTGTCGGAGCAGCTATCTCAAGTATGACAAAACAGTCGAACGGGCGTGATTGGGATGTTCATATCCTGGATATACAGTGGGGATTGAATAGTATTACTCATAAAGTCACTAATCAATCGCCACAACAATTACTGTTAGGTTATACACCCAAAGGACTTCTCAAAAATAAGCTCACCGCTGTCATTCACGGTGACATCGCACAGTCAGAAAAAGAAAGGGATCAAGATCCTAATTTGTCCCTTGAAGTCCTCAGACAACATGCTGCGGATAATATTTTTAACGATAGATCGAAGCAGGCTGAAAAAGCGAATCGAAAATTAACACCTCCCCGGGCGTATAATGAAGGAGATTTAGTGTTGATCAAGGCCGAACATGGAGCAATTGGTATCCCCCGCAAGCATTTGCCAAAATATAAGGGTCCATACATCGTGGAAAAAGTTCTTGGTAACGACCGGTATCTTGTAAGCGATCCTCCGGGTGTTAAAATCTCTGGAAGGTCTTTTAGTTCCGTATGGGCCGCCGACAAAATGAAACCTTGGTGCCAATTCGATGAGCTCGAGCTGGATTTCGAATCCGACGACGAAAATAATGAGCCTATTCCACCCAATGTATGTCAATAATATTTTATATAAGATATGTTAGTTTTATTTTTTATTTTCTTTAAATATATAAGTACTTGGATTTATTTATGTTGTTAGAAACGTTTTAAGAAAAGAAAATGTTTGTGTTCATATAAACCGAAGCGAATGCCGCTTATTTTATTTTACAAGAATTCTATCTTACCTTAAATTTAAAAGAAAACTAAAATTATGATTTGAAAATAAAAAGAAAAAGAAAAGTTAGCTAGGACAGATAGTCATTCTCCAACAACAGGCGAATATCCATCGCACCTGCATTTTTGCACGTTCCAGTCATCGATTCTAAGTGAATCAGGTAATGAAAATAATTGTTTATACGAATACCATTGAGTGATGGTGGAGGGCACAGGCTAACGATTTCGCTTCGTTTGCGCTGATGTCTTTCCCATTGCTGGGGTATGTAGCAACATGTAAGTCTCTAGAGCAAGTTGAAAAGGAACAGTACTTGGTATTGTTTAAAGTATGAAGAGTTTTGGAAGGTTAATGGGTCATCTAGGCGATTGATTTTGTTTCAGTCTACTATGGTGAGCCCAAACTGAAGCTGAAGTTGTATGATAATGCTTTTAGCTTATCATGGCCGCGATGATTAGGGATTTGATTTTGGTTCAGATAACTTTTCATTCAGGCGGAAGAAGCTGAATTTGTGTTTCACAAATGAGAAGTGGCCATCACTGAGGACAGTGACACGCAGGATGGTCGAGTTGTAAGAATTGAGTTGATGACCCCCGGTAACACTATACTAACAAAAACTGCCAGCCTGACAACCCTTGGTTTTAGGTGCGGTGGCCACCGTCCGCGGCCAGAGGCAATTGAAGCGCTAGACCGAGAGGACGTAGTGTTCTGACAAATATTAAAAGCTAGCCTTAGGCTTCAGCGGTCATCTGGTTTGGGGGCGCGGGCGGTGGTTAACCAACAAGTGACAGTTATTAGGTATCATTTTTTATATTACTAACCAAATAGTCTTACAACTTTGAGACTCAAATTAAATTATTCTCTAAACTTTTCAGAAACACAAGCGACTAATTAGCTCGTAATCTACAAAAGCGTTACAGGAACAGTTTTTAGATAAAAAGCTTCCAAAAGAAAAATCATAAACCCAACTCCAGAGTTTGGAGAATGTCATGAATTTGTGAAAATTCACAAGTAGAATTTTCTACACTTGACACAATTTTAATGCATTTAAATGGCTTCGCAAATATAAGACTTCATTATTTGACCTAGTTTGTAAAGAATGCTGAGTTTTAAGGACTCTCAAAGGAAATTGTTTACATTTAACGCTATTCAAATAACAACAATTTTCACAGTTTTCCACATCATATTCCCGTGAAAGAAAATAATGTCCATGGACAGTAAACAAATAATTTCTAAGGATTTTTCTCGTTCAACCATGGGAGTGCTACAATCCTGATTGAACGGAAGTGCTCACTTTCAAAAAATGAATATTTAACAGTGGTGAGAATCTGATCTTCATTTGAAAATATTTTAAAAATGAGAAGTATGAAACAGGCAAATCTCTTTAAAGCGTCCACAAAGTGTCCTTCTCCCTTGGTTGGTTGGTTTGATAGGAGGGGGGTTCACCAGGGAACCCCACGCACGCAGGCCTCAAGTTGTCCTTCTCCCTTAGCTAATGGAAATGATTAATTCCATGATATTTTTTTTTTGCTGAAATTAATGTTAGATAGCCTTTAGTAAATCAATTCGACGTTTCATTTGTTATTGCTTTTGATGTTTCCTAACTTTTCCCTTTAATCAGCCTTTCTACGAATGTTTCGAAATAAATAAAAAAATCCTAATTATCTGTGAATGAAATACAATATCTACGTTGAATTTAAATTCTAAATACGTCAGAACTTTGTTGTGGCTTGAATTTTTAACCTTTTCGCAATTATTTCAAGGTTAAATAAATTTGAATTTTGGGAAATTACCTTTGACCTTGTCCCTTTTGAAGTTTTTCTTAAAGATGTACTGAATTCAATTAATAAAAGGATTATTAGGCACTTAAAACACAGACATCATTAATTATAAGTTTTACCCTTTCGCAATCAAATCAATTTAGGTAGGTATACGGTTTTCTTTTTTACAATTTTAGAAAACTGTATCCTTTTTTTAAAAAGGTATTTTTTTTACTTGGGTCTATAGTAGTAACAAATTTTTTACGGAAATATAAAAAATATTTTTGTTTACTACGAATAAAAATCAAGGAACGACTGTTATAGAAATGATGATCTACTTATAATTTCGGCTAAAATAAAAGTTATTCTTTCGAGTTTGAAAAGTTTTGTTTGCAATGTAATGAAATTAAGTCATTTCTGTGTCAAAATCAATTCATATATCATTAATCAAATATCATTAATCCCCATCAGAGTGGTTAAGCAAAGAGAATGATACAAATATTTAGTCTATTTGAGGATTCTAATTGGAATTAAAACTTGTATCTTTAATAGACACTTTTTTATTGTCTGACAAATTGAGCCGATTGGTCTCAGAACTTTTTCACCAAACGTAAAATCAAGATAATTCTAGTCTGAAACAAGAATGTGCCGCAGGCGACATTTTTTTTTTGAATATATTTTTAGTACAAAAAAAATTTGTGCGTTGCAAAATTCTATATTTCCAAATTACGATCTTTTATTTTTTCACGATAGCCTGTTCGCAGGCTCTCGTGAGACAAAGACCCTCCAGAGAACGCCCGGTTGCATTCCTTGGCATTTAATTCACCTGAAGACACAAAAGTGAAATTTGTAACGGTACTTGAGGTACAGGAAAACACCGTTATTTTTGATAAAGTTTTAAAAATTTGTAGCTTGCGAACAATCAAATTTGCGAACATCAGCACAATTTGTTATGTTTAAAAAACGGTTAAAATCACTTTAAGTTTTGCGAAAGTATTTAGAATCGAAACCAATTGCAAATAAACTGATCAACAATTGTGTAGGAGATATACTTGGGCTATTTATCTAATATAAATTAAATTTATACTCTATATGAGAAGCACATAGTAGTATATTAGATTTAGTATACTGTTTGTAACGTATCGAACGAATCCTCGGACGCAGAAATGAATTATACCAGTGTCTGGTATGACAAAAGATTTATATTTCTGAATGTCCGTCCGTCTGTCTTTGCGTCAGTCCGTCGGTCAGTCCGTGAACACCATAACTTTTGAAAGAATTGAGCTAGAGACTTCAAATTTTTTTCGGATGCGTTTCTCATAAATAACAAGACTCAGTTCTTGAACGGGCAACATCGGAGCATTCCTTCTCCGTCTCCCATAAAAATGAAATAGTTTTTTTGTAATTTAGTCGAAAAGGATGAGTCGTATTGAAACATTTGTAACGGTAAAATGTTTTTAGAATATGATTTTACATAACTCTTTCATACATAAAAATCCCATCGGAATACTACTTCCTCCCTCCGTTATACAATTAATTTATTAAAAATCGAAATTCAGCTTATCCACTTATAGAGTATTTGACAATTTCCTCCTGGTAACCCGGCCCTTACACGCGTCTGTAGAGCTGACACAGTCGCTGACACAGTCTCGTGTAAATGCACTGACTGCCAGTTCGCTAAATGTATTTTAATGCGTTGTCAGTAATTTGACATTTGAAGTCTGTGCTACTGACAGACTTTATAGTCGCGTGTAAGGGCCGGGTAATTGTAACTTTGTATATTGACAAAAATAACGAAATTACGGATAAAACAATTTTGAAGACACAATCCTACTGTTCGATATTGAATAATCAAAAATAATGTACATAATGTGTTTTCAATCATCCAATATTACCAATAAATTTCGTTTTTATATGGCATGTACGAAAATATTACATTACCTTAGGCCTTTGGATCCTGTTCAATTTGTTATAAAGAAGTGGTTTAGGAGATGACCAAAGTTTTAGATTAATTTTTAAACAGAAATAAAAGGATTAAATCTATGTAAAAGTTTCTTTTGAACATGTGGGGGCTCCAAAGTATCAGTAAACACATATTTGCGTCGAGTAGGAATGTACACAAGTGCTTTGTTTATAAATTGATATCGTGTGGAAAAGGTTAGCCTGGAAGATAAAGAATTTGCTTTTACTTTTTCCATGCTGAAAAGTAGATGTAAAATTTTAGCTAATTTTATTTTTCTTCTAATGCTCCTAGTCAAAAGTCATGTTCATGTAGGGGCGGACTAGTCATAAAACTCTTTTAAAAAAATCTCACCTAATAAATTTTAAATGGCGAGCTAACATAGGCAAAACTTTACTTACATGATTTTGGCTAAAGATAGAATATGTTTGCATATGTTTGCATAATTTTATTTCCCGGAATCCCGAGATTTGAAAAAGTCCGTGAAATGAGAAAGGCTAGTACAAATTTCACACAAAAAATCATACAGAAATTTTAAATAGTCGCAATTTTTTTGAAACAAATGGATTTTTTTAATCTGATAAAATTTTAATTTTGTTTAGTCTGGCAAGACTTGAACTTCATATCAAATCTGGACTCTGGGTGGACAGTAATTTATGAGACTTAAACTTGTATTAATTTGAACTACTTAAGAGCTACTAAATTAAAATTGAAAGTACCATGTAATATGGAAAATTTCAATTAAATAAAAGTCATTTTGTTATGCCTTTAACAAGAAATATGTAAATATAAATCAATTTTATATAAAGTCGTATGACTGGATCAAAAGCAAAAAAAAAAAAAAATGAAAACGCAAATTATAATAAAAATAATATTCTTTTGACAGAAAGTGGATTTTATGTTAATTTCAGTCATGTTATGGTTATAAATGATGATTTCTCACGTAGAATGCTCGTAAAGGAACGAAAATCAAAAAGGATTTCATATAAAATTCCAATCATATTCAATTAGACGAATTGATTGATTTTCAAGTTCACTTTGAATTTTCGGTGGATTTTATTATTTTTTAATATTTTTACACCGAATAAATATTTTGTGTTAATTTTAGTGCGTGATTAAGTAGCAGAGAATAAAGTGAATATTTTTTTATGACTCGTTTGCTATAAAAATCAGAATTTTTTTTATTTTCAATGGATGAGCTTCAAAAACCGGTATATGTTCATTACAATTCAAGGCAGTCTTATGAATGTCCTTTCAGAATTCAAATTTAGTTAAAGTCCATATATCGTTGTTGTCCAGAAAGGGTATTTTCTATCATACATTCAAGAAATTTGAAATAAATAAAAGGAAAACATTTGACAGCCCACGAGATGCTATTAAATTCTCCACTCAATATTTTATGGTTTATTATATTTAGAAATTTTTATGTGAAAAAAAAATTTGATTTAGATCACGTTTTATTCATTTCGACGGTGAAGTGAAATATGAAGGATAAAGAATAGGAAGAACGAAGGACAATGTCCAGAGAATACACTGCCAAGACAAAAAATTGAAGGAAACTCTGAAAGAAAAGCATATCGGTGGTGTATGAGATGCTGTCCACCATAAAATATGACCTTGGTCGATGTGTTTTGCGGACCTTGTTGTCCTAAGGAGTGATTCTCAGTCTACAGGAACACATGATGTAGAGGAACTCTCTTTATAGTGGAACCATTTGTTTTTAACAATTTTCTTACTAGGATGACATTTGTACCGCTAAAAAGTTTAGGTACTACAGTGAAACCTGTACAAACCGGAACCGCACGGGACCAGGAAATTTTCGGCTTACATTTAAGGTTTTCGGCTTACTATTGTAAACAAAATCATAGGACTTTGAAAGGGGTGGAGCTTATACAGGTTTCCGGTTTATCCAAGGTCCGGTTTATACAGGTTTCACTGTATAAATAAAATATGTAAGAAAAATTTATTAGTTAAAAACTAGATGCTAGCAATTCCAACTGAATTCGAATTATTAAAGGTTTAAATGGTTATACCCGTATGGTGAAACCAAAGGGTATATTAACTGAGGCGCTAAAAGCTAGAGTGGACCAAGCCACATAATCGAGTTTTTGAAGCTTTTCCACTTTTGTACTATTATTGACTGTAAATTTTTGGCAAAAAAAAATTTTTTGGACTTTATTACTCAATGTTGAAATGTTCTTTTGTGCATCCAAACATTTTTATCTAAAAACTCACTCGCAATAGTGATTCAAACACAAAAAAATTCTCGATTTCGACATGTGAGTTGGTCCACTCTAGCTTTTAACGCCTCAACTTTGCTTTACCGTTTGTAACGCCAAGATCCCGTCATCACACACAAAAATGAATTACACCAGTTTGTTTAGAATGATAAAAAAAATTGAATTTTGCATGTCCGTCCGTCCGTCCGTCTGTCCGTCCGTCCGTCCGTCTATGGCGCGGATTGCGGGCGCACGGATTGAGCTAGAGACTTGAAATTTTGCGTGGATCCTTTTTTCGTAAAATGCGAGGCTAAGTTCGTTAATGGGCAAAAATGGTCCATTAGGGGGGTACCCCCCATACAAACGAAAACGTTTTTTGTGAATATCTCAAAATAGGTGCATCTTATCTAAAAAGTCCAAGAACAAAAGTTGTTTAGGATATGATTCTACATAAAATTCCCATACATCAAAATCCGATTGGAATAAATTTAAAAAAATCTTATTGGAAAGTTTGACTTCAAAGTGGAATTTTGATACAACTGGGGTGCGTTCCTTTATTAACCGTGGTTAACCGCGGTAAAGAGAAATGCGTTCTTAAATGCCTACGGTTAACGCTCATTAAACTTTACTGCCGTTCCTAAATGCCAAAGTTAAGCTGTCAAAGTTACTTTTCTCAACTCTGCTCGAGAGCTGAGTTGGAGAAAGTTAACTTTAATTGTAATTAAAGAACGCGATAAAGTTAACCGAGACGGTTACAACTGTCAATCAATTGTTAATTCGTCTCGTAGTTTCGAATGAGTTTTGTGCAGAATAATGGAGGATTTTAGTGTGGTCCTTGTAAATGAAAAATACGACATCAAGAAGAATTCTATTTTTTTAAATGTATTGTTGTGCACATCACTGCTGTCAAAGTTAACCAAATCGCGTTCTTTTAATCAGAGTTAACGTCGGTAAAATTTCAACTTTGGCAATCAGCTGTTCTAACTTTGACAAACCCAACCTTTACTTTACTCGGGAATAAAGGAACGCACCCCTGTTCGCCGTTCACTTAAATAACCATACGGGTTTTCAATAATTGCCAGATTGGCAATTATAGCTTTTTATGTTTTTTTAATTAAAATTGAATGTATGAAAAAGTATAGAAAAAAATTTTTTGGGTTGAAACGTGTCAGGTGAAAAGTTGGAATACCAGAGTGGAATAATTCCTATAAATCTATTTGAGAACTGATTAAGCTATCAGTGACAGACTTTTATTTCGAAATTGCCTTCGAGCTACATATTTTCACGGGTAAAATAAGATGAGAAAAGTTTACATATAGTAAACAAGTTGGAAATATGTTTGAAGCTCAAATTGGATAATTAATCAATATGGTTTTATTTTGTGTATATTCTGGACAATATAAGGGGGATGGGTGAAAGGGAACAAAAAATTTTACATACAAAAAAATGGAAAAAATTAAGTTTACAATTTGATATTATCAGGCCAAAAGATTACTAAATATACGACGCAATCGATTTTTTTTCAGTACTATATTTTTCGGGTTCCTTCTGATTTTATAAATGAATGCAACTGATGTTATGACAATACTAATAAATAAAAATGCCTATAGCCAAAGTAGAATATGTTTTGCATATTTAGTAAGCATTTTTTTTATGTTCAAAATTCAAAATTATAGCTCAAAATTGAATAATTCGAGACAAACGTTTAGTTTCCGAGACGCGGACACAATATACAGGCACATCGCGATTATTTGAACTAATGTTTGTAAGCGTAGTTCAATAAATTCAAATATTCAAATAATCGCAACAAAAAAATCTTCACACTGTATATTTAAGTAATAAAATACTATTTTATTTACGTTTTTACCACTAACTGGTAATTTCTCAATTTCATTCGTTTGTTGCATAATTACCAATGCTGAGAAATTTTTCATTTTCTTCGGTTTAATTCATTTGGGCGGCATTTATTTTATAAAAGTTCAAATAATAGAACCTAAGTTCAAATAATAGAACCTAAGTTCAAATAATAGAACCTAAGTTCAAATATTAGCGGTTATGAATAAAAAAATGTTAGTTCAAATAACTGGGAGTTCAAATAAAGGCTGTTCAAATAATCGAAATTTGCCTGTATCTTAATGCGAAATAATATTATGAATTGCAGACACAAAATTTTAGGTTTTTATTAACATGCTTGTCTGAATAAATTAATGAGCAAGCAAATACACCCTAAATTCAACGAAAAAATCAAATTTCGGATTTTTGGCGCGCAGTTTTTTTTCGAATACTTGTCATGTAAAAAAAATCCATTCTACACAAAGAAATGGAATTTTTGAATTTTTGGAAAAAAAACGTATTTTGGAATAAAATACATACTCCTACTAATATTATTCTATAATTTTTACAAAAAGTAAATTATTATCAGGAAATCAATCACAAATGTTTAGAGTTGTGATTTCAAAGAGTTGAAACGAGTGAAAAAAGCAAATAAAATGCGTTCCGGTTACGGTTTTTCATTTTTCTGAAAATTCGGTTCACTCGCGGTTACCCGGTTTTGAAACTCTGGTTTTTATATATAGTTTTACGAGTGCCTTGTAAAACATAACAAAAGCTATAATTGCCAATCTGGCAATTATTGAAAACCCGTATGGTGATATTCGTATCAAAGTTCGAACAGTTGTACCAAAATTCCACTTTGAAGTCAAACTTTCCAATAAGATTTTTTAAAATTTATTCCAATCGGATTTTGATGTATGGGAGTTTTATGTAGAATCATATCCTAAATAACTTTTGTTCTTGCACTTTTTTAATAAGATACACCGTTTTTGAGATATTCGCAAAAACGTTTTCGTTCGTATGGGGGGTATCCCCCTTAATGGTCCATTTTTGCCCATTAACCCTTAGAGGCACAGAAAAATAGCAAATATTTTCACCCTTCCGGCACTCGAAAAAAAAATTTTTTTTTGATTTTTTTAGTGGTACAATTTTAAAGTATCATACGGCAATGAAAGACGGTTTAATTGGTGGTACAATTTTGATACCACCGTGCAGTATTTGTTACAAAAAAGGTGGTACATCGCATGTACCACCAAGCCTTTAAGGGTTAACGAACTTAGCCTCGCATTTTACGAAAAACGGATCCACGCAAAATTTCAAGTCTCTAGCTCAATCTGTGCGCCCGCAATCCGCGCCACAGACGGACGGACGGACGGACGGACGGACAGACGGACGGACGGACAGACGGACAGACGGACAGACGGACAGACAGACGGACGGACATGCAAAATTCAATTTTTTTTATCATTCTAAACACACTGGTGTAATTCATTTTTGTGTGTAATGACGGGATCTTGGCGTTACAAACGGTAAGGCAAAGTTAGTATACCCTTTGGTTTCACCATACGGGTATAAAAACATTAATTACAGACAGAAAAACAAAAATGTTTATTTGGCAAAATTTCTGTTTTGATTTTTCAAATAATCAAATTGATAACAGAAAATTGCGGTTTACCTTTTACAAAGTGCAATCGTATTATTATTTACATGGTTCCCGTACTTAACTCCTAGCTTTCCAGGCTAAACCATATCGATGCCTAAGGAAAGTTCAATCCGGAAAATTGTCGGAAATTGTATCTACGCTGGACAAGAAGGATTTTCCTCAAGATTAAATTGGCTTTCATATATTTGGTGTCGTGGTATGGAGGGGATAAAGTTTAGGATTAAGCTCTAGTAAACAAATATAAAGACCATTTTATGGAAGAGAAATTGTTCGCAAATTGTATTTTCGGTACATCGCTTACTCTAGACATGAAGAGCCGTCGACTTTCTTTTTGATTTGTATGAGTCCAGAAATTTTTGCTCGTGGGATTTAAGGCATTGGAATGTCGATCTGCTCGGGATATGGATAACCTCTTCTCCTCCCGTTGCCCTTAGAAGGTTAAAAGTTCGTTATAGTAGGGACGAAGTGATGCTCACGTTTATATGTTTCATAAGTTTACGCTTTTTAGGTCTATTGGGACTCATTAGAACAAAGTGAGCATCGTCATAAGTTTTATCGTTTAATGTCCGAAGTGGAGCAACTTTTATCCAGAGTGTCGGCAATGAATGGGCCCATAATAGACGTTTGAGAGATAATGCAAAAAGTATGACGTAAAGTTAGTCTAATACGTGTATATACCTATGACTAACTAAAGTTTATGCCGGTCGATGGTTGTGGATTCTCAAATTTTCAGTAGATATCTTTTTACCGGGGATACACTGCTGATTTGGTTTCGTGATGTTTGTTAGAAGCATCTGCTACAAGTTATTTTAAAGTGCCTTTTATACTAAAAGCCATTATCCTAACAGTTCCTCAGAGAGGCTTTTGAATCAACTTTAGATTTTAGTCTTGCTTTTTTAACAAGTAGTCGGCTATGAATGAATTTCTTATCGCTGGGAATCTGGGACTCACTGGTATAAAAAAAACACGTTGGTAGAGTTTCCTTTCAACATTCTCGAACCAAACCATACCAGGGGAAGGAGACGACAAATTATTATTATTAACTCAAGTCGAAGTCGAGTTAAATTAAAGTTTTATTTGCAGACTTTGCAAACTCAATTTGTAAAATTTTGACAGTAGCCTAATTTTTGAAGTCAAGTCTATCCTCAATATTTTCCTATTTTTAACCACGAATATTTTTCTCATAAATAAATGTACAAGACATGAAATGGTAAATTCTGGTGGGAAATTTTATATCATGGCTGTAACAAAATTTTCCATACAATTTGTCTAATAGGGAAAAGTTTGCATATAAAAACCGATATTTGTTAGCGTTTTTTTAAATTCTTTTGTACCAAGAAAAGATAATCGCTTCTATCACACAAGGTAAGGTTTTTTTTTTTTGATGTATTTCAGTCATGGTAAGGATGTATGATGAGTCTTCTGGGAATTTTCAGACGATTTTATGAGATTTGCGTGAACTCGCGAAATATATGGCGTATGTAAACGAATGAAATATCTCCATATTTTGCTGTAAAGACTGTGTAATTATTTAAAATTGTAATCCATTAACTTTTTTGTTAAACGTGTTTTTTGTAATGTGTTTTTTAAAATCTTCTCGAAGCTGAATAGTTAAATTGAGATAAAAAATTAATTAAAATTTACGAATACTACTCACAGGGGCCAACCAAGGTATGAAAATATTGAGGATATTGGAATGTTATTAGAAATTTTAACACCAGATTCGTGATCAGCGACCCTGAAAATCTTTTAATGCCAGTTTTTCTGAGGAAAAATGAAAACAACACATTCCGTTTTGAATTTTGAAATCTCAACACCAAATTCGTGCTTAGCGACTCCGAAAAACCCCACAAAGCCAGTTTTTCCGAAAAAAATTTAGAAAAAGGATATTTGCTATAACCTTCCGTTTACAAAAATCAATGTTTTATAACACCAACCCGCTATGTGAGGGTAGAACTTTAAAAAGCCGGTCCTTAGCGAGAACCTATGAGGTAAGATGAGTCTGTGTGCAAAATTTCATAGCAATCGGTTTAGTGGTTTGGGAGATACTGTGATGAGAGAGTGGATCAGTGGTATTTGGCTATTATTTATAGAGATAAATAAACAAACATATGAAAAGCTAAAATTGCCAGGCGCTAATCGTCAAATACTCTATCTATATGATGACAGACAAAATGTTGATTGAAAAAAATCCATTTGTATAGGAGAGGGGGCTCGATTGGATTTTGATGTATGAAACTGTTATGTAAAATAATATTCTAAACACATTTCACTTTAATAAATTTTTCTATACGATGCACAGTTTTCGAGAACAGAGGAAAAAATATTCCATTTGTATGGGAGAATGGGAAGCAGTGGTCCAATTGGCGTTTGATGTATGTATGAGTTATGAAGATTACTATTTATTCTACACACCTTTTTGTTGTATAAATTTTTTCAATATTACTTATCGTTTTTGAGGAAATTGCAAACAACTGTTTCGTTTGTATGGGGGAGGGGAAAATGCTCCAATTTTGCCCGTCAAAAACTTAGCCTAGCTATTTATAAGAAACGCAACGATACAAAATTTCTAGCTCAATCCTTTTGAAAATTATGGTGTTTACGGGCAGACGGACAGACAGACGGACGGATATGCGGAAATAAAAATCTTTTGTCATCCCGAGGATTGGTTCGATGATTTGCAAACGGTATATGATATATCATATAGGGTATAAATATACCCGGCATAGAACAGGATCCGCCTACCGGCCCAACTTCTCAACCGACCAAACCATTTAAGTACTTTGAATTTTCACGTTAGTATTGAACTTCTAACAAATGTCATGTTACCGAATAACGAAAATATATTTTTAAATATAAAATATGTGTTAGATTTTAAATAAAACAACTCAATATCATTCAGAGCAATATAACAACTTTTAATAATGAAATTTATTATCTTTTCAAGAATATTTACACAACATATTTTTTTAATAATAATATTTTTTTTATTAATTAATACTAAATGTAATTACATTTAAACTATACCGAAAATCTGTTAAATAATAGTCTCATCCTTTTTCAATAAAGTCTCCTGTGCATCGTTTTCAGTAAATGTCTTTGGACGGCCATTGACATTATTCTCCATGACGACAACCACATTTGCTGATGGTGAATTATTCTTTTCATTCTGTGGAAGAAAATAAATTTATGAGAAAACTTGATAAATTGGATCAAATTAAGTTAGCAACGACAATTTGTTAATGTTAAAAGCTTATAAGAGTTTTGATTTCAATTTAAAAATACTTTATTAATTTTTGGGGCTCTGTAATTTATTTCAATGTCTTTACGATGTTTTTTAAATAAGTATTTAAGTCAACAAAAAATAATAATTTCGCAAAAATTATAAATAGGAGGCAATAAACAAAAAAGGAATGGTGACTGACTTGAATATTTTTATATCGAAAACTTTGAATATTAAAAAATGCTGGTATTCGTAGGCATCATTTTTTTAAAAATGTTTAGTAGTTCTACAGACATTACTTGTAGTCTATAATAAAATTTAAATATGTGAAATGTTTTTAAAAATTTAAATTTTGCACTCATAGTCCCCGAATATGGACTACTCAATTTTAAAACGTCACAAAAACTGATCGAGTGGATCTTTTTGAATGAAATTAATGGGAGGAGACGCTTAAGATTAAACAACATAAATTTGATTGGTTGAACATTAAAAACTGAAGAACGGTATTTAACCCTTTCGAGACTGCTGGGACATGAAAAAATGCCAGCAAAGTATAAAAAATTGTGAAAGCCATCTCAAAAGGGTTAAAAACTTGAAAAAATGAGATTTTGGTTGTTTTTTAAAAGGGCACCTAACATGGTCCACCAAGAAAATTTCTGAATCTACACAAATTATGATGAAATTGTAAGATTTTCCTAGAGATTTTGATGTTTCCAGTTGCCTTTTAATATACCAACTCTAGAAACCAATTGTCGAAAATAAATTGTAATCAAAGCAAATCACAAAATATCTTATGCAAACAGCCTCTGCAATTTTGTTTTACATATTTTTTACGAAACTTTAAATTTTGCTGAGAAAAAGTTTTGAGTTGACCATTACTGATATTTTATAATATTAGCTTTTTAGTGAAGGTTGAAAACATCTTTTTTAGGTGTGAAAACGAACAAATGACGACAGCTAACTTGGGGGATCGGATATGGGTCAAATGTTGTGCTCATAAAGGATTTTGTTATGGTGGAGCTGAGAAATTTTGCGGAATCGTATCTTAATACTGTCAAACCCGTATATGCCGGAGCCTGAATAGCGAGAAACCTGTCTATGCCGCACACTTTTCAAAAGTCCCATTATTTGGTTTTTATACCCGTATGGTGAAACCAAAGGGTATATTAACTTTGCCTTACCGTTTGTAACGCCAATATCCCGTCATCGCACAAAAAAATGAATTACACCAGTGTGTTTAGAATGATAAAAATATTTAATTTTTGCATGTCCGTCCGTCTGTCCGTCTGTCCGTCCGTCCGTCTGTCTGTCTATCTGTGGCGCGGATTGCGGGCGCACGGATTGAGCTAGAGACTTGAAAGTTTGCACAGATCCGTTTTTCGTAAAATGCGAGGCTAAGTTCGTTAATGAGAAAAAATTGACCATTAGGGGGGGTACCCCCCATACGAACGAAATCGTTTTTTGTGAATATCTCAAAAACGGTACATCTTATCAAAAAAGTCCAAGAACAAAAGTTATTTAGGATATGATTAGGATATAAAACTCCCATACATCAAAATCCGATTGGAATAAATTTTAAAAAATCTTATTGGAAAGTTTGACTTCAAAGTGGAATTCTGGTACAACTGTTCGAATTTTGATACGAATATCACCATACGGGTCTCCAATGATTGCTAGATTGGCAATTATAGCTTTTGTTATGTTTCATAGTTAAAGCAGGGTTTATACACAGCGAGTAACTCGCTGCAAGTAAAGAGAGGCAAGTAGTTTGCTTCGTTTACACCAGCGGTGGCCAACCCGCGGCCCGCGGGCCGCATGCGGCCCGAGACGTTTGAACATGCGGCCCGCCAAATGATTTGAATTTTACAAAAAAAAAAAAATATGTAACTAATAAAATACAAAATACTAAAACTGCTCATAAAGTTTATATGCAATTTTACAATTTAATTTTTATACCCGTATGGTGAAACCAAAGGATATACTAACTTTGCCTTATCGTTTGTAACGCCAAGATCCCGTCATTACACACAAAAATGAATTACGCCAATGTGTTTAGAATGATAAAATAAATTAATTTGTGCATGTCCGTCCGTCTGTGGCGTGGAGCTACACACTTGAAATTTTACGCAGATTCGTTTTTCGTAAAATGCGAGGCTAAGTTCGTTAATGGGCAAAAACGGACCATTAGGGGGGGTACCCCCCATAACAAATGAAAACGTTTTTTGCGAATATCTCAAAAACGGTGCCTCTTATCTAAAAAGTACAAGAATAAAAGTTATTTAGGATATGATTCTACATAAAACTCCCATACATCAAAATCCGATTGGAAAGTTTGACTTCAAAGTGGAATTTTGATATAACTGTTCGCCGTTCACTTAAATCACCATACGGGGTTTCAATAATTGCCAGATTGGCAATTATAGCTTTTGTTATGTTTTATTTTACATAAGTACTACTCGTATATATACATTTACATTTAAATAAGTCCATTTATATATATTTTTTTAGCAAATATTTTTTTCTTATCCCACGACTCCATTAGACTCTTTTCCAGATTGGATTTAAGTCCAATCACGAAAAAGTCTAATGGAGACTCAAAAAATCTTGCATCATGATTTAAATATCCTTAAGTAGGCTACACATCTATCAGTTTTCCATCAGTTTTTGGGAAACTGATTAATGTAAACGTAAAATCAGACAACTGATGGGCAACTACGAAAAAATTCGTGGAAAAATCAGTTTTTTTTTAAAACGGATGGCCAACTGATTGGTGTGAACGTTCGCGTCAGTCGCGTCAGTCGTATCGCATCAGAACAGAACCAAAATATTTTTTTTTGAACTTAATGCAATAATATTGCATACTCACGCTCTCTCTTTATTATCCACCGGTATTTTTTGAACTCTACAATCAAAATGAATGAATGAAAAAGAGTATTTTTTGAACTCTACAATCAAAATGAATGGAAAATTTTCACAAAAAACTGTCAGTCGCAACTGATAGATGTGAACGCATAACTAGATGTAAAAAACTTATGGAAAACTGACAAGTGCCGTAACAGTCGCGACTGATCGAAAACTGATAGATGTGTAGCCTGTCATGATTTTTTCGGCTACTGAAAAGTAGGATTTTTTTTTACATTTGTTCAGTCAAATTAGCTGATTTATTGTTTGCTGCCCTGATTACCTCCTGGTTGACATTTCTAAGTACCCTATGGAGACACGATAAATATGAAAAATCATGACTGAAGATGCCCACGCGCTGATTTCTTTATTCGCCAAAATATGGAGTGGATTTTTAAAAGCCCAATGGAGTCGTGGGGTTATGCTCAACTTTTTGCATTTTGTTCTAAATTTTTTTTTAAACCAAGTGACTGTTAAAAAACAACATAAAATATTATTTGAAAATTTTACTAAGAAACGGCGGTTATTCTATTTTTTCATGTGCGGCCCGCCAAAAAAAATGAATCATCAGATTGGCCCGTGGAACGATTTGGGTTGGCCAGGCCTGGTTTACACGATGCGAGTAAAGCTCGATCCAGACTACACGATGTACGGGGTACGAGATACGAGGTTTTTGGTTTCCTCGTACATGGAACTGCATCCACACTGCACAGGGTTTTGCTCATTCGTGTACGCGGTTACCACGTACGAGGATAATCAAACAGCTTCTGATTTTACTCACTAGGTGAAACCATGTGCAAATTTCCCATCCAAACACTCGATGTTCGGGGTACGTGCCAACCTCGTACCCCGTACATCGTGTAGTCTGGATCGAGCTTAAATCGTTGCAAGTAGAATGACAGCCGAAGGAAAACATAACCTAAAATTTTCTGAGAAAAAATATCACGACTCTTTTTTGTGGAAAAATTTGCGAATACGCGTGTCGTTTTTTCCTTAAAATGTTACGACGTTTTCTGGCAAAGCAGCAAATATAAAATGAACCGAAACACACACACATAAAACCACCTTATTTGTACACGGTTCCATGTTCTTGTATTGGTTTTACTTGCTAGAAAAATAGAATGGCTTTCTATTATTTTTGAGAGAGCAGCGAGTATTCCCACACATATGCGAGCGTCGCACACTAGCTCAAATCGCGTGTATTTACGTCTACTTGCAGCGAGTTACTTGCTTCGATACCACCCATCGCGTTATATAATAAGGAATCTTTGGAACGTTAAGAATATCATACATAAGATTTTTTTCTTTTTCTTTAAACAAAATGCACGTCCATGAAATGACAAAAATCTCATCAATTTGCTCTCCAAATTTTCGAAAATTTGATTTGCAGATACTAAACAACAGTCTATTAACATTGAATTCTAATTTTCGTTAAATGAAAATCAATAATTATTCCCATTAAGGTTTTTCCACTGCCCCCCTTTCCTACTAATTTCTTTCAAAAATTAGGAGAAAACAGCAAATCTCATCATTTCTTGGGTCATTTAAAAGTGAAGAAAATCAAAAGACGAGAGAGAAAACAATTTTTTATCTAATTTGCATTTGATTAGTTTTCTAACTCTAGAGACGGTTGTTGGTCGTTATTAACAAAACAAATTATTTGTTATTGTTTTTTTGACCTTTTTTTATATCCTGAAAATTCCTACTCACCTAGAACGGTGCGACATTAAATCAATTTTCTACGCTTTGTTAGCTAATGATGCTCATGATTTACAATTTCTGTATATTTATTAAAGTATCCGGCATCAACGGAATTCTTGATGGTAGGGTGAAGTAAAAAAGATATTTCGACTTGTTATAGGGCGAAAACAAAAAGCTATAAATGACTGTTGTTAAGGATTGTGTTTTCAACTTAATCAACTTAAGTATAAAATGAAATAAAAAAAGCTACGTCCACGTGAATTACTTACGTATACAGGAATTTGAGTCGAATGAAATACATAACAGCAAAATTGATATAAAAATGTGTTTCTACGTCACTTTATATTAAAGTAAAAGAGTCAAACCTGCAATGCTACAAATGTCCTTACATTATTTATACACTTCCAATCAATAAAATGGTCACAATCAGTGAGACAACGTTTTGAGGAAAAAAAACGTTGTAATATTTAAAGGCAATTTTTTTGATTTTAACAGGCCTAACATCTCAGCAACCAAAATAATGATGATACTCCTGAATATTGGGAATTGTAGAGTCTTTTTTTTAAAAAAAAAAAGGTTTTTATTTAAAAAATGCATTGAAGAGGAAAAAAAATTTTTTTGGGCCCTATGGTGTGTCCAAATTTTTATTTTCTGTTTAGTGTATTTTTAAAAAAATAAAAGCCTTTTTTGAATTTTTAGTATGACTAAAAACCAAAACTGACGTCTGTCTTTCGCCACACTTATATATATTTTTTAGTCTTCTCTGGAATACTCCAGAATTAAATTCATCGATCCCAAAAACTCCCGGTTGAGATTTTTTCCGGAAAACTTTAAAAAAAGGGTAATTACGGACTTTCTCTTATCCTTACAAGGTCAAAATAGTGAAAATATTGTTGTCATCGGAGTTACGAATGTGTGCAAAATTTTAAGTCAATCGGGTGAGGGGTTAGTGGGTCAAAATTAGATTGCAACCTTTTACCCTGACAAACAGAGACAGATATGAAAGCAAGCTAAGTAAAAAGCTTTAAAAAAACGAAAAAAATTAATTTAAAAAAATGCTAGACAAAAAGTGGACACGATGGACGACTCCGTAGTCATTCTAATGACGAAATACGCGAGCAGGAAAAGTGATCGTGAGGCCACTGATAAAATCAAACTCAGTAGATTGCGGTGGGCAGGGCATTTGCCCCAAATGAGTAAAGAAGACCCGAAAATTCTATGTGAGTAGATTTTATGGAAACATATGCCGATACAGTCCCTGTATCAGTTGGAGCCGAAAAGTAAATTAAAATATTAATGAAAAGTGCATTTATGAAAAAGTAGTGTATTTAGAGTTCGATAAGTGTATAACATTAAGAAATTTTGCGAAAACTCGGTATAACATTAAGAAATTTTATGAAAACAGTTATATTCGGTCAAATTCGAAGACGTTTCAATTGATTTATGAAATTATATGTCATATTTGCGCGACATTGTTATCTTTTCAAAATCTCTTTTCGAATAAAATGTTCTGACAGAATTTCGACAAAATAATTGGTTTTGCCTCGCTAATCTGCGAAAAAGAGATTTACCACTAATCGAGTTCATAAAATCATCTTATTTTATGTGTTGAAACTTAAATTCGAATTGTTTTGTCTGCTGGGACCTTTTAGTTGGAGAAAATCATGTTAGTATTTTTTTATAGTACCAAAGAAAAAAAATCTTGTGATTGTAATTGAATTTCAGCAGCATAAAAAAATCGACAACGGACTACCTACACTCGGCCCTAGTTAAAAATAAAACAAAATAAAAGTTTTAAGTCAGTTTCGTTATTAAGTTACAGAAAAGGGTTACGACATGTTCTAATCGATTTAAAAAGGAGACAATTGTATTCAATGACAAAAAAAAAAAAACAAAATTTGATAAAGGAGATGCCATTAAATGTAGTTATTGGCAAGAGAATAAAAAATGCAATGTAGAATCTTCAAAAAGAAAAATAAACTATTAAATTCTTACGAAGTTACTTTAAAATTCTTCTACGAACGTGTATCCCAAGCCAAGGACTCTTATGGAAACATATTGTTTGATCTTGACGTAACACAAGAAGGGTATATTGCATTCCGCATCTTCTTGGTATTCAAACTTTAGCATTAGTGTTTAATAGCATCCTTGAGTGTTGTAAAATAAATGATTTTATGTAGCTCTAGTTTTTATTGTTTTTTTGTTAGGAAAATCATAAATAAAGTCAACATTTTGCATGCAAATCAAGCGTGATATATTACGAAGTCAAATCTTTGTGATTTAAGACTTCAAGAGAAACATGTGCACTTTATATTCAGTCATTTGATAGAAATTTTGGACAGCAACAAATTGAAAAATCTTATACATATATCTTGAGTGATTCTACTCGAGTGTTAATAAAATGATTTTCTACACGCATACGCGTACCAATCGGTTGATGATGAAGTCAATTTACTCGAGTGACATTAAATGACATACATGTGATAAAAAATCGATTGAATATATCAAGGAAAAATTGGTTTCTCATTCCATTGCTGCGAGGTTTTGAAAACATAGAGATTCTGGTAAATTATTCTAGAGATATTTTATCTCACCCGAAATCTGAAGAAATTCAGTACCGTGTTGAAGGAGGCCGTCATATAGGAGGATTACCTGTACTCTCAAAATCTTGCTGCGACAAAGATCTTTTGCCGTAAATTAGTTTCAGTATCAACAGTTTTACGAGAAAATAAAAAAAAGTTACCCCATTTTTGAATATTTTTTTTGCTAAATATCCCCTTAAAATTTAAAAGTCGATTTTCTCAAAACTACCAAATCGTGTTTGGTATAGTTCTCAAGGCACGATATAATAATATTGGGGTCAAAATTTCTTTAGTGGTTAGGAAGATTATTGGTGAGGGGGTCAGAGGGGAGCAGATTTTTTGACGCATATATTACACTAAGGTTCAGAATGTCAAGTATTTCTGTGCAAATTTTTAGCTGTATCAAACCACTTATTTACGCGTGCTGGTGCAAAATTTTCCCGAAATCAGCGAATAATTGCAAATAAAGACAAAAGAGTTAAAAAGTGTTGACATGTACACTCAGAAAAATGTCCAGGTCAACTTTTTGTCAGGTTAACTCTGACCGCTAGCTGGCTGACAGAGGTTTCCATTACATGACATTACATCCTCGAAATGCCTATCTAAGGTCAACTCGTGCAGCTCCCAAGGCCCTACTTCACCTGCTGGTGGCTTAATTTCAGAATTTCTCCGGCCACAGGTCAACACAAGTTTTACTTTCCCTCATGCAGGCGAACGCGCGCCTGCCCGAGGCCAATTACGCCGTATGTAGGTCGTCGAGTTAGCCTCCATTTTTCTGAGTGTAGGAATAAAACTGCATCATAATTAGTTAACAACAAACATACATGATACAAACAAACATACATGAAACTTGATACTAAATATTTTGTGATAAATTTTTCCCACAGGTATAACTTATAATTTGTTTATCTATTAATTCAAGATTTTTTATTAAAATTCTTATTTTTTTTAACCAGACGTTTTTGAAACAACAAAACTTATTATGATGCTTTACATACAATATCTATGTAATAATTAATATGGTTTTTTCTGAAATCATATACGGAAAAGTTTTTCCCAATTTCTTAGAATCATTTTTCACACAATGAAAAAAAGTATTTTCGTATATTTTACAGGGGATTTTCATGAATCTTTTTCTACATCAAAATATGATATATCTATACATTGTACAAATAAAAGTGGAAAATTCAGACTCGAAGTTTTGCCATAAAACAATTTTAAATTGAAACTCGCCCACAAATACGGTTTATCCCTTCGGGAAAATGGCTAAAACCAAATCACGTAAGTATGAAATCCAATATCAACAAGTTAGAAGAACTTTATGGCTGTCTAAAAAATTTACCATTTACTAATGGGTTTGCCATTTCCGTAATCGTAAACTTTTGAAAATTCATGTAAAATGTAAAACAAAAACAAAAATAGAGCAATATCAAACTCAAATCTTTGTGGAACCGTAACATCTGTTACCCATTGAAGTGTTCGAAAAAATATCCTCTAACTGAACCGAAAATTCATTTCAACTAAAAACAGGAAAAATACTAAAATCTCCCGATGAAATTTTGAATAAATCGATATTCCTCAAATTCGTATTCGTCTCAAATCCCTTTTGGGAGCCTAATTTAAAAATGAATGAAAAGAACCTACATCTAGTAAAAAAGCAGAACAAGGCGGCAGAAAACTGAAATATTTTCCACATCGATTGGCGAAAGCGAGGCTTCCATCATAAAGTTCCATGGTATCGACTTCCGGCAACGTGAATACGTGACGATAATGCTGCGTTCCTGCAGTTTACCTCAATCACATGCGATGAATAAAATTGAAATTATTGATATAAAGCCCGATAAAGAGGAAAATCCCTTCACGTAATGTCGTTAGGAAACCCTTTGCACTTAGCTCAAAGTCAACTCCCTTTCGAGCTCACTCGTGGAAATTACACAAGAAATTGACTTCACAGTCTTAAAGAGTTTCGCATCGAAGTTTTAGTTATTTCGTGTCCTGAATATATTAGCGACCCTCGTCTTAAAACGTGTATATTACATCCAGCAATAGGCTTGAACAAAAATCTCATGGTGGAAAATTTAACAGAATATTTACTAAACCTATACCAATGTTCAAAAATAACTCCTGGCAAACGCTAGGGCACGCGTTTATATAGTATTGAGGTGCGTTGAATTTACCTCTTGTCAAGTGCGAATGTTAAGCTTTTCTTTTCAACGAAATTCCTGTGAACAAATTCTAGTCATGTAATGTCAAAGATTTCCAGGGAAACAAATCCTGGAAATTGCTCACATTTTCGGTATTTGATTTCGTTCGAATTTTTTGTACACGAAAATGTGATAAGCAATGGGTGTACATAAATAGGGAAAGATGTACTGTCACGATCGTGGACACAATTTTAGATAATTTTTTTAAATTTCTTGCATTTGGCACAACCAACAGAAATTTCCTATCGAAAAGTTGAATATATAGCGTATGCCGGCTTTATTAGTGAAAGTATGAACAAGAAGAGCCGAGGGGGGCTCGAACTTTGAACGTTCTAATATTTACGTCGAAGTATTGAAATATAATAAAAATTATTATATTCGGACTAATTTTTTATTGGCACATTTGCCAAGAATGAAAATTATAATTACAAATCGAGGATATTTTGCTTTAAAAAAATTTTATGAATGTAAAAATTACTGGCGAAGCATCAGAGTAGACAGCATAGATAGGGCATGGTCAAAAAATATTATCCACATCCTAAAAAGTACAAATTTATTGCGGAGTAAAAATAAATATTATTATTATAACCGTTTTTGACCAACGAGGAAGGACCCGGGGACGAACTCTCCAATTTTGACGAACCGGCTCCGGAGGGAAAAGTGGGCTCGGAAAACTCCTAAAAATACCCACTTAGGATAGGGGACACTTCACCCTTCCTCCCCATACACACATCAAATATGTGGGGTCATTGGGGCTAAACTGAACTTTAGCCAAAGACTGTATCGAAATTGTTGATTGGTATTGAAGCGGTGTGAATTTAGAGCGCTATGTTAAAGTGGCCTTCATCTGATTAGGGAGGTTTAATACAAAAACTTCTGTTCCAAAAATAAAAAATAAAAAATAAAAAAAAAAGCTTGACAAGAGATGGAAAAAACGTCGATTACACTACTATTTGACTTTTTCTGGTGAAATGTCAATTTTAGTTTTGATAGGTGTTTCAAAATATGCAATCAATTTTGAAGAGCGACAATTATAGGGGAAAGCAGGATAAAGCATGGCTGTAGAGAGGTTTTTCTATCCTATGATAGTAATTTTAAGATCTTTTTTTTAGTTCTAATCCAGAAAAGAAAACTTTTGGTTTTTGTTTCGCTAGCATCGGCCGACTGGTTGCCGACCTATGGACAAAAATCAATTTTTGGGTCAAAATTTCCCCCCTCGAAAACACCCCTTGAATCTCAAATCGGGCCGATTTAAAAACATAACAAAAGCTATAATTGCCAATCTGGCAATCATTGGAGACCCGTATGGTGATATTCGTATCAAAATTCGAACAGTTATACCAAAATTCCACTTTGAAGTCAAACTTTCCAATAAGATTTTTTAAAATTTATTCCAATCGGATTTTGATGTATGGGAGTTTTATGTAGAATCATATCCTAAATAACTTTTGTTCTTGGACTTTTTTGATAAGTTGCACCGTTTTCGAGATATTCACAAAAAACGATTTCGTTCGTATGGGGGGTACCCCCCCTAATGGTCCATTTTTGCCCATTAACGAACTTAGCCTCGCATTTTACGAAAAACAAATCTGCGCAAAATTTCAAGTCTCTAGCTCAATCCGTGCGCCCGCAATCCGCGCCACAGACGGACGGACGGACGGACGGACAGACGGACAGACGGACAGACGGACAGACGGACGGACAGACGGACGGACATGGAAAATTCAATTTTTTTTTATCATTCTAAACACACTGGTGTAATTCATTTTTGTGTGTGATGACGGGATCTTGGCGTTACAAACGGTAAAGCAAAGTTAATATACCCTTTGGTTTCACCATACGGGTATAAAAAATACGGGTCGCATATTTTTTGGTTTGCTACAACATATCCAAGTATCGCCAATATCGGAGAGTTTGACCTCGAGTCCTTTCCTTGTAAGTTCTAACTATCCTGACGTTTCACCGCTGGTAAAAACCGAGATGTTCATAAACCACGGCGTTCATAAACTGGAAATCTATTGTTTTTCAAAAATAACATTGTAGATTTCGGATTTGAAAATATGTTATCACATTTTGGAAAAAAGTTAATAAAAAAAACTAGGTGGAGACGTTTGGTAGACAGAGTACATTTTCACAGGCGAGAAATTTTTGTCTATAACAGGGAGGGGCTGTACATAAAATACGTCATACTTTTAGGGAGGAGAAGGGCCGGTATTATGCTACATTTACACGAATGACAAATTTGTCATTTTTTTCTTGTCAATATGTTAATTCCCGTGTAAATGGCATAATTTTTGTAATTTTTTCTGTCAGAAAATGTCAATCTCTCATAAAAGAATGAACTTGTCCATTCTTTTATGCCAGATTGTCATTCGTGCAAACGCAATATTAGTTATGACAACTTTAGTATTCAACTTTTGTCATAACTAATATTGCGTTTGTACGAATGACAATCTGGCATAAAAGAATGGACAAGTTCATTCTTTTATGAGAGATTGACATTTTCTGACAGAAAAAATTACAAAAATTATGCCATTTACACGGGGATTAACATAATGACAAGAAAAAAATGACAAATTTGTCATTCGTGTAAATGTAGCATTAGTGTGGCGAAGGTGTAAGTAATATACAAAAAATAGCGATAAAACCATAGATATACTAGATCGCTCGATTTGCTGTCTCAAATGGTCCCATTTCAATACAGTTCAGTGAATCAAAACGAGCCAAGTAAGAGCAAGATAACCGTATGAAAATAAATATAGTCCTCTCGTTTAAACCGTGAGCTGTCAAAGAAAAAATAGACTTTCGGAATGGTGTTGGCGCCTAAAGTTATTTGTTTGCGCCTAAAGTTAGTCTCAAACTTGTGAAATTTGAATTTTGCGGCAAACTAAATTTGAATTTCGCGACCTTATACAGTTCAGTGGATGTGTTGAAGTACGATAAAGAGGGAAATACTTTTGGGACAATTTTTCAGTAGATCTTTGTATGGTGACAGTTGTTCTATGTTATATAGTTCTGTGGATAAAACATGACAGTGGAAAAAGAGGGGGTCTGAGAAAGCATATATTTACTTGCAGAAAATAAAAAAATTTGTTTCAAATTCTCATCGGAGGGATCCTTGTTACGGGCAATTTTAAAACAAAACTGTTATACGAAATTGGGACTGGTTTACTTGGATAGAATTTAGCATTCATCAGCAAGAGGACTAGATCACCGAAATTGGAAGCCAATAAAACGAAATTCAAATTATAAATTAAAAGTGGAAGTCGCGAGTGTTAAAGATTTTTTTAATATAAATTAAAGCTTGAATATAAATTAAAAATTCATTTTTTGAATATAAATTAAAGAAAATCGCTTTTGAACTAAAACAAAAAATAGATTGTAAAAACTTTAAAAGTAGAAGATTTCATTATATGCCCTAATTAACCACTGCTATACCATAAAACATGCTTTAAAAGCTTCATTTTGGCTGCTCTAAAAAACGTTTCTCTTTATTCTTTACAATTTAAGTCCGTAACAGATTGACCGGCAGTAGCAGTAGCAGTGGCAGCAAAATGTTCTGATTGGCTGAAGTCCGACAACATGTCGGATGCCGGTCAATCTGTTACGGACTTTACTCGAATTTCACTCAAATCGAAGTGAAATTCGAGTAGCTTGTGCGAATTCTGGCATGATACGTCTCTTTTGATTAACCCATTCGGTATTTTGATGCCATATGGCAACGCAGTTAAAAATTTGAATTGACTTATTATTTATTTATTTTCAACACTCTATTCTCATTCAGTGCACCTTTAAGTGCATTTGTGACCCAATTTTGATTTTTTGAGTAAAAAGCTGGACTACAGTGGACATATTTGTAAAAAATTAAAATTTTTATTTTTTTTTGTTTTAAATGAATACTAATAGCTTAAACATCATTAATTTGTATAGAGAGAATCTTTAACGCCCATAGAACAAAACATGTACCGAACGGGTTAAAAGAATAATTTTGTACAATATCAATAATTCAAAAAAAAAATAAAAATAAAATATGGTTTATGTTGAGTCTGCAAGAGAAAATTGACTTCACAAGAATATCCGAAACGTCTTATGCACGGTAAATAAATAATTGTCTTAATTGAATTTATTATAGACTTATACGCGGTCAAAACGAAAAACGATCAGTTAATTAACGGTTTATTTCATTGTTCTATTCCTGCCTCTTAATGTATTTGTTGAAAAAAAAAATGATTTTTCTAGAATCGGAAATGGCACCTCATAGTATACTTTGCCCTAGGAAATAGTAGTGAATACTGCTTAAGCATCTGAGACTATGGAAATCTAAACAATTTTGGAAGAATACCATAGATTCCTTTGACAAACCTATGCATTTTCCTTCGATCCCTGAAGGCGTGTTTGTCTGCACACAGCATAAGACGCTGTAAATACATTTCGTACTCACAACAATGTAATCATATTCAATAATCTCTTTATATCCTTAAGGGTGTTTATAAATATCGTTTATTTTTGTATTCGGTATATTTTTCGAAATAGGCTCCCATGCCAGACATGAATAAAGATGAGAGAATGTGTTTATTTTCCAATTGGAAACGAGTTGTATGGCATGCAATCTGGATGGGATTCCTCGATGCGTGGGTGCCACTGAACAAAACAATTACGTTTGATCCTTCAGAATTCAAATTGATTTTGGTAGAGAATTCCTATTTAATAATTTGTTTGTGGTAATATTTTTTTTCCCCACCGGAGTTTTGTGTGAGAAATTTTCTTTATTGGCATTTGGTTGGAAAATTGATATGTGGAAATAAAAACAAATGAATTAGAGTTCCTAAATAATAAATGGGTTGCAATTGAACCAAGGGAATAATTGTTTAAAATCTCAGTATTATTCATTGTTTTTAATGGTATTAAGAAGTTTTGTTACTGAAAATCGTCAAATAACTATTGTATTTGATTTTAAAGACTTTTAAATATTATCGAAGCAAATTCCAAACTTGTTGTTTGTTTTGGGTAAAAAATTGATTTCCCACTATGTTACAGTTCGGGGAGATCTTATTCTTCTTCTTTACATTCTAAGACGAGATTATGCCTCTTCAATTGAGAATTTTGGTTTTGTTGTGTGCACTTGCAGTTTTATATGAATTGTGAATTACGGAGCATTTTTGATGAAGAGCGTTCAGGCCGTCCAAAAGAGGTCAACACATCAGAAATGGTCGATAAAATCCAGGGTGGCGTTGAAGGATCGAGGAATGAAGTTGCGTGAGATTGCTGAGGATGTGCACATCTCACGTAAACGAGTGGAGAATATTTTGCATGAATATTTGGGAACGAGGAAACTCACTGTCCGATGGGTGCCACGTTTGCTCTTTGTTGATAACAAGCGCGACCGTGAGTCAACTTCAACGGAGTGTTTGGCAATGATCAACCGTGTCAAGGACTTTTTGTGTCGTTTCGTAACCGTGGACGAAATCTGAATCCATCACAACACACCAGAGACCAAGGAGGAGTCGAAACAGTCCACTTCTTCTAGCGAATAAAAGACGAAGAAGGCCAAGATCGGTCTGTCGGCCAACAAGGTCATGGGCACAGTTTTTTTTGGGATGCGTACGGTATAATTCACATTGATTACCTTGAATAAAGCAAAATGATAACCGGGGTATATTTTGTAGAGTTGTTGTATCGATTCAACGCCGATTTGAAGCGAATTGACCGCATTTGGTGAAGAAGAAAGTGCTTTCCACTAGGACAAACACACTGGCCCACAAGTCCGCTGTCGCAATGGCAACGTTTCATGAATTGCACTACGAATTAGTTCCTCATCCGCCATATTCACCAGATTTGGCCCCGCCGACTATTATCCATTTCCAAACTTGAAGACATGGCTCGATGGTAAGAGATTTAGGTCGAACGCGCAAGTCAAAGTTGTAACAGAGGCCTATTTTGAAGGCTTCGAGAAATTTTGAAGGCTTCGAGATTTGAAGACCCGTTGGACGAAGTGTCTCACCCTAAAAGAAGACTATGTTGAGAAATGAAATGAGTTTTGCCGAAAAAATGTGTGTTTTCTCGCCTAAACTGGGTTTATTGTGCTTTTTGCATTTCATTATGGTCCATAAGTCTCCTGGACCCTAGACCGTATTAGAAAATATTTTCTCTATATTGATTTCGAAAATCGACTACCAAAGAGTTTAGTTTTCAATTTTGAAAAAAGGGCCAAAACATAGGTAATGTTTTACGATTTCTTCCTCTGCGTCGCATAGATGACATGCAGGGTCGTTTTTAGTTAGGCCTAATTTACGAAGGTGGGTAATTTAGTTAACAGTGGAAGTATGCTGACCAGAGGTTGAATTCCATTTAGGTCATGGCCTGGTTAGGTTTGCAGATAAAGTTCTAGGCTTGTTAACCGACGAGTGTTTCATTGGTCCAACTAGTTTTGTAATATAGTTTGCTAAATTACTGTATTTATACCCGTATGGTGAAACCAAAGGGTATATTAACTTTGCCTTACCGTTTGTAACGCCAAGATCCCGTCATCGCACAAAAAAATGAATTACACCAGTGTGTTTTTAGAATGATTTTAGCATGAATGATTTTTTGAATTTAGCAGGTCCGTCCGTCTGTCTGTCTGTCTGTCTGTGGCGCGGATTGCAGGCGCACGGATTGAGCTAGAGACTTGAAATTTTGCACAGATCCGTTTTTCGTAAAATGCGAGGCTAAGTTCGTTAATGGGCAAAAATGGACCATTAGGGGGGGTACCCCCCATACGAACGAAATCGTTTTTTCTGAATATCTCAAAAACGGTGCATCTTATCAAAAAAGTCCAAGAACAAAAGTTATTTAGGATATGATTCTACATAAAACTCCCATACATCATAATCCGATTGGAATAAATTTTAAAAAATCTTATTGGAAAGTTTGACTTCAAAGTGGAATTTTGGTATAACTGTTCGAATTTTGATACGAATATCACCATACGGGTCTCCAATGATTGCCAGATTGGCAATTATAGCTTTTGTTATGTTTCTCTAATTAGAAATTAGCTGAAGGTTGAGAAAACATATTTCCAGAACTAGCGGATAATCTCATAAGGACGACATTACGTTTTTCGAGATTTTTATTCTCTTATACGAACTACGTAGTATACACAGTATAATGTTTAGCACAGGTAGTAATCGCTACTTAAAATTTAGCCCAAGAGGGATAACAACAGTCAGATTATCGTTCTGAGATCTAGGATCTTGTAAAGTCTTACCAAGCAATATTTATCACTACTGATTCCAATCAAGCAATTTGAATTGAAATTATAGAGTTCTGTGGGCGGGGCACTGACACGGGGCCTTTGGTTTTACATGCTGAACACTTCACCACTTGAGTCTCATTGACACCTAAGTTTGAAGAATAACTTTACAAGTTTCCAAAGGATATACAATCTAGATATGACCGAACAGGTCTAAGAGTTATGAATTAAGGAAAACCTTAGCCGATTTGACGAAAAATTTTGTGGTAAGGAATTTCAACAAGTGTTAAAATGAGCTATTTTTGACGGAATGATTACAAGAACCATTTTCATTTGTCTTTTTTGAAACTTTCAAGATAAAACGACACCTGATGGGAAAATATGTTTGTGCTTCCAAACAAAGTTAAAGTTCAAATTGAATGCTTAATTGGCAACGTAATGGGTATTACACAACAACACCTATTGCTTATGGACATTTATCATTGTCAATCAGATATTATCATAGGAAAACTTATTTTTAGAAATTAATGAAATAACTCAACTCTGTGACATTTCAATTTACTGGTATTGAAGTGATTTTTATATCAACGCTCATTATTAAATTTCAAGGAATTACAGACATATATAATAAAATATTATGAAATCCTTTGTCAATTAATCATTCGCTTAAATCAGATATAAACTCGTGGGCAGTTATAAGCCAACATAGACGAATATTTCCTCGATTGTTGTGTTTTTTAAAAGCTTTTATTTAGCTTGCCTTCCTGTTTGTCTGTTTGTCTGTTTGTCTGTTTGTCAGATCAAATCTTGCAACCCAATTTTGACCCACTTCCACTTGTCCGATTGACTTGAAATTTTGCACACTTATATAAGTCCGATGACAATACAATATTTTCACTACTTCGTCCTTATAAGGATAACGGAAGGTCCTGTAAGGATAACGTGATTATCCTTTTCTCCAAATTTTCCGGAAAAAAATCTATCCTGGGGGTTTTTGGCGTCGCTGAATCCGAATCTGTCATTAAAAAGTCAGTAAGGATAACGGAAGGTCCTGTAAGGATAACGTGATTATCCTTTTCTCCAAATTTTCCGGGAAAAAAATCTATCCTGGGGGTTTTTGGGGTCGCTGAATCCGAATCTGTCATTAAAAAGTCTGTAAGTATAACGGAAGGTCCTGTAAGGATAACGTGATTATCCTTTTCTCCAAATTTTCCGGAAAAAAATCTATTCTGGGGTTTTTGGGGTCGCTGAATCCGAATCTGTCATCAAAAACTCTGTAAGGATAACGGAAGGTCCTGTAAGGATAACGTGATTATCCTTTTCTCCAAATTTTCCGGAAAAAAATCTATCCTGGGGGTTTTTGGGGTCGCTGAATCCGAATCTGTCATTAAAAAGTCTGTAAGGATAACGGAAGGTCCTGTAAGGATAACGTGATTATCCTTTTCTCCAAATTTTCCGGAAAAAAAATCTATTCTGGGGTTTTTGGGGTCGCTGAATCCGAATCTGTCATTAAAAAGTCTGTAAGGATAACGGAATGTCCTGTAAGGATAACGTGATTATCCTTTTTCTCAATTGTTCCGGGAAAAAATATATTCTGCGGGTTTTGGGGTTCGCTGAATACGATTCTCAAGTTAAAAAGCCTGTAAGGACATCTCAAATGTAAAGCTATATATTCGAAGACTAAAAAGAACAAAATAAAAAAAAATAAAAAAAAATTTTTTAAAAAAAGCTTTTATTAAAAAAAATGCACTAAAAAGAAAAAAATAATTTTCTGGACGCTGTGTATCACAAATATAAAAGCTTTTAAAAAGCGAGATAAAGCATAAAACAATAAAATAAACATTTATCTCGCTTTTTAAAAGCTTTTATATTTGTGATACACAGCGTCCAGAAAATTATTTTTTTCTTTTTAGTGCATTTTTTTTAATAAAAGCTTTTTTTTAAAATTTTTTTTTTATTTAACTGAAGGCTAAAGATTTAAAAAAAAACTTTGTATGATATAACAGAATGTTTTGGTATAAATGATTCTTTTCCGGCACACCTAGAATGGGTAGAAATGAGTGGGATGATTTTTTTGTATACTTAAAGCAATAAAAAAAATTGTTGTATAAATGGGTGTGGTACATACAAAAAATTCCCTATTGATCCTATTTGCGAAATGGTCTCTACGAGCCGAACAGGGTAGAATCGCTTAGCAATAGTTCAAGGCCCTGTACCTACGTAAAGTTGTTAAAATTAGAATATTATCGCGAAACGAAATCTGACTGGTTAGAATTCTATTCAATTACGAGTAATATGTGATGCCTCTGCCATTCAACCAATTATAAAATATTCTATAAAATTTGCAGAGTATCATATAAATAAACATAAGTTTAGGCAAATTTTAATTGGATTCACAAACCCTTCTCGAGATAGGAGATTTTGATAAGGGAATCCGAAATTCAAGGATCCCTTATCAATGATAAAATATTCACCTCGTTAACAAGACGTCATCCGACATTTAATTTTCAATTCACTGAATTTTTGAATGGGTTACAAAAATAATTTCACATAAAATCCTAGTCTAATTTTTAAATCGTTTCCAATTATTTGTAATTACTGAATATCTTGTTTGAAAATGTTGCTCTCATGGATATTATTCATGGAAAATTGCATGAAACCTCAAAGTAGAAAATAATCAAATTATTTAACCTTTTTCTGTCCTTTGGGTAATTGTTGACCCAAATGAAAATAGGTTCATAATTTTCCTGTCATTCAATTAGTTGAATTTCACTTGGGAACTATGAATACTACAAACCTATATATTTATTAATGGAAATGCATCCAAAAAGTTTTCTCAATTGAGGTTTCACAACAAATTTTCCTTTCTGCTGCCGTCATATGGTATATGTCCAAAGCTAATTGCGAAACGACTAATTGCAACCGTTTCGGCAAATGCATGTGATTAGGCACTTGGCATACCGAATGAATGCGTTGACGCAGGTTTTTGCGTAAACGCAGCAACCATACCCAACTGTGCGCAAGACAAATGCGTTTTGACGCTGCAATATCTCATAGAGCCTGTTCACATTGGTTGAAATAGTTCGCCTAATTCTGACAGAAACTTGCAACATTTAGGCAGGGTGAGGAAGTGGGACTGAGCCCCACTTCCTCACCTTGCCTTAATGTTGCCAGTTTCTGTCAGAATTAGGCGGACTATTTCAACCAATCTGAACATGGTCATAAATACTAATTGAGATTTACAAGAAAACTTGGAGAAATCTTTCAATGTCCTCTCAGAAAATGTGGCACGAAAGATGCACAATCATTCGAAAATTATTGTGACGCACGATTTAAGACCCCCTAAAGTTGATATTTTTAATTTCGCATTGAAAAATGCTTTTTGAGCCACGCAACATTTTTTTACTTCACGTTAAGAAGCATCTCATGGGCAGCAAAATTTTTGCTGTTTCTGATTTGCAAAATTTGCTTTAATAAACATAACAAAAGCTATAATTGCCAATCTGGCAATCATTGGAGACCCGTATGGTGATATTCGTATCAAAATTCGAACAGTTATACCAAAATTCCACTTTGAAGTCAAACTTTCCAATAAGATTTTTTAAAATTTATTCCAATCGGATTTTGATGTATGGGAGTTTTATGTAGAATAATATCCTGAATAACTTTTGTTCTTGGACTTTTTTGATAAAATACACCGTTTTCGAGATATTCACGTATGGGGGGTGCCCCCCCTAATGGTCCATTTTTGCCCATTAATGAACTTGGCCTCGAATTTTACGAAAAAAAGGATCCACGCAAAATTTCAAGTCTCTAGCTCAATCCGTGCGCCCAGACGGACAGACAGACAGACGGACGGACATGCAAAAATTAATTATTTTTATCATTCTAAACACACTGGTGTAATTCATTTTTTTTGTGCGATGACGGGATCTTGGCGTTACAAACGGTAAGGTAAAGTTAATATACCCTTTGGTTTCACCATACGGGTATAAAAATAAGTTTCATTTTGAATTAGAAATTTCTTTCCTGCCGATCATTTATTGGACCACTGTCCATGTACGTTTATCAAAACACTTTTAATATCGGAATTACGAATTCAGTCGTAGGAGATGTTTCCGTTTAAGGCTATGGGAGGTGTCCGAAAAATAAGCTTTCACCGTAATCAGTTTTTCTCCAAACAAGGAAATTAACCGAAATCTGTCCGTACTTTTTTATTTTCTACAACTAAGAAACTAAACTAAAAGAAGTGCAACGCAACAATAAAATAAATTTATATACTCGTGTCCAGCACGATCAAGTTCATAGTGTTGAATGATTCATGTCACTTTAGATCCCTTCTACTTCTTCAATTTAAGTATTATTAGAATTGTAACATTACAAAGAATCTCTGAAGCCAATACGAATTGTACGAAAAAAATTGGAAAGGTACTGTCCACAAAATACGTCAGACTTTTATGGAGGGGAAGTTTCCGGTATTATATTGAAAAAGCGTTATGTATTTTATGGACAGTCCGAAAGTGTAAATAACAAATTTTAAACATGTAAATTTCTTCATTTCAAACGCCTAGTAACAAAGAATTTTGAACTTATTACAACACCTGGTTGCTGGTATGACAAATTCAATTTCTCAGGATAAAGTATAAATTCTAGTTAACCAAATCTGATATCTAAATACCATTGATAAACATGTATTCCAACCACTCAAGGGTAATTCAAATAAATAATCGTTTTGTTGTTTTTCAAACAGTAATCCCGCTTCAGGCTCTTGAATAAAGTGATTTGCATGTTTTTCTTACAGATAAAAATATGTTTTTCAAATAAATTATGAACACGTACAAACAAACAAATTGAGTTTAAAAGGGTTTTAATCGTCAAAAGTGTTTTACAAACAATTTGGAAAAATATTAGTCAGCTTTAAGTGATTTTCGGTCTTAAAGTCATTGGAAAATCATTGAATTCTAAATACTACAAGGATTTTACACATAACAAATGCCCTCCAATTGGGAGTCCTTCATCTATATCTTTGTCAAAGGTTAACCGCATTTTAAAGAATTTTTGGTGGCGCTCGCTGTTAGGATTTTTTATTGTTACTTGCCCCAAATTCATGAAAACTCTTGTCGTCTATGGATATCAAATCAAAAGAAATCGATTTCAATTTAGTATAAGCAGAATACTTTGCATATATGCTTGTGTGAATATATTACAATTTTATTATATGGGTGGAATGTTTCTCAATACAATACACATATCCGGTTGGTTTCATAAAAGTGTTTTCTTATCGCATATTATTATTACAATCGCATTTGCATACATTTTGTACAGAATGATGTGCGCTTGTGAAAATCTTCGTAGTTCTTTTTCCGTTTTTCTTATTTTCACTTTTCCTTTAAGTACCAGCGTTAGATAAAATCATATATTATTCAGTGCAACATGTGTCAATGGTAATACAAGAAAACAGCAGAATTTAATATGTGGTGTTCATGGCCTTTAACGGTGTTTATATCAGAGTGTCTTTTCTGATTGCTGAGTCCTTGATTTCGGATTATTAAGGATTCATTGTTTTTCTTCTACATTTTCCTGTTCCCGGTAACAGAAAACAAACACATGATGTAGGAATTTGAACTCATTTTGCACAGATTTGTGTATGTTGAACATGTTTTCGAAGCGATATGACAAATTTATTAGATTGCTGAATGAACATTTAGATTTGAAATCGTAAACAGGAAATTGAAGTTTTCGTTGGCGTGATATCGAATCCGTTGTGAGATTTTCATTTTACATAAAAGGAAATACGGTTAAAATTGAAGAACAAATACCGAAATGGAAACAATAATGGGAAATACATTGCAAGGATTTTGTTAAAGAAAATGTAAACGATTTCTGTAAGCGTTGACAATTTGAAACGATTTAGTAAAACGTGAGATAATTTTAAATATTGCTTTGAATTAAAGAAATGTCGGTTTTAAATCTATATAACTAAAATCGTTTAACCTGACATACTGATTGATTGACTGAGTCATCAATGCCCAGTCCAAGCCCCTGAAGCTAGAAACTTTCACGTAGGCGCTCACTAATTTTTTTTGTTTTTTTCTGAATTTTACCCCTAAGAGGGTAAACGATGGGTAAAGTGGGTTTGGATGTTTTAAAACCTTGATTTTTGCCATGAATCCTGCTCATTAGGAGGCTGAAAAGTTTCAAAATTCGAAACGGAACGCCCAAATATCCTTCCCCCCGTTTTTTCCGTGAAAATTGGCATTAGGATTTTTCGGATAAGATTTTTCTCAAAAGTTTTTAAGTTCTTTCTGGTTTTTTTGGTATTCTAATTTTATGAAGAAAAGAGTTTACTAGCAAAAATTTTTACACGATAGATACGTTCTCTGAAACCCCCGTAAAAACGGAATCCAAAGAAAAGTAGGGGATTGGTTCTACATTCGAAAAATCAGCTAATAAAATGTGACTAAAAAAAGAAGAAGGAATAATCCGATTTGGCCCGTTCAAGAACTTAACCTCACGAAAAAAATTCGAAAGGCCATAGAGGGATAAGGGAACAAAAAGTGCCCCCAGAGATAGAAGCTTGAAATTTTTTTCGTAAGTTGCCACCATTACAATAAATATTTTCCCAAAATTTCAATCCAAAAAAACGAGTAGTTTTGGAGAAAAAAAATAAAACATGATTTTTTTGAAAAAATTCTAGCTCCGTAACGGGTTAACCGATTTTGATGAAACTTGTCGCAATTTTTTCGTTGAAAGTCATAGTTTTCAAAAAAAATTATAGCAAAAAAATTAAGTGTGAGGAACCGTTAGGAAAAAATATTTTTTGTTTTTAAAAAATTATAACGGTAACTTAACGGTTTTGCACTACTTTTATTTTTTTCTCAAAAACTCCTTAATCCCTTACCTACAAAACAAAAAAAATTACAAGGCAATCGGAGAGGTACTTCATATTCAAAAAAAATAAAATGTGAAGGTAAGTCACATTATCATATGGTGAACTCCACCTCAACTCATACTCACGTTTACAGTCATGTTCGATTTCTTAACTTTTTTCATTTGGATGTTGTTAGAGACTTAAAAAAAAGTTACCCGTATTTTTTTGTTTGGTGGAATAACGTCCGGTAAGCGGAGGGGAGAGGATCAAACTCGGCGAAAACTGGAAATCACAAAAACTTTAAAAATTTGTAACTCCTGAACGGCTTTACCGATTGAACACTTTGGAAAGGTAATTAAATTTCCTTGTCACAAAAAATACTTTTTGATTCCCTCCCCTCACCGTCGTATTGTAAAATTCAATTTAGTGACAAAATTTAAAGTATCTCGAGAAAGAAATTTTTTTTTCTTTTGAATTTTTTTCTGTAAATACCTACCATTATACCATACAAATTCGTAAATGCGTTGTTGACTTTCTAATGAATTTAAAAAAAAAATGAACACAAAAAAAGTTTATACATTTTACTGAGTTTCGATTGGTTTTTATGTTTTATGTACATAATATTATTGCAATAGTTTTAGGAGAATAATATTAATCAGAAATTCATTTAAAAGAAAAACTTTCAAATATATCACAATTAGAAATTTTTTTTTACTTTGATAAAGTTTCCGTCTGGAATAAATCTATGAAAATTTTGAGCTCCTTCTTTTTTTGAGTTTTTTTTTTGAGTTTTTACACTTTCAAACCTTCTTTGAAGTTGTTGTTTTACCTCATATTTTCTCTGTGTTATAAATTCAAAAGCTGTTTGTATATTTAAGCCTATTTGTCTAATTGTACAAATCTTGAGCTGTTGTTATAGTGTGGCGAAACTCAAAATTTTCACGGATTTATTCCAGGCGGAACCTTTCTCAAAGTAAAAAAAAAATTCTAATGGTAATATATTTGAAAGTTTTTCTTTTAAATGAATTTCTGATTAATATTATTCTCCTAAAACTATTGCAATAATATTATGTACATAAAACATAAAAACCAATCGAAACTCAGTAAAATGTATAAACTTTTTTTGTGTTCATTTTTTTTTTTAAATTCATTAGAAAGTCAACAACGCATTTACGAATTTGTATGGTATAATGGTAGGTATTTACAGAAAAAAATTCAAAAGAAAAAAAAATTTCTTTCTCGAGATACTTTAAATTTTGTCACTAAATTGAATTTTACAATACGACGGTGAGGGGAGGGAATCAAAAAGTATTTTTTGTGACAAGGAAATTTAATTACCTTTCCAAAGTGTTCAATCGGTAAAGCCGTTCAGGAGTTACAAATTTTTAAAGTTTTTGTGATTTCCAGTTTTCGCCGAGTTTGATCCTCTCCCCTCCGCTTACCGGACGTTATTCCACCAAACAAAAAAATACGGGTAACTTTTTTTAAGTCCCTAACAACATCCAAATGAAAAAAGTTAAGAAATCGAACATGACTGTAAACGTGAGTATGAGTTGAGGTGGAGTTCACCATATGATAATGTGACTTACCTTCACATTTTATTTTTTTTGAATATGAAGTACCTCTCCGATTGCCTTATAATTTTTTTTGTTTTGTAGGTAAGGGATTAAGGAGTTTTTGAGAAAAAAATAAAAGTAGTGCAAAACCGTTAAGTTACCGTTATAATTTTTTAAAAACAAAAAATATTTTTTCCTAACGGTTCCTCACACTTAATTTTTTTGCTATAATTTTTTTTGAAAACTATGACTTTCAACGAAAAAATTGCGACAAGTTTCATCAAAATCGGTTAACCCGTTACGGAGCTAGAATTTTTTCAAAAAAATCATGTTTTATTTTTTTTCTCCAAAACTACTCGTTTTTTTGGATTGAAATTTTGGGAAAATATTTATTGTAATGGTGGCAACTTACGGAAAAAATTTCAAGCTTCTATCTCTGGGGGCACTTTTTGTTCCCTTATCCCTCTATGGCCTTTGCGCCAAATAAGCGTCATTTGCGGAAAGTTTTAATTTTTACCATCAAATTGCGGCTTAGGCGCGTCGAATGATTGCAGAAACTTATGTGAGGATTTTTTTGGCATCCTTTTTCATACGCCTCGTGTCGACTAACTTTTTTTTATCCTATGGATTTTTTTTATCCCATTGATTGTCCAATCAGAGCTCGACTTGAATTGGGAAATGTCAAATAAAATTTTGAAAAAGTGCGTATAACCAAATTCAAAAAAAAATATATTTACAACATTTCTTCGTTTACGGATGTTACATATTTTTAATGGTTCTAGATTTTTTTAAAATTTAATTTTTGTTGATAAAATCGCAACCTCTATCTGTATGCGAAATTTCAGGAAAATTGGATCTCCATCGGCCCAATTTACTCAGTAATAAAAAAAATATGCATTAATCTTACAACATAAAATATTTTCATTCCAGAAAAGTTTTTTATTGGTTCAATTATAATTTTGCGATAATGCATCGAAATATCCCCCAATTTTCAAAAACTTTTCTCTAAATTTTTGTCTTTAAGCCAATTTATTCACTAGGAGTTAAATCGCCTTAACTCCCTTAACTCACCTTTAACATGGAAAATAAGGTTAGCTAACTCCCTTAACTCACTAACTCGGCTTAACTCCTAGTGAATAAATTAGGGGTAAAAATGATGAATTAAAAACAAACTGAAAACCTGTGAACAAAATTTTTTTGGCTGTTCTTGTTAAGCAGATAACATTTCATAGAAACTGTCTGAAAATTCCATCAAAACTTTATGATGTTTTCAATAAAAATAAATGGAAAACTTTTTTAAGGCATGGCGACCTTATAAATCATTCTAGAAGTGAAAAACAAAAGACATGATTGCATTACCGCATGAAAACATAAAAACTTTGCGAAGTGAAAACTTGATGCTATAATTTTCTTTGTTTTCAGTTGTTCTTTTTTCTATCCCTGAAGCGCAGCGAGGCACAGTGGTGAATAAGAATAAAAAGTAAAAGAAAAACTTTCCCGCTAAAGTTTCGAAAATTCTGTTTGACTTTTTTGTATTTTTTTAGTGTGGAAAAAATGAAGGTTATTTTTCAACTCTCCTCATCGTACAGAATCGTAATTTTTTAAATTCACTCTTAGTTACTTATTTTGAATTCAAAGAGCGTCCTATAATCGTTTTTAATATTTAAAAATACACATTTAATTTGCATTTTATGGCACTATTAACCATCGAAGAGCAAAGAACCATTAATGGCTGGAATTAAGCAAGTTTCTCTAGATAAAAACCTGTTAGAATTCAAAATGTAAATGGGGAAAAAATTTAATTAAGATGTTTTTGTTGGTTTATTTTGGTATCTCGACGCAGGAATGTGTTCCATTTCTCTATATTTTTAGGTATAGTAAATAAAAATATCTTTTGTAGATTTAAGTTAATTTTAATATCTTCAAGGAAATGAAATTTTACCTTTCCAACTGCGTTTGCCGAGATGTTGTTATTTCGCCAGGCGGCCAAACTTCCTCCCCCACTCGCACCGCCTGCGCTACCACCACAAAGGCCGTCCGCGCCTCCAGTGCCGACCTTCGTTGAACCCCGGTCTTTATAATGTGAATTTCTAATTGATCGCACACGAACCTACGAAAATAGAATTATAATTAATTTTCAAAGCAAACTTTGTCCTCACTCCAAGATCCTAAACCATAAATCTCAACCCCCCAAGATTCTGTCAATTAGAGCCCCCAGCACCTATAAGATTTTAAATATCATCCTGATTCGTTTGGCATGAACGCGACTTGGAGCGTTCTCGCTTGAAGTCACACAAAATACGGAGTGCCAACAACTAACTAACCAATTTAAAGTTTGGTAAATTTGAAATGATGTTTTTCATCATTCGCATTGAATCACATCCCCAAAGGCGTTTAATACCGACACAATAAAAAAACAAAGCCCTAAAACTGTTCATGTCGCAAGGAATCATTGCGCGAATGCTATATAGATGGAGTCACAAGAAATATTTAAATTGTGTAAAGCATACTCGTAATTAAATTTTCGATCCTTTACATCAACTTCTTCCCCCTTGGTGAAATTCCATTTTGTTTAAGTCTACTAAACATTCGGGAATGTTAATTTTCAAATTGATCTCCAAATATAATAAGACTGTGTCGACTTAAAGCTTATTGGGCTTTTGTACTTTGGAAATGATTTTTTCAATGGAGATTTCTGAATATCCCGGTTTTTCCCTTGTTTGAATTGTATGTTACTTATGTTACTTACCAAGTGAGCATTATCATAATGGGATGGAGCATTCGTCGCTATTGTTGTTTCTCGGAAACTTGACTGATCCCTACAGAATCCATTACTTTGGTAGAAGCCTCTTCGACGGCCGCACAATGTCTCCTTAAATGCAACTCTATATCTATGCGACATCACATTGTAGAGGATCGGATTTATTGTGCTATAAAAACAAAAGAAAATTAAAATATCTGATGTAGACAGCACATGGCTTTCTTATACAACATTTATGTCCCTACACAATTTACACTATATTGTGGCAAATATAATATTAGTTTACATAAAAACATCAAATTTTTTTTAAATAAAATCTGAAAGATTTTGAGAAAACAGCAAAAAACGTATTTAAAAAAAAAACGATTTTTCATTAAAAATTGATAGCTGACTCTCGCTTTAAAATTTTATGACTCTACCAAAATAGCATTTTAAGCAACTGTATCGTCTTTATTCACATATTTCGTCATCATGCGGTGATAAGTAATTTTTGTCGGGGTCACTAACTGGGCTATCTCTTCTTAGCATTTCTAGAGAAGTGTATATAAAATCCGAAGAGGATGTGGACAGGCTAGTGCAGCGATAGCAGCAACTGAATTTATTTTTGTAGTTTATCTGTTTTCCCGTTTTAATCCACACCTTGTCTTGTGTTTAAGGCGTCCAGGATTTTTTTTTTAAAGTGTGCTGGCACTATATGTCCCGTCGTTACTTTTCTAGGGCAGTGTTATGTTGCCCTGAATTAAAAAAAACTGCGAACACCCTTAAACAGAGGACAACGTACGGGAAAAAAGAGGACGGGTTGGAAAAAATTAAAAAAAAACGTGGTGCTTTCCACTTACAGGTATATATTTAGACTCGATATGTGAAAAATTTCGCCTATAGCTCGAGTCAAAAACTTTCGCGTCCAGAGTAGATTTTTCAAAAAATTTCGCCTGCGGCGCATCATTCACTGTAGAAAATGAATTTGAATTTAAACCGAAAAATGGGGTAAAAACGGGGTAAATTTACAAAAAAGTCGTAAAATTTCGAAAAAAAATCAGAATTTAGCTCGCACACCATTTAAGTTGTAAAATCACCCAAAAAAACATTAATCTTACACTAGAAATAGGGTAATTTTAAACCTTGCGTAAAATTTCGACCAATATTCATATTTTTACTCTCACTTTGGTGTAAAAACACGCTCACAGGGTATTTTTGCATTATTGAACGGACAATTTCATTATTTCACAATGCAGTTGACGGATATTCGCTCTGGCTTGATGGAGCTATGTTGCCTTAACATTATAATTCGCATAAGGTTTGTGTCATCGGAGTATAAATACTCGAATCGAGTTTTACTCCACCAAAATCCTGTAAGCCTGCGTGGAAGCTGGCTCTGATGCCGGTGAGCCAGCTTCCATACAACATGCTCATGATAGGTTTTCTAGGCAGACATGCCCGACCTGTTAGGGGGAAATTTGGATGTGAAAGCATCCGCAAAAATAATATAATTATTATTTTTTGTTTTTGCAGACCGTAAAAGCCGAGAAATTCTAATACCATTTTCGGTGTAATTTTAAACAAAAAATGTCGTAAGATTACACCAGTATTGTACTTTTACTTCTTATTTAGTTTAAAGTTCCCCCGTAAGAGTGGCTTTTGTACGCCACAAAATGAGTAAAAATGCATAGCTTTTAAGCCATTACGACTCGGTTTAATTTTACTACTATTATAGTGGTAAAATTACAATAAATTGGCTTGTTTTAATAACACGTAAATTTTCAAATAAAATGTCAGTGCGTTTGTAATTGAGGTTGATTGGCCTGTTTTATGGTCCGAGTGAAACCAAAAACTTCTTAACATAACATATATCACACTTTATGAACAGCACCTTATCGAAAAACATTTTTCTTGTAAATTTGTTTTTATTATTACAAAATGACAATTTTTCGATAAGGTGCTGCCCATAAAATACGATTAGTTGTTATCCATAAACATATACTAAACTCCATATAAAAATCGCCAAAAAGTGTTACGGGGCTGAGGTTTGAAAGATCGAAAATTAGCGATACAGCCCCTGTGGGCAACTATCCATTCTAATATTATGACTATAAAGAGTGTATTTTTTTCATATGTTCCAAAAATCTAAACATCTTTTGGTACGCAAAACCCGTGACATATTTCCTTATCGTAACGGAAATATAGGAAAAATTTAGAAAGGTGGACATTTGATTTTAGTCTACTTTGTAGACAAACGAGTGACCTAGTCTTTCTGAATAAAACAAGGTATATAGACATATTTAATTCACTTTAAGCTTACCCAAACTTTTAAGAACCAGCAAACTCCTTTAAATGGCATTCTGATGACAAAGAAAATGTCGTAATTTTAAGAATTTCATATGGATAGGACGTGTTTATTAAAAACCATACGCTATGCTGTTATGCACATAATAAGCCTAAACACAGAGTAATATAAGAAAATGTCATGACCAGAAAATATTCTTTCATCATATTTTTGAGCATATGTCACGTCGTTGACATTTTCTGTTTGCGGGGTGTTTCTTTTCCTTCTTTGTTTTGACTTCCAATGTACATTTTGCAGAATACAGAAGAACTCAAAGCCAAGAAATGCCACTTTAGAGCTCAATATCATCGCTATAATCATCATTGTCATCATGTGTGCCGTCACAATGTTTAGGGGACATTTTGGATATTCTACGACTTGAGAATGGATTAGGGATGGAAAAGAAATTTAGTAGTCATATTTCCAGTTATTCAGAACCCGAAGTTTTCCGTCAAACTGACGGCACAGAATTGGTGGGTAGAGGGCGACTTTCTATCACATGTCCAATTTCGACGTAGGACTTGCAGAGAGCAATATCTAAATGATGGCTGATGTGGAAGTTTAAGTAACCTACATAGTATAGTAAATGTAACATACCACGAAACATAATAAAACCATCCAGCAACTGAGAAGAGCCAGGTGTTTACATCCTGAAAGTGTACCCAATCTCTAGCGTACAGGTACATCAGCCTCTGTGCATGAAATGGTGCCCAGCAGACGAAAAAGGTTATCACTACAGCCGCTGAAAATACAAAAAAAAAAATAGAAAAAATGTTATCACAAGAAAGCTATGAAAGAGAGAATGAATGAAACACAAAAAATATGCAATAAAATAAAATGTTAGAACAATATAAGTATATACATATGTATTCACAAAAGACGGTGAAACAATATAGGGTGTTAGACATTTTTATTTTTACACAACTTTCCCTGTAGTAAAATATAATGCTTCCTAATCTCCCTGTAGTGTATCCTTAGCACGACGTACTTTCTCGAACAACACACCACAGGAATATTTGAAGTGAATAGCATTAAAATAAGACAAAAAATAACGGGAAATGTTATAGGATTTAGTAACAAAGATGGATTTTCGTCGCTGGTCCATAGTAACTACTCTTATTTTCGTCTAAGTTATATAGTCCTCAGTATATGGTGTATAGAGAAACGCCAAGCTGTTCGGGCTTTAAAAAACATATTCCATGATCCTTTTACCGAATGTTTTTCTCAAGTGTTTACCGCTTCACTATGCATATTCGTATTTACTAAAGTAGTAAAATATGTAAAACATATGCTTTATTGTGTCTTGAAATTTCAAATAAAGAATTCATATCACTGGCAAGATATCAAGTTATGAAAACAAAAACATTTCTTCATCCCAACGAAGTCATTGTCATTTAGTTTCTGTCGTTACGCCGTATTAAGATGTATGTTTAGCAAATTGATGAAAATCAAGTTGGATATGTGAATATGAAGATTTTTAACTTATAGAAATTCTTTCTTTGATAGCAATCCTCTTTTTAGTTTGCCCATCAGATAAATATTTCGTTATTTTTACAAAAATAATAAGAAGGAATTTTTATTTTTCATATGTAAAGAAGTATGGAGGGCTGACCTTTCTTTTTTAAATTGAAAATATTTTTTTTGACGATATAAAAGTCTTCTTACCAACTATAAAATAACTGTTAAGTTTTGATATGTAAAAAGGAAAAAATGAATGAATTCTCACAAGTATATTAAGACGCAAAAAAAGTACTTTTTAAGAATAAAAACAAAATATTGTTTGAGTAGATTTAAGATCTGGTTCAGGTTGCTAATTTCTTTAAAAAAAAAGTTCTGATTCAAGAATTATATACCCAGTCGATTGAGCTGGAATTTTGGATCCTATCTTGGGAAAAATGGGCAGAGGAAAAATTATCAAAAATCATATTTGCTGCCAAGCCCGAAAGTTTTCAACCTTTTTCTCGTATAAAGGAAAAATGCGTTTGAGATTGAATTTTAAATAACTTTCCCATTCATCGCATTTTTTTTTTTGGATTCCATCGTCTGCTGATTTCTACAAATTTGTAACACGAATTATCTCAAAAACGGTTATTAATTTAAAATGCTTTTTAAACATAAAAAAGCTACAATTGCCAGGGGCTAATCGTCAAATGCTCACTAATGATGACAGACAAAATGTTTATTTAAAAAAATACATTTGTATAGGAGAGGAGCAAAGGCGTGGTCTGATGTGATTTTGATATATGGAAGAGCTATGTAAAATCCTATTCTAAACACACTTTATCTTTACAAATTTTTCAATACGACTCACCGTTTCGCGTAATTAAAAAAAGGTGTACAATTTGTATGGCGGTGGGGAGAAGGGATGATCCAACTGGATTTTGATGTATAGATACGTTATGTAAAATTATATTGTACACACATTTTATCTTTATAAATTTTTCAATACGATGCACAGTTGTCGAGAAAACAGGAAAAAGGTATTCCATTTGTATGGGAGAGGGGGGAGCAGTGGTCCAATTGGATTTTGATGTATGGACGAATTATGTAGAATCCTATTCTAAATACATTTTACCTTTATAAATTTTTGAATATGATACACTGTTTTCGAGAAAATTGAAAAAAAAAAACTATTTCATTTGTATGGGGGAGGGGGGAAGGAATGCTCCGATTTTGCCCGTTTAAGAACTTAGCTTAGCCATTTACCAGAAACGTAACTGTAGAAAATTCCAAGTCTCTAGGTCAATCCTTTCGAAAGATATGGTATTCTCAGGCGGACAAATAGACAGACAGACGGATATGCGGAAATCAGAACCTGTTGTCACCCCTAACACTCTGGTGTAGTTCATTTTTGTGTCCGATGATTGGTTCGATGCATTACAAACGGTATACTTAATCTAATATACTCCTATATGTATGTTATATAGAGTATAAAAATGTTCACAAAGAAAATCTAAATAAATAATTTTACTTAAAATATCACTAAAAATCCACCAGGAGCAAAATCGAACAGCAGCAAAACTCAACAACAACTAAGTAATTGAGTAACAAAGCATCTAAAACAGGGTACAAACTATACAACTGCGACGACCTCAAATCGAATGTCCAGAGGTGAATTCCTATTACATTTTTTCTCCGTGTCGGAAAAGATTTTAAAGACCTAAGTTTGTTAATACAGCTTTAGATCAGATTATATTAAAAAACAAATATCATCATTTTATAAATACTTAAAATATAATTTTCCTTCAATATGCATGCTAGTATTGCGAGCAAATTCCTAACATCTCTTGACACTTAAAACATTCTTTATGTATTTTTATGATTTAAAAAAAAATTAAATTTTTGGATTTACACCTGGATTTACCTGAATTATGCCAGAACACGCACAATATTTATTTGTTGAGCGCTGCTGGGGTTCAATGGTTTTATGAGCAAACCTTTGGGAGCACAAGATATAAGATAATTTTGTTTGAAATTGATTGAATATGGAAACTTTTTGTTACACGCGTATGAATGGAAAAGGTTACAATATTGGGGATTGGGGATTGGCAAACAAAAGAGAGAAAGCTATTCACTGTATTAGAAACTTCCGTTTTTTCATGCGTCTATACATGCGTGTGTGTTTACATAAAAGTGAATGTATAAAATTTCAGGGATCAAGTTTAATTAATTTTATAAGAAGAAGAAAAAAGCGTTAGTCAAAAATTCTCTTTTGTTATCCAAATTTAAAAGTTTTTACTTTTTTCCTCTTAGTAAGATAATCGCTTAACATTAAGTAAGGGATACGAGGTTTTTGAATGGTTTCTCGATTATTTTTAAACTAAATCTGTTATGGTACCTACTTGGATAATTTTTTATAATGGTCTTTGTTCCGTGATATTGAAAAGTTTCACCAAAGATACACCACTTCGAAGTAATTGTGACATAAGAATATTTAAGTTTTTTATAAATTTAACAACACATTGAAGTCATACAATCCTGGTAGTAATTTGAATTTTTCTTTTAAATTTTAAAGACACGTTTATATTAATTTTATGACGTAGAAACATTTGTGGCAAGAAAGAGCTTTATAACGTTTGCAACTAAGATTGTGGACAACATTTTAAAAAAATTAATGATAAGAATTTTTTTAATATTCAGGTTAGCTTTTACACGATCTTTGAACGGGAATTCATAGTTTTCTGACGAAAATGACCATAAATCTATTGCCACGTGATTCAATATTCTCAAACACGTTGCTTTTTTAAAATATTTACTGTAATTGAACAAATTTGATGATACAAATCTCCAGAAAAACAGCGATTGTGTGGTCCAATAAATTTTAAATCTATAGAAAAGATATACAGTAGAATCCCGATAATTCGTATATCCCGCTAATTCGTATGAATTTGCTGGTCCCTTGAAAAAAAATCCCGATAATTCGTACCCCAATAATTCGTATATCCCGCTAATTCGTATGAATTTGCTGGTCCCTTGAAATACGAATTATCGGGATTCTACTGTATAAAATCATATTCTAAACACCTTTTATCTTAATGCTTTTTTTTCAATATGACGCACCGTTCCAAGAAAATTGCCTGATATGAGGACTCCCCAATCGAGACAAAATGGCCTACGTATGTACTTGCTATAACATCAACTTAAATGTGAAGTTTCATGAAATTCCGTCTAGCCGGAAGTTTACTGGGAACAAACGAACAAACCAGAATTGAAAATTTCATCCCGGTCGTATTATGATATCCCAAAACAAGGAAAAAAACTTAAACGTTCTAATTTTTATTGGGAGTTTTTCATTAAATTCTCTATTCCTGAAAAATCTATGAATTTTAATTCCTTTTTTAAAATAAGCGGATATAGATTTTAAAGCCTATAAGCGAGATGTCCCACTGGCCATCAGCTCCTGTAGCTGACTGATCCTAATATTAGTTGCACATGTAATCCGATGACGCATGGCACACTGCAAAAAATGTGCAGCCGCATGCTGGGACACAAAGCTGACTTTTTTAAACTGACCTAAATGTAGCTGATATCAGGAACATGTCGGGTAGTTTCTAATGTCATTTTTGTTAGATTAAATAAATTAAAATAATAATTTTCAATATTTTTTTCGTCTGGCGGTAATAATTGTCATCAGTAGCACAGTATATTAAACTAGAATGGCCACTCTCTAGGTTATAGGCTCTCTACTGCATATAATGTTGACTTTAAAATAATTACTAGTTGTGGGCATCATACAATTTTGACAAGTCTGTTTAACTAATAAACTTTTAAACAAGCGAAAATAAATACGATGTCCATCGAATAAGACAAAATAAAACACAGCAATCGTAAAAGCTGTAGGAAAAGGTAGATGCTTGTACGATTGCACAGATTTAGTTTTTTAGCAGAGAAATAAGGAGAAGTTCTTCCTCCGAGTCCGACATTTTAACGTTTGAGGTCAGCTGATCCCAGTTCAGTGTGCCATGTCAACTGATCGAATCAGTTCCTGCAGCTGCGCGACCTGATGTCGGGATCAGTCAGCTGCAGGAGCAGATGCGCCAGTGGGACATCTCCCTAATTTTTCGAGAATACTTTTCTCTTCACATTGGCCCAAAAATATCCGATAGCTTAAAAATGATATTTTCTAATAACGCGATATCTTAATAACAAAATGGAATATGCCGTTTTAGTAAAAAACAAAAATGTAGGAAAATTTATTGTATCCAATTACGACACAAAATACTTAAAATTTCCAGATAACGCGGAATAGGATTTTTTTCATACAAAATCGCCGGCATAAATTCAAATTTTGACAACTTTTGCTAAGTGAATTTATTCTACGAATAAATTCGCGGAATAAATTCTGAATAAAATTCACGTCAATAATTTGAGAATAACGCTCACAAAATTGTCGCGTAAAATCAGAATTTTGTCCATAATTTGACTCGCAGACGTTAGATTTTACTTTGCAATAATCTTGTTGGGAACAGTGTTTCTCAAAAGCCACGAACTATCCTGTAAATCCTTTTTCCTTTCTGCCCTAATACTAAGTTCAGACCGACACAAAATCACGTAATTTTGCGAAATGATTTAGATCTTAAACCAAAGTGTTCACACAGAGATTAAGGTAATTTTATGAAAATAAACAATTATTTTCCATTTCATATCTAATCGCATCAAAAACAGGTCAATTTTTTTTTGCCCCGCGTAGGAACACGGCTTCTTTTTCTTATATCTCCGTCGTTCCAATCCAGCACAAATGTCAAAACTGATGTACTCAAGAGAGCTGAATGAGTGATGCAGGGTTGTATTCATTGTTTTTGCTTGATTTCGTTCCTAATTTTGTGGAAATTGCATACTTTTAGTGATTTTTGAAAACAGCTAATGTACTGGAAATCTCGTGGTTTCGAGCAAGATTTCGTTCAAAATTACGAAAATCTTCAAAATTACGTGATTTTGTGTCGGTCTGAACTTAGTATAACGTTGAATCTAACAAACCTTTTGATCGCATAAAAACAGAAATTACAGAAATTAATATTAAACTAATAGATATACTTGTACTTACATGAAATTAATATTATAGGAGCAGTGTTTAGTAAAACATAATAATTAACGGACGACTTTGAGCCTACAACAGACTGTTCATTATCATGCTTTTGCCTAATTGATTTATTAAAATCCATTAAATCGAAATATTTGGATACATTTTAATTAATAATTTTCGAAATCAATTGAAACTTGATATCTAGCATTCTGCCCTAATTATTGAAGCAAAATATTGCAACTGGAAATGAAGTTGCGGTTGTGTTAATTGAAACTTTGTGTAATAAAAAGGTTGATACAAATTTTTACGTTTACGGGTGCTCAAAATAACTCTTAACCACATAATAAGATTTAATTAGAAATAAGATTTAGATTTACTACCCTACCTGTTTATAATTTAATGGAAATATTTATAAAGGTTTCATGATCTTTTAGTACTTACTTTTGAAGAGTTAATTCTTATTAATATAGCACTAATTTTAATTAATATACTGTTAAACGAAACGGCATCACGAATCGATGACAGGGATCATAATCCAATTCAATTAAATACAGGCATTTAATTAAGAGAATTATTATAAGACGATTTATGAAAGACTTTTCTATAATTTAATACATTTACTTGGTATTATTCTTGTATAGAAAGCGATGAGGCGATTAAGAATCGGAAAAGAATATTCGAATTTTTGATCCCTGAAAGGTAGCCTATGATCCATAAATAATGTTATTTGACATTTCTTTGATGGAATATGAATTTCCTTTTTTCCTATTAATACAGAAAGTAACGAGGAATGAGATACGCTTTAAATCTTCTATCAGATTGTGGATTTTATCTGTATATGTTGGTATTTAAAAAGAATAAAGAGCGAAAAGGATAAAGCCACAATCCAAACCTCATTGACTTGAAAAAAAAAATTTTTTTAGGGAACTTTAACTCTGTTGAAGGATATTCGGGGCAGAATAGATGGATACCTCCCAACCAAAGCAATATTTCAAAATTAAATGTTTGTATCTATTACAGAGAGAGGTGACGTTGAATCCTTTTTATACTAGAGCAAGGTTAAAACTATGGCCATTTGTTATGAAAACGTCTGGCCCTAATATCAGTCGTATAAAGTTGTGATTAGGTTGCCCAAAACCATAATAAACGAAACTGATACGACTATAAATTTCATTTATTATACTACACGTTAGGTGGTCCAAGGTCTAACCATGGTCTATGACAACTAGTTAACCGATAGCAAAACATTTCAAGACTTTTCACTTTCCATACCATCCCTAATCATTTTGCACGACTTTTGCATTAATTTTACAAAAACCCTTTAACCTTTTGAGGGGTGCGGTTAGAATCTAACCAGTAAATGTGAAAGTTTCTTTCTTGCTTTGGTTTTTTGTTTTTAAGAGTTGAGCATTCTACCTTTTTTCCATTTAACCCTTTGTTAAACCCTTTTGGGGTCAAAAGTAGTAGAGCGATTATCTTCATGAAAAGAATAAAATTCGTGTTTGCACTTCAATTAAGCAACGATCCGTTCTCAAACTTATTCAAAAAGATGTCGATGACGAAATCAACCGAAAAATGCTTGTCTGAACTCAATAAGGATTTAAATATCAGACCAAAAGGATTATTATGTTATTTTCTTATTTCCCGCTGAAGGTGGATCATAATGTTATGAATTTTTCCTAGGAAAGGTTAAAAAGAACAATAAAGCGAACCCTTTTCCTGTTAATGTGTGCTTGACTAGACGGTTTTTAACCCGTTCGGTACATGTTTTTTTCTATGGGGGTTAAAAATACTCTATATACAAATTAATGATGTTTAAGCTATTAGTATTCATTTAAAACAAAAAAAAAAAATAAAAAAAAAATAAAAATTTTAATTTTTTTCAAATACGTCCACTGTGGTCCAGCTTTTTACTGAAAAAATCAAAATTGGGTCACAAATGCACTTAATGGTGCACTGAATGAGAATAGAGTGTTGAAAATAAATAAGTAATAAGTAAATCCAGATTTTTAACTGCGTTGCCATATGGCATCAAAATACCGAACGGGTTAAAGAAGAATCTTCAATTACAGGGGAATAAACTTTATTAAAATATACTTGTATATTAAGCTAGACTAGCAGTAAGACCTTCTATTGTTTTATTTATTTATTTATTTATTTAATTACATTTCGTCAACAAAAACTGACTATTTAAGCGAGTAATACAATTTTTAAAAACAAAAAGAAAAAAATATATATATATAAATATTTATACATATGTTCAATAATATTAGCAAAAAGGAAAAAAAAACTATTACAAAAAAAAATTTATTTTAACAAAGTTTTCAGAGATTCTAAGCTAACACAAAAATCAATATTATAATACATAGAGTTAAATGAACGCGACATAGACGATACTGGTTCATTTAAGCCGTAATTCGTACGGTGGTGACGAATACTTAAAAAATCAGAGTTTCTGAGCATTTTAGTAGGTGCCATTATATTAATTTTGGACAATAGGTGAGGGGAGCTTTTATTACACTGTTTTATTACACTGTGGAATATTTAAAATTTACAAAAAATGGTCTTTTGATCGGTTATCTGTAGAAAGTTGAAATTTATATCCGCTTGACGAAAAACGAAGGCACGTAAACGTACAGTAATCCCTCCAACTGTGCGGTTTCGCAACTGCGCTGTTAAGTTTTTAATACAAAAATTTCGAACTGCGCGGTAAAAATTTCACAGCTGCGCGGTTTTTTTATAATTTTCGTTTAAAAAACATGTTCCTAACCCCAAAATTTCATACAAAGTAGGATTCACAGTGCGCGGTTTCGGTTTGCGCGCTCTTTTTATGGAACGTATCTACCGCGCAGTTGGAGGGATTACTGTATTTGTAAAAGGAATATTGTTTGTTATGAGACGGGTTTGGCTCATACCTGAAACTTTGCATACCTGTACGTAGAGGTTATACAAGAGAAAAACTAGAAGCAAAAAAATATTTGATCCTGAATTTTCTGAAAAGGTTGTAAAATCGGATTCTAAACACATTTTGTCTCTATAAATTTTTCGATACGATGCACCGGTTTCGAGAAAATAGGAAAAAAATATTCCATTTGTTTGGGGGCGGGGGAAAGGAGTCATCCAATTGGACTTTGATGTTCGGACGAGTTATGTAAAATCATATCCTAAATATAGTTTGCTTGTAAAAATTCTTCAATACAACTTACTGTTTTTGAGAAAATTGCAAAAAACCTATTTTGTTTGTATAGGGGATATTCAATATGCGCATTCAGTGAACTGCCCCAGAGCGGCTCAGTAGTTGTATCCTGAGCCGCTCAGGATGCCCTGAACCACAGAACTATATAACATAGAACAACTGTCATCATACAAAGCTCTGCTGAAAAATGGTCCCAAAAGTATTTCCCTCTTTATCGTACTTGAACGCATCCGCTGAACTGTATAGGGTCGCGAAATTCAAATTTCGTTTGCCGCGAAATTCAAATTTCACAAGTTTTAGACTATCTTTAGGCGTCAAAAACGAACTTTAGGCGCCAACACCATTCCGAAAGTCTATTTTCCTTTGACAGCTCACGGTTTAAACGAGAGGACTATATTTATTTTCATACGGTTATCTTGCTCTTACTTGACTCGTTTTGATTCACTGAACTGTATTGAAATCGGACCATTTGAGACAGCAAATCGAGCGATCTAGTATATCTATGCCCTGAACGCACTGCTCAGTGCATGCTGATCGCAAACTATCAACTGTCTAACTAAGTCACCTGACGCTTCTCACCTGGCGCTTCTACAACTCCTATATTACCTCTCCTCCCATCTCCATTAGCAATTTTTCCACACTTTCCGTGGAATTAACGATTTCAGTCATCTATAATTTCAGTCAGGTTTGAAAATTTTTTGACGTTTCGCACCGCTCACTAACTGAGCGTACTTTTATGCCGCTTAGTAAAAAAGCTGAGCCGCTCAGAAAGAACGGTTGCATTCAGTAACTGAGCCAGTGAGCTGCTCAAAAAACTTCTGAGCGGCTCAGTTTACTAAATGCGCCCAATAACTTAGCATTGCTATTCACGAAAAACGCAACTGTCAAAACTTTCAAGTCTCAAGCTCATTTCCTTCGAAACCTTTGGTGTTCACGGATGGACAGACAGACAGACAAATAGACAGACGGGCGGACATGTGTAAATCAAAATCTTTTGTCATCCCAATCACCCTGTGGTAGTTCATTTTTAGTTCAAATTTCTAGTTTGTAATAAAATCTATAGTATGGAAACATACTAGAATTAACATGTAATTAGACCGTTTCGCATATGCCCTTAATGTGTTTTGCTTGCTCTTTATGATATTGTTTAGCCTTTCTAATGCGTTAGTCAAACTTTGTTGAGTTATTAAGTTTTCTCATGCAAAAATTTGTCTCACTTGGCAATTGCAATACGGCTGCTGTATAATGTACGGAAAGTGAACGGTTAAGAATGCGGCTGAAAATTATAGAATAATTTCTAAATAAGGAAAATTAAATACGTGTCCCGGTTAGCGTAGGCGAGTTAGATCAGTGTTTAAACGTAGAAAAAGTCTGTAACCTAAATTATTAATTTTAACCAGCTTAGAATTCTTACTCCACTTGAAGTTCTTTGTGGTGCTTTTCGGTGAATAACTTTAGGGCATTGCCGTAATTATTTTCTTTTCTCGCGAAAAACTTCAATTAATTAAATTAATTTAGGGTAAATATTACCATAGCACAGGCTGGGTGGAAGTGGTTTTTAGTTGATGCCAATTAAATATGTTAATTAATAATAATTTCAAGCAAATTTCTTAAGTTATTTCTTCGATGAATCTACCTTATATTTTCTTAAAATTTTCCAACTTTTTCCTGTAATAACATAAGCAGCTTCAATTGTGGAATATTTGCTGATGGAAATCGGGTTTGTGTAATGGGGGAAAATTTGATATCAACACAAAAATGCACACCGAGTGTAAATAGAAAATTATTAATTCATCGAAACACTTATGTCTAATCATTTGGGCGTTGCTTATCTGTACTTTTCGTTAAATATGCTTAGTGTTTCCCCTCTAGTGGTTTCATACATGTAACATGTGTACCCGAATTAATTATTTTCACCGACGAGCTCCCATTCAAAAATTAATGTGAGGCTTGCAACATATGTTAAAATAATTCCTCTTAAAAGGATTTGCGGCGAAAAGTTTCAGTTTTCCTTTTATCTCAGAATTGTGGTTCTTGTTCTCAGTTTTAGATTTTCACCACATTCTTATATCTCTATTAAAATGCCCGTCGGACAGGTTTTATTGCACTAGACAAACGGACTGTTTGAAATTTTCGACCATTGGATATTATGGTATTTGCTTAAGCATGGAAAAGTTGTTCTTGACATGGAATTTTAATTAAAATTATTTTATATAAATTTAAAGAATTCAACGCGCACAAAATCTGATTTCGAAAAAAAACACTACTTGGTTTTAATTTCAATTTTTTTTTTCAGAATAAAAACAAACGTTGTCGGGCTACAACGAAAATGTTGTAGATATACAACTTTCGTGATCAATCATACTAATCATATCATACTAATATGTAAAAATGAGTTGGTGTCTGTCTGTCTGTTTGTTCCTCTTTCACGCAAAAACGGCTGAACCGATTGACTTGAAATTTGGCATGAGTGTCTGTGGTAGTTCTGGTTCCAACATAGGCATACGGAAAATTGGCGCGAGGGGTGGTGGAGTAAGGGAAGGGGGTAAAGTGATTTCGAAACTTAGTTGTTGCGCTATGTTACACTTTCGCGGGGAAACTACTGAACCGATTAGACTGAAATTTGGCATAGATGTTCGTCGGGGGTCCAGCGCCAACATAGACACATTAAAAAGTAGCCCGAGAGGTGGGGGAGTAAGGGGAGGGGGTAAAGTCATCTCGTTACTTAACTCTTCCTCTATGTTACCCTTTCGCGGGGAAACTACCGAGCCGATTGGCCTGAAGTTTAGCTCCAACATAGACTATAAAAAAAAAATTTGAAAAAACTTAACCCGGCAACGACGGGTATGCAAGCTAGTTAATCATATTTCTTGTCGATTAATGAATAGTCTTAAGTAGTGAAGCCATGTTTCATACCCCCGTCGGTGCACTTATTCATGCCCGGACTCCTTGGAGCTCAAGTTTGGTAAACCTTGAATCAGAAATATTTCAATGGTTAAACACAAAAAGTACTGCTCACGAAAGTACTGACAGAGCAATTTTTGCCCTCCAATATAGTTAATTCTAATGAAGTTTAGGGCAATAGGAGTATTTATAAGTACCTACTCAAGTCGAGTTCTTATCTAAGCAAATTATAATCATTCTCAACTATTTGGGGCGATTCTGCTCCTGTAAAGTAAAACCCTGTTTATATGAAAGCCCCACTTATACAAATATGAACTCAAGGTGATTTAATTAGTTCATATAAACGCGCTTCTACTGTATTTTGTTATATTTTTTATGACAAGTAATCGCAGATACTCTAATAGAAATTATTGTGCTTTTTTACTAAGGGACGCGATTGTTTAATCAGGACTATGACATTGAAAATGGTCGTTTTTTATACGAAGTAGACAATGGTTTTTTACGAAATTTAATTTTTTACGAACTTGATCACTAATTGACAATGAACGCGATCATTTAATCGCACAAAGTATTTGCAAAATTATATCACTTTGATAAAGTGCAATGTGTCTTTAGACGCAAAATCAACTAAGGTTTATAGTTGATTTTACCAATGAATTTCTTTCAGTGTGTGGCATCTGAGGCACTAAGGAAATTGTCGTGCGAATGTGAATGCTATTGGCAGATTTACGTTCGCTTAGATCTGCCGAATCGCTCGGAAAAGTCTGATTCGACTTCACTTGGGGAGAGTACATATGTAGATAGCGTTAGAATTATTGAGTCGTTTTATTTAATTCTTGATTCTTTGTATATGAAACGCTTTTAAAGGCAATCAGTTACAATGTTTTCGAAAAAGAGTTACTCATACGCAGACACGAATTTTTTTTATATCGGGTGTTCCAATTGCTTGGACTGATGTGAAATGTGATTGACGTCTAATGATTTTTGATATCTGTTTCAGGTTTGACAACTTCAGTCTTTGGCAATTTTAACCATGGAAAGATTAACAATCGAACAACATGTTGTAAAAGGTATGCAATTGAAATAAATTAAAGATATTCTTCTATAATTTATTAAAACGTCTTAATCCTTTTTCGAATTTTTATACAATGATTTTTAAAACAACGGCAAACTATTTTAAAATATAATAATTACTTGATAAAACGATTTATATTACAAAGTATATAATTGTAAGTTAAAGCACAGTGTATTTAATAATATTGGCCTACAATGTTAAAGTTGTTGAAGCCTATTACGAAATGGGCGTTCAAACAAAAATGCACTTCACCACCAAGATTGTGCGATTCGACGCCTTTGAACTTCTTCCTTTGGGGTTATCTCAAGAGTAAGGTCTACGCCAACAACAATTCAACAGCTGACGAATGAGATAATCAGGCATATTACTGGGATCGAGGAGCAATTGTGCAGAGATGTCGTCAAAAATTTTGACCATCGAGTAGAGGTGTGCCGCCGAAGCCTTGGCGAACATTTAACAGATGTTATCTTTCATACATAATTGTCATGTGCCAAATAATAAAAATTTTAACAAATAACACAGATGTTATCTTTCATACATAATTGTCATGTGCCAAATAATAAAAATTTTAACAAATAACATTGTTTTTTTTCTGTTAATCGATCCAAGCCACTGGAACACCCTGTACATTAGTATGATTTTACTTGTCTGAAAACATTTTTTTTCATGAAGATTTTTTTCCACAATTATACTCTCTCCCCTACTAAAAAAAATTCTGTTATTTTTGCAAAAAAGTAAAAAAAAAAATTAGGGAAAAATTGATTCCCCGCTTTAAGGAGTACCAAATATTAATAATTCAGTAGTGTGTTTGAAAATCAGGTGAAAATATTGATACAGAAATCCGAACCAAGGTCCTTTTTGTTGAAATAGCCACTTTTTATCAACACAAAGTATATCCATAAGAAATTGCCAACACCTCAATTTTGTCACTTCGTTGGCCGCCTGGAAACCTGACGTAATCGTAACAGAATAAAAAATTGTCCAAAAGGCAAGAACAACTTCTGATCCAATTTACCCTTGGCCTTTGTAAATCAACGTCAAACCTTCGGTCGTCTTTGGTCGGATCTTATGAATCTTATTTCCAGGGAACCAGAAATTTCCATGCATATGGACAGGATAAGAGGATGAAATTAGACGTAGGTAGTATGTGAGAACTTACCCAACATTCTTATGATGGCCTTTCTTGACTGCTGATGCCGGGATTCCTTGTGCATTGATCCCTGCTGTACACCTAAAAGGGATGAGCTTAGTGTAAGAAAATAGCAAAGAAAATTCAAATGAAAATCGAGGAAAGTGGATAGGCAAGGAAGCAAATGAACATATATAATAGGCTATATAGGCATCTATAAGATTCCTTGCATAATCAATTTTATTATACGAACCTAATGCGATACTGTGTCGAGTTCTTGACCTAATCCGGAATCCCATGCGTCCGTATAACGCCATTATAAGTACCATTGGTATAACAAAAAATAGACACGATGACAATTCCCACAATGGAAATCCAGGAGGATTCTCCAGCATTGCACAGAAAGCTGAATCTAATATCGTTGAATTATCTAAAAAAAGGAAAGCGAATATACGTAAAAGCATAAAAAATGTAATTTAGAACGCCCAGTAAAGAAATCAAGTAAAGAATTAGATAAACTTAATTCTAAATAGGTAAAAGCTTCTTGAAAATCTCTCCAAAAAAAGACAAAGGAAATAATGGAAATATTCTAAGTAATCATATCCGGTTTTCTGAAATATCTGAAGACTAGCTCTTATGAAAGGTTAGAATTTATGAAATAAGTAAAAGTAATCATATTAAAAGAATTCAAAAAAACTGAAATAATTTTCGAAATCCGTCTTTAAACCGTAAAGCTATAAGCATATGAAATACTTCTAAATTCTTTTTGGATTTTTATTTAATTTTGAATTTTTAATAATATTTGGTCTATGGAAATTATATTTTTTCATTAAGTTTTTTTTTCATAATTTTGAATTTGTAGTAACGCCAAAAAATGTTCAAGAATTTAGCTTTGGGATTTTCGACATACTCAATTGTAAAAAAGTTCAAGCCTCTAGCTCAATGGTTCTTAACCGGTGCTCCGTGGAGCACTGGTGCTCTGCGAGCTTGTTGCAAGTGCTCCGCGAGCCTGTTGCAAGTGCTCCGCGAAATATTTGTGTGAGGTCGGTTTTTCAACAATAACCAATATAAAAACTAAGAAACGCGCAAGACTTACCCGGCCCTTACACGCGTCTGTAGAGCTGACACAGTCGCTGACACAGTCTCGTGTAAATGCACTGACTGCCAGTTCGTTAAATGTCTTTTAATTCGTTGTCAGTAATTTGACATTTGAAGTCTGTGCTACTGACAGACTTTACAGTCGCGTGTAAAGGCCGGGTTACTAGTTTAGACGAAGAATTGAGAGTACTCATACTCATATACTCATACTAATATATATCATCATCACACTAATATATAAAAATGAATTGGTGTCTGTCTGTCTGTCTGTTCCTCTTTCATGCAAAAACGGCTGAACCGATTGACTTGAAATTTGGCATGAGTGTCTGTGGTAGTTCTGGTTCCAACATAGGCATACGAAAAAGTAGCGCGAGTGGTGGGGGGAGTAAGGGGAGGGGGTAAAGTCATCTCGAAACTTAGTTTTCATTCTATGTTACTCTATCGCGGGGAAACTACTGAACCGAGTGGCCTGAAATTTGGCATAGATGTTCGTCGGGGGTCCAGCCCCAACATTAAAAAGTAGGCCGAGAGGTGGGGAGTAAGGGGAAGGGGTAATGTGATCTCGAAACTTAACTCTTCCTCTATGTTACCCTTTCGCGGGGAAACTACCGAGCCGATTGGCCTGAAGTTTAGCTCCAAGATAATTTTTAAAAAAATAAAAATAAAAATTTGAAAAAACTTAACCCGGCAACGACGGGTATGCAAGCTAGTATCAAATATTGGACCTAATATCGCTGAAATCTGCAAAAACTGACAAGCTTAGGTATCACATTAAGGCCAGTTTGCGCGTATTATTCTTAAAAAATTAAGTTGTGGTTAGCCTACTTAACCCGTAGAAATTCTTCGACTTAAATTTTTTAAGTTGTGCATAAGTTGCTAAGTTTTGTTGGTGCAAACGGCACTTAATGATTTTCTCCTCAAATAAATTTCATTCGAATATATAATATTTTTTTATTTATTCATTTAATTGATGTTATTTTTAACTATTATGTAATAATCAGTTTAATTTTTAATAAAAGTTATGTCTGTTGGTTTTTTGACTCTTTGATTTTTGTGTTCCGCGAATTTTTCTTCTGATCAAAAGTGCTCCCTGACTTTAAAAATGTTAAGAATCACTGCTCTAGCTCAATCATTTTGAAAGTTATGGTGTTCACGGATGGCCGAACGGACAGACGAATGGATATCAAAATCTTTTGTCACATCAAAAACCCTGGTGTAGTTCATTTTTGTGTCCGACGATTGACTCGATGCGTTATACACAGTATCGATGTAAAAATAACCTCATTTACAATAAGTTTCAGTTTATAGCATTCAAATACTTCTTTCTCATTATCACTTCTTCTAAATTTAAAATTCTTTAAGGATAAGAAACCTCTCTTTTGTTAGAGATTTTCTTAAAGAAAATTTAGCTATCTCCTGTGAGAGTAACGCTTATTAAAATAAATTTTCTAAACCATTGAATTGTAAATCTATATCTATTTACATTGCAGTCTTGTTTACTAGTTCCTTAACATAAATTGATTTTTAGTTTGCACACATAAATACATACACATAGATAAAACACTTACCAACAGGATATTTGAGGAAATCGATTTTCGTGAAAACGGCAAAAGGCACAGCACTTAAAAAGCTGATTATCCACAGAGCGGCTATTATCCTGACAGCCCTTTTGAATCCGCTCATTGTGTACAAATGCAATGGATGGCAAATCGCTAAAAATCGTTCCATTGAAAACGCCACTATTGTCAGTACGGAGACGTATGTTGATCTATGATGTTGGTCCATTGGGGTAGCAAATTGTAATACAAAAAAAAAAGAATTTTTCGTCAGATTTCCCTGTTTTATTATCGCTCTAATTTCTTGTTTTTTAAATTTCGTTATAGGTTTAACAATATGTTTATTTGAATATGTTGGAATTTTACTTACGCTTCGGAAATCAGGGCACGGATTTTACAAAACGTCAGTCCAAGATTATAGGGATATTGATGCCAATATAAACTGATTTCGTATGGTAAGCCTGAAAAAAAAGCAAAAGAAATTAAATTGGTTCAAGCATTGGTTTTAAGGGTAATCAATTGTGTTCTGTGGAAACTCTGATAAATTGTGTATTCATTTGAGAAAAGTAAAAAATTTCAACGCACGAGCCTTTGCTTTTCACTTGCATACATAATAAAATTTAAATCGAAAATTAAATATTGGGTTTGGTTTAAAATTTATAGAGTTAATTTAATCAGACCCTGATGGCCACATTTGATTGACCAAACATTTTGTTTGTTGAATTATTTAATTATACCCGTATGGTGATGAAACCAAAGGGTATATTAACTTTGCCTTACCGTTTGTAACGCCAAGATCCCGTCATCGCACATAAAAATTAATTACACCAGTGTGTTTAGAATGATAAAAATAATTAATTTTTGCATGTTCGTCCGTCCGTCCGTCTGTTCGTCCGTCCGTCTGTCCGTCCGTCTGTCCGTCTGTCTGTCTGTCCGTCTGTCTGTGGCGCGGGTTGCGGACGCACGGATTGAGCTAGAGACTTGAAAGTTTGCGCAGATTCGTCTTTCGTAAAATGCGAGGCTAAGTTCGTTAATGGGTAAAAATTGACCATTAGGGGGGTACCCCCCATACGAACGGAAACGATTTTTGCGAATATCTCGAAAACGGTGCATCTTATCAAAAAAGTCCAAGAACAAAAGTTATTTAGGATATGATTCTACATAAAACTCCCATACATCAAAATCCGATTGGAATAAATTTAAAAAAATCTATTTGGAAAGTTTGACTTCAAAGTGGAATTTTGGTATAACTGTTCGAATTTTGATACGAATATCACCATACGGGTCTCCAATGATTGCCAGATTGGCAATTATAGCTTTTGTTATGTTTTACATTATCGACAGTTTCGTTGTGTTCTCACTTGAAAAATCGAAATCATAGCGGGGCGCCACACGTCCCCGGGACATAAACTCATCGACCTATAGTTGGATGAATCCGCAACAAGTCTGTGTATGTGTCTGATAAAAATGTCTGAGGTCCAACTCGAATAGAAAGCCTCAAAAGACTTTGATACGGTGTTAGCATTTGAAAAATTACAATTGGAGTTATATTGGGAATTAGGACATGTATGAAGCATAAAAAGGTATTCATTAAATAAAAACATGTTTTCTTTTCATGTCGCCATGCGTCCTTTTTATATAGAGTCAATCAAATAAGGTTTCGGTTAAAGAATTTCAACATTAATAACATTATTTACACCCAAAACAAAAGTTACATACATTATTTATACTTAATTAGTTGAGTATTTAATCCAAATTGATTAGGTGAATTACCCTTCCAACATTTGTGAAAATAACACAGCAAAACTTAAAAAAAAACGTTTTTTGTACATATGTAAAAAAAATTAAAGTATTTACAATTCGCATCTAATTTTTTATTTTTAAAAGTATCTGTATTTTTTTTATCTTTTGTTATAACTTGTAGATAAGTTTTCGTTCAATTTGAAAATAAACACAAGAAAAGCTACAGTTGACAGGGGCCAATCGTCAAATGCTCTATATGATGACAGACAAAATGTTTTTTTTTTAAAATGCATTTATATAGGAGAGGTGGTAAGCCGTAGTCCGATTGGATTTTGAAGTATGGATAAGTTATGTAAAATCATATTCTAAACTCATTCCATCTTAATGAAGTTTGAAACTCCAATTTTTTGATAGTAAAACGGGTTTTATGGAGAAAAACAAGAAAAACAAGAAAAACAAGAAAAACGTGCCGCAAGCAAAAAAAATTACAAAAAGAGCCATCATAGGCAGAAAATTTGAAGAAAAATTTATCTCACAAATCAACAAATCCTTCTCGCACGCCTAAAAATTTGTTCCCAGTTGGCGAATCTCCGATATAGAGAATAAAAACTTTAGTTTGTTTACCAAAAATTCGCATGCAAAAGTTTTCCAGTAAAATCCCTTGGGCCATGTCATGAACCTGTTGTCAATTGAAAAAGAAGTTTGTTTTCAGAAAAAAAAATTTAACTGAATTCTGAATACGATTTTAAATATTTAATGCCCCTTGCGTGTTATTATCAAAAACTGAAAAATATACATTGCCAAATGTTAGAAACGCTGAAGAAGTCGAAATAGCTATTTCAGACAGAATTTACCCATTTCTGTTGTGGCATTTAACATTTGACATTTGCATACCTTTGAGTCTCGGGCATGATGTTCAATTTAATTTTATATTATTTCTTTTTAGGAGAATTGCAGGTTTTTTTTGTGTAAAAGACACTTCGAACATAACAAAAACACAAGTTTGGTTAAGGGACAATTTTCTTTTCGTGACATTGGAAAACCTTTCTGAGAATTGTAAATGCAATTGCAAGAAACTTTAGTATGAAGGTTAATAAGCAGTTTAATGGCTCTTTGAAAAAAAATCTGATTTCCCAACCAAATGAAATGAGATTTCAAAAAATCGCTTCAAAAATAAATTCACCCATATATGGACGCTATCAGGCATTAGAATTTTATTATTGTTAGCATTTTCAAAGGCCTGAGGTTATAATATCTGTACGTAAGAGTGTTAATTTTTATAGTAACTTACATGTATAGTCCTCGATAAACATTATATTAACTAAATTTTAGGACAGGTTGTTTTAATTAATTTATGGTTCTAATAAACTGTAAAGGTTTCACAGTAAAACCTGTATAATCCGGATTTGCCGTAGGGGACCAAGAAATGCGTCTGACTTGCAGGGTAGGGGAAAGTTGCACAAAATAGGGAGGGCGGTTAAAACTGGGACCTACTATTTTCTGCCATCTACATATTTTGTTCAAAAGGCGGTGATTTCGGCTTCCGTTTCTTGTCCATTTTAAATATGCTGAGACTGTAAAAAATAAAAACTTCAGACACGCTGCAAATATGTTCGACCATCAACTAATAACGATGAGTGTAATGCGACAGAATTGGAAGTTGAGGGTATGGAGATTATTTTCATTATGCGAGCTTTGCTATTTAACCCTAATCCTCCTAGGATGAGTCTTTGGGACACATTTCAACTTTGCTTTGTTATAAATGGCAAAATTTTTTTTTTAAATACGCAGAGCTATATGTATTCTAAAATAATATATGTATTTGTTTTCAAAAAAAAAAATATTTTTTTACTCAACAACCATAGCTTTCACAGGATCATTTACAAAAAACGAACTTAACCTCCTCTGATGAGTCCCAAAGACTCAGTATGAAATTTTCCGTGCAAATCATACACATTTACAAAAATTCAACCGTTCAGTGCTTTTAGTGCGTTAAAAACACGCTATCAGGGTTTACGTTTTGGAAGATAATCAAAGTGATTTATCTGATAATGAGGAAGATAATTTTGAAACTGATTCGGACGTAACCGACGAACAAGAGATATCAGCGTTTGAAAGTGAAGAGAGCGCGGAACCAGAATCTGATTTTGCCGATTTTTGCCGGAAATCAAGTCCGTTTACATCTGGACGAATGGCCTCACATAACATTATGTGAAAAAAAAAAATATTCTAATACTGTTAAATTTAGTGTTTTATATATAACTTTCATATGAGTCCGCGGGACTTATCCCAGGTGTTTTTGTTTGTAAATTAACCCAGGATGATGACGGTTAAGGAATAAAGGCAGAACCTAAGCACAAACAAACATTTGTACCATTTTCTTCTCTTAACTAAGACCAAAATAATCGAATTTTTAAAACTTGAGGGGTAATTCGGAATTAAACAAAGTTTATCATTTCGTCTATTATTTGCAGGAAAATATTATATTTTACGATTTATCCCAAATTTTCAGCATTTATCTATGGCTCGTGTTTATTGATAGATAATTATACGGCAAAACTTTCCCATTTCCTTGCTTCTAATATCATTTTTGTGCGCACAAACCGTCTTAATCTTTGTTGAGATTCAAAATAACGATTGACCGTTTCTTGGTGTCATTGGGCGCATTTAGACTGAGCTAACTTGACACTGCTAATCTGGCGGTGCTAAAGTAGAAGTGTATATTGCGTAGACTGTCGATTTTTTGCATTTATGTACAATTTTTGCAATCTACTGCATGAAACGTTCGCAAAGGATTAGAAAATGTAGAAATAAAATCCACTTTCATCCTAGATACTTTAATGTTATTCATGTTTTGATCTATGCATTAGAAATGGTATACTAATTCTAATTTAATTGTCATATCATATCATACTAATCATATCATATCATACTAATATATAAAAATGAGTTGGTGTCTGTCTGTCTGCCTGTCTGTTTCTCTTTCACGCTAAAACGGCTGAACCGATTGACTTGAAATTTGGCATGAGTGTCTGTGGTAGTTCTGGTTCCAACATAGGCATACGAAAAAGTAGCGCGAGGGGTGGGGGAGTAAGGGGAGGGGGTAAAGTCATCTCGAAACTTAGTTTTCATTCTATGTTACTCTATCGCGGGGAAACTACTGAACCGATTGGCCTGAAATTTGGCATAGATGTTCGTCGGGGGTCCAGCCCCAACATTAAAAAGTAGGCCGAGAGGTGGGGAGTAAGGGGAAGGGGTAATGTGATCTCGAAACTTAACTCTTCCTCTATGTTACCCTTTCGCGGGGAAACTACCGAGCCGATTGGCCTGAAGTTTAGCTCCAACATAGACCATAGAAAAAAAAATTTTTTTTTTTTAAAAACTTAGCCCGGCAACGACGGGTATGCAAGCTAGTAGACTATAAAAACTTGTTGAAAAAATTCTTCAGAAAAAAATGTCCGGGTTCGCGTTACGCAGGTTCTGGCTTATATAGGGTCATTTTATACAGGTTTCCCTGGTTATACACATAATCAGCAGAATAGATGAAAACAAGCAGAATAAACAACTATAAAATTAACACCTTGCTCTTGTTTATTGGTGATAAAGGATACGAAATAAAACATCGGCTAAAAATGTGTATAAATCCTAGTGGAATAAGGGATTTCCTAGCATTTTTTATTTCATCTTTGTAATTTGATTTTATTAACTCCTTTAAACGCTTTCATACCTGTTCACATTGAACTCGCTTTATGGGGTAATAAAATTCAAAATAAACGCACGAACAAATTCCCATTGCAAATTCACATAAATGTAACCAAAAATGTTGCCTTTTGTGTACGGTAAGTTGAAATTGACTTGTCCCCTATAAAATGGAATAATAATAAATTAGAATCCTTTTACTTTAGGAATAAATTATAATCTCAGTTTATGACAGAGAATATTTTTGTTAATTGAAATTTAAATCATTTTTTCTCTTATTATAAATAATTTGTGAACTTTAAAATTTTTCCTGATGAAATTGGGAGAAAGAAATTAAATTTAAAACGACTGTTGACGAAACTTTATCTTTTGTACATAATTTTAAAAGTAGTTAAATAATCAAAATTGTTGTTTGCATATTGTTCTCCGTTGTTTTGTTTGTTAAACGATTCCATCCCTTATTTTGGACAATGTATGTGTGTATTTTATGTTGTTAACAGGTCTCGAGAGACACGGTAAGTGGTTGCTAAGTACCATTTCTATGACATAAAAAAGGATTAGCTAACCTTGTAAGTTAATGTGTCAAATTAATGTGACAATAAAAAAATTTACGAGCGACCGTGGCAAGAGTGTCAACAACCCCCCATACATACAAATGTTGTGTATTTTATGCGGTAACTTCTGCCTTGTTCAGCCTCCTTCCATTCACTTTTCTATTCATAAACACACAACTTATGTAAGTGTGTTGCAAAAGGCATAAATTTCACCAAACAAAAAGAATCATCAGTTTAGGAAGACTCACAAATTTAAGGAGTGCCTGTTCCACGTAAACGTAAAAAAAATTTGTGGTCATGGGAGTTGAAAGGATCAGAAATTGCCATTTAATTTCGAAAGGTGTTTATATTCGCTTTGGGCCATTGATTTTTATATTAGTGAAAAAATTGTTTCTATGTAAAATTGCGTGACCTTCTTGGGCTATTCTTCTTTGATTACATTGTGATGTATTAAATTTACTTAATCTTTTTTTGTATGTTTGACGGACTCGCAACAAATATTCACAAAACTTTTTGTTGTGTTCAAATCATAGTTTATATAATACGTAACTCCATTAAAATATATTTTAACTATCGAAAATTAACAAAAGGTTGTTTTCTGCACAAAACGATGCTTGTTTTCACTCAATGAAAATTCGTTCACTATTTTATGAGATATCAGGAAAAGGGTTCAAATGGAAGGGGAATCCCTGCTCTCAACACGATTAAAACATTTTTGATTTATGGAACAGTGATGTAAAACCATATTCTAAACAGATTTTGCCTCTATTAATTTTTCAATACGACTCGCTGTTTTCGGGAAAATAAAAAAAGTATTCAATTTGTATGGGGAGGGGAGAAAGAGTGATCCAACTGGATTTTGATGTATAGATAAGTTATGTAAAATCATATTCTAAACACATTTCGTTTTTATAAATTTTTCGATACGATGCGCAGTTTTCGAGAAAAGAGGAAAAAAGTATATGGTGCGATTAAATTTTCATGTATGGCTCAGTTATCTAAAATCCTATTTTAAACACATTTTACCTGAGTAAAGTTTTCAATATGACTCATCGTTATCGAGAAAATTGAAAAAACTGTTTTGATTGTATATGAGAGGGGGCAAGGAATTGTCCAATTTTACCCGTTCAAGAACTTAGTCAAGTCATTTATGAGAAACGAAATTATACCAAGTTTCAAGTGTCTAGCGCAATTCTTTCGAAAGTTATGATGTTCACAAACGAAGGGACGGACGGACAGACGAACGGACGGACGGACAGGCAGACAGACGGGCAGACAGACGGACAGACGGACGGACAGACAGACGGACAGACAGACGGGCAGACAGACGGACAGACAGACGGGCAGACAGACGGACAGACAGACGGACAGATGGACGGAGAGACAGACGGACGGACGGACAGACGGACAGACGGACAGACGGACAGACAGACAGACAGACAGACAGACAGACGGATGGACATGCGGAAATCAAAATCTTTTGTCATCCCTAACACCACACTCTCGAAAAAATGGAGTCGATTACGCACCGAAAGGGAGTTTGAGGGAGTCCATCACCTATTGGAGAAAATCGAGCACCGGGCTAGGAGTTCACAACAATTCCGTACGGGTGTTAATTTTTAACAATTTTTCGGTGTTAAACCAATTTATTACCATGAAAAAAAACCTCACAAATTCTCTTTTTTTTTGCAAGCATTTGAGATCTTTTGAGTTTTTTTTTCGTGTTTCCAAAGTTAAATATTACTTGTTAAAAACTTTTCTTACATGTCTCTGCCGGGACTCGAACACGGGACCTCTCGAATTGTAAACCATTTGCCTTCCCAATAGGCTGTTGAAGCCAATTGGCAAGCCTCTTCTAAACGTGAACACCCTTTACAATTAAATAACTCCTAAAAGGAGTTGTAGTGAATTTTCGACTCCTTTTCGGAGTTCATTTAAAATTTAGGTCAAAACGGTGTTAAATTGAATATTTAGCTCCGTAAAATACAAATGTAAAAATAACTCCGCGCTACGGTGTTAAATTTTTAGCTATGTTTTCAGGCGGAGTTAATTCGTCCCCGGATTTTTTCGAGAGTGCATGGTGTAGTTAATTTTGGTGTCCGATAAATAATTGGTTCGATGCGTTTCAAACGGTATACTAGATCTAATATACTCCTAGTTATATGATATATCATATAGAGTATAAAAACTGTTTTTATAATGTCGGCCACACCATATTTCCGACTCAAGTCCTGATGTTGGTGAATTGATACCCTGGGGCCAATGTAATTTGCATGCTTGACAATTTCCTGGCAATATCAATATTTCTGTTCTACAACACTGTAGAGCCTATTACTTATCGATTGCCTGCTTGATATGCAAAGAAGTGGAAAAATTTTACTCGATTTCTCCCAAATTATGACTTTCTGGTAAGGACGAAAGCTGCCAGGGGCAGCTGTTTCCAGTCGATGGAAACGAATTTATGCAGTCAACCTCTGATACGGGGTCCCATGATTTATACCTCAATTTAGAAAGATTCTTTTTTACCATGAGTTTAATCTATTCTTGGGCGAACAACAATTTTCCGATTTTGTTATAGGGTAAATTATAAACTTGGCTACCGAATCTAAAAGGTTGTCGGTGTGAAACAAAATTTCGATGAAATTTAATTTCAAATAATATTGTATACCGAGGCTTTTTTTAAAAGTAGAGAATTGTGTACGACACACTGAGAAAAAATCATTTACTTGAGGTATGTTAACTTTTTGGCAAGTAAACTATTTACACTTCTAAACCAAACTGATAGTTTGATCCGTTAAGGGATTTTTTTTGCAATTAATAAATAAAAATAAAAATAAAAAATTCAAAAAGCTTTTATTTAAAAAAAATGCAGTAAAAAGGAAAAAAAATATTTTCTGGCACTGTGTATTAGAAATAAAAGCAGGATAAATATTTAATTTTATTTTTTATGCTCTCATTTCGCTCTTATTTTTGATTCAGAGTGCCTAAAATTTTTTTCCCTTTTTAGTGCATTTTAAAAAAAAACTTTTTTCAAAAATTTTTTTTTTAAATTTTTCATATTTATCCTATTTAGTCATTTCGTTTGGATTTTTAGTCATACTGATTCAAAATTGCGTCTCTCTTTTGCCACGCTTGTTTATATTTTTTAGTTTTTGAATATTTATATTATTCTTGCCTTTGAAATATCCTTACAGATTTCTTAATGACAGAATAGGATTCAGCAACTCCAAAAACCCCAAGACGAGATTTTTTTCCGGAAAAGTTGGGTTCCAATAGGGAAAGTTGAGTTCCAAAAACAAAATAAGTTTCCCTCCAGGGGTGTAACTTGTCTAAAATCTGCAGTTTTTTTCCTATATCCAACCAGCTTGCCTATTTTAGTAAAAAGTTTCTTTTTTAAAGGCAAACCATTTTCTTTTTTCTCAGTGCAGACAGACAGTCGATTTTTTTTACTTATGAAGTTTATTTATTTTAGTCTAGTTTAGTGAGAGTACCTACTCTTAACATGAAATTTTTGTTATCGTTTTTTTTTTGTTGGGGGTTTGATATTTTTGAATCTTAAAATCTGAATGTGACCGGATTCTTGACATCACCAGCAATATTGACTTCTTGAATAAAATATCTGATCTGAACAGCACATGATTTTCTAATATTACAGCTCTGCTCCTGAGCACTTTACAACCCCGGATATCGTGACGGTAACTGGGAAAATTACCCTAGCTTACATTACAAATATGTGGTTTGGCCGACCAGTACCCTTGTATAAACAAGACAAAATCGCACACTCTATGATAATAGAGCACCATAATTCTTTAGATATTTTACCAACCATCCTCAATTGGAAAATTCACTCTAAAAAATCTACAGCAATTTTCCCTTGAAGCTAGATATTTATTTACCTATCCGATTTGTAAGCTCTTGTGTGCAAACACGATGATACTTCGATATTCCTTAAATATATAAACATCGCAAAAAAGCTCTCTAGGATTTTCTTTATGGAGATGATGTTTTTATCCTCAAATATTTTCATCCCCAGAGGAACGATGAAGGATACTTGAAATGACCAAATCATTCAGAGCTTTATAGAATCTCACTTAAAAAATTGTTTAAGTGCTGAGTTTATTATGTCGATTTTTCCTTATTTTTCCGAAATAAAGTCCTATGGGAAATTGAGATTTGCCATGAGCGCTCCTTGATTCAAATCAATATCGTTTTTTGTCGAGATTTATGACATTTTTTTCGATAATTTGTTGAATCAAATTCGACTTTAAATTGCCAATCTAATAGAAATTTAAGTGAATTTTTACTTTATACATATATTCTTAGTTTAATAAAATAATTTTTTTTAATCTCAATGGAATTTTTTTAGATTTTTTTTAGCAACCAAATGGATTTTATCACGAAAATTTTATTTGAAAACTCAAGCATTTTCTGTATCAAATGTGCAATATCTGATTTTAACGATGCATGGTGTACTTTTATTAATTAAATAGGTCACCCTGATTTTCGATTTTTTGGGACCTCATCCCCTTCGTCACGTTTTTACATGATTTTTGTACGAACTTTTGTGCCACTATCAAATCATCGTACACCCTTCCCTTTAAACGTATGACGTATTTTACGCACATCCCCTTACCAGTTTAAAAAACTCTGACTTTATAGCGTAAATCGAAATTTAACCGGAAAAATGGAAAAAACTTAATTAAATTTACAAAAAAGTGGTCAACCTTGAAATCGTGACTGTGATTTGCCTACGTTAAGAAATAATCACAGAACTATATAACATAGAACAACTGTCACCATACAAAGCTCTGCTGAAAAATTGTCCCAAAAGTATTTCCCTCTTTATCGTACTTGAACGCATCCACTGAACTGTATAAGGTCGCGAAATTCAAATTTAGTTTGCCGCGAAATTCAAATTTCACAAGTTTGAGACTAACTTTAGGCGCAAACAAATAACTTTAGGCGCCAACACCATTCCGAAAGTCTCATTTCCTTTGACAGCTCACGGTTTAAACGAGAGGACTATATTTATTTTCATACGGTTATTTTGCTCTTACTTGACTCGTTTTGATTCACTGAACTGTATTGAAATGGGACCATTTGAGACAGCAAATCGAGCGATATAGTATATCTATGGAAATAATTGAACATAAAAATATCATACGCAGCAGTCATTGGAAAACACAAATTATATTATTGGAAAAACGGAAATATTGACTAGATTTAAAACAAATCCACTGAGTATAATATAATTAAATTATGTGTTGAAAATATAATAAATTTTTAAAAAAACAAATCACAAAAAATATTTGATAATAAGAAATTGAATAAGCGCAAAGATTGCAAATTTAATGAAAGTGTACTAAACACAAACGTTTCTGAAAAGTGTTACCCAAAAATTAGGTTTTTTTTTATATTTTTTATGCGTCTGAGAGCTTTGCTCTGCGAAATTGAAATTTGAAAAAAAATTTAGTTTATTTAAAAAATATAATTCACCAGAAATTTAGAAGAAATGAAAAATTTTCTATGAAAATCTGAAAAGTATGCAAATTAGTTGATTCGTTTATTTATGGCTCAGTGGGCGATTTCACCCGACTTGTATGAAATTTGCTTTAATGTAATCATATTTTTATGTAGTATACACCAAAAACTTTTCTTTCGATGTCGAGTTCATTTTCATTTTTGCTTTGGTGATTCTCTTCCGCTAGGGATTTTTATGCCCCAATGACAAAACGAAAGACATCCATTATTAAAAATTATGCATTATCTGAAATGTAATACAAAGAAGGAAGAAATACATAAATAAAATGTATTTTGAGACCAATGTTTCTCTATAAAAGAATGTGTTCCTACGCCATAATTGAACTCTACGTGACTTGAAATACTTACTTCTATGTATCATCAAAATGGGCAAAAAGCCTTTCTTGTTCCTTGACTTTATAAATCTTGGGATAGGAAAAAGTGTATCTAGATCTTCGGCTAGCAACCGCACAATTGTAATAAACAGAAGTATAAATCACAATTGTTTTATGGTAAGATTTTCCCTTCATTTCGGCACAGTTTTTTGTTCTCCTGGTACCAGAATTAATGTAACATTCATGGCATTTGTGGCAGTTGCTCGATGGTCTTGTTACCATTTCTAGTTAGATGACTACTATTTTCATGTTGGGTGGAGGTGTCGCGTACAATTGAAAATATCGCACAAAATTTATCTTCAAATGGAATAACAAAATCTGTGCTCTGACCCTCTCACGCTTGGTGAAAACGAAAATTTATTAACGGGGGACTATTTTTACATCACATAATCTAATAAAAGAAGATCTTGTTGAAGATCTATAACTACCATGAAGATGGAAGTAATGTTAGTAATATTCTCTTCAGTTAAGCGAATTTTATTTGCCTCACTTCTCCTCAATGCAGGAATAATATTTTTCTGAGTTGATACTTATTGATAAAAATGTGCTATGAACAATAAGTTTTATACAAACATTTAATAGAAATTTTAGAACTTCTTTAACGCATTAGCGCCCAGACCTATTCAGCATTGAAGTTTTGTTGAAGTATGTACTTTGATACGCGTCACCTAATGAACAAGAGAAACTTTTGAATATCTCGTAACCGTATTCAAAGCTGCCGCAAGCAACCAAGACACATAAATCACAAGCTACCAAAAAAGACAACTTTTGCGTTACATATATGTAACAATTGGCATTAATGGGGCAAGACATGCTTCGAAATTCGAAGTAAATATTTTAACAAATCCAGAATATGTTTAGTTTAAAATGTTTAAGTCCGTGAACAGTGTATCCATTTATGAACAAAAATTTTAGTGAATTCCTGGTTCATTCGGGCTTAGCGGCCATGTAGTTATTAGTGAAGAATTATAAAAAACGGACTAATATAAATTAAAACACAATGGTTTCTTTTTTATCATCACGTTTTTTTATTTTCTTATCCGACGTTTCGTCCAGAAATCCTGGACCTCATCAGGGAGTTTATTTCGATTTACTACAATTTTATAAAAATGATAAAAACGTTATAATACGTATGTATGCACTTTTTACTGTTCAAAAATTACTTACATTTTATTCTTTGGAAAAAAGTTAGCTAACCTTCTTAAAATTGTCACTGGTCTGTGTATTGTATTAATATGTCACGAAATTAAAATTGACTGAAGAATAACAATTGCATAAAAAACTTTCATTTTTGTTGTGCAGGAAAGATCATAAAAACGATCAGCTGTTTCTCCAAACAAAAAAGGAAATACTTCTTGCGGGAAAAAACAGCTGGTTAGATATACCAACACAATCACGTCTATAATCTTTCGTCAGTCAAGTGTCTAGTCCTCTTTGTCATGTTATCGTCATCGGTATTCGTTCGTCTTCTTTTTTTGTAATTTCGCTCTTTCTCCTTGTCTAGAAGCGCACAATATGATGAGTTAATACAATCCGTATCTCTCTTTTTATTGTATGTGTCTTCGGTGTATATGTGCAAGGCTTCGGCTGTTAATCGTTTGAAATACTTTGATTCATATGTGAGGATCTGAGTATTATCAAAGTCCGGTTTGTGTCCTGTCTCTCTGACATGCTCAACCAAGGCTGTTGGTGCGAAAGGGTTATTTTCTTATATAACCCTTTCGCACCAACAGCCTTGGTTGAGCATGTCAGAGAGACAGGACACAAACCGGACTTTGATAATACTCAGATCCTCACATATGAATCAAAGTATTTCAAACGATTAACAGCCGAAGCCTTGCACATATACACCGAAGACACATACAATAAAAAGAGAGATACGGATTGTATTAACTCATCATATTGTGCGCTTCTAGACAAGGAGAAAGAGCGAAATTACAAAAAAAGAAGACGAACGAATACCGATGACGATAACATGACAAAGAGGACTAGACACTTGACTGACGAAAGATTATAGACGTGATTGTGTTGGTATATCTAACCAGCTGTTTTTTCCCGCAAGAAGTATTTCCTTTTTTGTTTGGAGAAACAGCTGATCGTTTTTATGATCTTTCCTGCACAACAAAAATGAAAGTTTTTTATGCAATTGTTATTCTTCAGTCAATTTTAATTTCGTGACATATTAATACAATACACAGACCAGTGACAATTTTAAGAAGGTTAGCTAACTTTTTTCCAAAGAATAAAATGTAAGTAATTTTTGAACAGTAAAAAGTGCATACATACGTATTATAACGTTTTTATCATTTTTATAAAATTGTAGTAAATCGAAATAAACTCCCTGATGAGGTCCAGGATTTCTGGACGAAACGTCGGATAAGAAAATAAAAAAACGTGATGATAAAAAAGAAACCATTGTGTTTTAATTTATATTAGTCCGTTTTTTATAATTCTTCACTAATAACTACATGGCCGCTAAGCCCGAATGAACCAGGAATTCAACAAATAATACGGCCGAAAAGAATCATTATTAAAAATTTTAGTTTTTTGACAGATATGCTGCAGTTCTTGGATTTTTAACCAAATCAATAGTTTAATATTTTTCTGGAAAGTTAGTTGTCCTTGAGCCTGTTTACATTGACACCGCGTCTTGATTAACAATTTTCCATCCCAAGAAATATCTCACCGAAATGAGATTTTTTTGACAGCTTGGCCGAAAATCTCTTGAAATTTTAGTACTCAAATGGCGATGAAAGGAAAACTCATAGTCGCCGCTCTCGCAATTAATGCAATACGTGAAATTGAAAAGGCTGAAACAGAAGAACAGACGAAAATAAAAACCTTCTAATGTTATTTATTCTCTTCCAAAGCTTTTTGTATCGTATTGTTTGTGAAAATTAGTTATTTTCGCAACTACTTGTCGGGAGAATTTGGATTCCGCCATCTTGAATTGAGAAATTCCAAGAAATTTTGCAATTGCAAGATTTCAAGAAATTTATCTCTGGGATTTTTTCTCGCCGTCAACTCGAGCTCTGATTGGTCAATCAAAAATCTCTGCGATGAAAAATCCCAAATCAAGACGCGGTGTGAGACTCATTTTAGTTCGTCTCGTCATTCGCTCCGGCCAAGTGATGGCGAGGGACGCAGTGGGGAGCGAAACCAAAAAGTGCGAACGAAATTTAGATTACTTAAAATTTTCAGTCGCAAACCGGTTTGTGTCTCGTTTTGGTTTTATTTGTCATTTCATTGTTTGCTCTGGTGTCGTGCGCATCTGAAAAGTCCGAGTTTTTTTTTCTTTAAATTTGTTGTACCCGTAGCTGATGAAGCATATAATAAACTTGTTACTGCAATTATATGATCCATATTTTCATTAAATTTAACAAATTCCACTGCAATAATTTCACAACTGAGTTGAATTTTGAGGTTATTTTCATCCCAATGTCTTGAACGTCAAAAATGCGAAAGACGAAGCGAATGAAATAGGCGAAGCGTGTACACACGGCAGAGAAATGAGGAAAGACGCCTGAAATAAGTCCTAATGTAAACAGGCTCCTTCAAATCAATATGATTTCTTTTGGAAATTTTTTACTTATGCTACAAAAAGTATTAATAGTAGGATACTAACATACCCGTCGTTGCCGCGTTCAAGTTTTTTGTATAAGTTTTAAACTACTAAAAGAATTTTTGAGAAAAATCTTATCCTTGCAGGACTTTTCGTTTCGAATTAGTCTCACAAACAGATTCGCAATCAGAGAAGCCGAGAACCCTCAAATAGCAATCTTTCCGAGAGAAAATGGGAAAAATGATATTTGCGAAATCCTTACAGGACCTTCCGTTTCGATTTTTGAAAATCTAACACCGGATTCATGATGTGGTACAAACGGTATACTAAATCTAATATACTTCTATATGATTCTTATATAAAATAGGCATAAATAGAATTAGGAGTTTTTCTTCGGATTTTGACTGAAGATCTCGATTAAACGGAGCAAGTTTTTCATTTTTTTTGAAATTAAAAAAAAATCGGATAAAACGGAGTTTACACTGCCAAGTTTTTCTGTTTGCAAACTCCACCATCATTTCAATAACGTTAAAAAAAGACATTAATTCTCTAAAAGAAATTGGCATTGTTTAAAACATTTAATAGCTTTAAATAGAAGATCCATCCCCAATTTCACAGAATTTATCAATAAATATCCCATTACCTTTAGTCCTTGTCTTATGGCTATAAAATAAACATCTTAGAAAATTGTTTTGCAAGTTAAATTTCTTAATAATGTTGGAATAAAGTTTTTAGCTTTTATTGGTAAACCATCAACGATCCTGTAACCCTAAGAAAACCTTTTGATGTGTTTAGAGGCTTGCAAATTGCTCGAATGCTTAGTATTCAGGATGTAATAAACGAAAATTACTTTTGAAAGAGTTAATTTGAAACACTTAAAAGAACTTGAGGTCTACAGAACATCCGTACGCAATCAATTTATATTAATTTTTTTGCCAGAAAACAATTTCAAAATGAGTAATTTAGTACTGAAATCACTATGTTCATTGGAATTCTTTAAAAATGGAAAATTTCTTTCAAACAAATTTACCAGAAAGGATATTTGATTTACTAAGGGATTCTTGAGTTTTTTACGAACGTACAAGAGAAAAACGGATCACATAACTTGAAAATTCCCGAAATACTTTCCGTTACGAACACATGCGGCCAAAAGCCTTGAAATGTGACTTGAAATTATGTGGCGCCTGGGGAGGTAACATGAAAAATAAATTAATCATCCCAACACAAGATGAAAAAGGACCATTGGCCTTTTGATAGCTAACGAATTTTTTTAGCGGTCAGTGAAAACAGTTGGAAAACTTTCAAACTATTGCTAGAGCAAATTGTTCTATTGAGGAAGAAAATCTTATTTCTATTTACTTTGAAGAGTTAAATATTTACCTGGATTTCAAAAATATACTTGTGCACATTTAAAGCAGAAAACAGCATTCCGTTGTGTGTAGAATTAGAACTTTAATAAAGCAAATTCCATACTATGTGGAATTTTATAAACTTTAATTTTTTTTTCGACGATAGTCAGTACAGGAGCATAAAATCACCTGATTGAAGATAAAAAAATTAAAATAAAATTTTTTTGCTATTCATTTTGGTTCATTTTTTTATACATTTTTATAATACTGCCTCATTAGTTCCTACAATATATATATTTTTTGGAAACAATCGGTCCAGCCATTTTCCAAATTAAAGATTTCTCTTTAAACCCCTCTCTCAACTGCAATTAGGAGATACGGGGATGATATTTATCAAAAAAAAAATCCCTAACACTATTGCCTAGCATGGGACCAATCCGTGCTAGGGCAGTCCACAGAAGCTTACTGCCCTATGCTCTTTCAGTAATTTTTTGTTACTCGTGTATTTTCAATAGAACATAATATTTCCACTTTGAAATGAATATTAAGTGCTACCACAGAAAAACATATATATACGTCCCATCGCGTTATCCTTTTTTTCATCTGGGAAAAAATCTCTTCAGAGTATTTTTGGGATCCCTGTACCCGATTCTGGCATTAATAACTACGTAAGGAAAACGAAAGGTCCTGTAAGGATAGCGTGATTATCGCTGCCCTCAAATTTTCCGCCAAAAAGTCTCTTCTGGGAGTTTTTGGGGTCGCTGAAACACATTCTGAATTTAAGTAGTCTGTAAGGATAATACAAGGTCCTGTAAGGACGACGTGGGTATCTTTTTCTGCAATTTTTCCACAGAAAGTCTGATCCGGAGGTTTTGGGAGTCGATTAATCCGTTTTTGGAGCCAAAAAATCCGTAAAAATATCTGAAAAGCAAGGATATATGAGGCCTTCATGCCAATAACGGACTAAGCCACATAATCGAGTTTTTCTCGATTATGTGGCTTAGTCCGTTATTGCGCTGAAGGCTTCATATATCCTTGCTCTTCAGATATGATTCAAACACAAAAAAACTCACGATTTCGACATGTGGGTTAGTCCACTCTTGCTCTGATAGCTTCATATATTCGAAGACTAAACAGTATAAACAGGCGTGGTGAAAGACAGTTGTCATTTTGGATTTTTGGTCATACTAATCAAATAGGGTTTTTAGTCATACTATTTTTACTATTTTCATTGGATTTTTAGTTTTACTATTTTTATTGGATTTTTAGTGATTCTAAAAAGGATAAAATAAAAAAAAATAAAAAAAGCTTTTATTTAAATGCACTAAAAAATTTTTTTGGGCGCTGTTTATCAGAAATAAAAGCGAGATAAAAGCATAAAAAATAAAATAAAATAAATATTTATCTCGCTTTTATTTCGCATACACAGCGGCTAAAAAAAATATTTTTTGCTTTTTTTTTGTAGATTTTTTTTTATTTGATTCAATTACTTTTTCGTTGAATCTAATGACAATTTTCCCTCAGTGCTCAAATCAATAAAATTTTATATTTCTGAAAAAATTTACATAAACAATTAAATTATTATTTATTTTTAGCAATATTTCATTACATACAGTCCCGAGTGTGATTATTGATTTTTGAATAAACTAGATTTCTTCTTTAAAACAAGTTTAGTATTAAAGAATAATTGGTGATTTTTTATGAGATCCCTTATTCTGCTGTTCGGATCTACGCCAAATTAAACATTTAAATAACATGAAAAATAACTAATTAAATCAAACTAATTAGCGATAATAGAAACAAATGAACACCCGGATGATTTATGTTGATAAATTCAAGGGGCAAAGGTTTCAGTCTTTCAACCAATAAATAATGAACAATCCAACAAAAAAGTTAACTTTCTGCCATTAAATTTGCCCTCAGTTTTTAAACTTATTATAACTGTTGAAAAATGTTGATGAGAATTGATGGCGGTATACTTGAAACCTATAATAAAATTTTTCGCATAATCAGAATTTACATACAAAACCTTTCTTGATGTATCCTTTTACTTGTAAGAATTAATATGACAACTTTGAATTTATTTCTGACGTCATACTGACGAATTGTAAGCAAAGTTCTTTGAAAGTTTTTCTATGCAAAAAACATTTTTTCTCTTAATTCACAATTATTTATTTCTATACTTCTTACATATAAAATAATGATTAAAATCAGTCGGAAAATCGAAAACAAAACGGGGCCCTGCGCGATTGATTGATCCGTTTCGAAGAATTTTATTAGATATAAACATAACAAAAGCTATAATTGCCAATCTGGCAATTATTAAAAACCCGTATGGTGATATAGCATTGTTCGAAATTGTTCGTTGTATCAAAATTCCACTTTGAAGTCAAACTTTGCAATAAGATTTTTTGAAATTTATTTCAATCGGATTTTAATGTATGGGAGTTTTATGTAGAATAATATCCTAAATAACTTTTGTTCTTGGACTTTTTTGATAAGATTCACCGTTTATGAGATATTCGCAAAAATCGTTTTCGTTCGTATGGGGGGTACCCCCCCTAATGGTCCATTTTTGCCCATTAACGAACGAAAAGCGAATCTGCGTAAAATTTCAAGTCTCTAGCTAAATACGTGCGCCCGCAATCCGCGCCTCAGACAGACGGACGGACGGACAGACAGACAGACGGACGGACGGACAGACAGACAGACGGACGGACATGCAGAAATTAATTATTTTTTTTTATCATTCTAAACACACTGGTGTAATTCATTTTTTTGTGTGATGACGGGATCTTGGCGTTACAAACGGTAAGGCAAAGTTAATATACCCTTTGGTTTCACCATATGGGTATAAAAAGATGGGTAGATTGAGAACGGAGCGAATTTCACTGCAGGGAAAATTTCTTTAAAATGGAAATCGAATTAAAATCACATCACCGTTTTAGAAAATATTATATACCTTTAATACTTACGTTTTAAGGAAAACCCATAGCAAGGTTTCATCACAATAGTAGATTTTAAGATAATTGAGGACAAAAAACTATTCTTACAATTGGAATGATAGCATTAATCTTGGAATACATATTCTTTTGAAGAAATCAGGAAAAAAAACTGTTAAATGGTGTAAATGATTAATAGTATATGTTCGGATTTGAGAAAGGGCCGATTCAATTAAAATAAATCAATTAAGCCAGATCTCACAAAATCCGAAAGATAGTTACTCTGACAGAGGTTTAAGCAAGTTTTTTTTTAAGAAACAAAGTGTTATCTCATGCTTTTAATAAGAAAAGTAAATATTTTTTTTAGACTTACCCATCATTAAGAAAATCAAATCAGATACTGCCAAACTAAAGAGATAATAGTTCGTTGCTGTGTGCATTGTGGAGTGTCTAACAATTACAACACACACGATCACATTTCCAACCACTCCAGTCACAAAGATCCCAACAAAGAAAATTGTCACCTGAAATGTTAGAAAAAAATCTCTATATTGGGAATGGTTTATTTATAGTAATATTAATTTTTTCTATGAATAGTAAAATCTCTTTTAAAACTAAAACTGGCAATTATTGAAAACCCGTATGGTGATATTCGTATCAAAATTCGAACAGTTGTACCAAAATTCCACTTTGAAGTCAGACTTTCCAATAAGATTTTTTAAAATTTATTCCAATAGGATTTTGATGTATGGGAGTTTTATGTAGAATCATATTTTAAATAACTTTTGTTCTTGGACTTTTTTGATAATATTCACAAAAAACGTCTTCGTTCGTATTTCGTTCGTATTTCGTTCGTATTTCGTTCGTATTTCGTTCGTATTTCGTTCGTATTTCGCTGGTCCATTTTTTGCCCTTTTACGAAAAACTGATCTGCATAAAATTTCAAGTCTCTAGTTCAATCCGTGCGCCCGCAATCCGCGCCACAGACGGACAGACAGACAGACGGACAGACGGACAGACGGACAGACGGACAGACGGACGGACAGACGGACAGATGGACAGATGGACAGATGGACGGACATGCAAAATTCAATTTTTTTTATCATTCTAAACTGGTGTAATTCATTTTTTTGTGTGATAACGGGATCCTAGCGTTACAAACGGTAAGGCAAATTTAATATACCCTTTGGTTTCACCATACGGGTATAATAAAATATACTAATAATTAACATACATAACAGTCTTGATCGATATACCATTTTGTATGTAAATATCTATATATATAAAAATGGATGTTTGTCTGTTGGTTTGTTGGTTTGTCTGTCCGTTTGAGATTACAAAACTCAAAAACTACTGGACCGATTTTTACGCGGTTTTTTGCAAAATGATCTGTGTTGCCAGGAGCAGGTTTTTAGCTATGTAGATTTTTAAAATTCGAAACGGAAGGTCCTGTAAGGATAATGAAAATATCCTTTTTCCCATTTTTCTCCGGAAAAATTTGCATTATAGGGTTTTTGGGATCGCTGATCACGAATCCGGTATTAGATTTTCAAAATTCGAAACGGAAGGTCCTGTAAGGATAATGAAAATATCCTTTTTCCCATTTTTCCCCGGAAAAATTTGCATTATAGGGTTTTTGGGGTCGCTGATCACGAATCCGGTATTAGATTTTCAAAATTCGAAACGGAAGGTCCTGAACGGATAACATAAATATCCTTTTTTCCCATTTTGCCCCGGAAAAATTTGCATTATAGGGTTTTTGGGGTCGCTGATCACGAATCCGGTATTAGATTTTCAAAACTCGAAACGGAAGGTCCTGAACGGATAACATAAATATCCTTTTTTCCCATTTTGTCCCGGAAAAATTTGCATTATGGGGTTTTTGGGGTCGCTGATCACGGCTCTGCTGTTGGAATTTGAAAATTCTAAACGGAAAGTCCTGGAAGGTTAACGCAAATTTTCTTTTTCCTATTTTTCCCCGGAAAATTGGCATTATAGGGTATTTGGGGTCACCAATTACGAATCTGGTCTTGGAATTTCAAAATTCGGAACAGAAGGTCCTGTAAGGTAACGCAAATATCCTTTTTCCCGTTTTTCCCCGGAAAAATCGGCATAAGGGGGTTTTAGGGTCGCTGATCACGAATCTGGAGTTGGAATTTCAAAATTCGAAACGGAGGTCCTGCAAGGATAACATTTTTTCCCAAAACTTTTTAAGTTATTTATGTTTTTTTGGCATTCTAAAATTTATACAAAAAACTTTTAGCTGCCAACGTAGGGTCTGCTAGTACAGTATAAACTGGATTTTTTGGAGGCCAGTAAAGAGGCAACCACGAAAAAAAAATTAACTGTTCTCTCCCACTAAATAGAATTTACTGTTCCTCCCAGTAAATATTGGATTATATTCCCAGTAAAATCCTCATACTGGAAAACTGAAAAGAACTGGCATAATAGTAAATTTTACTGTGAACCCATGTAAAATTTACTGAAATTGCAGTAAAAACTTAAGGCCTATGTTACACACGGCAACTTTAAGCGGCCACTTTTCTTAAGTATAGGCGCGAGAAGTGAGGGAAGCGGTGGCCCCTCCCTTCTTTCGCCTATACTTCAGAAAAGTCGCCGCTTAAAGTTGCCGTGTGTAACATAGGCCTTAAATCCTCTGAAAACCTTTCCAAGGGTTTTGAAGCATTTGAATGATTTTAGAAAGAGTTTTTTATTTCCAAACCTAATTAATTTTTGTTATAAGTAAATTTCCCGGTCCAACCCCTACCCACATTATCTGAACTATATTTTCCTTTTACTTGATTTACATCTCGTCCAACCAAATGCTAACAAACCTTTTTTTTTATTTTATCATAGAATACCAAGAAATACCAACTTTAAAACAAAATCGAGCTAACAAACATTCGAGGTTGAAAAATTTCAACATACCAATTGTTGGTAAAATACGAAAAATTGAATTTGGAGAAAATATTAAACCGACATATTTTTTACAATTTTCTAGTTTTATTAGAACTTTATACGCTTTATGAAATTAAATGTGTTGTTAAGCGGGTCAACTTGAGCGGGTCAATTTGAGCTTTTGATTTTTTGGGAAAATATTCTTATACTGTTTACGTTCATAACATCGTTGCTGCTAAGCGAGTAATTTTAAGTACATATCTAGCGAAAAAGCAAATGAGGTTTAGGATTGCGTGTTCTTAAAGGTTTGTGCTGCTAAGCGGGTTTCTCTTAAGCGGTTTCGACTGTATAACATTATTGTCGCAAATAAGCGATTTTACAGTAATTATTAAAACTGTGCCATAGGCGGAAATTTTTAAATGCCAAGGTCAAACCCACCCGTCCATTGCCCTAACAGTTTTTTTTTAAATTTTATTTGCCAATTCCATGGAGAGTGCTGCTACTCCCTGCCAACGCCCGTGCATCCTAGCATGGAATATTATACAACTTTAAATTTTGCTTTGCAGACACCCAGGAAAAATTTCTCTAGCAAGTGGATCACTTTTAAATCTATTTATATTTTCTTGATATTGAAAAAAACTGTTTCCTAACGTGAAAGTACTCTACGTACGCAAATACATTCAGAACAAAGTGTATTATTAAGTTGTGTTCTTTTGTTCAGCTGTTAAAAGAAAAGGTAAACCCGTTTATATAAGTAGTATCTAGAGTTAAGAATTAGGGTAACGGTATGTGTTTATGCCCATTTTTATGACTTTAAAAAAAAAGAGATGAAAATTTCAGCAGTAAAATAATTCTAAAAATCATAACTTTATAATTTTGAAAATTCATTTGCATATTTTGGAAGAATTATATTAAGAATGCATATTTTTGAAATTTCGCTTTCAGTGGATCAATTTCAATTTAAATCCAATTTTTTAAGCTCCACGTGGCTAATGTAGATTCGCTTTAGACATGTAAAAAATAACATATCGTTCCTCAACTGATAAACCTTTATCAGAATTATTATTTCTACTCAAACGACATTTTCAATATATTTTTACTAAGACAAGAAGTCATGATAAAAAATATTATCGGATTACGGTCTAAATAGCTTACGGCGAAAAAATGATTCCTCTCTGTATACATTGAAAGCACATATGATGCCCGATGATTTCGAATTGGAAGCGGGGGAATTCTGTTTCTCTAGTAGGTACTGCTACTAAGCTCTTAACAACAAAATGGAAAATAACTCGGAAAAAATCGGTCACAATAGAAGCAATAGAAAAATCGAAAAACCATACCGAAGCTGGAAAAAAGTTATAACAATGCATACTCATGTATACTCTATCAAAAGCAATCACGACAAAAGGAACACTTTTAGGCTCTAACGTTCGACTTTTTATTTTCCCGGCGAATAAATGCGGATTCCGGGAATAGCAAGCGACTTTGCTGTTGATGACAGACTTGTCGACGACGACAAGGAAAACGAAACGAAACATTTCTGCCTTGTGTAAACACACATTGAGTACACAGTGGAAAATGCTTCTGGAATATCAATCATTGAGAAAGCAATGTATTTCAACACTTAAGAAATGGTCGTCCCTTTACTATATCCTTTGGCTCATCTCATCTAGGGAAAACCATTTCCTTTTGAATCTATTGTCCATCAGTGACAACCAACTAGCAATTGTTTAGCAGATTCCGACGATGACTATGTCAACCATGATGATGCTGACTACTTTCGTATAGTTATTATGATGTGGATGTAGATGGAATAGAATTCTGTACAATGGATGTTTCGGAGTAATTTAAGGGCATAGTCGAATACGTCAGCAGCAAAAAGCTCCTTGAAGCTTCTTTCGAGAATCAATCATGCAAAAATTAACTTTCCCAGGTGACATCCCCGAAACAGTAAAGAAGTTCCTAAATGAAATATTGGCATATGAGGCGTCATTATCAGATGATATAATGATCTTCTTATTGTCACAAAGTTCAAGCTTAAGACAAAAAACGGAACAGATATCCTTGTTAGCATTTCAATGTAATAAAGAGGAGTCCCTAATCTGGATGTTATATTGGTATCATATTGAGATACATTATGCCAATATGTCCCTTGAATTTTATTTTATCCTTGGTGAATTATCTGTTTTTTGCAACTTATCTTTTTTGCGCTATTTCGGTTTTATTTATAGATCGCATGTTGATTGGTTTTAGTGTTTTTCCGCTAAACCATTTTAGATAAATGCGAACGTGATTTACGGCTCACTTGAGGATGTGGTCGAATTAATGAATACCAAACAGGCAAATTGTTAAATCTCTGATTTTCAATAGAGTAAAAATGTTTTGGGAAACGTGAGAAAATATCTTTAGTAAATTTAATCGATATACATAAAGTTATATATTTTTTCTTATAGAGGTTTTTCCAATATAAACTACAGAATGTGTTTATACCCGTATGGTGAAACCAAAGGGTATATTAACTTTGCCTTACCGTTTGTAACGCCAAGATCCCGCTATCACACAAAAAAATGAATTACACCAGTGTGTTTAGAATGATAAAAAAAAATTGAATTTTGCAGGTCCGTCCGTCTGTCTATCCGTCTGTCTGTCCGTCTGTCCGTCCGTCTGTGGCGCGGATTGCGGGCGCACGGATCGAGCTAGACACTTGAAATTTTACTCAGATTCGATTTTCGTAAAATGCCAGGCTAAGTTCGTTAATGGGCAAAAATGGACCATTAGGGGGGGTACCCCCCATACGAACGAAAACGATTTTTGCGAATATCTCAAAAACGGTGCATCTTATCAAAAAAGTCCAAGAACAAAAGTTATTTAGGATATGATTCTACATAAAACTCCCATACATCAAAATCCGATTGGAATAAATTTTAAAATTTTTTATTGAAAAGTTTGACTTTAAAGTGGAATTTTGATACGAATATCACCGTACGGGTCTTTAATAATTGCCAGATTGGCAATTATAGCTTTTGTTATGTTTTTTTATAAACATACACTTAGACAAAAAATGTTAGCCAACTGGGGTCATATTTTTCGGACAAGTGAACTTTTGCCGTGCTCTGGCGAACAAAGTTCACCTTCGTTTGGAGGTGGAATTGACAAATGCTTTACAGAATTTTACAACTATAGTCCCGGTAAAGTTTGAGTAACAATAGGGAAACATTTACACCGTGTGTACAACAGCCAGAAACGAAGTATTCCCTCTCACAGATGTATTGAGCCTATAATAGCTGCAAGCTTTGTATAAATATCAGTTGTGATCAACACAAAACTTCCCTCTGCAATATTTAGTTTCGGAAAAAATATGTAAAAAAGACTATTTTTTCAAATATCTCGAGAACCGTTAAAGATGCGTAAAAAGCAGGAAATTTTATTTTCTTTGAATTTGGTTAGCGTTTTTCGAAATGTTTTAATAGTTCTAAATTCTATAACTTATTGCTTTATTATAACCAAATATAATAAAGTATTTCATGCAAAATTTCGATCTCTTAATTTGACTAAAAAACATTTCCCGAGTACTTCTGAGTGTATTCAGAAATGCCCTATTTGAAAAATGTTCTCCTGTCTGTCAGTTTGTCTAAACTAAAGATATTAAAATGCTCTACATTTGTCCCTTTCACCTTAAAACGATATCTTTTACCGTTATCAAGATATTCCAGAATTTGTAAAATAAAAGTATATTTTAATATAAATAAATTTTTTATTCTACAGGTTATAGTCTAAATTGTGCACAAATTCATGTGCTATTCACATCAGATATTTTTACTTTACTCTACTATATAGGGAAAGTATTTTTTCAGGCATGAACTTTCTGATTAGTACGAAATCCGTTTCAGACAAAATTACAAAAATGTCTTTCTGTCGGTCTGTCCAGTATCTTAAATGACTCGAGAACGCGTTGAGATGGCAACTTGAAATTTTTTGTAAATGAGTTTAACCCTTGGAGCACAATGAACGCAACCAAGCCGCAACCATCACGCATCCAAATGTCACTTACGAGTTTATTTCACAGAAATGGTTTTGAGTGAGCACAGTGAATGCATTGAACGCAACCATCGACGCAAAAGCTTCGCTTCAAAATCTCCCATTTTTTATATATTTTTACACTTTAGTTCAGCGGGCTGCAGCCATGGCACCAAGGGCAACTTCGAGGCTTAAATTGCCCTTCTATACATCGATTCTTCATGCTACCCGTTTCATTCTGGCTTGTACGAAAACTGCATACATACGCATATGAAAGAAATAATCTGTTTCACCTTGCATATAACCCGTTCTGCTTCCACTTGGGCATTTTGCATATCATGGAGCTTTGCTGAGTTCTAAGTGAGGCCATTTATGCGAGAGATTTTTATTAGCTCAGTTGTCATTAGGAGATTGACTGAAGCAGTGGTGTATTTCACATTGCTGAAAATCATGAAAAATTTAACACTGCTGAAAATCATGAAACGTTCTGTCTCAAAAGACGACACGAATTTTGGACATGATTGTTTTTTTATTCGGTGTGATAACACAATGCAATGTTTACTATGATTTCAGGAAATTAAAACAATAAAAAAATACGATTTAAATAGGCATTTTCAGTCGTTTCATAAAATATCATTTGATCAAATTAATGTTTCTGGTTTTATGAAATTATTTTTATTTTCCGATTGTAATTCGGAAATTTCATATAAAAGTTTTTCATTATCAAAACTTTTTTTTAACGTAAAGTAAAACAATTAACAGTGTCAAAACCAAGCATAACGAAAAAGAGCTTTCAACAAAGTGGCTCGGAGAATAAGCCATATAAACAAGTAAATCGCTTGTCAGTGGTAGTGGATGCCCGAGAACTTTCAAAGCTTTCCTGGCCCTGCTTTAGTTCACTTTTAATTTTTATGTGTTTGTCTCACAATGCAACAGACGACGCTTCTATTGTGCTCAACCGCTCCTGAACTGCGTTGTGTGACAGTTCGAAGCGTCTTTAGTTGCGGCTTGGTTGCGTTCATTGTGCTCAAAGGGTCACAAAAATTGTAGTTTTTTGTCAACTTTTGAAAAAGTAATGTTAAGAAATACGTGTTTTTGAGAATTTCTCGAAAGCTATGCGCTTTTGATAAAAATGAATGAAACAAAATTTAAAGAATATAAATTTATTGCTTTAACGTTTTTACGTATTTCTAGCGGTTCTCAAGATATTTGAAAAAAAATTCAGTTTTTTGAAAATCTTTCAAAAACTATGCAATTTTGTGAGAAATCACATATAACAAAATTTAAAGGATATAAAATTTTCCACATTTTTTCCCTTAATGGTTTTTACGTATCTGTAACAGTTCTCAAGATATTTGAAAAAATATTTTTTTTTATAAATTTTTCCGAAACTAGATATTGTAGAGGAAAGTTTTGTGTTGACCACAACTGATATTTTTCTTTAGGTTTCGCAACATGATATTGTACTAATTATTAGTAGACTAAAATATCATATCAAAAGCATACTTACATAACTCTAATATTGGAATTAATAATTTCACATTTGCCCATTAGTCGGTTTAAACCAAGTTAATTAAATTCAAACTTCAATTAAAACTAATTGAATACCAACAGAATTAAATGACACTATCCGTAGATAATTTCTTTCATGTCTCTGAACAGTCGGTAACAACCTCAAGGATCACGAATAATATCATTTTGCAGTGCTTAGCGATATGTATAATTATTAGGTAATTTCATTTTACCCATCATTGCATTCATCTTACATAAAATTTAAGTGAAACAATTTTATAAGATTGCAAGATATTTACATAAAAATCCAGTCACGATTAAAATATCATCTAAGCCATATACCAAAGATAACACGTAAAACACCCAACTGACAGTGACGGTGGCATCTTTAGAATTAATTGAACAACTTTAGCTCTGAATGAATAATTTTAGTCATCTGGAAAATCTGGTACGAAATGGAGTGCTAGGCAGTTTTTTTTGAACGCGCTTATAACGGCTTAGAACCGTGCATTTTCAATGTAATGTGAGACTCGTGTAATGCGATTTTGTATGACGCGGTATTTTCAGGAACCTAACTACCGCATACTGTAGTTATTGATAGGATATTTTCTGTTCTGCCAAAGTGCTGTTAACTGACATGAGTAACATATCCTATAGTAACATATGATAGTGAAATTTCAATTGAAATCTTTCCTTATTAGGATCTCATTTAAAAACAAATTTTGTGAAAATAACCGAATTCATCATAATAATACCCGTTACTTTTCCAAAAGTTGATACAAAACTACGATTTTCGTAATACTTATTTACAAAAAATTTCAAGTCGCTAGGTCAACGCGTTCTCGAGTTATTTAAGATATGTAAAACAGACAGACCGACAGAAAGATGCACAGACATCCTTATAATTTTGCATGAAACAGATTTCATACTGATCAGAACTTTTCTATTTGCCCCCGTTCTCGAGTCGGTCTCCATCATGAATACAAGACTTTCCCTCTATAGAAGAAGAAAGTAAAAATTAAAAACCTGAAAAAAAAAACTAAAACGAAACTAACAAGCTCTATAAAATCTCTTGAGTCATCACACGGGAACGCCCAAAAGTTAATTTTCTTTTCTTGAATGGTTCCCGCACAGATTTGAAAGCTTTTTTGTTTCTATTTAGTTTTTTCAGTCGGTTTTTTTACATTTTTTAATTCATATTTTTTCAAACTTTTTAGTTTCTTTAAAAACTTTTTACTAACTTTTCTAACCCTTCCCACATGATACGAATCACCTCTCCTGCTACCTCCCAAACTATAAAAAAGGATTTTGATACGGTTTTTAACGTTAAGCAGGTCGTCTGTCAGGAAAAACTTTCACTACGGTTTTTACCGTTGGACAGGTCGTCTGTCAGGAAAAACTAGTATAATTTTGTCACAATAAAGGTACATAGTGACGATCAGGACGAGAAGACGAAACATTAGAAATATCACACACGGTAAAAACTGGAGTCTAATTTTAAGACTTTTTCCTTCTATTTTTTAAACTTTTGAAAGTTTAGTGGAATTTTAAACTATTTTCTCTATTTTTAAAACTTTTTGAAAGTTTAGAGTATATTTTAGTCGAAAAGTTTAATATTTAGTGAGTTTCGGTTTATTTTTAAGACTATAGTTTAAAAAGTAAACTTTTTCTTTCTTAAGAATTTGTTTTAGACCTCTCCGCCTTATTTCTAAACTTTTAATCGAAATATTAGACCTATAAGTTTGAGAACTAAACCTTGTAAGTTTTACTTCAATTCGGATAAAATTGAATTAAACTTTTTGTCTAATATTTAGTCTTTTCAGTTTATTTTTCTTTTTCAAATTCATCAGTCGGTCGGTCAATTTTTAGAAAAGTCGCGAGGCTCGAATTCGACTTTTCGGTCTAAAAACAAAACTTCAAAGTCTACAATTTATTCAGTTTTAGAAAATTGTGACTACTTTTTAATCATTTCAGCCTATAATTAAAACTCATTATTCTAAAATTTAGAAAGTAAAGTCTGGAATTGGTTTATTTTAGAAGTCTGAGTATATTTTCTATACATATTAATCTAAAATTAAGAATTTAATTTGCGGGCGTGGATGGCTCAGTCAGCTAAGTGCTTGCCTTGTGATCCAAAGAGCAGTGGTTCAAATCCCACTCAGGGCAAAAATAATTCGGCTTGAATTTGAATTTGGAACTTTTCTGCTCATGAACCTAAACACTTCGGCATTAGAGGCAATTTGCCTAAACTCCTGGCATAAACATAAAAAAAAGGTTTGAAATTTAAACTTCGAAGTCTAAATTTGAGTCAGTTTTAGAAAATTGTAACTACTTTTTAGTAATTTCAGTTTGAAATTAAAACTTTTAAGTCTTAAATTTAGACCGGATAGTCTTATTTACCCGGATAATTCACGAATTTTAGAAGTTTATGACTATTTTTTAACCATTCCAGTCTAAATTTAAGACTCATGCATCTTAAACTTAAACCGTAAGGTTTTAATTTGAGAATTTTTAGAAATTTGGAACTAATTTTTAGATTTTTTAGACTAAAATTTAAATTTTAATACCTTAAATTTAGACCGGATAATACTATTTAAAAGGAAAATAATTTCAAACTTTTAAAGTTTGATTTTTAGGCTCAAAAAGGTGTTGACCTATATGTAGGAAAAAAAGTCTTAAAATTAGACTCCAGTTTTTACCGTGTAGTGAAAGGTCTTATAAGGATAACGCAAATATCCTTTTCGTGGGAAATGATCGCGTTGGGGTGTTTTCGGGGTCACTGATTACGAATACAGTGTTAGAATTCTAAAAATCCAAATGAAAGGTCCTGTAAGGAAAACGCAAATATCCTTTCCTCGTTTTTCCCACGAAAAATTGGAATTAGGGGGTTTTCGGTGTCGCTGATCATGAATCCGGTGTTCGAATTTCAAAACTTGGATTATAAGGTCCTGCAAGGATAACCAAATATCATTTTTCCAATTTCCTCTCATTAAATTCGATATTTGTGGGTTTTTAGGATCGAATTCGGTGTTGGGCTAATTCGAAACAGAAAGTCCTGCAAGGATAAGATTTTTCTCATAAGTTTTTAAGTTCTTTCCGGGTTTTTTGGTATTCTGATTCTTATACAAAAAAAAAACTTTAACCCGGCAACGACGGATATGCAAGCTAATGCCTCTATAAAATATTTCCTTGCGATGTAGAAAACTTTTCAAAATGTGAACGTTTTTTTCAACATAGCGGTTGAATTTGAAGATTTGCACTCAAATATCCATATTTTAAAACATGAATTTAGTTTAGGCAAAATTTTTACCTGTCCATTAGCTAAAATGAAAATTCTACTATGTGTTTTGATTCTGATTGAATTGCACAAAGGTGTTAATTCAAATCCAGCGGAAGATGATAATTGGCGCAGATACAAAGTAAGTTTAAAATATTGTTAAAATAACCGTAGAATTGATTTGTTAAACAAAGTTTTGACCCAATAGTTTTTTTTTCGAAACTTTTAGACGTTACTTTTGAGCTAAACCATGTTTAATTTTATTAGTCAGACAACAAGAAAGCTTTCACTATGTATTTATTTTATTCAATTTAGGCAAAATGCCGCCTGGCATGCCTATATCACTTGCGGAGCCGACAAAAATCTGACTACAATTCGTTTATCAAAATTTAGGCTACACGAAGTAATAAAGTATTAGACATACATAAATCCTAGACACATTGGCCTCCTTTATTCAGCCGGGTAAAATTTTTAACAATATGGGATTTGTTGCTCAGTGAGCTCTCAAAAATCGTCTAATTAGTATAAGCTGAAATGAATGACTAGAAATGTGCTCATAGTTTCCCAAGGCCCCAAAATTAAAAAAAAAACGTTTATATAATTGGTTACAAGATATTTAAAAATTACAATCGTTTACAATTAATCTCACTTCCTTGGCCCATAGACACGATTAATAATACTTTTGACAGTATGAACAACCATTATTTTTAAAATAATCTTGCAAATATTTAATTAATGTCATTGTGATTCACCTAATCAGGTTAAGTGTTTTTAATGGCGAGTTCTAAAGCAATTTTATTGATTATAAAACGGATTATTAAACATAAATATTTACCGAAAATGTCTCGTTATTCAAACTGAAGAAGAGGACAAAAACCGTCTCGACCAGGCCATTGTTTTGTCCAAAGTATTGGAAACTTAATGATTTGTGTATCATTTGGTCAATGACTTGGAAAAATTATCCACCTTCGCTCTAGTTTCATGCGGAAATTAAAAGAGCAAAAAATAAACTTTAAGGAATGAACACTGACCGCTCACTGGAATAAAATCACCCATCGGGAAAAAATCCCATTTAGGATCTTTCAGAATTAAGTTGGTAAAATTTTATTTTTCAACAGGATAACGCCTGTTACTGTCAAACTGAATTTTCCGCTATTTTATACGGGCTAAACTCAAGAAACTGAAAGCAAAAAATGGATTTTTTTTAGTGAAATACGGTTTAACATTTTGTTGAATATCATGTTTCTTTTTACGGAGATGAAATACTGAAAACAATGAATTTGACTGATCACATTATCATCAAAATAAATTAATCTAGTTGAAAAGGATGAAAAAACATATAAAAGATGAATTCTTTCAACATAGTAGAAACTGAAGGCATTTCGAAGACATGACAGACTTTTATCTGAAATAATCACGAACTAGGAAGCCAGAAAAGAGGCTCATCTATCTTCAGCAACGCATCCCCTGTCAAAAAATGTTGTCCGAAAATAACTTTTTTTCAGTATCGGACTATGAGATGGTTTTTTAAGGCGAAAGCACTATCAGAAGACCACCCACAAAATCATGAGAAAAATTATGAAAACAAAAAACTTTGAAGGTCATCTGATAGCCAAGGATCAGTCAAATACGTGACATTGTCCTTCGGCGTCTGGTTTTTAACCAAAGTCAGGGTCTTAATAATTTTCCCTATGAGCCCGTGGAATTTATAACACGTTTGACCAATAGATTACAAATATAATCAACAGACCATAAATCATCTCCATTCAGGTGTCAATTTGAATGAAGTATCACGAATTTTGCGTCAGAAAATCAATGAAGTCAAATGAAGTTTGATGAGGAAAGCATCATCAGAAAATCAAATCAAATTTGGTGAGGAAAGCATCATCATGACAAAGCGTGGGAAGTTAAAAAAGTTATTTTTATCATTTATTTATTAAATTTATTTATGGAGGCAAAAAATAATAGGACAGATTCCTATAAAAAATAGGAATATACGACACTGTAAAATTTTTTGGTAATGACTCCCAAACAAAAAAAAAATTTATACCAAAGAATAAGAAATTTTCTTAAAATTATAGAAATAATCCCTGTTTTTTGGGAATCATTGCAGATGTCATTGCAGAAGTCCCGTATATTCCCATTTTGAGTTCTCTCCATGTATGTTGACAGTAAGAATATTTTTTTTCCTTTGGCCACCGTTCTTGGTACACGCAGAGAAAAATAGTAAATCTTACTACTTTATAATGGGAAATCGGAACTATCATGAAAATAGTTAATTTCCATTGCATATTAATTAATTTGAAATGAAAAAATAGTCAATTTAAATACAAAATAGTAAATTTTACTACTAAGAAGTTGAATTTCTAATAAAAATTGTCGATTTTCATTATTTTCTACTTGAAATTAACTATTTTATTGTAGTAATCGTCACGATTTCCCATTATAAAATAGTTAAAATTACTATCATCTTTTCTCTGAATGTATACTATATTAACACGTTCGTGACATTTGCTTTTTCAACTTTTTTTACATTTGGACATCGTGTACCACGGGTGGTACACTAGCGATTTGTTTTCTGGCGGTTGTGCGTCATCGGTGGTACACGGTGCGTGTTTTTATATTACTTCATAAAATATTCAGGGTATTCACAGCCGGGTATTCGGTATCAAGAGTCAACCGCAGTCTTTTAATATTACCGAAAATACCGAATACCGAAAATTAAAAGAGGATTTTGAATACCCTCACTGACAATTTATGTTAAAACTATGTTTTTATACTTACGACTGTCAGGAATATTCAAAAATCTATTGCACTATGCATGTATGTACCACTGGTGGTACACGATGTCACGAACGTGTTAAACCAATGGAGGAATTTTAATGAAATTTCCGGCATTGAATAGGTGATTTTTAAGAAAGCATTTGATACCGAAAAATATACACAGCCTTTCTTCCTTTCTCTCAATAAGTGGAAGTGGATCAAAATTAGATTTCGAGATTTGACCCTGAAAGACACACAAACAGACAGACAGATAAGAAGGTGAGCTAAATAAAAGCGTTTAAAAAAGTTTTATCAAAATATATTGATATTTTTCCTTGGCGGGGGCAAAGTGGAAAAAGGTTGTTTATATTTTTTGGTGTCAAATGCTTCATAGAAATTACCTATTCAATGCTAGAAATACTTACAGGACAAATGTAATATTTTTAAAAAAATGTTAAATCCCTTTTAATTTTCCTTTGCTACAGAGGGAAGAATTGTATTCATGACGCAGACCGACTTGAGAACGAGGACAGATAGAAACTTTTTGATTAGTACGAAATCCGTTTCAGGCAAAATTATGTGTTCCCCCCGGACTATAACCCGGAAAAGTTCAGGCAGAACATAAACCGACATCTCCTTTCGTTCTTTCGACCAACCGTATAATAACTCGAGAACGCATTTAGCTAGCGACTTGAACTTTTTTGTAAATTAATTTTACGAAAATTGTAGTTTTCTGTAGAAAAGTAATCTTAGCTCGCTATACCTGAATTATAATTCAATAACATATAATGCACACCTAGATCAAAACAACGTCAATTCAAAAAATCATTTTTTTCAGAAATGACGAAAAACTGATTGTTTAATCGTTGTAGATTTTTACTGCTTACTGAATTGCACAGGTAATGCATTTAAAATAAAGAAAAGTATTATTAAATCTGTCTGGTTGATTCGTTAGGTATTGAATTTGGTATTGATGTATATAATTAACTAAAAAATCTTAATTTTTGGATTGACGCTCTTTTGATTTAGGTCTGTGATATAACCATGAATAAATTATTTTAAATCAATAAAATCACTACTAATTTCAAAGAAAATTATATCTACTGAACTTACCAATAGTGCTGTAAACAACGGTAGTGTCTGAGGTCCTCTAGCATAAGCCAAAAACTCCTCAATAGAGCAATTGAAGGCAATATTACTAGGATCACAGAGATGTAATTCGATTAGTTCGTCCTGTTGCTCATCATCCAGAAAACTAATCTCTCCACTACTACTGCCATCGGTATAATTGATGGCACTCGAAGCATCCAAAAGGATCTTCTGCAATAGGATTGTGGACGTTTGCAATAGAGTATCATTTGCAATTGAGACATTGTTGCCTAGCCGCTGCATAAATTCTTTGTCATCGTTAATTAATTCATTATACACTGTGGAATCCATTGAGAATTTCATCAGAGAACCACTTAAATTCATTTTTTTATTTGCTATACCGATGTATATCTCTTAATCTAACTGTATGTACAACATTTAAATCTTAATTAAAAACGGGAACAAAGTATGATATTCTGTTTATTATTTTCGAATCCATTGTCATTAAAAACTGGTCACTTCCACATTCTCTTTAATTGCGATTTGTATTTCACATTCCAAGAGCAAGTCCTTAACTGTTTTAGATTTATAAGATGACATTTTTCCGAAGATTCTGGAAATCTTTAGAAATTTCCTTTGGCACTAATAAAACTCTTTTTAAGAAAACTGCGACACTAAAATACCTGTAATTTTGCGTCAACTTTCCCGTCAATCTTTCTTCGATTATAGTTGTTCTTCGATTGTATTACAAACTATACTAACAAATAAGTTTTAATACTTCTCTATTTACTATAATACTAAAATTAATAATTCAGTCTCTTTTTGTTGCAAATTAATCGTTAATTATTCGTTTAGAAGTGGGCTTACGTTTCCACTACCGCCTCCTACTATTGATACACTTCTGTATCTTTAACTGAATATAAAGATATAGATTCATCTTGCAGATCTTCTAGACATATCTCCCACACTCTAAGGTTAAATGTCGACGATAAAAAGACAAAAATATCCATTTTACGCTAGAATGAAATGCAAATTTACTCTAATCGGTAGCATTAATTACTTTATCTCGTTTTGTTTTTAAATTTTATCTGTACTTTCTGTAACTATTCTTTTCATTTTGTTTAAAAGCCTTTACGACATTCTTATCAGAAGTTTTCCTATCTTGACAGCCAGAAGATATAAAACTTAATGTTGATAAAATGATGATGAAGCTGCTGCTGATGAAATTGAGATACCATTTTCTGTGATACCTCAGAAAATCTCTTCCATTTATTACCACTGCCACTTGAGTAATGCACAAGACTTCGTATATCTTCGCTATTACTTTGGATGATTTGCTTTTGGTAAGAATTCCAAATCGAGTAGCATCTGTAAAAAAAGAAACAAAAATAGATTCGTTGAGAAAATATTTATCTAATTAGTCAAATAAGATACCAGGGCTAGAAAAGTATAAAGTGTGTAATCGTCGTAAGGTACTCGTAAAATATTTGCGAAAAGTAAGACAGTCGAGCTAGTAAAGCCACTGGTGCATTAATTTATCGTTTTAAGATCATGGGTAAACTTGAAATAAAAGTTTTTAATGATCTTTTATGTACTCGTAGTATATGTGTAGGTGGCCAATCCATATCTGAAGTGTTGCACAACATTTGACGTAAGATAACAATAATTACGAAAATCTATTCACACTTATTAATTGATTGAAAACGATAAAATTCTTTAGTTGTAAGCGAACAATAAGGTGAAATGGGATTAGTGAAACTACGAGGCAAGTACAACCACAGTTGGTTTTTCTTATTTTTTAAACATTGATATTTTAGTAAAAAAACAACTGGGTATGCAATTTTGGAATTTTCTATTTTGATGTTCACCAAAAGTCTGGAAAGTGGTTTTTTTGAATTTTTAGAAAATGCTTACATTTTGGCGCTCAATGAAATTGGGGTCATTTTTTCAGATACCTAGAATATCAAAACTTTGTACTCTTATCAAGTTTAATACAGCTTGTAAAATCTTATTTTGACATTGAACGAATGGTTTAGAATTAGCATAGTCGTGGTTACACTTATACCGTCATTTTTGCACGTGGGGCAAGTAAAAGCACGTGGGGCAAGTAAAAGCACGGGGGCAAGTACAACCTAATCATTGCCTAAAGTTTTAGTTTATTTGCTTATTAATAGCTCCTGGACCCGTCGTTGCCGGATTAAAGAATTTTTAGAAATTTTAAAAATACCGAAAAAATTTAAAAATCACTTTCTTAACTCTATGGAATGTTAAGCCCCATTTGACTGGAAATTAACGTTTAATCTGCCATAAAATTTATACCTTAAGCCAGCGTTTCTCAACCTTTCAGTATTCGCGGCCCAATTTTCAATGAAAATTGTCATCGCGCCCCCCTGCATACAATAAAATGTATACAATAATAACGTAATTTGAGTATTTTGGCGCTAAACCTACTCTACTACCCTAATTTTAAACACAAATTACCAAGAAAACAGTAATTTATTGACATTTGGCAACACCGATCCTCAGCGTTGACTAAGCAAGAATCCGGTGCCTTTTTATTGCTCTTGCGTCATTTTTGCGGTTTCGCGAGAAGTTGTTTTAACCCTGAAATCACAATGAACGCGAAACCGACGCGAAACTGGCGCAGAAACTGTCACTTAAAAGTTTGGTTCCCACAAATTGTTTAAAGTGAGCACAGTGAACGTAGAGAACGCAGCTACAACGTAACCGCAACGCAAAAGTTTGCAAACTTCTAACTTTGCCGCAGAATTCTGCGTTGACAGTTCATAAAGTGAGGTTGGAAAAATGTCGTTCGAGGAAAAATTGATAGCCTTAGTACAAATAACAAAGATAAAGACCAACAAAGCAAATTATCGCTTCAAAATTATCCATTTTTGTAATTTTTCCAAGTTTATACCACTTTATATTATGTCACTTGTACTACTTTACGAGCTGCCATTGTGCTCTGCCGCTAGAATTTTGCACTGCGTGACAGTTCAGAGCGTTGTAGTTGCGTTGGTTTCGCGCTGGTTTCGCGTTCATTGTGCTCCAAGCGTAAGTTAATAAGTTAATTATTATGTCGAAATGTATTTTGTTTTGTGTGTGGTATGTACTTTCCTTTCAGTCAATTAATAAACTTTTTTAAATATTTTGTCTTGGATATGCTCGCGCCCCCCCTTAAGTGTACTCGCGTCCCCTTAGGGGTTGAGAATCGCTGCCTTAAGCAACAACGTCACAATATTTTGTGAATTTGTTGCTCTATGTTAGATCTAATATTTTTTAGATTTTTAGTTTCCTGTTCTATAGAGGGAAAGTTTTGTATTCATGACAGAGGCCGACTCGAGAACGGGGGCAGATAGAAACTTTCTTATGAGAATGTCTGTGCATCTGCCTGTTGGTTTGTCGATCTACCGGTTTGTCCGTTGTATGTACCTTAAATAACTCGAGAACTCGTTAACCTAGTGACTTGAAATTTTTTGCAAATAAGGTTTGCAAAATTGAAAAAGAAACTGTACCTATACCGGGTACCCCATACAATTATTTAGAAAAATACCGTTTTTTTTGAAAATTCCTCGAAATCTTTGCGGCTCAGGGTGAAAATTAATATGACAAATTTTTTTGCTTTAACGGTTTTTTTTTGTATCTCTAACAGTTCTCGAGATATTTGGCAAAAATTCGGTTTTTTGTAAGTCTTTCGAAAACTATGCGCTATTATGCAAAAATATTTAGAACCAAATTCAAAGAAAACAAAATCGTTAAAAAAAAGTCCATTTGTGTGGGAGAAAAACACGGAATGGTCAGTTTGGATTTTGATGTATGGTACGGTTATGTAAAATCATATTCTAAACGCATTTTGTCTTCATAAATTTTCGATACGATATACCGTTTTCGAGAAAATAGGGAAAAGGAGGGATGGGTAATAAGGAGTTAGTTAATAAGGAAATTACACCCTAATTTTATAATGGAAGGGTTTGCAGCAAGAAGGAGGTAAGTCCATTTTTGGCCATTTTGAGTTAAGTCCACTATCTAGTTTGAAAAAAATCACTCTATCGATTAATGCAACAAGGACTTTGCTACCACGGTTAGTTTTTCCGTTATTCACGATATGGAGCTACCGCCACCGGTACATTGGGGCAAGAAGGAGGTAAGTTTTGGATGTATGACTCTAAAAATCCAATAAATCAACTTGAACCGGCATTTGATGATGCAATCCCACTAAAGGATTCCAAATTCAAAGACGTTATGATTCTGGCTCAAAATGAAATGTGGTTTTATAACCAACTGAAGTCGGGCATAATAGCCGATGAATACGTGGAAACTGAAGGAGTAGAATTTAACATTATTTAAAAAAAATATTCTAATGATGAAAAAAACTATTAAAACACCTTCTTTCAACTCAATTTTGTAGTTTAATTAATTTATTCATGCCAAAATATTGTGGGAAAAGAGTTTTAAACATTGTTATATTTTTTATGACCTGTTAGCCGAGAAAGACGGACAGACAGACGGAGGGACATGTGGAAAACAAAATCTTTGGTCATACCCCCGACTATTGCTTTGATGTGTTACAAATGATTCTCATATAGAGAATAAACATCCACTCATATTACAAAAAATATTTGTACTGATTTCCTAAAATGTTTGGAATTATTCAACTGGGTTCGACTGATTCCCACAAAAGTTGTGTCTCCATTTAACCCTCCGTCGGGCGCAACCGGCCTGAAATGCACAGCTCTGACGTTTTCCTTCGCCCCTGTGAATTTACTGAAATTTTCTTTTTGTGTTTTCTATAAATAAAATGTTTTCTTTTTTTAAACGAATTTAATTTTTTTTTTGTTTAAATATTCTTATGGAGAACACAGATTACTTTTAGAATGATAAATTAAAATTAATGGGTAAAAATTTGCGATTTTTTTATGTGTGTCTGTCAGAAGAAATTTTCGTATTGTTGATTGGAGATTTTTCGTTATCTATTATACCTAGAACGCAGTGTAAAAACCCGCATATTACCATCCGTGTGGGAGAGATTTACCAAAAAATTCGAGAATCATTCAATTTTTTTCTATCCGTGTACTACCAGAGTAGTAAAGTTCCAATTCTCCCGTAGATCAGTAAAGTGAGAGATTTCAGCTGAACAGTTATACTATTAACTCTCATACTGTCCTTAAGAAAAATAACGTATGATGTCTTCGTGGGTCAAGAATGACCCATTATGACCCATTTATGACCCATGAAGACTACAGTGCTCTTCAATGGATTAAAATATGAACAAATAGATTATTGTTTTCGGTATTCAAAAGAAATTTGTTCACAGAGCTTACACCAGTGACGTTTCTTCTAAGGTGCGAGGGTGTTCACTGCACACCCTACTGAAATCCAATATGTATCGGAAATCTATTGTTAATTAATTTCTTTTTGGTGTGCCAATTCTTTCGACAATTTACCAATGGCAATGGTTGCCTAAAGCACCCGCACCCTACATTACCAACCTGTTTCTTTATCTTTCGATCTTTCGACCAACCAAGTGTTCTCCACTTTACAGCGAACCAAAGTAAAAATTTCTTGTTGCCTTCTTTCCTACTCGCCCCTTAGCGAAACAGACTCGAAACGCAATAGCGACTCTTTCGGCCGTTCGACCGACTCGAGTGTTCTCCAATTTACAGCGCACCAAAGCAAAGTAAAAACACATATGACTAAGTAAAAGTCTATAATAAAAAACGTTTCACCGCACACAAAGTTTATAAGAAATAACCGCACACAACGATGAATTTGGGTGCTCCAGAAAAAGCCGCACGGCGAACCGATGCGATGTTGCTTGCTGCTGGCCGCGATGCTGCGAAACCCGACAATAGAAAACCGACCATCGTATGGCCGTTCGGCTGACGTGCTGATGCGTGTGGGTGTGTGTGCCAAGCAAAACAGCAATATTGCTTGCTCATCAGCTCGGTCGGTTTCTGATTTTACAGGTGTTCAGTTGGCTTTTGTGTATGAGAAATAATTAATTTAATATTATGGCTTGTGAATGCGGATGCGCAATCGAAAAATTGTTTGAGAAACCATTTTCTCAATTAAATATCGAGGAAAAATTGGATCTTCGTCTATCATGTCCCGGACGTGATCCTGGATAAAACTAAGAGTAGACGTCTATATCATTTAACAGAAACTTAATATTGAACACCCTACTGAAAGCAGCACGCCACGTCACTGGCTTACACCATACAAACATTGTTCATGTAGTTGAGAAGATACTTTTAATTAAAATCGAATTTGGGTCAGAAATGACCCGAGGACAGTATGAGGGTTAAAAAAATTGTAGAAAGTATATCAACGGTCATTTTCTATTATCTTAACTCAGTGGTAACTCCATAAAAAACTGTCAACAATATTGCTTGCTCATAATAAATTATATCTGCAAATATCAAAGTGAATAAAATAGCAAATTTAAAATCATTACAGTTTTGAGGTAAAAACACTTTTTTTTCGCAAATATGAATATTCCAAATAGTCAAACCACCTGTTACAAGTTGCTAGCATCATTGTTTACTAAAGGTAAATGCCAATATTATTTTAAAACTTGATACCAGATGTCTGAACTGAATCGAGATTGAAGGTCATAAAGGGATTCTTTGTCATTTTAGCTTAACCTTTAGACTACCCGCATTTTTTCATTAAAATCATAACTTTTTGTTTTAAATATTTGTTACATACATATTTTGGAATCTACATATTGCGTGGAGTCTTCGAAATTGTGTATGTTCCCGCTCGGGGCCTAAAGGTTAAAAAATTGATCCACATAAACCAAATAAGGTATTCTAAAAAAATATTTATGCACCATTTGGTAATCGTAATAACATAACATCAGATCCATGTTGATTAAAAATTTGACGATTTTATTCGAGCGGATGAAATAAAATAATATTTGTATCTTCATACCACATATTCGAATCTATTCATTGTCTACCTGAGTTACAGAAACAATCAATCTAAATTTCGATGTAGGCTGTTAAACAAAACGGAAAAAATGGAAGGATATTCTGCAATCGGAAACACGAAAGAATCGAAAAGTGTTTGTTTCAACAAAAAATAAATAAAATGAAAAACAAAAATGTAAATAGAAAAACATCGAACCCACATAGAAAACCTTGCATATTGTCACGGTTCATTACGTTTCATTGGCTCGGAGGAGAAATAAAAGATTTGTCCCGATGAACAATGAAAAAGCAAAAGGTTAAAAAATATTGGAATCAATTTTCCCTAACTGAAAAGGGGAAAGGTTTTTCGTCTAAGAATAAAATTTATGGAGTTGTAACACATGTTTTGAATATCATTCAATTTTATACATTTACAATGCCACCTCGGGTTCCTCTCGCCCAATTCTATTATTACAGCTGTTTTTTGGTTTAATAAAACCAAATCACCATACCGGATTTTTTGTTGTACTTGACTCAACCAAAGTCCAATAAATGTCGAACAGAAAGAAAACAAGACCATTTAAGTGGCCCAACATCAAGAAATGGAAATTGGGAGAGTAGTCCTTTCCAATTTGAATTGTGGGTAATCTCGGAACTTCATTCTGGTATGCTTCAATGAAGATTATATTGATTGCGGAATGCATATTGAAAACTTAAATCAAAAAACAAGGGGGTTTTCTTGGAGTTTACCGAAACCTCCCTTGTTATGAAATTGAATGTTTTTGGGCGCTATTGTTTTTTTAAATATTTGCACTCATTGGGTTTTGAAAAGTTATGGTAGAACATATCGTACGGATGAAAACGCACGGATACTACGTAGTCACCTTCTTAAAAATAAAAAGGCTTGATCCGGATCAATTTTTTATTCATACGAGAATGACCACAAATGTCTTTGACTATCTGTTGTCCTGCTTGAGTCCCTTTTTGGAAAAATTTTAGGTTATGTTCACTATTTACATATGCCAGTTCCATTTGTATCGAATGATTCATGCTTAACGAATGTTTAACGAAGGTTTGAAAGTGGCAACACTCTTGACATATGTCTGTTGTGGGTATTAACACTGACTTTCTTATTCTGGAAATGACATATGCAGCTACATATGCGTTCTTATGTCTATCATAGTTGGGCCTTGACAGCTAATGAACTTGACTAAAAATCACACATTCATATTTGTAAATGGCTTGCTTATTAGTAAGAAAAAATAAGAATAGTCTCTTGACCGAAAAATTAGAAATAAATAGATTTAGTTGATTTAGTCGATTAACTAAACGACTTGACTAAATTGGTATGTTCACACCAGTATAGTTAATAAATTACTTGCTACTTAACTAAAGTACTTGTATAGTAATCACATTGGAATTTCTCGGCTTATAGGTCTGCAAAAACAAAAAATAATATAACAAAAATATTATATTATAATCCAATTGATCTCTGATAGGTATTAATTTTCTGAAATTGGTTTTTGGTAAAACTTAGGCAAAATTTGAATTTAAAAACATAACAAAAGCTATAATTGCCAATCTGGCAATCATTGGAGACCCGTATGGTGATATTCGTATCAAAATTCGAACAGTTATACCAAAATTCCACTTTGAAGTCAAACTTTCCAATAAGATTTTTTAAAATTTATTCCAATCGAATTTTGATATATGAGAGATTAATAATATTCTAAATAACTTTTGTTCTTGAACTTTTTTGATAACATGTACCGTTTTTGAGATATTCGGAAAAAACGTTTTCGTTCGTATGGGGGGTACCCCCCCTAATGGTCCATTTTTGCCCATTAACGAACTTAGCCTCGCATTTTACGAAAAACAAATCTGCGCAAAATTTCAAGTCTCTAGCTCAATCCGTGCGCCTGCAATCCGCGCCACAGACGGACGGACGGACGGACGGACAGGCGGACAGACGGACAGACGGACGGACGGACAGACGGACGGACATGGAAAATTCAATTTTTTTTATCATTCTAAACACACTGGTGTAATTCATTTTTGTGTGTGATGACGGGATCTTGGCGTTACAAACGGTAAAGCAAAGTTAATATACCCTTTGGTTTCACCATACGGGTATAACAATGAATTTTCGTAGACGATTGGATTACCACCATAAAGTACTACGCCAACTGTTTAAAAGTTGACCGAAAGGCTTTTCTACTAACTTTTCCCAAAAATCTGAATTTAACACACTTTTCTCAATTCCTCAACGTTTCGACTCTTGCGGAATTGTATTCAAAATCCAGGCATTTAAATACACTTGATTTTCTTGAAGATTAATTTTATATATACAACAGCTACTCGGATTTGACTACACATTTCCAGTTATTTTTGTTTGCACTGCTGGTTACTTTTCTGTTATGAGCCATTGATAATGTTATGATTTAAAAAGGACACTGGGTCGAAGTGTCTGCCAAGGGCAAGAGCAAAGGGTAATTTCATTAAACGTGCCATAAACTCACAACAGATGGGGATTTACCCTCTGCAGAAGTGTTCAAATGATGAAAAGCGAGGACGAAATTAAGATAATGCTGTCGGATTGAGTTTTACGGCTAAAATATGAGAATGTTGCATACTAACCCACCAAATCAGGTTTACAGCATAATTTAAATTTAAGGAAATTTAATTGTTGTTATACTAAAAGTGTACATTGTGCCCGCGAGGCATTTACTTGTTTTACCAAACGTCCTTTTCACCGAAAATTTTCATCTGCCATTTACACAAACTCTAACTAAAGCGACTGTGACTTTATTTGGTGTTTTGGCTCATTATGATAATATTCCGGTTAAGGAATTTGCCATTTATAAAAAAAATGTTTAAATTAATACCCCCGAGATTTCTGTTTGTGTTTTCTATTTTCGGCAATATTGTTATTATGTTGTATTTTTGTGTTATTTAAGAGTAAATTAAATTTGCTGATACCAATTTTGTTGTAGTACGCAGTTGAAGTCTTAATAATAACAACAATCGGAGAGACGTACAAGTTTTTTTTGTAGGCAAACTCAATTGAAAACTTTTCTGAAAAGTTATTGCTCGAAGTGTAGGGAGGAAGTTTTATTTTGGAACTGTCGCTACCAAATGTTTCGAACAGTTAATTGACATATTTTGTAGATTTTTGGAATTTCCACCTAAGAAGTTTGGCGCTGAAATTTCGACAGGTACAAGCAATTGTTCAAATTATTTTCCAAACCGCAATAGAATTATTTTCCAAACCCTTTAGTGGTTTTGCTATATCGTCTTTTGTCAGTTACTCAATAACTGTCAATATCAGATGAAAATGAAAATCAATCCCATTTCGTTTATCGCTCAGAATAAAGTTTACAATGTTTTAAATAATACATCTTTGAAGTTTCGAAATAGTATACCCAAATGAAATTTATCTTAAGTAGATAATAATCGGTCTATGTCGTAACATCATTCCCAGACAAGAATTTCATACATTTTCTACTGTTAAATACGAAAAAGGGGGCCAAGTTGGCGAAATCTAATTGCCAAAATCTATTTTCACAACACAAACCCTCTTTTATCATAAGGGGAAGATTAACAAATATACGTTTTAAGAATTATCTTGTAACAACGACTTAATTTGGCAAAATGGTCATTTCGCAACATGTCTCTTTCATAATAATTCCACTTAAATACCTAATTAAAAATTGGCCATTCGACTGACTGCGTTTATGATGAGCATTGTATCTGTTATAATTATGAATGATTTGCAATGAATAACTAATAACTGTAGCGGTACTCAAAAGACTTAAAATATTTTTGAACCAAATATGACAAAAACTATGCTATAAATTATTCTAAGTCCCAAATGTTTTTTGTATAAGACGTATTTACCAAAGTCCTATTTGTTAAGCGTCTTTTTGTTAAGTGTCCACTTTTGACTAAAAACTTTATACAATATGACCCTTTTTTCAGATAGTCTATTTGCGGCATGTATTTTTCGCCAAAGGAACTTTGATAAAGATGAGTTTTGCGAAGTGACTTTAGGCCATTTGTCACTAAACCCATTACCCATATATTATCTAATAGGCTTTTGTGTAGATCTTTGTTAAATATCCTTTTGCCAAATGTTTTTTTTTTTGCGAAAAAGCCAGAATATCTTTTGTAAAACTCTCCTTGTTGGTATTTGGGTAAGTTGCAAAAAGACGTTTTTGTCAAAAAGATTTCGACATGTGGTTTATTTTAAAGGATTTACCATATGAAGAAGATATATTGGTATTTTTTTCGAAGGACCTGTAACTGCCCGAATTATAAATTATGTACATATAAAAAAAATCATATCGATGGTAGTTTCCCCATAAGTGCTTGATTGAAACGATCAATTGATCTAGTTCTTATTAATTTAACTATTTTAATATTATCAAACATAACACAAGCTATAATTGCCAATCTGGCAATTATTGAAAACCCGTATGGTGATATTCAAATCATAATTCTAGCGGTTGTACCAAAATTCCACTTTGAAGACAAACTTTCCAATAAGATTTTTTAAAATTTATTCCAATCGGATTTTGATGTATGGGAGTTTTATGTAGAATCATATCCTCGCAAAAAACGTTTTCGTTCGTATGGGGGGTACCCCCTCTAATGGTCCATTTTTGCCCATGAACGAACTTAGCCTCGAATTTTACGAAAAACGGATCTGCGCAAAATTTCAAGTCTGTAGCTCAATCTGTGCACCCGCAATCCGCGCTACAGACGGACAGACGGACATGCAAAATTCAATTTTTTTTATCATTCAGTCTAAACACACTGGTGTAATTCATTTTTGTGTGTGATAACGGGATCTTGGCGTTACAAACGGTAAGGTAAATCTAATATATCCTTTGGTTTCACCATACGGGTATGAAAATGGTTGAAACATTTTTACCTCGTTGAAAAAAATTTAATAATACAAAGTTTTATTAATTTTTATCGAACATACAAATTTCCTTCGTATGATTAAAAATATAAAATATTTTAAGTGCGAAATTAATCATTTTTTCAATAAGGATGTACGCAGGAGAAAGTGCTACTTATTTGCAGTTACATATGGAAAATTATCATATCATGCTGCTTAAATCATGTTGTCCGGAATAAAAAATAATTTATATTACAATAATTAAATATCATATCAAAACGCGGTATGGAACTTTTTTTTAATAAAAAAATAGCGCTGTGATGGTCCAGCGACTCGTAACAATTTTGATTTTTTTGAATTCCATTATTGATATTCTGTTAATGAATTCTGAAAGATAAATTTGAGCCGAAAAATATTGCCGAACAATGTATATGCCTACGTCGTCAAATTTTTCCAAAAGTTTTCAAGAATTTTTCATTCAAAAATTAACAGAAATTTCTCTTTTCATCGTAGAAGGGTGATTTTAAACTTCTAAATTGATAAAAGTGAAACTTTAATTTTTAAGTGGATTAACTCACATGACCTTAGTGTAACGAATAGTTTATGCGGCCAAAAACCGAATACGGAATATTCGCGCAATTTACAGGCCGAATAATCGGTTAATCGGTCACCGAATATTCCGTCAGTCGGTGAATATATCTGTGGTCACAAGTAATAAGGGCTTAAGTCGAATTTCTTCATTTTTCAGGAGAAGCATTTTAATATTTATGAAATTTTAACTGTTGGTGGCAAAGGGGTATCAAACCGAATTCAAAAACCTATAACTACAAAATGTTATGAAAAATAATCTTTTTACGATTGGTTTAATCTGGTTTATTCAAACTTAATATTTTCGGAGAAATTAAGGATTATTTTACTTTAGCCACTCTTTCAAAACTTTTTTATGTCTTAGAAATGGCTACAATCAATGGCTAAAGTCAAGTTAAGCCCCTAAAAACCTATACCCCGATTTGGAAAAGAGGCCAAAACAGATTTTACCCTGCTCGTTTCGAAAAAGTCAAGAACAAAGAGTGACCTAACTCGACTTAAGCCACTATTCCACGTGCAAAAACGATCAAATCAATGCAGCTTCTCGCCCATAAGAGTGGATTAAGTCTATACAAAAATATATGGGATCTGACTTTAGACAATTTTTCCAACTACTTTCCTAGTATTTTTCCTACTATTTTTCTTAGCGTTTTCCTAAAATTTTTCCTTAGATTTGCGCTATTTTTGTTGTTATATGAAACCTTAGGTTATACTGTATTTCGTCAAAAATTTGTCACGTATAGAACCGATCATTGGACGAAAAGCAATCACACCAGTGTACTCAAAATGTAGAAAAAATTGATTTATCTAAAACTATGTTTTTCGAGATAATCGCTAAAAATTGATTTTTCCTAAAAAGTCACTCTTTGGCGCATTCCTTTTTTGCGATATTACAAAATTCACATTTTACTGGATCCTAATTGGCTACCTTGTCCACTTCCTTCGTGGTCACGCCAGTGACAGAAATGTGTGACGTCACTCTAACGAGATCCACCCATTAAATTCTTTGGTTCGAAATTTGATGTCTCTGGTATGAAATTTGATGTCTCTGGTATGAAATTTGAAGTTTGATACCAATTAATTATGATTTATACCAATGAGAAACCTCGGATGAAATCTCTTAATACTTTAAAAGAAATAATTTTTACCAAATCTAATGTAAACTAATTGATTTTTAGTTTCCAACTGTATAAATCAAGCGCAGAGATTCAAAATTTTAACACAATGGGCAATTGTGCTTTTTCACCTTAAGTACATCCTCCTTCACTGTCGAAATAAGTTAAGTTAGGTAGAAATAATCAACGAAGGTGCAGATAAATCTAAAACAAAATTTCGCTTCGGATCATCAAAAAGGACTAAGGAAGAACTTTGCCAGGAAGACAAAATAAATTCGAATGATGGTGAAATATTCAGGTATATGTATTTCTTTATAGAATATGTTGTGTGGGTATAAAATTCAACAGATGTTTTCATGAAACCCATGACATATATTTATTACGTCCGTTTATTTCATTTATTTTATTTGTTAGTAAGTTTGAAAAGCTTTACGTGCTACAGAAACTTTGCTTGATTACATTTTCTACTTTTAAACAAATCTTACTATTAACAGTTGCACAGACCTACATATATAGGACCATGGTATGATTGTTAACCATTGGAGTAAGAGTAGCAAAAGAGACTATTGGAATAATTTGGAGTGTGAATGTGAATTGAAATCGAAACAAAGACAACCGGAACCAAACCAACTCGAGTGTTTTCGTCGTCCTTGGATTGATATTTTGTGTATTTTCTATAGTTTTGGTCTGACTTCATTAAGAAGTTCATTAAGGACAGTTCTTAATCCTTGTCGCAATTCATTGGTGTTTCAATGGGACCGAAACCATCCAACAGTGCTAATTTATTTTACTAGGCTTAACATAACTGATATTAATTAGCACGGATTACTTTAGTTCATTTGCCGAAATCTACTAGGCGGTGGTTGAAACACTAGACTTCGGGGATAGAAGACCAGAAGTTTCTTAGCCAAGAAAAAAAAAACAAAATTTCTACGTTTCCACCACAAGCCCTACTCGGAACAATGACGATATTTTTTCTACGCAATTCAACTATATAAATATCATTTTGATACCTTATAAAGGTCAATCTTGTACACAATTATATATATAAGTATATAAGACATGTGCTACTTAACTATAAATGCTATTTAGATACGGAAAACATTTAACATGACGCATAAAGCACATACGAGTATATAAACTATAGAACACCCTATCGAATCAACATTACGTAATTGACTTAATGTAATGTTTCGAGGGAGGAAAATATTCAACTTGATTACGGTCAATACAAATTAGCTGCTGAACAATCTAGTATATATCCAATCTATTGAAGCGCCTTTAGATTGTTAGATACTTAAGCGAAAGTGCCCCAATAAGATGATGTTAATTCCTGTGAAACTTAGTAGCTAATTCGGAAGCCGGGACTCATATTACATTACATATTTGTATAATCTTTATATATATGTAAATGTTCAAGTTCACATAACTATGAGTAAAAGTTTTTTCGAATATAAGGAATCACACAATAATCGTATTCATATGAAGTGTCAGAGTTATTCCAATGGAATTTGATTAATTACATTACATTAGGGTTAACATTAATTATATTTTGTGTTAAACATATGGTAATGCATAATTCCCGAAAATTCTGTTGCGGAAATGAGAAACGGAACTTATTATTCACTTTAATTCAACCCACATTATATAACCTTGAAATGTTAACAGTTAATTCAATTGAATCTTAAATATAGCAAAATTCACACCTTTCAACATATCCAAGTTTATAACCAGCTGAGATGAAATATATCATGCAATATGAAATGAAAATGTAGTGAAATAAATTCTAAGGAAAAATAACACATGTCTAGGATTTTGGTTTTTTCATGCTATTTTATATCACAAAAGTTTTCGCCCGGAAATAATTATAGATTAGAATAAATCTGTGATGACAACCCAAAACGACGGGTATGCAAGCTAGTATAAAGATAAAAATAATAAAAATTCACACAAATTTCAAATTAGCCCATAATAGGGGATTCGCGCCTATACCTCGCCCGCCTTTAACACGTTGGCTACCATGTGAGTCACCGGTGATCGCAGCGTGTCACCCACAGGGACAATGTGAGTCACCGGTGTACACACACTATTGTCATTACCGTCAGTTTCTCAAGTTCCATGGTTGAGTGCAGTCGCTCGTGCGGTACAAAGGGGTTTTTTTTTGTGGAGCATATTTCATTTGAAAAATTTGTTGTGGTAAGTTTTTTCCGTTATATTTTATTCGATTCGTTCGTTTTTGTCTGTATTGATCTTGTGTTCACTGGTGACTCACATTGTACAGAAATGATTTTTGCATTTTTTCCCAGTGTATACTAGCGGAGTAAGCGTTTTTTTTGGCTGGTAGCCAACGTGTTAATAGTTACTCCGCCTTGGGCCACGGGTCTGACTTTTCAAAGGGTGAGGTAAATATGTATTAATGGGCGAAAATTTATTCCGAACGCTAACCTCTGATGGTGAAAACTGGACCCAAATCCCTTCAGAATTCAGGAGATAGCTGGCGAGGGGTTTACAGAGAGGGCAGGGAGGTAATTTTAGTTCACGAAAATTTTTCCTGAGGACCGACCTTTCCAATACTGGAAACCGTATCGTATCCAAATCATTTCAGAATTGCAGGAAATCTCAGGCCAGGGGGTTCACAGAGAGGGGAGGTGGTAGATATATTTTAATATCTAATTGGTTTGTGAAGTTTATTGGGACGTAATGCCTTAAAATATTTTTCTTTCAATTGTTTTTGAAGCAACCGTGCTTTGCTTTTGAAAAATTATTTCAGTCGCCTAAATGTCTCTTATTTGGATGTTATCAGACCCGAAATTACTTGTGTACAATACACTCAAATCGAAAGGTAAATGCTCCCGAATGTTAGCTATAACGGGTACCTTTCATACATTTTTTTTAAAATACATTTTTTTGAAAATTTCTCGAAAACTGTGCGCTTTGAGCAAAAAATGAATACAACAAAATTTAAAGGATATAAAATATTCTGCATTTTTTCATTTAACGGGTTTACTTATCTTAAATTTTTAGTCTTACGAATCAAATACAAAATGACTAAAGATAAAAATAAAAATAATAATTAATTGAAAAAGGCTTTTATAAAAAAATGTGTCAAAAAGAAAAAAAATAAATTTTTGTCTCTGTGTATCAAAAATAAAAGCGAGATAAAAGAATAAAAAAATAAACCAAAATAAGTAGTTATCTCGCTTTTATTTCTGATACACAGCGTCTAAAAAATTATTTTTACTTGATTATACGATGTTTGTGTGTTTTTCTGTTTGTCTGTCTGTTTGTTTGTCTATTTGTCTGTTTGAAACCATGCATTTTTCAGCAATCTTATGTATGAGAAGAGTTGGAGACAATAAAATTTCCTACGTTGCGTATCTCAATCCGTTATCGAGATATATCGTTATCTCAAAAAATGAGATGAATTGAAGAGAATAATAGGGCTATTCACTCTTTATCGTAGTTGATCGTAAACTCGTAAAATCATAGAATCGTAAATAAAATCGTAGTTTTTTGACAGTTCTCCATACAAATTTTTTTACGACGAAAACTACAATCTACCACACCCGAAGGTATGGTAAAATCGTAGTTTTTGTCGTACTTCTAATAAAGTGAGGTTAAGGCAAGTTTTGTGACATGTCAACTCTAAAATGGACATTGGAAAAGTAAGTAAATTAAAGTATTTATATGATTTAGTATAAATTAAGAGTTAAAAAAGGCTTTAAACAATTTAGGTAAAGAAAATAAATAAAAGAGTCAAAATTTTACTACAAAACCCACAACCTCTAGTAAAGCGCTGCTCACGCTTCGTTGTACTTTTCCATCGTACAGTACAATCTACGATTTTACTATCTACGATCAAGAGTGAATTGCCCTAATGTTTGTCACAATTTTGACTTTCGCTGTTATCCGCTATCTTTTAATGTTTTGAGTTATTTTCGTTAAAATTTGCTTTCAAATATTTTTCTTTTTAGAACATTTTTTTAAATAAAATCATTTTTTATTATGAGGACACGTACATATTTCGCTAAACGACCAGTATTTAGCATTATTTTAATAAAGTTTAATATTTAAAAGTCATATCAGAATAGTATTACAGACCAAATAATTTATTTGCCAATTCAAAAGCTATACTTATACTTTGAAATTCGTTCTTTTGAATTAATATAATAAATTGGACTTTTGTATCAATTCTATGAAAATTTCTAGATTTCATTATTCAAATATTTCTTCGAAATATATTACGAGAATTCGTTTCTTTTCAGGAATTGTTCGTTTCATGATCTTGTTAAAATTTCTATCTACAGATGTATTTCTGAAAAGCAAATTTATTCCTTCTGAAGAAGTTCTCGTGGAACCAATCGAAGCTGTGTTTAAGTACCATTTACAAACAATTTGCATAGCACTTTCGGTGTAATAAAACATCACTGAAATTTAAAAATAGGTAGAATTATGAGAAGTGGGAATTTCCATAAAATCCTTCTAAGGCCGGCTCCACCCACGCGGCAAGTGTTTTTAGAACCTCGAATAAGGCAGATAATGTGTGCACCTTGGCGACGCGACAGTACAAAATAACTGTAGTGGTATAAAGAAATAAATCCTCCATGATAAAATCAATTTATGTAAAATTGAATATTTTATATAATTTATTGCGACCCATTAAAGAGATATTTCTCAATCAAGCTGAGAGTCGTGTGAAACCTATTATGGTTACATAAACCTAAAAAAAAATACAAATATTAAAGGTTCATGTTTCCCTTACCCATAATAATTGAAGGCAATCTAGTTAATAATAATGGGATTTCAGGAGTTTAGTGAAGCGAAAGTGAAACCCTGAATGACTTGCGGTTAATGTGTGAAAACCAAAAGTTCACACGCCAAGGATAAGCTTCTAATTAGTTCTCAGAACACCGCAAAGTTAATATTGGTTTAGGTAGCCATCATTTTCGGGTCTTTTGACTTTATGGTCTTATCTTTGACTTTATGTGGAATTTAATAGAATATGTAATTTAGAAATGACTAATGACAAAAATATTATAGAAAATTCTAGGTTTATTTTCTTTTAGGAAATTCTATCTTTATCCGATATCCAATTATGACACGTTCCTGTTAATAGTCACGCAATTTTCGTGGCTGTGGCCAGATTTTCGTCCAGTACATTATTTTTTTTATTAATTACAGGTAACAGTAGGAACGGTTCTGACGTCATATTTAGTATGAGTTTAACATACTATTTTGTAACAATTGCTAGTCGCTATTAATTTTTAGTATTAATGTTGCGACTTGATTTCAAGTTCACCGACTCCTCCATTTGCCCACGTGCCGCTTAATTAATGCAGTTAAAGTTTTAACATGTGGCTGTTGTAAAGGAAGTCGTTTACTATTTCTTTAATAAATTCAGCACGCGCCTATAAAATTGTGACTCGTAATCGTAACCAATTAACAACAGATTTTTTTTCGCATACCTTATACAAAATTGTGATTTTGCGCTTTTTCTACCACTGAAACTTAGAACTTAATAGAAGTAACACATATCGCATGGATTGAATTGACAAAAATTCTCCAAATATTCTGAAAATGAATGATAAGATATTGTTTACACCATAAAATAGTATTGCAAGTCAGTTGCATGGCTTATCAGTGTAAAAATATTAGCAAGTAAATTGAAAAGCCATTAGTTTGTAGTAAAACTTCATTTAACTTATTCATACACCAAAATTGAATAAAAAATAAGGATTTTCACAAATGTTTTTAAGGTAAGTACGATAACACTGAATTTTTTCTTTGCCGAGTACTCGCAAATCACAGATAGAAATGATTCTGCGCTATTTCCACAGAACTAAAAAAAACTCACAGAATTCGTCGCAGAAGTAAGAAGCGAGGGACCTTGAACAAAAGTCGCAAAAATTATCGTAGAACTGTTTCCATTGAGGCGAGAAGTAATATTCCTGCGAGAAAATCATTCCGCATACAATTCTAAAACTGATAAATAGTAAAAACTGTTTAAAAAAGGACCGTTTAGTTGGGATCCTAATTGGATCGGAGTATGCATTTTTCCAGGGAGGCCAAAAGTTTTGAAAATTGTATATGCTGCTACAGAACATGTTTTCAAGAGATCGATATCTTTTACCGTTATCGAGATATTTCAGATTTTGTTTCACTCGGGGGTTTTCGGGGTCGATGATCACGAATCTGGTGTTAGACTAATTCGCAACGGAGAGTCATGCAAGGATAAGATTTTTCTCAAAAGTTTTTAGGTTCTTTCCGGTTTTCTTCGTATTCTAAAACTTATACAAAAAACTTAACCCCGCAACGACGGGTATGCAAGCTAGTCATATATGAACTACTATTTTATTCGTCGGATTATAGTGTAAATTCTGTACAAACATAAATTTTTTATAAGAAAGTCATGTGTTGTTCACACCAGATATTTTTCAATCTAAGCCTTTTATATGCGGTATCCCAAACAGGAGTACATCACAATCTATAATTTAGTTCCAACTCGACATACTAAAACACTAGTATTTTTACAATACATATAAAATTTGTAGTGTGGTTAATTTCATACATTTTTTATGACTTTCTTTCTAAATTTATACAAAAAAAAACCTAATAAATAAATAATAACCTAAAAACTCGTTGTTAAAGCTGAAAATATGTGTTTTTTTTTTCTTTTCTGATAGCGAATTTACGCAGTTCCATTGAAAAGCTTTAAATATTAAAATCGCCATAAAAAGTCATAAAATCCTCTTCTTGCTTTTCAATGGGACGCCATAAACGGAAAGCATTTTCCGGAAAATTTTTAAATAAGCTTTTGTCAAGCAAAAGAAGTAAGAAAGCAAATGTGCACTTCAGACTTATCGACGTCTAACCGGGAGATGTTTTTCTTGAATGAAGAAGTTTTCGGGCTTGCTTGAAAAACTTTGTCTTCCGCCGCGTCGTTAGAGTTAAAAAGTATATGTAGCTATATTATGACAACGACTAGCCCTATGACCCACTTTAATCCCTCCGTCCACATAAATTCTCTTCTAAATCCTTGTGTGCATGAAAAATTGAGTATCCCTAAGCAAAGTTCCAACAATTATAGTATTAATCACTTTCTTTTGTTCAGTTGCTGATGATGTAAGCGTCCGCCGCGCATAATTTATTTTGTTTAATTGAAATATCGTCGAGGTAATTGATGCCTGGAATATCAATAATACACCTGTTAAGTTCTGATGGCAATAAATTAATTTTGACTTCATTGAAACACTTCGATTATGTCTATATTTATCGCCTATTTATAAAAATTAATCACTGGTGACATTTTGCTTCGCTGATGCCAAGAGCAAGTGTCCATTACTTTTTGAAAACTTCCCATAATTCATTCACGCGTGTATAAAGTCATTGCAAATATTTCAAAGTACAATTGATTTTTCAAAGTATAAAAGAGACCGCTCAATTTAATTTTTAACAAATTAATAAACTAAACTTCGCCGCGGGTTACATTCTTTATTGATATAGCATGCAGTTTGAAATTGAGCTATCCTATAGCCATTAATTAATTAGTGGCAATTTGTTAAATAATTTTATCATCCGCTTTGGCCGAATTTTTAAGTTGGACTGCGACGGAATTTGTATTTTAACAGTAAAAACGTTTTTGTCTCTACAATAAAAAAAATGTTATACACAATAATTAAAATCGTCATGCAAACAAGCATATGCTTTTTGATATACAGTAGAATCCCGATAATTCGTACCCCGATAATTCGTATATCCCGCTAATTCGTATGAATTTGCTGGTCCCTTGAAAAAAATCCCGATAATTCGTACCCCGATAATTCGTATATCCCGCTAATTCGTATGAATTTGCTGGTCCCTTGAAATACGAATTATCGGGATTCTACTGTATTATACAAATTTTTAATATTTTCATATTACATTTCTGCTAAAGATATAATTATTTCTATGACTTCATATTTGTCATTGAAATTTAAAATCATTTTCTTCTGGCTTTAAAATTGAAAGAACCATGCAAGAAATAGCGTTTTTCGTGCCCCTGGGTTAACTTTTGAACCCGTGTAGTTTTCATTTTGGTTCAGGACTTTTTGGAAAGGGCACAGTTTCTAGTTTCATCCATATATGGCTTCAAGAGCCACCGGATTGCAGGGAGATGGTGAGGGGTTAATGAAATTTCTCGTGAATGCATGCATGATTTCTGTGAAAAATCATTTGATAAAAGTCTGTTACATGACAAATTTCAATTTCCTACATCAATTAGTTCTCGATTTTTCAAAAAATATTTTTGTTTGAAAAAATTCAACATCATACCCAATTATAGTTATCATATATGAGGTTTGATTATGTTAGAAATATATCATCTCATCGTTAGGTGGTTTTTTTTACATCTAAAAGTCTATACAAAAATATGTTCATTTTAATTTAAGCTTAATTAAATTCAAAATCAGTCATCGTAAATTCAATTTATTGAAACACCGAATCGTTGAAAGAGTGCTCATTTTCAAATTTATTTATATCATAACACCCGCCATTTGTTTAATTCATTAAAAACAACTACTTCACCGAAAAGCTTAATTGTTGACGAAACCTCAATTTATTTCAATTATTATAAACGTATTTGTGGTTTACCTATTATGGATGCGATAATTAGTTTTGGTATCATTTTCTATCAATCTATCAAATTTCAACCACATGGTTTACATTTGCAACTAATTTTTCATCACGTGAAATTTCCTGCAAATTCTCAACAAACACATAAGGACAGCTAAAATTGCCAGTGGGCAATCGTCAAATACAAAATTTTGACAGACAGACAAAATTTTAGACAAAATTTTTATGAAAAAATCTATTTGTATGGGAAAGCGGGGAAGGATTGGTCCGATTGGATTTTAATGTATGGAACAGTTATGTAAAATCACATTTCAAACACAATTCGTCTTTAAAAATTTTTTCGATCCTATGCGACGTTTTCGAGAAAATAGAAAAAAACAGTATAGGATTTTAATGTATGGATAAGTTGTGCAAAATCTTGTTCTAAGCACATTTTACCTACATAAATTTTTCAATACCGTTTTTAAGAAAATTTAAAAAAAAACTGTTTCGTTTGTATGGGGGAGGGGGGGGGGGATGGTCCAATTTGGCCCGTTCAGGAACTCAGCCATGCCATGTACGGGATCAGCAACTATAAATCTCTAGTTCAATTCTTGCGAGAATTATGGTGTTCGCAGACAGGCAGACGGACAGGCATGGGGAAATCAAAACCGGGCATGGGGAAATCAATATATCGGGTCTTTCAATAAGGACATAACAATTTTGTATTTAAATAAAACGCAGAATAATTGAGATATCGGGATGAAATTTCTTCCAGGTGTAGTGGACATGTTGCATTTAAGTATGAAATTCGATCTAATTCATATGGCCACCGCGAGCACGTTTGCAGATTGGTTCTTTGGAGCCAATTTTCCACCACTCTTCCACCCATATCGGCCGGAACGTTGGCAATTTCGCGTTCGATATTGTTCCTGAGCTCCTCTAACGTTGTTGGCTTGTTGGCATAAACCAACGACTTAACATAACCCCATAAAAAGAAATCCATCAGCGTTAAATCGCATGAGCGAGGTGGCCATTCGACCGGACCATTTCTCGAGATTACACGATTACCGAACTTTTCCTTCAATAGATCAATTGTTTGACTAGCTGTGTGGCATGTAAACCTAAAAAAACCCTTAAAAATAAAAAAATGTGAACCTTGACTGACGTTTTAGCATTGCCAGATCAAAAAAAAAGTTTTAAGGTGCGTTTTTATTAAAATACAAAGAATAAGCTTAGACTTAACACATATTCTGATTAAAATTCCTCGCCTTAATTTCTCTTTTTTTTCATTTCAATTTTGATTTGACACATAACAGACCAATATTAATTTAATAAATATATCTATGAAATAATAACAATAGCCTTATGAATTTAGTGTCAATAATAATTATGAAAGTTTCGCGGTTTGGCAAAATCCCAAGCTCATTATATTTGTTCTTCCATGAATATGTGTTGTCAGTTTATTATGAACTTTCATTCCAATTAAGGATTATCTAGAATATTAATGATAGCAGAATATCGTTCCTCCGATTTTGTGATTAAAATGTTAATTATTAGACGAAAAATTAAGCATCTCATTTATTTTAAAGACAATTATGTATAATTTTTATATTTTTGTGAACTTTTGATATTGCGAAACTTTTGAAACAGGACCTAAACACATTAACAGAAAATACTTTACGACTGATAAAAAAAACAGTTTTTGTTGGTCTGTGCGTTGTTCATATCTTCGTAGTTTTCTATTAACTTTTGAAAAAGTAACGTTAATTATAATTGGTATCTCTTATACCATTTTCTCAAAATTTATTTCTCAAAACCTATGCACTTTTGGTAAATAATAAATACAAAAAAATTTAAAGGACATAAAAGATATAAAATGGTATACATTCTGTAACGGTTTTTTTTTGTATCTCTAACGGTTCTCAAGATACTTGAACAAGGTTAAGTTTTTGAAAATCTCTCTAAAATTACACGCTTTTATGAAAAAACGCATAAAACAAATTATAAGGAAATCAAATTTTCCATATTTTTTGTTTTAACTGTTTCTACGTATCTCTAACGGTTCTCAATATACTTAAAAAGATAAAGTTTGTATACCCGTATGGTGAAACCAAAGGCTATATTAGATTTGCCTTACCGATTGTAACGCCAAAATCCCGGTTCCAATTGGACGTGTGTAATAAAAAATCAAGCCCTAAATCGTGATGTTCTTTTGTGCCGATAAAACTTTTGCAGAATTTTAAAGATAATCCATAAAGCTTTAAAAATCACTTGAAATCAATATTAAGGTTTTCCGAAAAACCATTTTTCAACTTGCAACATTAATTCCGATCTATAGCTAATAATACAAGCAGAAATCAAGAAATTTCAAAGAAAACTGTTTTGGAATGTAATCAAATATTCTCAGTACGATTTTCAATAAATTTAACGCATGCAGAATTAAATAAATCCCGTCGGAGGGAGCAAACAGACGACATCGAATTAAAATCGAATCATCCACCCCGATTTGTGACAAAGTTAAACCCTCAGCCAGTTACTCTTTAGTTGCTCGTGGTTCAAAACCAAAACCATCCCCAAATCAAGTCCATTGGAAATAGAAAGACTTTGCAGCAAAAACGCTATCAGTGGAATTTTTCAAAAGGACCGATAGCCGAGGACGTGTCGAAATTTTTCAGATTTACATCCCGTACCTATCGACACGGAGGTGGTATTACAGCAACGAAGTCTCCAAATATTCATTAATCACAACTGATTGTGATTGATAATCTATATGGCATTCTTATCAAGTCACCAGTACCTCAACCACTCCTTTCCGCTTTCGCGATAACTTCCTGGTGAGTTTTGGTAGGAGAAATTTTCCAAATACAAGCTGCCGTACTAGGTATACAATCGCTGAATCATTATAATCATTACTATCGCGTCATCATTTAATCCAGAATATACTCAGCTCGAATTTCTCACCAAAAGTTTTTCCCAAACCAGATATCATCGCATAAATAATGTTTTCATCGATATACATATGCGTATGTAAATATAGAGAGAGCTAGGTTCGAAGAGTTTACTATAAATCTTTATCGATTTTCCTGCGGTATCCCAAACTAATCTCCTTGTAGACAGAATGATACTAATCGCTTATAATCCAAAACAATAGGCGATTGTCTGTGAAAGATATTTTTTATCGTATTACGTGGGCTCAAATAGAATATTGTTTGACCATATCTGTCACATATTGTTGAGAAAATTATGCTCATAATTGAGAATTTCGTATAATCTGTCATAATGAAACATGAGATGAAACATATGTGACTTGAGATTTAAGAATTTGTCTTATGGGAAATTCATTCTGACTGAATTGCCTTAAAATAAGTTAATGAATTTAATATTTCTTGATAAATTTCGGAACTTTGTTTGGAATTTAAAATTCTAGAATTTTGTAAATTTCTGTAATGCCACGAATTTTAGTTGTAGTTAGAAAGGGGGCTTTTTTTGTGTGACAAATCTATCGATAAGGATAGCTGTCATCTGTCAAAATGTGATCGACGATTATTTTTTTGGAAACATGGAAAACATCGACCCAGACAATATGTGATTCCAGCAAGATGTCTCTACGGCCCATTCATCACACGAAATCATAGATTTGTTAAAAACACAATTTGGTGACAACATTATTTAGCATTGTGGATCTGTCAATTGGACTCCAAGGTCGCGCGATCTGACACCTCTCGATTATTTCTTGTGGGGATATGTGAATTCGTTTGTGTATGCTGACAAACCAGAAACAATTGACTTCCTAGAAGCCAATATTGAGTGAGTTATAAAGGAAATAGAACAAGATTTGCTCGAAATGTGGTCCAAAAATTGGATAGAGAAAGCCATAGGGTAAAGTCTGGTAATATGGCACCGCAGGTGATATGGCACCCTTTCAAATTCTCCCACTGGTGACATTATATTCAAAGTCATTCTCACAAAACTTAGATCAGTTTCCCCAGTAAGGACGAAGTGTGAAAACCGCAACACGATAGCTCTTTCCCTTTTGTTTTTACGTGACAAAACAAGAAAAAAAAATCAAATTTCAGACGAAATTTTTTTTGTTGTTTTTTGAGTGGCTGAATTTTGGTAAGTACAGTTGGAGCAAGTTTACCGTTCATAAACCAAAACAAGCAGAATCTTATTTGTTTTCGTTTGTATGTATGAAACAGAGTTGATTGAGCACGAGTTTTCAGTAAAATATGAAAATCAGTGGCGATCAGTGTTGCCATTTTGACCGTTTTCCGGTCAGATTTGACCGGATTTTGTCCACTTTGACAGGAGAAAAAATGAAAATCCGGTCGACCGGATTTTTAACCGGAACTGAATGTGTTTTCGACCTTTTTTAACAGTTTTTCAATTGGGAAAGAAATAATATATTATCAACATTATCAATTTTCATAAAAAGAATGTTCACAAATTGAACGCACCCTTTATAATTTATAAGTGGAAATTGGGACTTTTCGGGTTACTGCAATAATTCGGGTACATATATGTAAGTTATAATAATATTTCTGGAGATCTAATGTTTTTTTTTATTTATCATTATTTATAAGAATTTGTTTTAATGTTATTTTTTAAAAAGAATTTGTTTTTGTTATTTTTTGTTAAGTCGATTGTACCTAAATAAAATTATATTTCTCCTTATATATGGTGAAACCAAAGGGTATATTAGATTTGCCTTACCGTTTGTAACGCCAAGATCCCGTCATCACACAAAAAAATGAATTTCACCAGTGTGTGTAGAATGATAAAAATAATTAATTTTTGCACGTCCGTCCGTCTGTGGCGAGGATTGCAGGCGCACGGATTGAGCTAGAGACTTGATATTTTGCGCAGATTCGTTTTTCGTAAAATGCGAGGCTAAGTTCGTTAATAGGCAAAAATGGACAATTAGTGTAAGGGAGGGGGGGGGGGGGGGGACAAAAAGGTTTTTTGCGAATATCTCAAAAACGGTGCATCTTATCAAAGAAGTACAAGAACAAAAGTTATTTAGAATATGATTCTACATAAAACTCCCATACATCAAAATCCGATTGGAATATATTTTACAAAATATTATTGGAAAGTTCGACTTCGAAGTGGAATTTAGCTACAACTGCTCCAATTAAGATACGAATATCACCATACGGGTTTTTAATAATTGCCAGATTGGCAATTATAGCTTTTGTTATGTTTAATTTCTAGGTTATTGTGATCAGAAATGTCGTTTGCGTGGATTTGACCGATTTTTTGGCCGGATCTAACACGCTAAAACTTTTGACCGTTTTTTCTGACAGGATTCAACAGAAAAAAATCCTGTCAAACGGTCAAATTTGACCGGATTCATATTTTTGAGTTGGCAACAGTGGTGGCGATGTCTGAAAGGAGAAATGGCACCCTATGTCTGAGGTGATATGGAACGGGTGCCAAACCCGAGAAAACAAAAGGCTCCAATCCTTACTTCCTCAGAAAACGTAACTAATCAAAAAAAAATCAATTACGAAAGAACGAGCGATGGTAGATGAAACCACATCTGAAGAAGAAAATATTGCATTACAAGACGACTCCGATAGGTTTGAAGATTTTGAGGAAAACATTTGCACTGGATGTGGTGAAGACTATGCTAAGACCACTAAACCCGACGAGTGGGTTAAATGCATTGTTTGCCATTTGTGGTCCCATGACTCATGCACATCATTTGTCAACACTTGCAACTCGTGTGGCAAAAAGGACTTAAAAAACAAGTAGGGTGCCATATCACCTAAGGTAGGGTGCCGTATCCCCTACACTTTTGGGGGATATTGTTTTTTCAATGAATTTATATTTTGTTAAAATTTTTACTTTTTTAGGAGTGAAATCCTATTTATTTTTTATTTTTGTTTTACTAGTTGATTTTAAGAATAAAAACGTTTTTGTTTGAATTAAAAATCTCTATTACTTTTTGAGTTATGCCGATTTAAAAAAGGGGTGCCATATCTTCCGACTTTACCCTACGCCCGAAAGTCGCGAACACACTAGATTGCATTTACCATGTATCGAAGAATTTTGCAAAATTATATTCTAAATATCGTTCTTTTTGATTTTTACTTTCCTCATCTATAGAGGGAAGGTATTGTATTCATCATAGACACCGACTCGAAAACGGGGGTTTTTTGATCAGTACGAAATCCGTTTCATGAGGACTGTTGGTCTGTCGGCCCGTCTATTTCAAGCCTAATACTAAGTTCAGACCGACACAAAATCACGTAATTTTGAAGATTTTCGTAATTTTGAACGAAATCTTCCTCGAAATCACCAGCTTTCCAGTACATTAACCTGTTTTCAAAAATCACTGAAAGTATGCAATTTCCACAAAATTACGAACGAAATCAAGCAAAAACAATGAATTCAACCCTGCATCACTCATTCAGCATTCAGCTCTCTTGAGTACATCAGTTTTGACATTTGCGCTGGATTAGAACGACGGAGATATAAGAAAAAGAAGCCGTGTTCCGCACGCGAAAAGGATATATTAGTAAACAACCTACGCGGGGCAAAAAAAAATGGACCTGTTTTTGATGTGATTAGATATGAAATGGAAAATAATTGTTTATTTTAATTACAGATAATTTCCATTGTCGTCTAAAGTATCTAATTCTGTTTGCACATATTTCATCGATGTTTTGAATTGTATTATTCATCATATTACTAAAATTCATAGCAATCCTACACTAAAATTCATAGCAATCCTGTAGTTGAAATGTGAAACAAAATTACCTTAATCTCTGTGTGAACACTTTGGTTTAAGTTCTAAATCATTTCGCAAAATTACGTGATTTTGTGTCGGTCTGAACTTAGTATAAACCACAATTACGCGTGCGTGTGGCACCCACGCGGTGAAAGTTAAAACTACGCATTTATTATTTTGTAAATAAGTTTTACGAAAATCGTAGTTTTATATCAACTTTTGGAAAAGTAACGGTAGCTATAACGGGTAACTCGAAAACATTTTTTTTTTGAAAAAAACTGTATTTTTTCAAAATTTCTCGAAATTTATACGCTTTTGGGAAAAAATGAATATAAAAAAATTTAAAGGATATAAAATTTTCCACATTTTTTGCACTAATGGTTTTTTTTTGTATCTCTAACGGTTCTCAGGATATTTGAAAAAAATAAGTTTTTTGAAAATCTGTTGAAAACTATGGACTTTTGTGAAAAAATACACACTCTAAGAAATGATAGTAAAATTCAACATATAATAATTTTATAGAAAATAAAATTTTCTGCATTTTTTCTTAACGATTTTTACGTGTTTCTAACGGTTCTCAACATATTTCAAAAAAATTAAGTTTTTTGAAAAATTTTCCGAAACTATGTCCTTTTATGAAAAGTTCATGTAACCAAATTCAAAGGAAATAAAGTTTCTTGCCTTTTTACGTATCTTTAAAGGTAGAAATAGACGCTGCAATGGTCGGTACAATCGTCGGGCCGATTTGCGGTTGCATGCGATAATTGTACACTCAGAAAAATGTCCAGGTCAACTTTTTGTCAGGTTAACTCTGACCTTACAGAGGTGTCTGTAAGCCAGTTAGCGGTCAGAGTTAACCTATCTAAGGTCAACTCGTGCAGCTCCCAATGCCCTACTTCACCTGCTGGTGGCTTAATTTCAGAATTTCTCCGACCACAGGTCAACTCAGTTTTACTTGCCCACATGCAGGCGAACGCGCGCCTGCCCGAGGCCAATTACGCCGTATGTAGGTCGTCGAGTTAGCCTCCATTTTTCTGAGTGTATAGTGTATGCGCACGAAATGACGGTTGGGCCCGATATCGCACGGTCGTACGTCGCTGAGCCAAAACCTGCGGTCGCACGCGGCAGATTGTATCGTTTGTGGTCTGCCATGCGACCGTCGATACGATATTATTTCACAATTGTGCTGTGTTGTTCGAGAGATATTTGCTAGTAAAAACTGATTATTCGATCAAAATCGCATTAAAATCGTATCGTGTGAGTGCTGTATACAACCGTCGGCCCGATATCGGTCCAACACAAGTCGGTACGACCATCGCAGCGTCTATTTCTACCTTAAGAAACATCATTTTTTACATATTTTTTCCGAAACTTAATATTACAGAGGAAAGTTTTGTTTCACAACTGATATTTTTTTTGTTACGATCCTGCGTTTCCGAGAAAATCGTTAAAAACTGTTCAATTTATATGGATGAGCAAGAAAGGGGTTTTGCAAATTATAATTTAATTTTAGTACGAACCATGTCAAAAAATAGCGTAATCTTTGTGCCAAATAGTAGCTTTCACCGTTTCTGGCATCAAACATTTCAGAAGTTTCGATTTAAGGGAAATCTTTTGACATATTCACTTTTGGTTAACGGTACTATTTATTTTGGGCTCAATTATTTTAAGATGCTTGGTAAAAAACGATCGCAATTAATTTTCCAACTAGAATTGAATCATCACAAATGTATAGTTATGTAAGTTTTAACAAAAATGTACGAATTTTAGTAAAGAATTTTGCATATTTAAAGAATTTTGCTTCAATTTTAACATCCTTAAATTTCCTAATTTACATACACCATTAATATGATGTCGAAAATCGGTTTTATATTTCATTTCATCAAAATTTTTTAAAGAAAACACAAATTTTTTCCAATTTAACGAACAGATATCACTGCTAACAACTGATTTTTTTTATTATTATTTCAAGGAAAAGTGCTAGATTGTTATTGAAATATATTTTCCACGCTTCTTTTGAAATGACTGATTTCACTATACCAGAACTCGAACTCACCATTGACAAATCTCGCTGCTTTTAAAGAAACGAGTAACGCAAAAAATAATTTTCCTGCAAACACTTTGCCGTAAGAAGAAGCTTCACATTTACATCACGTTGGCTTGCATCGTCATCATCATATAGTCATCTTGGAAAAGCATATTATTCGGAATCTAATCCCTTTGAAACTTTTAATTTTTTCTCCGAAACACAGTATCAAATTCTCATCACATACACTTGTATTCACGTTAAACCGAAGCACACGCTCGTTAATGGAACTGTTTAAGAGAAAATTGATTCTTTTACATTATTTTCATCCTCGTCGGGACTCGAGGGTTTCTATTTTCCAATTTTTTCCTATATAGAGCTTTACACGCGCTTTTAGCAATTTTCTCACAATCAAAACTTCAAACAGTTTTCAATTTCGTTTTGCATTCGAATCAATTAACTTTCAGTGAGATACATTCCTATAGATTTATTTTACTACAAGTGATAAAAAGATCGAAGTACGCACAAAAATTACCGGAAATACACTCGAGTAAATTGCTTCTAGTTTAGATTAAGCTAAAAACATTATATTGGATACATGAATTGCATCAATTTAAATTGCTTGAACGGTCAATTCTTTCAAGTTCTTTGATTAAATCGCTAAAATTAAATCGATTGTTAAAGTTCAAGCGGAAAAATTACAACAACTTTTTTTTAATCTAACTTGTTATGATCGAAGCCGTTCAAGTACTGAGAAAATTTAACGCGAAATATTTTTCACTAAATCATTATTAGCAATCTTATTATTGCGGACAAGATTTCAATTGTCGACCATAATGAATGACGTCTAGACATAAATTAACCGATCCGAAATTTTAAGATGAATAGATTCACTGACCGATAGTCGGCAGCATCTGTCCCAGTATCAGTCGTCGCCTTTACTGAAAATCAGAACTAGGAAAAATTTGCAACTGCCGCAATGGTTTTCCCATAACAGCAGCTACACAGCCAGTTTTTCTTGTTCTTAACAGCGAGTTGGTTTTTTTCCTGCAATTTTAACAAGAATCCTCGTGGGAAGTATAACACTTAAATGTGGTATAAAAATATTTTGCCAAAAGACAATTGGTCGAATTTCCCACGTTTCTCCTTCAGATGCTTTTTGTTGGGGAAGAATCTTTGTGTATGCGCAGTTGTGCGAGGCGCGTGGAAAACTGGAAGTTTTCCGGTATCTCGACTTCAAATGTATTTGAAAGGGTGAATGGGATGAAAGTCGAATAACTATGCAAAAGTGAAAGTTTATTTGAAGCTACCATGGAAAACCACGTGCTGTCGGCACAACTTTTCATAAATCCTTTGAAAAGTGTTTTGACGGTGAACATTGTTGGCCGTGAATATGTTTTTAAAGTGGTTTTTCTGTGGTTTCTAGTTATTGGTGGTGTCGAGTATATGTTAAATATTTTTTTTTATTCGAATAGATTGCCAACCAACTACCGTTTACAAGATAATAAGAAAAAAAAACCACGTCTATTCATATCTAGGTATATTCGGGGTTGGATCGAGAACAATTAAGGGATTCTCACCGGGTTTTTCCTACTCCTTCACAATAACAGAAAAAGAAGTAGGGCGAAGAACGACTTGTGTAATAGCGAAAACCAAATGATTATTCCGTCAGATTCTAGAAATAGTAGGTAAGGGGAGTCACACCGAGGAAGCAGGGGGAGTTTAGCATGAATTTCGCTTGGGTTTTGGTCGATTCTTCGCTTGATACATATTCTATTTAAGAAGTCTTCAATTTGGTATAAATCTCTTCAGCAGTTATTAAAATAGATTTCAAAATATTCTATACAGACAAAAGAGTAAACGTATGTCTGTCTGTTTGTTCAAACGAGGTGATCTTTGAACTGGCACTCTTTCATCAGGAATAACGCAAAAGGAACTCTCCAAACTCTGTGAGAAATCAATTTCTGTCATTTCCTGTACCCTCTCCAGAGGACATATTATAATTGTCAGATGCAAAAAGTGATTGTGAGTTATGGTTTTTTGAGATTATGACGAAAAAACAAGATAAAGAAAATTTGAAACAAAAAACAATTTTTTGTTAAATTTTTTTGTGCCAATATTTTGAGATTTTTTGAAAAAAATTCCGTTTTTTCAAAATATTGAGGAGTAGTAGTATATTTTCGAAGCTTATCCACATAGTTCATCCACATTGTGAAATTATAGATGGAACAAAAAAAGAAATAAAAAATAAACGCAATATTAAGACCAGAGATTGTTAGTGGCATTTTACGAAGAATTTTGTCGCCGATTCCAACAATGAAATCTTCATCATAAAATCAATGTAATTTTTCATAGGCTCGAAATCTATGAAGTTTTTCATTGACTTTAACACCGTGGTTCTTAACCTGGGTTCGATCGGACCCCAGGGGTTCGGTAAGTCAGTCTCCGGGGTTCAGCGGAGATCAAAACACACACTTTTTTTTTATGTGAAAATCATGTTATTTGTTCTTTAATGGTTTTGTTCATTTTGTGGACCTATGTATAAATATATACCTATGTTTTGAATTTGAAAAAATCATATTTTATTTTTCCAATTAAGAAGGGTTCGGTGAAAACGCATATGAAACTGGTGGGGGTCAGTACCTCCAACGAGGTTAAGAACCACTGCTTTAACGCATTTTTCTGACAGTGTATGATGTTCCCCCTTAACCCTTCTGACCTGTTTTTTCTTTTCTAGAAGGAAAAACTTTTTAGTTAAAATACAAAGACAATTTTTATTCACGTTTTTTATTCATTCTCATAAAAAAAAACATCAATAATGTCATGTGTTTTCAATAAAATCCATCGATGGAGGAAATTAGTATACTAATGCTTTGTAAGAGATGAGTTAAGGGCTAGGACACAATCATGATTCAAGTCACAGATTTACTATTTTAGTGAGATATTGAAATAGTAAAGCAGTGTAAATACAGGGTTTCAAAGGGTTAAGGTAAATATAATAACTACTGTTAATCTACAGCTCAAAAAATTGTCTGTTGAAAAAATACATCTAAAAGATGTTTTATATTATGTTTTAAATGTTACAAATCCCAAAAACGAATCCGGAAAAGTTAAAACATGTTATTAAAAACTTTAATTCAGAAAAAAACTCAAACACTACCAGCTGTGTTAAATGAGTTATTTCAAAATTTTATGTAGGTGGGAAAAGCTATGATTGGATAAACTTAATAAGAAAATGACAGTTTTCGATTCAAGTAAATTATCCTTATTACATTCTGATGCTAAACAAATGTGGCCAATCCCATTTTCCTATGTTTATTGAATTATTCCTAATTGTTAGCTATAGATTTCTCTTTTAGTTTCCAACTATTCCACTAATGATCATTCGGCTGCTATAATGACCACCGATTTGTCAAAATTCATTTGTTCCTCTCACCACTAAATCGAAAACGATTTCCGCATTTCTTTATATTGAGCTAGAATCGTATTTTATCTAAAAATCAATAAATTGAAAATTATGTTTTCTCTTCAAACAACGAAATATCGAAATTCATGAAATTATTGTAGATAGCACAAAGATGTTTGTATCAATCCCCTTGATAAGGTAATACGAACTGAATAATTTTGGTCTGATAGAACTTTTTCCACTGCCAATTTGTATTATTGGTATAACTGCTATAATTTCTACATGCGCAGAGAGATGTTCGTTTTTTATGAAATATTTAGCAACAATTTAATGAGCAAGTGCCCATTATATGATTTTGTAAATATTTGTTTTGGATTTTTCAGTTTCATTCTTTTTTGTGGGGAAATCCTTTTAGTTATATAAATTGATTAAAATATTGGACCAAAGTGATTAAATAAAATGGCAAATGATATTTAGAAACAAGTTTTTACTTGAATTAAAAATGACTAAATGAATGAATATTAACATAAGCTTTTCAACTCCCTCGATTTAAGACGCCTCGATATAAGTCATTTCTAGATACGACGCCCAGTGTTTTGTTCCCGACCTCTATGTACGGCGACAAAAAATGGATAAATGATTTTTTTTTTAAATTTTTCTTTGAAATTTTCAAGTCGTTGAACTTCTAATTTATTCCATATTTTTTACTTAAATATATGGAATGTTTTTATAGCCACAATATGAAGGGTGATTTTTTTCAAGTGATAGAACTTTCGATCGACAGCACTGAGGCCCTATCACAGAATCCGATACGAATGGTTCGGATCGTAAACTCAATGTTGTTGTTAGTGTTTTATACCAACAACAACATTGAGTTTACGATCCGAACCATTCGTATCGGATTCTGTGATAGGGCCTCTGCTTTTTGATAGATGGTGAATGGCATCACTTTTAACATTTGTATTTAGTGAGGTTGAACAAATTAACATGAAAAGACTTATACCGGAATAATGTTTGAAATTATGGAAATTTATTTCCAAATTCAATGTTCTGTCCGTCAAAGTGAAGATCTTAATCTACATCAATTTAAGATCCAATTGGTTCAAGATCTGAAGCTACAAGACCATAGTTTGTGCCGTTTCTTTGGTGAATGGGCTGAAAGGCAATTGCAAAATGATCCACTTTACAGAAAAATTTTGTTCAATGGTGAAGCTCATTTTTGGTTCGATTAAATTTAATTTTGTTAACAAACAAAATTTCCGTATATGGAGTGAGAATAATCCTCAAGAGGTTCACCAGGCTCCATTACATATTCAAAAATGTACTGTTTGGTGTGATTTACATGCTGGAGGCACGATTGGTCCTTAAAAATGAGATGGGCGAGAATGTTATTGTCAAAGGCGATCGTAACAGAACCATGATAAATAATTTTTTTTTCCAAATTTGCTCCAGATATGGAAAATTTATGGTTTCAGCAAGATGGCGCTACGTGTCATACAGCGACCCAAAAAATTAATTTATTGAGAGGCAAGTTTCATGATTGTGCACTATACAGGCCTCCAAAATCGTGTAATTTAACGCCATTGGAATATTTTCTATAGGGTTTTTGAATCTACTGCCTGTTTTTGAAGCTTTTCCACTTTGTAGTATTATTGACTGTAAATTTTTGGGAAAAAAAATTTATGTCGACTTTATTACTCAATGTTGAAATGTTCTTTTGTGCATCCAAAGATTTTTATCTAAAAACTCAATCGCAATAGTGATTCAAACACAAAAAAAAAATCACGATTTCGACAAGTGCGTTGGGCTACTATTGCTCTAATAGCCTCAAATGTCACAGAAAACTTAGATTAAAATTAATCAAAATTGTAAATTTTCCATCAATTTATTTCCACCCAAAAATATATGTTACTCGCAAAAGCCATATATGATTATTATAATCTGATATATTCATTGTTTTATTGTTAAAAATATATTTCTGACACTATTAATTAGAACTTTAATAAATTGGTCACTATAGCAAATTCTGTAACTTTGTAGACAGTGATGGCATCCCTTTTGCCAATTATAGTTTCAAAATGCTGTCGTGTTTGCCAACTTTACTTGGCAGAAGTGCAAACAAAATTAAGCACTCATATACATTTATATCTATAAGTGTGTATGTTAGATTTTCTTCACTGTTCATAAACTGTTTTCGTTCTGTTAAAGAGCATAACAAGTTAATTTTAACATCATTTTCATACAGTCAGTAACTCGTAAATATAAGGCATTTTATATAACAAACCGAATAGTTGCAATGCAGTAGGAATTATTGCGTATTGAATTTTATCAATATAATAACTCTACATTCACAAATTCTCTTAAAACATGGACAAAGTTACTTTACTGCAATTATTATTGTAATATCAATTAGCATAAATTTGATTATTATTGAATTAGTGAATTTAATAAGATTAGCCGCAAAGGAAACTTTTCATTGACATCCAAAATCAATTTTGTCTTCGTTGAATTGAAACAGCACTAATTCATACGTTATTATGGTTCCAACTATCTAAAAGTAAAAAGAAAATAATAATAATAATAATATTGTATATTAAAAATAGAGCTTTACAACGTTTATAAAAAAGCACCAGAAAAAAACCTAAAAAAATGTTTGGAAAAAGTTAAAAGAAAATTAGATTTTTTTGGAAATATTGTACAAATGAATTGCTCAAATCAACTATAAGGAATATTTTAACATTAAAGATTTTTTTAATTCTACTTACACTGAGTATCAACTTTCTAGTCAAAAAGAAAAATCTCATCCCTGATAGTGCTATTGAACTAATATTAACTTCTAACCAAAATCGCTTCGCCTAAAAATATTTAACATTTCTTAACAGTGTATCAAAAACTAAAGAGCTACTGACCTCGATTGACCATGCTTTGGAAGGAACATCTCGTAGGATTGTAGCTGGGAATTTGGACATATCATTTATATTAGAGGAATACAAAGAAAGAGCCAATGTCCGACCAATTATAAAGAGTAGTGAAAACCAAAAGTAAATAGTGTGAGCAATTGATGGTTTATGGCTAAAATCAAGAAATCGATATTCGATAAAATTGATTAGTTGAAATTACCTTAAACTTCTTAAAAGATGTTTACAAATAAAGTATAATTGAAATTACCTTAAACTTCTTAAAAGATGTTTACAAATAAAGTATAAATTATTTGAATACACAACCATAATCAAATGAGATATTACATTGTCGACCTCCTGACATAAAGTAGCAAGATTATGATAATTTTGTCTCTGTTTACACCAAAATTCATCCGACATTTGCTTTAAGCCGTTTTAATTGAAAAAAAACATTAATTTTAATAGAAAAAATCAAAAAATACCTTTCCTTTGATTTTCAAAAGACAATCATTAATCCGTTCATATCCTGACGATATACCAATACTCATTAAAATTAAAAAGAGATCAACAAATTTCAATGAAAATGTATTCCAAAAATTTAGAATGATTCCGAAAAATGCTTTTAACTTCGAAAAGCCCATGTAATAAAATAATGGGTACAATAGCGCCATGGAGAAGTCTTTAAATGGATCCCAGTAGAATGGACAATAATTCGCAAAATGAATCACAGTAGCCATCATTAAAAGGTGCTCAGCTGTGAAAAGAATTATCAAAACTAATAAAAATCTTAACTTTTAATACAATTTTTTTAAAGGGGGTATTAGTTATGAAATTAATTTCCTCCAGCACTAATGATTTGTAAAATTGTATAAGTTACTACAACAATTTTCTATACTTACACAAACCCAAAGTTATAAAAATGATTAACATGATTTTCATTCTATTAGCCAGTTTTGATCTACTTCTATTGTTATTTAATGCAGGTAATCGATTTTCTGTGTCACGCCAAACTTTCATTAAATCTGGCCATTTCCTTGCCAAATTAATAAGAACTCCTTGAATATAGACTCCTGAGGCCCAAAATAGGATTAATGCTGAAAAATGCTGTAAAACTAAATACGATTTTGATGAAAATTATGACAGAAAACTTACAAACATTTTCAAAATCAATCCTCGTTTGCGTGAAAACATAGCAAATAACAATGTAACAGTAAGCAGCATAAAAAATAAAAACGATAATGCTGTAAATAGTTCTACAACTTGTCCAAGAAAACGACAGCAAGTTCACATCCTTGGCACGAATACCATTAACAGGCAACATACCAAAAATTTGGGCTACTACTAAAACTGAAAGAAAATAATGTGAAACATTATTAACATATATGTATGTCAATACCACATTTAACAAACAAAGACAAACCTGGACCGATCGCTTCATGAAAACTGCCATTATACATAAAGTCTTCTTTGATTGCTCTTCTTAAAAATTTTTCTAAAATAACCGTTTAAAAAAAAATAGGTGGGCGATTATAAGATATAATTAAGTAAAAGCATCACAAATTTTAGTATCTTAAGTAATTATTTTTACAATAATTCTAAGCACGAGATACTGATTAAAATGAAATTTTCAATTTTTATTCCCCAGTTTCAGTATTCCATCTATCTTACAAAGCACTAAACACACAGAAAAATTTGGCGATATATGAATTCAATTTTCTCCCATTTTTTTAAATTTTAAAACCAAATTTAACTTGTTAAACTGCGCCAAAACTGGTATATCCAAAAGAAGAAAATTGGAAGAAAGCTGCCTTACAGTGTACAATACGTAGTAATACAAAGAAAAATTTATTGCGTAAACCAATATTGGAGTCCCATGTTTTTATTTGTTGACAACCGTTGTACTTTATAAAGTACCTACATAATAAAAAACCCGATTTTCCGACTCAATTTTTTTCATTTTTTTTTCAAAATGTTATTGAATCCTAAGGAACCGACTAATCGACCATACAAAAAAGATAACCGGTAGGCAGGATGTTAAAACTAGGGTTTGCAATATCGGTATTACCGAAACCGGGATCCCGGACCATTTGTTGAGACCGAAATACCGAAACCCCAATATCGGAAACTTCCGCCAATACCGTAATACCAGTATTTGGGCATCTCAATCCCGGTTTTCGGGAAATCTTATTTTTCTTCCCTATTTCGCTATCAAATGATTTTTTTTCGATTCGAGTTGTCTTCTTGAGTTATTTGATTAATTTTGAATCGCTTGTTTTGTCGAATTTAAGACTGTTTCATTGTTATTTCATGAAATTGATTTGAAAAAATCCGTTTTGGGGATAATTCATTCATTTAAAAATTAGTTTGAACTATTATTTGGTCAAATTTTTGGTTATTTTGTGAAAATTTTTGCAAAAAAATCTAAAAATATCGATAGTTAAAATAAAAAGAGCTTCAATGTCATAAAACACCAGGCATTACTAGATTTGAAAATCACTAACTTTGAAATTTATATTTTGAGGAAAGTTAGATTGGGGTGAACTTAGATTCTTGTTCTACGAACGGAGTTTATACTAAAAATGAATTTTAATCACAAAAATCTTTCTGCACGAAGAAAAATGTTCAAATTAAACTTTCAACATTAAACCAGAATTTATTTTAATGCTTTTCATATTCTATAGGAGATACCTTTTTCCGAAAACTTGCATCTAGTAATATCGCAATTTGGAATATCAATTCTTACGTCAGTAATAATGACCCTGAAATATTTATAGTTTTTAGTAATCTAGCAAAACAAGATATGTTCAAAAACTAGAAACAACTCACTTACTTTTTCACATTTTTTGCAGATACTTTGTTTAATTTTCCTAACTTTTTTTCCTTTTTTAATATTGTTTGAGTCATTTTTTTACATTGTTGCTTCAAAAATCCATCATGTTCTGTTGAATTGCCCATTTTTCGCACTAAAGAGATTACCCAGTAGAATTTCCCATGCGAAGTAAGTTTGCTTACTTGGTTTGTCGCTTGTTTTTCACATTTTACAAATTATGAACAACACGCGCCGCGGCAAATCATTATGATAAATCAGACGTTTTTTTACTTTTACGCTTTAACTATCGTCCTGAGTTGATGGCCATTTCCATTTAACTAATATCTACACGGAAAGTAAACCATTGGATTTATAACCGTTCGTGTTACACATTAATTGCACATTAAGCGAGTAAAATTGCCAATACTTCACTTTCAGAATTTCATGATAAAAGTTAATTCAACATTTTTACACCATATAAAAATAAATCTTTTTGATTTAATGTTGTTTTCTGCCACACTTATTGATTTCAAATTTAAAAAACTTGTTGAAAATATTTTAACTGATTTAGAATTTCTTGTTAGCAATTTTGATATAACATCAATGTATTTAATCGCACTGAAAGCAAAGAAATTTTTTTTTTGTCTGAAAACTATGTTTTTAAAAGCTTTTATTTGTCTGTCTGTCATGGTCACATCTTGTAATCTAATTTCAACCCTCTTCAGTCATCCGATTGACTTGAAATTTGACACTCATACTTAAATCCGATGAGAATCCACTTTTTTAACTACCTCTTTCTTACAAAAAATAGAGAAGGTCCTGTAAGTATAACATTCCCAAATTTTCCGAAAAAAATCTCATCTGTGGGTTTTTGGGGTCTCCGATTCTGACGTTAAGAATTCTGTAGGGATAACGGAAGGTCCTGGTAGAATAACGTGATCATACTTTTCCTCAAACTGTTCGGAAAAAATCTTATCTGGGGTCGCTGCATCCGATTCTGGAGTCAAAAAGTCCGTAAGGATATCTCAAAGCGAAAGATATCTATTCAAAGACTAAAAAGTATATATAATCATAGCGAAAAACAGACGTCATTTTAGATTTTTAGTTATACTAATCAAATACAAAATTACTAACAAGGATAACACTTAAAAAAATCAAGAAAAAATTCTTTTATTACAAAAATGTACTAAAAAGGAAAAATTTAATTTTTGGCGCTGTGTATCACAAATAAAAACGAGATTAAAACATTAAAAAAAAAAATATTTATCTCGCTTTTATTTCTCAAACACAGCGCCCAAAAAATGTTTTCCTTTTTAGTTTATTTTTTTAATAAAAGCATTTTTAAACATTTTTTCAAAAACAATTTTTTTTTGTAATTGATAAATAATGTTCAGTCAGAAAAGCGCCTTTATTTTATATCTTAAATGAATTTATGTTAATGCTTACAGTAAAATGGAATTTCTCCCAGAGATTAGTTATATGCGCTAGAAAAAAGTGTAATCAAAGGATAATAGGACAAACTGCCGAAGTGTCACTCTCCTATTTTAAGAAGTGTCACTCGCCCATTTATAGAACTATGAAAAATGTTCGCCACCTTTTTTTTTTATTTGGATGGTAATTCGATTTTTAGGAGCCTCCCCATTAGTGGGTTTAATGCACTTGGGCCGATTTTTTTAAACTACACCAAGTTCTGTTTTTTACACTATAGACGTTCCTGAACAGTACATTTAAAAAAATTGTGTAAAAAAATATATTTTATCTATGGAAAATTGAAGATTGATTCCGGATTTAAAAAATCACCAAAAGTAATAAAGACTTTAACATTCATGTGAAAAATATTATTTAATAAAGATTGCATATGTAATAAAATGTATCGTACAATTTTTATTTGAAAAGAGAAAAGATGTTACTAATTCGAGAACACACAATGTCACCTAATTCGAAAAAATATTTCAGTTGTAAATTAGTAAGACGAAGATTTCAAAAAAAAATGTTTTTCTCAAATCGTGCTAAATCAAAATCGTGTGTCCTGAAACTGCTGAACCGAATTCAAAAACGTACGATCCGATTGATTGGAGAAAAATCTTTGACAGATTCATTGCCGTCTCTCGAGCATCGTCGCTCTGTTGTGGTACTCAGCATATTCTATAGATATTTCCATGGGAAATGTTCCACTGAAATTTCCCAACTTATTACTCCGTGGCATATTTTCCCTAGACCCTCTCGTGCAGCTGCACGCGCGCACGACTTCTTCCTGGAGCTTCCCCGTTTTCGTATAGTAAAGTTTAGGATTTCCTTCATTTCGCGAACAACCAAAGGGAAAGTTTTACTATCCAATGTGTTCCCCCCGCACTATAACCTGCAGAAGTTCAAGGAGAACATAAACCGACATCTCCCTTCGTTCTTCCGATTATCCTGAGCTGCACTCAGAAAAATGGAGGCTAACTCGACGACCTGCATAAGGCGTAATTAGCCTCGGGCTGGCAAATTTAGCCTATGAGTGGCGCGCGTCCGCCTGCATCAGGAAAAGTAAAACTTGTGTTGACCTGTGGCCGTAGAAATTCTGAAATTAAACCACCTGCAGGTGAAGTAAAGCGTTGGGAGCTGCACGAGTTGACCTGAGATAGGCTTTTCCACGATGTAATGCCATGTAATGACGATTAAGCCACTCATAGCTTGAATATTTAGCCAACCATAGGTCAACTGAAGACCAGGGCAAGGCGAACTGAAGCAATGTGACGTCAGTAAAGCGGTTGCAGCCTTAACAAGCCGCTAATAGGAGAACTTGTTGACCGCTGTGCGTTGTATTCGAAGAGCAGTAAAACCGACACAGTCTTATCATAAAAGGTTAAACAGCAACAGGCTTATTACGCCTCTGCTAGTTGCACTCCCAAGCTTTGCATTGCCTAACACAGGCTTATTATCCGGCAATAGTTAATTTTATAAAAAGTAAAACAGGAACAGGGTTATTAGGCCTGTGTTAGTTGCACTTCTAAGCATTGCATTGCCATACTTTACCAGCCTCAGGTCAACTGTACACGAGTGACAGGTTTAATGGCGTGTGTGAGTTGCATTCGTTTGCGGAAATTCGTAATAGCCGTCACTCTCTTGTTAGCAATCGACGCAGAAAGGACATTTTTTAGTGAGTGAAAAGTGCAAGTTCGAGTTAATCAAGGAACCGTCTGGAATCAAAGGTAAGTTTTTCGTTTCAATAAGCATGTTTTTTGGTTCAGTTAACAAATTAACCTGAAATCAAACTGGTTTCAATAAAATTTAAAACTACAGACCATCTTCCATTCCCTTTTTATACCCGTATGGTGAAACCAAAGGGTATATTAACTTTGCCTTACCGTTTGTAACGCCAAGAACCCGTCATCACACACAAAAATGAATTACACCAGTGTGTTTAGAATGATAAAAAAAATAATTTTTGCATATCGGTCCGTCTGTCTGTGGCGCGGATTGCGGGCGCACGGATTGAGCTAGAGCCTTGAAATTTTGCGTAGATCCGTTTTTCGTAAAATGTGAGTCCAAGTTCGTTAATGGGCAAAATTGGTAAACCCTTTACGAATGAAAACGTTTTTTGCGATTATCTCAAAAACTTATCAAAAAAGCGCAAGAACAAAAGTTATTTAGAATATTATTCTACACAAAACTTCCATACATCAAAATCCGATTGGAATAAATTTAAAAAAATTTGATTGAAAAGTTTGACTTCAAAGTGGAATTTTGATACAACTGTTCGCCGTTCACTTAAATCACCATACGGGTTTTCAATAATATGTTTTTAACTCGTGAAATTCATAGTATTGTACCGATAACGCTTAGAAAATTGTTATATCATTTATTCGGTTAAAAAACTATTTTGGTAAATTGCGTACGAGTAAAATGCACATAGCTTTATTTCGCTTTTAAACAGTTGAGTTCAACGTGATATTTCGCGCTGTTGATGCTTTGCCTGATTTGCAGATGTAATACTAAACGGAAATAATAAAATAAAAAAAATCAATATTTTTGTCCCTTGTGTAGACTTAGTCTAGGCGCGCATCATTGCCAACGCATGTAGAATGGTGCTCACGTTGCAATTTTGGTTTTGAAAACGCGTACAATCTAATATTGGAGCTGGTAACGAAGTGTATTTCGGCTTACTAATTTAACATTTGGTTATTTCTACTTAAATCTACTATGATGCATGATGAAATACTAGTTTAACCAATTAACGCCCGCTGTACTCAAACGAGTACCCCGGACATATCTGTGATAATAAGTTAAAATATTTTTAGCCGATTTTCAGACAAAACCAAACTGATATCAATTTGTATTTACAAAAAGATCATTTTTGCTTTGCCTGAAAATCGACTTAAGCTACTTTAACTTATTACCACAGATTTATGTATACATTTTTTCAGAATTTTCTTTTTTTTTTGTTTATTTTATAAGAATGGCTTGGTTTATGTGTTAAAAATATTCAGTGATTTTCTCATTAATTGGTTAAAGGTATTTTAAAAATTGAAATTGCCAATTCAGCAGCATCCTTACTAAAGCGGTGCGCACTTGGCCTAATATTGGATAGCGATAACATTTTAACTGAGCTAGTGTTCATACACGGAGATCTATAAAAATAATTGTTGCGGCATTGATAGGTTGACTTTCAAGGAATTTTAGTTGAAGGTGTCTTTGGCAGTTTTTTTAAAAACAATATTTTTAAATTATTAAGTCCCTTTAATCCACCTTTTCATCTACTTCCAGAAATTCCAAGTGGAAAGCATATCAAGTGGAAAATAGGCACATATCTATCTGTCCCTGTACAACACCTTGATTTGCGATTAATGTCAACCATGCGAATAGTGTCATATAATTTAAAATAAAAATTTTTCTTTACGATACCATTTAATTGTAACATGAATATATATAATAAATAAAATGTAATTAAAATAAAACATCAATTGTTCTTTATTGTAAACTCGCTGTGGCCATATGGCAACCCCGGCGTTAATAGGTTAAGATGATATTCCGCAATAATGGGACTCTAATAAGTGAAAAAGTATGGCGTGGGGGCTAATACTTTGGTTGCTGCAAGTGTATTTTGAGCTTCCTGGGGGAAGATAGTAGATCTCCTGCGGCAGGTATACTGTGAGGCTGCTACAGGTCAGCTGTACAGCTGCAGGAGGAAAGGTAAGCTTGAGGTAGGTGTAAAATTGACTTTCAGCAGGAGAAAAATAAGGCTGGTTCAGGAGACTTGACCTGCGGTAGGTCTATTTTAAAGCTGCACCAGGTCACTGGTCAACCACGGGTGGTTTTACTAGCCTGCTACAGGTGGATTTGTGAGCCTCCACTAGGTAACGTAAACTTGTGGCAGGTTACCGTCAAGCTGTCCCTGGGCGACAGTTAGCCTAAAGTAGCGTTAATCGCGACAAGTTAGTCATTCGTAGGTTGACTGTCGGCCTGTGGTAGAATTACTTGACCTGCTGCAGGTGCATTGTCGAGCTACAGGCGTTTAACACTGCATTCATACAGCGCTCATAGGTGTACTATAAGCCTATGGCTCCTGTATAATGTGGTTTAATACACCTGGCAATGGTTTATTAAGCCTGTATCAGTTTTAGTTAGCCATTGGTAGTTAAACTAGTTTTGTAATTCTCGCCCGACTGAGGCTTACTTACGCCTGAAACAGGCTAAAACCATGTAACTTGATCTAACTACGTCAAACTTAAGCAGGTTAACTCTGTCAGCCGGCTATAGGTCAGAGTTAACCTGACAAAAAGTTGACCTGCAGTACATTTATCATTTTTCTGAGTGTGTGCTTCGGCGTTAAAGGGTCTTCCCTTAAGCTCTGGATGCAGCTATAAAACAAGGGCATTGCGGAAGGAAAAATATCGGGAAAAGCTGTTGAAATTAATTAAAAAAACCAAAAGTATTTTAATTTAACTGTTATTTTATTACATAAAAAGAAAATTCAGAGAAAAAACACTAAAATTCTTTAGCTAAGTTTTTCCTAATTAATAATTTAAGATTTATCTTTTATAGATCACTCAAAAAAAGGAATAGTTTACATTACAAAGGCAAATCAGGAAGAGAGTTTGGTCCTGTTTGTACACAAATGTTGCACACCATACAAATACATATCTCTTAAGTCAGACAATTTTTAATAAAACAAACAAAAAAAATTATTCTAATTTACGCCGGAACTAATGTACAACCTAAAATATTAGTTAATACGTTAATTAACAATCGCGCGGAACAGCGACATCATCCTGATAGTTTTTCAGAATTAGTATGAAAGTCACAATCGTTCCAATCACCTGAAATCATCAGCTAATTGTAATTTTATAATAAATTTAGAAAATCAGTTTTACTTTCAGAACTAAACTTCTAGTTAGATAGAAAAAATTCAGTCCTGACATTGCAAAAATTTCACGATTTACTTCTTCTGTAAGACGTTTTGCCTTGAAAATTTACTAGTTTTAATATTATTAGAATTTCAAATAAGCTAAATTTAAAAAAAACAACCTCTACACACCAGAACTCAGCAGGGATAACCCTTAAAACTAACAAAGGAAGTTTCGATTCCTCATAAATAGCAGCTGAATCCATACAAAGGACGAAAGTTCGTACAATTAAAACACAGAATGAAAACCAAAAGTACATTGCATGGTAAACGGATCCTTGACCCCTAGAAATTTTTATATAGCAAATATTTCAAAATGTTAAATAATTTTCATACCTTAGGCTATTCAATGCTTGATAGCATATAAAGAAGATATTATAGGAGAATGCTAAAAAAGTGAGGTTAGATATTGTGTTATCAACTTTACTGCAAAGCATAAAAATTTCATGATAAACGATTCTTTGATGAGACCAAAAACTTTGAGGCATTGGCTGTAAATAAAATAAAAATATGAGAAAAAGTAAATTTAAAAATATTTAAAGTTTCTAAAAAATCATTCGAAGTCTCAGTATTCTCTAGAACAGAGTTTCCAACATTTTTCGTTGACGTATCTCCTAGAACGCTAGTATTTTGCCTTTCTAACACTATTATACCTAGTCTAGCTATAAATACTGATACAAGGAAAAATTTGATGCCAAATGGGAACGCATCAAAACTTTTTTTCTATTTATTAAGCCACACAACAGACACAAATCATGGAACACATTAAGGCTTTCCTCCATTACCATGACTTCTGTAACTGCAAAAAAATGCAGAAAACTAGAGCAAGATAGACTTATGTAGATCTAAAAAGGAATGACTGAATACAAGTTAAACGCTATCCCTTCCAGTTTTACAATTTTATAGCAATCATATCAAACCTTATGCTATGAATATAATGTTCAAATTGGCATGGTAACAAAGCTTTTGACTATGCATGCGAAGGAGAAAAATGACATCACGCTATTTTTGCAGTTGATTCTTATCTCCCTTTCTCGTCAACGTATCTTCACATAAATGTGTCTCTATTTTTTTGCAGTTGCCGAAGTCATGGTAATGGAGGGCCTCCTTTATTCGAAACGGCCGCCATTTGATTTAACATCAACCCTAAAACGATGGAGTCAACAGGTCTGCAAAATTCGCGCTCGATCAATTCGATCCATTAAATCAAATGGCCTTTTCGAATAATGTGTTCTATGAATGTGTTCTACCTCGTAAGAATAATTAGGTGTAGCCAAGGAAAGTCTTAAATATGTGATACTCCTGTATTTGCGGGGTAAGGCATTTGATTTTTTTTTACCATTTTCAAACTCACATTACGTATATTTTAGTCTATACCACGATCAGCAACTTTTTCAAAATTTGATAGCCGCCATTTTATTTTCGAAATCGCGCGTACCCGATAGAACCAGCTCGTATAGAGTACGCATACCGCGGTTTGGGAAACACTGCTCTAAATTTTAAAAATCCGATATTTTTACCTTTCCCTTAACTAACATCAAACTTGTGTTAAATTGTTTCAATAATGCTGTTAATCCAATGCAGTTTATCATAATAAACAGAACCATGTAATTTGACAAAATTGTCGCCCAAAAATTCACAATTTTTCCCAATATTCCTTTAACTGGTGAATAAGATGTAACATAAAAAAGTTCAGATAGTTGTCGATAGAAAAATTCCTGAAACATCTTATCAGGACTTATGCAATCTCCAAAGAAAATTTCACATAATATTCTTATTAACAATAAAATGTGATCCACTAAAACGAAAACTTTGTTTTTGTATATCAATTAACTGATTTTATAACATACTTATCGCTGCTAGCATTACCACTGCTGTTGTATTCTTGATGTCTCGTGCTAATCGGGATTTTTCTTTTTGAGATTTATACGGTTCAAGTTTTTTCTCCACTGCTTGCCATTGAATCATAAGGTTCGGCCATTTACTTGCTATTATTATAAAATATCCTTGACTCAATATGACTGCAGCATAGAAACAAAACCCGGCTGTAAAATGTTACAAATCCTTTTAAAAATTTATTGTAGAAATGGATGGTATCACCAAATGGTTTTGAAATAATTAGTCTAGCTCGCAAATTTTTTTAGAAAACTGTAAATTAATTTTCTTATGTTTCGAAAACTCTTTTTATCAAAAATTTGTTCGTGTTATTTTTGTGAAAAGGTTTTTCTTTTATTTTCCACGACACCGGAAAATGCTGCGATATCCTCCATAGGAAACCCTTTCACTCCTCACATATTTTTCTGTTTTTTTTTTGTTAGATGTCACCTGTGACTTATTTGAAGATGCAAAAGTGGCACCTCCGACAATTTATGAACCGAGAACTAAGGCATCTATGTATTTAAAAAAAAACTTTAAGTAACTTACAAACTTTCCCGTAGTCCAATTTGTCAAACCAAAGTTTGTAAATGAATAGAGAGATGTAACCACAGTAAAATATAAAAAATATTAAACTGTATAAGGTGGGAATTGAAGTCCATGAAAATTTAGCGTTTTTCTTTAAATCAGATACAGGAAATATTCCAAATATTCTTCCCACTATGAGAGCTACAAATATAACAAGAAAAATAACATTTTTAATATACTTTCTAAACCGCTAAATTAATTTACAGTGAAAGCTCCAATAAGCGGAAACTCACGGACCCAAGTTATGGGAGGTGTTCGTATATTAGAATACTTTTAATATTGGAATTACGAATTTAGTCATTGGAAATGTATCCGCTAAAAGGAACTGTCTCTGTATATTCGTAATGCGTACCTGGGTAGCAAGCTTCCTGAAAGGTGCCGTCATGCAAAAGATCATTTTTGACAGCTTTTCTTAAGAATTTAGCCCCTTCTGAAATTTGAAACTTCGTAATCATAATCAAAATATTGAAATGAATATAAAAACTGTTAAGTACAGTAGAGATTCGGTATTTCGAATCAATAAAAAAAAAATTTTTAAGAAAAGCTTTTATTAAAAAAAATGCACTAAAAAGAAAAAAATTATTTTCTGGACGCTGTGTACCACAAATATAAAAGCTTTTTAAAAGCGAGATAAATTTTTATTTTATTGTTTTATGCTTTATCTCGCTTTTTAAAAGCTTTTATATTTGTGGTACACAGCGTCCAGAAAATTATTTTTTTCTTTTTAGTGCATTCTTTTTTAATAAAAGCTTTTTTTTAAATTTTTTTTTAATTTCTTTTATTTTGTTCTTTTTAGTCTTCGAAAATATATCCTTACATTTGAGATGTCCTTACAGGCTTTTTAACTTGAGAATCGTATTCAGCGACCCCAAAAACCCCCAGAATAGATTTTTTTCCGGAAAATTTGGAGAAAGGGATAATCACGTTATCCTTACAGGACCTTCCGTTATCCTTACAGACTTTTTAATGACAGATTCGGATTCAGCGACCTCAAAAACTCCCAGAATAGATTTTTTTCCGGAAAATTTGGAGAAAAGGATAATCACGTTATCCTTACAGGACCTTCCGTTATCCTTACAAGGACGAAGTAGTGAAAATATTGTATTGTCATCGGACTTATATAAGTGTGCAAAATTTCAAGTCAATCGGACAAGCGGAAGTGGGTCAAAATTGGGTTGCAAGATTTGATCTGACAGACAGACAGAGAGACAGACAGACACGAAGGCAAGCTAAATAAAAACCGGAACTAATTCGAACCACGGAGATTTTCCAATTACTGAATTCTTTTTCATGATGCACATTTTGTTGAATAAAACAGTCTTGAAATATATTTTCAAGTTAAAATTAAGTAACAATGTTCCTGCAGTCAAAAAGTATATATACCTATGTGACAACATACAATTCTTTTTAGAGAAACTTGAAATTTTGGCTTTAAAATTAATGCCTGTACAGTTACGAATTTTGCTACTAAATGTCTTATTCATTGTCTTCAAGCCATTTCCATGCTCGATCAGAAAAGTTCGAATTACAGAGACCAATATATCGACCACAATTCGAATTACAAGGTACCCAATATAAAAAAAAATTGTTGTTTAAATTAGCGTGATTTTCGAATTACAGAGTGTTGGAATTACCGAGTCTCTACTGTAATAATTTTTTTTCAAAACTATTTTTCATACTTGATTCAATCGGTGAATCGTCAAGTTTCGATCCTTGATCACAAATTTCAAAATTGTCCATTTTTAAAAATCTTTTACAAAATTTAAAAAAAAATACTTATTTTTATTAGTTTTCATAGCTCAATTCCAATAATACCTTTTTTCATTGCGTTTATGTCGTAATTTTAAAGCTGGTGATGATTTTTCACTTTGAAGAAAAAATGTGACTTTCTTGATTGAACCCATGGTGTAAAATATCACAAAATAAATTTAAACTTTTTGTTTGTCCGCACAATTTCACGAAATGTTGAAAACAAAAATAACGTTCTTTCCAACAAAAAAAAACTTTTTTCATAAATTACTAGGAATTGAAAATATGTTTAAAGACCGTCAATTAGTCGTGCCTATCGAGTAGATTATACGGATTGTTGAGCTTAAATTGAACAAACGCAAAATTGAGTGGAAAAATAAACAAATAAAAAAATAGAAAAGATAAATATTTTAATAGCTCCAAACATGCAAAGTTTAGGTTTTTGTAATTTTATAAAATCAATATTTTTCCTAAAGAATTAATTAAAAACGTTAAAAATACAACAAGTGGTAAAAGACAATGCATATAAAAACTAGTTATTCATTTGATTAAAAACCAATTGGAAAAATATTCAAAGGCTTCTAGTATCCTATAGGCATCCAAAGTTATCTTCATCTTTATTAAATTGTATCAAAACCAATTCATATGTAACTATGGTTCCAGCAACCTATAAATCAATATATTTAGTCAAAATATCACTTTGATGTAGATTATGTAAATTACACTAAGAACTAGCTTCCTAGTCAGATGAAAAAACTTCATTCCAGATAAAGCAACGATACCGTTATCCACTTCTTCGGAAAATCGTTTTACCTGAAATATGATTTGAAATCATACTAATACATATATAAAAATGAGTTGGTGTCTGTCTGTCTGTCTGTTCCTCTTTCACGCAAAAACGGCTTAACCGATTGATTTGAAATTTGGCATGAGTGTCTGTGGTAGTTCTGGTTCCAACATAGGTATACGGAAAAGTAGCGCGAGGGGTGGGGGAGTCAGGGGAGTGGGTAAAGTGATCTCGAAACTTAGCTCTTCCTCTATGTTACCCTTTCGCGGGGAAACTACCGAGCCGATTGCCCTAAAGTTTAGCTCCAACATAGACCATCAAAAAAAAAATTGAAAAAACTTAACCCGGCAACGACGGGTATGCAAGCTAGTTATAAATATGAAGTAAATTTTTACAAAAATCTATTGATCAATGAAGAATGGTTTGTGTTCAACCTAAAAAAAAACTAAAATATTTATATCAGAAAGAACACCACAACATCCCCAGAGAGGCAGGGTTCCAAATCTGTGAAAATACAATAACATGATGTATTTTTTATGGACACCCCCTTAGCTTGAGATTTTTTTTTATACTACGAGTCCAATCAAAATATCATTGGCTGAGAAAATAGTGAGCAAGAGATTTGAGCCCCTAATGTCGGGTTGGATTCTTGAAGTTTGGCACAAATACGTTTTTTGCAAAGGGAAATTTTTTACCTCCCCCCTAACATTAGTAAATGTTAGGTTATGTCTTTCTCTCGAAAAAAATCACCAATTTACTTCAATTATACAGTAGAATCCCGATAATTTGTATTTCAAGGGACCAGCAAATTCATACGAATTAGCGGGATATACGAATTATCGAGGTACGAATTATCGGGATTCTACTGTATTATTGACGGCCGTGTACTGATACTCGGCTCTAGAGGACGCTTATCTTACGCGGCTACTTTATTGCACATTGGTCTGACCGATATATGCTTGCTGCGTTTGGTCTGCATTTTACAACTAGCGTCGTTTTGTACGCTCTGCACTCCGTGGGCGTCTTTGGAGCAATCCCGTCATTTTAATCCCATACCGTGTCAGGCATAGTAACATATTCTTGAAAACCGATGCAATATCTTTAAAGCTGTCTTCATTTTTTATTGCCTACAAAGTTCTATTGATTCTTCCGTCTTGTTGTCTTCTTTTAACATGACTCATATTACCCCCGAATCGCTCTTTGAGAAGCCGGGATTATTTGAAGCTACCAATATACCACGCTTTTAATGAGCCAATCACATCAAGGTTCCGTTCCCTGAATTTTCCGTTTGATAAGATCGGTTTTCATTTATTTAAAAATTGTGTTAAAGCCAAACTTTAATTTACCTAATTGCATTAATTTTGCCCAGTGTCCGTATTTTTATACTCTATCTGATACATAATATAAGAGTATATTCGATTTAGTAAAGGCTTTGTAACGCATCAAACCAATCATCGGACACAAAAATGAACTACACCAGGGTGTTAGGGATGACAAAAATTTTGATTTCTCTTTGTTCGTCCGTCTGTCTGTCCATGAACACCATAACTAACGAAAGTATTGCGCTAGAGACTTGACTTTTTGTATAGTTACGTTTCTCGTTCGTGAACGGGCAAAATTTGACCATTCCTTTCCCCCTCAAACAAAACAGTTTTTTTTTCAATTTTCTCGAAAACACTGAGTAATATTGAAAATTTTTTAAAGGTAATATGTGTTTAGAAAAGGATCTTACATAATTCGTTCATACATCAAAATCCAATCGGAACACTGCTTCCCCACTCTCCCATAAAAATGATAAACTCTTTTCCTGTTTTCTCGAAAACTGTGCATTGTGTCGAAAAATCTAAAATGATGAAATGTGTTTAAAATATGATTTGACATAACCGTTCCATACATCAAAATCTAATCGGACCACTCCTTTCCCTCTCTCCGATACAAATGGATTTTTTTAAATACAAATTTTGTCTGTCATCATATAGAGGTTTTGACGATTGGCATCATAAAGAGGATTTGACGAGGATATGACGGAGATAATCGAATTCCAGACTTAGGAGTGGGGAGTGTTAATTTTGAACAATTTCTTGGTGTTAAATCAACATATTAGAGTTAAAAAAATAAATAAATCTCACCTCACAAATTGGAACATTTTGATTTTTTTTTGTTTCGGTTTTTCAAAGTTAATATGGGTTGTTAAAAACTTTTCTTGAATGTTTCTACTGGAGACCTCTCGATTTGTAATCCATTCGCCTTCCCAATAGGCTATTGAAGCCAATTCGAAAGTCTTTTCTAAACGTGAACACCCTTTACAATAAAAATAACTGCCAAAAGGATTCCAAGTGAAATTTTTACTGCTTTCCGGAGTTAATTCAAAATCGAAGGCAAAAGGGCATTATAGTGGAACCACAATAGCGCTTTGCAACTTGCTTCAGCGTTGACAGTTCAACGCTCAAAAGTAAAATCAAAGCGATTGTATGAAGTCATCTACAATAGCGCTTCGCAAGCGAGCTTCAAAGCGCGCTGACGCCGAGAGTAGACCTACTTTCTACTTTCAGACGCACTTTGACAGTTGTCATTCGGACGTAAATAGAAGTTCATCGATTCCAATAAAAATGGATAATATTAATTTTGAGGAAATGTTAATTGAAAAGGTGAAAAGTTATGAGTATTTATATAAAACGAAATCGAAAGTATACCGAAATACCATAAAAAAAGAGTTTGCGTGGGCTAAAATTGCCGAAGAAACAGGACGGCCGAGTTTCTTCTAGAGGCTTTTTCTAAACTTGTTTGCATGAGCTCCATTAGCAGATCAAAAGTTTCACTCCTCATCTTTGTGATTTTAAAAAAGTGTTCTGGGTCATTTTGCTTCATAGCATCAAAATTTCTAGCAAAAAAAACCATCCGTATCTCTTTTTATGTTGAGTTCCCGAACCCACTAGCGTTTTTCATTGGTTTTGTTAAATAATTGTTGAGCCTTGTACGCTGCTTCAGCTACTAAAGCTATAAAAACAATGTCTTGCAAATCCCTTGACGATATTTTTCAATTCGAAATTCACAAAAAAAATATTTTACCATCAAAGCGATATTGTGGTTTAGCACAGATGATTCATGGCGTCCCAGCGTCAAAGCTCGTTAGGTGCACTGAAATGTCAACGCTGACGCAAGCGGCAAAGCGCTATTATGGTTCCACTATTAATGGGGCTATTCACGAATGTAAATGTATCTGCAACTGTAACTTTACATGTTCCACATGATCCACACTAATTTTACATTAGATTCCAAATTGGTATTCACAAACTGTAACTGTAGTCTTGTTCCAATTTGATTTGTAATTCCTTCTCATCGTTGGTAAATAAGAAACTTTTTGTTTAGTTTCATGAAACCTAAATCAACCGTATGATATCTACTCACGGTCTATTTACGGCAAGCGCGAATAAACGTAAAAAAATATTGCATTCATTCTCGTCATAGCTTTTATCATAATGTATCTTGTTACCAATCGATGTAATAACAAAAATTATCTCAACTTTGACAGACAACTTCATTATTATTCAGAAAATATGTAAATAAAGCGAAATAATAAAACACACTTGAGAAAGAATAACCGAAAAAATAAAATAGTTTAATTGAATTGCAATTAAATCAGCTGCTTCACATTTTGTCGGCCCTATAACAAATTCGTTAAAAAAAATGTTTCTTACAACAAATGAGTCTTAAATGCTATATATTCCAGGGAAGGCCAAGGCAAAAGTCAATTCAAATGCCAACCGGACACGAAAAAAATTCATTATGCTCTAGCATCTTTAAATACTAGATCGACTTTTGTTGTATTAAAATCATTAGGATTATTAACTTCACGTCGCCCTCGCAAACTCAGAATCTTCTTCCCATCCATTATACAACAATATTAAGTCCGACATATTTCCTTTATTCTTAAAGTTTTGCATTTTTCTTAAAAAATGTAACCTTATGGATAAGTTTTCTCTCGGCATAAACTTACAGATGATTTGACAGCTAGTTACAGATACAGAATGTCAAAGTTACAGTTTGTGAATAGCAAAGTGGACTGAAAATGTAAAGTTACAGATACAGAGCAATCTTACATTTTAAGAATAGGCCCATAAATTGAAATTTTAACTCCTTAAAACGGGAATGTCAAAAAGAAACTTCGCGCTACGGTGTTAAATCTTTTCTGATTAATACTGCGAGGTGCTTACTTTTAGCTATATTTACATGCGGTGTTAATTTGTACCCGGATTTTTTCGAGAGTGTGGAAATTCTAGAAAAAATCAGAAGTTTAAATGGTGACAGATCATATAAAAACGGCTCTGCCATATTGTATATACCTGAGCACGCAAAAACTTCAGAAATAAATTGCGGTACTAATAAATTGTTGTAATTAATTAATTTCTGGTCTTATATTTTGCTTAAAAAGTAATGGGCCTATTCTTAAAATGTAAGATTGCTCTGTATCTGTAACTTTACATTTTCAGTCCACTTTGCTATTCACAAACTGTAACTTTGACATTCTGTATCTGTAACTAGCTGTCAAATCATCTGTAAGTTTATGCCGAGAGAAAACTTATCCATAAGGTTACATTTTTTAAGAAAAATGCAAAATTTTAAGAATAAAGGAAATATGTCGGACTTAATATTGTTGTATAATGGATGGGAAGAAGATTCTGAGTAAGTTAAATAAAAATACTTAGAAAGAAATGTTTATACGATTTGTTATACAGTTCAGAAGAAGCAACTGTCAGGAATCCCTATTATTCAGTTACAGTTTGTGAATACCAATTTGGAATCTAATGTAAAATTAGTATGAATCATGTGGAACATGTAAAGTTACAGTTGCAGATACATTTACATTTGTGAATAGCCCCATAAAGTTACATTGAATTGTCTCGTGTAAGAAACTACCTCACTTTCTCCAAATACACAGTTTTTGAGTAATTTTTATTTAATTTTACCTCAATTCCCCAGGAGTCGGCTGGCACAGCCCTAAAAGTTTCAACTGGTTTTTTCGACTCGTCATGAATATCGGCAGCATACAAGGAAACAGCCAATGTCCTCCCAATCAGAAACGCCAAAGAAAACCAAAAATAAACTGTGTGAGCTACTGTGGGCTTTCGACTAGAATTAGAATTAAAAATAAAAACCAATAACTTGAATTTTTTTTTTAAAAATTACTATAATCCTTTTAGAAGCTGTTTGCAAATAAAAAACAAATTATTTGAAAATGAGACAATCGTTATTTTTGAAATGGCATTGTCAACTTCTTCGCATAATTGGCACAATCCACGATAATTGTGCCTCTGCTCCATCCAAAAATTTTCCGGGACGGACTAGAAATTTTTATATAAAGAAAATGTATTTAATTATACTTCGGCACCATTCATTTAGAAAATTTTTGAAAATTGGAAGTTGTTAAATAAAAAAAAACAATTTTGAATTTTTTCTAAACCAAATAAAATGTTCCTAATCCAGAGTCCCAAAATACCAGCAATACTAACTTGACCCTTCACGTCAAGAAGACATTGGTTGATCTGTCTGAAACGTGTTGATAACCCAATACTTATGAGCATTACAAATAAATCCATATAGTTCCATGTAAACGTTGCAATAATATTGATAAATTTCCCGTAAGCTGCTTTGAGGATTGAATATGTGGTCACATAAAACATTTGATCTAATTGAACCATGAAAAAATTCTTCGCTATGTTTTTAGGATCCTTTTCGCACTGCATAATGTTAATCAAAATTGTTATTAAGCTCAACAGGTGTTCCACTGTAAGAAATAACTTTAATAAAAATAAATAAAACTTTGATAGAAATACATATTTATAACTAGGATGACCCGGACTAGCCAGGACAGTCCCAGATTTAGGCATGTTGTCCCGGCGCGGAAACTAAACTTTTTCAAATTAGTGTTAAAATGTATTAGACGCTAGAAAAACCGATCATTAAATATTAAAAAAAAAGGTTGCTTTGGCTCGAGGTAGCTGTAAATCACATTTGTCTTTGCGTGCGACGCATTTTTACGACCATTTACTTTAACCCTTTGTTGACAGTCGGTACTTTTAAGTACCACCAAGTTTAAATCCTTATATTTTTTGCTTATCCAATAGTATCAACATTTTATATACTTCTATATACCACAGGTGTAAATACCACCCCTCCATAATATTAGTTCATGCCTTTTTATACCCGTATGGTGAAATCAAAGGGTATATTAAATTTGCCTTACCGTTTGTAACGCCAAGATCCCGTTATCATACACTGTGTTTAGAATGATAAAAATAATTAATTTTTGCATGTCCGTCCGTCTGTCCGTCCGTCTGTCTGTCCGTCTGTCCGTCCGTCTGTCTGTCCGTCTGTCCGTCTGTCCGTCCGTCTGTCCGTCTGTCCGTCTGTCCGTCTGTCCGTCTGTCCGTCCGTCCGTCTGTCCGTCTGTACATCTGTACGTCTATCCGTTTGTTGAAATTTTGAGCAGATCCGTTTTTCGTAAAATGCGAGGCTAAGTTCGTTAATGGGCAAAAATGGACCATTAGGGGGGGTACCCCCCATACGAACGAAAACGTTTTTTGCGAATATCTCAAAAACGATGCATCTTATCAAAAAAGTCCAAGAACAAAAGTTATTTAGGATATGATTCTACATAAAACTCCCATACATCAAAATCCGATTAGAATAAGATTTAAAAAATCTTATTGGAAAGTTTGACTTCAAAGTGGAATTTTGGTATTTTGATACAAATATCACCATACGGGTTTTCAATAATTGCCAGATTGGCAATTATAGCTTTTGTTATGTTTTTTAAATGCTTTCTGGAACAATTTTCAACGAAAAAAAGTCATGGTTATTAATTTAATGTCAGTTCATTTCCTGGTCCACAAAGAGTTAAGCCACGTGTTAGATATTTCAAAAGATTTCGCCTGCGGCGCTTTTGCCTTAATCGACATTTGTACAATTTTCGTTTCCATTAATTATTAGAACGCAATAAATTAATTTAGGTTTAGCTTGAGACTGTGCAAATGTTAATTTAAATGTTTGCGTCTCATACTGTTTTAAAAACTGGCCCACATTTCTTAATTATTTTCCTGAATTTTCGTAAAAAATTTTTTTTTTTATACAATTTTGTTGTTTTGTTGGTGTTCCATTTCAGCCAGCCACAGACACTCTTCTCCGCTCATCTTCTCCCCGATTGATCCAAAAAAAAAAAAAATATGGTCACCCTATTTATAACACTTTTTTAAAACAAAATCTGACCTAATGACAGCGCCATTACAATAATTGTTATTATTTTTATGCGATGAGCTAGTGTTGATTTTTCCACAATCGATCTCGGTTGAGGTAATTTGCTTTCAACTTCTTGCCATCTTTTCATCAATTTGGGCCATTGGATCGCCAACACGATGAACAGAATCGACACATAAAGAACTGATAAATGGAATATTATGGGAACTAAAAACAAAATATTTTTTCGCTATTATTTATAGAATTTATAAAACTTTTGATTTTTTTTTACCAATACTATCAAATGATAGGTTGTGAGAAAAAGCTGAGTAAAATACTAAGCAGGCGTAGAAAAATAAAGAACCTGCACAAATTATGCTGAAAACTGTACGAAAATGGTACCATTGAAAAGACAGTTGAGATGCATCGTTGGATTTCACTCCAGATACTGGCATAATACCAAAAAATTGAGCCATAACTAATACTACAACATGAAGATAAATATCTTTAATTAAAATATTGGACAAAACAAAAACATAAAAAAAAGATTTGCTCTCAAAAAAGTTTAACTATTTAGTGCGCACTGACATAATAATATAAACTATATCACATGATACCAACATTTTTCTGTTTTCTTGAGAACTGTTCCGACAAAAATTTTCGCGATTTCATTGCCCTCCATCTTCAAACTTCGTAAAAAAACTACCGATAACACGCCATCCAGACCTGCCGGAAACTCTGACATAAATGTTAGCAGAAATGTCATTAGAAAAGTCTGTTGTGACGTAGGTGGGCTGCTGATTCTGGCATGACATTTCAGTTTCAGAAATGCGTTGAGCAGTAAACAACTGAGAGTAGTAAATATGACGATATCAATTATTTCACTTTTTTCTTTCAAATTTCCGCACTAAAATGAAATTCGGCCTCCTGCTGCCCCCACGATGCATTTTTCAAATCATTTCTTTGTAAAAATTACTTTTAAACAGTATTCGTTTATAACACGGAGCCACTCTGCACGTGAAAAATTAGAATCCGCCATCTTAAATTCCATTTCTGTTACGATTTCTGTTAGCAAAGATGTCAACAAAAAATGTTAGACTTTTCTGTCGTAACAGCTGACATTTCAATCTTCACTAGACATAACATCAGACGTGACAGCGACACTGACGGCATTCATGGCAGATGTGGATTAGTAGTTAAATAACATAACTGACGATCGTGCTTCGCCTCTTTGTATTGTTTTTTATACCCGTATGGTGAAACCAAAGGGTATATTAACTTTGCCTTACCGTTTGTAACGCCAAGATCCCGTCATCGCACACAAAAATGAATTACACCAGTGTGTTTAGAATGATGAAAAAAGTTGAATTTTCCATGTCCGTCCGTCTGTCCGTCCGTCCGTCCGTCTGTCCGTCTGTCCGTCTGTCTGTCTGTCTGTGGCGCGGATTGCGGGCGCACGGATTGAGCTAGAGACTTGAAATTTTGCGTGGATCCGTTTTTCGTAAAATGCGAGGCTAAGTTCGTTCATGGTCAAAAATGGACCATTAGGGGGGGTACCCCCCATACGAACGAAAATGATTTTTACGAATATCTCAAAAACGGTACATCTTATCAAAAAAGTCCAAGAACAAAAGTTATTTAGGATATGATTCTACATAAAACTCCCATACATCAAAATCCGATTGGAATAAATTTTAAAAAATCTTATTGGAAAGTTTGACTTCAAAGTGGAATTTTGGTATAACTGTTCGAATTTTGATACGAATATCACCATACGGGTTTTCAATAATTGCCAGATTGGCAATTATAGCTTTTGTTATGTTTTTTTGTTAAAGACGTAACAAACAAAAACTTTGATTTGAAATCGCTGATTTAATTGTTAACAAAGTAGCAAAAAAATCCAAAACTATACTAAAATTGGAAAAACAGTAAATACTCACATCAGTGATGAAGTAATTCAACTAAAATTATAACTACATTTGGATTCCAATTAGCTTACATTTTTATACCCGTATGGTGAAACCAAAGGGTATATTAACTTTGCCTTACCGTTTGTAACGCCAAGATCCCGTCATCACACACAAAAATGAATTACACCAGTGTGTTTAGAATGATAAAAATAATTAATTTCTGCATGTCCGTCCGTCTGTCCGTCTGTCTGTCCGTCTGTCTGTCTGTCCGTCTGTCTGTCTGTCCGTCTGTCCGTCTGTCTGTGGCGCGGATTGCGGGCGCACGGATTGAGCTAGAGACTTGAATTTTTGCACAGATCCGTTTTTCGTAAAATGCGAGGCTAAGTTCGTTAATGGGCAAAAATGGACCATTAGGGGGGGTACCCCCCATACGAACTAAAACGATTTTTGCGAATATCTCAAAAACGGTACATCTTATCAAAAAAGTGCAAGAACAAAAGTTATTTAGGATATGATTCTACATAAAACTCCCATACATCAAAATCCGATTGGAACAAATTTTAAAAAATCTTATTGGAAAGTTTGACTTCAAAGTGGAATTTTGGTATAACTGTTCGAATTTTGATACGAATATCACCATACGGGTCTCCAATGATTGCCAGATTGGCAATTATAGCTTTTGTTATGTTTTAAATTGAAACCACTTCAACCAAATTTTCAGTTGAACTTCACATATGTATCTACAATTTTCAATTTTCCCAGAATTTAAAATTCTTCATAAAACTTTGAGGCACATGTGATCCTAGAGGAGTGGTTCTTAACCTGGGTATGATCGAACCCCAGGGGTTCGGTGAGTCAGTCTCCCGGGTTCAGCGGAGGTCAAAACACACACTTTTTGTTTTTATGTGAAAATCATGTTATAATGATTTTGTTCTTTGTTCTTAATGGTTTTGTTCTTTAATGGTTTGTTCTTTAATAGTTTTGTTCATTTTGTGCACCTATGTATAAATATATACCTACCTATGTTTTGAATTTGAAAAAATCATATTTTATTTTTCCAAATTAAGAAGGGTTCGGTGAACGCGCATATGAAACTGGTGGGGGTCAGTACGTCCAACAAGGTTAAGAACCACTGCACTAGAGTGTTTTCAATAACGTGAGAGACTGGATCAGTGAGACCACACAGAAGAGACTCAGGAAGTTTTCGAAAAAAATGACATTTAACGAAAAATAAAAATAAAGGGCCGCATAGAATAAAATAATGGTCATACAATTACCTCTCAAAAAAGTATAACTTGAAGAGAATACCGTTCATTAGTTTAAGAGTTTCGACTTAATATGTAAAGGCACATTTTTCTTTGGCACCCTCTTTCTTAGACACCTTGTGATTCTGTTTGGGTGCAAGATATACAAAACCCTCCCATACAATTTTTTCATGAAATTGTCCATAGAATTACCCGTTTCAGAATGAGCCTCTGTCTGATACACCCTATATATTAAATAACGAAAATGATGAAAACCGAAAAAAATATCTGATGTGAACTGCACAGGACATTCTTACCCTTGGAGCACAATGAACGCAACCGTGCGCAACTAAGAACGCAACCATGCGCAACTAAGAACGCTGTGAACTGTCACACAACGCAGCTCAGGAGCGGTTAAAGACAATAGAAGCATCGTCTGTTGCGTAGTGAGACAAATGTAAATGGAATAAATAAAAAGAAAAAAATACAATAAAAAGAATAAATAAAAAGAAAAAAAGACAATATTGGGTGTGGGCTGTGAATTTAACAGCTCCGCAGCAATTTTTTCCCATATTTTTATTTTTGCAGATACATTTTTGTATCCACGGCTGCATATTGTGTATAAAATCGTATTTTCCCGCACTTCTTCAACTAATTTTTTCTCGAACGACATTTTGCTTGGCATCAACTGTCAACGCAGACTTGCCGCGTTTAAGTTCAAAGCTTACCAACTGTTGCTTCGATGGTTGCGTACAATGCGTTTATTTAAATAATGCTCCAATCGAGTCAGGAGTTCTCAGGAAATATTTTTAGCCACGAAACTTTTTATGAATACAATATTTTATTATACTTCGTATTAGAATGAAATATTTCGTTTTTTACTTTCCTCTACTATAGAGAAAAAGTATTGTATTCATATTGTATTCACGGAGACCGACTCGAGAACGGGGGCAGATAGAAACTTTCTGTATGAAAGTCAGTTTCAGACAAAATTATGAGGATGTCCGTGCATCTGTCTGTCGGTCTATCTGTCTATCTGTCTATCGGTCTGTCGAAAAAAAAATATTCAAAAAAATAAGTTTTTTTTTGAAAATTTCTCGGACACTATCAGCTTTTGAGAAAAAAATTCATAAAGAAAATAAAATTTCCTGCAATTCTTTTTTTAACGGTCTTTACGTATCTTTTACGGTTCTCGAGATATTTGAAAAAATCTTATTTTTTACATGATGTTGGTCACAACTGATATTTTTCTCTAATTTTTCGATATATTTTAACATTGATAAGTCAAAAATATTCATGAAAACTGATTTGAACTTCTTTCCAATCTTTGATTTTCTTCTGGTTTTCATATACGAAATTAATTTTTTTATCGTTACCAAACCAAATAACGAAAAAAAATTTGATTTTTGTTACATAACGAAATGTATAAATAAAAATTAGTCCAGTGCATATTTTTTAAACTGAAAAATTTTCTATTTTACTAAAAAATGTGAGCATACTATTATTTTTTGTTAAATTACTTGAGAATTACCTGAAGCAATGGCTTCCTGAAAACTTCCATTTCGCACCAAATCATCTTTAGTTGCATTTTGCAAAGAGTTTTTGAAATTCTCTGAAACCATATCAAACAATATACTATATCTGAAAACAAGCAAGTAAATTAAATCCGTACTTATAGAAAGCGTTTGTCTTGTAAAACGCCTCACAAAAACAGATTTTTTTAGCGACGAGAAAAAATCTTTAACAAAACTAAAGAAAAATTTACAAAAATAACAATTATTACGAATGATTAATTAAAGACAATTTAAACCTTGAATTTTTATTTTTATTAGCAGCTTTAATTTTATTAAAAAACTTTTTTCCATTTTGCGGATCAATGATATTTTTGGCAATTTTCATTGTCACAGAAAACTAAATTCGATGATAATTTAAAAACTTATTGGTTTTGTTTTGTGATTTTTTGAGAGAAGTTAATTTTATACTCAAACAGCACAACAAACTTATGTGAATGAATGCACTTGTTGTTTACAAACTTTATGCATATCTTTATTTACTAAAAACTTGGTGAAATCGTGTTCAAAGCCATTAAACAGATACAAAATAGTCGTACAAGTTCAAGCAAGAGCAATTAAATTAAACTGAACATATAATTTAACGTGAACAAGGATTTGCATCTGATTTGTCCGCCCTCTGTAGTTGCACAAGTACAAGTTCGTATGTTAAAACGGTTCCAACCACCTACAAATTAATCCATTAGATAAATCGATTTGAATAAATATTTATTACAATAATATAAACTTTCTTACGGTCAACATAAATTTACGAGTTACATAGAAGAATCTCATTCCACTTAAAGCTGTTATGCTATTTCTTATTTGCTCCAAAAAACGTTTTGCCTTCATGAAAATTCAAAACAAATAAAAACGTCAAATAAATATGTTTCAAGCATTTCTTTTAAAGTTAAGAAAATCACGCATACACTAAGAAAACAATTTTTTTTGCAGGAGATTGACACCTTAAACCCTAGTAAATCAAATTTTAATTATTCACGAGGGCGGTTTGAAAAGTAATCGGCCTAGGCAAGAAATTTTTTTTCGTCAAAACTAATTTTAGCTCTCAACATAGTCTCCTTTTAAGGCCATACACTTCGTCTAACGATTCTCCAATTTTTTGATACCCTCTGAATAATACGATTCAGAAGCCCTCAAAATAGACCTCTGTTTCAGCGATGACCTCCTCATTCAACCCAAATCTCTTACCAGCGAGTCATATTTTCAGGTTTAGAAATAGATAATAGTCGGAGGGGGTCAAATCTGGAATATATGGTGGATGAGAAACTAATTTGTAGCGCAATTCATGAAATTTCGCCATTGCGACTTCGGACTTATGCACCGGTGCGTTGTCCTGATGGAAACGCACTTTTATCTTCACCAAATACGACCGTTGTCGCTTCAAATCGGCATCAATTTGTTCCAGCAGCACAATATCATAGATTAGAGACTTACTATAGATAAGACACAAACGTGGTTTTCCGTTTGCTGCCTGTAGAAAGAAGTAGTCGACAGCATCATTCCGTAGTCGACAACAGCATCATTTCTCTCTTTTTATCATTTAGCTCAAATCATAGATATAATAGATCGCTCGATTCGCTGTCTCAAATGGTCCCATTTCAATACAGTTCAGTGAATCAAAACGAGTCAAGTAAGAGCGAGGTAACCGTATGAAAATAAATATAGTCCTCTCGTTTAAACCGTGAGCTGTCAAAGGAAAATAGACTTTCGGAATGGTGTTGGCGCCTAAAGTTATTTGTTTGCGCCTAAAGTTAGTCTCAAACTTGTGAAATTTGAATTTCGCGGCAAACGAAATTTGAATTTCGCGACCCTATACAATTCAGTGAATGCGTTCAAGTACGATAAAGAGGGAAATACTTTTGGGACAATTTTTCAGCAGAGCTTTGTATGGTGACAGTTGTTCTATGTTATATAGTTCTGTGGCTCAAATGGACTTGTTGAAAAAAATCATTTTGTAATACTCGCACAGAACAAACCAAAATATTGGACCAACACATACACAAAGGCCGACAGCGGCCTTTCACAATTTCTTCAACTGTCAATGGCGATAAGATTTTTTAGCAAAAAAAAAAAAACACTTTTATTTCACTTGTTACGTTGCTTAAACAGAAAAAATGACTGGCAAGGAACATTTTACGGAATGTTCTGCCGACAATACGAAATATCCCGAGAGTTTTGCATTTCTCACACAAAAGCAATTAGTGTCTTTACAAAGCAAATGAAACAGACGATATTGTACTCTTCTTGAGGAAAAAATTTCTTACGCGTTTCCTAACTATATATCTCTAAACTATGACAATATACACCGGTAATCATTCAAGGTAATTGATGTGAATAATAGAGCATCCCAAAAAACTATAGCCATGACCCGCCCTTGTATATCAGTTTTTTAAAAGTGTTTATTTAGCCTCCTTTTTAGGGTCAAATTTTGTAATCTAAAACCACTAATCCGATTAACTTGAAATTTCCCATACAAACGTATTGTAGGACAATACACTATTTTCACTACTTCGTCCTTGTAAGGATAACGCAAGGTCCTGTAAGGATAACGTGATTACCCTTTTTCTCAAATTTTCCTGAAAAAAATCTCATCTAGTGATTTTTGGGGTCGCTGAATCCGAGGTGGATGAAGGTTGGATGTTTAAAAAATTGATGTTAGCACACGTCCTCGCAGTTAGATGGCTAAAAAATATATCTCGGAGGTTTTTGAGGTGGCTCATTTTGAATCTAACTTTGGAATTTCACCGAAACTCCTCAAAGAAAAGAAAATTTCGGGTATATAAAATTGATTTCTGAACTGAAGAATGTCCGTAAAACATGTATTAAAATTTAAAACAAAATTTACTTCTCTAGAGAACGCCCTGGATGGTACTACATGCAAAATGTCAATCGCTCGCCTGGACTCATCGTATACTTTCGCAGCAGAAAACGATACTGCTATTAAACGGAAAATCACAAGTAGTAGAGAATACCAAAAATATATTGTGTGAAGTACTGCTTCTCTTTGCCTAAAATCGAAAATTAGTTGTCATTAGATTAAATAAAGAATATCACAAATTTATACTCAAAACTGTAGAATAGCTGCCAGCAAACGTAATACAAATTGTTGGTAAAGGATAAAATAGTTATTAAGCTAAGTTGGTTGTCCACAAACAGAATCAAATCACAGATGCTGCTGTAGTACGATCTCTGCTCAGCCCAAAAAGTATTCGGCATTGCCTGCAACGATAGCAAAGACGTTAAGCTGATTGTGAATCGTAATAATATGTCCAATGTTTACCACACCACGATAAAGGCTTAAGTAGTCATTGAAATACTGGAATTGTCCGCTTAATCCGATACCTAGTGTGATTATGAAATTGTCCATAAAGCTCCAAACGAAAACGCAATAGCAGTTTAAAATCTCCAAGCAGACGGCCGTTGCTAAATTATATTTGAAAACATAGAAGTATGCTGGATATGCAAAACGGTAATATCCTTCCATAGAGGATTCCACATCTATGCATCTTTGACCATTCAGGGCAGCATTCGACAAAGAGAGTCCATGCTCAATGAGTGCAAGGAATAACATCGCTGATGACGAAAGGGTTATCCTCCTCTTAATCTCCATGGTTCGTTTAGGATTTGCAATCGTGCAGTCGTCCTCTAATTTCTCCCAACGGTGAATAACACTAGGCCACCGCACTGCTACTACGAGAAATCCGGACATAAATACCATGTTTGCCAAAAACCAAATTAACGGCTCTGAAAACGAATATGCGTGAAAATTGGATTGTAAAAACAAATCAATTGAAATTCAAAAAAAAAAAATACTCTTCAAAAAGTATTTCACCTACGTGAGACTTTTTATTTGATTAAATTTCTTTTTCTATTTTCGCTCCGATTTAGGGTTGTGGAAAATTTATCCGAAATCTACTTAAATTCTAAAAATAACTCACATACATTTAAAAAAAACTTCCAATTTTATGGTGGAATTTTCAGTTCATTTAAAATTATAGATCGTAAAAAGGATTTTCTGCATTTCGTTTATTACTGTTCAGGTGTTGTCTGCTACTATAGGAACGTAGAGCGTTTCTATAAAATAGCACTACACATAAAGTTAAAGCCATGGCAAACGTGGCTAAAAGGTTAAATTGTTATAAAGTTTCGTGTGAAAATCGCTTTTAGTGATCCACGAGAGATTAAAGGATGCACACTGTTTGAAAATTGATAGCCACTTTGTGTGAATTTACCTATAAAACTTGTATCGGATCAATAAATTTCATTTTATAGCAAGTAAATCTATTTTTATTTTTATGATCGCTCTTACTATAAAACTGAATGCCACCACGGAATCAGAAAACTTAAAAATGCTCAAAAAATAAGCTTCAATTTTAATTAGCTATAAAATTTATCTTATAGCGCAATATACCGATAATTTTTCAATTCTACAGCCAAAAACTAATAATAATAGTTAGTATGTACAAAAATATATCTTATTTCATACTCGAGAGCAAAAGATTGTCAAAATTTTTATGAGCAGATCGAAAAATAGAAGATTTCCCTACAATTGTCAACTAACAGATATTTTTGGTTCTTTTGACTAAGAAATCTGTTAGAATTTCATAAAAGATGTGATATTGACATTCTTAAGTGTCCGTTTAAAATGTTCTTTTTTCGAAATTTTGAAACGTTATTATTTCATATCAATATTTCTAACATAAAATTTTCATATGAACCATATATACTTGCCTATAAGTAAATCAAACTAAATCAAATAAAAGCACTCAAAATAATATTCAAATGACTAAGCTAAATGTTATCATATGGATAGAAATCTAAACAATTGAATAGAAACATATAATTCTAACACGTCTAATATACAAGGTTAATGTTAAGTGGTCAAGTTCAACAGGTCACTCTATGACTTTCGTTTTAGTATGTTAAGAAAACATAATATGTCACTTTCAGCGCTCTTACAAATGTATCTTTAATTTACTGGGGCCGTTTTATAAATTAAGTGTCCTGTAAATATTTAAAATCCATTTTACATTACTAAATTACAGTAATTACTCAATTTGCGTAGGTATTCGGTTCTATAAAAAATTCACAAATGGAATCATCAAAATTTTTTACCTGAGATTTCTGTTATTTTGTGCCCTTTATGGCTACGGTATTTCGGAAAATGTTACGAAAGCTTCTACATTAAAAGATTTTAAGTTACCCCATCCAAATTAAATTAAATGCGGTAACCGTTTTGACAATTTTTTGGAGATGCACTAATATTTTTTCAATTCCTCTAAAAAAAACGTTGAAGGAAACATTAGTGAAACAAGACTAATTCTACACTAGAACTACCAGACTCGTCAAGTATTTGAGATTTTAAACGCAAATTCCTTGAAAACAAAAGAACTTTTTTTCTACAATATTATTCACTAATCCTAATGCTACATTTACACGAATGACAAATTTGTCATTTTTTTCTTGTCATTATGTTAATTCCCGTGTAAATGGCATAATTTTTGTAATTTTTTCTGTCAGAAAATGTCAATCTCTCATAAAAGAATGAACTTGTCCATTCTTTTATGCCAGATTGTCATTTGTACACACGCAATATTAGTTATGACAAAAGTTGAATACTAAAGTTGTCATTACTAATATTGCGCTTGCACGAATGACAATTTGGCATAAAAGAATGGACAAGTTCATTCTTTTATGAGAGATTGACATTTTCTGACAGAAAAAATTACAAAAATTATGCCATTTACACGGGAATTAACATAATGACAAGAAAAAAATGACAAATTTGTCATTCGTGTAAATGTAGCATTACACAACACAGAATAAAATCATTTTCTAAACACATTTCGTCTTTATTAATGTTTCGATACGATGCGCCGTTTTCGAGAAAACAGGAAAAAAGTATCCCATTTGTATGGGAGAATGGGGAACCAGTTGTCCGATTGGATTTTGATGTAGGGCTGTGTTATGTAAAATTCTACTCTAAACACATTTTACCGTTATGAATTTTTCAATATGACTCATCGTTTTCGAGAAAATTGCAAAAAACTGTTTCGATTGTATGGGGGAGGGGCGAAGAAATGGTACAATTATGCTCGTTCAAGAACTTAGCCTAGCGATTTACGAGAAACGTAACTAGACAAAATTTCAAGTCTCTAGCTCAATCCTTTCTATGTACAGACAGACAGACGGACATACGGATAAACGGACAGACAGACGAACATACGGATAAACGGACAGACAGACGAACAGACATGCGGAAATCAAAATCTTTTGTCATCCTTAACACCCTGGTGTAGTTCATTTTTGTGTCCGACGATTCGCTTGATGCGTTCAAACGTTAAGCCTAGTACGCAGTTCGAGTAAAATGAAATTTCCTATACAAATTTAACACTGAGCTTAAATTTAACCTCAGAAATTTTACCAAGCGGTACGCAGTTCGCTGGTAAAATGATGTGAAAAACTCATGTTGCAATGTTGCCTCACTAGATGGCGTAGAAAGTCTCCACTTGATTTTACCAGCATTTTAACTGTTCGGTACATTAAATTCGAGGTAAAAATTTGACAGATGAAAATAATAGAGGTTCTGTTTCCAGTTTTCTTAACGAGTGTGGTTTTTTAATTGTGTGTGCTCGGCTGTCAATGTTTTTTCTCCACAGACAGTTTTTACTGTCACATTAAAAGCCAATTTGGAGACCGCGTTAAAATTTCATTTTACTCGAACTGCGTACTAGGCTTTATACTCTAATATAGAGTAAAAAACTTTATATTCTTCATATAATTGTAATAATACCTCACTCTACAAATGAATTAGTCCTTCGATGATTATTTGCTTCAGAGCTATACTGAAATCTTAAGTGACATTTATAGAGGGTATAGATTTTATAGATGTTTAGTGACTGCTAAATGGAAAATGGCAAATTTCAAGCAAAAAGAGCCCACTAACTCGATTTAGTGCCCGGCAAAAGTTTCGTGAATCTTGCAGTTAACATTTTGCGTGGATAGGGTTACCAACCATACTCTTTTAAGAGTACTAGTACTCTTTTTCGACCCCTGAACTATTATACTCTAACTTTTTTTAAAAAAGTACTCTTAATACTCTTTTTTGATGCAGAACTAGAATAAAGAAAAACCACTTAAAAATTCAAACATAATAGTTCACTGAACTTATTTATAGCATAAAAAATCAAGTACAATTTTCGCTGATGATTTGGCATTTTCATATATTGTTTTTTGAAGACGAATTGTAATTGACTGTGATATTGCCTAACTATATTCGCATAGAACACAAAATCGCTTGAAGAGGTAATACCTTTTCCTTAAGGATATAAATTCGACACACACATATGAACTCTTAAAAATATGTCAATTTTTATTCTGAATTTTCTCTCATACCGCTGTCGTGGAAAGATTTTTTTCTTTAATTGAAAGTCAATGGACAGAAGAAAGAAATAGGTTAGATGTGCGGAAAAGCTCATGGCTGCTACGGCTGGAGTGGCTGCTATGGGTATTTATTTTTTGGAAGTTGAAATTCAATATTGTTCTAGAATGGATTGAATGAAAATGTTAGTCTGCTTATGATTAGTTTGTGGCTACACTAGGACCTAAGTCGAACACGCCCGTCAAGCACATTTACAAAAAACGAGGTTTTATTTCAGATTTGATAAAAATACTCTTTTTCAAAGTAAGAAATACTCTTTTTTCAATTCGACGAGATGGTAACCCTATGCGTGGAACAACTTATGTGTTTAACACGTTGGCTTTCGTGAGACCCAGGGGCGGTTCATGTGTATAATTGATTCAACACATTTTGTATTCAACTAACAATCACTATGAAACGGTATTTACTGCTAGGCACTTTAGTAAAAATTTTATTTTTATATAGTACCAGCTAAAGTCTATTTCTTTAGTACTATTACTATAAAATTTCGTCTGCGGTGCAAATCATTCGCTTTTGATCTCTTATAAATTTATCAGTGTGATTTTCGAACATAAAGATTAAATTTAAAAAATGGTTATTTTAAAGAACCAGGAAATTATAGAAATTTTAATAAAAAAAACCAGGAAATTATATTTAACTTACCGATTCCATGAAGTTGTACTTTTCTGCTAAATGCCCAATGTAAATTTAAACAAACTAAAAAGAAACTATAGGAAAAAACGATCATCGTGTGAACGAAACGCATATCAAAGGGAGTAAATTTCACATCTGAGGCTCGTGGTGATGTAATTCCTTTTACCGGCATTAACGAAAATATTTGTGCAGCTATTAAAACTAAAAAAAGATATAAAACAAAACGAATTAAAAAAATGTTCGACTCTTTTCAAATATAAAAAAAATATTTTGCTCTCTCGCCAATGAACGTAAAACATTGGATAAAAAATTCGGAATTACCCTTTATCGACCGAGTTATAAAGTTTATCAAGATTTTAATATTAAAAGCAAAATTACCAGGTTTTATCATTTGATGGAAAGTTATCTGAGGCCTACATTTCCTTGTTCTGCTCTTCAACTCCCCAAATTCTTCTTAAAATAAAAAATTTCAAATTATATCTCTTTAAAAGTTTTCAAAGTTTACTATATAAGCAAACAAAAAACATTTCAACTAAATAGGGTGACCATACGTCCAGGAGTGGATGAGGCAGTCCCGGATTTGAGCATGTTGCCCTCGCGTCCCGGAAACTAAACTTTTATTCCAGATTTTTCAATTTAGTGCTATGATTTGTCAAACGCGAGAAAAAAAATCTGTTATTTAATGTGCAACATATACTAAATGTCAACCGGAGATTGCTATAAATTACATTTATTTCGCCAGCGGCACATTTTTTCAAAAATTTTACACAAAGCTCATATATTTCAAAATATTTAGCCTGCTTAATTGGTATTTTTACAATTACCATTACAGTTATTTATAGATTGTAAAGTGCAGAAAAAATCAGTTTTTTTTTATTCGTAATGAATTCGGCTCTCGATTAATCCATTGTGCTACATTCCGTTTAAAAAATTTCGGCTGCGGCGCACATTTCTTTATTGTTTTTCCTTGGGTTTCGTCCAAATCAAGTTCTATTCTCTAATATTAATTTTTTTGTTTCGTTGGTGTTCCATTTAATGTTAAATGATTCACCACACCTCTACCCCCCTTTCTTAAATTGTCCCAGGTAGATCCAAAATAAATATGGTCACCCAGCGACTAAACAAATTCATTTTGAAAAATATTAAAATATCAGCAAATATTTTGAAACAAAAATAAAATTACTTTCCATCATATCCACCTCTGATGAGAAGACTTTTACAGGGCGATCCGTCCTTGAAAAAAAATCACATTAAAATTTAGGATTTTATCATTTTATTGCAAACATTCTAACCAAACACCAAAAGTTTTCCGATTCCCATTGAAAATACTTAGAGACATTTTTGTACTGTTTCACTAAAAATACAAACTGAAGATATTCCAAAATCATAATTTTCACTAAATTTATGCAACACGCGGTCAAAAGGTCTAATTACATTTGAATCCCTTAAAATACTGTTATTACATCGTATATGCATTAAGTTGAGGAAATTTCCCAAATCATTTTCTTAATATATCGGATATTATTCAATAAATGTGTAAATTAGGCCGTGACTTTGATTTTATTATTTGACTTCTAAGCAAAATGTCTGTTTATACACTTAATCTACATTAGCTACCCATTTTCGAAGGGTTCTGATCAATTCTCTATGAACCTGCACTACTATTCCTGCTATACCAGGCAAAATTGGAGTATTCCTGAAATATAATTTTCTATCAAGAAAGATTTTCTTCAATTTTTGCTGTTTATGTTTATTTGTTGTTTTAAACTTCTATTAAAACTGTTTATGAAGTGAAATATAAAAAATAAATATGTCAACTCAAAATCTATAATATTGACAAAATGTGGTAAAATGTGGTTATTTTTAACGAAAACATAAATCCATATCCGATTCTGGTGACCTTTGGAGCTGCACTAGTACCAATTCGTAAGTAACTACAGTTCCAGCAACCTGAGGAATAAACATGTGTGTGTATAATTACATTCTTGCATGAGACTTTAAAATCAATCTAGAATAATTTGTTATTTATAAATTTTGTGAGAAATTTTGCGCTTGGCAAACATCATTACCTTTAAGATAAATTTACGTGTAACATGGAAAAATTTCATTCCACTCAATGCCACTGTCGTATTTGTCACTTGTTCTAAAAAGCGTTTGGCCTATGTAAAATAAAAGTGTTTTCAATTAAATGACTTGTAAAAACTTGTTGGTTTTTGAGGTCAATTATAGAACATCTAAGATTTAAATTATAATAAAATTATACTGACACAAAAAATGTATTGTTTTGTTATTTAACCCAGCGTTTCTCAACCTTTCAGTATTCGCGGCCCAATTTTCAATCATAATTTTCATCGCGCCCCCCTGCATACAATGAAATGTATGTATGTCTATCTAGAGTGTCTATCTAATATTAAGCCTTCATTCGAAAGACTTTGCTCTGCAAGACAGGCCCAAGGAAGTCACTAATAATTATTAAATTTGTTTTTAATTTAGTAAGTTAATAATTAAATATTATGTCGAAATGTATTTTGTTTTGCATGTGTGTGTGTACTTTCCTTTCAGTTAGTTAATCAACTTTTTTAAATATTTTGTCTTGGATATGCAGGCGCCCCACCTTAAATGTACTCGCGCCCCCTAGGGGGGCGCGCCCCACAGGTTGAGCATCGCTGATTTTATGTTCTGTCCTATAAAAAAGATTACTGGGATTTGGGAAAATAGGATTTCTGGTTAAATGAACTTGCTTAAATAACCGCAAAAACCCCCAGATAATATTTTTCCGCAGAATTTGAAGAAAAGTATAACTCCATTATCCTTACAAGACCTTTCGTTATCCTGACAGACTTCGTAATCCCGGAATCGGATTCAGCGACCCCAAAAATCCGCAGATGAGATTTTTTCCGGAAAATTATATTGTCCTTACAGGATTTTCCGTTATCCTCACAAATACGAAGCAGTGAAAATATTGTATGGTTATCGGAGCTACATATGTGTGCAGAAGTCAATCGGATGAAAGGAAGTGGGTTAAAATAAGAATACAAGATTTGACCCTAACAGACAAACAGATACGGAAGCAAGCCAAATAAAAGTTCTTAAAGTTGGCCCTCCATTATCATGACTTTTGCCAACTGCAAAAAAATAGAGACACATTTATGTGAAGATACCTTGGCGAGAAAGGGAGATAAGAATCAACTGCAAAAATTTGTCGGCAACTGCAAGAATAATTTCCCCTGTTTTTTATGGCGATTTTATGGCGATTTCTACTACAATCACACATTGTCCCTGTAAGTGAATAGTAAGCACGGACGCATTCAAACTGTTATTATAGCGTGATGTCATTTTTCTCCTTCGCATGCATAGTCAAAAGCTTTGTTACCATGCCAATTTGAACATTATATTCATAGCATAAGGTTTGATATGATTGCTATAAAATTGTAAAACTGGAAGGGATAGCGTTTAACTTGTATTCAATCATTCCTTTTTAAATCTACATAAGTCTATCTTGCTCTAGTTTTCTGCATTTTTTTGCAGTTACAGAAGTCATGGTAATGGAGGGCGACCTTAAAACGTTATTTCTTTTTATGGATGATTTCGCGCCAAGCTAACGAATAAAAAAATCTTTCCTGGATTTATTTGAAATGCTCACCTAATGTACTCTTAAAGCTTGTTAAAAATTTAGATTTTTATTTGCAGTACTTTCAGAGTTGTAGTGCTTTATATATGGATTTTTCAGATAAAAGAGGTCTAATGTTATGAAATGAAAAACTGCCCAAAACACGTGATGAATAATATTGTTTTTCGTGAAGCAGAAAATTGCGATTTTCTAAGGATTTCACAGTACTCTAACTCCTGAAACTACTGCAAGTAAAAATTCACAATTTTGCATTTTTAACTAGCTCTGGGGTGTTTTTTTTCAAAAAATTTCTTCCAAAGCTGTTCAATGGTTCTCAAGTTATAGGCGAACAGACTGAAAAAAGAAAAGCAATATACATAAATCGAGGAAAGTGGTGAAAAACAAAAGGAACCTTGAGTCTAAAATAGGTTACCCGATGCCAATACGCTCCCCTAGAAGTATCATCCACATCCCAAGCAAGCAGATAAGGCATAATGCCTTAGATTAGGGCGTGGTGTCTTAAAAAACGACCAATTTTAAGACACCACGCCCTAATCTAAGGCATTATGCCTTATCTGGTTGCTTGGGATCGGTTATATGGTTCTCAAGTTATACGCGAACAGGCATAAAAACGGAAAAAAATCGAGGAAACTGGTAAGAAATAAGAGGCAACTTTGGTTGACCTATAGTCAAAACCACGCCCAGTAAGCTTCCATGAAAATTTCATACAAATCGGTTCAGTGGTTCTCGAGTTTTAAGCGAACAGACAGACATACACAAACCTAGTATATAATAGAAAAGATTGAATTTTATAATTTTTTATTGAAAAATATACCTCTTTTGTATAAACATTAGGTGGCACCAAACGCAAAACTTCAATTGGTTTTCGTGATTCATCATGAACTTTGGCGGCACAAAATGAAACTGCCAGCGTTCTCCCGATCAAAAATATCAGAGAATACCAAAAATAAATACTTTGAACAATAGAATCACTGGGCCTGTAATAAACAACCCCATTTTTTTTTAAATTGTGTTTCATTTAGTTTAACCATGTTAATATTACTCAAAACTGTAGAAGAGTTGCAAACAAATGTAATAGAGATTGTTTGAAAATGACAACATTGTAATAATAGTTAATTTGTTATCAATTAAGTTCATCAGTTCCACCAATTTCGTATAATAAAATCTTTGCTCAGACCAGAATTCATCCGATACTGCCTGAAAATTAAACGTGTTTATCGCAAGTATTAAATTTTTAGTATAAAATTACCACACGACGATAGTGGTTGAGATTATCGTTGAAATATTGAAATTGTGCAGCTAACCCAAGGCTCAGTGCGATTACAAAATTGTCCATAAAATTCCAGGTAAATACGCAATAACAATTGAGTAACTCCAAGCATATTCCACCGATTATATTGTAGCCAAATGTGTAGAAATATGCTGGGTATGCAAATCGAAAATATCCTTCCAATATTCCACTGATATTCTTGCATTTATGGGCATTTTTGATACCATTTCCAATTGACAATAAATGTTCGATGAGAGCCAATGATAAAATTACACTACTGGCAGTGTAAATATTTTTCTTCATTTCATTGCATCGTTTTAAATTCGATATCGTCACTTCTTTCTCTAGTTTTTCCCAATATACCATGATTGATGGCCATCGTTTTGCCACCAAAATAAATATGCACATGAAGAAGGTATTGCAACTGAACCAAAGTAAAGGTTCTAAAATTTCAAACAAAAAGCTTATTATTCAATTTTTTTTAAAATGATTTATTCGAAATACATTCTGTAAAGGAATGAATAAATTCGCAAAAAAAAAACGTTTTATACGTTATGCCGGCCTCACACTCTCGCCGAATGCAAACAAACGACAGTAACAGTTACCGATTTGCGCGTTTTTACATTTCTTACATATAAGAATGGTATTAAAATCACTTCAAAAACCGAAATCATTAAAGAGCAAGTCCCCGTACATATACCCATCGACTCAGTTCGATGAGTCTCAGTTCGACATGTCAGTATGTTTGTGCGTGTTTATTTTGACGCGGTTTTTTGGAAAAATGTGTGGAAAACCACGATTTTCGTTAGACGCGTTCTCGAGTTATTTAAAATACGTAAAACGGGCAGACAGACCGACAGACAAATGCACGTATATCCTCATAATTTTGTCTGTAACGGATTTCGTACTCATCAGAAATTTTCTATCTGCCCCCATTTTCGAGTCAGTCTCCGTCATGAATACAATACTTTCCCTAGATAGCAGAGGAAAGTAAAAACTATAAAATGCTTACATAAAACTTTATATAGTTATCGACCTTGATATCTCCATTTTGGCTGGTTTTTCCATATAGCTAAAAACTGTCTAAAATGTTCAATAACTCAAATTGTCCACAACTCTTTCCAAAATTCAAATTTTGTCACATCTACAGTAAAATGTTTTCGCTACGATGTCAAACACAGAACCAAATTCACTTAAAAAAGGGATAAAAGGGCAGAGCAATTGACAGATTCGTGTGACTCAAAACTCGAACGTACACTCAGAAAAATGGAGGCTAACTCGACGACCTACATACGGCGTAATTGGCCTCGGGCAGGCGCGCGTTCGCCTGCATGTGGGCAAGTAAAATGAGTTGACCTGTGGTCGGAGAAATTCTGAAATTAAGCAACCAGCAGGTGAAGTAGGGCATTGGGAGCTGCACGAGTTGACCTTAGATAGGTTAACTCTGACCGCTAGCTGGCTTACAGACACCTCTGTAAGGTCAGAGTTAACCTGACAAAAAGTTGACCTGGACATTTTTCTGAGTGTAGTACAAATTAAAGAAAATGCACCATCTAGACTTTCGCGTTCGCTGTGATTCGCCTACATTCGGGGAGAGTATGGCTGTGCTCACCATAAAAATGGTTTCCACAACAATAAAAATGATTGCAATAAAAGAGTTGTTATTATTCCCTGTTTTATCTACGTTCCATGTGCTTAAAAAATACTAACTCACCCATTCGAAAGAATTCCACATTGTTGCAAACAACCCAATAAAGTGTAAAACAAGCCATAGTTCCAGCTGTAAAAATTACAATAATTGCGTACGGAAAGCGAGGATCCAAAATGGTAAACTTTAGCGACGAAGCATTGGGTGATGTAATTCCCCGAAGAGGCATCATTGCAAATATTTGCCCAACAATTAGAACTAAAACGATAAATCAAAGGTAACTATTTTGCAAAAGGAAACGCCAGAATAGCCAAAACAAACAATCTTTTTTCTGAGTTTCCGCACATTTCTGGAAAATCTTAATATATTTATATATAAATCCCGAAAGAAGAAATTACCAGCTTTTGGGAAATAAAAAAAAACTTTTAAAACAGATTTCATACTTTAAAAAATCGTTAACAAAAACTGTGATAGAATTGTCGTTTCTTGACACAAAAATTCTAACTTCTAGATTCTTAATGAACATTTTTGTTGGCTAAAATAGTTACCTAAATCGATAATTTTCAAAAAAAAATCAATATTTTAAAAACGTACTTGGTCTAATTGCTTGGTGAAAAGTCTCCTGTGGTGCAGTATGAGTAATTAAAGTTTTTCTTTTTCTTGCTAATTTTGCAAATTCACCTGTAAAGTTGGAAATAAGAAAGTTATGTAGATTTATTTTTACATTAACATTAACATTGACGATATACAAAAATTGTCACATAACTCAACCGAAATTTTTTTTTTTGTTTCTTCACTTACTTTCAAAAATTGGTTCTTTACCTTCGAATTGCTTGTCAATCGCGTGAGGGAGATTTACCCTAAATTTTGTACAAATTATTCATTGACACTTTTCAAAATCCAAAATTTATTACCAGGGCTTTTGACTACTTTGAATATCGAACACCATAATCGTATTTTAACTCACTTGTCCGTTAGAATTTTCACACTTAAATGAACCCAATTAATTCAAGGAAAACATGCCAAACCTTGGCTTTAAAATAACAAATTAATACAAAAGTTATTAAATCGACCGAACAACTAAAAAGTATACCTAATGACCGTCTGTAGGACTAACGACTAAAATAATTTATCAAATAACCCTTTTCTACAATAATATTGAAATAATGAAAGACAAGTTAAATAAAAAGTAAATATGTATGACAGGCATTTTCTTGAGGTTTTCTATTGTTCTTAATGAACTCATAGCATTTCGATTCGACAAAAGAAGAAAATGTTCTGTCATTATCCCATTCAAAAGTAAAATTTCTCTATATAAACTGTAAGTGGAAGAAAATTGTCGATCGTTAAATCAAAAGAAGCTGTCAATTGAGATCGTCCTTCATTTTATCATTATGATAAGTGATTACATTTATTTAATTATTTATATGAAAAGCTGTCAAAGAACAGATTTATGCGAAAATATGCTGATTCATGAAGTGACACAATTCTTAAGTGATTACATAACATACGAATTTTTAAATGCAGTGTAACTGTAGGTACGTTAATGAAGTTGAAATTTTTTAATTGAGTGGCTGAAACGTTGTTAATTATTTAATATTGTTTTTACAGATTTTTTAATCTATTGATTTAGATGGCATCTATTTGTTTAGATCACGTTGATTATTTAACAACTAAAGTAGGTACTCTTTACAAACCTGTGAAAATCAAGAAATAACTAAATTTAAAAATTTTATTTATCGCGTTTATTGAGCAAATTTTTTAAATATTGATTATTTTAATGACGTATTTCCGGAATAAAATACATTTTGTTTGCAATAGTCTGGTTCCATATCATTATCATCTATCATTTTTACTTTTGGCATTAATCTTTATATTCAAAACTCACATGCTTGGTAGATATTCAATGTTAGTTAGTACATCTGCTAAAGGCCGCGTTCAGACGTGGTGGAAACTGGTTGAAGTCAACCAAGTTACTCTGGGTGAAAAAACCTGCTTGCGTTCTCACGTAGTGTTTTTCAACTTTTGCATTGCAGAATATTTACACATGCTATGTCAATGTGTGCATGTAGCAAGAAAATTTTTGTGAACCCCCACCATTGAACTCTATGTGTGTATGTGTTTTCAACCAAGTTCACCCGGCCTAGCCAGCAGGTGAATTCCCCGCATACACCCGATAGCGTCTGGCCCGTAAAATCGAGTGGAAACTTGGTGAAGTCAACCAGTTTCCACCACGTCTGAACGCAGCCAAAGAAAGATGCACGAAAATGCCCCTGGACTAACTTATGGGTCTCACATTCGTTGTGCCTGCGTTGGAAAGGTAATTTGCTCTAGTTTCATTGACATAAGCTCTTTTTGGCGAAGAACTGTAGGGGGATGGTCAGTCATCATCTAAAACGCATGGAAAAAACATTGCAAGAGCGCAAGAGCTTATGTCAATGAAACTAGAGCAAATTACCTTTCCAAAGCAGGTACAACGAAAGTGAGGCCCCAACTGGTTCAAGAATTAGACCGGGGGCATAAAAATCGTCGAAAACTGCATGGTTCTTTCGTCCATAAATTCGTTCATAAATAGGTTTTGAATTGTCACTTCAATTTAGTTTGGTTTGGACTTTTTAATCTTGATAAAGAAAAGTAAAACTTCAAATTAAAAACAAAAACACAAAAACTGTAAAACTAGGTGATTTTGAAAAATATGAAACACTTCCAATTTTTTGTATTTCTTTATTATTTAATGGACAAAAATTAAATACTGGGGTGCCTGATAAACCCATATTTGAAAATATTTAACATTGATTGCTCTAAAAAAAATCAAAAAAACTAAAAGCTTGACTAGCATAACGGTGGCAATCCCTTGAGACGATTTGGTTCATCAAATTGTAGTAAAACAAGTTCATATGTAACTATTGTGCCGGCCATCTAAAATTGTCATCATTTAACTTCACACAAAATGTAAAAGTCAGAAACTATTTACCCCGAATAGTAATTTCCTAGTCAAATAAAAGAATTTCATTCCCGAAAGGGCCACATATTGTGTAGTGATTTGATCAATGAACCGTTCAATCTGAAAATTCATTGAAATATTAAAAAAATACAATAAAATGGGTAAATTTTAAAATTATTACTTCACCACACCAGCTAGAATTCGGAACCGATCTCAACGTCACCAATGGTTTTTTGGACTCATCATTAATTTGGGCAGCGCAAAGGAAAACGCACGCAGTTCGACCAATCAAATAAAGCAACGAATACCAGAAATAGATGTAATTAATAGCGAAACGTAACTTACTGAAATTGTAGTTAAAATAATTATGTTATTATTATTCCGCTTAATTAATTCGTTATTAAGAAAATTATGTTAAGAAAATGTCATCATCCATAAATACGTCCCAAAAATTAAACAAATTGAAACCTCGATACCTTATACCGATATTAAAGCAGGAAGATATATACCTACTATGGAGGGGTATACACTACTGAGGGAAGAAAATATTGCCAGTGTCTCGTCTAACACTAGCGAGTGTGAATTCGTTCGACATAAGCCAAATGTAAAATCACCATAATCGGAACCCAATGTTTTAGAGAGAAAATTTTTTGAACCTCTATATAATAACTTCTGTGTGTCTTAAGTATTATAGAACAAAGGCAAAACTATAGATAAAAATTTTAAATAATTTTTAGGATGATTTAAGTTTCCCGGTGCAAGTAATAGAAATTCGTTGCTCCCATAAACCATGTTGACTTAATACGATCGACGAAAATTGACAATATGAACCCTGACCTGATCAAGTGGAAAATTACTTCGTTGTATTAATATTTACAATGCAATCAGAAATTCTGATAGAACACTCCGATCTGATGTAATAAAAGCAGCAGGCAAACAACAAATATATAAATTGCTAAAAAAATATTAAAGAATATGGCGGGATTTCTGAAATATTTTTAATTTTTCGATTGCATTTCGTAAATTTCATATAAAAGTTTTTCATTATCAAACCTATTTTGAGTTTGAGAACTTTCAAAGCTTTGTCGACCCTACTATACAGTATCGAGGTTTGCACGTAGTATAAATATTCGAATAACAAAATACTATCTTTAATAAATAATAAGCTACAATTAAAATATATATATATGTTTCAAATCTTTTGTGAAAAATTATGACAAAACTTACTTGAATATGTTTAAAAGTTGAGTACATATAAAATACAAGCTGTTTGTACAGGATATTAATATTATTGCCGATAATTCAGTGTCGACAACTGAAAGTAATTCACAAAGTTGTATAAAATGTATTCGCAAATCGGTCCATACAAATTCTGGTATATCCTGAAAAGGAAATAAGGGAAAAAATTACCATAATATTTCTAATATGGAAATTAAGAAAAAAAAACAAATTTAATAAACGAATATGATAGTAATCCTCGCATTTTACAAAATATCAATTTACCTTTCCTTTCAGCGGAGAAATTCGCAAATTTAATTGCTCAAAACGTATCGAAATGCCCAAACTGATCATTATAATAAATAGATCTATGTAATTCCAAATAAACGTGAATGTCGAATTAATTACCTAAAATCAAGAAATAAATTCACAAATGTTTTTTTCTTACTTAGAATTTAAGAAAAATTCACAAAAAATAAATAAATGTGAAATTAGCTAGAATTCTAATAAATATTATCAAAGTTTTAAATTAATTTAATCAAAGAAGTAATTTAATTATTTTATGATAATGTTTATAATGTTTTTTGCGCATTCATATGGGTTTTATTGAGGTCGAAGCAGATTTTTGTAAAAGGAGAGCAATCCTACAAAATCGCGATTTTGGAATTTTTGGTTTTATCTAGTATAAGTTAAGTAATATTATTAACATAGATATAATCAAAAATTTCATTTATGCACATTATGATAGCAAGTTTTTAAGCCCAAAAAGGATTTAACTCATAACTGAAGAAAATCAGTTGTGCTCAATACAAAACTTTCCTCTGCAATATTTAGTTTCGGAAAAATGTGTAAAAAATAATATTTGTTTAAATATCTCGAGAACCGTTTAAGATACGTAAAGACAGTTAAAAAGAAAAATGCGGGAAATGTCCTTTAAATTTTGTTACCGTTAAAAGGAAAAATGCAGGAAATTTTATTTGCTTTAGATTTGCTTTTTGCTTTTTTTTCTAAAAAGCGTATAGTTTCGAGAAATTTTCAAAAAAACTCTTTTTTTATAGAACCGTTAGCGATAAAAAAAAACCGTTAAAGCCAAAAAATGTAGAAAATTTTATGTTCTTTAAATTTTGTTATATTTGTTTTTCCCAAAAACGCAGAGTATGGGAGTATGGACAAAAAACTGTATGGGAGGTACCCGTTATAGCTAACGTCACTTTTCCAGAAGTTGAAAGAAAACTACGATTGTTTTAAAATTTATTTACAAAAAATCTCAAGTCGCGAGCTCAACGCATTCTCGAATTACTAGAGATACATAAAACGGACAGACCGACAGACATATACACGGACATCTTCTTAATTTTGTACTGATCAGAAATATTCTATCTGTCCCCGTTCTCGAGTCGGTCTTCATCATGGATGCAATACTTTCGTTCTGAGGAAAGTAAAAATACTACAGGGAGTGGACTCCTTTTGCATACATTTTTTTTCATCTTAGATAATTTAAATAAATAATTTCTGAAAATGAATAATTATAATTGTTGTAAAGATCTAAACGGTATAAATCAGTATTTCTAAAAATATATTTTAAACATTTTACAGTCATTGATCCATAAGGAGACATAAGTTGCGTTTTTTTAATGTTCTAGAACACGGAACATTAAAAAAAACTATCCAGAGTAAGAGGGAAATTTCATTGAGTTCGAATGGCAACTAACTTCACGTTGGTTACATCATTAGGCCGTTAGAGGCTGTTTATGCCTGAAGCCCAATGAACGCAACGCGAACGCAGAAACTGTCACTTACAAGTTTGTTCAATAGAAATCATTTGAAGTGAACACAGTGAACGCAGTGAACGTAACAACAACTCAAAAGTTTGCAAACTTCTAACTTTGCCGCAGCAATTCTGCGTTGACAGTTCATAAAGTGAGGTTGGGGAAATGTTGTTCGAGGAAAAATTGATAGCCTTAGTGCAATAACATACAAATAACAAAGATAAAGACCAACCAAGCAAATTATCGCTTCAAAATTATCCATTTTTGTCATTTTGCCAACTTTATACCACTTTATATTATGTCACTTGTACTACTTCACGAGATGCCATTGGGCTTTGCCGCTGAAATGTTGCGCTGCGTGACAGTTTGTGCGTTTTAGTTGCGTTCGCGTTGCGTTCATTGGGCTCCAGAGGTTAGATTAGCCGATCCAGGCGCCAGGCATTGAACGAAACTGTCAAAATTACTGGCAAGACGAGGGGGACCCCCCAGCCTCTTACTGCTATATTTTCTTGATATAATCACGATTCGCTATCTCCCATGATTAAAACTATTTCGCTGTCGAACAGAACGAACAAACCACCAACACAAGATCCTCAATTGAGAATAAAATGTCAGATTTATTATGTTGAAGTTAGCAGCATTTCATTACCGTACATTACCGTATAAAATTTCCCTTTGTTCCAAGCGCTGTTCGAGATGAAAAGGTGGTGCAGGATTTTGTATGGAAAGCTTGTTCTGAACTGCTTCAGAACATTAAAAAAACGCAACTATAATCATATAAAAAAAAACTCTAATGCCAATGTAAAAGCACCCTCAGGGCATTCACCCTAAGCTACGATTAGGCTTTTTTACTTGATTCAAATAATTAGTTAAATTAAGAATTTTTACTTTGACAAAGTTCCGAAACATTCTACTGTATTGGTCAACTTTTATTAATTTAAATAATTTTACGACGACACCGAACTAATGACAATTAAGTTTGAATACCCCTACAATTATTATCTGTTATTTTATTTACTTATACAAACCAAATAAAAAAGAGTAAGTATGAAGTGGTATCGTGTTTCTGAGAAAATGTGTGGAAATGCATTAATGAAGAAATCCTTCCATTGATATCCTTTTGTTACATTACAATGATACACATACATGCGATAGTTGTATACGGTTGACGCCAAATACAACAAATGCTCCACTGAAAAGATAGAGGGATGGTTTTTGAAATAAACGAATTCTTAAATTATTGATTAAAGATCCAATAGGAATCAAAGAATTTCCAATGAAAACTGTTTTTTTTAAATAAAAACCTAACCTTGAAAATCGAGGGTATCTTTCTTTTTTGTACATTTTTTTGGCCATTCGAAAATCACAAAAAAAGCTTTTTTTTAGGGTTCTACGAGAGATGAGGATATGCCATTGAAAAAAATCTTATTTTTAGAAATTTACCCTACAATAGAAAAGTTGCGTAAAGTTTTGATTTCAACACTTTTATTTAAGAAAATCCCCCTAAACTTGTCCTATTCAAAAACACACGGAGAGATAGACATAAATCAAAATCTTTAGTAATTTTAAACTCACGAATATTTCTTTAAGGGTTGATTTTAAGCATTACAGTATATTATTAGTTTTTTAGTCCAAATTCAACCTTTTACATATCAAAAAATTGCTGTTGCGCGCATAAAAGTCATTATTTTGACCTGTACAGATCAAATTCACCATTTCACAAATCAGAGTCATTAGTTTTTCTTGGTGATAAATTGAATTTTAGTTGTTTCACCAATTTCAAGAATATTTTAAACTCTTTGAATCACAACTCTAAAAATCTTAACAGAAAACCAAATTTTTGACAAAGAAAAAACTGTAAAAACATTTTTCTATGAATTTGATTTTAAAAAGTCGAAATCGTCAAATTTTGAATTTGGCTTTAAAACTGCTATATCATTGTAAAATTAAGTATAAAAAAATTTTACTGTGTTTCACTTACAAAAAGCCAGCGAAAGGATGATTCCTGCTACTACTCGGATTCTCGTTGCTAGCCTCCATTTTGGGGTTTGATACGGTGCCACAAGAAATATTTTTTCCGCTTGTCTCCAAGTTTTCATCAGTAATGGCCATTTTTGTGCAAGTTGCAAAAACATCATACAAATAACTACTCCAACAGAGTAAAATATAACACCTACTAATTGTAAACAGCAGCAAAATACTTTTAAGGATTCTTCGTTACAAAATAATATAATAAAAAATTACCAATGTTTTTAGCATTAATCCCTTCAAATGAAATATGCCTCAAATACGCCAAAACAATTAAAATACTGATAATTAGAAAGAAAATTGACAATGCAGCTCGAAAAGATTTCCACTGAAATTTTAGATGGTTCGAGTTGGGACTTTTTACTCCAATCACTGGCAGCAAAGCAAAACATTGCGCTAAAACTAAAACTGTGAACAAAACGTTTTAGCCCTGAACTTTCCTTTGATAAAAAATTTAAAAGATTACCTGGCCAGATAGCCCGATGAAAACTGTCCTCTTTATCATTATTCAATGGATTGCATATTTCTCTATTAGATTTTTTTTCGATTTCAAATTTTTTCATAGCTAAAAATTTGGACTGTTTTAATGATCTTCGAACTTTGTGACAGTTAGACATTGCCTCTAAAACGCCTTTCTCAAAATAATGTTCCCAAAACAATAAAAAATAATAAACAGTTTTTAGTGCATTGAGCTACAAGAATCTGTTTTCACTTGCATTACTTACAACGTTTTAGACCATATGATTTAAATCCTGGCCGTATTTTTAAATAGTTATTGACTTTAATGTTTACTTGTGTGCTTTTATCATTGCTTTCGATCTGAATGTGGTTTACCATTGAAAATTGCTTAATAAAACGCTACTGATAAATAAATAAAAATCAATTTTTTCCTTTGCGAATTTCACTTCAGTTCAGTAGGTCTTCTTACAACCAATGCCACAGGTTTACTATTTCCAAAATACGAAATAAACATATTTCAATCGGTAATTTTTCGAATATATGTAATTCCTAGATTAAACATTTGTGTAAACATTTATGTAAATATTGTAGGCTTCTAAAAATCATTTTAATTTTACTTGATCATTATTTACTCGCACATACATAATGTGCTAATATTTACACTTTTATTGTTTAATTAGCGCCATTTGAATTTGATTTCATACTACTATTTACTGATGCATTTTCTTTATTAAAGCGATTTGGATATCAGCATTTATGTGTCAGAATTAGAAATGTTAAATTTAACTCGATCAAGATATCCTTCATATATCTACTATAAATAAAACACGTGTCAGTATTTTTACTTTCTTATATGCAGTATAATAAAGTATTGTATTCATGAAATACTTCGACCTCTTAATTTCCGCTAAACAACATTTCCCAAACACTTCTGAGTCGATTGGAGCAATATTACAAAATTGTATTTTTTTCTTTTAGCCTGTGTACAAGATTTTTTAACAACTACTTGAGCTAGAGCCATGAAATTTTACAGGCTATCGACCTTATCAACTTTTGGTGGAAATTCGGAAGCAACCAAAGTGGCATTATTTTTTTAAATCGCAGTTTCCTTTTCCACAATTTACTCAGAAACTACTCCTTTTCAGCTATCTTATGTAGGGTCAAAGTGGGTAAATGTAAACAGGGGTAATTGTAAACACTATTGGTTGTGTCCAAACTGCTATTCCTTCTTAGCTTATCTAGACAATATATTAAAAATTGATCTTTTATCTCACTGCGGACACGTGGCACAATAGATCTAAGAGAGGGTTCGTTGTGTATGAGCTGTCAAAAAAAGTGCTTCTTTTTAGTGTGATTTCAGTTTTTCTAAGAGTGAAAAGAATTAATTTTTGAAGTGATTTTTAAAAGAAAGTATGTATGTTTTACTTTATATACGAACATTATAGTTGTTTGAGATCGGTTATATATGTTAATTTTTGTCTATAAACAAACTGTAAAAAGTTATTGCCTGTTTACATTTACCCCATAATTTTTAACCTCATGTCCAAATGTAAACACTATAATGGGGTTAATGTGAACAACTTGGGGCAAAAGTAAACACCCTTTTTATACCCGTACACTCTCGAAAAAATCCGGGGACGAATTAACTCCGCCTGAAAACATAGCTAAAAGTTTAACACCGTAGCGCGGAGTTATTTTTAAATTTTTATTTTACGGAGCTAAATATTCAATTTAACACCGTTTTGACCTAAATTTTAAATGAACTCCGAAAAGGAGTCAAAAATTCACTACAACTCCTTTTAGGAGTTATTTAATTGTAAAGGGTGTTCACGTTTAGAAGAGGCTTGCCAATTGGCTTCAACAGCCTATTGGGAAGGCAAATGGTTTACAATTCGAGAGGTCCCGTGTTCGAGTCCCGGCAGAGACATGCAAGAAAAGTTTTTAACAAGTCAATATTAACTTTGGAAACACGAAAAAAAAATCAAAACATCTCAAATGCTTGCAAAAAAAGAGAATTTGCGAGGTTTTTTTTGGGCCATTTAATAAGTTGGTTTAACACCGAAAAATTGTTAAAAATTAACACCCATAAGGAATTGTTGTGAACTCCCTAGCCCGGTGCTCGATTTTCTCCAATAGGTGATGGACTCCCTCAAACTCCCTTTCGGTGCGTAATCGACTCCATTTTTTCGAGAGTGTATGGTGAAACCAAAGGGTATATTAACTTTGCCTTACCGTTTGTAACTCCAAATCCTGTCATAACACAAAAATGAAATTTTGGTACAGCTGTTCGAATTTTGATACGAATATCACCATACGGGCTTTCAATAATTGCCAGATTGGCTAATATCATAAATGTTTGGTTTTCTGTTTAGGTTACTTTCCTCCCCGAGATTTTTCTTTCAATATGGCATAGAACCAAAAAAGGTGTTTACATTTACCCCATTTTCCAAAAATTTGAAAAAAATATAGGGGTAAAAGTAAACATCCAATTTTGTAAAAAATTAAGGACCTATAATTTTGAAATCACATGGAATCGGCAATAAATAGACAACCAATTTTAACATAATATATCAAAACTCCGCTGTTAGTGATTTAATTAAAAAAAACCATTACAAAGTTGAAAAAATATCCAAAAAGTGAAAATCGTTTACAATTACCCCCTTGACCCTATGACAAAAGTTGAAGAAAGTAAAATTTCCCACACTTTTACTTTTACTTTTACTATAGAACTCAATATCTCAAATCGATATCGAGATATACCGTTATTTTTTTTTTTTTTTAAAGTCAGTTTGTCAACGGTTTTTAGGTTATTCAATGTATGAAAGGATTTAAAAAGAATAACATTTTCTATAATTTTGTCTTTTACTATTATCCGCTATCTTTGACCGTTATCGGGATATTTTCATTAAAAAGTAAAAAATATATTTTTGAGAATTACTTGGAAACTCACAGTTTGTCGAAAAAACAGTGAAAGGAAAAATTGAACATATTAAGATTCTCCACATCGTAATCGATATTGTAAGATTTTGTAAAAAAAATATTCACATTATATATACTAATATTTTAATAGTCGGATTATAGTGTAAATTCTACACAAACGTAAATTTTGTATAAGAAAGTGATTTGCTGTTGACATCAGATATTTTATGCAAATAATTAGCTATAAAAACTAGACTCTATGAACACATAAATGTGAAATTTTAATGCAAATGAAACTGAAACACTATATGATTATTAATGTCTACTTAATAATTTAAATTAACTTTCTTTGTAATAAAATTCCGTGAGAATCAATCAATAATACCTTGATAATTTATTATTATTGTTGAATTGATGTTTTTTTTTGCGAAGATTCAAAAAAGTAAATTAATTTCTGTTCTTTCTGATACATGTATGAAACATTATGAAACAAATTGCTAAAAAAAAAAGGTTTATGTGTTCTAACGATGTTAACAGAAAATAAGACAATGTTATTTGTTAAAATTTTTCGATTTCTTTTTTGAATTATGCTATTTGGCTCATGGCAATTATGTGTGAAAGATAATATCGCACAAATGTTCACCAAGGCTTCGGCGGCACACTTCCACAATTGCTTCTCGATCCCACGAATATGCCTTATTATCTCATCCTTCAGCTGTTGTTGTTGGCTTGTTGGCATAGACCTGACGGACCTGACTCTTGAGATAACCCCAAAGAAAGCTTGGTTGCAACCGCGAAAACGACTTCCGATGACATTATTTACACAGGTAGAGTTACCTACAGGATAAATATCAAGATACTTTATATTGAACTTTCCCCTCTTCTTCAACACTTCTTCCCTAGGGCCTGATTCCGATACTTCGTTCCGATGGGATTTTGATATATGGAACGTTTATGTAAAATCACATTCTTAACACATTTTACCTTTATAAATTTTTCAAAACGACTCACCGTTTTCGAGAAAATTGTGAAAAACTGTTTCGTTTATATGGAAGAGAATGGAAGGAATGGTCAAATTTTGTCCGTTCAAGAATTTAGCGTTGTCATTTACAAGAAACGCAACTATACCATCCTGAGCTATGATTCGGCATTAAAGGGTCTTCCCCAAAGCTCTGGCTGGAACTATAAAAAAAACTGTACCAAATTTCAAGTCTCTAGCTCAATCCTTTTGAAAGTTATGATGTTCCCGGACAGACAGATGGACATGCGAAAATCAAAATCTTTTGTCATCCCAAATACCCTAATGTAGTTGATTTTTGTGTCCGACAATTCGTTCCATGCGTTACAAATGGTATACTAAATCTAATATAGTCATATATGATATATCATATAGAGTATAAAAATGTTTCTGGTCAACCACCCGTCACCATTGACCCCTCTCTCCAATCGCCTCGTACTTTTATGGACATCCCAGCTCGAGAAGGAAGTGGTAGGAAGGCTCTGTGAGGATAAAATATATGTAAAAATTTGCAGTAGAGGATCACTGATAACAACTAATTCAAAAATTTTTAAGGGATGGTCCTGTAACTTTAACGCAAATACAAAAAAGGTTGTAGGAAAATGCAATTTTGCGTCCCCTTAAGGTATGGTGCTAGGGAGTAGGTGTCTTTGAGGAAAACTTTCTCCAAGAAGACGTAGCGGGGGTTGGCTATACAGTGCAGAGAATCCATAGCAAAATAAAAATTTTAAAAATTATATAACCAAGACTATTGCCGTCAAAAAACTAGCTTTTATATGGGGGGTTATTAAAGGGGATGGAGATGAAAGTTTGGCATCTTCAGAAAAAAATTTCAGCTATGAAAATGTCACACCATTGGCGCGCATGGCCCAAAAATGGACATTATCCTTTATTGTGTAAAATATTACAAATATTTTCTTAAACTATATTCTGAATTAGGTGTAAATGCTCCTGGGCAATGAAATGTGCTACCAAAGTACAAAGATCCTCATTGCTTCGGGCTACTTGTTGCATCATAATTTGCTTGAAGTCCTCTCGAACTCCTTTATCGGCGCCCCTCGTACCGATTCGCCTGGTTCCTGGTACGTTTGTCTGCGACGAGACAAACTCGAAATTGAATTCACCATTCTTTTTATTCCATAGATGCATAAATTCCTCTAAAAATTCTATCTGGATTATATAAGCTGGAAAAAGAAGATAAGCAAATTGCCCCCTTTCCTTGATCATGGAAAATATGTGTTCAGCTAATTCTGTATCGAATGGAACTTCCAACTGAAGAAGAACAAGCAAATCACCAAGGATTAAATCACTGCAATTCGGTTCATAGACTCTTCGCTGAAATTAAATAAGCGTTGCTCAAGATGCGAACGATAAAAAAACATTTCGAAATTTACCTTCAATGAATTAACAATTGCTTTAGCACAATATTGAACGATGGTACTCTGAGTTAACGGCAATAAAATTAAGTGACGCTGGTTGCTAGCAATTGAAAGATTGTCAATAAATTCGCCACCAGTTGGAGGTAAATCTGATAAGATTTTCAGTATAAAGTCGAAGCCGTGAATCTAAAATTGACAATCGAGTATTCAATAAAAAAAAAACCTTCAGCACAGAAACACTTACCGATAGCGGTCCTTGTATTAATATTAAGCTCAGCACTCGGAGATTATGATGAATGCTAGTACATTGCATTTCATTGAGTAGCTTTTTTGCCTCTTCATGATGCCCGAAATAAACAGCCAAATCGAAAAGGAATCGGCTTATCCATGTAGCTAATGGAAGTTTAATCAAAAGTTGACTAAAATTTATTTGTAGCTGTTCCTTGGAATTAAGCAATTGCCAACAATTCGCTGCTGTCACGAATGATATTGGCGTTTCGGCACTGCAATTATAAGTAACTGAGATTTTTGGTGGCTCCGCGGGATTTTCTCTAGCCATTTGTGATGTGCCTTCATTAATGGGCTCTAATTTAAGTATCGGAAAAAATATTTTAGTAATTAAAACCTAAGCATTAACTTGAGTTGGAAATTACCTCGAAAGCCCTCAACTAGCACATACTCAATCTCTGTGTCATCAATTTTGGTCTTAATATTTGTTATATATTCTTGCAATGAAAATAAGAATAAGGTTGTGGCATAAAATAGTGTTTGATTGTTGTCTACAGCTCGAGGATTTATGGTCACCATTTGCATTAACTTTTGCCAGTAAACATCTTTGTTCCTACAAATTAATTTTAGGATTCTTTTCTGATATAAAATTTTAAATTAGTAATAAAAAACATTTACCATGATTTATTAAACGGGAGAAACGGTTCCCAGTTCAACACCTTGCCACAAAAGCCGAGAACCTCAAAAATTTGTCGCCAGATTTCATTAATTGCAGGTCGATTATCCTGATTCTACAAAACGGAATTTTAAGATAAAATTTAATCTTTTTTGAAGCTTTTTGGATGGGTACATTAGATTGAAAGTGTTGTGCTTAAATCCATTTTGAAATAAAGAATAACTACTCTATAATATGGTACGTAAGCTATCCTCTATATCTTTTTATTAAGTTTTTACCTCTTCAAATATCCGTTTTATGTAATACTCCAAGCAAATGGTGTAGATTCCATAAACTAAGTGACTTGGAAGCTCTGGAACTTTGGTGTAAATCAGAGGCAAGGCTTCTTGTACCAACATCTCCTGAAACGTCTGTGGTGCCACTGCCATTCCTTGAACCATAGTCTCCAAGAGTCTTGGCTAAAAAATGAATTACTTGTTATGATAATAAGATGACGTTTACTGTACAATTTACCGAATGAGTTGAAATAGCCTGGGGAAACCTTTTAAGCAGAAGCAATACCAGTTTACAATGCTCCACGTTATTATCGCTGTGGCTAGCAGTTAAAAGCAGAATTTTGTGCTGCACGTCGTCTGTAAAATGTTGAAACATTTTTACATAAAACTCCTGTTCTGGTGTCATCTCTCCTTCTGGAACTCGCAAGGCAGCAGTCAATGCGGAAACTTCATTCCAGAGTTCGATCGATTGATTTTGAAATGTTAAAATACTGAAAGTACAATCGAATTTTACAAGTTTGTTCTAACATAATTCAAACAAAATGCGAAGAAACATTTTTACTACTCGTGTATTTTTGCTTACATGTAGCTGAAACATTTGGCCGCTTCTTCGAAGTTATTTGCCGCTCTTTCTATTTTGTAGGCTTCAAACTAGAGAAAATAGTTTTTAAGGCAGTTCGAATTAGATATAAATATTAAAACTATACCTGCACATTAAAATTATTTGGATACAAAGTTTTTCCTGTGAGAATCCAGCTTTTAGCAGCAGCGAATTCATTGTTTTGAAAAGCCTTTATGGCCTGTGAAATTACGTAGTTCTCGTCCATTTTAGCAAGGATTTCATCAGGTTTAATTTAAGTTTAAGCACAATTAATTTTTAATAACAATAAAGACATTTCAGAATGCGTTGCCGCTTTCAACAAAAAGAGTTGGCTTTGGAAAATTGAGGTTAGGACGTTGGTAAATGGGTGCGTTTAGGGAGCTCGTGATGTTATTTTCTCTTTTCCCCGGTAGAGCAAAAAAATTTGAATTATAAAATATTTAACAAAACAAATCTTGCTAAACGTTAAATTTATCAAATTGAAGAATGTTCAACTGAATATGGAATAATAAACTTATTTTAAATAGTTTTAATTGATTTTTTTTTTGAAAAATTCCATTTTTTTATAAACATTGAAATTTGCTACTAATTATTAAAACAATACTACAAAATTAAATTAAAATGAACTAATTTGGTCAATATACTCATACATATCACAATAGGTACTACAGTAGAACACGCTTAAATGCACATCGAATTTCGCAGAATTTTATGTGCATTTATCCGTGTTTTGCATTTATACGTAGCACGGAAGCACGGATAAATGCACATTAATGTGCAATTATGCGAGTAAAAGGGAAACATGCAACATAAAAATAACAATAATAACTTTTTTTTGTGTAATTACATTTCATTTTTGCACATGTGCATTTAAGCGTGTAAAATTTCATATAATTTATACGTTTGCGGATGTGAAAATGGTTGTATTTAAGCAAGTATTGCAATTAAGCGTGTTTCATTTATCCGTGTATATTTATATGAAAAATGCTTAAAAATCCTTCATGCACAAATTTTGCGTGCAATTACACGAGTTTTGCATTTACGCGTGTTGCTTTTAAGCGCGTTCTACTGTGTAATTTCAAAATGACAAATTACTGCAACTAAGCAACACCTTTAATTGATAAAACAAAATATTGGTTGTCTTCAGCAGAGACAAAAAAAGGAAATTTTTTTAATCCCTGAATTTAATTACACCGAAAAATGGTGGTTCTACATATTAAACGTGGCGAGGAGAGTTTGTTTCTTTTTGAAGGTGATTTAAATCAGTCAATTCAAGAGCAAAGTTTTGAAATCTGTTCAATTCATAATGGACGACTGAAAATCGGTCGAGTTTGTTCGGAAATCCGTGAATTGATCAAACACGGAATTTCATTACCCCCAGAATTTCTGGGACTTACTGATGAACAAATTGAAGAGTTGAAACTTGTCGATTGTTGGAAAGATAAATGCATTCCCTCAGGAGGATTCATTGAAAATAAGGTGATGTTTTGCATTCAAGTATTTTTTGGGTTTCAAAGCAAAAGGAAGTTTTGGAATTTTCTCTCTACATTTTTAAACGTTATTTTTTAGGACCCGATTGGATGTAGAAATGGAAGGCAGCCAAAGGAGCAATTTCAAGAAATTTTAACAAAAGCAATAGAAGACGCTAAGCAAATGATTGACAAAGTAATTAATTTTGGATACCACAAATATAATTTAAATTTATTATCTGGTTTGAATTTAATCTACTTAAAATATTTTTCTAGAAACTAGTGCTTTTAAATCAGCAGATGACTCTTAAAATTGTTGAGGAAGCATTAGATATTTTAAGGGGTGCTATAACTATTGTTTATCCAATGAAACTACCTCCGCACGATCCAATTTCTATGGAATTTGCTAACATCGAAGACTTAAGTGGAACGCAGGTAAAAACATAACAAAAGCTATAATTGCCAATCTGGCAATCATTGGAGACCCGTATGGTGATATTCGTATCAAAATTCGAACAGTTGTACCAAAATTCCACTTTGAAGTCAAACTTTCCAATAAGATTTTTTTAAATTTATTCCAATCGGATTTTGATGTATTGGAGTTTTATGTAGAATTATATCCTAAATAACTTTTGTTCTTGGACTTTTTTGATAAGATGCACCGTTTTTGAGATATTCGCAAAAAACGTTTTCATTCGTATGGGGGGTACCCCCCCTAATGGTCCATTTTTGCCCATTAACGAACTTAGCCTCGCATTTTAAGAAAAACGGATCTGCGCAAAATTTCAAGTCTCTAGCTCAATCCGTGCGCCCGCAATCCGCGCCACAGACAGACGGACAGACGGACAGACGGACAGACGGACAGACAGACGGACAGACGGACAGACGGACGGACATGCTAAATTCAACTTTTTTCATCATTCTAAACACACTGGTGTAATTCATTTTTTTGTGCGATGACGGGATCTTGGCGTTACAAACGGTAAGGCAAAGTTAATATACCCTTTGGTTTCACCATACGGGTATAAATAGTATAAAACCTTCTTGAATTATAGTATGAAAAATATTTAAAAAGTTTAAATTATTAAAGAAGTAAAACCAAGTTTTGACTTAATTTGACTATTTTGTTCAATTACAGGCCTCAAAAGAAGTAATAGAGCCAAGTCGAGCTCAATTGTGGTTCGCTGGACGCCAAATGCTGCCTGACAAATTGCTAAAGGACTACGTGGGTGTTAATGATAAAACAAAAGTATAGTCTCTACACGGCAAAAAATCTTGGAGTGAATTCCAATCAAAATTGGATTACATATAGGTCCACTCCAAAACATGATTAGATTTCAATCCACTCGTTGGATTGAAATTTTTTTTCTAATCTTCTTTAGATTGAATTAAATTCCAAAAATGTATTAAATTTATCAAATGCAAATTGCAATTTCTGTTGCAAAAAATGCAAATTCTGTTGGATTTCACTACATTAAATGAAGGAATCAATAGTTTCCTACATTAATTAAGTGTGACTGGAAAATAAAGCGTGAATTCACACAAAAATCAGCGTGAATTCCAACAAAATTTTGTAACAAAATGGGCAAAATAAAATCTTCGTTTTTCATGGTTTTATGATAGTAATAGTAGGTTTTTTACCAATATCCAGTAGTGTTCTTTACTTTTTACAGCATTTATAAATTATAAATATTTTCTTACGTATTATTAAATGTTGAAAAACTCCTGCTCACACCGCGATTCGAACCCGAGATGATCCCTAGGTTTGAAGTCCACTCGCCAACCCATACGGCCACCGAAGTAAATTAACAAAGTGAGTCTAAACATGAATGGTTTCTATCTCACTTGAATTTACTGTCAGTTAATAACTAAATGAATACTTTCGGTAATTTGATATACAATAAAAAGTAATTGAAATCTAATCTAAAAAAATATTAGAATATTTGTAATAATTTGCATTTATTGAATTCCAATCGAAATTGTATTGAAATTTCGTCCAATACAATTTTTGGATTGAAAAATACTCCAAGATTTTTTACCGTGTATAAAAACAAAATAAATGTAAAGCCTCTTATATTTGTAAAAAAAATTCAGGTAATTATCAAACTAACTAAAACCGGTGAAGGCCCACCTGGTCGAGAACCAGTCTTAACTGAAGATGTAAGAAAAAGAATGATGGCAGACGCATACCGACGGCAAGAACAATTAAAGGTAGATGATAAAAGATATAAAAGTACCAAATTTTTATACTGTATATGAAAATCATATAGGAATATATTAGATTTAGTACCTATACCATTTATAACGCATCGAATCAGCCATCGGAGAAAAAAATTACACCAGCGTGCTTGGGATGACAAAAAAATTTGATTTCTCAAAATTTCCGATAACTCTCGACTGAACTCTCGACTGAAGTGAATATTAAAAAAAAAATTGAACCTTTATTCAAATGTTTTTAGATGTGCTAAATCGCAAATAAGAAAATACCATTGATTTTGATAAATTAAACAAATTTGAATTTGTCGATGGTAAGAAGGGTAATATGTTTTGATATTGAATTTAACGCAAAAAAAAACATATACGTTTATGTTTTCATATTATGTTGAACATTTTTCAACTACTTATTTAAAATTTATATTTAAATAAAATATAAGCATTTACCAAATGAAAAATCAAATAAAACTTCAGTCTCACAGCATTTTTGAACATTATTTAATTTTTATTATCTGAATAATAAGATTAAGTAATATAATAATGAACATTTAAAGCTAACAAAGTTTTAAAAGACTTGAGTGTCACCATAATTTTGTTGTAAACATAAATACATCTTAAAAATACCCTTGAGTGAGTGTAGTTTCGGATTTTTTTTTCTAAAAGGCACATTTAAAAATTGCAATTTAATTTATTGCTTAAATATTTATATATCCATTATATTTATAAAGTTTTTTTAAATGTTATTTTTATTTTTTCACGTTTGTTTGAAGTAAATTTTTTTTTAAGTCAATAATTAATTTTATCAAGTTTAATTTAATTTAAAGGTTTTTTTTTCCAAAAATACAGTCAGATTTTGAGTGTAAAAGTTCGGTGGTGTTGTTCTCTTATATTCATGGTTTTCAAGGATTATTGGCATTATATCTCTTATTGCTATTTCGTTTGTTTTCTTCTTTTTGTTTCCTCTTTTGTGCAATTTCGTGTTATAATGTTAATAGTACTCTAATTGTTATTCAAAAAAAAAGTGAAATCGGTACAGAATGCTGAGCTGAGAATCTGCTGTGCTAAAAGTTGACAGCATTACCAACTATGAGCAACGATGAAACAGTTTTAGATTTCAATCATTCATTAGATTGACCATTACAGAATTCTGGTTAAAAAGAAAAGTTTTTTTTAAATAGTCGTTTGAAATAGGTACAAGCATGCCTCCAAAATATTTACGAGTGGTGACATTTTTCACGTTTTTTTTAAAAAAAACTTAGCATTTATTGAATTCGATTAGTATTCGCATTTGGTAATGTAATAGTTGGTGTATGGTCCCATAGAATGTGGGGTTTTTTTTGCACATTTCAAAAGTGTTTCGTACTGCTAAAAGCATTTTGCAGAGCTGAATCAATCATTTTTAAATCCCTAATTGTATATAAAAATGTATCTAAAATCCTTGTTTATTTTAACAATTTGAATCATTTAAGAAATACAATACAATTCTGTCCGTTTATAAAAATTTTAAATCTTTTTTTCCCCTTTTTGAATTTTCCTGTTTTTTTTAAAGAACACGAAACTTTGAATTTATATCGATCCAGAATTTATCATCCTTAGAATTAACTCTGCAAATGCTTGACAATAGAAAAATATCATTTAGTGCCGTTAATTGTTAGAATGGCTATTGTAATATTGTAGACATTTTTTCTATAGTTTTTAACTACTGTTTTAGAATAGTTGCCAATAGGGGAGAATATATATGAATTTTATTATTAAAATACATGATTATATAAATAAATTCCAAATATATATAAATTGTTTTTTTTTCTTTGTTTCCACGCTTTATATAACTATAATCTTTATAAACTTGTATAGCTGTATAAAGTTACAATATGCTTAAATTTATATCGAAAAGTCAGTTCGTTTCAAAAAGTTACAATTTTTTTAAATTTATTTTTTTTTAAGTTTTTCTTACTTTTTTTTGTAAAATTTAGCTATCGTTTGATTATCTCAAAAGCATTAGACCAATAGTTAATAATAGCTTCACATCTAAAAGAAATTATATTTTGGTATTTTCTTTATCAAGTGAAAAACATTCAAGCTACTCAATGTATTAAATTTTAATAAATAAGCTAGATTTAAGCTTCGCTTTACGCCTGTTATTAAATAAGAACCAAGGGTTTTTCGTCACTAACGTTTTTAGAACCGCCGGGCTTTTCAGTATCTTCCAGTTCATCATCGGGATATGGAGGTGCTGGATCGATCTAAAACACGCAAAAGAAGAAAAAAAAATTGTTTGTGCATTTATCAATTTTCAAAAGTATTTACTTTCAATTCCGGTAATTCATCATCACTCAACATTGGTCTATGTGCTAATGGACATTCAGTTTTTGATCCACTTCTTATAAGATTGTCATCCAAATCGGAATTATCGCCAGCGCAATATTGGCATCTCATCCTCGCATCATCTCCTACCTATTTTTAATAAAAAAAAATCAAGTGAAAATTTAACAAATAAAACTTCAAACAATTAACTTATTTAACATACCTTAACAGAACGTGTTATAATACATAATGAAGTAAATGATATAATAAATAATATCGTTGGGACAATCGATGCTATCAAAAGTTCCCTATACGTTTTATCCAGGTCGAAACGAGCCACCACTCGAAGGCTGTCATTCTAATTATAATGGATTTTTATACAAGTATGATATAAATTAAATTGCTCAACAATTTACCTTATTGTAGTAGCATAAAAACCGTGATTGGGCAGTGTTGTTATCTCCATCTTTACCATAAGAATCAATAAACATGTTGCATTCATCCCGAAGGGTGTTCACACATCCTTCTAAATTAATGTATAATCGGCTACTATTATAAATGGTTAGTGCTGATTGTTTTGGTAGAAACCTAATAAAAAAATATATACTAAAATTGCTAAAAGCCAGTTAATCATTTAAAAACAAAAAAACGACTCCCACAAAGCACTTTTCAGTTTTTCTCCAGTAATAAAAATAAAGAAAAAAATTTAAACATCATCATATACATAAATTCAAAGATAATAACGCATTTTTTACCTTTGGGTGGGATCGAGAATTACTTTGCTCTGCTCTACTATTTTCCAGAATTGTGGGAACAACATAAACGGATGTGGTAAAGTTGTGTCATTTAGTAACGTTCCGTTTATACAATCGTACGCACTAAAAAAATTTAGAAAAGGATTTTTAAAATAATTTGAATACGGAAAGGAAACAAAACTATATGACTTTTTCTTCAATTATTTTTTACTTTAGTTGTAATCTACGTTAACCCTTTCCTGCATGAATTTTTCTCAAAATCACGTTATAATTTTTGGAAAAAATACTCAGTGTGTTTTGCCTGTACACTGACGAATGATACATATCGTCGATTTTAAGAAACTTGATTTTAGTCAAATTTTAATGAACAGCCGAAATTAAGAAACATGTTTCTTGATTTAAGTCACCGATTTCTATAATCGGTTAAACAACAAATAACATCGTCTCCATACAAGTAACAGAATGTGACTAGATTTAAGAAAAATGTTTCAACAAGGACATAACAATTTTGTATTTAAATAAAACACAGAATAATTGAGATATCGGACTGAAATTTATTCCAGGTGTAGTGGACATGTTATATTTAAGTATGAAATTCGATGTCATTCATATGGCCACCGCGAGCACGTTTGCACTGATCGATTCTTTGAAGCCAATTTTCCACCACTCTTCCACATATATCGGCCGGAACGTTGGCAATTTCGCGTTCGATATTGTTCCTGAGCTCCTCTAACGTTGTTGGCTTGTTGGCATAAACCAACGACTTAACATAACCCCATAAAAAGAGATGCAACGGCGTTAAATCGCATGAGCGAGGTGGCCATTCGACCGGACCATTTCTCGAGATTACACAATTGCGACCACCGACTCAGAATTTCGGTAGTAAGTTTTAATAATTTCCAAACGTTGCTCGTTCGTGAACTTCACCATGATAAAAATGTAAACCTTGACTGACGTTTTAGCATTGCCAGATCATAAAAAAAGTTTTAGGGTGCGTTTTTATTAAAATACAAAATTGTTATGTCCTTGTTGAAAGACCCTTTATATTAGGGTCATACGCTACAACATGTTTTTTAAATCTAATAAAAAAAATTTCTTCGTGTATGTAATATAGGACTCAAACTGAGTCTAACATCAAGTACTGTTTGTACCAATGACACTTACATAAATATAATAGTGAATTCGAATCATAGATTTAGATCATGCTCTACTCTGGAGTCGAGGATTGCCAAATTAATTCGAAACGTTTTTTAAGAACAAAATTGTCAAATAATTCTATTCGGTTGAGAATCTAGATCGCGCAATTTTCAGGGAAAAAGAGCATACCATTCGAATACGCCATAAGAAACTTACAAGTTGTGGCACCCAAAAAAATCCGCCAGGAGAAATAGCAAACCTTGCAAAAAGATTATTTTCCTTTATATTTTGACGGTTAACTGTCAAAAAATCAATAAAAAGAATTTTAAATTGCATACGTTACTGATTCAGATTAATAACTTTACAGTATTTTTCGTACATTTTAGGAAAATTGTATTTTTGCTTCTCTTTAGTAGGCTAATCTTTGCGTATATTCAACTTAAATTATTAAAGTTCCAGAGTTTCTATGGCGCAGATAGACAAAGTATGATTTATTTGTTGTAATAACATTACGCCCCAAAAGGCCTTGGTGTGATAGTTTGACATAATTTAAAACTCGTTTTTCAAACTACATATTTCAATGCGTTAATTACATTATCTCCTTAATATGATTAAAATGTATGTGTTAAATTTATCAAATGTCTACTTTGATATTAACATGATTGAACTTAAAATCGTCACTTACTAAAATTTATCACCATCTCTGCTCACTGACATGCAAGTAGTTAATAAAATTCCCATATTTTCGTCCCAAAATTGTGTGGGCTCTATTTCAATCCCCGGTTCCGAACCCCGTGCCTCCTTCACAGCCATCCCGTACTGACAGTCTGCCGTATGCAACGAATTCCCCTAGCAATTAATATTGTTAATTTAATTAATTTTACCGTCATGCTATAAGTTTAAAGAGCAACGAACCTCCATCAGCAGGACGTTTATTCCAAGTGTTGTTATTTTGTTGCAATTTCGATCACAGGTGAACGGTTTTGTAATTTTGGTGCATTTTCGTCCTATTAAATCATTTTTAAATTATCTCAAAAATTTAATTATTGTAAATTGAATCAAGTTGAGAAAATTCACCAAGGCAATCAAAGAATCCACTTAATTTTAGCTTGTCTTTGTCGGTACTTATTACTGGTCCATCTGCTTGATAATAACATTGAAATTTCTCTGACATATTACTACAAAGACCTGCAATTGAATCAATTAAATAATTTTGTTAAGTCAATTAATTAACAAATTAAAAACATTACCTGTAGTACAGTTATATGTTCCATTTAAATTTAAGCATGGTTTCATGTTACAATTTGTTATTTCGATTTTGTCAGGATATACCTTGTAAAAAAATGAAATATTTTTATTAAAATACTGAATTTTATAAAAAATCAAAGTGTTTCATAAAAAATATAGATGTTTTTGTTTCATTTAAGTAATTTTACATATTTCATTACAGAAACTTCAGGAAGACGACGATGATAGCTATTTGAATTCAGGTTGGTCTAACAACAACAGCTTGAAACTCCAGGTTCATGGACTGGAAAACGTAAAATTTCGAGTTGGGAAATAAATTAAAAGTTTTTTTTGTTTAAAAACCTAATGATGAATTTCACAAAACTTTTAGAAATTATAATAAAGACAAATTTATGAATTTCATTACATGAATTATATAAATTCAGCAACAACTATGTAAATTAAAAATTTGTTTCTATAATAATAACAATGTATTACACTGAAACATAACAAAAGCTATAATTGCCAACCTGGCAGTTATTGAAAACCCGTATGGTGATATTCGTATCAAAATTCGAAAGTTGAACCAAAATTCGAAAGTTGAACCAAAATTCCACTTTGAAGTCAAACTCCCCCCTCCCCCCCCCCCCCCCCATTTTTTCCCATGAACGAACTTAGCCTCGAAATTTCAAGTCTGTAGCTCAATCCATGCGCCCGCAATCCACGCCACAGACAGACAGATGGACGGACGGACAGACAGACAGACAGACAGACGGACGGACAAACGGACATGCAAAAATTAATTAATTTTATCATTCTAAACACACTGGTGTAATTCATTTTTGTGCGATGTCGGGATCTTGACGTTACAAACGGTAAAGCAAAGTTAATATACCCTTTGGTTTCACCATACGGGCATAAAAAGCTGCGGAACCCAAATGAGCTATTTCTTATTAATAGGGACAAATACTGGTCACCTAAATCTACCGTTTTCATGGATTTAGCTTTTTTTTTATTTTCCGCAATTTTCAGCTTTTAAGAATTCATAGTTTTTGTTTTTAGTTTCAAATTTTATAAAATATACAAATTTATCAAATGAATAATTAGTTTTCATTATAAAAATATTTTACTAAAAAAAGGGCCACAAGTAAGAAATTTCCCTTTTTGTTAATCAAACAACGAGAGTTTGGTTAGCTGTCTTTTAATAACGCTTTTATTAAATTAACTTGTATTTTGTCGAAATGATCACAAATTATTTTGGGTGTATATTTTTCGATACAGTTTATACCAACATTTGGTATTAAATGGTGGATACGCCAACGAAAAAGGTTGGGCACACTGCTCTAGCTCAATCCTTTCGAAAGGTATGGTGTTCACGGACGGACGGACAGGCAGAAATCAAAATTATTTGCCATACCAAATACCCTGGTGTAGTTCATTTTTCTGTACGAAGGTTAGTTTAGTTCGATGCGTTGCAAACGGTATACTAAATGTAATATACTACTATATAGTTTAATAGTTTTTAAATCGCAGTTAAATTTTGTTTTTCATTTCAAAATTTGGTTGGTGCCATTTTGGTTTTAAAGACTGGCCTCCTCCTGGCTTGTATACCCTGGTTACGAAATACTAGGATAGACAAATCCAAACGAATCAAAAACTTGATATCTTTCTATCAGGCTTGTTATCAAGACTATACAATAAAAAGTTTTTCCATCTAATGTTCATATTGTTATTCTATACTATTCATTAAATTCGCTCGTCATGTAATTCCCAAAGCTTTCCATATAAAAGAATATATAATGTAGAATCAGATACCAATATCGATGATGAGATCCGATTCACGACAACCAAAAAAATTTTCCATTATCTGAATTTCTGTAGTAAAAGCTGAGAGATAGTTGTGTAATGTATTCACGAGCACCAGTTCAATACACTAAATAATTCATCTCGGTGTATTCAGAGAAACAATAAAAGTGCTTTATTTACCGGATCATAAGGAAATTGGCAAATTTCCTCAACTCAATGGTTGTACCCTCGGGAAATTGCATAATTTGTTAGAGAATAAAGAAATAAGTAATTTGGAGTAAAGCACATACTTGTTGTGAAATTTTGATCAAAAGACGTGAAAATAAAGTAAAAGCTTATAAAAAAATATCTGATATGAACAGCACAACATCTACATTTCTGCACAATTTACGCTATAACTTGATAAATGCAATATTACTTTACATAAAAATGTGAATTTTTATTGTACAAAATCTGAAATATCTTGATAACGGTAAAGGATATTGATTTATGGTGAAAGGCAAAAATATGGAGAGTTTTAGCATCTTTCTTTTTAAAGGCGAAAATGTGGAGAGTTTTAGCATCGTAATTTTCTTTTTATTTTTTTTCGAAAAACCGTTAGTTTGCTAGCAATTCGCAAAAATCTTTTTTACCTCTTAATGAAAGTATCTCAATAACGGTGAAAAAAAGCAAATAACGGTACAAGACAAAATTGTGGCAAACATCATTCTCTTTAATTCATCTCATACTTTCAAAAAGCCATAATTTTTCGAGATAATCGCAAAAAACTGATTTTTTTATATAACAGTATATATCAATAACTGCTTGAGACACGCAGTTCTAGTACAAGTAAAAAATGTAGGAATTTTTATTGTCTCCATTTTTTGTCATACAAAGGACTACTGAAAAACGTGTAGTTTCGGAGTAAATAACAAAAAACCTATTTTTTTTTTTTTTTTTTTTTTTTTTGTAAAAAACCACCTGTTTAACGGATTTTTTTTGGTTACTTCCGTTTAGCGGATTTCCGAAAGTAAATATACGAAAAGCTTCAATTACCAGAGACCAATCGTTATAAGAATTTTGTGTGCCATATGATAACACACAAAATTCTGATAAAAAACATAAGAAAAGCTACAATTGTTAGGAGTCAATTGTCAAATACTCTAATAAGGAAAGACAAATTTTTTATTTTAAAAAATTATTGGATAGTAATGTAAAATCATCGACTCGAACACCGCACTTGAAAACGAATCGCCTTAAGTTAATCGAATACCAGAAACCTGCTGGTAACTTCAAAACTTCGTGTTTATATTTAGTGTCATTATTGAATAGTTGTAAATAATTTGTTGTGAGTTTTAGCGTTTTCTTTTTCCTGAAATTAATGTCGGAAATTTGAAAAAAACTGAAATAAGAGCTGGATAAAAGTGATGAATGTGAAATAAGTGCCAGATAAAAGTGACGAAAGTGATGACGGCGTTTTCAATCCAAGAATTGTAAGAAAATTCATACGGAATGAACTTCATTTAAGCTTTAGTTAGCTACTTGTCTAAAAATCAGCTCCCCTTTTACTCCGTCGTCGATTATCTTCTGAACCGCTGAAAGGATTTGAATACGGTTTTTACTGTTGGACTGGCCGTCCTTCAAGAAAGAAACTATGCTACCTTTTAACCATTTTCAAGTCGCGTCCTTGATACTGATGGAATTTTGAGAATATACCGAATATATGATTATTACGATTACGAGTAAAAATTCGGGGTCCCAGTAACGAATTAATCTACCGATTAAAAAGTAACGATTACTTACCCAAAAGTAACGAATGAGATTTGTATCATAAAAGTAACAAACTCAATCCACCACCACCAGCTTTTTAGAAGTTTAGTTTTTTGTTATTTTATGAAACTTTATGTGGAGAAATGAACTTTACAACCCTATATCTCTGAAACGGTTAAACCGATAACAAAATCTTTTTCTGGAGTACTTGTAGCAAATATAAATATTATATATTTACGGCTCATGCTATTATTTTTATTTTAGATACAAAACCGCTAAAACAATTTATTTTCCTTTTCAGTATATTTTGTTAAACAAAAAGTTGTTTTAAAACTATTTTTTAGTTTCGGTATTTAAAAAAACCTTATGGAAATAATAAAGTTTTCTGGGTTTAAAAAAAATTTCATAGCTGTCTGTATCAGAGTTAACCCTCATCAAGTAAAATAAAGATGAAGTACGTAATTAACTAATTTTCCGTCATATCCTATGGTTTATTTGAGAAATCTCATATATTATTCAGAGTGAATCTACAAAAATTTATTTTTGATCTAAGCAATTAAAAGCTCATCAAGAATGCACACACATGGACTTCATTTGAGAAATTGTTCACCACGTGGCGCTAACCCTTATTAAGGGCTCGTAACGTAACTGCTCATTAATTTTTTAAGAGTCTTTCATAAATGCGAATTTAAAATTACCTCTTAAGCATTAAAATGAAATTCTAAAACGTTTTAAGTTTTAATAGTTGTAAAATATTGTAAATCATTGTAAATTGTCACCTACAAATTGAGGTAAACTTTGTTCGTCAGGACACGGGAAAAATTCGCTTGTCCAAAAAATCGACTCCAGTTAGCGAACTTTTTTCTTTGAGTGTATAATTTGCAGAAGATATATAATTGAAAAAAAATTGTTTGTTTAACCAATTCATAAATTTTGGTAACTAGAGCCCTTGATTTATAAAATAATAAATTTGATTTGAAAAAGGCCAGTTTTGATCTGCGAAAAGCCCAATTTGATTAATAAAATGAACTTTGATCTGAACAATACTCAATTTGATGTGTATAAATTTGAATTGGGACTGAAAATGATTTAAATCTCCATAATCAGTGAAAATCGCTCTTGACTAACATGTAATTTGGTTCTATAAGTAATCTGGTACAAGCCTATTCATTAGAAAGTCGGAAAAATAATTGATTAAAAGTCCTTTTATGATGCACGAACAAAGGATTCTATACCCAAGCCACTATGTATAAATAACCGCAAATGTGATTGGTATGTCCTTTTTTTTATTATAGTTACATATACGCTCTTCGCTATTAACTTAACCTACATTCGTGTTAACTCACCTCATCACACGGTGTTGCATTTATTCGACTACAGTTGTGTAGAATAATATCGGTGCCATTTCTCCGAACAGTTGCATGTATTTGATTGCAGGATCCGCTACTTTTGGTCAGACACCACTCCCCACAGGACGCCCAAGGACAGTCCTTCGCTAAGGTTAAGTCAATGGTTTGACACATAACAGGATCAGCCTCAAATCCAGATTTAAAAGCCCTGCAAAATTTCAACAAGCACAAGACGCCAGATTGGCGCTCTCATATACCAACATTTTTTTTCATTGCTCATTTCGTCTGTTGTGTATTTAACTTAACTGCGGGATATCAATATGTGTCAGAGGATAATAGGAAAATGGGAAAACACAAAATTTTGGGAATGAATATGGGCGAATATAAAGGGAGGAAATGAATCAAGACAAACACTTGTAAATGGGCTAAGTAAACAGGGTTAAAGTAGTATAGAATTTCAAGGTCTAGAATAATTTTCGGAGGATTTTTAGAGATATTTTTATTTTATTGAGATCATGTTTGTTTGGAAAACTTACGCGAATGAAGGCACGTAGACAGCAACACTTAAATACACAATCGACACACATGACAGCACTATGGTTAGCTGGCAAAGACAAATGGAGCCACAAATTTTCTTATCCTGGTCGGGGATTACACGTGGCTTATTCTTACGGGTCATTGTCTAACGCGATTTTTCGCACTGATTCTAACTTCCAACAGCAAGCAACTATCATTTGACAACAACGAAACTAACCCAAAACAAGAGAAAAAACGCGAAATTCAAAAGCGTGGCGTATCATTTCGCCCCCATCATATTTAATTAACTACGTCGCAAACAAAGGAACGAGCGGAAATAGAACGGACTAACCGTTTTTAACTAACCACCACTGCACTTGTTGCTGTACTAAAAAATTCAATTTTGTATCGGTTTCAATGACTTCCCACAGGTTATTGAGTCGCTTTTCCCGGATTTCCCCAGTGACCGATTTTACATCGCGACCATAGCGCCAACACCGAAAAATATGACCTCACACGACACGTCCAGCGATGCCCTCCAACCACCAACTCGGATAAAAAGTCCTTGCATGCAATACGAACGAATATGAAAAATTATTTCTGATGAAGGCGTTAAGGGTGCTATGTGCACACAACGGAAATAAAAGAAATAATAACAAAATTAATTCAATTTGGCGATGCGAAACGAATAACGACGGTAGTTGAAGACTTTTTTCCTTGCTATCGAACGACTACCCTACAGGACCGACATCAGGCGCGTGACTGAACTTTATTCACCCTCACGATTGAATTAGAGGAAACCTTATTTCTTTTTTACTATACTCAGTTGATCCTTTTCGCTCCTAACATTTTAATCAAGATATGCCGAAAACAGTTGTATCCAACTAAGATGAACTCCAAATTTGTCATATAAAACAACAAAAAAAAGTATTGTTACACATACCTGCATATTAGCAAGTTTTCTTGTTGTAATAAAATATGTAAAATGTACCGTTTTATCTAAGGTATAATACAGTTTTGTCCCATTGTTACTTGAAACGCTGCGGAATAAAATTTTTCTCTCATACGGAAAATGTTTTGTCATTATTTTAAAGTAAAGAGAGTATTTTCTGTTACACTGACTGAATTTTTAATTGTGCAATTTTTATAACAAAGCATGTTCCGAAACCTTTTAACTAGCTTTAAATTCAATTTATTTTGATATTTTACATTCATTACGTAAACAATTATTACATTACGTAAACAATTATTACATTACGTAAACAATTATTACATTACGTAAACAATTATTGTTTACTAATTTTGTACGAAAAAATGTCAAGATTTACTGTTTACGCATAAATGCATAACACTACTCTCAATTTTTGTCACTTTGGTTTGATTCATCGAACTCTTAACTGGCATTAAAATCTAGATAAGCACAAAACAAAAAAAAAAGAACCCCCTCCTCCATTGGGGGTATGCTATCTCGCCTATAACCGAACCTGGGCACCAATCATGTATTCCGACGCGTCTCTGTGTTTCGACTTCGACGCAGCTTTTAACTTTTGACTTCGCCATATCTGCAGCTTGAAATTTCGCGGAATGGTCACTATGAATCGAAACGTGATTCTGACTGTCACTCCAGGAAATTTGAAGCTGGTGATATGGCGAAGTCAAGAGTTAAAAGCTGCGTCGAAGTCGAAACACAGAGACGCGTCGGAATACATGATTGCTGCCCAGGTCTCGATTTCTTAATTCGACATATTTTTAGTTGAAAATCCCTGTTTACATACTATTATGTTTTAATAATTGGGTTCTGCTGTTATTCAATTTTTTATTTAACACTACTATTAAAAAGGAGCATAACCAATGAGAGGACATGCGCCCTTTTCAAACAATTTCCTCACACAAAATTTATTTTTACCAGCAGTCAATATTTCTGGTATTTAGGAGCTCTTTTGCCTATTTCATAGTCAATTTGAAATTTTAATTAATAAACATTTGACGTTGGCTCGAGAGGCTTATCAAGTCAATAGAACGAAGCAAAATAGACTAAAGTTGGGAATGGCATTATCCACCCATGAATTGTTCACTTCCCACCAGCAAACATTGAAAGCCTACAAATTTAGTCATTCTTGAGATAATTAGTATACTTCACAAAGATGAAAAATTAACTAATTTGCATGGAAATTGCGATTTTTACTACAAAAATTGCGCATCATGAATTTTTCTTGTGGCAGAAATATTCTTTAAGATAACAACAGCTTTCATCATTAAAGACCCAATTTTAAAATAGGTTACCCTAATGGCATTCTTCTAAGCTTTCAAATAGACAAAATTTAATTCAATTCCGCTTTAAACTTCTTAAACCTGGTCCAATTGGGTTTTTTATATGGAAAAGTTATGCAAAATGTCATTTTTATCTAATTATTTTTTGCTATATGACTAATGGCCTCAAGAAAGTCGGAAAAAATCGCTAATATGGTAGTCACCGCATAATTTTTTTTTTGTTTTAAAAAAAGGAACTGTGCAGAATTTCAAGTCTTTAGCTTGATTCGTTCTCAAGTTATCATGTTCACGGAAAAATAGACGAACTTACTAATCTATTCATTATTCTAAACACAATGGTGACGTTTTTTCAAATGATATGTATGGGTAAAACAAATATACCCAATTTTTACTGTTGTGCATTTATTGGAAATGCGAAATGGGTTTCGTTTCGACTCTGCTTTAAATGAATTAACATTTGATCTAATTTGCTTTGCCTTTATCAGTCGTGAAGAATGAATGTTAATTCATATAGCCAATTTTTATTTGCTCGATGTTATAGAAAAAATATCAGTTGTGGTCAACACAAAACTTTATTCTACAAAATCTACGACCCTGCGGAATTTACGCTAGAGCCCTGTCAACCTAAGACGACCTCCCAATAAATTCTTGGTTTATTCAAAAATATCAAAAATGTACAAAATTTGAGATAACTTGAGAACAGTAAAAGATATTCATTTACGGTAAATGGCAAAAATGTAGAAAATGTTTACATCTTTAATTATTCTTTTAACTGATTTGTCGAAAAACCGTTAGTTTGCAAGTAGTTTGCAAAACTATATTTTTTATATTTTAATCTAAATATCTCAATAACGGTAAAATATAACGGATAACGGAAACAAACAAAATTGTGCAGAATGCCATTCTCATTAATTCACTTCATACATTCAGTCAGCAAAAACCCGTTAGTTTTCGAGATAATCGCAAAAAACTGTTTTTTTTTTGGAAATAACGGTTTATCTCGATAACGGGTGGAGATATCGAGTTATAGCTAAAGACAAAAGTGTGGGAAATTTTATTTTCTCCAAGTTTTGTCATACTTAAGGCCACTAAAAAACGCGTAGTTTGGGAGTAAATCGAGAAAAACGAAATTGCGATTTTTGAAAAACCGCCATTTTGGATACTTCCGGTTAACGGATTTCCACCAAAAGTTGATAGGATCGTCCCATTTCAGGACCCAACATGCCTATAAAATTTCATGGCGCTAGCTCTATTAGTTTTTGAGAAATCTTGTCACAGATATCCTACTCTAGATCGCGGCACTCGAACAATTCCATAGCAAAAATATGGGACAGCGTGACTATGGTTGTCTCATTTTTTCTTACAACTTTAGTGATGCCAAACGTTCGTTTCAACCAACTCAATAACACTTGAATTATATGTTTTACGTCGAACTCATAAGACTTATACACGGTTTAGGGAATTGCATATTAATGTACAGTGGCAGCTCTGAATATTAACATGAATAATCGGTATAGGGATTGAATAATATTCCGTCGGGGACCTGCATAAGCATTTTTTTCCAGAATTTTAATTTCCCAGAATTACTAGCTTTGTCCCTTTTTTTTGTTAGAACTTTTTGACGTTTCAGTGGTCCATTTGAGATAGCAAATGGCGTGATCTAGTAGTATATATCAGTGAATCTTGTACACAGACTGACAGACTGACAGACAGACTGACAGACAGAAAGACATTTTTGACGTGGATACGTCTTGGATTTTGGTAATGGGGGTACAAATTAGAAAATCGGCTTGCTGCCATGATAACAAATTTGCAATCGATGAAACTCGATAGTTTGTGGTGATATCTGAACAAAACCTGTGTTATAAGATGAGGGCTACATTAAAGCATTGTATAGGGTATTTTGTTATGTTAAACTATGTTCAATTATGTTTTTAAAAAGCAAAATCAAAACTTTTACTCCGCTGTTATGCTGTGTCTGCTGCTTGCAGTACAGATTTCACATGTATACTCTTTTTATGCTTTCTTTGTGTGTATTGAATCTTATATAGAACTTGATTGTTTCTCTTCTCTAAATGGGTTGTTCTGATTCTGGCTATTCATATTATTTCGGTTCAATTCGCTTTGGAGGAATTGAAAAAAATTGAAAATAAAAATTACTCTCGAGAAAACGAAATTCAGAATTTCAGTAAAACGCTCCAAAGAACGAGAAAAAATTATGGTTTTAATTTGCTTTGAGAACACAACTTTAATGCTGGGACCGAGATATCGCTCTCTTACTAATGAAATGCATACTTATATGTGTGTGTGCATCATACCCAACAGCAGCCATCGCTCGAACCTTTCATTCATTTTTATGCAAAGCATACAAACCGCTTTGAGCAAGAGCGGAAAACTTAAAGAGAAACAATTTCGATCTTAACTTGGGGGGAGAAGGAAAAATGTGCATCGATCGCATGGCCGAATTAAACACTGCTGGTTGCTTTTTAATAGCCACCGTTTTGCTACGTCATCGGCAAGAAATATCGGTGCATTCTTTCTAATGTTGATTGTGTGTGCGCTAATTTCAATAATATTTCATATAAAAAGGGAAAATTCCCATTGAATCGTATAAGAATTTCTTGCCGATGACGTCAGAGCCAGAAGCAACTGAGCTGTCAAACAGACCTTGTATAATTCGGCCATGGTTTTGAACACTGTTTTTAGTTGCTCTAAATTGAAATTGCTTCGTTGCTTTTATCGTGTAATTTTATTTTATTTTTATTTGTTTTTTATCTATGGGCGTTTTCATAAATTCAAGTTCTGCAAAAAAAAGATTTTTGATTAAAAAATAACACAAAAGATTTTTCTTAATAAATAACCCAGTTTATGTTATTCGTTTAGTTTACGAAGAAAATGTTTTGTGCAATTTGCGTAAGTTCCGAGTACATTTATGAAAATGCCCTATTAAACATTGTTCGTTGTGTTGCAAGTGAAATTTGATTTTTAGGTACAAGATGCCAAAATTCACCAAACGGAAAGTCAAATCCCGTAACATTACGGTCAATCAAATTGTTTCTTTAGTTTCCTTTTCACTAAAATTTCTTACTTAAAGATCTATTGGCGATCGTTGTAGGCGGATCCACGTCTTCTGGCCGTCTCTACGAGACAGACACCTTGCTTTTTTAATATGACTCCAATCGACTCAGGAGTGATCGGGAAATGTTTTTTAGGCAAAATTAAGAGGTGGAAATTTTTCATGAATACAATACTTTATTATACTGCGTAGAAGAAAGTAAAAAACATAAAAAAAACTCGGTTATTAGGACACTAGACAATCCAATTGGTGTTATACACTTTACACGGTTTTTACATTCTTATACGAAGTATAATCGCTATCGAGATATTTCTGTAAAGTGTTTTTACGTAAACTAATTCTTTATTTTATAAATTGCGCAAGAAATTAGATTTTGTCAAGAAATTAGAAGAAAGTCATGTGCTGTTGACCTTTTACAAAGCCATATTTGCGTATCTGAGAAAAGCTGCGTTATAGGAAATACTAATTTAATTATAAAAATCAGTGTTCAAAACTTTATCTTGTTATTTCGTTCTTTTCCCAAGTTAAGAACGAAATTATTTCTATTTAAGTCAGGGGTCATCAAAGTAACTGTCGCTCCCTTTACAATCAAAATTTATAACCACTACAAATTAAAATACCGTTCAATGAAACACAACCTTCCACGGCAATGGCTTGACACGAACTGATTTAAAATGAAATGCGTCATGCTAATAATGCCCCGATTCCAACTCAAAGCACGATTCGTTTTATTCCTGCGATCCGAAGCCGCACACACAAGCATTACAGCACACAATAAAAGGTCGATTATAGTGGCTACGCTGTTAAAGCCAATCTGTGTGATGAGCCAGCCGAGCCGCTAGCTGATGATGCCTGATTTAAGTTTTCGCTCCTTATTCAAAGAGGTTTGTGGATCTCCCATAAAAATGAAGTGAAGTCTCGAGCGATGGCTTTTGGCTATGACACACACATATAAGTAAGTAATTTATTAGTGAGAAAACAATATTTCGCTCCCAACATTAAAATTCTGTTCTCAAAGAACGTAAAAACAAAACGCAAATTTAATGATCTTAAGAGCATTTGTTATATTTTATTTAAGCAACCTAAAGAAATAGTTAAATTCAGTCAAATAATATCGAAACTGCTCCTGTGAGACATCAGTATTTTATTGCATCTTGGGTGTTCTCTCGGAATCGAAAGTTTATGTTGTCCTTCATATAAAAAAAATCTGGATAAATAGAAAAAAAAGTTATTACTTTCAATTCAACTAATTCCAAAGTGAGAAATGTTTAATTAATGTTCAGAATCTAAATGTTTGCGTTGGAATTTAGGAAATAAAATTCTCTTCACATATGAATCAAAGCGAGCTGGGTAGGATGTCATCATTAAGAAATTGACGGTATAAGAAAATGGAAAAACTGTCAAAATTTTGTAGATATATTAACAGTAATTTGTAATATACTGTACCATTTTTAGGCATTTTAATATTCTTTGCAAGGATCAACTAAAGAACTTTGTATAAATATATAATTAGGTTTAACTCAAATCAACATTTCTAAGGAAAAATTCAAAAATCAAATGCGATCTATTTATTCAAATAGTTCAACGAACTTGTTTTGATATTTTCATTCTTTTTGACAGTTTTTATTTATATTAATATATATTACAGTTACTTACATTTTTTGACATCGTTTTGTTGCATGGACATCTAGACTCATTGCAAAAATCACCAATTGTATCATTCTGAAAACAAATAAAGCAAAAAATTAATAAGTAAAGATGAAATAGTAGACATATGAGTTTTGTGTAGTTTATTTCTTAAGTCAGATAATTCAATTTTTGCGTTGGATTTTAGGAATTCAAATTCTCTTCACATATGAATCAAAGCGAGCTGGGTAAGTTGTCATCATTCAAGTTTTTTTTATAGAATTGATATTTCAACATGTTTTAGATCTTACCTTTGTTCCATTTGCCCTTTTAGTAACGTTTCCTTAAGTGAAATCTACATCTTATTTGTGTATGTGACACAGTTTAACTTTTATCCTAATAATCCTAATGCGTGGAAGAAAAATCGCTTTTGTCGGCTAATGTCTGTAAGAATGATAGAAAAAATCTATTATTTTCAAATAATTTTAATACTAAAGATAAATGCTTTTAAGCAGTAATCAGAATCTAAATGTTTGCGTTGGATTTTAGGAAATAAAATTCTCTTCACATATGAATCAAAGCGAGCTGGGTAAGTTGTCATCATTAAGAAATTGACGGTATAAGAAAATGGAAAAACTGTCAAAATTTTGTAGAAATATTAACGGTAATTTGTAATATGCTGAAGCATTTCTATGGGTTTTAATATCCTTTAAACCAAAGAACTTTGTATAAATATATCAATTAGGTTTAACAAAAATTGCAAAATTTAAAAAAAATTGACGAAAACTCAACATTTCTAAGGAAAAATTCAAAAATCTAATGCGATATGCAGAAGAGAAGTTTTATTGACGTAAATTTATTCAAATAGTTCAACGAACCTGTTTTTATATTTTCATTCTTTTTGACAGTTTTTTTTATATTAATATATATTTAGCAGTTACTTACAGTTTTTGACATCGTTTTGTTGCATGGACATCTAGACTCATTGCGAAATTCACAAATTTTATCATTCTGAAAACAAATAAAGCAAAAAATTAATAAGTAAAGATGAAATAGTAGAAATATGAGTTTTGTGTAGTTTATTTCTTGAGTCAGATAATTCATTTTATGCGTTGGATTTTAGGAATTCAAATTCTCTTCACATATGAATCAAAGCGAGCTGGGTAAGTTGTCATCATTCAAGTTTCTTTTATAGAATTGATATTTTAACATATTTTAGGTCTTACCTTTGTTCCTTGTGCCCTTTTAGTAGCGTTTCCTTAAGTGAAATCTACATCTTATTTGTGTATGTGGTATACGACACAGTTTAACTTTTATTTTTTTGCTTTTGTCGGCTAACGTCTGTAAGAATGATAGAAAAAATCTATTATTTTCAAATTATTTGAATAATTAAGATAAATGCTATTAAGCAGTAATCAGAATCTAAATGTTTGCGTTGGATTTTAGGAAATAAAATTCTCTTCACATATGAATCAAAGCGAGCTGGGTAAGTTGTCATCATTGAAATATTTTTAGGGACTGTTCATAAAATATATCACACCATTAGGGTGGGTAATCTGCGAAAAATCGAGGCGGAAGAGGGCTTAAAAAGGGCCAAAAATAAACATAACATATTTTATGGACCATCCCTTATAGTTTGGCCTTGAAAATTCTTAAATCTTTACAGCGAAGAAGTCCACGTGGTCCACATAAAATTTATTTTAAGCAATTTTCAAAACCTAACCGGGTTGTTGTTAAAAAGTTCGAATTTTAATATTTTTTTTACCTAAATATTGTTGTTTTCTCTGTGCGCTGTTTGTTTTTTATACTCGGAGCTGTTTCTCACTCGTGAAGCCTTAGAATTTGAGGAAATTTTTTATAACAGGAAATCTGTAAAATTTGAAAGCTAAAATTAATCATCATATAAAATGTAATCTTTAGAAAGATTTAATTGAGAAAAACTCAGTTCTACTATCAAATTAACAAAACATCAATCTAATTCAGGTTAATCCAAAGATTTCATCACCAAAAATATTTCAAAAGCCATAAGAAAATTCAATTTTACGTACCTCTTGTGTTTCCTTTCAATAGCTCAACAGTCCAAATCAGGTATTGGTCTGAGGTATATTTCGAAGAACTCTTTGTCTAATGCTGGTTCTAATATTTTACATGGAATGCGAAGCCTCGTTTTACTCTTTCTATTGCCCACGGTTTTTGCTGAAAGATAAAAAAAAAAACAATTATTACATGTCTAAGAAAACCACAAAATGTTTTATGATTGAAAATCTCAGAAAAGTTTGTCCTCAGAATTTGATCAGCGACGAAAAATAATTTCAACATCACAGAAATATTTGAAAAAAGTAAATAAAACAAGTTAATGCTTACCTCAAGCTGCAAGTTTGCAGACTCCCGTTGAAGCAGTGGAAAAAATAAAAACTTTATAGAAACCGAATTAATAAAAACGTAAATGGAAATCTAATTACCTCATTATCCAGACAATTTCTCTGAAAACTAAATTACAAAATGAAAACTCGCTGGATTTACTTTTGTAGTGGAAATTTATTCCGATTTTTCACAAAATAAAAAACATACAACACACTTTGTTGTAAATTATTTCCCGGTGTTGTTTATACTTTGTCTAGAACTGGCGGCTCGTAACCCTCTGGCCTCTCGATTGGGGCACCCCCTTCTTGAACGACGCCACCCTCGGCTCCCTTGCTACCGCCGTCTCCGTGAAGATCCAGCAACTTCGACAAGTCGAATCGTGGCTTCTTCAACACTTTCACCTTGCGAATGTAGACATCATGCAGTGGGTAAATGCCTTGGCAGTTCTTCTCGATCTCCTTGGCAATGGAATCGGGCAGAAGCTTGTGGACGACTCCCTTCAGATCCGAACCACTAACGTCGCGGACAATAATGTCGTTCATCTTCTTGCGGATGAGACGGACCTGAGATTGCTGAGCGTAGCAAGTCTTGCGCTGGGAAAGTGGGTCCTTAGCAGTGAAACCGATGCAGAAGACTCGCAGCAAGTATCCATCTGTGGTCTTCACATCAACATTGGCTTCGATCAAAGTTTGCCATTTCTTGACCATCGACCTGAAACAGTCACGCGAAAGCTTTTGTTAAATCACTGATTTTCGGCAAATCTCCTTTTCACTGAGCCCTGAATCTGCTTCACAGCGAAGGCCAAACGAAAATCACATCGCTTCGCTAGCGCAAAAGCGAGGTTAGGTTGAATGGAAAAATGTGTTATGTACCTCAATTTATCGGTGGTCAGGTCCATTCCGTGGAAATTGGTCAGGACATTCCTCTCCTGGACATCTTCAGCAATCAGCCTGAACTTCCTGAAAGACCTCTCGGCATCAGTATCGGCCTGCAAATCCGCCAACGAAACTTCGAACACGCGGCCTTTCAAGCCTTCCGAAGCAATCTTAGTTCCCTGCGTCCGGTTTACGAGAGTTTTGCCGATTTGGCGCTTTGTAAACATATTTGGCACTTTCACATCGTACCAATCTTTGCGTGAAAAAGGATCTACGACCTTCTTCTTACCGCCTTTTTTGCCTCCTTTGGATAAACCTTTATTTTTACCGACCGCCATGACTACTGTTTCAGCGAGAAAAGAACGAAGGAGGAAACAGCGCTGACACACGATGCGGAAATGAAATTTTTGACGAAGATTCGTTGTGTTTGATTTTGTTGCATGAAGCGACGCATGTGGCAGTGTTGGTCTCGCTTTTTTTAAAAGTAAATTTTATTTTAAATAAATAAATAAAAATATCCAATAAAAAAGATATTAAAGGCTATAGAATTGTGTTTCTGGACATAATTTGAATTGAGATTTTTTATTAAAATTTTCATTTTAGTTCAAAATTAAGCCAAAAGGTTTTTTATATTGTCTTTTTATAATTTCGCGTAAACAAACTATAAAACAAGATTGTTTTTTTATTTTGTGAGTGATTTCGTGTCAGTTTTTCTCAGGTAAATTAAAATAAATTTTAAATCTATTTTATAAAATGCTTCTGGAAATTATTCTCATCACGATCGTTAAGTGCTGAAAAACTGTTTTCATGGCTGATCACACAAAATAATAAATATCGTGTTTTGTGCTATATTTAGGAATTTTTGCGCTAATCTCATTTCTAAATATTTTAAAGACAAACACAGTTATTTTTAACTAAAATTTGTTTTGTAATACTTCACTGTGAAACTTCATCTGACATGCCTCGTCTGAAACTGCATGTTTGAAATTGGGAACCAATTTTGTACTCTACGTCTGCCACAAACGGTCTCAATTGATCTGCTAGTTTCGTGCCAAACATTCGTTCTGGTGTGAGCGCGATGCAATGAAGTGGAAGAAAGAGAGGGAGTCAGCTTTTTCAATAATTTTCTTGATTCTCACGTAATTTCCCGATGTTTTCACCAAATTCCAGCTGAGACAACCGGAAAATGGTAACTAGTGAAATTTAACTAAGATTTTAATTTAAAACAACTAATTTTTCGTAGGCAAGCACTGCAATATTAGCTGGTTTGGGCTTGGCTGCAGTGGGATTCGCCGGCAAACATTTAATGCGAAGAATGCCTGCAATGTCTCAAAAAGTCAGCGAAGCAATGAAATCGTTCCCGAAATTTGATGCGGAGTCGCTGGCCAACTCGAAATACTACAGAGGAGGATTCGAGCCGAAGATGACAAAGCGAGAAGCGGCTTTAATTCTGGGAGTCAGCCCCACAGCTTCTAAAACTAAGGTTAGGTTCACTCGTTCAAAGGTAGTCGAAGTAGTTCTTTGAAATTTTCTTTTAAATTTTAGATTAAGGATGCACACAAAAGAATAATGCTAGCAAATCATCCTGATAGAGGGGGGTCACCCTATTTGGCGGCTAAAATTAACGAGGCAAAAGACCTCCTAGATAACATAAAATAGACTCAAAAATGCTAATTAGTTCGATTAGGTATCAAATTATTGTTAGAAAACACAAACATTGACTGTAGAGCAGGAATGTGTAAATAAAGTGTAAATTTCCAGACTTAATTTCAATCGAGTGTTTGGCTTGGAGTTTTTACAGTGCGGAATGCTAGTGAGAAAAAAATTGGTTTCACGAATATGAGGCATGGTCTATTACTTTTAACAATATTCAATTGAAAACTTAAACTTCTCGTTACATAAATGAACATAAAGGGTTTTCAAATTAAATTTGAATTGCGGGCGATTTTGAATTTCGGCTGGAAAATCAAAGTCGCTCAGCCAATCAGAAGCGAGCCCATTTTGGAAGTGCTGCGAAAGTTTCAAATAATTACTGGAAAAAGAAATAATTGCAGGTAATTACTGAAAACGTTTGAATTAAAATATTTTCAAGCATTTTTTTAATATTTGCAGTGAATATCTTTGCAGGAATGGTTAAGTAGAATTATTTTAAGAGTTAGCAAGTATGTACTTCATTCAGTTTTATGAGGTGATTATCTGTACACCAAAAGATTGTAATATATTGATAATTGTTTTTAAAATAAAATATATTTTGTATCCAAAAAAATTATGCAAAAGATTGATTTATTCTGGAAAGGAAAAACAAAATTCGAATTCAAACACTTCGCGCTTTTTAGCCAATGCACCTTAGCTCAGGCACTTCCGAGGAATAATTTACTTTCTAAAATCTAAAACATGCAAAGGTCTACAAAATTGTCGATTTGCTTTAAAAAAAAGCAGTAAAGCGCTAACTTTAGTCACTAGTTTCTTTGGCTTTCGAAATAATAATTTTCCGCTTTAAAATTTGTTTCAAAATAAAATTCAAATCGTTCTAAAAGTGCGCATGGTTTAACATTTTGTGACGTCATCTGACGTTTGTTTTCCAGTGGAATTCATTCAGTTTTGTGAACGAACAGATTTTGTTGCTCGAATTTCTCGGTCTTATAAGTTGATAAAACATTCAGTGATAATATCGCAGAAAACAGGTAATTATTTTCCTTGATTATTACATCAAGAGTAGTTTAATGTAGAATATCAAAGAAATTTGTATTTATATTTCGGTCTGTCAAAGTTTTGCGATTTTTTTTATAATTTCACCTGCAAAAAGTTGTTTACTTATTAGATTTTCTGAGTCCAAACAAGAATTATTTTTATCAGTAAACAGTGCAGTCCCACGATCTAATTTCCAATGATATTCCGTTTTATTAAAAAAATTTCCGCACAGCTAGTTTACTTTCAACAATCAGCGTGAAGTAATTATGAGTAGAAATTTACTTTCCCTTCATTAGAAAAAAATGGATTAATATTCCACGTTAATATGCCACGTCGAACACACATGAGTATATTAAACACATCTGGCGGTTACTGAATCCCATTGTACGGAGTTGTGAATGAAGAGAAGTCGAATTCGGTCTAGGCCTAGATCAAAATTTACTTTCACGAGAATTAAACAGTTTCTTCGTAAATTTTGTCTAACAAAGTTGATTAGATTTACTTGTAAAAAAATATACAAAAACTTATCGTTAAAAGTATTAACGCTTTAATTTAATTTCAGATAAAAATGCGTCAATTAAAAGGAAAAGTGAAAGAAAACCGCAAACAAAAGAAGGAAAGGCGTGAGGAAAATGTGAAAATTCAGCAGCAGTTAACAACGATTGTTCTTCCAACCGTCGGAGTAATTTTTCTATTTATCGTGCTCTACGTGTTTCTGAAAAGTCGGCCAAAGATGGAGATGTAACGGGACTTTTATTTCCAGTGACAATTATTTAAATATCGATAAGCAGAGCTCCTATCACAAACCAATTAAAAAAATACACAAGACACTGGATGCGCCAGCAATAATAGTTACACAAATATAAAACTGACCAACAATATTTTTTTACTCAATTTTTGGAGTATTTTACTACTTGCTCTGCTTGTTATTTATATCTCTAAGATTTCCTATATCTGTATTTAAAAAAAAAAATCATGTTAAATGAAGTAAAGATATATAAAAATAAATATTAATTTTATAAATTTTATTATATTGTTAAATAAAACTGAATTTAAAAAAAATAATCTTTTTTTGTGTGTTCACGAACAGTTGGAGATTTTTTTATAAGCTTTGCCGAGGTTGATAAATGTCTTCTAATTTATAAGTAGTGGCTTCGCCTCAGATTATTTTATGGTTTAAACCTTTCTTACGAGTCGACTCACAACTTTCTGTCTCCATTGAACTGCGTCCTCTAGTCCTCTATCTTATTCGGCCCAGGTTTTATTTTGTTTAAGCTTTTGTACGACAAACTTGTTTGAAATAATCACCCCGATTGCGAGAGTCGTGTCGTTTTCGACAAGAGTCGTTTCACGTGTTGTTAGTGTTTTTCTATCAACAACAACACGTAAAACGACTTGTCGAAAACGACACGACACTCGCAATCGGGGTGAATAGTGGCATTTGCAAAATTGTAGATATTATGTGTCGCAACATAATACAAATTGATTGTATTTTGCAAAATGTCGACTACGTAAAAAACTCATCATTATATTCGTACGATTTAAACAGAATGGCGTCTGGTGTCCGCCATATTGTATTTTCTAGGACCTTATTTAGACTATGAGACCTGCAAGACCGATACGATTCCAACGACACTTACTTCGCCAAAATAGGCTCACGCGTTAGCGTAACAAAAAAATGGATACTCCGCGTGTCACATTACAGGCAAAATCCTTGCCACAATCCATTCAAACAAATCGCTACTCCTCTTTAAGTAGTCGGGTAAAAATATTTATTGCTTGAAAACTGCTTTAGATTTTGTTTAAAAAATCGTTTTTAGTAACCCCACGACTCCATTAGACTTTTTTCCAGATTGTATTTAAATCCAATCACGAAAAAATCTAATGGAGACTCAAAAAATCTTGCATCATGATTTAAATCTCCGTACTGTCATGATTTTTTCGGCTGCTGAAAAGTAGGATTTTTTTTTGACATTTGTTCAGTCAAATTGGCTGATTTCTAGTTGGCTGCCCTGATTACCTCCTGGTTGACATTTCTAAGTACGCTATGGAGACACAATAAAAATGAAAAATCATGACTGAAAATGCCCACGCGCTGATTTTTTTATACGCCAAAATATGGAGTGGGGGAAAAAATCATGATTCTAAAAAGTCTAATGGAGTCGTGGGGTAAGGAACATAACAAAAGCTATAATTGCCAATCTTGCCAATCATATCCTAAATAACTTTTGTTCTTGGACTTTTTTTTATAAGATGCACTGTTTTTGAGATATTCGCAAAAATCGTTTTCGTTCTTATGGGGGGTACCCCCCCTAATGGTCCATTTTTGCCCATTAACGAACTTAGCCTCGCATTTTACGAAAAACGGATCTGCATAAAATTTCAAGTCTCTAGCTCAATCCGTTCGCCCGCAATCCGCGCCACAGACAGACGGACGGACAGACAGACAGACGGACGGACAGACAGACGGACGGACAGACAGACAGACGGACGGACATGCAGAAATTAATTATTTTTATCATTCTAAACACACTGGTGTAATTCATTTTTTTGTGTGATGACGGGATCTTGGCGTTACAAACGGTAAGGCAAATCTAATATACCCTTTGGTTTCACCATACGGGTATAAAAACCCTCCGGTGAATCAGAAACATATTTAATGACTGAAAATAAAACACAGTTATTTAAAAAATATTATTTTCATTTAATTTCAATTTTTTACTACAAAGAAACAGATAGAAGGAATTTTGAATAGAAATTGTCTAAATAAATAAGAAGTTCACTGAACTGTTTTTCGCATTAGCTTAAATTAAGTATACAAAAGTGCACCTTTAGGTAATAAATTTAATTATTTTTAAATATTTTTTTTTCTTCATTCTAGCTTTTCTTTTCAAATTTCGTTTCTAATTATTAAAATTTTGCTTGCAAATTTTTTGTTGTTCAATTTCTTTCTTGAAAAATTATTCAAATATTTATGTATAGTTTCTGGTCCTACGAGTTTACAATATTGAATTAAAGAAAGAGAAAAAAATTATAGAAAATATGTGGTTTTCTTGTTTATACTATGATGAAATCATTAGTAAATTATAAAAATTAATAGATTTTATTACTTTTTTATTGGCAGTACGTTATTTGTATTGATTATTGATTGTTGTTTGTCGAAATCAAAGCAGTAACGTCATAATTTGCTATTCATTAAAAAGTTTTATTGTTAGTTTTTTTTTAATGATTGTTTTTGTTTTATTGAAATATTTTGAGGAGGTGATGTTGATTGTTGTTGGGCGAAAAATTTAAACTTTAACGAAATTCGCTGAAATGTCAAGAATTTGAGTAAAGTTAGTCAAAGATTATAAAATGATTTTATATTATTTTTGGAGAATTTGAAAGTTGAGATTTGTTTTCTAAATTGGGTCAAAATGGCACAAGAGTTATAAAAAAAAACTCAAGCTGTTTTTTATTAATTGTACCTTAAATTGCGTAATCAGAACAATCTTGATATTCCAAGCAATTAGAATTCAATTTACTGTCTTCAAAATCATCGTCACAATTTTCCATTTTATATAATTTTTTCGATTTTCAATTAAAATGAATAGCAAATTATACAAAATTCTAAAAATTTCATTGACAAAAAATTATATTTTCACGTTAAAAAAAATTATTACAAACTGGTGTGAGATATAAAGTAATATGGCTTCACTATTCTATTGTTAAATAAACAAATTTTAAAGAAATTATTTTCATATTTTTATTGTGTAAGTTTTGTAAATATTTTTTATTATTTAAACAAAAGATACTTTTTACAAAATTAAATTTTATTAAAAAAAGCTTTTTTATTTTATAAAAAATTTTCTAAAAACAATCAGTCGACTGTTCTCCAGTATTTTTTTTATTTATTTTTTTAATTTTCATTTGTTTTTTTTTTCTTTTCTTAAAATTCTATTTATTCATTTTCCCTAATACTCATCTTTTCTCGTATTATTTTTCTCTTTTCATGGCATGTACATTTTTTTTTTATTTTCGTGTTAGATTAGTAACTCAAAAATGATTTATTGTTTGTTTTTTTCTTTTAAATATATATTTTTTAATTACTTTGAGCTTATAACACAATGATTTCCATTTATTTATCTGTTCATACACATTTGTTTTTAAACATTTTCATTATTAACCTTTTGTTTCGTTAATTTAATTTCAATTTTTTACTATCATACAAATTCTTAAACTTTTTTTAATTAATATTTAGAAAATAACAATCACACAATTTACATACAATTTTAATTTTTATTAATTAATTAATGCATTAATAATAGTAATCACACAAAATATTATTTTTTTTTATTATTATTAAATTTCACTTTCAGTCGTCAATCTTTCGAAAAAGAAATGGTTTTGTATCATCCATTCCTAGGTAATTTTGATAATTAATTTATACTTGTATTTTACACACATTCGCACTTTATACAATCAATCCGTTTTTTACATAAATGATTTTTCATAATGTTTTTTTTTTAGATATTTTTTTTTATTTTTCAATAAATTTCGTTTTCATAATTATAATTAATTATTATAAAATTATCCTGTATCATCGCTTAGAATATTTTTTATGACTTTGTTCGAACAAGCAAGATTGAAGTTCGTTCACATTCTGCTGAAGAAAATGTTCCTTTTTCAATTATGGGTTTTTAACATAATTTAAAGTAATTTTAGTGCTCGTAAATTTCGTTCTTTTCACACTTCGTTAACGTTTTAACGAAACCAAAAGCTTTTATAATCGGACAAGGACCATTCTATTCAATTTAAAAAAAAAATTTCTTTCCTAAATTTTACATATTTATAATTTTTACTTATGAACAAATATCAATAATAATTATTAATAATATTAATTATAATATATAAAAATAATAATAATAATATTAATTAAAAACTGAATAAAAACATAAAGAATAATAATTTTTCATATTCATATCAGAAATTAAAATCACAGCAAATCTGAAATGATTCCACCGAACCACGCCATATAAATGGGGAATAGATACGTAATTAATGCTCTCCTAAGCGACATATTTGTTGTTGCTGAGGAACCGCTGCCCTTGGGGGTTGCCGACGATCCACCACTGCCCTTCGGTGATGGAGAAGATCCGCTACCTTGTCCAGGCACTGCAATACCGCCACTTCCTAAGTTCGTTCGGCCAATACCGGAAGTGTCGTGATCGGGCGCGTGTTTGTCATCCTCAAAGGACCCCCCTAGGCCTGAACCACTATCGTCCTCGTCGTCGCTTCCACCGCCAGACCCTGATCCGCTGCCGTAGTATGGCTCTTCTGTAAAAAACAAAAAAAAAATTGAATTATTGCATTAAAAATTCCAGAGATCGCCGACCCGTCACAATTTTTCACGCGAGACAACCAAATGTGAGTTTGGAATGCGTACTGAAATTCTTATGTGAATGCTAGGGAAATCAGAACTCACACTTGCCGGAGCCATATTTCAAAACCCACGCTTGCAAAAAATAGAAATTTTGGCGTCCCGTGAAAATTTTGGGTGATTTTCCAGAGATGGAAACCAAAAGTTTTTTTAAGTGTGGCTTGGTTTTCTTTTCAGGGTGAATTAGATTTTTGGGTTCTAAAATTTCAAAAAATTTTGTTCTGGTTTCTAAAATTTGGAAAATGTGGTTCTGGTTTCTAAAATTTCAAAAATTTAGTTCGGGTCCCAAAAATTTTTGTTCACTAAAATTTCAATGGTTCAATACTTTTAAGCTCGGTTCTTGTATCAAATTCTCTTAACTAAATTTGAGTTAAAAACACGCAAAACATCTTAATATGAAATTTTCGTTAAATAAATTTAAAAAAAAAACCTTTACACACCTTGATCGGACCACTCAACATCGAGACCATTGTAGGCATTCCGTAAATGATTGACAGCCGTCCTCAGGTGAAACAGCTGACTAGAAACAGCAGAACTTTGCCGAACCGTTGACGAGATCGGTGGAAATTCAGGATTTGATTTTTGATCATTCGCAATTGGATGTGTGTACCTGAAACAACATAAAAAGAATTCACTCAATATCTGTTTAAAAAATCTTTACTAAATCAAAAAGAAAAAGACGAAGAAAATAAAACCAAATCATCGTTGCGTTTTCTTTCTTTACATACCTATCGACAGTATTTCCATTCCAACAATGACTATCGGCGCCCGGAGCAGCGGCCAAATCTTCATTGTTGCATATCTGATATGGGAGATTCGACCAGAATTTCTTCGAGTCCTTCACCTTTATTCTGATATCTTTGACGAGCTTATCAAGAACTGGTTCCTTGTTGGTCTCTTCCTCCTCACCGCCATTCTTCTTGTTCCCTTGTGCCGGCCTCTTCTTGTTTTTCCGCCGACCCCGCTGTCCACTGCCACCAGCACTGCTGCCCCCTGACTCATCTTCCTCCTCGGAATCCGAAAACTGCACCGGTTCGAACTGTTGCAGTTCCCTGGTCGCTGGTTCAGCTGATCTTCGGACGCGATCAATGAAGATCTCCTCACCATCGATACTGGCGTCGATGTCCAGTGTGTCCCCCCCGTCCACTTCAGACGCCTCTGAACCCACATCAAGATTCTGGTGGTAGTTCAGCAGGTTATTGGGCTCCATAAACTTTGGATTCAACGATCGTTTCCGACGCCCCAGCACCGGTCGTCCACAGCCTTGGAATACTTGCGCCGAGATATCGTGTCCGGTTTCCTAGAAAAGGTAATGGGATTTTTGAAATATGTTTTTCCCATGGATAGCAGGGGTGAGAAGCATGAGGAATTCTCTAGATAAGAAATAGATAAGCAATCCAGGTGATTGATATTACCTGAAAATTCATAATAGCTTCAGAGATCTTGATGTTGATTGGCTCAACGACCATCACGATATTGAACGGCCCCAGCAGTCGCTCTGAAACTCGTTCCATTGATGAGACAAAGTTGTCCCATTCAACTTCTAATTCGTTGTAGTACTGAAGGCATCCCTTCATCACATTTACGCAGTAATTTGCACAGGGTTTCTCCGTGAATCCCTTGCAGGCGCTGCATTGCTGCATTTTTGTGAGTGCCGCTGTACAATCGGAATTCGGTCGGATCTGTGAAAAACAAAAAATAACAAGAAAAATTGATTTAAAAACCTGTTATGATCTTCTGGAGATTTTTTTTTGTTGAAAAGAAAACTGAAATTTACAATAATTTTGTTGATATTATGGACCTCTCAGTCTCCCTCCTCCCTCGTCTTGATACTTTACATCTTTTTTGCAAAATCGTCACATTTCCAGGGAATCCCCTTCCGTGTGATGTAAACGAGTGATGTATTTTATGAACAGCTCTTAATGCAAAAACCCGTGGATGAACTTTTAACGAAATATTGTTTTCAGGCAGATAATATTGAAAGATACTTTTGGAATTAAGCCAATATTGTTAAAAAATTGTTTTCCACTCAAACTCCCGAAAAAATATTCATGAGAAGAAAACTTTTTTTCAAACATCCAAATACTCGACCTCGTATGAAAGAAAATTGAATGCCATCCAGACAAAGTAGCAAAAAACAGTAGGGATGATGACTATGGTTGAATTCGGGATATATCGTCGCATGTGAAATGACGATCGTTGTAGTGATGTGATGCCCTTCACTCATTGCTTTTTGGGGCTGGTATTAACAAGGAAGTTGTTCTTATAAAAAAAAGTTTTCCTTTCATTGTGACGTTTAATGACCGTTACTAAGTAGCTTTTTACAAAATTTATCTACATACACAGTGTAGCAAGGGTGAATCCCGCTGGCCCACATTTTTTTCGTAGGTTCCCTGGATTCAAATGAACGGCGAGGGCGGAGATGGTCCTCAACAAGGGATTATTGATAGCGTTAAGGGTCTCTTTTTTGTCTTTTTCCGTTGATATTCTTCCATTGGATCCTTGCTGGAATATTGAATAAAGACATCGGGTGTTATGGATTACTCACTAAGACGACAATTTATAGACAGATCACATGGAATTAGATCCGGTATTAAAAAAAAAGAGTTCTTTTCATTGTACGGGGTTAAAATTCACCCATTCAAGCCAGGTCCTTTCTGTTGATTAGGGGAATTTTTTTTTTTCAAATTTTCCTCTTTCTTTTACTTGGAGTTTCATGAAAGCTTTCCAGCATTTTTATTTTTGTTGCAAAATATGAAAACTTCAGTTCGCCCGAGTCAAAGTGATTAAAAACGTAAAACGATTCAAAAGACGAGTCTATTAGCAATCAAAATGAATTGGGGATTAATTGAAATAGACAGCTGACCGGATTAAATTGACGAGTTGAATTCGCGATGATGTAAAATGATTTCATCGACTATGGAATCAACAAGTAACGAATGAAATGTTTAGCCTTTTAAAATTTAATTTAAATTGGAAAACTGGAGCATTCGTAAATTCATTCCGATAGATTCAAAGAGTGTTTTTTTTACCAGTGATGATGCTTTGGTTGGTTTTCTCTATAATTTTTAATGGATTTGGCTGAATCTGCCTGAAGGAAACTTGTTGATTTATTAACTGAAAATAACTCATTTTGTGTTTATCAATCGAAGCAGAGTATTACGGGGGGTAAATTATTAACAGAATCGGGGAATAATATTTGATTCAAATGGAAATCCGTACTGGGTTAAATTTTCATAGATTCGCGATTGATACAAATTCACTAAAAGCTTTGTTGATTTTCGTGAAAATGTAAGGGTTTTTTTATACCTGCGATTTTTCTTGAATCTCTCCGCGAACTTTATTCAAAATTTATTCAGCGAATTTTCTTAATCTATCGCAGAATAAATTCATTTAGCAAAAATTTTTAAAATTGAATTCATTCCGGCGGTTTTGTATCAAAAATTCGAGTTTGGACGTTTTTCATGTACAAATTTTCGAATTTTTGTCGTAGTGTAAACGGTCGTGCAACATGAATTTGGTGTCAAAGAATAAAATTCGCGGAATAAAGTGTCAGATGTAAATCGCTTCCAAAGCTGTAAAATATTATTTCTGGTTTTATGGTATTTTTAAAACACTAAAAATTCGTTAAATTAATTGGTTTAACATTTAAGGATACTTATTTAATTTTCTCGTTCAATTTGAACTTTAGAAATGTTTTGAGAAGACCATGATTTAGTTACAATAAATCTACTTTTAACTACAAAAAATACGAAAATGGCGTATGGGCCAAACAAGGATTCAGCCAATGGACTGTCACATCCTTTTGTTGTTACATGAAAATTTAGGGATATCCCTACTTCAATTGGTCGGTTTTCGCATTTTATTTCGAACTAGCTTGCATACCCGTCGTTGCCGGGTTAAGTTTTTTTTTAATTTTTTCAAGTTTTTTTTGATGGTCTATGTTGGAGCTGAACTTCAGGCCAATTGGCTCGGTAGTTTCCCTGCGAAAGGGTAACAAAGAGGAGGAGCTACACTCAGAAAAATGTCCAGGTCAACTTTTTGTCAGGTTAACTCTGACCGCTAGCTGGCTGACAGAGGTTTCCATTGCATGACATTACATCCTCGAAATGCCTATCTAAGGTCAACTCGTGCAGCTCCCAAGGCCCTAGTTCACCTGCTGGTGGCTTAATTTCAGAATTTCTCCGGTCACAGGTCAACACAAGTTTTACTTTCCCTCATGCAGGCGAACGCGCGCCTGCCCGTATGTAGGTCGTCGAGTTAGCCTCCATTTTTCTGAGTGTAAGTTTCGAGATCACGTTACCCGCTCCCCTTACTCCCCCCACCCCTCGGGATACTTTTTAATGTGTCTATGTTGGGGCTGGACCCTCGACGAACATCTATGCCGAATTTCAGGCCAATCGGTTCAGTAGTTTCCCCGCGAAAGAGTAACATAGCGCGAAAACTAAGTTTCGAAATCACTTTACCCCCTCCCCTTACTCCCCCAACCTCTCGGTCTACTTTTTAATGGGTCTATGTTGGTGCTGGACCCCCGACGAACATCTATGCCAAATTTCAGGCCAATCGGTTCAGTAGTTTCCCCGCGAAAGAGTAACATAGCGCGAAAACTAAGTTTCGAAATCACTTTACCCCCTCCCCTTACTCCCCCAACCTCTCGGGCTACTTTTTAATGGGTCTATGTTGGTGCTGGACCCCCGACGAACATCTATGCCGAATTTCAGGCCAATCGGTTCAGTAGTTTCCCCGCGAAAGAGTAACATAGCGCAAAAACTAAGTTTCGAAATCACTTTACCCCCTCCCCTTGCTCCCCAACCCCTCGCGCTACTTTTCCGTATGCCTATGTTGGAACCAGAACTACCACAGACACTCATGCCAATGTTCAAGTCAATCGGTTCAGCCGTTTTTGCGTGAAAGAGGAACAGACAGACAGACAGACAGACAGACAGACAGACAGACAGACAGACACCAACTCATTTTTATATATTAGTATATATATATATATTAGTATTAGTATTAGTATTAGTATGATGATTGGCTTTGTCAGACCCAGGTTTTATTTCGGTCTACGATAGCTATAAAAAATGTATAGTGAAGGGTTAAAAACGCAGCTAATATGAATTTAAATATTTTTAATTATTAATTACCATCTTTTTCCCGAAACTTTAGGGTACAAAAAAACTTTGCTTGTTTAATAACAAATTTTACTAAACAACTTTTCCAAAACTGCCAAACTAGTGTTAAACATTTCTGAATTGCATTTTAACGAGGTGGAGAACTAAAATTCAACAACTTCCGGAAAAGCAAAAAAAAAACTTTTCACAATTTTAATAACAAACACAATATATTCATTAGAATTAAGTGGAAACTCATAACAAAATATTTAACTAAAATTACTTTTAGTTTATTATGTTTCTCTGGAATTATAATAATAAAGCATATTTTGTCGAAATTTCTTCAGAGTTTCAAGTTATTCGAGTTTTCTTTACGACCGTGTAGTAAAAAGTCCTCATGCACAAAGGAATGTTAAGCGTTCAGCTGATTTAGTTCATCTTCGTACAAATTACGTGAGATAATTCCAAAAAGGAAAACAAACTTCACAAACAAAAGGGTCAGACGGAAGGAGGTGATAGTACTTGTAGTTGTATATAAGTAAAGGGTAACAAGAAACAAGATAATTAAGATGAGTAATAAACTTACATTAATCATAGTTTTAGCAACGTCTGCTGCCGTATTTAAAGCTTGAACATAAGTCCTGGTTGCAACGAACGATCGTTTTATTTGTACTGAGAGTTTGTCTGGAACATCGCCGAATGGCTTCAGTCCTTTCATATGTTCGCTAACACAGCCCAAGTATCTAAAAATAAATTTTCAAAAAATTAAATACAAACAAAATGTGAACAAATAAAGCAAAAAAGAAATCGCAAAGTGAGCTAATTTTGGTAAATTAATTTTTGTTTTGTTACGTTCTTGGTAACAAGATGTAATGAAATGAGGAACACGACCGAAATTGAATTCTTGGCAAACGATTCTTCGGTAAATCTTTTTTTTTTTGTTGCGCTTTTTTTTCTAAGAAAAAGGAAGGAATAAAATAAGGATAAAAGCTGGGAAGAGGTGATTTAGATAAAACGATTTCAATTCGTTTGTGTCAATTGAAGGGCGCAAAAGGGCATGCCAAATTGACGCTAAGATTAGACTTACTTGTCATCAAATGAGTACTGCGAATTCAGTACGGTGAACATTTTCTGATATAAGGTGTTGAAGAATGAGTCCATTGCCTCGGCCAGGTCGACCTTCCCCCTGGCATAGTAATTTTCTAATTCGGCAAACAAATCCGAGAAAACGTACGCATTCTGTTCGTAAATAATGCCGTATGTACGTTTGAACATTTCGTGGAATTCCTTTTTCGATTCCGACAGCAGCTCACGGAAGAAATCTGTAAAGAAACAAAAGGAATCAGAAAATTACATACAAGCGGAATATAAGAAAATTACAATTTAATAAAGAGGAACAATATTATGTTGTTATGGCATGAATATCATTAATTTATTTTCAATATTATGTTATAGGGAAACGAACATGAATCCGAACATACATCCAACAACATGCCAAGGTATTGGATTTTGTGTGGGTGGGCGGATGAAGGTTGGTTGATTTGTTTAAGGGAAAACCGACCGCCAAAGCCAAACTGACAACGTATACCAGCAAGAATCCCTCAAGCAAATACCATGTAAGTATACTATCTATTTGTCTATCTAGCTGTATTTCTACAGTATCTGATTGTGTGTCTATCCATCTATTTACCTTAGGTGTACACAAATGATATTTTGTTGGCCATCTGCGGGGACGGTTGGGGTAGGGGGAAAACGAACCTTCGTTCTAGTAGATAGAAGTGAATTTTGTACAATTTTCTGTGACTTTAAGAATATTGATCCGCTTAGCCCGTACAGTTGCGGACTCATGTTTTACGTACATGTGAGTACAAGCCAGAAAACGTTATAAGATAAAAGCTAGACGTTAGATACAAGTATCTACCAGCCAGCAGACAAAAGATCTATCCTGGCAAAATCCTTGGCTGCAGCGTCAAATTTTCTACTCGTATAGAGGAATTTTCGGTAGACTTGTTCGTAGCTGGGAAGGGACGTTCAAGGCAGAAGGAAGGACATAAAAAATATTCGCATATTTTTCCCTCTGGATATGTTGAATATACAACTACGAGTATGATAGGTAAATGTAACCTTTTCGACGTGTGTATTTGTCGAGTCTGAGTGAATTATGAAGGCAATTACTTTTGGTGAAATTTATCGGTCTGTTTTATGTTTAGGACGTATGTTTATGCGTTCACTTTACCGAAATACCGAAAAATGAATTTCTTAGGCGAGCACGATATAGGCTTTTCTATCTGTAGTATTTTTTTTTTGCTATACGAAAAGGAATAGAGTAAATACAAACACTTGTTGCCAGTGCAAAAATATAATGAGAATCATCAGGCTGTTATGATCAGTAGGGGAGAGGGTTTATCAATGGCACGCTTCTTTCAATATTATTTATGTGAATTTGTAAGCAATTTTTTCTGGAAGCCAAGTTTTTTTGAAGTTGACATAGGTATAATAAATCAGACGTTTTTAAGGACTTTTTTCACCACTTTTTTGACAAAAAATTGTTCTGGAACTTTTTAGGAGTATTCCTGTAAATTTTTTCGTTCGCTACTAGCATTTTTGGTGTTTGACACGTATCCGCCACTAAATATAATAGCCTTCAAGTGGCAAATAGGTGACATCACAACACACCCAAACAATTTTAAAATTGGCACAGAGTATCTACGAAACTTTAAAACTTTAAACTACGCTGTTCATGACAAGCTTTTCAGCGCATAATAAATTATACAATTTTCAAAATTAGTGGCTTCAATTGTTATTTTGTTTAATTTTCGAAATTTGAGATGCAAAACTCTTTTTCAAAATCATCAAATTGTGACCGTTTTTACGCACTTTTATAAAGTATAATCTAAAACTTAAATTATACCGGGTGTCAAGGTGCGTTCTTATTGACTTTTCTTGACAGACTTTTCTTGACAGACTTTTTTTCTTACAACCGTCGTTTGCTTTATGGCGAATCGAAAAGGAAATTTACTTGGCAGGAGAATTCTAAATCGCCAGTCACTAAAATTCTGCCAAGAATGATTTCAAGTCAAATTTTCCCACATGGATTTCAAACAAATTTCTTTTAAGTCGTCACAAGCACCGACCAGAGCCTCCCTATTCCACCGAACTCAATGGCAACTCGAAAAAAAATGTTGCTATAATAGACGTTTTAGAAGATCCAGGAGGTCCAGTAGACATACGAAAACAAATCAAGCCTCGTAATAGGAATGAATCTTTTGCCGAATGCAATTTTTCAAATGTTTTTTCGCGTCCTCTATGCCAATAACATCCCCTACACTACACAGTGTTTACTACTTGAAGACAACAAAAACTACCTTTGTCTAGTTTGAATCTTGCACTGTGTATGGGAGGTACTTGCCGTAATATATTACGGTTGCTCTTTTCGGGGATTTTTGGATTAGGAACATCTTAACTGTGGGGTGGTGTAAGTAAATGGGTGGCCATATGGAATCAGAAGAAGAATTATTAAACAAGTCAAGTTTCTCATTTCTTTCTTCAATTTAAATCAGATGAGAGATGACTTGGTACGCATTAATCGTTGGTCTTTTGCAGATTTAAGAAAAGCAAAAACTTTTCTAATACGCATCAAAATTCAAAAAACAAAAATCGTTAGATGCTTTTGATCATATGTATGGGGCGAAATTATGCAAATATTTTAAAAAAATTATTAGTAATTAATAGGAGTACAAGTAGAGATATTTTTTTCTTAACCCATTAACGTCCGCCGTACTCAAACGTGTCCAAAATGGCGGCTTTTTAACTATTCGGTAAAACCACCACTGCGACAAGGGGTTAAATGAACAAGTGTGACGAAAGAGAGACGTCATTTTTGATTATCAGTTAATCAAATACAAAATGACTAAAGAGGATAAACTAAAAAATAAATAAATAAATAAAAATAAAAAAAAATCTTCCATTAAAATGTGCAAAAAAGAAAGAAATAATGTTTTGGCCACTGTATCAGAAATAAAAGCGAGATAAAAGCATAAAAAAAGACCAATTGTGATCAACACAAAACTTTCCTCTGCAATATTTAGTTTCGGAAAAAATATGTAAAAATTAATATTTTTTTTAATATCTTGAGAATCGTTAGAGATACAAAAAAACCGTTTTGAGTTAAAAATTGTTTTTCAAAGTTTTTGGGCTTCTGATGGAACTTGATATTTGTTGCATTAAATTTTTAATCTAAAAAAGTCCAAAAGTTTTAATTTTTGTTTTATTTTAACAATTTTTTTCACCTTTTTTGTGTCTGGGTATTTGTTTTGTTGAAGGGTGCTTTTAAGACACAATTAAAATAACTCGGACATCATTCAGTGATGATTAATTTGTTAGATTTCAACCCATTTTCACTTGAGGAAAAACTCTTAACTGCCATTACCATTAATTTTGCCATATTCATAATTATATTCAATATTCGAGAAAATTCAAACATTTAAACAGCTCCATTGAGTCAAAAGTTTGAATATTAGTCCCGATCCTGAGCTAGAAAAACAGGCGAAGAGCAATTAGTCCCATCAGCCAACAATAAAACTCGTCATTTGTTGACGTCGACACAAATCCTTACAAGTAGACCCGAAATGATACAAAAGGATATTACATAACATGAGATCGACCCAGAATCCCAACCGATCCACTTAACTGTCTAATTGTACGCTATCAATTCTAATCCTTGATATCCTTGTTAGCTTAGCTTGGTGGACTTTTGTTCTTCACTCAGCAAACATCATTCACATGAATCTATTCAATCCCAACATATTCTTATCCTTCCAATACTATTTGTAGTTCAATCCCATTCACTCCTGTCACACACAATTCCATCATTCTACATGAAAAAGAAAATGTGAAAATAGGAAAAAAGAACCGACATGGAAATACAAAACGAAGTGATTTCGATTCGCAAATATCGAATAAATAGAGAATAAAAACGAATCCTTTTCACTTGCTTACAACAACCAGAACGTCATGATAATCTAACAACAGTAGGATCCATAATATAGAAACCGAACCAATTCAAATTCAGCCAAAACCGAACCCAACTGAATTGAACTAAATTGTCAATATCGAAACGGGAGCAAAGGAGAACCCGCCCTGGATTCGTTTGGTCTCGTTTGCATATGAAATCTTATTCCCATTTCGCACAAAGGGATTCTTTGTCCTGAACTCTGTTTTTTTCTGTCCTGTGAATTTACGTTGATATCAAGTGGCGGTGTTGCTGGATTAACCCTTTTTCAAATATACACCAAGCAGATACACCGGATGAAGTGATAGAGCTATAGTTCAGAGGTGGAGTCGATCAGTAGTCAACATAATTCACCACACTTAGCTTTGATTTTCCCACCGGAATGTAATTATACCCTTCAAACGCTTACAACACACTAGATTTTTCTATCCTTTCTATGTCGAATTTAAACCGAGATCTATCCAAGCGTTCAGTTGGCTTCTAGTCATCTATTTAACCGCACCATATGTGATTCTGATGATTTTTTTTAGGGAAGACTATGCTATTTTGAATTGTACTGAAAAGTATGCAGTGGTCAAGAAGAAATTTTTTTTTTGAATTTTCGAAAATTTGAATTTTTCACAATAAAAAGTATTTAAAATGAGATAAAAAAATATCAGAAGCGGAGATAGCAGGAGAGGGGGTTAATGAAAGTGAAGGGATGGGAAGTTTTGTTAAGATTTTGACATGAGTTTGTTGTTTCTTTTCATTGGAAATGAATTGTTTTTTTTTTGTTTGAAAATATGGACTTTATCTCCATAACCATGGCCCAGAACAACGAATCATCTTTTCTGGAAAACAGTTCATTATATTAAAAACCCAAAAAAATATGAAATCCTGAATTAGCGCTTTTATGCCTAATTCTGTTTTCCCACGCCGTCTTTATCTCAACAAATTTCCAATTAACGCGGGTTTTAAAGAATCGTTCTTTCTCGACTTTTGGGAGGGGGAGGGGGGTTTGTCCATAAAATACGTAATACATTTAGGGGCCTTGTATGAGTCTGCAGCAGTGAGGCAGCCCATACAAAAAATCAACAAAAGCGTGTTCGAAAAATGCGAAAATTAGAGTGATGTATGCCGAAATTAGAGTGACGTATTTTATGGACAGTCGCTTATCACATAGTTGTTCAAAATTACACAATGCATATTTTTCATACCAATTGAACGATTAAAAAATGAAATTAAAAAAAATTGTTTTAAAATGAAAAAAAGGTAGAACAAATATTTCTTTTAAATTTTCAGCACAAGTCCATATTATGGTTCTTCACCCTAATACATATAAGCTAAGCTCCAGTGACGGAAATCGTAGTTTTACATAACGAATGGATAGGATTAAAGGGTAAATAGATCCAACTACCCTTTATTCTAAATCAAGAGGATGTGGAATACAATTAAATATAGGAGCATACAAAGTCGGCCCTTTGGCCATTAAATAAAAAATTAGCTGCTGGTTCCGCATGAAAGTTTCATGCCATTCACTGATATTACAGAAGAACAAAAACCATATAGGAAAACCAATATTTGGATCCCGTTTACTATAGTAGAATCCACTTTGGAGAAAATCAACTCCAGTGGGAATGAAATAATGTTAAACAAGAAGACACTCGTGTTGATGTTCGTACAAAATGAAAATTAGATCGATCCCAGGGCTTTAATTGCGTGTTGTGTAACAAAATGGAATCACATCACACATTTATCTATTCGCAGCCCCCGTTGCCAGCACACATTTGTAATCTTTCCGACAGATTCCTTCTTCTTTGAGGATGACTCCACATATGAATTCACCACCACTCGGCTGTAGCTAAGAAAATTCCCTTTATTCTTATGGGAAACTATCAGTTAACTATACTAACTACCGTCGACTACTATTGGCTGCCAGGAAATTAGTTTTCAACTCGTTTATCGCACAAATAGACAAACAGATAAATGGAAATTGTATCCGAATCAAGGACGAGACGAACCGAAGGGGTTTGATGATGCAGAAGGGGAGAATCGCTTGATAAAAAGGGGTTGTTGTTGGCCCCTTTGGGAGACTGGGAGTAGCGATAAAAGGTTATTTCGAAATGACATTCAATATTCAATTTCGGATATGTTGGATCATTTGTTATAATGTTTAATTCTGGAAATCGGGCAATGAGCAATCATTTCCCAAACGCTCTTATCATTATCATTAGTTTATTTATTTATTTAATTCGAACTAGATTAGTGTCATGTAAAGTTTATCGTATAATTTTTCTGTTTCTAATGGTTTACGATAGAAACTATGAAAGTGTTCAGGGTGGGTATATATGTATGTATATACTGTTAGTTAATTGCAATTTTTGACGTTAGATTCTATTTTGAAAATAGTTTTTTAAACGCATCGTTTTCTGAGAAAAAACTTTTGCAAAAATTACGAAGATGAATTTCGTGCTTCTTTAAAAAAAAACAGGTAATGTTCAACCTAACAATGTAACAAAAAAATTACAACTTTTCTTAATGCTTTTATTGATAAATTTTAATTGAAATTTATTTTTAAAACACCCTGTCAAAAAAGGTCTATTCTCAATACTTATCAACCTAATTAATTGCTAAATTAGTGTAATTTGAGTTTTTACAACAAAACAAAAAAAAACGAAATTACAAGAAGACACCGCAGAACAATTACCCTTGGTCTCATTGAAAAATCAATTTCCATCCCCAAAAATAGCTACAAAGGAGATTAGGTGGAAGAAAAATCACTTGTTGAAAATAAATGAATCCCAATAAATTGATGAACTTTTTGTGCTTCCATTTTGGCCTAAAAAAACGTATAAATAAATCAGAAATGTATGAATAAATAAATAACTAATTCTTCGGTGTAGACTTCCAAGTTTTGTCTTCTTAATTAAAAAACTTTCCGGAAGATGATTATAAGTACACAAAAAAAAACAATGAAAGCCGTTTATTGATTATCCAGAAGCTCAGGCATAAACATTAATATCGCACCTCATTCAGTTTGTTGGATGGGATGTCCTGTGAAATCTATTTTCGGTCCTGTAGGTAATACCAAAAACACGGTATAAAAAATATGAATTAAAATCAGATTCAAGTTACCCGAGAGGACAAAAAAAAAACGTCCCTTTTGGGCATTTTCAAAAGTGGTTAAATGGAACGACAGCAAGACGAAAACCAGATCCTTTTAGATTCATTTAATTAAAATTATATCTCGTTGCCATCGTTTTTGTTTTTCTATTTAGATTTTTTTTTTAAAGAAAGGAGAAGGAAGTGAAGTCCTCTTTCTTTGTTAGAATCGGAGCCGATTTAAAAGATATAAAATAAAATTCAAAAAAGGACTCTTCCATCATCCTCGGTTTGTCCATTATCGATGCAAAAAAAAACATTCAGGTGAAGGATGCCAATGAAGATGAGTCTGGAAGTCAACTAAGCCGATGGAGGGGGCATTTTTTCCGGGAGAGCCTCAAGGATGAATGTTAAAGGAATATCTTTGGTCCACAGAATTTAAAAAGGTACAAGTGGGGCTAATATAGCGATTTAAGTATTCTTGGGATGGATTTTTTTTCGTCTTATTTTCTCTGTGATTATATTTTGGAGTAAATATTTTGATTTCGAGGGTCAATCTAATTTCCGAAAATGACAAGTGATTAGGGCGGGTCAAAGAATCCCGAAATTCTGTTACAGAATTGTCCTGGCGGTGGCTTTTCCCACCACAACTGGATTCCCGGTTTTGTTTGAACGCTCCTTTTTTGTGACAATTTATACACTTTGCCAAATTTTTCTCAATTTTTTGGTTAATTTAAGCACAGAAAAATTGTATACGAAACCAGAAAAGGTTCTCAAAATATTCGAATTTTCTTTTTTTTTTTTGCCGATTTAGCATAAAAATGTTTTTGGTTTTCTTCTGAGCCATCGTTGGTTGTTAAAACATGAAAGAAAAGCAGAAATTTTTCTATGCTTGGAAAAGTTTGCGCTTTTATTTTAATTTCATGGCTATTAACATTTTTTTTCAGGACTAGGCATGGAAATGATAGAAGCCAAGGCGAAGAAAATGAAATCATCAATTTTTTAAAGTAATTTAAATTCATAATTGTTGAAATAAAGGACATTGGAAGGGGGTGGGGGGGGGGGGGCGTGAATTAATATCCAATGTTTACGAAACTTTTATGATTGAATTTTGTGTTTTATGTTTTGCAGTCGAAATTTGAAATGGCGAATTGATTGATAAGCTCTAAAAGTTTGCTTTTATTTATGCATGGTAAGCTTAGCAGAAAATGATAAACTGAAAACGGAATACACGACACGGTTTAGAAGTTTTCAAATGGATGTTAGAGCTAAAATAGAAGAGTTTTATGCTGAAATGTTCATCAGGGAATTTCAAATGTTTAAGGATTTTAGTGATTTATGAATTTATAATGGGACAGAAAATGCTTGGAAGAAGAATAAGTTTTTATACAATTTAAAATTGTTTCAGTTTTCCTATTTTGCAAAGGTGTATTCTGAATGCAATTTAAAACGATATTTAAATTTAAATTGGATGAGATATTAGCAAAACGAAATAAAAGTTTATGGTGTGAAACAAAGAATAAAAAAAAATTGAATTTTTACTATCTAAAGAGATACAAAATTTAATTTCAAATTTCATTTTGTTCAGTTCTTACAATCAAAATAGCAAAGAACTGAATTTATGTGTTCTATAAAGAATAGTTTTTCCATTACTTAAGTTTGATTTCGACTACAGGGAAAAAAAGTTAATTTCTTTTACAAAAGCTATAATTGCCAATCTGGCAATCATTGGAGACCCATATGGTGATATTCGTATCAAAATTCGAACAGTTATACCAAAATTCCACTTTGAAGTCAAACTTTCCAATAAGATTTTTTAAAATTTATTCCAATCGGATTTTGATGTATGGGAGTTTTATGTAGAATCATATCCTAAATAACTTTTGTTCTTGGACTTTTTTGATAACATGTACCGTTTTTGAGATATTCACAAAAAACATTTTCGTTCGTATGGGGGGTACCCCCCTAATTGTCCATTTTTGCCCATGAACGAACTTAGCCTCGCATTTTACGAAAAACGGATCTGTGCAAAATTTCAAGTCTCTAGCTCAATCCGTGCGCCCGCAATCCGCGTGTAATTCATTTTTTTGTGCGATGACGGGATCTTGGCGTTACAAACGGTAAGGCAAAGTTAATATACCCTTTGGTTTCACCATACGGGTATAAAAATAATCAAAAGCGAATATTTTGATAATAAATTTAACTACTTAGTAGTAAAATTTACTATTTTGTGGTTAAATTGACTGCGGCATATCATATAGCTAGTGTATAAGGTTTAGTATACCGTTTGTAACGCATCGAACCAATCGTCGGACACAAAAACGAACTACACCGGGGTTTTTGGGATGACAAAATATTATCGTATACGTTTTTCTGTCTGTCTATTTGTCGGTCCATGAACAGCATAAATTTCGAAAGGATTGAGCTAGAAACTTGAAATTTTGTATAGTTACGTTTCTCGTAACTGGCTCGACTAAGTTCTTGCACGGGCAAAATTGGACCATTCCTTCCCCCCTCCCCCATACAAACGAAACAGTTTTTTACAATTTTCTCGAAAACGGTATGTCGTATTAAAAAGTTTATAGAGATAAAATGTGCTTTGAATATGGCTTTACATAACTTATCTATACATCATAATCCAGTTGGACCGTTCCTTCCCCTTCCCTTATACAAATTGAATGCGTTTTTTCTATTTTCTCGAGAATGGTTCATAGTATCAAACAATTTATAAGGACGACATGTATTTAAAATATGATTTCACATAGCCGTTCCATACATAAAAATCCAATCGGACCAATCCTTTCCCGCTCTGCCATACAAATGGATTTTTTTGAATAAACATTTTGTCTGTCATCATGTAGAGTATTTCACCATTGCCCTCTGGCAATTGTAGCTTTTCTTATGTTTGTTATTTATATTAACTATTTTAGTAATAGTCCTGATTCCGCATTATAAAATAGTTAGATTTACTATTTTTTCTCTGTGTGTAAGTCGTGATGTTCTGGAGTTCTTTCTATTACTACAGTAAAAAATTATTAGTTTTCCTCTATCAATTAAGGGTTTTATGATAAATATATGATTATGATCAATCAATCGATAAGTTTTTTAATAAAATAAGTAAAAAATTAGTCTTTTCTGATATTGATTAATTTCCTTAGAACGCAAATTCTATAAAACCAGACAAAGAAGACAAAAACATCTCTTATGTTTGAAATTCTGACCATGAACTAAAAGAGTAAATCATTGACATATTTGATAGAATTAAATGAAAAAAAAAAACTACTGACAACAATGCACATCAACAAATGTTTTGAAAATACTGTTTTTCAAAAAAAAGGCCACTAAAAATCCGAAATAATGAAGTTGAGAATTTTATTTGCTAATAAAGTGGCATAAAATTTTATTAAATGGATCAACGGAGAGTACAAAACGTGGAAATCGAAGAAAATTCTGTCATGGTCCACTGACAAAAGCAAATGAAATGAAATCAATTAACAAGAGATAGAAATCGTTAATTCTGATCACACAATTATCAATCTGAATGAGTAAATTACATTAATAAATCATCATTTTACCATGTCTTTGCTTGAGTTCGCCACATTTGGCTGAGTTGGAAACGGACTGGCCATCATTAAAAGTTTATGGCGTTATTATAGTTTAAATATGCAAACTATGAAATTATATGATCTGAAAGAGGAGTGAAGATGAAAGAAATTTACAGACTGGACAACAATTGGCGGCGTTGTCAGCTGAATTACTAAGAACTTTGCCCATTTGGTCGGGCTATTCTGGATGCATGCGATCATTCGAATCTGATGTCAGCGCTTAAGATTGTTGAGCGGGATTGATCTTAGGAAAATTCTTAAAAACCGTTTTTAGCATTCTAGTCGTTTTTTAATGGTCTATCAAGTTTTATAAAGGAATTTAAACTGTGATGAGACTTTGAAATATAGAAAAAACCATTAAAATTGTTTGTATGTTCCTCTATATCGAGAAAACGCATAGATCGATTGGATTGAAATTTTGCCATGAATAAGTCAACTTTAATCTATTGTCTCTTGAATCACTTTTGATCCGGGTTTTTCTAGTTAGTTTGTTTTTCTCCTGTCTGGTCATTTGCATCGCTTTGAAAGACTATAGGTCATAGATATACTAGATCGCTCGATTTGCTGTCTCAAATGGTCCCATTCGATTTGCTGTCTCAAATGGTCCCATTTCAATACAGTTCAGTGAATCAAAACGAGTCAAGTAAGAGCAAGATAACCGTATGAAAATTAATATAGTCCTCTCGTTTAAACCGTGAGCTGTCAAAGGAAAATAGACTTTCGGAATGGTGTTGGCGCCTAAAGTTCGTTTTTGACGCCTAAAGTTAGTCTAAAACTTGTGAAATTATACAGTTCAGTGAATGCGTTCAAGTACGATAAAGAGGGAAATACTTTTGGGACCATTTTTCAGCAGAGCTTTGTATGGTGACAGTTGTTCTATGTTATATAGTTCTGTGCTATAGGTAGATTTGAAGTTCTTCTAAAATTTCAAAAAAAATGAAAATGGCTACAATCGCAATCACCATTCGAGCAAGTGTAATAATGAAGCGTGAAGTTACATATCTACAAATAACTCCCACCATAAATATATTATTAAAATCAAACAAATATGACAAGTAATTAATAAAATTTATGCATACTTTTATCGATTAGGGGTCCAAATGTGTACGGCGAGCTCATCACGATACCAGTGAAGATTCTTCTACAAAACAGCAACAAAACAAGAGGAAAAGGTAACCATCAGCAGTGACCATCAGCACAACACCGCGGGGATCTTTAATATGCGTTGAATTCAAAGCAGCAAAAGATTGGACATTTTATGGTTTTAGGTGCAGTGGTTAATTAGCGCCAGAATTCCAAAAGAGTTTCATTTCGAGTTCTGGAATTCGTTGTTTCAAGATGGTTAGGAAATGGGGTTCGCTGGGAAATGGGGGAGACCAGGAGCGGTGAATATTGCAGTGGATTCCAGTTTATTTCCTCTTAAATTAATTAATTATTTTTATATTTACGACAATCTTCGCCTCGTTAATGGTGGAAGTGTTGAAGTTTAAGAACTTGAATCTTATTTCGATCATCTGCCGCATTGTTTCTACTATCCCTTTGAAGAGTCAACAGATTTTAAATGGGACAAAAGGAGAGAAAATCCACCATTTATTTCAGCTCGTTGGTTGGTGCGGATTGATTTTTAGTTTAGGTGAATATTTCGCAAATGAGATTTGAAGGAAAGATACGCGAAGCACCAGCGACCAATGTCATCATCATAATCAGATTCAGAGGAGATTGGAATGAATGTGTTTTTTGATATTATTTCCATTCCATTGAATTCATGCCTTGAAATAAATTGAAATAATGTTCGGGTAAAAATCTTTTCATGCTAACAGAGAAGAAGACAAGTATCGCCGCTTTGGTATTTTGAGCGTATATTTTCCTAATTTACAGATTCCCATCGGATGTTATCCAAAAAATTTCATCTTCTCGATCCATGACTGATACAAGTGTTATCGTTTATTTATCTTATGTATAGACATTTATTCAGGAATGTTCAAGTATTTCAAGCCAATTTGTTTCATAATTGCAAAATATAAAATAATTCAGGTACACGTCTACATCAGTGATTCCCAACCTTCTTTTTTCCTCACGATATACTTTTTCGAAATTTATGGCCCTATTCACAAAATTCAAGTTATTTTTAATGTAAATTTTGACATTTAAATTTTATTCACAAAATTTTCCAATTGAATTCAGTTTGGATTTCAAATAATTTATTTCAAACTTTATTCCACAGTTTAAAAAATAAAACCAGTAAATTAAAGGTCGGTTTATGGAAATATTTGATATCAAATCCTAATATTATCCATAAATTGCATATTTTTCCCAGTTTTTGAATCACAGTAGTTAATTTAAGTTTACGTTTTCATTTTAATTTACAGAGAATTTGACAACTGAAGATACAGAATGTCAAAAATACAGTTTTTGGATACAAAAATGGGCTGTGAATTTAAAGTTTCGGGTACAAAACGACTTACAGTTTGTGAACAAGTCCCCATTTTTCGATTTTTTCTTGAATTTCTCTTCAAATTCTATTCAGAATTTGTTCCTCGAATTTTATTCAGAATTTGTTCCGCGAATTTTATTCATCTATTGCAGGATAAAATCACTTAGCAAAAGTTGAAAAAATTTGAATTTATTGTGGCGGTTTTATAGTTTGGTCGTCTTTCTGGAATAAATTTCTGAATTTTGTTTCGTAGTGTAAACAGTTGTACAACATGAATTTAGTGTCGAAGAATAAAATTCGAGAAATAAAGGGTCAGGTGTAAACGGCGCCTAAGGCCATTATAATTATAACTCGATGGGCCACCTCCTTCTGTGCAAGACTAAAAGGTTATGATTGATTTTTCAAATTGTTTTGGACGAAACTTTCTATAAAAATGCGATACAAGCGAATTTTTTTTAGAAATAATATGTAAAGGTAATCTAAAACTGAAAAGAAATGCGCCGCAGGGAAAACTTTCATCATGAAATCAACGAAACTACATTATTTTCTAAAAAGATACGGTAGTTTACTATTTTCACAAAAAGTTGATTTCATAAAAAGTTTTAACTATATTTTCATACACTTTTCCCAGCGTACATCACGATCTTCTTAAAAACTCACAGATTTGGACCTCGTGCTCTACACATATTTGTAAAATGGTGGTTAAATTTTGTTATGGATTATTATTTATTATGATCCCTCGTTTTTAATGGTTAAATGGACCAAATTTTTAGGAAAAATCGGAGCCTGATTAATTGTGCCAACAACAAAATCGAAAGGTTTGCTGCGTAGTTCTTTTTCTAGAAGTCACATTTCTTTCCACCAAAGGAATCCATATTATTGATAATGCTAGAAAACCAAACTTCCCAAAGAAAAAAGAAATTCTTGGAAAAAAAAACTTTGTAAATTATTCAGACAACGACATCACCGTTGAAATAATTCCACTGTGGGAGCTTTCAAACTGGGAAACTTGTAAACTGAATATTTAAGTGGCAACCGTAAAAAAAATTCAAAGAAATAAAAAAAAAAAATGAAATAAAATTTTTAACAAATATGTGTGAATGCACCTCTGGGATATTTGTTTACTTTGCTGTTATTGTGTAGTGCCACTATGATGAAATTGACGCTCCACGCTGCCGCCAACATAAATGTCTTTGGCAAACAGAAAAACTCCGGCCCCCACCCAGTTTTCTGCCCTTGCGAGAAATTCTTCCCTCATATCTGGATACAATTTGGGTGGCGTGTCAATTCCATGTTTAGTTACGAAATCACAGCATAGATAGTTATGCATAGAAGAACCAACCTTGAAACCCGGATAGCCGGTGGTCAGGTATTCTAGTCAACATGCACAACACGGCTGGACTTGGCATTCAGGATGATTGTTTACACTGAATCATTGAAGTCGTACATATTCATCCCGTTTCAAATCCAGACGATCATTTAGGGATGCTGAAATCTGTTAAACTGTATAGGCATACTGTAGGTACAAGAGGACACTGCTCTCTCTAACGATGATGGTTAAGTGCAATCCAGTGCTAGGTGCCAGTTTCAGTGTCAATGGCAGTATGGTCAAACATTCTACATTGTCCATCGTCTATGGTTGATTCGGGTAAATATTTGAAGTTAGCTTGTGGCCCATTTGAATGCATAGCATGGAGGGAGCATATAGTAACAGTGAATAGCAAGGAATGACAGAGTGAAAATACCTGACGAGAAGTACTTGTTGACATAACTTTACAAAAAGTACTAAAAACACATTACTTTGTAGAGTTCTATAGGTTGTGCTACATTGGATTCAGTAGGAATACTTTAATGTCCAGTAGAATTTCGCCTAAAGTATTTTACAGGAGCCTAATTACATGTCCTGGGGGAATGTCTGTGAATATATAGAATCCCCAAATCAGCGCCCGTGTGTTTATCATCAAAATTACTTTAATTGCCCAAACCGGTTAAACCGAACAATTTTAATGACCGATTTACACTTTCAATTTGTAGCAAATTGGCAATAATAAATTGGGCCAGTTGAGTTAAAGTAACTGCGAAAAAGTTCTTAATTTTACGGTTGTCGAAAAGAGATTTAACCAAAATTTGAATATTTAGTTATGGTAACCATAGATATATTTTTTCAATGCGGGACAAGAAAAGAGGGGACTGAGGGTGAAAGGGATCAACGAATATACGAAAATTTGAAAATGTCTCGTTAATTTTAACACTCTTCAGATTCTTAAAAAATGGAACAAAATATGTGCCTTTAGATAGTATTGTTTCGAATAAATTTTGTTCTTCATAACATGCTCCATGAATTTAAAGAAATTTTTCCTCATTTTTAATGTCGCACAGTTCCATTTGTTCTTCGATGTTTGACAACAGCATAAAAAAGAAATAGTTAAATCTTTAAAAGTTCATTCGTTTGAAGATTGTCATCAGCCGTCATATCAGCATTAGCGCCGGCATCGGATTCAGTTTCACAGTTCGCGCTTTTTGAAAATATGAAAGAGATTTCAATCTTCTAGACTCGCTACTTCAGTTAGTAAAGTATAAGAACAATTCATGGTATAACTACCTATATTTCTAGCATCTGTAAAAGATGGAATATGGCAAGGTTCACTTTGTCATTTTGCCACTTTGACAGGTGACACCAATACCTACCTGGCGACGAGAGCTTCCATTAATTCAGCAAAGTGTTAAAAGTGACAATAGCAAAAGAAAATTTTTGTTATGTTGATCTTCTGAACTTACACGACACGTCCATATTTGAATAGTATCTACACTAAAAAAAAGGGAAGCTTATAGAAAGGTGAATACATGAGCTTTTGTTTTTAGAAGGATTTCGTAAAAAGCAATATATTTTCACACATAGAATACGAAAAACATTAAAAATATGAAAACATCTCGAGGGCAGGTAAAATGCCACCGGCTCTGATGAAACTCTGACGTAGTTTGAAGAATTTTTCGGAGTCTTACTTTTCCTACCTTTCCTTGCTTTTTTTTCGGCGTCATCTGGTTTGTATAAAATTAAGAATTCATGCAGACTTTTTCTGCCGAGATTTTATTATATTGTTTCATGATGAAAAAAATGGAAATCCGGTTTATTCACATGGAAAAGCTGAAATGGAACGGAATGTCACACGATTCAGAAAATGAACGCAAGAACAGAATAGACAAGATGGCATATGTGATGCGGATATTTATAGCGTTCTATACACACCGGCTCTTAATTTGGGTTTTTTTTTCATAGAGTTTTAGGTAAAATGCTGCAAAATACGTCAGAAAATTCTGTTCAGAGGTCGGGGGGTCAATGAATTTCTTAAATTGTACCCAAAACGAGTCAAAGAAGAATGGGAAAAGATGAAGCAAGAAAGCGACCAGTTTAATGATTAATAATGTGACATTGCCCGAGTCAATAATGTTTTATTTATACTAAAACGCCAAACACAATCAACAAACAGTCCAATGGATAAAAAAAAACAGTGAATTTATTGACCACTGGAAGAAATACGAGAATGATTGGAACAATTTATGATTTAAGGTCAAGTCTGGATACAAAGCTGTTCAATAAAATCGATTTAAAAACGCATTGGAAGAGGAGATTTATTTTCAAAACACCAGTTCAGACCTATTGGTGAATAAAAGATTTCCTCGAAAAAATGATTATCGTCTCGTAAAATGAATTGTAACAAAGCATTACATATGTAAGTAATTTATTTGCATGAACTCAATCTTACTATAAAATGGGAGCGTTGCATGAATTGGGCGACACATTCGTTTAATGGAATTAATTCTGGAGTGCCAGAGGGTTCTATTCTGGCGCCAGTGCTCTTTTCCGTTCTATTCAATTCAATTTCACTAATTTTATATTCAGCCCTATTTCGAATCTAGTTGTAAGTCATATTTTTCTATGGTAATATCCATGCATAATGTAAATTTTTCTGATCCATTTTGTTGAAGCTTCTGGGAAAAATTCTTTCTTATAGCCATCGAAAGAATTTTTTTCTTTTAGAAAATGTAGTTTCAATTCATCGACCGGTGTGGATTTATTGAGTTTCATGCCAGAGAGGCTTTTGACTGCAACTACACATGTTAAATGCATTTGGTATAAGCAATCAAAAATAAAATGGATTTTATAAGTGAAAAAGCTTTTCTTTTGCTATTGACGTTAAACTTCAAAGTCGTAGGGAAATATAAACAGAAATCGATGTAATATCACATAATCTCTGTTACATTTACATCAAGTCAAAGCAAGTGCAGGATATGTCTGAATATGTGGTTCAAAACGGGGGTTTTTTTTTATAAACATTTTCGATAGATAATGTTTATTTTGGGTCAATTCAGGACGCGATGAGTAGGATGAGGAAGGATGGCTGAAATGGCACAGGACTGAAAGAATCAATTTTACAATAGAACATGACTTATATGAAAACGAAGGAATTAAGTCTGGAGAAAAAAACTTAATAAAAATGATGATTGCGTCGTAGGCGAAAAAAATAAAGGCCGCATGAACCTCAAAGATTTCAGTAAACTTTTACCGAAAATCTGGAGAAAAAAACTTAATAAAAATGATGATTGCGTCGTAGGCGAAAAAAATAAAGGCCGCATGAACTTCAAAGATTTCAGTAAACTTTTACCGAAAATAGAGTACATTTTTTGCATGTTTAGTAATCGTTTTTTCTAGCGTATGATAAATTATAGCCCTAAACTATAAAATCCGGAACATAAGTTTAGTTTATTGGACGTCGGAGAAAAATTTTTAAAAAGGTAACAAAAGATTTTTTTTTCGGAAATTTGGCGTCGTATGTCGAGTTTTTGTCATAGTATATCGAGGCCGGGAACAAAACACTGAGCGTTGTATATCAAAACGTCTCATATTGGGGTGTTGTAAATCGAGGGTTTCCTGTATTCGAAATTCTCTCCATACCACAGAATACCATTTCTGGTCTATTCAAATATGAAAATCTATGAAAACTGATCTTCAGATGATGGTGAACGACCTGATATTGACAGACGGTAGCGAGTTGCGTAATTCGCTTCCGAACTATCTTAGACACTCAGCACGTTTACCACAAGACCGCAAACCCCAACAGGAATCCAAACATACAGCAGAAAACCCGTAGTTCGATCTCTATATCCGCAACATAAGGATCAGTTACATAACCATAGGGGAAATATCAATCGCGGTTAGAGAAATGGTATTTCAAGATATCGACATTCTCAATCGGTAGGCAGCGTCAGATGTGTTGTCGTCAGTGTGGTGTTAAACCATAGATTAAGAAATCGAATATGAAACTCATTAAAAGCGTTAAAAATAATAATAAGTTATACGAATTAATATCCGCTTCAAGTAGACGGAGTGTTGAAATAAATGTTGCAGGATGATTTGTAATCGAGATGTAATCAACTGTCGGTTGTCTATGATGGTAAATGTAAACAAAAACCCATTTAATGGACGTAACGTCGTTACATACGTATATCTCATTTAATTCATTAAAGTGCATAAAATGCGGGAAGCAGACACAAACATTTAGAGCTCATTATGTTCTGCTCATTATTCATTCTTAATTGTTTCATAAAATGGGCTTCAGCTAAAAAGAAAAGAATACGGGAAAGGAACTTCTAACAACATTGGGCAAATGTGGCGAGAAGGAAATGTGGAATTAAATTGCTGGAACGTGATTTAAATTTGGGATTCCAAAGGATCGCATTTGGATAATCTTAAATCGTGCACAACGTGTTTAAGCAAAAAGGATATATCAGCATGAAATATTATCAGGCATTTGAGATTTATAAAGATAACATTAATATTTTCATTTCCTTCAAAAAAATGATAAAAATCTTACCAGTTTTTTTTAGAGAACACCGACTTTTATTCATAAAATTGAATTATGTTCTAAGGTATTAATGTTTTTATATTAGCTGGGAACAGAAGAAAGGTATTTAAATTATCTAATGACTGTCCATAAAAAAGTAACGCTAATTCGGCGTAACGATTTTTCAAGGTTTTTTTTTGTATGAGATTTAGTACTGTCGTCACATTGCCGCAGACCCATCTTTTAATAATTTTTTTAAAAATCTACAAAAATCTCAAACAACCATCAACCAAAAACCCAAGTGGACATTTGCAATGAATTTTTTCGGAGCTGTATGAATAGCTGTATGAATAGCTGTATGAATAGCTGTATGAATAGCTGTATGAATAGCTGTATGAATAGCTGTATGAATAAAGATATAATACTATATTAAAATTCTAATTCCGGCTCTAATTGATATTTTGTTTTAATTAAAATCTGTCTAATAGTAATTTCAATTTAATTAAATCACAACAATAATTAAAATTATTTTTCATCCTTCTCCTTTATTAATGATACTAGTGTACAAAAATTCATTTGCTTTTGACATGACCGCCTGCAACATGCAGTTTTCATACATTTTACAAATAAAAAATGTGATTTCAGTATTAGAGTAATTCGTGTTGACTCCAAAACATTAAAAAAAACTCAATTTACATAAATTCTGGCCACCTGTGCATCTGCGGAACAAAAATTTGGCATCGGGTGCTTATTGTCGAAAATGTAGGTAAAAATCATGAAATTTTCATCGGATCTCGTTAAACTGACCTAATTTTCGGATAATTGATATTATATGTGTACAGAGTATTATTAAAAAAGTAATTTTTTGAAACTAAAAATCCATAATGTTGCCTTGTATGCAGAATTGTCTGTTTTTGAAATGCTGTTATCGTGAAACACATGCTTTCGTTCAATTTAACATGTTATTGGAAATTTTTTATATTTTAATAACAGGACAAAACCATGTTCAACATAAATTCAACGAGTGTCTATTTATATTTTAATTACATTAAATTTACTATATACCTACTGCCGGTAAACGTGCTGCAGTATTTTCATGTAACACAAAAATACAAAAGGGGTTTGCTTTAGTTCAAGGATATATTACAGTTTCATCAACTTTATACCGAGTGGTGGAAAATATCTCCCAAATTTGTACAACCTTCATAATTTCTTGCTTGGATTGACAATACATTTTTCAAAAAAAAAATTGTATAACAGGTTGGTAGGATAATTAAAACCTCCTCCATGCCACATCGCCTTAAATTGGTGAGATTCATCCTGAACTGAACAGTGCTGTGTGTATTTTCGGATGTTTTATGTTTCCATGCATAGTGGCTAAAAAAGGATCTGTAGAAAAGGTTTTGAATATTTATTCCACTTTTGCTTAAATTCAACGAAACGAGAACCATTTTTATGGCAGAACGAGCTGAAAAATATCAACAGGTGCCAATTAAAGCAACGCTTCTTGTGTCCGCCATGAATTTCCAATTAACAGTAAAAGCTTTGAACCGAACGAGTGCCAAAATTTTCGTTTAATTCAGGATATTTTTCAACTGTCCTATCTTTTCATCAGGCGTCCCGCTCGATAAATTCGACTATTTTCAAGTGTAAAAACGAGACAGCGAAGCGAAAAGGTTCATGAAAGCGAGAAATTCTTCAGAAGTGGGATTGTCTGGGGGTCCTTTTTTTTGGGAAAACGGAGATGTGACCGCCAGACCAGCCGTTTCCCAAGATTTGATTTCTTTGGGTGCAAATTGGTGGTGAGCATAAGAAAAAATGGTGTTCTTATTTAGTTTTATATTTCTAAGAAGCGGGATTGTTGGAGAAGGAGGGTTTGGATTCTCTTTGGGAAAAAACAAGAAAATATATTAGGGATAATATAAGGAAACTCGTGCGGACGCGATCGACCAAGGACGAATATTTGGGCACGTGGTAGGCAATAGAAGATGGATCTGAATGAATTGTCATTGGGGCGTGCACTGGCAAGTCGGTCTTAAGACTGTTTTTAGTCCTGTGATTTTGTTCGGCTGGTCAATTATTTGGGCTACAATATTCTATTAAATATACGATGGCACCCCACATTTCGGCAAATTGTCAATTTTGCGGTTTAATGGCGGAGGGTTGCTGGACTTTTATTAGCCTTTGATTAAAATCTAAGGCGCTCGTTTGTTGGTAGATTGGCGAATTTGTTGCTTTCTTGTGGACATTAAGGGCACCAAAAATTCGCAAAATAGGGGAAAATGCAAAAAAAATATATAGCGTGACCGTTCAATTGTTTCTGACAATGTCGCAGGTGTTTATAACAGCATTTTATTAATAACTGCCTAATTACATCATTATTTTTAGTTTAGATGAATTATATTCGATCCTAGCTTCAGGCAATTTTCACATACAAATGTTTATTTTTTAATTTATTAGAATAATGGATGTTTTTTTTAACGAATTTACAAAAAAAAGCTCTTGGACCCGCCATATTTCTTTGAGAAGCGTTTGCGCATACTATTTTAAAAAAGCTTACTTAAGCAATAGAAATTCTGGGTCATATTTTAAATTGGACATAATTCGCTAAGTGGAAACGGCATTGAATAAGATATTTTAAACCTAAAAAATGTCATCGCGGTTTCTGCTTCATTTCTCTGGCCATCCCATTGTTTAGAAAATGTGAGCTATAACCCGTCACTCTGATTGCACTGTGATGTATGGAAAACTTGCGTGAAATTGTATCTTTTTATTATTTTAGGAACCGTTGTCTAACAAAAATCAAACAAATATTCTAGTTGTATAGGGGAGGGTGGACAGAGTGGCGTGATTGAATTTTGATGTATAGAAAAGTTATGTAATATTGCATTCTAAATACTTTTAATCATATTAATATTTTTGATACGAGGCACCGTTTTAATAAATTAGTCATTTAGATCGGCGTAAAAAGGAAATCTGAAGCAAAAATTTTATTTTAACTAAACAGAAAAAAAAGTGAATTTTATATATCTAGATTTCTTCTCCGCTACTGCACCTGAAGTCTTAAACTAGGATTGCAAATTTTATGAGATTAAAATGTATAGGGCCAGGACTTAAAAAATGCATAAAGCAAATATAGTCGTTTTAAATTTTTTTAAATTTTAAATTTTTATTCGAATACCATTTGTTGAAACAAAGTTTCTAACACAATCAAAGTTCGGCGAGGAAAACAACAGAGAAATGAACTTTTCTGAAAAAATCGACTGTGGTAAAAACATTAGGTTTTGGGGTGGGTTGTTTTTATGTGAAAATTTAAGTTTGGCAAGCCGCACAACATAAATAAATAAGGTGAGAGCAGTATAGGAAACCCTTTGCCATGGCTCTGGATTAAACGAAGGTCAATTTTGAAAAGAAACTTTTACGAGTAGGTAACCATCGCACCGCTTGAAATGTACAAAATGAACACAAGGATGGATGCTGTTTTTCTGAGAAACGAAATACATACCATCAGTCGATCATCTCCATTAATTTTTTACAGGAATGGGATGGGGGTTGGAATGTGGAGAAAGTGGTTTGGATTGAAGAAGATTCTCCGGTTGAAGTTTTCCTTTGTTTACCGTTGCGGTTGCTGTTGCTATCGTGTCGGAGCTTAAGTAGCCTATCAAGATAAACAAAAGAGCGGAAAACCTAAGCTTTTTGGGTAAAAAAAAAGTGGAGCGCCCCGAGATTTGTGGGGTTCTTGTTGGTTCTGGTTTGACTAACCCACAGTTGATCCAGTGGATAGATGAAGTTTTCTTTGTATAACGAATTCTTGCCACTTTTATGCTGCGTTGAGATTTATAACTGCAATTATGAGATGAAATGAAGGCATAAAAATGCGTAGCATGTTTCCATACTTTAAAAGCGGTTTTCTTAGAAAGTCCCAACAAATGATCAGCCTCCTAATGGCAAATCCTCACATCTATAAGAGTGGAGAGGCGCTAAGCAGCCCGTCGTATGGAAAACAGGCAGAAAAAGCGGAGAAAGTCAAGTGTTGTACGTTGTCCTACCAAAGTGTCAATGCAGACGTGTTGTCATCGTACCGCCAAACCATTATACCTTTGGGCACTTAATTGCCGGTATCCACAGAGAGATAACCAGATAAGATAGTTAGATGGGACCCGACTTCTTAAAGAACCTGAAGAGCCTACAAAGGTAAACAGCTTGAGGTACCTCAAGACTTTCTCATATATTACGATATTTAAGGAAAATGGGGGTTTAGCTGCAGAGAACCTTAAATTGCTCCACGTTTTTGTATTCGATCTAAATGCGTTTATCTCGCTGTCTATCTGTTCACATATTATTCCAGCATGTGGAGAACTGTTTGTACCTTTAATTTCTGATAACATTTCAAGATTCCGTGTATATACAGTTGAATGGGGGCTGCATTCCCATGAAATAACCAAACAACAGAGGGTAGGGCCGATGGTCGAACGGAATCTCTGGTGTGACGCTGACGGAGTGGATTTTTTGAAAATATTCCTGGAATTCTGGCATGGCATGGTGTAAACATGAATTACAACATAAAAAAATCTACGTTTGGACTTTTGTTCTGTCGATTCCGTTTAACTGGAAATCGGGATGGATGGAATTTCGAGACTTCTTTTCCCAGGCACATACCTATTTTTAAACCTCACTTCCTCAGTCCATTAATACAGCCTTCTACCCCCTTGCAACCCTCCCGCCTTACAAAATACCCACGTGCCTCATGAATGGAACAGATTGTAGTAATAACCAGTGCCAAGCAATAATTAGAAACGAGAAAACACTAAAAACAATTTAATTTGCTACGTGTAAATATTTACGACTATTTACCATTGAATTTTTGTGCCCGTGTTGCCAGTACCGATGACAGCTTCCCGATCGCCTCCTTCGTATTCCGTTCCAGTTGAATTCTCGAGGCTCCTGCGAGACGCGTTTCCATATTGTACGTACAGCAGATTCCGGTGGCTGGCAGTTCACAGTATCGCAAAACGACTTCTGAAAGTACAAAAACAGATTGGAAATTTTTTTTTAATAAAACATGGGGAAAATATTAATTGGCAAATTGTATGATTTTAGCTGAACGACATAGAAATAATTATTTCCTAATGTTTTTTCATGCACCCTCTATGAACCTAATGTAAACCCCTATTAGGGTAGCATAAGCAAGAAATGTTTTTTGATTCGGCAGGGTGCGTAAAGCTTTCTTTTTTGGAAGAGAAAATTATGTTTTTGTGTTTTCCGGCAGTTCCATAATGGCGTAAATTGGCCAAGCTCCAATTCTTCGCGGGGCTCCATTGATTTTCAGTTATAAATAGAAAAAATTCACGTTTTCTGACAGTCTTTTTCCTCGGCCCGCAACGTTGCCCCGTAATTTATTCTCATAACCCACAAGTAATCAAAGTATAATTGTTTGATGTTGCTGGAGAGAGTATAACGATATAATTGGGAATTGATTTCAAGTGCCTAAAAAACAAAAAAGATTTTATCTAGAGGTTTTTCATCATTAATTGCTATAAACAAGTGTTCTTATAGCTGTAGATGTTTTCATGTTTCTATGTTTTATGTTATTTTTACATAAACAATAAAAATAATTAAGCAGGGAATATAGATTTGTAAATAAACTGGATCAATATATCGCTTTTGATCTTTTAGCGATCGCAATAAACTTTTCGGACAAGTTTAATTCAAATTGATTTTATTTTTGCAAACGAGTAATTTTATATAGGTCGACGTTTAATGAATTTCTAATTTTAGTAAGAACGGTAATTTATTTTGTTGTACATTAAAAACCATTAATTTTAATGGAATTCGGAGCACAGGAAATATTTGTGTTATTAGGATATCCTTTACGAGTCTGGGATTAGTTTTTTTTCTTCTAGTTTTTGGTTAACTTTATTTAATTTTTGGAGTGTTTTTATGTAGGGCGAAAAAACTGTAGCAATTATGTAAAATCTGATAAATTAGGTTTCAAAAAACTGGTTACTTTAATATTAAAAGCGAAAATGATTATAACGGTATGCCGGACATTAATAAAAATTTCAAAGTTTTTCAAGTAAATTGAATATTGGGTTTAGTTTATAAAGTAGGAAAATTCTGAATATGTTTAGGAAATGATGGGATTGGTTTTAGTGGAGGAAAAGTGTCCTTAGCAGCAATTTGTCTTTTAGTGAAAATTTGATCAAAATGGCTATAAAAGTTCAGGACATAGCAGGCGAGGGGTAAAACGAAGTAAATTTTTCGGCGTTTAAGCGTCAAAATGCGCCGTTTGGTGCACCGAAATGTCAACCCCGACGCACGCAATTGTAGTTCCACTATCAAATTTTCTTGTAATTTTTCGAAAATTTTTCATAGATTCTTCAAATTCCAAAAAGTTTCAACAATATGCAAAAATATGGCTTATTATGCAGAAAACGGAAATGATTTATTTCGCTACAACAAAAGCACCAAATTTTTTTTACATGAAAATATACATATTTTCGACATTATGATTAATGTTATATAATTCTTATTTTATCACTTAGTCAAAAAATGCAGTGATTAATATCAGTGTGACTAGAGGTTGAAATTCCCAAGGAAAATTTGAAACTAATTTGGCTATAAATTTAATTATGTCTTTTCTACACCAAACACATTGCTACATATTATTAAGTTTTATTATATCATATTTATTTAATCTTTTCTTTTCTTGTCGTTGATAGGCGTGATTTGCATAAGTTATTGAGCATTTTTATACCACAGACACGAAAATATTTTAACGAGCCCTCAACGGCCAACAAAAATGCTAAATTTATGCTTTTTTTTGTTTTTTTTTTCAGCACCAAGCGTTTTGTGGTTGCATTGCAGGCGGATATTCGAAATTCGAAAATTTTTCGAAAAATGCCTGGAATACTTGAAACGCGGTCGTCCCGCTTAACTCTTAGAGTTTTATCTGATTCACATTAGTTTATTCGAAACTCTATCGAAATTCTCCAAATTTTTCAAATGAGTCCGCCACGAATAGGGCGGGGCAGAGGAGTGAGGGTTAAATTATGGGCAAATCGCTAGCAGAGAAAGGGGAAGAAAATCAGTATGGGATTAGAGAAATATTTGTAAAAATTCGATAAAATATATCAAATATTGACGACTATCTGCTGGATTAATCAATTGGTGTCTGATTACAAGATACAAGCAGCTCAGATCATTTCGATACTAAACGATTCAAAAAATTAAGCAAAACAAAAGAAAAAATATTGTATAAAAGTCAGACGTAAATTTCTTGTTTAGATTATCTGCTATGGTCTAATTTGCATATAAAAATTTGAATTTTTCGAATGCTGATGTTTTATATGGAGGGAAGAAATTCAATAGATCTATAAAATATGGATGAAACATTAAAATTTTTCTTAACTTTTGTTTCTATTTTGTAGCATTCAAATAGCATTCAATATTTCAGCTGACTTTGACTATAATAAAAACAGCTTTTGTTGTTCAACATTTATTTTTGTTTTACATATTTTCCTTCGCATAAATCTAATATCATAAAGCTATTTAGCTTTGTTAAAAGTTTTCCTGAACTTTTCATTTTCACATTATATTTGCATTGAAATTCTGTTCTTAAAAATTTATCACTCATCACAAGGGATTGTAATGAATTTTTTTGGTGTTAAAAATTTTTGGGGAGTTTTATAAAACTGTAATCAATTTAAAAAATCAGTTGAAGGTGGTTTGTCGATCATTCTCTTACGTGTAAATGTCTGAATCCTTTGACGGAAAATTTTACATTGATATACAGTAATCCCTCCAACTGCGCGGTAGATACGTTCCACAAAAAGAGCGCGCAAACCGAAACCGCGCACTGTGAACCTTACTTTGTATGAAATTTTGGGGTTAGAAACATGTTTTTTAACGAAAATTAGAAAAAAACCACGCAGCTGCGAAGTTTTTACCGCGCAGTTCGAAATTTTGGTATTAAAAACTTAACCGCGCACTTGAAGGGATTACTGTACCTTATAGGCCTGGTGTAAATCTTACTATTTTATTATGAGGAATCGGGACTATAACTAAAATAGTTAATTTCAATTAAAAAAATTATCTAAATTGGATATTTTTATAATATATTTGATTATTCAGTAGTCAAATTTACTATTTTGTGGTTAAATTGACTATTTTTGTGATTGAAATTAACGATTATACTGTTCCACAATTTTTTGATTCAAGGAGAAGAATATGCGGACCAAAGTATTCTGGAAAGGATGCGATGGAGGAGGATATTGTGTTGCTTTATGGAACGAAATTTTGTAAAATCGTCAACGAAGACGTGGAATCACGTAATCACGTGGACTGTAGGACCGTTAGTAAGTAAGTTCCGAATTCTGCCGCCCTGGAAAATGCCCAGCATACTCTTCTGTAGGTCCAGCCCTGCGGCAGACATAATAAAAACTAAAAAAATAGTGGTATCTGCTATTAATGGATTGCAAACCTTACAAATGTTGTAACCCACCGAAGCACACAATCCACTTTATTAATGCGGGAACGGAGAAGAGAAATCATTGTAGAACCTTAATTAAACCGAGAATTTAAAATTTTGCAATTTTCTTAATTTAGTTAAAAATGTTACTAGTTTTTTCATGATTTTTATTCCATTTTTTAGCCCAATATCTTTGCATTTATTACAAGCAATAAAAAAGTGAAAATGAACATTCAACCGACGCAAATTTAACTGGAACCGAAATAACATTGAGATATTTTATTACATAACAATATTTAGATTCGCTTTATATTCATAAATTCATTATTATTGCAATGAAATTCCAGGAATCAATTTCGTTTAGGTTGGAATTCTTCGTTTTTCGTAAACTCATGGTCCTTTTTTTTTGGTATTTTTTCATAGAACCCAAAAAATAATAAAAAGGCAAATACACCCCTTGAGATGATATTATTATAACGATGTATAAGAAATCGGTTATATATGGTTTGTAACATGTAATGTGGCTAAGTTGCCATAAGTTAAAAAAAGAATTTCCGGATCCTTGGGCTGGTAGTAGGGGTGAAAAGGGCTGGAATTGGAGCTACTCAATTACAGAACTCATCTATAATGGTCGTCGCTAAGGTGGAAACCATGGTGACTTATTAAAAAGGTCGAGATGACTTTGCGAGAATATTTCATGTAAGGTTATTTGCCATTTTGTTTGAATTCGGTACTATCACATTCTGGTTTTCCAAACTTGATTCGGAGTGGCTGAGTGGGTAGTATACCACCCTTAAATCTATTGGCCATCAGGTAAGCAAGCAGAAGTGTTTTTCATGCTTCTGAGGCTTCACCTATTGAGATGATTCTTCTGACTGTAATAATCGAATTGCATCCATATTAATGCTTCCATAGAAATAACTTGTAACTAACTATTTTAACGAGTATAGTTGCCACAGTACATTCATACGATATCTTTGCCCTCAATGGTTTCCAATGTTAAAAAATCTTTACAAGACGAGGGCGGTAAAGGGTACAAACAGCAATGTGGAAATATAAAGTTGAGGAGGTTACTGGAACTAGACTGAAGAAACATTGAGACGTCTGCGATTACAATGGCCATATCGATGGTGATGACAACTATGATGGTGATGATGATTATGCGATGTTGCTTTAATGTTTAAAGCTCTTATGCTTGTCACGTGTTTTAACATGGAAAATATTTTTGTGTAGCCTAGGAAGGGTATGAGTTCATTTTTATTGCCATTTATTGTGCTGTTGTGACAGATTGAAGTAACAAAAAAAAAAAAAACAACAGACAGAAATCAGTCGCTAACATTCGCAATAGAATGCCAATATTTACAAAACATTCACAGACATCAATACTCGGAACTTGAAAAAAAAATTAAAACATAAAAAAAATTATTTGTTATTTTGCATGTTGGATCATCATTTGATTGCCATATGAATTAAAAATCAACCATTAAATTCAGCGAAAAATGTCCAAAAAAAAAACAATGAAATAAATCAATTTTTGAAATTCAACGAAAATATGACAGGATTGCCAATAAGTCATTCATTTATAAAAAAATTTCGTTATAAATTTTTTTTGTTACATGTCATCAAAAATGTTTAAAAAAGATTGTTAATTCAGAGGCGACAATATAGCAATGGGTGAGTGAATAAAATCGAGTAATAAAATCTAAAAAAAACTAGCAATTTAGCACATTTTAGTACGATGGAGATTTTGTACTAAAACCTCTCTCTATTTGTCACTCTATTTTTCTCTATCTCTATTTTTCTCTATCTCTATTTTTCTCTACCTCTCCTGACTCTGATCAAAATTCACTGAGTCTCAATTCAACTTTTGATTGCCGTGTAAGCAAAAACTGAAAAGCTGTTCATGAACCGAAGAACTTTTAGGATAAAAAAGTTCATAGACTGAATCTAGATATATCAACGCCAAACACCACTAACACACTGACTCATCACAGTATCTACCCAACCGATTGCCATGAAATTCTCCGCACAGATTCGTCTTACCTCATTTGTGCTCGCATTTTCCAAATGAAAAAATTCAGAACGGAAGGTACGGATAACGCAAATATCTTTTTCCCCATTTTTCCTCAAAAAAAAAACTGGCATTAGGGGGGTTTCGGAGCCATTGATCAAGAATCTGGTTATTAGAATTTCAAAATTCAAAACGATTTTTATTCAAAAGTTTTAAGTATGTCATGATTTTTTGATGCAAAAAATTTATGCAAAAAAGTTTAACCCTGCAACGACGGGTATGCAATCTATCATTTATAAACCAAGGCGATGAAAATAGAAGAGGTTCCAAAAAGTTTTTTTTTATTGCGCAGCATTTATTCCAAGTTGCAAGTGAAGATTTGCTTTGAAAACCAACAACAGACTTTACGTTTTTTTAAAAATCACCACTTTCTCAGAATTCAATTTTCCCGTAAAAAGTAATAAATGGATTGTGTGGAATTGTCCACCCCTTACAGTTACTGAAGGGAAATGCTTTACTAATTGATTAACGGCTTTGAATGCATCTAAATGAAAAATGAACCAAAGACGCAAGTGAAGTGACAAATTGTTGAATTCTCTCAGTCTTAAGATTTTTTTTTTTATAGAAAAACACGTCTTTTAGAGGATTTCTGTTGAAAGAACAATTTGCTAAATTAAGAAAGCGTGAATTTTTCCAAAGTGACACCGCGATAAAATATTGCATTGCACAAAGTTGTTAACGAAAGCAGGACAAAAGTATTAATTTCGCTAAAACACGACAACATCACAATTTCTTTATACATGAATTTCTGTGAATCTTCTTCATATGCGGCGGACTGTATGTTGGTGACAAAAATGTTTGTTACAAAAGAATTCTTTCAAGTCCATCTTCATGAAGTGGAACTTTTGGCTAAAGTAGAAATTTTCATTTACAGCAAAACGAGGAGAAAATCTAGGTACTTGTCTTGTATCTTTACCACAACTGAAATGAAGTTTCTAAAGGCTCAACTATGATAGACATAAGAACGCATATGTAAATGTCAAATTCCCAACGAATGTTGACATACATAGCTCTCAACATAAAAGCTAATCTTCATTTTACCTCAAGTGGAAATTAATATGGCCACAATATTATTAAATTCACACTAAAATTTTAGGTTATGTTCACTATTTACATATGCCAGTTCCATTTGTGTCGCATTATTCATGCTTAACGAAAGTTTAACGAAGGTTTGAAAGTGGCACATGTCTATTGTGGGTAATAACATTGACTTTCTTATTCTGGAAATGACATATGCAGCTACATATGCGTTCTTATGTCTATCATAGTTGAGCCTTAAGCTTTTGAGAGACTCAGATGGCATTCCTTTACGCTTCTTTGTAGATTCTTGATGCATTGTCTTATGCGAAATCTAAAGATGTTTGCAGAGAAACTCTCTACAATATTGTGTAGACCAAGTCGAGACGGAAAAGAATTTCTCTTGGTCAAATAGAATTTAAAAAATGGTATAAAAAAAGAACTCATAGCGGAATTTGTAATTGCGTTCATTGAGAGGGTGTCCGTGTAGAGACATTTTTAATCCTAAAGTTTTCACTGGGGATGAGTAATTGAAGTCGACTTTTTGAACAACATTAAAAAATTGCCTGCCATTAAGATGAGACTAACACATGGATCAATAAGTCCCGAGACTAACAATGAAAACAACATTTTTTTGCCAAATTTTTTTTTATTCATCAATATAATCACCTTTTAGGGTGATACAATCGTTCCAACGCTTTTCCAATTTTTCAATACCATGTTTATAAAAAAAATTATCTTTCGCTTCAAAATAAGCTTCAGTTTCAGCGATGACCTCCTCATTTGAGCCAAATCTTTTTCCCTGGAGCATTTTTTTAAGATCAGCAAAGAGCCAGTAGTCACTGGGGGCTAAATCTGGCGAGTATGGGGGGTGGGGAAGCAGATGAAAGCCCAATTCGTTCAATTTTGCCATTGTTTTCATCGACTTGTGGCAGGGTGCATTGTCTTGGTGAAAAAGGATTTTTTTTCTCTGCATGTGCGGTCGTTTTTTTGCGATTTCCTCCTTTAAACGCACCAGCAAGTCAATATAATAATCACTGTTGATCGATTTACCTTTTTCGAGGTAGTCAATGAAAATCACGCCATGCGTATCCCAAAAAACTGACGCCATGACTTTGCCAGCTGACTGCTGCGTTTTCGGACGCTTCGGACGGCTTTCGCCAGCTGTGCGCGACTCAGATGACTGCCGCTTCGACTCTGGAGTGTAGTGATGTATCCATGTTTCGTCCATGGACACGTAACGACGCAAGAAATCTTTTTTATTGCGAGTAAATAGCGATAAACAGCTTTCTGAATCATCGACTCGTTGCTGTTTTTGTTCCATCGAAAGCAATCGCGGCACCCACTTGGAAAAAACCTTTTTCATGCTCAATTTTTCATGAAGGATAGTAAATGCACTTCCATATGATATCTGTGTTATCTCAGCAATCTCACGGAGCTTCACTTTACGATCTTTCATTATAATTTTTGTCACTTCACTCACATTTTCCGGTGTAACGGCTTCCACAGGTCTACCCGAGCGTTCCGCGTCATTTGTGTCGGTACGACCACGTTTAAACTCGGCAAACCACCGACAAATCGTTGCTTTTGATGGACAAGAGTCCGGGTAACATTTTTCAATCCATTGTTTCGCTTGCACGGTGTTTTTACCCATTAAAAAACAATGTTTTATCAGAACACGAAACTCGGTTTTTCCATTTTTTAAACAAACTACAAAACGACTTTACTCCAACCTCGATAACTCAGCTGTTTCTGGTCCGATCGACTTAAAATTTTGACACGTTTCAAGCAAAGGTTAGTACTCTAGAAAGACGTGGTTACTGGTTTACTACGAGCGTCATCTCTGGGTTAGTCTCGGGACTTATTGATCCATGTGTTAGTCTCAGAGTCCGGCAAATATTCAACCAGTTTTTTTTTTATATGGGATTGCCCTCAAACTTCCTGTTCCCCGCTTTGTGTGGATTTTCCATCACTCGAAAGCCACAATTTCTTAATTATATCTTTTTTTTTTAAGAATGGTAAAATTGCCATTAGGTATAGTATAAATAATCATCATTATAATAAAACCAGGTACAATACCATTTGTGTACCTGTTTGAATTTTTGTTCATTTTCCTCGTTTTTTACACCAACAGAGACTTGAATGGAAATTTATGGATGTTTCCGTAGTTGATTGCTTTTGTACATGCGAAAATGAACGTTCATAATGCCAGCAGTTATATTTACCACCTCACGGTATTTAACAAAATTCATTTAATCACTGAACTCTTGAGGTAAGAATCAGTTTCGCGATTTTATTTGATTAATAAATGAACAAAATTATTAACTGCTTCCGGCTGTACTTTTGCTGAGAGAGGAATCAAAGAAATTGGCTTTTTGGTCGAGTTTTGTAGGGTTTTTTTTATTACTTTGTTCGTTGACTTAAATGAAGAAAAAATTTAAGTCTTGGAAATTTTTAAGTATTTTTTTTACAAAACAGTGGTGGTTTTTTGGGGTTTTTGTCCTTCAAGTATTAGTTGGAACTAGTAACTAGAACTTCAGTAGTTTTTCTTGGAAAGGCAAAACAGTTGGTTGAGAAACATTACTTCAGGAACTTTGCCCTACTATTTACTAAAAACGTAACTGTATAAAATTTCAAGTGTCTAGCTCAATCTTTTCGATAGTTATGATGTTCACGGACAGACAGACGGATCCCAAACACCCTTGTGTAGTTTTTTTGTGTCCGACAATTTGTCCGATACTTTATGGTATACTAAATCTAATATACTTCTATATGATTCTCATAGAGTAGAAAAAACCTATTTTGCAATTGGAGCCGTCATTTGAGGAAAACCATTCAGATCTTCCACTAAAAACTAGTACCTAAATGGTTCTATTACGAATTATTTTTCGGATTGGAAAACATCCACAAACAGAATAAAATCTGCAAAATGCTGCCTAAAGTTTTTTGTTTCCTGTCCCTTGACCTCAAATGTTATAGAAATACAATTTTGAAATCGTAAAATGATTTTCCCTACTATTTTTTTCCAAAAAAAATCATATTAGCTTTCTTTTGAGATCGTTTAATTTCAATACTTTTATTTCAAATATTTCAATTAACATTAAATAATTTTCGATTAAAATAATATCCACTAAAAAAACGACAAAAAATAAATTAAATCCTTCGATGATTGCCTTTCAAAAATATCCCCAACGTGTTCTATATTAAATTTCCTATTTCGGTTTAATGAAACATGGAGAAAAAAGAAACCTTCAGTGTAATGTCAGCCTTTTAATAAATTTTTATTTTCAGAATACCCAAAAAAAAAAACGATTTCGAGTGCTGTTAATTGTATACAATTTACCCAAAAGAATCGACAAAAAATCATTTATATTTGTCCCGTCGTCGTACAGAAAAAGCATAGATTCCATTTAGAATTTGTGGGGTGACATAGCAAGAAGGTTTTGGAAATGTGAAACGAAATCTCGTAAAAGGGAAAGGAAAGTCTGGGGCTCGTAGACCCAAAAAAGGTTCCTTAATTTAACATCAAAAGAATCAACATCGTTAAATTTCTTTGATAATTTCAAGTCTGAGACTATTTAGGCAACAGCCCGCCCTTGAGTACGCCGTTGACATCGATAATATGAAAGCTTTTGATGTACATTTTATGCTAGACCTTTTTATTGATCGATAGAAAAATTGACAGTTCTCGGTTTATTGACACAGTTTTTCACACAGAGTTTCACATATTCTGAAAGAATAGAAATGTATTCCGAATAAAATGGCGAAATGATGTCGTTTGAATAGTGTCAGAAAATGGTGCATAAATATTGAAATATTGATGTTTCTCGTATGTTTTTTTTTGTTATTCAGAATGGGAATGGATTTTCACTTCAATATGTTTTTAGGTTGAATCTCATTTGGCGAGTGTCTTGGTATTTATTTTTCTTAAATTTTGATAAAGGTTGAAAATTTTGGTGAAAATATTCGAAAAGGATTTATTTTGGGGTAAAAAAAGGAGTTCTATTTTGTGATTATAGGATTTCATTTGGGCGCTCATTAGCATAATTAGGGCCTAATTGATCCAGTTTTTTAACTAATTTTAAGCGAAATTCTCCTGTTCAGTTCGGATACCGTAATGTGAGTTTTGGATTTCCCAATTGCTAATTTTTGAAATGTTTCAAAAGATTTTATTGGGTTAACTTTGATAGAAATTTAATTACCTAATTTTAGGCGTTTGAGATATTTTCTAGAGACTATACACGGTTTAGTAAATGGACTTTAACAGAATGGTTTCTGAAATATTTTATTCGATTGACATTTTCTATGGTAATGTGACGGCAATACAAAACTCCATACAAAAAATTGCGAAATACCGCGACGAAAGGGGGGTTCGAAAGTCTGGCAACTAGTATGACGTATTTTATGGACAGCCCCTAAGGAAAGTAAATGACAAACCAGTGTTAAGTGAGATTTGTATAACAGACAACGAAATCAAAGTGTGTTTTTTTCGCATTTTTCGCTACATAGAAAACGTATTCTGTTTAAGAATGGTCGCCCAGATTTAAATATTTAACTACAAAAACTTTAAAGCGCCGCTACCGGGACACAAACTAATGAGTATATTCTAAAAAAGGTGATTCGCATTCCAACCTATATAGTAAAATCCTTTGAAAAATTCACCTCTTGTTCTACTAGGAACCAGGAACAGTGGAAATGTTGGAAATCTTTACGTAATCTGAAAAAAAAACTCAAAGTCATGCAAATAATAACCGTGCACCGTCAACCTTTATTAATTTCCTGGATGAATTCACTTGTGTTTGTTGATTTGTTTGTTTGTAGGTTGGTCGGTTGTTTGTTTGGTGAATGTCGCTCTTTTAAAGGCAAAGAAAGAGCCCATCGAGTGCGGTAGCTTTTTAAAGTTTTGTCACAGTTTGTCAAGAACAAATAGGAAAATATTTCTGTGCCTTTGTATGTTCAGTCATCATGTGTATTATTAATAATTTTTTTCCCTTTTTTTATTTCTCATCAGCAAGTATCATTCTATCCACAGCCAACTAGCATCAGCCAAACGGAGAGACGTTATCATATTCAACCGTAGATTATTTTCGTTTTTTTTTTATTATTTAACCTAAAAGCAAACACGTTCGCCGCAACTTTGCCTATTATTTCAGAAAGGTTCAAACTACATTTTGCGGGTGGTTATCCCGAGAACCCACAGAATCGAGAGAATATAAATCATAAATTTTCTTTTAGATTGGGCTCGGGTTTGCTTGGTTATTTGTTTTTTTTTTTTTTTTTGTGTAGTGTTTCGCTTTTTAAAATTAGAGTTTTCTCCGATTACAATTTTTTTTACCTTTGATAGAGTATAGGGATTTATTTTGCCTCTGTTGTATTTTGTAGATTCCGCGGCAAGATAAAATAAGCTCATCTGGTTCCAGAGAATGTTTCTTACTTTACAGCAAGTAAAAAAAAAGCCGACAGAATTACGAAATTCTGTTTAAGAAAAATAAATATTCTATTCTGGAATTTATTTGCTATAGTGGTAGCCTAATTAGATAATGATTCACTATTAAGTAATATTTACATATTCCTGCTGTTTATAACCAGCAAGTATTGCTTAAGTGTTTTGAATTTACATCAAAATTTGAAAAAAAAAGATAAATATGAAAATTTAAGGTCTTATGGAAATGCTTAATTCTTTCATGCCAGAATTTTTCCCTGCAGTTAGAAAATTTTTTTTGCTCGGTTGTTCTTTAGTTGTTCTTTAATGATTTACCATCCAATGTGTCCCCCCCTCCCGGACTATAACCTACAGAAGTTCATGGAGAACATAAACCGACATCTTCTTTTGTCCTTCCGACCATCCTGAGCTGTACTTCGGCATTAAAGGGTCTTCCCCTAAGCTCTGAGTTTAGCTATAAAATAAAAGATGCTAAATTTCAAATTATCATCTTTGTATGAAAAACTGCTATAAAAATTTGTTTATAAGTAGGGTGGCCAAGTATCCCAGATTTAAGTATGTATGTTGTCCCGCCGTCCCGGGAACTAAACTTTAGTCCCGGAATTCTGAAATCTAGTGTTAACGTTTATGAAACAGTAGATAAATCTACTTCGACTAAATACGCAAAAAATTCTCTACATCGGTTGAAGGCTCCTGTAAATAACATTATTTTTTTTGCCAGCAGCACATTTTTTTTAACAATTTTCCACATCTCAAAACATATATCTAAAAAGAATTTTGCCTGCGGCGTGTTTGTCGTTTTTGGAATATCCGTTGTGATTATTTCGCTCTCAAAATCAAGTTAATTTTTGCTTGTGGCTCTGTTGCTCTTGATTTAATTCACTACGCTGCATTCTATCTAGAAAAAACTCGCCTGCGGCGCATATTTCTTAATTTTTTTATAGTTTTAGTCCGAATGAAGTTTTGTATTATACATAGAATTTCTATTTTCGTTGGTGTGCCATTTCAGGGAGCCTTCCTCTCCCCCCCTCCCCCCGCCCCTACACTTTTCGTGTTGTCCTAGATTGGTCCCTACAAAAATATGGTTATTCTATTTATAATCCACATCGGACATAATATGCGTTGAAAATAACAAAAAAATAAAACGAATTTCAAATTTCCGCAAGAAAAAAAATTTAATTTCTCCCTCGGGACAACAAACTTTGTCTACGCCACTGTTTCTAAAAATGTGTGACTTAAAGCATTAAATTCTTTTGCTGTCTCTTGAATACACATCTTAAGGTCGGATTAAAGAGTCCCAAATTGGAGTTTCAAAATAATTTCACTCTCCTGTACTGCACCTGTGAATTAACACGGATTACAAACCCTGACGACGATATTAAAAATTACAACAAAAATCCCGAAAATGTAGGACCCAGAGGTTCGAAAAGCTTTAAATTATCTTGACTTTATTTTATGGTCACCCCCTAAAGCTTGCAACGTATCAAAAGCACGAGCAATTTATCATTATTAATTGCCAAAGCAAATTACGAAAAACGTTAAACAAATCATAAAAGGTGATTTCTCCCGAAAAAGGATTTTTTGAGGCGCCAGTAATTAAAACCTTAACTAACTACTTTGGTGTTGATTTTATTTCAAAGACATTTATTTCTTGTATCAAAGACATTAACTATAGATTTATTTCTCTAAACATGGAAATTGAATGGAAATGCAGTGTTGCATCAGACATGGAGTTAAATCCTCCTTTCGAATGGTTTTCGTTGTTTAAAAACACGATTAATGCCCATATATGTTTACGTTTAAGCAATCTCTAAACAATACGACTGAAATCCGATAAATATCTTAATAGCCGTAAGGAATGTGCACATTGCCCTCCGTGAAAATGTGCAACAAGAAGAAAAACAAATTTAGAATTTTCCATGTAAATCAACTAAAAGCTGAAACAGGAAGCTAATTAAAGACTCACTACTATTTGAAAGTACATACGATCGGAGTATGGAGTACATAAATGAGCATATGTGATGGCTGTGCTGTTAAAATCTACAAAATGTACTCGTATATAACATTCCATATAGTTAGCAATATGAAGTTTTCCATAGAGTGATTCTATAGAAGTTGAATCTCAATAAATTCCTTGGCACCAATTGAACTTGTTGCACGTGCGCGATCGTAGGTCTCGTTAAAAATAAGTTCTTGCTGTTGCTGTTTAACTCGGGCGTTAACGCATTTAACCCGATCCCTCAGCAATGTGGGTGTGCTTCAAGCAATCGTCTATAGAATATCTCCAGAATCTTAAAATCAGCACAAAAAAGCCCATTTGGCATAGCAAAGCTGAACTATCGAAATGCATTTTGTGGAACATTGACCTGAAACCACGCTTCAGAATCACGCACATGTGTGTAAAATCGATAACAAAAAAATCCTTTAACGTTTTTTTTTTCAAGTCTTTTTTCAAAACTTTTTTTTCGAGTCTTTTTGCCATAATTACCCTCGACAGCATAATGCAAGAAAATAATTCAGCTGCTTCTGATTTAACGCTGCGCATATGTGTTTAGACACATTTAACGATCAGCAAACAGATCGTAATAACATCAGATTTAAAAATTGTGGTGACATTTTCTTCCGTTTTTGCGGGTGGCTGAGCTCTTATAGTTAGGCTTGGCTGGTGCGATTTAAATGTCTTGGGGTAGAGTTATGAAGTCATTCCGACTAACAGTTATGACCTTTTATTCAAATTTATGATTATCTCACCATTTTATAGGCCATTTAAAGTTCTAATTCAAGCCATCAAATTATAAGTCGCAAGGATCGTGGAATGACGCCATTTGATTATACTTTCGGGGCGGTCTGATCTCGGGGATACATTTTTTTTAAATGTTTGAGATTTTAAATTACCGACCTGTTATCAAATGATAAAACTTTAAAATCAATTAAAAAATTCACAGTCCATGAATTTTATGTGGGAGTTTTTGGGGAAAAGTTTGGATTTTTGGGCGAATTTTTTTGATCACGTTGGAGAAAATTTTACTACTATTTTCTTCAATCATGAGGCAAATTTCATGCGCTAACTTTAATATTTCTTTTTCGGATCGGTTCGGATGAAAATTCGATTTAAAACTATTTCGAATAATTTAGCAAACATAAAAACTGGTCGAAATGTCGATTTTTTTACTTCCTCGAAATTTGTTTAATCCAATCTCCTTAGATACCATGGTCAGTTTGTCTGTCGGTCTGTTAGATACCAATCAGACTACATACTAAAACATTTTCTGATTTATCTTTCCACAACCAACCGAAATTAAAAAATAAAAAAATCTTCCAGAAATACCTCGTGACGCATAATAAAATTGCAACCAACTCAACTGTGCAAAATTGTCTCAAATCACGGGTAAGAACTGATTCACACTTGTCAATTTTTCCCACAAATTTTCCTTCACCCGAACATGCTTACAATTTCCATCGAAAACGAAAGGTCAAAGTCCTTTTAATTTTCAAAATCAATAAATGAATGACTTTTTTTTTAAAAAAAGTATCCCTTCTGATTTTCCTTACGAATCAGGATGAGGAAACAACAAAGCAAAGCAACAAACATTCAACAATTCAAATAATAAAAAAAAAGTGAAAGGGAGGAAATTCCCGCCGGCGCACCATTAACCCCTAACTGCAACGTATAACTCACGAAACAATGAAAAACTTGAGGAAATTCACTTATTTGAAGTTATTCAGTGTTTTTACACCATTTCCATTCAAATCCAATGGAAAAGTTAAATTTTTCTACATTTTCAAGTGTTCGCCATACTCACACACGCATCAGTCGTTGGGAGAGGTTTTTTTTTGGAGGGAAGTAATGCAATAATAGCTCCTTATTTCGAAGTGTTAATTTTTCTATGAATACTTTGTCACCTCGATTCGCTGAGCATTCGGATAAGCTTTTCGTCCTGCGGCGTGCGTTGTTCCTGCACAATTTCCCAGTTTATTTTGAAAGCCGGCTGAGAACATTTAAGTTACTTGATCCATGAACGTAGAAAATAATACAATTGGAATGGGTTTTTATATGCCTTACGTGCCCTTTTTACCTCATAAACAGTCTGTTCGGTACGGTGGCGGCGTGTAAGGGATTTTATTTCACCATTCGTTGTTTTTCGCCTCTTGCCATATTCCTTCTAAACTGAAATCAACGCACCTCGATTTCCTGCCTAAGGGTTAGGAGTCTGCCGATTCGCTCCCTTGCAAACAACTCGTCCCTAATCCAAGATCAATTTAAGGGCAAGTGAGTAAATACAACCCATCACTCCTCCTCACCGTAAGGACCACGTAACTGGCCTTTACGTGTTTATAAGTCATGCATTGGAAGTGGAAAATGAAGAAAGTTCAAACCCTTGGGTTATATTAAGCCTTTTAACCCTTTCACACTCGCCTACACATATGCCACGTTCATTCAACACCCAACTAACACATGAACGCGAATGCACGACTGAGTGGATCCACGTGTGAAGGTTGAAGGAGTCGTTCGAGCATGGTACAACTTTGCTGGCATTTGGATGATTCCAATATTTTCTCTATAAAAATAAAACCGAAGGCCTACAGCCGAATCAAACCGAACCCTTTCCCTGCCAGCACAGTAGTAGGGCCAATGGCAAACATACTTGGATTATTATTACATATTAAGCCCCTTTAGACAATAAATAAGGTTCACGTTGTTTTCCCTTCGATTTCCAGAAATTTTTACCGATTTTGCGAATATATTTGCCAGTGTTCCACAGGGACAGATGGGGTTGGCAAGAGCGAATTCCATGCATACCCTTATTTCATCATTGAAACAAAACTGAACAGAATCTGTCCTATCTGGGTAGGTGGAGTGTCGTGGGGGATAGAACTACATATTTTGATAACCATGTGGTGAATATGCTACGAGTATATACACAGAGAGAAATGGTTTTCAATGAAGCCAGCATAATATGGTTGAGGGAATCATATTTTATAGTCACTCCAACCAAAATACAGTAAAAATGTGGTTGTCGAAACCATATTTTTAGCTATTTGTCACCTAAAAATATGGTTTAGACCACCATATTTTCTTGTTGCAATTACAATAAAGGTTTATTACTCATTACCAAAATTTCTTTCATAAAAACATCTAATATTGTATGGAAAAATTTATCTGCGTGTAGCTAAAATTTGTGGGAGAATTCTTCTCCCTGTTTGATTACACCCCCTCGGCCATCAGTGGATTAAAGGTGGTTGATGTAAACTACCAAAATTCATCGTCGTCGTCGCCCCGGTGTGCGGTTTGTCCAATACTTGATTACAAATTTTCGCATTCGAATCGAAATCAAAATTTCCGTATAGAGAGAAAAGTTTGCTTTTATTTTCCCATTGAATCGATGCACATATGGAAAAATTATTGCCGAGAAGTGTTTCATTCAAATTTATGCTGATGTTGATGATGATGGTGGAGGTGGTGTTGTTGTTTTTTTTTTTGGTTCTAGTTATGATATTGAATTTATCATGGAAAAGGGGTTATTGGGGTTGGAAATCATTGGCAAATGGTTTGCGTTTGGGTGGCAATGATGGTCTGATCGTTGTGGTGTTGAAGAGGATATCATTCAGTTTCATTTGTTATGTAGTTTCGTTGTAAGGTTAAGGGTTTCCAGCAATTTTGTTTAAAAATGGATTTATTGATTTTTAATTTGGAAAGAAATCGTTTATGCTTACTACCCTCTGACGCAATGTAATTCATTTTTAATGGAAATCAAATTGTGATTCGTTGTAAAAATGGATTTCGAGGGAAGAACTTTTAACCGTATTTGAATAATTGGAGTAGATGTTATAAAATATTTAGGCATTTCTAAATATAAGTGATAAATAATCTGTTTCGAAGTATTATAAACAAATTAATTTAATTCCGATTCAAAATATGAATATTTAGGAAACAAAACGAATTTAAATAATTGTAAAAATATGCGATTTGTTGCGCAGTGAGCTCTCAAAAGATAAAAATAATAAAACATAACAACACTTTTTCTTAAAATCGGACATTGTCAACTTTTTGGGAAAATGTAGGCTAAACAGTACTACGGTTTTTCGTTGTATCAAGTTTTGAACGATTCGGTCTATAAATTTCTGTTTATTCCCAAAAATATTTCGGTTTTTGAAAAGAATTTGGTTTTTGAACATGAAAATCACAAAAGTTTTCCGGGTGTGGTTCGGTTTTGGCTCAAGGGTAAATCGGATTGGATTTCTTGTGTTTGGTGTGGTTACAGAATTTGTTTTAAAAAACTTGCTTGGTTTTAAATCGGTCTGACTATATTTTATGGTGTGGTTTTGGTGTCACTATTGCAAAATGTCAATATTTCAGGGATGTCTGCTTTGGTTATTCAATGGGTTTGCATCTTTACAGTAGCAAAATCAAGGTCCAGGAGATCTTAATATGAAATAAGTGGAGCCTGTTCAAAAACCGGAATATTGATCACAAACCAAAACATTTGTTTTCCTTAAGAGAAGTTCATAAACAGAACCATCAAGGAAAAAGAGAAAATTAAAAATTAAACTGTCTCTTTTTGGTTTATGAACAATCGATTGGTTTTGGGACGATTTGGTTTAGGAATAATGTTTAGAAACAGATTAGTCTTCCAGGCCGAGCTCTAGTGTATGTCAAAAACTTTTAGGATTGTTTTTTTTTACTTTCCTCTGCTATAGAGGGAAAGTATTGTATTCATATAGAAATAGACACTTTCTAATCAGTACGACATCCGTTTCAGGCCAAATTATGAGGATGTCCCTGCATTTGTCTGTCGGTCTGACCGTTTTATTAAATAACTCGAGAACACATGGGGCTAGCGACTTGAAAGTTTTTATAAATGAGTTTTACGAAAATCGTAGTTTTTTATCAACTTTTCGGGTACCTCCCTCGGGTACCTCCCACAATTTTTTTTTTTTTTGAAAAAAATAAAGTTTTTTGAAAATTTCTCTAAAACTATGCGCTTTTGGGGGAAAAAATTTAAAACGAAATTTAAAGGAAATAAAATTTTCTACATTTTTGCTTTAACAGTTTTTACGTATCTCTAACGATTCTCCAAATATTTGAAAAAATATTATTTTTCCCATATTTGTTCCGCAACTAAATATTGCAGATGAAAGTTTTGTGTTGATCACAACCGATATTTTTTTTTTTGAGAAAGTCATGCACGATAAATTAGTCGAGAAATTTGGCAAAGTTTAAGTTTTTACCTCACTCTTTTGTATTTCTTGCAACTCAAAAAATTTAGAAGATATTTTTGAATGACACAACTGACAAATTTCGTGAAAGGAATAAATCGTTGAATTAAATTTGATGCTCCAGAGAATTAAATTCGTCTGGAATTTCGTTTTGCTTGACTTATCAATGTTGCTACAACATTTGCTAATAAAGTGTGAGAATAATGTAAAATGCTTGAGAGAAGATATATTTTGTAGAAGAAAAAAAAAACGAAATAATAATTCGCTGTCATCGCATACAATAGAATCGGTGAACAAATCTAAGAACGTGTCTTTAGTATAATCGCCCAATAAGAATAATGTCTTCGGTTACAATTCATGCGATGTACACGAATACCTTTGCGCTCCATCATCGCGTTCGTCTGTGAGGTGTAGGTACCGATTTTCTCACCTATCAAGTGAACTTGGGCTGTGATTCTAATTTGAAACCATTGTAAATGCCATTTAACATGCAAAATACAATATGTATTGGCTTCGCGCCCAATAATATCGAGCGCGGTCGAGCATTACTCCCGGTAGAAGGCTCTTCAGCCCTTCTTCACTCCTTTCGGAATCAACCACGGCTAACGACAGCAGTGGTGTTAATGTAAGAGGATTTAAAAGACTTAAAACGTGAGAAAAAGTTAAAAAACAGAACACCTACAAATCTGACACCTTGTGAAAACTGCAAGATACTAGGGTTATCGGTGGTAGGTACGTTCTCCCTAGAATCCCCAACCAAGGCTCCAAACAGTGATGGGGTAAAATTTTGTGGGTTGGCCTCTGTCGCTATTTACGCTATGAGTCAGAAACTCATCGGGACAAAGGGTAGTTCTTGTCTGGATGCGGTAGAGGCTTCAAGCAGCGAATTCGAATTCCGGGCTCGAATTTTACACCCTAAAACCCAATGACATTGCATTCCGCAGGCAGAACGGAGTGAAACATGTTAGGAGGGTCGGTTGTCCTTATGAAGTGGAGGTGACTTGAATAACAAACACTTTGGAGAAATCAATTTATGAAGTGAAACAGGAAACTTCGGTTATGTTGGACTAGATTTCCTGATGGGGGTTTTTAGGAAAATGATAATAACTCAAAGTGTGGTTTCGGCGCTTTTATGGAAAACCACAGTATTTTGTATATATTCTTTTTGGCTAAAAGTTAGAAATACAAACGAGTTGTAGTGGCTGTGGGTAAGGATAGCAAAGAGACTATGCCAGGGGAATGATGAAAAATTGTGGACCGAGGTGAAATGGTTTCAGAAATTTCGCCAAAAGGTTTACATATTATGGAATTAACGAAGAACTTTTAACAAGAAACTTTCCCTCCGTTGTTTAAGTAATTATGAAACTTTTCATGAGAATTAATAAATTTCTGTGTGTTACTCATCCCAAACACACATATTCAATGCGTGTGTTTTTTCCTGCGTACATGTGTGGAAATTTCAAAGGGGAGCTCTAGTGTAGTCGAAGGGCAACATTGAATGTTCTGTGAAAACTTTTTCGTTCATCTACACATACAAATTAAAAATTGTGTAATTAAGAACGCCGAAGCTGTTCTACGTCAACAATAAATTTTATTAAGTACTGTACACATACCTTACATTATATTAAGACCCGCGTATAACATCCCTTTTCCCCCCACTCTTAACAATACGTGTTTTTTCTTGGCTTTTCAGGGTGTATCTAGCAAAAGGGTGTGTAAAAATACGAGTTAAAATTGCGGTAAATTTGATTATTGAGATGTCGATGCTCATCATCTGACATTGAGTGCTAAATATAGTAGGCTGACTAATTATATTAATTGTATTGTAGAAAATTATACTTAAACTAATTCTCAATTAGACCAATTAACAAGAAATCGATCGTCTCATATTGTTTTTTTTTTGTGTTGGTGGTACTGATAATGTATGAGAAAAGCCTTCCGCTGTTTGTAATATCGATAACTCACGTGAAATGAAAGTGAAACCCATTTATAAATCAATTTGCTATGGGGTTTAGGTTAAGTGAAATGTGTGGGAAATTTGAGTGGAATTGGGAAATTGATTCTAAAAACGAGGTTTGTGCGGTTTTTGGTCTATTTGTTTTTCTCAAATTAAATAGAGCAGAATTAGGGATAGAATTTATCAAGTTTGTAGAAATAAAAAAATTAAGACTATTTTTTCATATAAAAAATTATTGATTTAAGCTCCAAATTTCCAAACTTATTTCAAAAATTTTATTTTTCCGATTTCTGTATACACTCAGAAAAATATCCAGGTCAACTTTTTGTCAGGTTAACTCTGACCTTACAGAGGTTTCTGTAAGCCAGCTAGCGGTCAGAGTTAACCTATCTAAGGTCAACTCGTGCAGCTCCCAATGTCCTACTTCACCTGCTGGTAGCTTAATTTCAGAATTTCTCCGACCACAGGTCAACTCAGTTTTACTTGCCCACATGCAGGCGAACGCGCGCCTGCCCGAGGCCAATTACGCCGTATGTAGGTCGTCGAGTTAGCCTCCATTTTTCTGAGTGTAGAAGTGTTAATAAAATAAACTAAGTAATGTGTTGAAATATTATATTTTCTTCTAAATACATTTATTTTTGTTAGATTTATTATGAGTTTATGATGTTTAATTCACAAACGTCTCCTTTATTGAAAAAAAAAACTCATCAGAGAGAGTTACTTGCCGTGATTATTAGAATTTAAAGATAAATTAATTCTAACGTAAAATTGATTAGATTTAAGTCATAAACGATGCTTTTTTGATTTAAAAAAATTAAAATAAGTACTGACGAACAATTGATTTCACGTGAATTCAGTTTTTTCTCATCAAAATTTTCAGTTTTTCACTTCGAACTTGGACTAACCTCTTAACATCTTATACCGAATGAGACAAAAAAAAATTAATTTCGTTATAAACATGTCTAAGACACCGTTTGCATGCCAGGGATTGTTTTCTGGAGGATCATGTGGCTACAGCAAAAAAAAAGTGTCTAGTGTTGCGTTTTCGCAACGCTGGCATGAAATGGGTTAATAGTATTTCGTAAAACAAAACAAACACCGAAATGCAGATATGATGGTTAATTTAACCATTTGATGCCCGACATTTTCCCATTTTTTCTCAAAAATTTAAAGCACGACGCCCACTTTACAATCTCTCGTTTTAGTTTCGGACGATTTTATTAAAACCGCGAAAATAGCTGTCCATAAAATACGTCACGTATATTTTGTTTATTTTCAATAAAACCCCCTCTCCTTTCGCCTTTTGTCTCCCTCGGCGCAGTTTCGCTAAATTTGTCTTCAAAGAATTTTGAAATGATTTAAGTATAATTTGGATAACGTTTTTTAAAATTTGGGTCACAGTTTGTGCTCTTATTACGTTCTTTAGTACCAGTTCCACGTAATTCGAAGTATGCAGTACCGAAATATAAATCCTGGTTTAAGTAATACTACTTTAGTTCATCACACTGAAAAAAATATAAAACGAAAACGTTACGTTACACATTTGGTTATGTAATGAAATTAAAATTTCGTTTCGTTTCATTGTTTCGTTATGTAACTAACGATAAAAAATTTCGTTACGTTATAACGTTTTCATTTCGTTACACATTGTATTGAAACTGAAAATTAGCAAAAAATTTGCACTTTAACACTTTAACTGCCACGTCAGTCAAAAAGACCTGACACCTAATTGTACACAACAGCCACAATGAAAATTATTAAAGTGTTCGCTGTAACTGCAACGATTTTTTGTAGTTGCACACATTTTATGGAAATAAAATAACATTTAGGTATAATTTTGTTTCAATTTTTTTTTCTCTTAGTGCCTTTTTGACTGACAACTAAATATTCGAAAAAGGCTTAAAACTGTCGTGGCAGTTAGAGTGTTAATAATAGTTTATTTATCACAAACTAATTCAGTTCAGTTTCAGTCCATTAAAATAAAAATAATAAAGCATAAGCATAAAAATTAATAAAATTTTACAAGATGAAAATACAATAAAAACAAAAAACCCAAAATAGTGATTTATTTTACGTACAATCTTGGATTTTCTTAAAGGTGTTTTCTTTTTTAAGTTACTCTTTCATTTTATATTGCTTCAGTTTTTTAACCCTTTCATGGGAAACCTTTAATTTATAAATTGAAATATTGTAACACGTAAATAAACAGTACCTTTTGGACTAATTAACTCTAAATCATTGTAAAAATCATCTTCAATCTATAATGGACGTAAGTCTCCATCAATTCAATCGACATTAACAACATTGAATCTTTCTGCAATCCATCTTAAAATTTGAAACAAAATATACTGCAATAATAATATTTTCAACGTAAACATACCGTAGCATAGTTGGAGACTTTGGGAAAAAATTTAATTAAGATTTCTCGACGTTTGCTACTAATTAATGCAATAAATAAACTTAATCGAAAACATCTAGAGATACATTCCGAGCCATGTTAATGAACTTGCAACAAGCCAAGGAAAGAACTTTATTTAAGGTTTGTCATCTTGATGTCACTGAAACCGAGATACAGGGGCAGAAAAGCAAAGACGATAACCGTTTCATTTTTCGTCATATTTTCAAGTATTTTTTTTTTGTTTCTTTGTAATTTTCATGTTTTGTATATGAGTGTCGTAATAACACGAAAATTTATGATCAGCAGACTGAGTTTTGAGACTTTTAATTTCAATTTTCATACTAACAAAGTCGAAGAAATGCTATTTCTTCCTTCGATTATTCGTTAACAATTTTTCTCCGCATTTTATTTGTGTCCCGGGTATTTTACAGTCCGCAGAATGTGTTGAACAACCTGCCAGAATGCAATACTCAAAGGTGTAAAATGATATAAAACACCTTTACGATGTGCGATGAAATGATGTTAGATACTTGACCAGTAAGTGCGCCATCGAGGCGTTAAAGTCGAGTTTTTAAAGGTGTAGGATTCGCCTGTTAACAAGATCTAGCCGCTGTTCACTTATCGCGAATTTATTATTAATGTTGGTGTATGTTTCACGATTCCGCGGGACATCAGAAACGGGTTTACCTGAGGATAGTGATTTGGCGCAGTCGGAGTTTCAGAAATGATTTGGTGCACATTTTAATTTTGTGTAGAATATACAGAGGTCCCTTGCGTGTGGAGCCGATGGGACTTTGGATTCGGGAATCAGGTTTTGTTTTCTCATAGGTAATATAAATAGAAAGGATTTTATTTCTATAAAATTACAAACTCTAGAAAAGCTAGTAAAGCTCTTTACATTTATCACACTTACTTAAAAAAAATCATCCAAAACTTACACAAAAGGTTGTAAAGTGGTCGCCGCGCCTTAAGTTTGAAATATAGACCTCAAGCCGGTTTCGAGATATCGTAGAATTTTCTAACATAAGAGGGCACTAAGTAGACGTAGCGGCCAAAAAGTCAAGAAATTTGTGTAAACTTTAGACGCGGCGACCACTTTATGACCTTTTTGTGTAAGTTTTGAATGATTTTTTTTAAACTGTGAAAGCTGTCCATTACATATGTCATGCTAATTTTCGATCTTTCCAGCATCTTTTCTCTCGACACACTTTTTCGCGATTTTTCCTATGAAGTTTAGTACCACTGACGCTGACCTACCTCCCCAAAAAAAAAAGTTTGACGTATTTTATGGACAACCCCAATGTCGTCAACATTCAAAGAAAAATAACATAAAGGGAGGATCTTCCACAAGAAAAACACAGTGACGGTATTATAGTATAAGAAAACCATGTGCTGTTCATATTAGGTTTTTTTTTATTTATTTTGAATTTTGCTCTCTGCCTTTGGACATTCCATTTGACAATTCAATTTTCGCATTCGCGACAAAAATCCTGGCGTCTTTAAGTCGATTCCAATTGCGAATATCGACAAGAAACTGGCGTGTTGCGGATTTATGCGTTTCCAAGGATTTCTTGGCGTCGTTTTCTTGAAATCACGTTGGAGTCTTAAGAGGCGTTTCAAGATGCTCAAATCAATGGTAATAATTCGCGCCTATGATGTTTGCCCACTATTTATTCACTGTCGCTGTGAAGGGCACTCCAGATTGACGCCAATTTCCGCACCATGGAATCGTCTTCGTGCACTTAAGGCCAATCAAGAAGCAATCTGTTTGCATTATATTTTAACTCTCGACATTCAACTTGAAATATTCTGATGAACACGATTACGTACGTAGGATAATACGACTAGTAATACTTCTTAAACTGATACGTACTTACTCTGCGATAGAATCAAATTGAAAAATCGCAGTCAGTAAGTCAAGTACGATGTTTCGTTATAACGTGGGCTAATAGTTTATTATTAAAATTGTTGTGCAGATCACAATGATCACATGAATAGTATATAAGTGAATGGGATACTATGCAAATAATAAAAACAATTTCATGTTTTATAAATGACTTTAAATGGATCCATGATTGGTTCCTTTGCATATAAGATTTCATTTGATTTCATATACATACCTATTGCGAGTCTTTCTCTTTGCTGCTTAAAGGGAGAGACACGGCAATTTAGTTTGCATTTGATAACCTGATCGCCCACCTTTGCAAGTTTGTAACTTTTACCAATTCAAGTCAATTTCAGTCTTAATTCCTAAGAATTTATTAGCAATCGGTTGCAGATGCGACCAATAGTCATAAAAATAATTTTTCTGTTTATATTTATTGCCTTTTTTACAATAAAAAAAACTTTGAACATCAGAAATAGATATAAAGTATAAAGAAAGAGATCTATATGCATATATATTTCAGTTTAGTAAACATTCATTTGAAAATGAATCGAAACAACGTTCGAAATTGGTTTATAATTTGCATAACAGAAGACACCGCCATCCAGGTGATTAACTTATTGGTTTAAAATAGCAAAAATTCAATTCTATTCTCAACTTGTATCAACTTGGAATTATTTCTTCAATCACTCCTCACAAACTCCCAAACCTATTGAGGCTTTTTTTTCAAATCAGGCCATTTATGTTTTAGAAATGTAAATTGCTTGAATTTTTGTGTGCATTTAAAAAAATTTCATTGGATGAAATGGAGAAAAAAAAACTATTGGTAATAATCGAAATTCGAAATGGTGATAAATTGCTACTGATTAGATGGTTTGGGGTTCCCTATAATCAGCGACTGATGGTCTGCGCGTGGCATCGCGATTTAGACTTTTTTGGCGAATGGAATTTCGCTGCTAGAAGAAAATTCGGGTTCCAAAAAAAAAAAAAAAATATTGGAAAGCAAACTTGTGTGAAATATTTTCCCACATAAGGAAATTAATTTGCATTAAGGTACTTTAATGAGCGGGTGTTTGCTACTAAATTATAGTATCTTGAACCGGGACTTCAATATTTATGTTTTCAAAATTAATTTTGATTATGCTTTCCCACATTTAAATCATTGTTTTGGGTATTGGAATTTTTGCAATTTCACGGCAAATATTTCAAAAATTTACTCTTAGTTCGTTGAAACAGGTAAAAAATTAGTCTAAAAGAAGACAATAAATTACCATTTATATTAAAGATCCGGAACATATGTGTTTACCGTTACTAATAGTCGTAAGAGAAAATATTGGAAACATATTATTTAATTTTGTATACTAGGATGGCAAAGTGGTGGTAAATCAATCAGTTTTAAACAACAGTCCCTGACCTCTGCTGTTGATAGATTGCAATACCGTACAAATGTTATGATTCAACTCTAACCATGTTAAACTGGAGGTGGTAAAGCAGTGATACAAAACTTGTAGAATCGTTTAGTTTTATGAATAAACATAAGAAAAATTGTAATGCCAATCGTCAAATAGTCTATATGATGACAGACAAAATGGGGGGAAAGGAGTAGTCCGATTGGATTTTGATGTATGGATGAGTTATGTAAAATTTAATTGTAAACACATTTTAGCTTTATATGACTGACCGATTTCGAGAAAATTGCAAAAAAGTGTTTCGTTTGTAAGGTGGAGAGGGAAAAGAATGGTCCGATTTTGCCCGTTCAAGAACTTAGCTTAGCCATTTACGAGAAATGTAACTATACCAAATTTCAAGTCTCTAGCTCAATTCTTTTGAAAGTTATGGTTTTCGCGGACGGACAGACAGATATGCAAACAGCCAGACAGACGGACAAGCGGAAATCAAAATCTTTTGTGATCCCTAACACCCTGGTGTAGTTCGTTTTTCTGTCCGATGATTGGTTCGATGCGTTACATACGGTGTACTAAATCTGATATACTCCTATATGACATATCATATAGAGTATAAAAACTTAAAACCCACGCAAGAAGTCTTAATTTTTTTTGTAATTAATAATGAGCAGGTGTGCGAACATGAGTAAAAAAAATCAAATTTCTGATTCAATGTTCTGATTTAAGGATTTCATGAATGACATCACCTGCGAAAAATTTACTTTTCTTCATTTTTTCTCACACTGCCAATTGCATGTCGTTACGATTTTTGCCATTTCTTTTTGACATGTTGACATTCTTTTAACCGTGTTTTATTCTTTAAACGTCTTAAATGTTTTTTTTCATCGCATTACAGTTTTCATATGGTGAGATTTTAAATCCGCAACTACCATTGCCCGTCAATGGACGCAATCAAAGCAAAAAGACGACTTTGTTGCTAGTGCGCGTTGCATCATTCAAGAAAAAAAACATACTGAGGAGGTTAATGTGGAATCTTCCAGTGCTGGTTGCGCTGTATAATGCAGTCAATGCACTTTATTCGAGATGTTCGGCTTCCTTCTAATGTGCTGATTTTATAGCTTCAAGTCATTTAAGAAGTCAATGATTCTTTAACTGCACTATGCATACACTCGGTGATTTTAATGCATTCTCCCGATACCGAATTTAAATCTTACGATGATGTTGATGGTCGCCGGCGACTGCTTGATTCATTGGAACCTATTTCAGCACCTCTTTTCAATTCGATTTGTCCAGCCACAAGCGTCTCTTTCATCCCCGACATGACCCCCTTACATTGCTAGTATTCAAATCGCTTCATATTTCTTGGATATCACTAAGTATCTAACAAACTGTTCTTTGCTTTTAATTCGAGTATCTTTTCAACACGCATTTTCCATGATTCCACCTAAGGCAGAAGTTTCATTCCGTGTCCAATGATTGCTAATTTGATTGTCAGCCAATTTACTTTTATTGACTTTAACCATTTTCATACTAGTAAATTATTTACATTTTCTCGGGTGGAAATTGATATGAAAATCATAAATTTTTAGTTAAATTATCACTTTAGCACAAACGGACTTTTACCGGCTGCACTTTTGAATGGAATCGTAACGATTGAAATATTAAAATTAAGTTTTCCTGTTTCTAATTTCTAAAGCCATTTCCTATCAGTTATTGAAACAGTGAATGGTAAATATTTTAAAAGGTTTCTAATACATTTTTAATAACGGATTGTTTCTATAAAAGTCTTTGACCCGGAAATTTATAAAAAAAAAAAACACTTTTTGAGCATACTCGGATCGTTTAGGTACTCTAGTTTCACAACTGCATTTTAAATAGACTAGAGAAAGGCTTTAAAATTAAGAATTAAATTTTTATGTTTAATTTTATCAACTGTTAATTTAAAAAAACCGATCTTAATACATATTAAAACATACAAATAGCCAGGTGTCAATCGTCAAATACTCTATATGAGGATAGATAAAATTTTTATTGAAAAGACTCCTTTTTGTGTGGGAAACGGAAGAAGGAATGATCCGTTTTGGATTTTGATGTATTGAACGGTGGTGTAAAAACATATTCTAAACATATTTCGTCTCTATAAATTTTTCGATATGATGCACCGTTTTCGAGAAAACAGGAAAAAAATATTCCATTTGTTTGGGGCAGGAGTAAGGATTTTGATGTACGAATGAATTATATAAAATTCCATTCTAACTGTTTCGTTTGTTTGGGGGAATATGGAAGGAATGGTCTGATTTTGCCCGTTCGAGAATTTAGCCTTGCTATTTACGAGAAACGCAACTGCCTCTAGCTCAATCCTTTCGAAAGTTATGGTGTTCACGGACGAACAGACGGACAGACAGACAGAAAGACGGACGGACACATGAAAATCGGCCGTAGATCGTTTTTGTGTCCACGATTTAAATTATTATAAAATAAAACTTTATTTATCGTCGAATTTGTAAAGATGAAAATTTTTTATAACACAATTTTGCGTAGTTTTTCCAAATATCGAATTCCTTAATAGTTCTAATCTTCTTAAAGAATATTGGAGCAAAAAACGATCAGATTTTTTCAAGTTCATCTTCAATCAATGTGCAAAATTTTCTATATTTTTATTTAATTTTACTTTTGATGGATTAATAAAGTAAACAACCCAACGGAAATGTTGATAAATTGAGTACAAAATGGAGAAATCCGTCTAAAAAATTAACTAAAATATTCAATTAATCTGTCATCACGTTGGAATGAACTTATGGCCTCTGCTGAGCAGATAATGAAAGGCCTAACATCAAAAAAATGAAAAATGATTATATTTATGATTAATTAAATTATTTATTGAATATCTCTGTCAACCGCCACGACAGTGACAAGAATTTGCTCACGAAATTGCGAACAACTCGACGTTTTTTGGACGCAAATTTTGAAATTAACTGAATTCCATTCTTCGTCGTTATTCCTTTCTGACTAATCTACAGACCCTGACCAAAAAAAAAACGAAAAGAATCCAGAACACAACACTCACAGCCAGTCCATAATAATTCCAAATCGAAGAGGAAAAAATTTTTTAAGTGATAAATTACAGTTGGCATTAGGAGCGACACAATTAATTAATGGCCGCAATATAAAAGGCTTAAAGATCACACGAAATTGTTATAGCATTTTTCCCCCTTATATGGGATCCGGTTTGACGCGACGCCGGAGATTTCCCCCCTAGCTTATGCCACAACCATATCACATGATGGGTTAAGAAAAAAGAAAACCGAATATCGAATAGGAAAAAATTAAGTTGTCCCTACTTGGATTTATCTTTTTTGTGTTCATTGCGATATTCCTTGCGTTTTGGTGACAGGGATTTAAGAAAGTGAACCCGAAGCCAATTCAGATCGCATGGAAAATGGGCGAATTAAGGGAATTGAAGGAATAAAGAAGGGCATTTCTCGTCATTTACGACAGTGGCAGCAGGACTAAATCCATCCCGCGGGACTCTGATCATCCCCGGGTAATTTGATACTTTACCCGTTTTCTTTATTCTCTACTATACCCGTTTTCTTTATTCGTTTCGGTTTTGCATTTGATAGAATGAGACGGAATTCGCATGGCCATCAACATCGGTTATCCCTTCGGTTCCTTTTTTGTTTTTGCATCTATTGTTTTTTTTCTTCATGTTTGTTTATAGTGTCATGAACTTGCCCATGTAACATTCATAATTATTTCCAATGTTTATTTTCTCATGTTACCAGGCAAACTGTCCGTCCATCCGCTGCCAGAGTTGACTGTGGAAAATGTTCTAGGGCTCCTTAACAGTGTCATAATGTCACAACATTGACCTCAAGAGGAAACGAAACCTTCTTGATGGCCTCCTTTCTGCCAGTTTTTTTTAATGCGTTGATGTCTAATGTTTTGTTATTCCGGACAGTTTCAGTTTCGGCTCCTACTCAGCTTTTCGAGAAACAAAAATTACCGAAATGTTTTCCAACTGGCCTTCGGGAGTGGTTTTCTTGTATATAAGTATATACTTTTTCTACCCGTTTCTTAAATGTTTTCTTAGGATGAAGTCTCTATGAGTATCTTAAGTAACTGAGACAGTCGTAATGATACTCGGAAGAGTCGTCCAATGGACCCATTTTAAGAATTCAAAATCTGTGTCGGTTACCCATTCAGAAGGAAGTGAATGAACTGGAACCGACCATGAATTGCAAAAGGATGGCAGCAGAAATATACAAGAAAACTGAATGCGTATACCAACAAACAATAGGGAAATCAGGAGTGGGATGATAATAGCCATTTGGTTGATTATGGCTCATAGACTATAATAATGGTGTCGGTCATCCGGAATCCAATTCAAAATTAGGCCATGCTATTCAGTTGTATTGCCATTTTGTTAAGCAACGCTTAAACCGGATTTCAAAGAGGGCGCCGCCGCCATCAGATGAACCGAATTACGGAGAACAAAGTGGTGGCCAATTGGAATTTTCGTTTAGAAAATGTGTGAGGCCGAACAAATGAGTCCTTTTTCGGGAGGACCAAATTTAAATCGACATTCTGAATCCTTTTGAATTCAGACGAAGACAGGATGGACGTGTCTTGATTTGATGGCATAACAGTCGAACCTGGAGGAGAATTTAGGAATGCATGGAAATTTAATATAAAAAGTAAGATTTAAAATTCAATTGTTACCCTAGTCACTGCTAGTTCTAGAAAATTGAGTTATTAAAACGGAAAAAATTCATCTCAGAACGCTCTGAGTGCATATTTTTTTATTCTTGTAAGTTTTACCATAGATGCCCCTATTCTGACGTTGTGACCGGTCACAATACACAATCTGTATAGCGATTTTAGCACAAAACAGGTTAATTTTCCTTGATTTTCCCATATACAAAATAGCCCAAAAACACGAAAATATTGTGACCTAGGATTGTCTAGTCATCGGTCACGGACAGTTGCCAGAATAGGGCTAAGAATTTTTTCTAAGATTCGATCTTTGGAAATGTTTGCTTCTGATTTCCTTGCTATTAAAGTTTCATGCATAAAACCAGCGATATTTTCTAGCATATTGGAAAATTAAGTGGGGATCATTATTCAAATATCAGGTAACAATTGAATTTTAAATCTTAAAATTTAAAATTCAATTGTATTTTGTATATGGGAAAATCAAGGAAAATTATCCTGTTTTGTGCTAAAATCGCTATACAGATTGTGTATTGTGTCCGGTCACAACGTCAGAATAGGGGCATCTATGGTAAAACTTACAAGAACAAAAAAAATGCACTCAGAGCGTTCTGAGATGATTTTTTTCCGTTTTAATAACTCAATTTTCTAGAACTAGCAGTGACTAGGGAGCAAAAAAAAACGCAAGCCATTGCAATAACAACATAATTTCTTCGATCCCTAATAAGACGTAAAGCTGTTTTTATTGATAAGGTATTAAGAACTCGTCAAAAATATAATACAAACGTTTTAAAACAATCTTTTGACAGCATTTTTTTATGAAAAACAACTTAAAATTGTTGCATTTCTTCAAATGTAAGCACATCTAAGCAGATTAATTCACTGAGTAGGTATTTCTTATCAAGTATTTTCTGTATCCTGAATTCTACCTGCAAGTATCCCACCCAGGATGGCTAAAGATTAAACAAAACTCTCAACTATGAATAGCATCCTGTTTTCCGTTAAAAATTATTTAGTGCTCGACTTATCTTCCATTTCTTAGTTAAATGTATCCTTTCTATTGTTCAGGATATTTTCATAACTGAATGCTGAGAAACATCAGGATCAGGATCAATCATGATTGTGCTACTTCTGCTTGTTTTCTTACCTGAAATGACAAAAAAGAATTAAATCTTCGTTAGTCTGACATAATCATGAGTACTTCATTTTCTTAAGAATTAACAACAACAACACCAAAAAAAACTACAAAAAATATATAAATATAGAAATATGTATAAAAATGTGAAAGAAACGAAAGGTAAACGGTACCGATTATAAGAACGTTTATGAATGGGCAACCGAATCGTTTTTCTTTTATCCCATCCGTTTTGCGTCTGCCAGATTTATTTATTTTCTTTATTACTGGGAAAAAGACAAAGAATTTGAATGACTAAAAAGGTGGCGATATCGTCGTGACAAATTTCAAGTGTTTTGCCGCCAGGGTTTAATTAATTTTTCAATTATTTTTAATCAAATATTTGTGAATTTATCTAATCATTTTTTATCTTAAGTCAATTTTTAATGACGGTATTTCGTTTGGTTTTTGGTGGTTTCGGTTTCGGTGTCTGTTTGACTCCGATTCAGACAGGTAACATTAATCAAATCGGAATTCATGATTCACACTACACTACCTGAAAAAAAAAATCTAGAATATCTACAAAAGATTTCACGAGGGGTTTCGAATTTATTTTAGATTTATTACCCTGCTGGACTCATTGCTGTTGTTTTTTTTTGTTTTTGAGAAAATATGTCACATCACTAAAGGCTTTCAACTTAACCGAATTTATGCTTAGAAACGACAAGAGATGAAGGAAGCTCTTGTCGTTTCTAAGCAAGCAGAAACTTCCACTTTCCTTCCACCCTGGCTGATGATCATTTCGATCCCGAATTTTGCAATTCCCAACCCCAAATCCCAAATGAAATTGTTTACTTTTCCTGATGTGAATCATTTTAACGAGATCTTTGGCATTTGAATGCTGCACAATATCAGAGAAGCGCCAATAGCCAATTTCAAGGCTATTTCGAGTGTCGATTTCTTATAATTGGATTGACTCACTGACCGCAAAATGGTTTCGTTCAATTTGATCTTGGATTTTGGTTATTTCGGATCAAAACTAGCACCTACGCCATGTCACTTTTAAATTCTTATTGATGGCCAACTAATTAGCATTTCCATCTCATTATGCCAATTGATTAATGTCATATACAAACGAGTATGTAAATTATATGCTCATCATTTCATCTCAACCCATTCTACCAAAATCTGCACCGTGCGAAATTAACAAAAGATACGAAAAAAAAGATACGCAAATATTGATTGTTCACTTGTCCACCGCCTTTGAATTTCGTTTAAAGACTCCAGCTGAGTTATGGTAAATTTCAAAAGAATTCATTCTTGAAGATTCATGAGAGCTTATTTGCATTCAAAATGTTTATGAAGAGTGAAATTTTTAGCATGGAATCATAAGTGTTTGACCGGTTAAAGAAATTGTTTTAATCAATAAGAAAAAATTTGAACAATTTTTTTCGCGAATTTTGAAAAGTCTTTGAAGACGGGGGCACGTGTTCCGGCTTTTAGTTATTTTTATCTTTGCATGGATATTGACCAGTGGTTATTATAACCTTGACTTTGGTCTATGCACCCAGAGAAAATTTCCCCAACATAATTGTCACGTTTGTTGGAGTTTAATTTTGAGATTTTTTTTAAATTTGAGAATTTATAGTGTTGCTACTATATTTGGAGTTTTAAAATAATTATAGACAGGGTCATGCCTAATATATTTGGTGTTTTAAAATATTTATAGACAGTGTCATATATAATTATAGACAGGGTCATAGAAAAGATTCAATTCTGTAATTATTTAACAAGATCAAAGTTTTCGTCTTTTAAATTCCATTCTAAGTTACTGTAACAAGCCAATTGACTAGACATTTATTGGTCTACACTCTTGCCGAATGCGGACGGATCACAGTCTCAGTTGCCACGCATCTTTTGTAAATCGATTCCGATTATCCGTCTTAAAATTCTAGTTTTCGGAAACTGAAATTTCAGGCCGGATAAATTTAAAAAAACGTGATTAAATTTACAAAAAAGTGCCAACCTGGTTGCCAACCTGGCAACCATCCGTCACTCTTTTTTGAGGCCGTTTTTTGACGCAAAAATTTTCAAACATCTCAAAATGTCGCTTAGGATATTTCCACACTATCCCCGAATGCGAATATGACGAAGTCAAGAGTTAAAAGCTGCGTCGAAGTCGAAAGACAGAGACGCATCAGAATACATGATTGGTGCCCTGATTACAGAAGACATGAAGCACCGGTTTAAAATATGTCTAATACCTCTGTTGGTTGTGCTCGAAAATTAATTTCGGAATGGATAAAAGAAAACTGTTCCATATAAGCGGACATTACCCTATGCGATAATTTTCCAAAGCCATTGAAGCCCCCGCATTATTTTTTATGAATAGCTTTAATCACCGAAAAATATTTGGAGCTTCTAAAAAGTCTTTTCAATAATTCGAAGAAATAAAATTTCTTAGGAAAAAAAAACTTTTTTTTTGACCACAAAAGTTTAATTTAGTTTGATTACCAAATAAAATTTATGATTCATCAAAATAAACTCATACCAAACTGGGCTAAAAATTCAATAAATTTCTATCAAGCTTTTTTCTTGTGCAACTTGTAAAGTATACTTTTTCGATTCTAATATAAAACTAATAAATCTCTTTTACGTTAATATTCATTTTATTTATACTGAACTCATACTCGTACAGGAAATGAAGAAAAATAAAATCAATGTAAGAAAAAGAAATCAGCAAAGAAAATATAGAAGAAACTTTTGACGAACCTAACGAACTACGAAAAAGTCAAGTTTACTCAATAAAAGGCGATTTCTCGGCCCATTAGTCCAGATTTTCAACTCAATTTCAATAGAATCGGAATCAGTTTCGGTCTTAAGTTCGTTTTGCATTAATGCGTAACAAATCAATAAACATACCAATCTTTCTGGATTATCCTCATTTTGAGTGCTCAATATAGCGACGATGAAGGAATGTTCATTTATTTTCTCACTCATTATTTCAATGGGGCTTACTTTTTTGTTGTTGCCAGTAATGTCCGAATATGTATATATCCATTACTTCTCATCCATTTGGCCATTTTCAATGTGAGACAATTTGATCCGGCGCCAAAGCGTTTTCGTGCGCTTTAACCCCTAATTAACCAAAGAGCGGAATATTGAATATTTATATAGCCAAATTGCAAAAATGGCCGACATAGCAGATGATATCGCGTGGTCCACCAGATAACGATCGACCAATAAAAATTTCATAACCAACAGCTTTAGAATTTATCGAATTAACGTCACATTAATCTCATTAGCTAAGCACATTTTCTCTAATGGTATGTATAGACGTCGATTGGGAGGCTATCATCGAAGCGCCAGGCTGAAAAAACTTAAAATGCCAACATAGAAAATCCCCCGATTTATATTTCATATATATTCCATGGCTTGGCGTTCAATCCGGTCGAAAATTGACAAACGATTAGTTGGCATATAGGAATGCATTGCGCTACATCATCATCTTTCCATCATAATCATCATTATTATCATCAGTGCCATAATGAACTGATTGTGTGCGGATGGTGTTGGTACCTCACACGAATTTCGCTGGATATGCCTGAGAAGTGCTTTCAGTTCCTCCCGGGTGGTTTCATCTTCCCCACAGCTAGACGAGTCCACTGGTTTTTTAGTTTTACTTTAGATATTTCAAAGCATCGCGATTGATTGCATAACGCTTCAGACCACGAACGAAGCTGAGAATCCCAAAATACTACGCTGGACCGAGGAAAAAACCCCAAAACCTAAACAAAAGTGACCGAATTGATCGATCGCCGATGGTATCCAAAAATGAGTGCCGCAGGAAAGTGGAGAAGCTCCATCACGGCGGATTCTAGAGTAGACGAAACATTTTTCCAAAGCAAACTGAAGTCAACCGACCGACGCAATTAAATCAATAAACTTCATTAAGTCCGCATTAAACTAATGAAAGCGTCGATGAAGGGATGTGGGGCACAAGACGCTTTGCACAACGTTTTTAGTTCAGAAAAGATCTCGCCAAGATGCTGCGTCGGCCGCAAAGAAGTGGAGATCAGCATCGAGACCTCATCACGGCAATGGTCTGGTGTGGAATGCAAAAGGAGCTACAAAAAGTACTTAATCCATCTCCCCTGCCACTTTGGAGCAGGACAGAGTTCATAATCGAAATCGAATCCGAATAATTGAGAGGAACGAGGAAGTATACCCGACTGAATTTGTCTGAATATCAACAGCGAGGGTGGAGGGGAATCTCCGAAGAAAAACGTAGTGATCACGCACTCAATAGTCGCCGTGTAGCTCTTTCAAATACCAATATTGACAGAGGAAGCTGTGTCGGATCCAGTGCCCCGCTCCTGCTCCCGAAAAACTGCACGTCAAACAAATCAACCGGAATGCTTTCGTCTGGATTCCGCGCGAATCCCCCAGCCCACATCCAAATTGGAAGCAACTAAAATATGTTTCTTAGGTCCGAGAAAACACTTGCTACGCGCTGACTGCATCTCTTAAGCCCCATCATTCCCTATACCGTGCGGTAAAGCAGAATTCTAGTCTGGTTCTTTCACTTACCGCTCACCGCACCTGAAATTCCTTTCCGTACAGGTTTTCTCCGATCATCGAAGGTACACACTGAATTGATGATCTTCTTGTTCAACGTGCTCGACCGATCCGAAGTACATTTTTCATCGTCTCGGGTGAACTTTTGAGATATTCCGGCGATCACACATAAGTCTCGATCTGGATGACGGCTTGGCCCTAAGGCCTTTGTTAACGCGTTATTGACCAACAGCCGCCTACCTCGACCGATCCCATCCACCTTTAGTCCAGCCGACCAACGAGAATCTCATCTCATTCTTGGCCATCGTTTTCTTTGAACCGTCGAAAAACGGGCAATCAACAACGGTGCGAAAAAGAGAACCTTTCAGAGCACCACCACGAAGCAATGCATTGATGATAAAAAATTGTTTCCAACGATGTCGTTATGAGTGAAAAAATAAAGAAATAAAAATTGAAAAAAGGCCATACAACGGAGCCTTAAGGCATGGGATTTTGAGATTGGTATGCAGGCATGGCAGGCAGGAAAGCAGACAAACATACATACTTAGGCACGGTTAGAGACATGAATCAACGAGTTCTCTTTTCTTACTTTGATGGGCTAAGGAGAATAGAATGGAATCGTTGTCCTGTTGAAGATCCATTGGATTGACTAATTTTCTCATGACTCACACTGTTGGTGTCAAGGATACTTGGCGTGGTATTACACACGGCAACTTTCGGGCTTACTTAAGCCGATTTTTGGGAGAAACGACTGAGGAGGGAAAAGTTGCCACTCGAAATCATGGCTTATCGGCAGTTTGCATACATGCAAACCGTGTAAACCGGTTTGGGAAAAGTAGTAGCCAGAAATCATTTTCGTTCTGACCGTCAGCAGGTAAAGATCTTGGGAAGTATATGAGCAGCAGCAATTTCAATGGTTTGAGTTCACACACACCCATGTAAACTTGTGTAGCATATGCAAACAGGATTGGCTTATTTAAGCCACAAGTGTAAGCACATTAGCTTATTAAGCCCGAAAGTTGCCGGCTTAAATAAGCCCGAAAGTTGCCGTGTGTAATACCACGCTTGGGCAATTTCGATGGCAAGAAAATGCCCCCGATCCATAAAGTTTACAAGATCAGGATTTTGAGATGGTTACACATCTAGATTGTGATGGATTTGTGGCGTAGTACTCAAAGGAATTTCGTAAATCAATCATTTTTTATTCATCAGCCAAGGTTTTTGTGATTTGTTTTCCAATCCAATAGATTTGGTGGTTAGAACAATGAAATTTTCAAAAAATGTAGTTTTCAAATTCCTCTGATTTAATTCTACATTTACTTTCAATTTATACTATGCCGTTAATCTCACAATAGCTGCGTTTTTAAACGCAGCTATTGTGAGATTAACGGCATAGTATAAATTGAAAGTAAATGTAGAATTAAATCAGAGGAATTTGAAAACTACATTTTTTGAAAATTATTTTTTATAGTTTCAGCCAGAGCTTACAGGCAAGACCCTTTAATGCCGAAGCCCATCTCAGGATAGTAGGAGATATCGGTTTATGTTCTCCTTGAACTTTTGCAGGTTATAGTCCGGGGGGAATACATCGGATAGTAAATCGTACCAAAGTCTTGTTGTTTGCTACATGAAGGAACTCCTAAACTTTACTGTACGAAAACGGGGAGGCTCAAGGAAGAAGTTGCGTTATAAATCGCAATCCACGTAAAATTGGGGCTGTGACTGCGGAGAAGAAAACTACTTGAGATTCTCAATTTGAGGAGTTACAATTCTGCCATGGAATGCCCATAGTATCAGGAACAAGAAAACTATTTCTACAAAAAATATGTAACATAATTAAATCGATATGTCTATTAGTCCTCTTGTGATTGGTCGTCAATTAAAAGCCGTGGTCTGATAAAATCCGATCTCCAGACTAATTTGACTATGCAAGATCAGTGATCACTTCTTTTTAAAAAAAACAGGTTACTGCGATTCGAATTTGCAATGACATTTGCCTCAGAATAGTTACGAGCACCTGTCGATCGATGATCGTCATCAGACTTAAACAAATTACAAAAAGAAAAAAAAATCCCCCACTTTATTTTTGAAAATCTCTTCGAGGATGAACAATAAATCCAGTTTTATAAGACTATATCTTGCAATTTCATTAGCAGAAGCAAATAGCACTGGAAATCCTTCAATCAAGTCATTGTCACTAGTGTCGGTTATTTAACTTAAATCGTTCCAATTTTTCCCATGCACATCGCAACATTATCGTGCGATTGTGTCACAGAGTGAATTAAAGAAGATGAGATTAGCATCAGAACGTCATCGGCAGTAGATCAACAGTAGATTACCGTCCAACAACGATCACATCCAACTCAATCCAGGTAGGCATGAATAAACATGAACTGGAGTGGAACACCTTCGGATAGATGATTCAACTTGCTATGCTTTACACACAGTATCCAAAAAGAAAAAAAACTCATATTGGACAAAAAACGATAGTGAAACATATGGAGATATTCTCATATAATACAAACATTTATAGACATAGTCATATAGTCAGTCAGACTGGAGCAGATAGTCTAGTTTAACAAAAAAAAAACACTGAAAGTCTTGGAAGAAATAAATAAGTTGAAGATCATAAAACGGACATAAATAATTTATTAATGGCGGGAGGGCGCGCGCTTTTAGAACTTTTAGAAGTTAATTTCAACTAATTTCCAAACAAATCGAAATCCATTGAGTTGCTTGATGGTTCACTCACTCATTCTGGTGGAGAGCATCCAAATGGAATGGCTAGAAGAGTTCCGATGGAGCACCCGGCGGGGGTATGGAAAGTTAGCCGCCTATCGTCGCTGGAATCCGAGCTAATAAACGATCATCATCACCAGTGTTACAGTGAATGCCATTGGTATACAGATAACCCGTGAGAGACTCTGTTTGAGATCAACATAGACGTCGGATTCTTTTTTTTTCAATATAGATTTTTTTTTGTATTCTTCTTATCCGGAATCATTTTATATACAAAAATAAATCTCTAAATAGCGCACGATCATGGTGATCTGTTTTATACAATTCGCCTGGATTCCAATGCCATCAAAATCTCCCTATGATAGCATGTCGCTTTTTGTTCAAATTTCTACGTTGATCGGTCTATCAAATAAACAAACCATCGTCCGCACATATGTTGGATGGCTGAACGGGTCTGGATGTTCCTAGGAAATTCCCTTGTATGGTCGCAACTCCTAGGCAGTGGCACGACCGGCGTCGGATGTCCCGCGGCGACATGAATTTTCGAAGGGATTCCGCGCTGCGTTCCTGTGCAGTGTCCCAACTTCCCATCAATTGAGTAACACTCTTCCAGCTGTGCCAAGTGCCAACAGTATTACACAGGTTCAAGTGTTTGTTGCAGGCTAGTGAGAGTGGTTGGGGCGTTGGAAACTGCAACTATGAGGGTAGGCTTAAATGTTTCTGGTTTAGCGAGAGAAATTCTCTTCCCTATGATTAAAAACTAGGATCCAACACTCTGAAGACATAATTCAAAATTTCAGCTCAATCGGTTGAGTGGTTCTCGAGTTACAGATTTTGAAAGCGAGCTGAGGAGTTTTCGAGTCAGAAAACGAGTAAATTTTATATCAGTATTTAACCTTCAGAATTCTTTTATATTAGTCATCGGAAAAAATATTATTGTTCGCAAGACTCAAGAAAAATAGAGGATTTTTGCTCTTTTTAGCGAAGCCATCTTTGACGACCTTTAGGAGCTCGAATTTCAGAAACCACTTGTTCGATAGATCTGGACCATTTTGTCAAGCTGAAGAACTTTTTTTTTGTCAAAAATTATGCTTTTTCCCAGCAAGGCCGTGAACTTTCCACTCTACCCTCGTTAATCCGTTCATTGAAATTGAAAAGGTGGTGCATACTTTATTCAGTTTGCATACTACATGGCACCCATATGGATTTCTTGTGAATCTCGTGCTATGCAGCTACTATTCTAAGATAGGGTAGTCCCTACATTTTCAGAGTAAATATCAAATGGGCGGCGAAGAAAATTTGGAGTCTGGGTAATAGAAAAACTTATCGCCATTAAATCAATCCTTCTGCAATCATCACTTTAACTACCCGTTTCCAATAAACAAATCCCGTCGACCAACGTCTTTCTTAGCAATCTCCACTTCTACTCCAGATCCTCCAACATCGCCAGCATCGAGACTTCTCCACTTCTCATTATATCTGTCTTCAATTTCTAGGGGCGACACAACTTCCTAAATTTTAGTCCGTCTTACTGTTTGACTTCTAGATTAAACAGTTTAGTTTAAAAGATAAATTAATTTCAGCACTCTAGGAGCCTTCAAGCAGTAAAAGCCAAAAAGAAAAAAAAAATCCATGTTGTCTAATTTATAGATATTTACTGGATTTTGGCTTGTAATCAATTAAGTCTCATCTAATCTCTGTCAATTTTTGTTTGTGTTCGTATCTTATGAGCTGTGTCCATTTCTCTATTTTTATGTACCAAGATTATGAATTCGGTTTCATGTTACAAAACATTAGTTGGCATTAATGTTTGGCATCCAGCACACAGCATGTTAATCAATTTATTTCAATTTTCCCCATTTTCACACTAAAATGGATAACGAACTGAAATTTATGTTTTACAGTGATGCAAATTTGCTTTTTATTACACTTTTAGACTTAAAAGAGATCAATGCGACTATAATTTTTCAATTTGAATAAAACATTTGATTTTTATCACATCATTTAGGTGTTAATCTTATGCTCATTAAATTTTGATCCATAAAAGAACTCAAAGTTTGACAAATTTGTTGAATTGAAGCGGAAGTGGGCAGAACTTTTGGCGATCTTATTTGTTAAAGGGGTTTAAATTAGACAGAATGGGGCTCACCATTTGGTCAGGTTATTTTTTCAATTTAATTAATTTGTAAAAAAAAATAATAAATTGTAAAAAACTTTTTTTTTTGGTTTTAGAAAATTAGAACTTGGAAACTGTAAATTAGTTTTTAAACATTAGTAAGATTTTTAAAAATTGAAAACCCTTGAAAGACGTCAAGAGATGTTAAATTGTTCTTCTCTGAGCAGAAAATTGCTTTAAAATTGAAACATTTTTCCAATAGACCACCAAAATTGTAGCAATTTAAAAAAAACTGTCTGGTAATTTGTACAACAAATCTAGAATCTCATATCAAATAATTGTGGGTAAAAATAACTTGAATTTCTTGAAATTCGGAGAAATCATTTCCGTTCAACTCGCATTAGAAATGATTAAGAAAAATACATTTTCTAGTATTAGTCACCTACCTCCAGGGTGTAAATGTGTTTCCATCAAATCACTTGAATTCCCATAAATGCTCTGTGTGTGGGCCCCACTCATATTAAGGGCTACGAAAAGTCATCTCTTTCGAAAATCCCAAAACCGAATCAACCAGAATCGAAACAATTGAGAAAGATTTTTTTTTATGGACTTTGGTCTCCATTTCGAATAACCTTCGCTTAAATTACCGCATTCCAGCGTGAAAATTGATCCATTGATCAATAAAAATCGTGAGGTGTTTTTTTTAAATCGTTTTTTTTGGTCTTTCATTTTGCGGGCGGTCCAGATCCACTTGGACTACTTAATTGTGAACAAATTATGAAAAATTCCAAAACTTTTAATTGAATTTCGATCCCCCTGTTGTTTTGTAATTAACAAAGGAAAAAATGTGGAAAAACTGAGAAAAACAGAAATATCTGACGAGACGAATGTCCATCTAAAGTGCGTATTTTATCATCTATTAAGGTATATCCTAAATCGCCATCACGATCAATTTCGAATGCCGCGCCATCGTCATCTTCGGGTTTACTGTAATCAAAAGAACACTCGCACCATTAAACAATTTCGTTCAAAGAAATATTCAAGGTGGGTGTTTGAATTTGTCGCCTTAATAATGCCCCCTCCCAATCGAATCGATTCGATGGCAATAAAACAAATGACCATCCCAAGGTGCCTTGAATTTGGTTGCTTCTCAATTGACCGCCTACCAGCATCTACAGTCCTAAGGAAATCCAATATCAATGGTGCTTGAGTGTCGTCTCAGCATCATCATTAAAATCGCTAGGCGGCAGCAGAACTTGGACCAAAGTGAATTTTTAGGAAAACAACTTCACAGATTCACGGGAAACAAAGAAAAAAGCAACGAAAAACACACCTGAAAACCAACCTCATTAAGCAGAAACAAAAGACCAAAGACACTCGTGAACACCATTTGGTCATCATCGGTAGATTAAATTCACAGCCGTTTTCGTCATTATGGCAGATCGTCGAGTGACCTTAGAACTTCTACAACTTTCAAAATTCAAGTGCAGATTCCTTTTTGGTATTTCAATTTGAAATAAGTGTCCGAAAGTTTAATGAAGCGTCAAATGAATATGAAGCGTCAACAAGTAAATTCCGAAAATCCAACCAACATGCGACTGACTCAATTCGGAGCACCAAACCTCTCAACTGCGAAGAGGCCTCAACAGAAATTTTGACATGTTAATTTGCCTAATGTGCCGTGAGTGTAAGGTAACCGGAGCGAAACGGCTGCTAAAGAAGGGACAAATGACCGTTTCACCGTCTGTTGTCCACGAAGAACACTTTCGGGACCTCCTTGAGACCTCGCGCATCGCCCGCATCTCAAAAACTAAATTCAAGTGTTCTTATTCTCAACTTCACTTTGACCAACATTCATCCAACAGCAATTTCAAAAGATCTCTAGGTTTTTTTTTAAATTCTTTGACCGGATCTCAAGCGAAGTACTTCAGCGAGCGACCGTACCAAAGCGCCCCATTACACCTCTGCCCACACAATATATACCCCCTATTCCCGCAAATAGCCGGATGAACGGACGGAGTCGTTCAGTAATCTCACAGTCTGAAACTTTCAATTTAGTGCCGGACGGATAGGAGAATTACTCAATTAAGTTGAAGGTTTTTTTTTCCAGATCTTTAGAGTTTTTTTTTTTCTGGAATTTCTTTCAATTTAATTAAGACGCAGACACCATCACTTTGGCTCGGAGTCGCCGCCATCAAACTTGATGGGTTAGGTATCATTTGCTGCTGTTGTATGATGATGACTTCTGCCAACTGTGGTCGATATTATCTACCAGTCAACCTAACCTGGTGGTGAGCAAGCGATGTTCATGGAAGCGATCTTGGTGGCTCGTGTTTTTTTTTTCTCTGGTTGGGCACAATAATAGCCACTATCACTGCCTACCTACATCAAATGCAGTTGAATGATAGTGAAATTTACTCAACTCGATTACTGATGATTATTACCTGTAACTTAGAGTAGAATTTCATTCAAAGGTGGGGCGTTCTGGTAGACCGCATGATTTTAAATGCTGAAATGAATCAAATTCGCAGATGTTTTGTGAACAGATGGTTGCGAAAAAGCTTATGGAGTAATAAGGGGGTCGGTAAACTGTAGAAATTGATACATTATGTGTGATGCGCTTTCAGATTTTCGCATTCAAGCAATTTTTTCCAGGGCGCAGGCATTCATTAAGACTTATATGGGACAATAATGCTAGTTATACTCAAATCTCGATTGAATGTAGGTCCTGTAGATGCTAAGGACGTCGATTGGTGCAAAAGATTTTTTTTGCAGCTTTCCAGAAACCTTAGGCACTACGATGCGCTCTTTGCATTTTTGAAATGTGCTTGAGAAGCTAATAATAAGACTCAAAAAAAAAAAATAATAGGTCCATGGACAACCCCTTCTTCCCGTCTTGTCCTCGCAACAAATTTTTTTTTTATGCGCCATGGGTCATTTTCACGAAAATTTCACTTGCAACACAAAGAGTTTGGTTCCTGGCAACCAAACTTTTTCTGTGACAACTAAATCGAAAATATATAATAGTAAAATTATTTTTTTAACATTTTACAGCAATTTTAAAGCTATTATTTACAATCAAATAAACAATTTCATAATTAATCCTTCGTAACAAATGTATGGTAATTTATATAACATTCTTATTGGATTTGCTCTAAATAATGTGCAAATTCACGGTCATAGGCGACACTATTTGTTTACAACGACCTTGTCAATTTAAATCTATTCGAAATGTAGATGCAATTAAGGAATTTAAACCTTTCACCTCCGATTTAAAGGTTAAATCGTTTAAGACAATGTCTCATGATTAGAGAAAAGTGCGAGCATGTCACTTTATGTGGAATAACAACAATTGACAACAATAACAGTCAATTTATAGCGAAAATGAAACTTGAGACACTAGACGTTATTCTCAACCAGTTCAAATACGTTACTTGATTTTGTTTAATATATCTTTGGTAATATAGGCAAATACAATCGTTTGGATTTTCTATTTTGGAATCCATTTCAGACACCGCAATCTGAAACCGTTCGTGATTGAGGTGAAAATTTAAGAGTTTCATTTGCTCAGTATTTCTACATCAACAGATCCATGTGACGACACAGTTTTAAGGTTTGGTTTTTCTATGGTTTCTGTGGCTCCTTGTATGCAACTAGCTTCTAGCATGCTAGCATTTAGGGTCTTAAGCAGACAATCACCAGATCTGTCGCCAAAGCAACTTTGCTTTTTAATGGTTGGAATTACGTGTTATTATATGGTGACTTACAAACCGGGCTAAGAATCCAAATCTACTATAATATTCAACGTCGTTGCAGTATTTAGACTTACCTGGCCGATTGAAAACGAAATTGAGTCACTCGATTGGTACGATTCTGTTAAAGGTTTAATTAAAATATGAATTGTGTAACAAACTTCATAAATATACAAATCTATATACGCGATCTGAGAACCTAATCCATGACAAATTCGGCGAGGAGAACAAACAAAAAAACACAATATTATGGTGAAGTTATATCCATGTACCAGTTTTTATTTATTTTTATTTTATTTTAGTTTCTTTCACTCTTTTCTATTTTGTCGTCTTAATTGAATTGAATTTAATTGAAACGTATGACATAAACAAGTTTTCTTTCGTTTTAGTTTTTTTAAGGGCTTGAACTGTTTGCTTTGGATTAATTATCCTTTCATTGTTGGATAACATCGAAACAGTGACAGTTATGAATGACATTTCTTATCTTGACGAAATTGAGTTACTTAATTAACTCCAATTAAGATCATTGGTTGAGGGTCTGTTTAATAATTTTACCGACAATGCTTTGTGTTTGAGAAATGTCATGTTGTTTATTAATGGTAAATGCATGTTACGAAGGGTCTATGTTGAATGTACTTTTTGATGAAAATTTCAAGACAATCGGTTGAAGGGTTTTTAATCTCTAAGGGATCGTTTGCATCCGACACTTTTTTCCGCGAATTTTATTCTTCGACACTAAATTCATGTTGCTTAACCGTTTAAAATACGACACAAAATCGAGAAATTTTTTCCTGAAAGACGTCCGAACTCGAATTTTTTTAATATAAAACCGTCCGAATAAATTCCATATCACGGTTGGCACAAAAATTCAGAAAAAAATGTAAAATATCTATTTTAATCATGAAAATAAATGTATTATGTAAAAACTTGTCAGAAATTTACACTCTCAAACAATTTGCATATTTCACTTTCAAAAACAAAAAAATAAATAATTGATATTTTCCTTGTAATACAGAAACATAGGAACACTTGTCCTTAAGTAATTGAATTTGTAAATAAGTTTCACCTATAGCTCATTGGTTAAAATCGCCCCAAGAAAACTTGAGAAATTTAAACATAAATAATTTATTTAGGTCTATTTTACAAATGTTTATTTAAAGGAAGCTTCCGTTTTTTAAGTTGGCTGAAGCTAACAAGTCTTTAATTAAAGAACTTGAGATTTGTTTTTGTTCGTTCTCTCAATGGAATGAGGTGACGTAGTGGTTGGATAAAAGTTTCTCATTCGCAGCACCATTAAAGGGAACTTTGAACAAAAAGCCCTTTTTGATTCAATAAAAAGAAAGTTCCCAAGTCTAATGTTCAATTTGAATTGTTCGTTTCTATATAACTTGCCGAGTTCTTTAGGTTCTGGGGATATATATGTACAAGTAGGTACTAATGCTAAATAATAATAATACGAGTATAAAAAATGCATAAAAAAATAAAATAAAAAAAAAAAATATGAGAAAAAAAAACTGGTAGAGAACGGAAATAAAATGGAATGAAACGAAAGGAAACGAAACGAAACGAAATCTTGAAACTTTCTCGGAAAATAATATAATAAACGTTTCCTTCAAAATAAATTTGCCTATTGATTCTCAGGATATTACAAAAGGAGATCGCTCCTTTGAGACTAAGAAGCGAAAAGTTCACCTTTTATGCTATTCAATACATTTTGATTTTTTCCTTCTCTCCATCTGGTTCCTATTTCATTCTTTTTTTTCTCGTGGATCGGGAATTATACTTAAAGACGATGCCAAGCTGAGGAAAAAAAACAACATCGAAAAAAAAATTAAAATACAAAAGTGGAGGCGGGTATCTGAGCCAATTGGAGCTAAAGGAAACGAACGAACCTCTTCCTGTTGTGTTTCCTTTAGTATCCTTGTGGAGGGTGTGTTCGAAACATATTCGATTTCAAAGTTTCCTATTGTTGTTGGGCCTTTCTTGGAAATCTTCAGCTGGCATTTTATTCAAAAAAATAATTTCTGATGTTTGAGAAGGAGATCGTTTATTATATCAAAAAATCGCACCCTTTAGGAGCACCCTTGATACGTTAACGTCAAATTAATTCTTTCGCAAATTGATCTAAAAGATTTGGAGTGAGTTGCATAAAAATCAAGAAATTCTTTTTTTGGATCAACTGCAAAAATTAAGTTAACGGTCACTGTATCAGAAAATCTACTATATAATAGGCTTGTGTGTCTGTCTATGTTATACCAGAAAAAGGAGCGAAAAATTCGGGCAAACTCGTAAAGGTCCTGTAAAAATAATGCGAATCTCCTTTTTTTTAATTTTTTCTCGGGAAAATGAGTATTAAGGCATTTTGAGGTCTTTTATCACAAATCTAATGTGAAAACCTTGAAATTTTTATTCGAAGTTCTTGTAAATTTTTCAATAGTGATTTGTAGAACTTTTTCCGTATTTATGGTCCATATTTTAGTTATATGAAAAATTTGATGAAAAGCTGAAAAATTTGGCGAGTTCTTCAATTTGAATTCCATTATACAATAGTTAGATTTACTATTTGTTCTGTGTGTGTACGTATAGTAAAAAATCATCTTCAGCGACGAGACCCATTTTTGGATGAAGGGCTATATAAACAAAGCAAATAGCCGTATATGGGTGAATTCATTGCACCCGGAAAACATTCTGTTTGGTGTGGATTGTGGTTCATCTTCGAGAGTGATGCTGGAACAGGTTTAACTGGCAATGGGGAGAGATATCGAGCAATGGTTAACAATTTTTGTGGCCTATTTTATTGATATACATATCCAAAATTAGTTTTCCAACAAGACGGCGCTACATGCCACACAAATCGAGAAACAATCGGTCTATTGCATGAAAAGTTCCCTTGACGCGTCATTTTACGAAACGGTGAGGATAATTGGCCTCCAATGTCGTGTAATTTTCTATGGACTTATGTCAAGGCACTTATTTATGTCAATAATAAGCCAAAAACTAAATGACAACATAAGAGTGGTAAAGGCCGCTATTTTTTACTAATTCAGAAGATAAAGAACAACATAAGAGTGGTAAATGCCGCTAATTTTTACTAATTTTTACCAAAATGTCACCGAAAATTGGACTCCCAAATGCGCGCCACTCAACAAAGCCGTAGGAGCCATTTGACCGACATTTTTTCCCATTATTAATCGCATTTGTTGTGCTTTCACTGACAATAAAGATATTGTAGAAATTTCACTCCGTTTGTTATTCAAATTTAAAATCCCGATATTGAAAAGGGGAAACCCTAAGCGAAAAGTAGAATAAAATGCGAAATGCTAGTACTTATTCAGAAAATGCCAATGCACTAACTAAAACACTGTAAAATTCTACAAACAAAAATACGCTTTAAGACCCCGGAGTTCCAGAGATAATTTCATTCCGATAAATGTTTTCATGAACACAACCCGTTTTCAAGAAAAAAAACCGTTTTCGAGAATACTATACATGGGCTATAAATATTTTCGTGATTATCTTTTAATGTATTCCACATAAACACTTAATTGACATTTTGTTTGGGCAAAAAATAGATGAAACAATTTTCCACGTAACCAAAACTGACATTTGACATGTGTCATGTATGACGTCAAAATTACCCAAAACTTGTATTCTGCGCAAATTGTTACATTCTCATTCTCACATTTTGTGGCCACATCAAAAATATTCTCATAGACGAATGAAACCAAAAATTGAAAAAAATACTGTAATGCGAAATAAATGTTTATATTTAGGTACTAGACCAATATCACCTTTCATTACTCTGTGTCTGTCTATTTTTCCAGCTGAATCAACCTTTATCACACAGTTTTCCTGACATCGGCCGGGAGGGAAAAAAAACCTAAAAGAAATAAACTGCTGTGACTTTGAAGTTGTCTGAAAGTGTCATTAAAGCAGCAGTTAAGTTAGCATCACATCCAGTCTCATCTACACGTGATTTCGTTCCGTAACAATTTTTATGAGCACACATCAAGCAATAACTTCACACTATTTAATGCCGTCTCATTCACGGCTAGTCTCCTGTATTTAGTGTAAAAAATGTTTTGCGAGACTTTATTAGAATTTTTTACTTTTTGCCGGGAAACTTTTGATTAAAATGTGTTTTTTTATATTTTTTACCTCTTATTTGCCGGTAGTAGCAAAAGGCGATCGTAATAAAATATCCGGTGAAAGTAACTTTTGCAAAAATGGATGATGATGCGCTACTCTCCCACAGGACTATAGTGTTGGATGGAAAGAGCACATGGCAATGAAGCTACCAGACAGGTACGAGGATTGTTCGGAAAATGGAAATCAATAGATAAAGTTTTAGGGACTGTCTATAGAATATGTCACATATTTAGGAGGAAGGGAGGGTCTTCAGTAGTGTGACGGCGTTATTGAATTTCAACGAAAACTCGCGGAAAAACATGACGAAGGGAAAGGAGATGAGGTAAATTAGCGTGAAGTATTTTATGGTTATCTTTCGATTTCAAAAAGTGGTTATAAATTTTTTTTTGAATGAAGAAATATCACAAGGAGCCAAGTCTGGACAGTATGGAGGGTGATTAAAACACAAAATTTTGCATTTGGCTGTTTTTTTCCATTGTACTTATTTTAATGCTTTACCTCCCAATTGTACACAACAGTAGAATCACAAACGACCCTTAATTTTGTAACAACCCTCTTATTTTGAAGAGGCTTAGGAGGCAACGTCCCGGTACAGATAGGATCATAGACTCTGTCGGAGGGAAAAAATTTGAATTGTAGAGAGACGAATGAGTGAAACATGCGGCGCACTGAGACAGGTCGTGTTTTTGCACGTCCTTTTGCTGAAGGTCCTTCAGGCTGACATGAAGTATATTTATGCTATAGAAAATATTTGTGAAATATGAGGGTGAAAACGTGTGGAATCGGAGTTAAAAGGCTTGAATGACATCAGAGAAGGAGGGAGACACCAGCAGGATTCAAATGAACGACAAACACAAAAAAAACCAAATAGAATTAGGACTAGGGAAGCAGACATGGGATATGAGGCCGCAAAGGATTCCGCATATCCCGCAACTTTCTGCAAGTCCTTGCAGTTCGACGCGGTGGTTTCGTCTTACTCCACATTAATCACGCATACATTTCCCATTACTCATCCACATTCCGTCGTGATACAGGAACGAACCTGTGTAGCAGCACCAGTCGCCGAGTTCTTCCCCATTCCGTGAATCCAGTAGAGAGAGAGAGAAAAACGTCTTCTTTTTGCCATTGAAACTTCACGTAGGAATGCGAAATTTCGTCGACCTTGCGTCCCAACTGAAATCCAGAATCGACACAGACTGCTGTAGCTGATGGTGAGTGGTAATAGGGTCGCATTTTTCCCCAAACCTCCACACCTATGTTGATGCCGAACATACGAAAGTATGCAGGCAGGTATAATTCCATCCATTTCGTATACCTTATTTCATCTCAAGATTGGGAAGCAGCGAAATCCGAGCCCTTGGATAACTTTTGATATATTCCCATGCATGTGGGATATCGAACTCCACCGTGCACAATTCTATCCTATCCCAATTCAATTCAGTCCCATTCCCTTCCATATGCGAGACCCTAACGTTCTGTTCCCCGTCGAAGGAGTTGATTTATTGTCTGCTAAACTTTGCCGACATCCTGAACGAGATGCACTGGCGGTGAGTGGAGGGACATGAAGAACAAAGATTGAAGCTCCAAGTAGACTTTTTCAGGTAACTCGCATGTGTTTGTTGTGCAGGTTCTATGCTAAGGTAGATTTATCTCAATTGAATGGCCCTCTCCAGGTTCGGAGGCTTGCAGGAGGAAGAGCCTCAAAGTTAAAAAAAAAATGCTGGGAATAAGAAACTGGCGCTGAGGAATTTACGAATACACCAACGGGATTAAGGAATTTGCACCATTAAAGAGACCACATTTCAATGTTTAACTGGTCATTCGGGTATATCTGGATACGTGATCCATAGGTTCTTAACGCTTACACAGGTATAATAGAGGATGAGCGCGAAAAAAAATCACCATATCCCCCACGTCCTTTCGAACACACCGTTGCAATCGGAAATTCATTGAGGGGCACGGCAGGCTGAGATTCCAGATGCCTTCGTCTTTGTTCCTTCATATCTGGTGCTTGTTTGAAGCTGAAAGAATGGACCACAAGTGCACGTTCGGATGACAAGTTGGACTTCCAGAGTTCTCTGACGTTTTTCTCCGAATTCTCATCGTTTTATTGTCTCGAAGGCGATTTAAGTGCTTGTGGGACCATCTACTGGGACACCATCATCTTCTACCACTCTCCGCCCATGTGACAATCAAAGACTGTGCTGCTCCCCCATCCACACACGTACAATATATTTCTCGTTCATTTGAAATGAAGGCTGTGCGAGCGATGTCTGTGATTGTGGTTGCGTTCATTCTTTTCTTTTGGGATTTTTATGGGGATCATGAGGTTGTTTGATTTATCTCAACGAATTCCTTCGATATTCAAATTCATTTCTAGTTTAATGGCCATAGAATGGAGGATGTGCTGAATAAAAATCACAATCACCGCATTTCGCAATGGGAACCGATGATGACGGCAATCGTAAGCAGAACGACATCCGTGAATTATTGGACTTAAAGACGGGCATTCAGAAAACTTTTGTTTTTGGCAGCTGTCTTGGAATGTAAATTAATCACTCTCCAGTCAGTTTTGGCCAGTTTTTTGCTTACTTGCATGTGAAATTTTTTATTCGCATGACAACCAGACCCAGATTTTTGGCCCGAAATCACTGAAATCGTAAAAAAAATGATTCAAGTAAGGGTCATCTTGAATGCTTCTGACGTGATTTGTGCAAATTGTTTAGTTAGTCAACTTGTTAATAAAAAAAATGCTTTTGTCGCATATCATAAAGAATTTGACCAGTTGGTGGTTTTTATGGGGTGCATCTTCAAGCCAACTGCTATTAATAAATTTCAAAGCTAAAAAAATTTTGCAATTCATGAAAAAATGGCTTTTTTGGAAAAAAAAAGTCTGTGTCGAGCGGTGTAAAAAAATCATCATCTACACAAATATAAATATTTTTGAAATAGAAGGAAATCCCCTAGCGCCGGACGCCCGCTTAAAGCGGACAATTGACCTATTTAACACGTTCGTGACATTTGCTTTTTCAACTTTTTTTACATTTGGACATCGTGTACCACGGGTGGTATACTAGCGATTTGTTTTCTGGCGGTTGTGCGCCATCGGTGGTACACGGTGCGTGTTTTTATATTACTTCCACAACAAAACTACCGCATTACTTACTCGCGCGGTTTTAAAAAACTGTACATGTACCACCAGTGGTACACGATGTCACGAATGTGTTAAAGATGTTGAACCCCAAGGACATGTCTGTATAAACAACAATAGCAAACGAGATGAAGCACTAAAAATTTTGAGAACAAATTATTAGAGAGCGATGCCGCGCAAAATTTCCTGACTATATTGCCAAATATTCATAAGATTATATTTCCAAGATAGTTAAGGTATTGCGAAGCCGGCGAGACTTTCGTTCCATGAATTTTGCACTATCTGGGGCTATGGAACATTTTGTTTGCTGTAAATCTTAGACCAAAGCATTGCATAGAAAATTATTCTCTTTTGCGAATTCGTTGTTGTTGTAAAATTATAGATCGAAGTTTCAGAAAATCTTCAAAAAATGTGATATTGTAAAATTTTTCTTTTGCTCGTTATTTCAAACGTCTTTTTAAATGCTATTTTAAGCTTTTAATTGACGAAAAAAATAAAAGATTCAACATGTCTCATTTTTCTGCGATTTTAAAACTGATTTGCTCAAATATCTTAAAATGCGATCACAAAGTTTTGACAAATTAAGTGTCAGACCGGCGATAGGTGTATTCCCCCTATGAATACGATGATAAGCTAAAGAAGTTTCTTCTGATACCCACCATGTTGAGCGGTTGTCGAGCTAAGGAAAAATAAAGTGAAAATGTTGGTAAAAAAACCTGGGCTCACTTCCTTTCAAAGGCTTAATTTGAAAACCACACGACCAATTGAGCTCAAATTTTAGCCCAAAAGCTTCTTCGAATAGGGCCCAAGAAAATTTTCCACATATCGTGTGTTTTTTTTGCTAGCCCCGAGACTTTTCGCTTGATAATTAAAAACTTGTAGCATGAAAACCAAAATTTTAGCTTCAATAAAAAGTATAACCAATTTCCTAATTTAAAATTGAATTTAAAATTCTTGAAATTATTAACAAATTAACCGAAAGTGTCAAAATTATTTATTAAAAATTATTTATTATCTGGAGGGAAACAGAGTTTATTTGATTTTAACAGTCATAAAGAAAAACTCTAATAAAAAGCAATATTTGCCATTTTGAAGTCTTCTTCTAAGCATCGCAAATTTACATTTTCGCATATGCAAAATAATACGAAAAAAATCACTTCTCCCCGTATTTTTTTCCAGTATTTCACTTCGTAATGGTTGATTTGAACCTTCATATCCCATACTTGAAACTTTGAATAACCTAAAGCCCATTTTACCCTTAACAGAATCCGGCATTGTGTGCCCTTAAAAACAGTAAAAACTGTTTTAGCGTAATGCTTTTTGTCTTATTATACCAGGCATCTGCAGTTTTACATGAAACATCATGCAGCAGTCATTGTAAAAAGGACTTTTGGGGTGGGTAAAAAACATACATCGAAGGAAAATTGCATATTCGGTTTCATGGAAAAGCAAAGGGAAAAAGCTGCTGAAAAAAAATTGAAACACTGAAGCATAAATGTCCCGCTTTGTCCTGAATTTTTTGATGATGTTGGACTGCCATATAAAAGTAAATAATGCACCGATTTGGCAAGCAGCCGTTTCCACCCCGTAGTATGTCGGAGTCCTGGATTTTAAAATTGCACCAGGATATACGAGATTGATGCGAACCAGGGTAGGCCTCTCTGCTGTACCGACCGGCATCCTGGTGATTTTTAAGTTTATTTCTTTAATGTTTAATGTTGCATCACAACAAGAACATGAAATACACATTTTGGCCATTGTTCGCAGTAAATATTTGCAATGGAAAAGCATTTAATACGAAACACACAAAGGGAGGAAATTGCATTCTGCTCCAGAAATACACAAATCTCGGTTAGGGGTTGATGCGTTACTGTGTGTGAGTATGGATAAATCAAAATTACGGTTAAATAAAATGCAATATCATCACGTCAGTTACGATTACGAAATGTCATTCTCGGCAATTTGTAAAATTGAGGGGGTGAAAATATTACATCATACAATGTGAATTGCATTTGGTTGCATTTTCAAGGCCTTTTTTTATGGAAGGAGTGAATTTTCTGCAGGCCAGCAAACAATTATGTTCAAGAATTGTAAAATCTATCATTAGGGGATCAAATTCCATCAGTAGTCATTCGCGTGTTACGTGCGTTTATTTCAATATCTGCAGCTTGTCAAGTATTAGGTCAATTGTGTGTAAGTTCAGGTATTGAATTTGAATTAAGGACATTGAAGGACTTTGCACAATTGTTAGTGCCATAAGATTTTCAAATTACGAATATTTTTAAAGAAGACAAACAGATAGACAAACAAACAAACACGCAAAAGACAAACTAAATAAAACCTTTTAAAAAAATCCAAAATTATTAACAATTTCCGTTTTTTTTTCAGGCACGAAAAAATCGGTCGAGTGGTTTTCGAGCTAGAACTCTTGAAACCCAGACTTAATTCCCGTTAAAAACGAAACCACCTTGCTATTTTTTAAAAGGTGTAGCTTGAAAACTACTCGACCAATTGAGCTAAAATTTCACGCGAAGGTGAATAGTGGAGAAGAATAAAACTTTTTCACAAATCATGGGTATTCTTTTGAAAACCAGGAATTTTTTACTCTTTTTTCGTATGTTGGAGCGAGACTTAGTTTTAAAGCATCTGCTGGTCTGTCAAAAATTCACAACCGCAATCATATTTAACTTGGGAGGCGTTAATATTTTCATTTGTGAAAGTATAAACCTTTAATTCAACAAAAAACCCACGTGTTACCATAATTTAACAGCTGTTTCTTAAGAATATGCTTGAAAGGTGCATTACATATAAACAGTAAGTAACGCCCACGTGTTCAAATTTTATTCTAATAAAAAATAAGAACCCGAAGAAATTTCTTCTAAAAACAAATCTGATGAACATAAATCCTTTGTTGATACAAACCAGAGGCAGGCAGTCACTGTTTCCGGTTTCGAATTTATAACATTGAACAGAATCTTTCACTCAACGCGTATATCCTTATCTACAAATGTTTTCAATCCCGAACCTCCCAAGAAATGTAGCCAACGCTCTTCAAATGGGCTTCTGGACCAATAACGGCAGCAACATCAGTTAAAGGGACGATAATTCACGCATTCCAATCACAATTCTTACAGCTTGGCAATGTGTAGTATTTGTAATACGACTACCTTATGGCCATTCGTAGATGAAGGATGCAGAAAAACCAAAGGTATGTCGAGCAAAGAAAAAAAAAACTCGACAGTTGGCAAATGAACTTCAATGTCCTGAAGTGGTAAGCATTCCAGGCATTTGAACTGAACTTCTGGAGGCCCAAAAATGGCAAAAAGATTTTCGTTTTGCAGCATGCTGAGGCCAATCAAAGACCATTGGTCTTAAATGTGTGTACATTTCTTCTCACAACCATTCCGATTGCCACTTTTTCTGGATTGCCACTTCAAAAGGTACTCGACTTTTTATTCGATTGGGAAAACTTGCCGAGATTACCTCCAATAAACCATCGAAACTGAACATTACATCAATTCCGAATACCGAAAACAGGAGAATGGTAGAGGCAACAGAAATTTGATTGAAAAAGCAGCACTTCAAGTTCTGGATCGATCGGGAACTTCGCCACAGTGCACAATTGCACTTGGAATTACCAGAAGAAACAGACCGCACAGACCATATGAATACGTGTGTGGCGTGCCGTTACATAAATCTCAATATTCTAACTGAGTCCCAAAGAAATATTTCAGGTGAGTCTTCTTGCCAGCTATCGAGAGTTATGAATGCATTGGCAATCGTCGTACCACCGCATGGTACGGAGAGAGTGTAGGGAATACCGCTGGTCATGATGATGAGATATACTTGTCCTGTCCGTATAGACATATTAAGTTTATTCAGAGTTGTAACAATAAAAAAAGGAGAAAGAAAACAATCTTAAGTTGTACATGCACATAACACAGAATGAAAATCTGGTGCCAGAGCCCTAAAGATAAATGCCTGGCACTGTGTGATGGTAGATACCGAAAATCAAGTAATTTATGTAAGATGAACGCGGTTCTTTTTATTTAATGACAGAAAAAAAGGTGAACTCTGGAATTTACCTCACAGCTTGCGCCGACAGGCTTTCGTTCTCACGTAAAATTTATCAGAAACACAAACACATGGTTATACGAATGAGCCAGACTAATACATATACGATCACTTGCTCCACTGTGTGGAAAATGTGGAACAAAAATTTCTTAATTTTTCATCTTTGAGTTTCGCAGCACTGCTTTAACTCTGCCACGCGAAGTTCTATAAAAATATGAATTTTCATACAACAAAATAGTAGAATATGGAGAAATTATAGTGATAATAAAACCAATACGAATATTGGGGGTTGCTTTCAGAAAACTGGCTACTGAAAACCTCCAATATGTCAACCGGGATCATAGATTTTTATACTCTATATGAGAATCAAATAGAAGTATATTCGATTTAGTGTACCGATTGTTACGCATCGAGCCAGTCGTCGGACATAAAAATAAACTACTCCAAAGTGTTAGGGATTCGATTTCTGCAGGTCCGTCTGTCTGTCTGTCCGTCTGTTTGTCCGTCTTATGTTTTTATCCAAGGTCAGTGCAAAACAGACGGAATTTGGAGCTTTTAAAATAATTTTTTTGTGCTGCTTTCACACAAAACCCCTCCTCTTCCTCCCATAGGAAATTTTTTTACCATATGCGATTTTTTTTAACAATTGAGTGGTCACACCGAAAGTTTGGTTCTGTTTCTCATTTTCTTTTTAAATTGAAAAAGCAAAAGCATAATCTAGGTTATCGTGCTATTGAAAAGAAACTTTGAAATTGGATCGATTTCGCAGTGCCTGCGTTCTATTTCCATTCTATTTGCTATTTTCAACTACTCGTAACTAAAAGAAATAAACTATAGAATTTCACTTCTCTGAAAACATGAAAACTTTTTCTGTTGAAACTTTTACAAATAATCGTATGGAGGAGATGTTTTCAACGGTAACAGTTACAATTCTTTAAGCATCATAAAAGGGTATCGGTCGACAGGTACACAAACGTAACAACTTTAACGAGATGCAGTGAAACGCAAAGAAGAAGACAACAAGCTTTTATAATTACACAAGGACAAGTTTTCCTTTTCCCGGGTCTTCTATTTCAGGTTTATTATAATAGAATAATATACAACTGCCAACAGGACTTAAGGGCGGCCTTCACAAAGGCTTTCGCTTGCCTTGGAAAGTAACAAGAAGTGAATGTTTTACTGTACAAAAGTTTGTTAAATAAAAGATTACAAGTGGAAGAAGGTAGCCAAGAGCAGAAGAACCTTGAAGGACGTCACCGTATCCCTTTGATATGTGAAACCCTTATCGTCCTTATCGTCTGAACTAAGAGGTGACTCTCGTTGTTTGTGTCTGTTTGATGCACCACCCGGTTTAGGATAAAGACGTTAACCAATCCATCCAACCTACCCATCTATCCAAATATAGGCATTCATTCATTAATCCAACTGAAGGCAACTGAAACCATCATCCTGATGTTGTTTTTAGTCTTACTAAATGTCAATTCTTTCGTTATAGCTCCGAAGTCTAGCGTGGATTAGACGACACAAAAGGGCGGAGAGGATTCATAGGTTTATGGGGAATACTGCACATAAATTCATCTCATCCTATCAACTTGTCCATGGCAATCGGGCGCTTTGTAGATAAACTGAAAACGATGCAGTTGTCACAGGCGTTACTCAATCCCGATCCCAGTCTCGAAGGCATAGACACTTTCAGCATCAGGTTCCCCTCAATTGGTTATATGAGAATAGAGAGCGCGAGTTCCCATGACGATGCCAGCCAGGTAGGTGGGCTGCGTGGGGAGCCAGGTAGACATAACCGTATACTTAATATGATAGCGGTGCACATTCATTTTACGACAGGAGCTCTTTAAATGCTAGCGCAGTACCAGACTGAATCCTGATGGTCTGACAGTTGAGCATAAAAGTCATACGCTACGCTTTTCAATTTCCTCCGATGACTTGAAGCCAGACTATGCTACGGATACCGATGTCGAACGACTCGATGGTTGCTACGTGGATAAAATTGGATTGAATTCATGTAACAAACGTGTGTGCATGTGCATGTCGTTGAGTTTGATTCCAAATGAATGAAAATATTTCTATTAATATCTAGACTAGACACTTAACCAGATACGAGTGCATAACGAATATTTCTAGACATTGTTAGCAAAATATAGAAAATTTTCACATGTGAATCTCAAGCCACTGGCAAAAGTTTTGTTTCATAGAAGTATCACGGAAAATGTGAAGATTTCGAGTTTTACCTGTTTAAAAAGTTAGACGCACTTAATGTATTTCTTTTATCTCGCGAGACTTTGAAAATTCCGCTCTTTGTGCTTTTGTGGCAAGCATAGAAAATTCCACTTGATATATTTATGAGTCTAATAAAGTTTTTAGCATAAATATGACGGTTTTTTTGCTAATTGTTAGAAAATACAGACACAGATTATCATCAGGTCCAAGTTGAGTTAAATGCAGTCTAACATTTTGGTATAGCAAGAAAGAAAAATCTAAAACTGTTGATGGGTTACATATAAACCCAACAAATGTTGGCAGTGTTTCGAAGAATTCCACATTAAAACTTGAATTTAAAACGTGATTTTTCTCAGTATAAATATGAAGGCCAATCCTCCCTACAATCTAAAAAGTTACACATTTTGACCATCCCCCCACGTCTCCAAGATCTGCATAAAGAAAATTAAAGTTTAGATTCTTGAACTTCATGGTATACTAGATGTGGCTTCTTCGAATGACAGGTGATGCGTCAAGTTAGTGTTTCCATCTCAGTTTCTTTCCGCAGAGACCGTGACAAATCTTAGTGTAAAAAACGCCCGAGTGCTCCTTAAATCTGTGTAGAAATCGGAGATGGAGGTTCTTCCTTATAACGTAAAAAAGTATAATGCAAGATGCATGCAACAACTTCCTTCATGTCAAAAGATGCGCAACTTTGAGCAGTTCAAGTTCACAGACCATCATCATCTCATCGTCGTTTTCTGGTCTTATCAAATCATAACAATGAAAAAGAAAAATCTTATGATAGAGTTTCCTGTGTCATCTTATCCCGTGCATCCGTTAAGTATATGTTTGTGTGTATCGGAATGGATGCTGGGATAACAATTGGATGGCATTAATGCATGTCGGAGAATATACTTTTATTATTATTATTATTATCATCATCATCGTTGTTATTTTTTTTTCACTTATGACTACGAATTCGTATATAAGATTCTTTTTTATCTTTTTTTCTATATCCACTCGACAACAAACCAGGCATAGATATTTTATTTTCCTTTAGGTCTGCCGTTTGCTTTGACTTTGGCTGGTGAATAACAAAAACTTGTGGTGGATCCTATTCGGTGGCATATGTATGACATAAGAAGTGCATATAGGGAATCCGCAGGGATGCACTTTAGGCCTTAAAGCGCACAATGAGATTCGTCAACTTGATGTTTTTTTTATTGTTATGATTTTTATGCTGCCGCTATGTAGATATCTGATGTTGTTGCATCATGAATATAGTAGTACTGTTCGATTGCACTTGCTCTTGGCCCTCGGATTCTGATGGTTGCATCATCGTTATATTCCCTCTCATCATCAAAAGGATTCATGGTCCTCTCTCATTTATACTTAACTTATTCATAGAAATGGCAATCTTTATCCTTTTTGTTGATGCTGTACCTATGTTTCTTATAAGAACTTATACTTGGGGGTATTTTTGTATCTTTTTTTTACGAAATGTTGAAATATAAAAGATATTTAAAAAGCAACCGGGAAGAAAGCACGAAAAACATTTAATTTGAGTCCCATTGTGGCAAACATTTCTTTTCTTGCCCCTTAGGCAATTTCTTACTCGTATTTCTTCTATTATCATTATTTTTGTACATTTTCTATATAATGTGTGTTTTTTTTTCCTGTGTTGGCATCATACCTTTTGATGTTTAGGGCTTCCGCTCAGGTAAGTGGTGCGTGCTAGATGTATTCCTTTTCAACAAAAAAAAACCTCCAACAGTTTATTTATTTATTCATTTATTTACGTATCTTTAGCTTTATTCTTTTGTAAATCGTCATGTTCCGTTGAGTACTTCATCTTCATGCATTTTTTTTAATTTGAATTTTTTTTCTTGTATGATTTGCGAGTGTTTATAGTCAAGTATACCTCAAATTGACTGCTGTTTTTGAAAATTGCAATAATTCTCGGTAATGAACTTCGTTCGGCGTTTATTTTAATTTTCATTTGTACATCATTTTGAAATTTTCAACGTTTAATCGTGGAAACTGTTTTTATTGAAAGAGTTTTTTTCATAATATTAAAGCCATATCAAATGGTAACTCAGATTTTTAAATATCACATTTATCTACAGCTTAAGATAGAAAACAAGCACACTAGAAACGTTTGCTTTGTTTTTTTCTCTCCCTGAAACAGCGCGTCACGTCGAAAAAAATTACAGAAACCAAAAGTGTTTAGAATATCTTTAACATAACTTGTCCATATATTGAAATCCGATTGGAAAGGAATTTAAAAAAAAATACAATAGAGTTACCATTCCAATTGGAATTTGTTTAAAAATACATTCGAGTTTTTCACAAAGAATATTTTAAAAATCAAGAAAATATAATAGGGGTATTCATGCAATATAGCAAATGCTTCGTGAACAGAAAACCATGTGAGCTTACCGCCTCATAATTGAACTTTCACAATAGGGGGATTCATGGAATCGCAGAAAAGCCTCGTAAACCCTCCTCGTAATGAATTGTCAAATTTACCACCTCGTAAATGAACTGTCAAAATTGGAAAATCTTTTAGTGAAATCACGCAATCGTCAAATACGGATATTTCGAGAAATTGTGAAATTCAGATGCAACAATAAGAATTTATTTTGTCATTTGTGCTCTCCATTTGTGCTCTTAAGCGGGTTGTTATTTTAGTCGGTTTTGTTTGAGTCCGAGGCATCTAGAAACTACAGGGGAATTTTAGAATTCACTTACGGATTTTTACGTCATATAGAAATTTTGAAGTCTTACCTGAAAAGAAAAGAAAAACGTTTATATTGTTCTTATCAGATTTTTAAAATTGTACACTTTTTCGAAACAACTATCTAGTGATTGACGACAGTAAAAATCTATTAGATCACAGGGTATTTTTCCCCCTTTTTTACCATTAGATCAAACATAATTAAAATTTTAGCAGAGCTTTTAAACCTGAAAATTTTGGGTTCGGTTTGGGGCCAGAGGTAAGCTTGGGTCGAAGCCCTGAGCATAAAAGGCGATCTTAAAATTTTATGATTTATGAGAAAAAAATTGCCTGCTAGTATAATAGCAAATGCTGCAAGATATGTAATATTACCATAAATGTTTATAATGTAATCTACTGCAATAACAATCAGATTATCCTATAGCGATTACAGTTTAATTGTATAAAGTATAATTTACCTAATTGTTGGTATCAAGCAAACAATATTTAGGTCACATATCCAAATAAATTGTTGAGACAAACACTCTAATACGTTACGTTACAAGGTGCCAGCTTGCGAAATGACAAAAAAAAATTAACAAAATGAATTAACGCCATGATTAACTCTTCACACGAGAAACTGTCAAGATTATCCAAAAGCACGAGCGAATTGCCTAAAAATTTGGGTCGACACACATGCAAACATCAAATAGTAACAACCGGAAAACACCTACGAGGTATTTTTAGAGTACCTGATGTATGAAAATCCAAAACAAATGAATTACTGAATGGAACACAAAAAAATCGTAATTGCTAAGATAAATTCGATAACATCTGACGTGGTTGGCAGAATTATCACAATTATCAGCGCCATGTGGATCGGGAGACATAAAAGTTATTCGTACAAGTAAAGATAATAAAACTGAAGGAACTACTCCTTCCTATATACAGGTACTCAAGGCTTATCGCGATCAATGATTGTACAACAGTGATATGTGATATGGCTTCAGGTCGATTATGTAAGAAGCCTAATCTTGAAAAGGTTAAGCAGCTCTTAACGGCGGCATTCACATCATTCGCATTCAGGAACCAGAGTCTACTCGATAACTTCTTGCAAAAAAAAACACACACAAAAACACATCATATTTATTGCTCGAAACATAAAAAAAATATCTTCAACAAGTGTCTGTATACCTGTGTCCAGATTACCTGTGAACCAATGTACACCTTAACTAAACATTTATCCATCGGCATTCATCCATCAGTTACCGGCTGCGACTGATGTTTACCTGGGCGAATATGAAATTGACTACTCAACTTATGTTCCCGTTTAACTTAAGCTAAACTAAACAAGGACTGCCGAGATTCTGATGTGTCCTGGCAGTATTTCTACCTTGAAGGCAAAGAGCAAAGCAAATGGTGAGAAAAAAAATCTGCTGAAAAAAATGAGGAAAATATACGTAAAAGATGGGAAAACATTTTTGATGATGACACCAAATGTGCCAAGGCCCGAGGCAGGATTCAGTTCTGCGTTAGGATAGATCAGAAGGAATTTACTCGATCCTGTTTGGAAAAACCAAACAGTTTCCCTCTCAGGCTCTTTGTTTAGCTGGTTTTTGATACCAGACGACGCGACATCGGCACAGGTTCGCCCAAAAGGGAATTCACCCGAAAAGGGATGTTGATAAATAGAGGTGTGCGTTGGATGGCATAAGCCCACCACTAACGCCTTATGACGAGTCAGGAGTTGAGAGGGTTTTCTTGGTTTTTGGTGTTGAACGTAAATTTCTTTTACCTTTCTGCCCCCCGTCCAGGTGATGGAATCTGTGAAGCTCACCCAACAAACACCTTTCGCTTTGGCCTTAAATGTTGTTTATTATCCTTCGACCTAGGCGCCAAGTTGAGTCAAGTAATTTCAGGGATACGAAGGACTTTTGATAGTGTTGCGTTCTCGAGTTTTGTATAGCATAACGTGAACCATTTTCGAAGAAATTGAGAAATAAATATTTGGGCAAAAGTAATAATAATTAGAGCCCCAACAAAATTTTCACGTAGAGGAAAATATTATCATTTTTATAAGGTTTTCAAATTATAAGCCGTTTTCGAGATAATCTCATCAAAGCCTTGGCCTCTGTTGGGTGAAAGGGTAAACAGTAATAAATTGAGACAGTTTTTTTGTGAGTGTTTTCATAATTCACAAGGGCTTTCGTCCTTCATTGCTTCGGTTAAACCCCGTTTTTGATGCCAGCAAGCTCCCCTGAAAAATTTTGTTTAAATCGGTTTAGTGGCTCTCGTGTTTTAAGCGAACAGACAGAAAGACAGACAGACAAGCCGATTAAAAAATAGATGTACTTATAATGTGAAAATTGAGAGCCATTTCAACAATTTTCATTTTCACCGGGTTACCAATTTTCTGGGGTGGAATTACGCAAGGTGACAAATGTCAATTTTTTGGACTTCAATAAAACGGCAACTATCCAAATTCTGGCCAAAATTCTCTAATAGCCAGCGACAACGACAAAACCACCGACAAGAACACGGCCACATTGTGATTCCATTTTGACCACAATTTGTAAAATTTTCACAGGACCAAATTCTAAAAAATTAACGTCAACGAACGTAATTCCACTTCTGTTGTTTTCATCAAAATCATAAATTTTTTTGGAAGTTTTACTAAATTTTGTTGTGGCTAAAAATTTTTTTGGGGCTTCTAAACGTTTTTTTTGCACGTAATTTACTTCAGACCCAACTCCATTGAATTCAAATTCCGTTGCTTTCCGGCGACTCCACTAAGTACTTTCACGGACATTTTTTACACTCATCTCAAGTACAATACGCTTCTCACGGCTAAAATATATACAGTTGAAAGAATTCTTTAGGGGCCGGATTTTCATTTTATAAAAAAAACATCATGTCCTACGCGAGGACAAAACGATGCGGGGTAAATGGATCCGTGGTATGAGCGATCGATACAGACTTGAATCCAGCAAACATCAAGGAAAAAAACGTTTTAAAAATATTTCAAAAGCGGCTGGTGCTGCATAACTACCAAAGGAGAGACAAGGAACTCCCTCTGGAAACAGCCGAAGAAGGAACAGTAAATAGAAAAAAAAAACAATCAACAAAAAACCTGAAATTCCTGGCAGGCATCCAGTAGAAAAGTGCAGGTAGACACACATCCCAGGTAATTGTAAAAAATCATCCAGAATTGATGGTGGTAGCAGAGGAGGCGGCGGCGGTGTAGATTATTATGGTTGTTGTAAAATATTGTAAATATACACAAAATTCTCGTTATAGCACTATCGTAAATATCCGTTGAGTGAGTTTAGTGTATGAAAAACCGGATAAATGGACGATGGCGAGAGATCTGAATGTGAACTATTCCAGCTTCCAAGTTGGTGAATGACTTTTAACTACAACTGCACTTTGGAAGATTGTGTAGAATGCACTTTAGAAATGCAACAGGGGTGTATAAAATTATGTACACAAATATACCTACCAGATATTATTATCGGCATTCCAGATATGAGGGAGAAATTCATCCAGAGATGAAGTTATTTTCAAGTTATTGAGTTTCTTTTCTAACTTTTTTTTCATTCACATTGGCTTGAGGAAATTTCGAACAAAGGACGGAAACGTAAAGAGCACCAGATATCCAATCGTCCACAGGTTATAAAGAAAAGACTACCGTCATCATCATCATCAGGTGATGCATATACCAGGTCTTCGATGAGCGGCAGTGCGGATATCATTTAAATGAAATTAGCATATTACAAGCGTCAAATTGAATACGATTTGAGCAGAATCTCAATCCCTTAACGCCATGCCAGCCATCAGCAGTGGGATTTTAGGGCGGATAACCTGGAATAAATTCTGTTCGAATTGAGTTGAAATTTGAATCTCTAAACTACAAAATAACGATGATAATGTTGATGCTGATGAAATCGGAATTGATTGGCTTGTATTGTTTTTTCCATTTGATTTTGATGAACTTCACTTGTGCATATATTCAATTTGATAAATTGATTCCAACCACCTCGAAAAGGGATCCGGTAGGCGCCTGGAAAATCAATTTAACTCGCACATCATTTGTTCTTTTGTCGATTTTGCATAAAACTTTATTGATTACATTTTGAGGGTTTTTGGCCGCACGAATGAATGGAAATCTGACAATATCATGTAAATATCTACAAAGGATTAACAAATTTAATTTCATTGTATTGAGGACAAGCGTATGAAAAGCAATTTTAATTGAAAACGTGTTACAATATTCAGTTTACATGTTCATGCAATGGATTAGTTGATGTTTTTTTTTTTCATAGGGGAGAAGGGACAAGTGACACTTTATTGTATTTAACCCATTTTTAATATACGTAAACTAGCTTGCACATCTGTCATTTCCGGTTAAAGTTTCTTTACACTAGAAATACCTTAAAACTTTTGAAAAAAAAAACCCGTTTCCTAGCAGGACTTGCATTTCGAATTTGGAAATTCTAACACCTGATTAGTTTCAGCGACCCCAAAACCCCCTACTACCCGTTTTTTTAGTAAAAATGTAAGAAAGGATATTTACGTTATCCTTACAGGACACTCTATTTCGAATTTTGACACCAGATTCGTGATCAGCGACCCCGAATACCCCCAGTGAAATCTCTCAGCCTTCATGGCAAAAACAGTGTCTAACCATCTACAAACCGCCCATTTTCCCCTTAGTGGTGGAATTTCGATAAAGCCTGCCTTATTGATTGAAGGAACATACGGTGAAAATTTCAGCATTTTAGCTCCAGAGGTTTGGGCCGGGGCATTGGTTGACAAATTGTTTCTAAAAATAACAAAAAATAAGGAAAAAACAAAATGGCGGACGATAGAACGCCATTTTGTGCAAAACAAACAAACGAGTACTCATCGTGTCAGGCCTTAAATGAAATACCTTTAAATAATAACTCAGGAAAAACAAAATGGCGAGTAAAAAGGATAAAATAAAATAAATAAATAAATAAGTAAAAAAAGATAATTTTACGTAGGGAATTGGCGTCACAAATACAATACGACCATCCTGAACTGTGCTTCGGCATAAAGGGTTTTCCCCTAAGCTCTAGCTGGAACTATACAAATAAAATCCAGATAAAAGTTGATATATAGTACAAGAACTTTCAGCGCTTTTATCTTGCACTTGTTTTTGAGGCCAAATCCCTACGTAGAATTTTTATTTTTATTTTTAGTACCTACACTTTAAAAATTTAGTTATTTATTTTTGAATCTCAGTTTTACTTGAATGTGCTCTATATTTGAAAACACTTGAAAGTCGGTCCCACAAAAAAGAACATTTGTATATCGTTTTTACCAATCGTATACTGTTAGTTATTCGAAGCAATAATAATTGGAATTTATGATATGATAAGAGGTAATATACACAGTTAACTAATCTAATTCTATGATTAGAAGTTAATGAAACTAACTTATTCGCTACTTCTATTGCTATCTTTACAACAACCTAAACGTTTTATTTTTAGTTTGTTGGCAAAAATAATTCTGTCAATGGTAGTTTCAAGTAGCAAAATGTGAAATAGTGACAGCTGTATTAAATTTTTTGTTTGATTGTAAATGATAAAGCTATCTATGATAAGTTGAAGTTATATGAAAAAAACAATTTTTCGGCATTTTAAAGTGTTTGGATATGTAAAGTAAAAAATGCCGAAAAGCGAGCATATCGCAAGAAAAAAAGTAGCAGAATTGAACATTTCTGGTTAAGGGCATAACTTATTCTGTAAATTTTTGATAATGTTTTTTTTTATAGTAAGATATATAAAAAAATTGTGGAGAAACATGCAAATGAAGATTTGTAGACAATTTATTTACAATCTAGAAATATCGGAACCATCAAAGTATAAAAACAAAGTGGAATTCTTATGCCTGTTTGCGCCAACTATTATTAAACAATTAAGTTGTGCTTAGCCTACTTAAACTATAGCAATCCTGGGATTTACGGGATGTCCCTAAAATATTTCCACCAGGGCAATGCACCGGCGCACAAGTCCGCATTCGCAATGACTGAATTTCATGAATTGCGCTACGAATTGGGTCCCCATCCACCATATTTTCCGGATTTGGCACCCTCCGACTATTATCTATTTCCAAACTGGAAGAAATGGCCCGGTGGTAAGAGATTTGGGTCGAAGAAGGAGGTCAACGCTGAAACAGAGGTCTATTTTGAGGGCTTCGAGAAATCGTATTATTCGGAGGGTATCCAAAAATTGGAGAATCGTTTGACGAAATCTATCGCCCTCAAAGGAGACTATATGTTGCGAAATGAACTGAATTTTGCCGCAAAAATCTGTGTTTTCTTGCCTATGCCGATTACTTTGTAGCTCGCCCTCGCATCTTTATACCAGATACACAAAATTGGTAATAATTTTTCCATTAATCTGAATCCAATGAATTAAACTGTACTGAAATTACGAGTATATTTGATGATTTTTGGTGAAAAAAACAACATTTTCGAGAAACTGAAAAAAGGCAACACAATTTTGTTTTACAAAAAACGATATCGATAAAACTTAAAAATTGATTAATTCAAAAGATTATTTAAGGTTCAATTTATTGATAACTCCTAACCATACAAGACTATAGTGATCTCACCCACCTGGAAAAACGCACCTGAGGCGAACAAACAAAAATTCAGCATAAAAACCAACACGAAGAGTTACAAAACGGATAACTGATATTGCTGGTAGATTTAAAGATGTTGGTTTATTTCGTTTATTTTTCTTTGCGTTCATTTAACCTGAATCCACTGATTAATTTCGTAAACAGCTAATATCAATTAATGGCGCCCTTAACCTATTCCTATTCCCTGGAATTAAAATTGAAAAGAAAAAGCCTTGTATTTTGCTTTGGTGGTCGACTGAGGCTGTTCTGCGGCAGGTTTGCACGAGTATTGCGTGCCACTATCGTTGAAGCGAAAATCGATTAATTCACTATATAGTGTTTTTCTTTTTGTTTTCCGTCTTTTTGCTGGTGAAAAAGTTACCTTAAGTATAGTAATATCTGAAGGAAAAAAAAACGATTCGCAGCAAGGAGAAAATCATCACGAAAGGTGAATCTGATCGCATTTTTTCATTTATTGTTGTTGGTTGGTTTTTATTATTTCTCGGGTCTTATTCTTATCCAATTTCATTAAAGTCTTAAATAGCTAAGCCACCCACTAATATTTCGACTTTAAGAGAATTTCCTTTCATCTCTATATAGAGCTTAAGTAAACCCGACACGATGCTACCCGACTCATCAGCGAAATAAATTTATATTTATTTAGGGCAAAATGGAAGTAAAGGTGAAGAATAGAATACCAAGTCAGCATTCCGAATTGAAAGTTCTTTACGTGGAGAAAATTTTGGAGGTTCCAAATTGAGAAAAATTACCTTTAATGAATTTTTGCGGTACTTGACCGCATATTGCGTGTGTGAATATGGCGGATGTGCGCGCAAACCTGAACCTAAATTCCAACCGAAGAGTTTTGGAAAGTTTTGCTAGAGAACAGAATGCTGTTAGGTTTTTGGGTGTTGAAAATTAACACCGCAATAAATCTTGGCACCTAAGATACCTTAGCGAATATTCGCTGAGTTGAGTGTTTGGTCGTATTTTCAGCCAGAACCAAATAAGGGAAGAGAATCCCAGCCTGATGATAGAACTGAGAACTTACTCTGCGATCCGCAAGAAAATGAATAAGGGAAGAATATTTTATAGCTGTAATTCAATGTGCTTTTTGTTGTGTTGTTGTTGTTTTTGGTCGGTTTTTTTGGTGGAGTGCTAAATCATTTTCTTATCATAGGACCCAATGGCGGGTTGTCATAAACTGTGTGAGAGTTGGGAACTAACAAAAAGTATAGCGTGCTGGGATAATAAGGTAAGAATAAAATGAACGCAAACCTGTAAGACATAAGGGTGGAAAAAAAATAAAATGAAAAAAAAGGAATACAAATTAAATAATGATCCTAGATGGGATATAGATATGGAATTTGAATGTAGGCATAGTATGGCCCTAACAACATACATGAGAGTCCCATAAATAAATAACCTTTAAGTGAAAGGAAGTCAGGAACTGAAATTATGCGCAAAAGTTTCGGAAATTACAGCCCTAAAGAACGCTTTAAAACTCTGCCATTGCTATTTGAAAAAAAAAAAAATCCGCTAGCACGCGAAAAAATCAAGGGCGGGCTCAATCATTCTTTGGAAGCATTGCAAACTTTTGTGACAAGTCATTTGCAATTAAAGTTGATAAAACCCGCAAGTTTTCTGTAATTTCTTTTATCAGACGACAGTTTAGAAATATTAAGAATGAAAAAGTTTAGCACTTTCAACAAATATTTTTAAAAATTATTTCCCTTGAAATTTTAAGTAATGTAGGTCTGAAATGGCACCCTTGTGGTACCTCAACACAATGAGAAAATCACAGTTTTATGGGTAACGCTTCTAATTTGGATTCTTAATTTTTTAAATTTTAATTTTGATGTTTCAGTAATTTTTGCAATGCCAGCGATTGATGTGAGATGTGCAACAAATCTCACATCAATTGATGGTATTGTAAAAATTACTAAAGCCAAAAATTACATTTTTTAACTGTTTGTTTGTCAGTCCGTCTATATGTTTGTTCAAATCTCTATCACGCGAAAACGACTAAGGCGATTCCAATAAAACTTTGCACACGAGTAAAGTTACTTGCAGAATCAATGATAGAATTGTTTTTATTGTCTCCCCCCTCCCTCGATACCCCTCCTCTGACAGATTTTTAACCCTCCAACCGATTCGGATGCGGTTTTCACATTTAGAGAAGCCATTCAACAGTAAAATTGTTCCCCCACTAATATTTATCGCCTCTCCTCTCAGTAAACCTCTTTTCCCAATTTCTCCGGGAATTCTGAAGGAAACCAACCCTCAAGGAAAACTTCCGTCCACTAAAATTTACCCCCAATATTTCTGTACAACTCTTCTCGTGCTACCTACTGCTACCTCCTGCAATTCTGAATGGATTTGGATCCGGTTTTCATCTATTGGAGATAGACGAAATTTTCTCTTGAGGAAATTTGAGGAAATTTTTCACCAAATTTTTCGAAGGGGGATATCATCAGACTGGGATTCTCTTCCCTTATTTGGTTTTTGAAGTAATATCTAAAAAGTAATATTTGAGAAAATACTTCTAGCAATATTTGAGATGACAAAAAAAAATATTGCTCAATTTTATACTTTAATTACCAAATTATGTTTATTTCTTATGAAAAACTCGTCAAAAATATTCTATTTTACATTATAAAAAAGTTCTATAATGCGTCAGTATCACACACGAATTACTTTTCCCAATGACAACTTTTATTATCTTATCTTCAATTCGGCTTAAAAAAGTAATCGCTCAGCTGGTGTGTCAACATGTCATAGTCTACACTAGGCTGCTATAATTTTTTTTTTTTTTTTTGAGGTTTTTCTTGTTTGCTTGACGAGGAATTTGGTATTAGTTCATGATAGAAAAGTGGAAGGTGGTGTTGATTGAGGCAAAGTGTTTTATATCCCATACTTAAACTCAAAGACAGTTTGACAAACAAGAAAAGTCCTCATTATTCAACAAATATGAGGTATTCTTGAGATTACGGATTTTCTTTTGCCCTCTTCTTCATATCTGTGAAAATGCAGTTGAAATGCGCTTTCAATTTGATTGTTTGTCAGTTTTCTGATAGTTTAGGACTTAAGGGTAGACGTTTTTGATAGGAAATCGATTAAATTGATGGAAAGGTGAACTAGCAATCGTTTCAATTTCCTATTCCACGTCACCCCCCGTCATTTATTCCATTAAATACCAACGAAAAATATTATTCCCTTCCTATTCAGAAGCATTAAAACTTCTGTTATTAAAAGCAAATAGTTTTTCGACACTTTTTGAAGTATATTTGGCAGATTTATAGAGTTTATTGAATTGACTGAATTTGTTGACTCAAAGATTACACTTTAGGATTTTTATTACCCGCGCCTCTGAAAAATGATTAACTGGTCGTAGATTTTTTTTTCGAAAATCATGAGGGGAGCCCTGAGAAAAAAAAACTAAATTTTACCTGATAGTTCATTTTTTTCCACTATATGTGAATCATGGAAAATTAGATAACTAACATCATTTGTTACGACTTCCAAGAGCGCCAATTTAGCTACCCAATTTTTGTCGATTTGATTATCCCCCCAGAGCAATTGGAGTCGTTTCTTCCGGCTTGAGTTTTTCGGTTAAATCTTTTTTATTCGAAACATTGACACGAGAATTGACAGAGAAAGGAAGAAAGCCCTAGAAAATGTCCAACAAGCAAGATTACAGCGCCAAAAGTGTTTGCTTTAACTCGAAATGCAAGGAAGTCGAACACATCCATGATTTTAAACAAGGGGGACAAACTTCCTTTCTGTCGCGTCAGACGCCACATTCGCCTTATTCTGTGTGACTTTTTTTTCATTTTCTCAGCCAAATGTCTTTTTATAGCTCCATTGTCTTAAAATCCACAACTTTGGACGATATGCAAAACACTATTCTTTTATTATAGTTTCATTCATTCAGTGCCGTCTTTTTTGGTTTTAGGAAATTGTAAAATTTACTCTCAGTTTTCCTCGCAAAACTATATCGACTGCTTCATGATGCAAGAAATTCGCTTAATGGGCAATAAGCATAAATGAAGTTGGTCTTTTATTGGCGCATCAAGCATGTTCTTGATTACCAGCATAAAAACATAAAGTTGAAATTTTATTAGCAATTCAGTTTCTTTCGAATATCAAAATGATTTTAGGACTTTAAATCTGAATAATTTCGGGTCACAAAATTTTTTATACGGTTTTCTCCCATTTTGTGAAGGTTTTTTCGTGCAGAATTTTTTTCTCTAAGTTTTTAAAGTCGTTTTTCGTGTGAATTTCTTTAAAATTCTGTGAAAACGTTTTCCGTGCAAGGTTTTTCTAACAATCAACAAACGCCTTTAATTTTGCGAATTTTCTAAAATGTCTCCAAAAAAAACCCAAATTTTTTAATCATTTTAAGTTATGTACTTTCCAATATTTTTAAGAAATCATTTATCCCAGGATTTTTTAGTCTTCTTTAACATGTTTTTAGAATTTTCAATACGCAATTTTCCATATTTTCGCACCCCATTTTTTTCTCCGCATTTGTCACGCGTTTTGAGATTTTTTTGTATGGACCGGCCTCACTTTTCCTCGAAACGCGTGGCGTTTGTTTGAGACGTTTTTCCCAAATCAAATACTTTTTCTACACCGGAGTCTTTTTTAAAGCTTTTTTCTCAACTCTTTAATACAATAAAAAAATTTTTCACAAGATGCTCCTTGAAAGCTGGTTTTTAATACAATAAATTTTTTTTTCACAAGATGCTCCTTCAAACCAAAAAATGTTCTTTAATCTTTAAGATATTTCCAATACCTTCCATTTTTTTAACCGTTTTTGATACCAGAGATGTCTTTTCGATTTCCTAAAACGTTTTTCGGTCACTAGAATTTAATAAATTAGACAGTGGACATATTATTCTGTTTGTTGTAGACCAACTCTAGAATCATATCCCATTCTATAACAGCCTTTCAGTTTCGGAAATAATTTTGTAGATCTTTTTCTCAGAATTTCTTCATGCAGGTCTGCATGACATATTTTTAATAAAAATGTATCAAATCCTTTAAAATTCTTCCAATTATATCAAAAAAACTGTATCAAAATGGGTTTTTCACCTAAATCTGATGACAAAAGTTTTTTTTTCTTTTAACAAAAAGAAATGAAATGAACTTTAAAAATATATATTTTTCCCAGGGAATCGAAAACGCTTTTGCAATGTATAAAAGGAAAAGTCCTTTGGGGCTGCTGGTTCCCTCTACTCATCTTTAACTCAAAAGAAAGTCTCGTAACAAAACGATGACTCGAAAGAAATGGCAGCGGAGACGAAATAAATCGTCTGAGATTCTTGCAGTTTGATTAACTTATTCGGCTCTGATAAAATGTGAACAAAAACCAAGAGACAAGAAAAAAATGGGAAAAATTGTAAAAGTGCCGAGACCAAAGTTGACATTGGTTGCTCCTGTGGGAACAAAGCGTATAAAAATGTAAAGAACTGCGAGGAATGCCTCCTACCTCCTTCTTCTGTTTGTTTCCCTCTTTAGAGGTTGTGCTTCGGAAGGCAGTTCAAATTGCGGATGGTGGCAGACTTGTGGCGTCGTTAAGACTTTTCAGTTTCTTTTTTTTGATTCTGTGGGTACCACCTTCCGTCCCGAGGAATTTCCCAGGTTCCGTAAATAGTGGTATCGAGGTGGGTGTAAAATAGGGATGGTGGTGATATGAGCATTTTGCCAAGAAGAGGAGAAAAGCGGGAAAAGGCTATCGAATTGTGGTGGTTGGAAATTTTGCAAAGTTTTCTAAATAACGAGCAAGTAATTGTGTTTGGTCTGCGTGTCATTCGACCAGAACCGTACCGGAATTGTTATAATCGGAGACCAATATAGATGCCAACTCAATTCGGCCACTTCTTACGCCACATTATGACAAGTTATACGAGGGTATTGTAAAAAGTTGTGGAATTGACATGTTTTGTAACGAATTTTTATTCTGACTTTTTTCCCCCATCCAATTCCCGCAACAGACAAGTTCCAAAATTTTAATCTAATCAGTTTCGTGGTTTGTGAGTTAGAGCTGTGGAAAGCGAATAAAGCCAGACCTTCAAATTTGGCTAAAATTATCTTTTTCTCGGAATGGGGCTTTAAATAGTTGGAACCGTTTGGGATAAAAATTATATCTCAAGCCGTTTTCGAGAAAAACCCGGTTTCAAAAGTTCTAACTCGAAAGAAATTCCACTGATTGGGCTGAAATTATGGGTCCCCAGCAAGGAATGTCATAAAAAAAAATGGCTCAATTCACGTGTTTGTGTTCCATGTCAGATCCGGAACTTTTCATCCTGTCCTCGAAATAAGGTAACTTCAGTGTAATACGGAGGTAGGTTCCTCGTATACTCTTCGGCTGGCCTATAATTCAAATCACCATTATGCCGACAGAGGAACTCATAAATCATAGTCCATTTAGAGTCGCATATTGCGAAAGGGGAACAAGGTGTGGGTGGGTGGTCAGACAAGGAAAATAAGCAATAATAATCTATACAGAATAATAGCACCACCAGAAGCACGAAGAAAATGTCAAACAGAAAGTTTTCTTTTGAAACATGACAGCTACAGTAGCTCAACAACGTGACGACTTCTTCCACAACCATGAAGGGAGGGAAGTTATCGGGGATCACTTCGGTTTGCCTCTTAAATGCAAAAGATGACGGCCAATGGCTACTCAAATATTCCGCACTTGTTAGCAACTTGAAACGTTTAAAAGGCGTTTATTGTTCTCTGTTATGCTTACCTCGATCGGTTCGAAATCACCCGCCGAATCCGCCTGGAAACCAAACTGAAATTTTCCATTCGTTAGCATTTGGAAGCGATTATTCAAAATAAATTATTTCAAAGTCGCTTTTTATGATCATTTCAAATTCAAAAAATCAACAATGTACCCCGAAAACCCATTGAAATTTGAGAAGGTGGACATTTATCCAGATTTGTAACCGATGGTAGGGAAGTAGAGAGAAAATACAATTGATAAAAATCCAAGACAATCTTTGACGACGTTTGATGCAAAACAATTGAATTCACAGAATGAACGCATTGAGGGGCCCCTCGTCAAAATAACGTTCGGAAAAAAAACCACAACGAGAAGAGGTTTTCGATTCGTTCAGAATTCAAGTAGCAAATGTGTCAAAATTTGATGAATTAATTTGAAATTCAAGGGGAGACCCAAGAGACCAACAGATTTAAAAATGACGGCTTTAAAAAATATACCACCTCCTTATGATTGTTGGGTCACAAAAGCACCGGGCGGGGTTTTTTGTATTCGCAGTTGTTCTTCGAAATGTCCGAAACACGTTTTTAACAACGGAAAACATTTTAACGGCTACTGTGCGATGCGTTTACTGAATGCCAGTCAGTTCAGAATATGTGCCAGAGGCGTAGCAAGGGGGCGGCAGTGTTAATTTTGATCAACTTGTTTTTAAACTTGTATTAAGGTGGTCAGGCTCGGTGGTCATCAAAAACATGCCAACCTCTCAAGGATATTTTCAAATTTCGCTCTTAAAACCATTTTATAATCCGGTGATGAACATGCGATTTTATACGGGTTACAAGCCAAAGACGAGACTCTAGCATTTGTAAGGTTTTGCAACCCATTAACAGTGGAGACCCCGAAGACTTTAACTACTATGCAGAAAACCTCGATATTTTGGGGCCTCGAAGGAATGATCCTATAACGGTCTTTAAAGTAATTTGGAAGGGGGGGGGTCCAAATTTTAAGTTGAGGTTCAGTGTTTCATCATTAGACCTCGCTACCAACTACAAGACAATGCCGGTTCAATATTAAACAAAATGTGTTAGAATCTTCGCTGGAATAAAAACTGTAGGCATGGCAAAATTTTACAGGTTTTATTCAAAATGTCTTAAAATCTTCGCATGAATAAAACCTGTAGGTATGGCAAATTTTGTGCCACAACGTCTTGCTACGCCACTGATGGATATTGGTGTGTTCTATTCGAAACCTGAAACCTTTGAAGGTGGGCCAAACCGAATCCCATCCAGCTACCTAGTGTGATCTGCTGGGAATTTCATCAATGAAATAAAAACCACTTACGAGACAAGATCTTTGTTACTAAAAAAAATAGCCCGCTTTGTAACGCACAAAGCACCTATCCGAATCTTACAAGACTTGAATGAATATGAAGGTATGCTAGATAAAAGCCGTGGTAAGACGAGGAACCATCTGAGGTTAAGTTGAAATGTGGGTATAGATTTCATTTAATGAGAAGAATTTTGTTCAAAACTTATCGCAGTCAACAAGACACGAGCGTCATGTATTCAAACGATGCGCAATTATTACCTACTAGGTATGGTAATACGGGTGAGGTGTAACTATAGTAGATTTTCATTTAGGTTCAGATATTACAGAACTACTGTTAAACCAATTGTCATGCATAATGATTTTCGTTTGTTCACAAATTAAGTATGAGTTATGGAGTATAATTTACTGGGAAATCTAATTCAATTACTTTAACCCTTTTGTGATCTGTCATCGGTCGCAGAGGTGAGAAATTAACTGAAGCGGGGAGCCGGAATGGATTTTTTTTTATTTTGGGTGAGGTAAGGTGTTTTTAGGTGAGCCAAAATGAATGACTGATAAACCAATGATGATCGTTGGACGTACAGAAGACGATTGGACAGACGAAACGATTTGTACGAATGAATGAATGATTTTGCTGACAATTGGTTTCTTGCGGTGAGACGAGGTCTGGTGGTGGTATTGTGGCGTCTCGTGGTAATTGAAACGTTTCCATTTTAATCCGATATCAAAGGTGTGTTAATGACAACTTTGATCCGATACAAGATTTGAATTGAAATGTTTTAATTATAAATCCATGTTCTGATATTCTTCATACGGGCATGCATGATTCATTTTGGTATTGCTATTGATATCGATATTAAGCGTACGTTTAATGATGGCTAGTTTGTAATTCTATATTAAAATTATTTCGTAGCATTGTATGATTTTTCCGATTGTGTAGATCCGATTTTGAATCGTTTGAAGACCTCTTTATTGTACGACAATATTGTGGATAAAACGCCGAAAATTTCTGGATTTCATGGCGGTCGCTATAACCAGCGCCATGAAATCCAGAAATTATAACCAGCGCCATGAAATCCAGAAATTTTTGGCGTTATATCTGGAATATTGTCGAATTTCTGAATTCTTGTTGAAACAAAATATTGCTCTAAGGAAAAAGAAGATTTTAATGTGGTATCACAATGGACCTCATTGGTCTAAGTGGGTCGAAGGACCACCACTCTACCTAACCTAACCTAACCTAACCTAACCTAACGTAACCTAACCTAACCTAATGTGGGGGGAGCAAATTTTTTGATATAACTTTCGCATATTTTCATGGCTTGCCATTAAAATGACACTTGCGGACTGATTTTTTCCGAACATTTTGCCCAAGACATCAGAAATCTCACAAAAAATGTTGCGCGTCTACAGGCCAATTTTTTTGGCAGGACATGAATATCATCATCCTCGGCGCTACAGCTCTCGAAGAGCGTGGGCCTCATCAATTGAGGTTTCATAACAATTTCTTCCCTAATTCGCACCTACCGTTTGACATGGATTGCGAACCATGGATGAATTACAAAACATTTGTAACGTTTTTACGTTGCAACCCATCAACAGCAGAGGCCGTGATAGCAATCTAGACCGATGATGTCGTTATAGCGGCAACTATCACTACTCATTTTGTAAAGCAAGTTGAGTGGACTTGAAATCACAGCGTGCGACAGCCGGGAATTGAACCACCGACCTCCGGAAGACGGGCCAAGCACTTTACCTCTTGGACTACGCTGGAATATATGAAAATATGGTAAATTTATGTCTAATCGAGACGAGGTGTTAAGAAAGAATATTGGAAAAAATAGTTTTACTTTTAGAAAGTAATTTTGCCTCAAATGGATAAACAAATTTAGTCATACACGGTCTTTGTTTATCAAAATCTTTTACACCAAATTTTTATCAACACGCGCGTTTTTATCAATATGTGGTGTAAAATGTCAAAACAACATCAATTTTTTTTTTGTCAAATTTACACCAAACATTGATCAAATCTTTACATTTGATATCAAATGTCAATAAAAAATGTGAATTACCAATTTGGTGTAAAAGATGTGGATAAACAGAAATTTATCCATATAAATTCTTAATTTTTTTACTGTGTAGGAACCGAAATATCGATGTTTTTTTTTAGGAACCAAACTTTCTCAGTGAGGACTAAAGTTGGTGCCGGACACAGTTTTTTTTTTAATTTTTGAATTAGTAATTTTTTTTTATGTTTTTTTTCCTCTTGAACAACTGCAAAGTCTCTCGCCAGAGATCCCGATCGCGTGCTGATGTCTTAAAAAAAATTTCACTTTAATCTAATTTTTTCCATTCTTTACTCTCTCTTCCAATCCATGGTGTTTCAATAGTAGTTGTTTAATCTTAAAATAAAGCATAACATTGCCTTATCCCGAATTATCATTTATAAATGTAAAATATTTTATGTAAATAAAAAAATATACAAACATTAGTTTACATTTTAAAAAACCATAAAAAAGTAAACAAAAAACAAACTTCAAATTTAAGCAAAAACAATGGTAGAATAAAACAACATAAAATCCCTCAAACAATCATTTAAATTCAAAACATTTTCCCTTTACCCTGTTAAAATAGGCCAAATGAAATTTCTCAATCGGTTGGGCAACATCGAAAAGTCAAATATTTCCGATCCTTTCTTGAAAACAACTTTATTACCAGCTCCTACAAATATTTGAATTTTAAAACCCTTCATCCAAGATTCCCACGAACATAAAAGGACCAATTGAGATAATTTTACATAATTCTCAAAAGGACAAAAGTAAACATACAGGTAAACAGAAACGCATTTAAATTCATCCCGAATCGATATACAGAAACCGGCAAAAAGAGGTTAATTTTATAGCCGACTGTTCATAAAATAAAATAAAGTGGAATATTCTTCGTCAAAATGATGAAATTCATTCAGTCAACACCAGTCCCGACCACACCAGAAAGTACTCTGCTTTGTTCCCTGTGTGTATGTTCAAAAACAATATCACTTCCTTAATATCCTTGTTGCTCCTTCTTGTATAGTTCTCGCCACCCTTACACCAAATACGACGAACCCATTCTGGATCTATCCACTTGAAAAAAATATATGGGCCAAGTTGGGAAGGACGGCTGACTATCCCAGTTGGGAACGAGGGAAGAATGCAAATAGAATGAATCAGGAGCGTATGTTTACATTGGGAAGGGGGCCAGGACTAGCATCAGAGACTTTGAAAATCATTTATTGATTTTTTTCAATGTTAAATGTTGTAATATAACGTATGCATGAATGGTGAATTTTACACAACGTATAGACGTCGCACATCCGACACGAGGCGAATAGTATAGAAGATCCTTATAATATACCGTCGTGATAAACGATAGAAGACAGACGGAAGTTCGTTGCACACCAGCAGCAGTCTGGATGGAAGTCCTTAAAAATAAACATAAGAGAGTGAGAGAAAAAAAAACTGAAAGAAAGTTGAATCTTGCTAGGGAAGCGACAAAAAGTGGTGATGATTCCTGCATTCAATGTTTCTTTTCGAATTCCTTTTGACGGTATCGAGGACGACAGAAGTAATGTTCATTTGAACCATCATCAGATGTGGAAAACCGAAGCCAATAAATGATTCCTGCAACGACGGAGAAAATAAAATTTATGCAGGGAAAATGGTGTAACCGATGAGGGGGTGGCAATAGTGGAAAAATAAGGAAAATCTCATCCACTCTGATGCCATTTCCATTTTTTATAGTCCCAAAAAGATTTGAATGTTTGAATCTCATTTTGAATGATTGAAAGCATTGAGAGCAGAAACAGTTGATTGGAAATGAAAATGCCAAAATACTGCAATATCCCTACAAAAACAAGAGAAAATCAGAAAAATCATTTTTCAATTTGAGTTTTATTTTTCTTTTCCTTGAATAATATCGATGAAAGGCAAAGAAAATATCATCGAACATAATTTAAGAATAAGACAGAATTTATTTTAAGGGCGCTGGGATTAATGCGACGCTCACAAATACGTTTTCAGTTTATTGAATGAATTGAATGATTTATAAATATTGACCGAAACATGCAAAACAATATTTGAACATATAAAAGTAATGTTTATTTTATTGTTGTTCGGATCTGAAAGAACATTTTTAATCTCGCAACGCTTCAATTTTTTAACAACAAATAAAAACTTTAGCTTAAAATTTAAAAAAAAACTAAATTTTAAAATTTTAGGAATTAAAAGTCGGGAGGTACTAAATTTTCTTACAAAAATGAATTGAATGATAAAAAAAAACTCCAAAAAAGTAGCGTGGCTTAGGAGTTCTAAGGAAAAATGTCAAACAGACTGGGGAACGCCATAATTTAAAGGAATTTCAACGTCGTTTTAGCTACTGCTTGGTGCTACCACTGGTTTAAAATTTCTAAAGCGTTACACGACTTCTACTCTTGATAAGCAGAAGAACCTTACAAATGTTTGAATCCTATCTAGTTTAGGTTTGGTAAAATTGTTTTGAAACTTCGATTTTAGAAGGAATCTACATTCGGTTGATATAAAAATGTTGGATCCTGTAAAATTCTAAATTCTGAGCTATTTGGGTTCTGTGAAAATGCTTTTACTAATCGGTACTATTTTTTTAAAGTTTTAAACAAAAATCAAAACTAGCTCGTATAAAAAAACGAATAAGAAACATCATTCTTGTCCACTATTTACTTCTTAGCTCGCATAAAAACTATAGATACCATGCAAATCGATGTTTTAACAATGAAATTAACCGAAAAAGTACTGACTGCCATTATTCAGCAGGTGTGACGATGTCTTTATAACTTCTTGGAAAAGAAAATTCTCGTCAGACGGAATGAATTTCTTTGCCTCGATGACTGGAGATTTTCACCGATTAGAGACGCATCTTGTTTAGGCCGGTGGTCTCTGTATCTGATATGGATGGCCGTAGGTTGGCATGAAATCGGAAACAAATGTCACGGACACGGTCAGTTTATCGCTAATCAAATCGCTTCGAAGTTCGATAATCGAACTGGCCAGACCATTCGAATAAATGTTGCGGCCAATTTATTCACCGGCTGCAACTCATTAACATATCAACTGCCAATATGCATGTCAGGTTTACCGATTTCATGGTCGTTGTCATCGCTTAAAACTTCGTCATCATCATTATTGTCATCGTCATCGTTAATACTCCATTGAGGTAAAGTCAGCAAAATGTAATGGTTTGATTTGGATAAATGATTTTCTTATGATTAATTGGACAAATTAGATTCATTCTGAAGTCATCACATCAAATCGACTGTCAATGAACTTGCAATAAGTTGAATGCGCAGTTAATACACATAGGGTTTCTACTGTTGATGATTTTTGGGGGATTTTTTAGTGTACCAGTAAATATTATGTGGCCCTTAATACACAATTCACTCAACATGTTGCGGGTCCTGAAGAAAAATCTTCTAAAAATTTTTTTTTTCAGATTTTTGGAATCCTTTCAAGGGATTTTAAATTTTCAGGGTCCTGAAAAAAGCACAACCCTCTCAAAAAGTTGCGGGCCCTGAAGGAAAATCGTCTAAAATTTTTTTTTCAAATTTTTGGAGTCTTTTAAAGGGGTTTTAAGTTTTCAGGGTACTGAAGAAAAAACCTCTAAGTTATTTTTTTCGAATTTTTGGAATCTTTAAAAGACATTTCAAGTTTTCAGTGGTTACGCGACAGTTCAACACAGATTAATTTTTCGGAGACCCACAAGAATTTTGAGCAGGGATCCTGATTCATACATGGCTTACGACATTTGTAAGGTTTCGTTTTCCACTAACAGAAGGGCGTGTGACTTTCATGCAAGTAAAAACAAGGTTTCAATCTACGATTTCAAGTTCTCAAACGTTAAGGTTTCAGTATCCCTTTTAAAGGCTTTTATTTTACTTGTTTATTTGTCTGTCTGATTGCTTGTCTGTCAGGGAAAAATTTTGTGATTTAATTTTGACCCAATTCCACTCATCAAATTGACTTAAAATATTGCACACATACGTACCTTAAATAATAATACAATATTTTCACTACTTTGTCCTTGTAAGTATAACGGAAGGTCATGGAAAATTTGAGGAAAAGGTGATTATCCTTTTTCCTCAAATTTTCCGGAAAAGAAACTTTTCTGGTGGTTTATGGGGTCGCTGAATTCGATTCTGGCGTTAATAAGTCTGTATGGATTACATAAGGTCCTGTAAGGATGACGCGATAATTCTTCTCATCAAATTTTTCGAAAAAATATCTCATCTGGAGGTTTTTGGGGTCGCTGAATTCGAGTCTGGACTCAAAAAGTCCTTAAGGATTTCTCACAGACAAGGATATATATTCGAAGACTCAAAAATATTGTATCAAATAAAAAAATAAATAAAATTGAGATAAATATTCATTTTATTTTATTTTGTATACTTTTATCTCGCTTTTATTTTTGATACACAGATAAAAAAGTGTTTTTTCCTTTTTAGTAAATTTTTTTTAATAAAAGCTGTTTTTGAATTTTTTTGAAAATTATTTTTCACTGCAATCCAAAAAAATAAAATCGACTCCGCTTTTCGGTTAATTATTTGAATGTTGATTTAGCTTCTTTTTAAAAATTTCCAAAATACATGTAAATTTTCAAGAATTAAAAAACTTGATTGAAAACAATTTTTGAAGACCTCAATCCTGAAATCCTTTTCACGGTCCAATGAGAAAATGAGGTGTTTTGTAAAAATTAAGAAATAAAATAATGGCTTTTACCACATCGCTTTTCACTGTTTAGCTTAAAACTTATTAAATGACATTTGCACCTTCTACTAACCCTCGGGATATGTTGAAGAAGGAACGAAAATCCCAAAAACCGACTGACTACCTAAATGGAATCCATTAGAAATACGAAATCTCTCTTTGTGTTGTTGGCAGATTTCGTCAAAAATATAGGGGAAGCAATCCTTAAGGATTACCGGTCCATAACTCCTGCAGCATGTCATTTATTTCGTATCTGTCTGCCTGTCCTGTCTTGTCCTTTGTTTACAGCTGTCGGCAATATTCCCAAACTCATTCTCTTCCCAATGACCTGGAACCCGGTCCAGCAGGACATTCTTCGTTCGGGCCACACACAAATCGCGTTAAGATGAATTTAAAACACTTTTTAATGGACGCAAATTGTTGTGCTGGGCATGTTATACATAGTTGTGCCCTCGCATAGGCCGTCTGCTTTTGAAATAAAGTGGTAAACGAGTCTATTGTTGTGCAACTTATTGGCCATAATCAGTCGTAAATGGGGAAATTAAATGACAATCAACGAGACCAATGAATGCAAATCAAAGTGCACCCATAAACCAATTGCTGTGTGCAAAACCTATGACGCAAGATGCTCTGCGCAGCATAAGACGAAGGGTACTTCAAACACGTCGTTCGATGGGTTCTTGCTGTCCCAGAAATCTTCACCGATTTGCATCATCAATGAACCCCAGCATTAATAGCAATTTAACTCATTTGCGTTTTCATTGTTAGTCGCTGATTGCCCGCGACGACGCGCGGCGAGAGGATAGACGCATTCAAGAATGTCAGCAAGAAAAACGCAGCGCAGTATATCGGTTGGCCTCGTCATCCTCAATTTAGCCAGCAATTGAAGGAGAACCGTTTCACCCCAACATCTTCATCCAGACGTTCGCAAGACGCAAGCGGCAACCAAATTCAATGAAGCGAAAACGCAGCGGTCTTCAGCCGAGCCGAAATGGCTCGTTCTGGAGTGTGTCTCTACGAGGATAAATCTGGAAGTTCCAGAAATTTAGCGGCCTGCGAAGGAAGTGACTGCCACTCATCAGTTTTTGCGTCTTCTGCGGGCGCCTTCAGGGTAACGGACGCAATTTGACGCGGCCAAGTGTCCCATTTGCCCTCGAGTCTCCCTGCGCAGATGCCAGGAATCACTCTCGATTTACGAAATCGAAATGTTCGCTCGGGGCATTGACTGGACCATATGGCACAATTGATATATGTATGTATGTAACCCATCCAGCCAGATTCATCAGCGCTGCCCTGGGATGGACTAAATTTGTTTATTTATTGTCGATCTGGGACGTTGCGGTTGACGTCGCAAAGATTTTAGCATCGATCGTTAAAATTGCTTTAAAATTCATTTGTTATATGATTTCGATTCAATTGAACAATGAACTGATCGAGTTGAAACATTCGCACATTAAAAATTATGATGGTTCCATTAAATTGACGCCTTCTCCTTTATTGTGTAGAGATTTTAGTATTTTTAGACATACTGGTGGTGAGGTTAATTTGTAAATTTTCTTTAGTAAAGCTAAAATCGGTCTTAAAATGTGGGGAGGGGGGAATTGAGGGTTGGTGGAAGGTTGATTTTGGAAAAAATAGAACTTTTATTCAAATCTTTTCTCATTTATTGCATATAGACTTTTAGTTGGTTTTTTTGACAATTTCAAAAACGTTTTTAAAATTGAAATTTTTAAAAATAAAAATTTTTAGATAGTTGTAAAAAAAATCTTCGAATCCACAAAACTTTCACGTAAGAAATTGCTGTTTTTCCTAATCTTTGCTGATTCAATGTAGGGGTTTTTAAACAGTTCTCATGGTTAGACAAACCATCCTCAAGAAACTCTTACGCTTTTCCGAAATTTTGGCGATATATTCAGATTTTTTTCACTCATTTTATAAAAAAAAAATACTGGAAGTGTTAAAAAGCATTTTCTACAAAAGCTGAATATTTTACAATTTCTTCTTTTTACAATCAACAGCAAGAAGAATGCTGAATTGATTCAGTAACTCGTGGTAACTCTAAAAAATTGAAATTATTTAAGATATTCACTAATAACAACATTTACAAATCCCTAGAATTATCAAAGAGTAAGAAAATCTTCAATTAGCACCATAAATACCAAAGATTCAGAGGGCCGCATGAAAATACTTTCAAGTTTCATTTTTCATTTAAAATACACGAAATGTGTACATCTTAACTTCCTCGAGTTAAAGCATGAAAGGCATCCAAAGTGAAATTCCAGTCTGTGGAAAATATTTCTGAAGAATATTAATGACCTTGAGATATTCACAGTCAATTTTTTTGAATATTGCTTGCTCTCCAAAATTTTTCTTAATACTTTTTTTTAGCTCCGCTCTTATCTAAATATTTGAAACCATCCCAAGAACCCCATTTAGAATTTTTGGCTAGAATCCGGGGTAAAGGGGATGATTTTCTTATGAGGGTGATGTACCTCTTAATTAATTATTATTTCTAAATCCAAAAAGATGATTAATTAAGAGAAACAAAATCTTTTTTACCATGAGGAATTTACATTAAGGGGTCGATCAGATCAATTTGATCTCATAAATCAGGGTTAATGTCATACCCAACAATACTTTAATCAAATGGGTAGAAGATTTAATTACATTAACTCAAGCATTATACGAGAATTTCATTTTTTACCTGTAGCCAGCGGTAGCCGGTAACCCCATCGTCGTTCCTGCGTGATTCATTCCGAATGAACGCAGATTTAAGCATTTTTTTACGAGACTATTAATGTTTTATTTGGCTTTTAATCAAAAATTTTACGGATGTTGTTTGATTTGTGAATGAGAGGCAAAGTTTAAGTACCCTACATATATAAATTTCGTAATATTTTATCTGAAATCTCTTGTCTTTGCCATGTGCGACATTTTTACGGGAAGATTTTTGATTATTTTAAAAATTTTGGACAATTTCATCAAAGCACGGTTAAAAAAATGTTAATTGTCTGTCAATAGGGTCCAATTTCTTTGCGTGAAAGTCTCCTGAGTTATTTTTAATTTGACCCCCCTTCCCCCCTTTTTTAATGACCCCGCATCTGTTATCTGCCGAAATTTCCAACCAAGTTTAATAAAGTCTTTGAAATTTGATATAGGATAAGTTTTTGTACCTTAAGACTCACCCTGCATTTCACATTTCGTCTCACCTTCGCGTTAACATTTTTTTGTACAACAGTTTTGTACAAAGATTGGGTTTTTATACCCGTAGATTTGCCTTACCGTTTGTAACGCCAAGATCCCGTCATCACACAAAAAAATTAATAACACCAATGTGTTTAGAATGATAAAACATAACAAAAGCTATAATTTCCAATCTGGCAATCATTGGAGACCCGTATGGTGATATTCGTACCAAAATTCCACTTTGAAGTCAAACTTTCCAATTAGATTTTTTTAAAATTTATTCCAATCGGATTTTGATGTATGGGAGTTTTATGTAGAATCATATCCTAAATAACTTTTGTTCTTGGACTTTTTTGATAAGATGCACCGTTTTCGAGATATTCACAAAAACCGTTTTCGTTCGTATGGGGGGTACCCCCCCTAATGGTCCGTTTTTGCCCATTAACGAACTTAGCCTCGCATTTTACCAAAAACGAATCTGCGCAAAATTTCAAGTCTCTAGCTCAATCCGTGCGCCCGCAATCCGCGCCACAGACGGACAGACAGACAGACAGACGGACAGACAGACAGACGGACAGACAGACGGACGGACATGCAGAAATTAATTATTTTTATCATTCTAAACACACTGGTGTAATTCATTTTTATGTGTGATGACGGGATCTTGGCGTTACAAACGGTAAGGCAAAGTTAATATACCCTTTGGTTTCACCATACGGGTATAAAAAAAATTGAATTTTGCATGTCCGTCCGTCTGTCCGTCCGTCCGTCCGTCTGTTCGTCCGTCCGTCTGTCCGTCCGTCCGTCCGTCCATCCATCCGTCCGTCCGTCCGTCCGTCCGTCCGTCCGTCCGTCTGTCCGTCCGTCCGTCTGTCCGTCTGTCCGTCTGTCCGTCTGTGGCGTGGATAGCGGGCGCACGGATTGAGCTACAGACTTGAAATTTTGCGCACATTCGTTTTCCGTAAAATGCAAGGCTAAGTTCGTTAATAGGCAAAAATCGACCATTAGGGGGGATACCCCCCATACGAACGAAAATATTTTTTGCGAATATCTCAAAAACGGTGCATCTTATCAAAAAAGTGCAAGAACAAAAGTTGTTTAGGACATGATTCTACATTAAAGTTCCAGCATCAAAATCCAATTGAAACAAGTTTTAAAAAAATCTTATTGGAAAGTTTGACTTCAAACTGGAATTTTGATACAACTGTTCGCCGTTCACTTAAATCACCATACGGGTTTTCAATAATTGCCAATGGGCAATTATAGCTTTTGTTATGTTTGAAAGTAAAATCAAACAATTATAACAAGTCAGTTTGATGTCATCAATCCTCAGAAAATTTGAAATTTTGTTCCAACATTTCAACTTTTGTTCCGATTTTCGACTAAAATTTTCAACAAGAAGATTTGTTCGGACATTTCAACTCAATCGGTTGGGACATTTTCCAGATATAGGTTTTAAAAACCCTTCCGAACTTTATGCCACTCAAAATGAAGCTGCCTACGAAAGACGTGACATCCGTTTTTGCGTCTTATGCGGGCAACTTGATTAGACACTAAAGAAGGTCTACAAAATTTTCGCTCCCCCAAAAAAAGTTCCTTAAATTTTGAGTTCCTCTTTAAGTTTGAGAGGATGCACGAAAACTTTTCGCTGGGAACTGCCAATTTTAAATTTGTGCCACTGTATCTATTTCTCAACACATAAAATTATTATTAAATTAACAAGTTTACTTTAAGTTATGTTTTTCCATCAAAACTCACTTAAATAATTCCTTAACAAAAGAAATAATATCATGAAAATTTATTAAAACGATTCAACTAAGGGAATTACAAAATAACAGCAAATATTTAATCAAAATTATGTCCGACATTTTATGATGGAATTCCATTAACATTTTTGTTAATTTAAAGAATCCGACACTGAACAAGATAAACAGACAACGTCAAATAAACAAAATTAAAATTAACGTCAACAACTCGTCTATCGCGTCGCACCTCGCCCGCCGGAGATCAGCCAAATGGAGAAGATTTATTCAAACGAAGGATGTTGATAGGACGTCGCAGTGCGGTAATGGAAATCCTTGGTAAGAATCCTTTTGGATGGTGGTGGCGCTCAGACGAAATGTCTGTCTCGTCAGAAAAGGCTTTGATTTTAATGAAATTGGAAACCAAAATTAAAAGATAGTCGTTGTAATCAGAGTAACGACATCCTTTGAAAAATAATTTACACAACACTAAAACGGATTTCTCGTTTGTCACTCGTCCAAGAAGTCAATACTTTATAAGGAATTTTCTAAATCCTTCAACACCTTCTCGACGCCGGCATCGTAAAATTTTATTGGACTAGACACGTAGTTGGTAATTGTTTAATTTTATAGGTTACTGTTTGTTAGCCCCACATCAGGACTTGGTAATGGTACCGGCGTTCAAATTCATTCGTACCCATGTGTTTGCCGATCCTCTTTACGTGTGCGTGTGCATGTCCTTTTCTCCTGCGTCTAGGCAGCGATTTCGTTGTTATCGCCCTGCGTTGGACTATATTAAAAGGGGGAGAATCCTTTCGGTTTCTGGATTCAACAGAGGATTGTGCGGCGACCGGGGGGAAGAGACTGTTGTTAAGGGGGTGGCTGGGGTGGATTGATGCAAGTGAAAGCTGAAAGACAAACGTGTATTGCAGAGGGATTTTTACTCGTAGTATCCTGTGCTAGCCAGAGTCACAAGAATGCGAGAAAGTATCGGTCAGGATAGCTCGGATGCCGGGGGGGTGGTGACAGAGATATGCGTTTGGGTTTCTGTTAAATGAAATTGACTCCAACCCTTATTGGTGGGAACGGTCTAGCGCCCCCAGAAGAGAGCATACGAACGATAGAAATAGGGGAAACCAAACACTGGCAAGCGGTTATAAAAGGATAGGAAGCGGAATCAACGAGTGTGGTGTATTTAAGGATGATGGGATTCACGCAGGGAACTAAATATTGTCGAATCCCGGAATGGAAAGAAGAAGGTGTTAAATTAATGAATGTAGCAAAAAGACTTAAGACGGAACAGTGGCAGCAACTTGGTCTGACGGTAAAGTGGCATGAAATAACACTTTGCTATATCTTCAGAAGTGGGATTCAGACAAAGATTGTGCTAAAAATGCAGCGGTTAGATGCACTTTAACACCAAATAGAAGCTTAAATTTTCTTATCTACGATTTTTATTTCACTTACCATTGATCGGTTCCCGGATTATATCCGCTGGATTAATTCCTCTCGCTTCGAAGAGATGTGTCACCGCTGAGCAATTAGGGGGCGATGTTGTTGATAATGGGGAGGCACTTGTTGTGCCCAGGACAGGCGAAACACAGCACTTGAGACAGACAAGGACTAAAAGAAGCCATTTTAAAGCATGACTTGCGGCCAAAGAAGGCGACACAACAGCCCGACCACCGCATCCACCGACAACAACCTCCATTATCCCACTTCTGACGTCGTTCCTGTGGTGCCTGCTGATGTTGCTGCCAACAGTGATGGGGATACTATTAGGGGGGCTATCGACGGTATCTTTATAGTAGATGGTGTCCCTCCTGCTCCCTTCCGGATGCGATCGAATTGAATTCGCAAACATTTTGCTATCCGTCCACGTTAAATGGCTTTGCTCAGGTTCGGTTCGTCTTCCTCCCGTAACCGAGCTTTCTTGAGTATAAACTAAACTCCTGCTGAATTATTTATTTATTCGCTTGATTCACGATATCCTTGCCAATATTTCAGCAAGTTGGAAACAAACCGTTACGCAGATAAGGTATCGTCCGGGGCAGATGGTAAATCAAAACAAGTAACACAAAACACTGGAAACCGACGGCAAACACGGGGATCTTAAAAGTGAATTAAAATTTTAAACTTTTCTTCGCCAGAAAATGGCTTACATTAATTATGAATTTATTTAATTTCCTTCACGAGATAACATTCTGCTTAACGTTTAGTACTATTAGACTTTAAATTTGATATTTCTCTGTAGGTTTAAAGATTTTTTTTTTTCAAATTAAAAATACCGCGTGAAATTAATTGGAAATTTCTACTTAAAAAATTAAAGCGGGAAATCTTCACTGAAAAAGGCACAAAATTATTTTAATAATTTCTTTTCTTATTTGAATTTTTTACTTATATTTTCAAATTGAATTTCATTTGCAATTAGAATTATTCGCGACGATATTAAAAACCGATGGTAACGAGTTGAGAACTGATTTCGCAGTGAGGTTTCTTTCACCTGCTGCAGTTAAAAAACGGTATAAGTGGCGGTTAATATTTTTAATTGTAGTTATTTGATTTCAGCAAAATTATAACGTCGATTGCGGCGAGCGAGTGCAATGCAAATGAGGCAGCACTCCTGTTCACTGTTCATATTAACGAAAAAAAGAACGAACCGCTATTTCGCTCGCGACCTGACACGCGCTTTCAAAGGTACAACTCGGTCTGATGAGTTCGGCGAGTTTGAAGACTCTTCCAGCATGAAAATCTTTCATCCACAAAGCATAATACATGTTTGTACAGTTGCGTATAGTTTTTATATATTCTAAATTCCATTGCGAAGAATGTGGGAAAAGAGAAACCAAAATGGACGGCAATATCGAGAGATCTCGTGGAATTTTAGTGCTTATGTAGTTGGCTGAGACGTTATAATTCTAATTGTGTTTTTCGTAAAACTGTTTCAATTTCAAATTCGCTTAGACACCGGGCAATTTTACTGCAATTGCAGTAAATCTACTACTTTTTTTCGCAGAAAAATTCAAGTAAAATCCATCAGGAGCGTTATTTTTGAAAATTTAACATGGCATAAGTTTACTGTATATCTCCATTATACAGTGAATTATACAAGTATTAAAGAAAGAATCACTCGCAGGCATAGTTTGTCTACGAGTTACCTAGAAAAAAGCTATATTAAGGACTGATGTATTCAATTTTTTTGTTTGTTGCAATAAAAATCAAATTTTAAATTTTAATTGGGTCATTGATGCTAAAATAAGAAGAAAAACTAGAACTATATTTATTTTTTCAAATTTTTCACAGCTAAATTACAGTAAAAACATTCAAAATATTTCAATTTAATTTTTCTTCCTACAGCATATCAAGAATAAAACTAGTTATGAACTATATGCACAAAAAGTTCCAACGGTTTTTAATAGAATTTTTCAAACCAAATTTCAGACCACTTTTTAGGGACGTATTAGCCTATTAGGCGCGAAACAGTTAAAAATACAACATAAGGCAGTTGAAGGTGATTTTTAATGGTTTTTTAGATCTCATAGTAATGAAATTTTCCAAAATTCGACCATAATGCAATCACAATGTAATGATTTCCTTGTAGCTCCCGCTTTTCATTTGAAAGATTTGACTACTATTTGTAGTCTTCCAAATTGTTGTCATTTTATCGAAGCCTAACAAATTCAAGGGTAACTATTACTATACGTCGATATATCATAAATATTTTTTGTTGTTTATATTTAATATTCGGTGTTCATATAACCCTGCGTTTTCGATATTTCGTGTCTCCTAATCTGGGACGTTAGAATCGTGCATTAAAAAATGATTGCTTATCAAAACTTTATAGTTTTTTCATACCAAAAGATTTTCACTCTGGACAAGTTTACTTTCATATTTTATCCACTGTAACACGGCGCAATTATTGCATAGTTCTATACTTACCATCGATCACCTAAAATATTGTAAAGAAAAGTCATTGAAATCCAAAATTTGATTTAAAAAGTTTGTTTTTTTTTGTATTTCTTTTTGTGGACCACTGATAAATAACTGCAAAAAAATTTTCTCCCGGAAAAACACAAAAATACCATTGACTAAACGCTTTTTTTCATTATCTTAATTACAACTTTTCTTTAAAAATCTCCTAAAATCATTTTAATCACAATTCAGAATGTTTCGATTTATCGTCGTCCTCCTTCGTCTTCGTCGCTTCGGTTCTCTCGTCGTGAGTCGCTGTGGATCCTGTTCCGTGATCCATTTCTCGGTCCTCAACTTTGGTCATTAAATTTTTAATCTCGTTATCGTAGTCCTTCCACTCTGGCACAATACGCTGTGCGGCAGTCAGTTTCGCCTCTTTGGTCTGTGGATTGTTGCACAGATCGATGGTTTTCGCCTTCTTGAGACCGTCATCACTGCACCAAGTTTGACACCAAAGCCACTCTTGCGGGAGGGATTTAATAGCGACCTGATGGATCATATTGTTGGGCAAATCCTGATCCAGATTCGATAAACTGTTTGGATCCTGACTGAGTGCTTGATATTGGCCACGCAGACGATCACCAGCAGCGATTTTGCGGAATCGCTTCAAGTCGACGACATACAATGCGGAAATGTGGTACTTCCTGCCCATCAGATGGTTTTTCCAGTAGCCTAGCTTCCAGAAGCGGAATCCCTCCATCTCCTTTCGAGAATCACAGAACGGCGTATAAGCGTAGGGCGCTCCATTGAGTTCGAGCTCGTTTAGTTCTTTCATGTCCGCACGAACGATCTTTATAATGAAATCAATTTAGTTTGAATATTGTTACAATAATTTCTAAATTCGTACCGCATCAGCATCGACGAAAATGAATTTCTTAACATCGAGTGGAAAGAGTACATCTAGGAACAGAATTTTGTAGCCCCAAATGATTCTCTGTTTCTCGGTTTGCTGGTGCAGCCATCGCGGCCACTTGTACTGAACGAGTTCGTATTGGAAGCCGTACTCAGCCGACATATGCGGTAGGAAATCGATGAATTGTGGTGATAAATAGTTCTTTAAGAACCAGAATTTCACGGGACTCTAAAATAGGGCAAACATTTGATTTTATCAATTTTAAACAATTTGATTTTCAAGAAATGTCTACTACCTTCGTGTGTTTAATAAGCGACAACATCATAATTCGCAACAGCCTCTCATAAAGATGTCCAGAAGCAACAGAGAAAATATTCAACGTTTCAGGCTGCGCTTCAGTGCTACTTCCGCCGAAGGAGCTCGCAATGGAATCCCAAATTCCCGATTGCGAGTCCGTCTCCTCACCCAACAGATCAGCATTTAACATATCTGCTTTTTTGGTAACTCTCAACTTTATCACATGCGATCGCAATGAACTAATAACGACTTTCGTGGTTTCTTCGTCGTGAATTGTGTTTGGACCTTCGGCACTAGTGATGTCGTAAATGTCGGCACTTTTGCCTTGTCGCAGTCTCAGTTCCCAGACGCCGGGATTTGCTTTCAATTGGAAGTAACCCAAATTCGCCATTACGATAGTGTCAACAACGACGGGTTGCTCTTTAGTTCCCAGCGTGATTTGCAGGCCACGAGGCGGTGAGCCTGTCGTTGAATCGAAACAGTGACCCTCTAAGAGCAAATATTCCAGCTCGTATTCACTGTGGACTGGGCCGCCAATGTCAATCAGTTTGATGTTGTCCAGATCGTACACGGATCTTACAATTTCGACGAGCCAGTTTTCTGGTACCTGAAAACATTTGTAATTTATCAGTATAGATTTATTTAAAGTGGGTTTCTTGAAAATTTTCGTAGATATTAGAATCAAATTGGAATTTTGCTCACCTGCAAATTCTGAGTCAACAGAGGACTGGCTGGCAAGCCCATAAATTTTGCTTGAGGACCAGAGGCAAATTTACCATCCGGCGTAAACTGAATTTCAGGCTCAATCACGAATCGATAGAAACTGAAAATAAAAACAATGGTATGAAACTTACAGTAATAAAACAAATCATCATTTCACGTTACTTTTTAACAGGCATATCGCTGTGTTTATCAACAGCACAGAGAAATACTTTCATATTGCAATTAATAACGTTTCGGAGTAAAATTAAAATCGGTGCTAATTTCTGGGCACCTCTCGAAGCTGGATCTAAAACAGCTATTATATCAAAGTAAGGCGTATCCTGGCTCTTTGGCAACAAATTCACCACCGTGTGGTTCTCTTGCAGCTCAGTCGGAATCGCAAATCTACTTCGAGATTGCTGTCGTGGTACTAATGTTGTTATTAATTTCAGAATTGTGTCGCTAGTTAGTGTAAGTTCTGTTAAAAATCTCAACCCATTAGTTAAACAATTTTTCAAAAAAAAAAAACAATAGAACTCTACCTTCATCTTCGCCACTATTTTCTATTGCTTTCTTAATTTTATCCCCATATTGATGACTACTAAATCTGTCCATTAATCCGAAATCCTCAACGGTGAAGATTTCATCGTTTTCCAAAGCCTCATAGATTCGCCCGTTCGCCACAACAATACTCTGGAAACTTTTGATATTCAGGACCCGTTGAGCATACACACGAAGCATTTTCATGTGAAGTTCTGTCGATGAGATCAATTCCTTGACTGAGTCCTTAAAAACGACAACAAAGCATAATTATTTCATGCACAAATCGTAAAATAAAATGCATTACCGGAACACTATAATCTTTCGACTTGGCATTAGACAGCCATTTAAGTACAACCGTTGTAGCTTCTTCACCGGATAGTGCTTGCGTTGCTGCCCAAACTAATCTGTTTAGGTTGTCCTTTTGTGACACTGCAACTCCTTCAGTATTCGGGATAAAAGCGACTCTTACTCCGCCAGTTGATTTCTGCGAATATTAATTGAATTTTAGTTTAGTTAATTTTACATTAATAAAAAAACTTTCTCACCATATAGCGAAGTGCGTTAGTAAGTAGATTTCGGCCCTGTTCTTTTTCCAAATCAGCAAACACCCAAATAGTCATAAAGTGGACAGAATTACCGAGAACTTTGTCCAGGGAGTGTTTGCTAGAGAAGTATTTGAGATTGTCTAGCAGAGTTGCTGTCATATCGCGATTGGATAACTTTAACAAAGCGTTAATATTTTCAATGTCGTTGTGGGGTTTGCCCGATAGGTCCATGTATTTTGGCTCGTCTGTTGATAGAATTTTTTGATTTAACCTGAAATACAAATGTGACATATTAACCGAAAATTCCTAAAACAAATTCCGTTTGCTAAAATATTTAACCAATAAAATGTATCACAATATTAGGGGTAGTGGAGAGGTGTGGTGGTGTTGTAACCGCGGTACAAAGCTCCATACGAAAAATCACGAAAAACTTTGACAAGAGGGGGAGGGGGTCTGAAAAGCCTAATATTAGGGTATGTTGTGGATAACTAGTTTTTAAAGGGCATAAGCCGTTTTCGATAAAATGCAGACAAATTAGTTTGTTCACTACCCGAAAGGAGTATTTGGATTGAATTTTTATCTAACTCCATTGAATCGCGGGAGACGAGGTGAAATTTGTGGAAGCATCAAGTTTGTGACTCTCGCAAAAAAATGTTAAGAAAAAACTTTACATACCTTGGCATAACATGCGGCTGTCCCATCAAATAATCAATGACGACATCACTATCGGCTAAATCACCGCGATAGACGCTCTTCTGTAGTATCGGCGTCTGCTGCATGACTTCAGTTAAAACAGCTTCCTCAAAATCATCTGCATTGAGGGTATTTTGTGCCAATGGAACACCATTTAGCAAAGCTTGAAGTGAGGTTTTGAATCCCAATCTCTCAATAAATTCCAACGACAGCTGGCGACCGTAATCGAAGTCGGAATCTTCGCCTAAAATGTCATCGACTTGGTCCTGTGTTAATTTGTTGAAAGTCGTTTTGAATTGAGCTCGAATGTCGTGAATGTTGATATCTTTGGTAGCGTGAACCGCTGCGAAGACCTGAAGGCGAACATTTACTTTTTAGAGTGCTATGAAATCAACTTTTTGAAAGAGATTTTCTATATGTGGCGCGCATTTAAAGTATGAGAGGTAGAAATCAACGGAAAAGAAGAACAAGATGGGAGGGAGGGGACGGTTTTAAATAAAATTAACGTATTATGGATTGCTCAAAAGTAAACGATATCAACAAAAATTCTCCGAGATTTTCTGACCAGAATAACTCACATCAGTTAAAAATCCAAGAGCAGATCGAGGACTTTCATTCTGATTCGCATAATTAAACGCGCAGAACATAGCTCGATAGTCATCCTTGGTCGATTCCTTCTCATTTCGACTATCGAACACTAAACCTAGTCGAATTGGTGCCAAATGAACCACAAAACTTTCAGCCAGTTTGACAAGTCCACGACCCTCAGGGGTGACGGGATCAACAACCAAAACCTAGAAGAAAGCCAATTAAAAACCTCGTTGTCAACAGAAATGCTCGAATATGTGAAAAATTTACCAAATTGTAAAGATTCTTCCGGACATTCCGCAACATTCCCGGGAAAGTAGGGCGCAGCAAATCCATAACACTGGATGACCACCTCCGATAACCTGAATCGTTTTCCAAATCATTTATCCATGAAATTGCAGTGTCACGAATGTCGATAGCAAACTCTTTGTTCGAAGAAGTTGACAAATCCAATGCCAAGAGTGAGGCAGCTACTTTACTCTTAATGTCTGCAATGAAATTTTAATTGAATACTTTTTGCATTGAAAATTCATATAAAAAAAACTACTAATTTTGTGTAATCCATCGAGAACCCCCAATTCAGTTCGCAACGTTTCAACCAAAGAGCCAAGATCCAAAGTTTCGGCGTCAAAGAACATTCCATTCACGAACAGCGCAGCGTCTGGGGGCTGTAAATTCAAATTCCTTCCCAGGATTTCAATGTTATGCTTCATTTCTTTTTTGAAATCCTCTGTTATTGTGACATGGAGCAAGGATTTTGCCTGAAATTAGTCGCATTCCAGCAATTTTAATTTTTTCGGTTTTTGTGAGAAAATTTGTACCTGCGTTGGGAAATTCTGAGCAGTAAACTGGAGAATTTGCAAGGCTTCTTCACCTTGAATCTCAGCCACACGCTGGGCGGCCTGCAGACCAAGTTCTTGGAATTCCCACGCTTTCAATGGAGCAATTTCTTCGCTTTTCTCCAATAAACTACTTCGTAGCCGATCCAAAGAATGTGCCAGTGCTGGATATCGTGATCTGAGCGAGGAAAGAATTATTTGAATTAAATTCAATTAAGTTTCATTCATTTTTGTTGGTAATTACTTTAAAGATTCAAAATTGAATCCTTCAACTTCAATTTCGGTGGCATCTTCTTGTATTTGTCGCTCGTCCGCTTGTCGTGGGGAGTCGTCCTGACTTTTGTATTCCGTGGACTTTAAATGCAACTCAACTCCGTATCCAGACAGCCGAACTTTTTGTCTTAAAGAATTCTGCAGGCAAAATTCAATAAATTTTCAAGATTTTTATTAAATGATGGTGACAAACCTTTAGAAAATGCCTCGCAACGTATTTTATATGACCAGAAAGGGCTTTTCCTCGTAACAAATTGTGAAATTCCTTGAAATCCCTGGACCCTATCTCGCCGTACAAGACAGCAGTCACGGTATTGTTCTCCGAACCGGGATAAATATGGTCAAAGCTATGCACGTCAACGGGGCTTGGTTTCGCGAAGCCCAGAACCTTCTTAAGCTCGTCAAATGTACAGGCGAGTTCATCGCCCACAGTAGCAAAGGTGGGGGTGTTGCAGTCTCCGCTCTTCAGCAACTCGCCGGCAATTTGGAAATGGGCTTGAATGCGTGGGGTCAAAGTGTGCATCGATAGGGAAAGCTTAAGCAGGGAGACTTGAGCGGGGCTCAGGAGACCTTTGACCACTTCCATGGAACCGATGTACCGCTTGGAATCCGTCTCTAGAAGGAAAATACAGACCATTGGAATTATTCCGTCATTAAGAATGTGTAAAACTTCCTACCAATTTCATTGAGTGGAGTTTCCAAATTATTCACGCCTTCCACGTAATCCCAGTAGAGATTCACGTTCTCATCGCTCAGGTATTCCGCTATCTCAAACGATACCGGAGTCAACTGCCACTTGGCATTGATTAGCGTGGAAATCGGGTGGCTTTTTGATGTGGAATGTGTACCGATGGTGAAAAACATTAAAACTAATAAATTTACAGCTAAAATACGCATCATTTTGATGTTCGATCTAAAAATAAAGCGGAATGGGGTTACTGGTATTGCGTTTTAACCAGTTTCGCTGGCACAAAATTGCAATCAGGTGCCAAAATTCTATAATTAAAATGCTTTGTTTGAGCAACGTTTTACCTGCCGAATTAATGGTCAGCAGAATTCAACAACCGAAAAACCGGAAAATATCGCGCAAACGTTCAACCAACGAATCTCGTTTAGCTCATTATCGATTCGATTTTGTGTCGCAATCACTTTAATCCACTTTCTGTACCGAAAAACAATAAAATTAGGCAAAATTAGCTGCGTTCTTGTTCCGAGAACTGTTGTTTCCTTTGAAAACGCAACCACCAATAAAACGGTGCCACGAGAATTTAATGTCAAATTAGTACCGCGGATGGGTAATTATTAAAAGAATTACCCCAAAGTTGGAGGGATTTTTAAGTTTTTCCAAAATTTCAAGTTATTACACAAAAATGCTTGAAAAATTAATAAATAATTTGAAAAAAAAACTATTACAAAAGTTTTGTAGATTTTTAGTCTTTTATTTATTTATTTAAACACTATAAAAGGGCATTTTTCTCATAAATTTGTCCTTCAAAGATGTTTTTTATATCTGGAATTTAATTATCGAAGTCCCGATATAAAACGTTTTGATACGACGTTGAAAGTTTTGTCTCCTATCTTCAAAAAATGTGGCGAAATATTTATGGGCCTATTCTTAAAATGTAAGATTGCTCTGTATCTGTAACTTTACATTTTCAGTCCACTTTGCTATTCACAAACTGTAACTTTGACATTCTGTATCTGTAACTAGCTGTCAAATCATCTGTAAGTTTATGCCGAGAGAAAACTTATGGGGCTATTCACGAATGTAAATGTATCTGTAACTGTAACTTTACATGTTCCACATGATCCACACTAATTTTACATTAGATTCCAAATTGGTATTCACAAACTGTAACTGTAGTCTTGTTCCAATTTGATTTGTAATTCCTTCTCATCGTTGGAAAATAAGAAACTTTTTGTTTAGTTTCATGAAACCTAAATCAACCGTATGATATCTACTCACGGTCTATTTACGGCAAGCGCGAATAAACGTAAAAAAATATTGCATTCATTCTCGTCATAGCTTTTATCATAATGTATCTTGTTACCAATCGATGTAATAACAAAAATTATCTCAACTTTGACAGACAACTTCATTATTATTCAGAAAATATGTAAATAAAGCGAAATAATAAAACACACTTGAGAAAGAATAACCGAAAAAATAAAATAGTTTAATTGAATTGCAATTAAATCAGCTGCTTCACATTTTGTCGGCCCTATAACAAATTCGTTAAAAAAAATGTTTCTTACAACAAATGAGTCTTAAATGCTATATATTCCAAGGAAGGCCAAGGCAAAAGTCAATTCAAATGCCAACCGGACGCGAAAAAAATTCATTATGCTCTAGCATCTTTAAATACTAGATCGACTTTTGTTGTATTAAAATCATTAGGATTATTAACTTCACGTCGCCCTCGCAAACTCAGAATCTTCTTCCCATCCATTATACAACAATATTAAGTCCGACATATTTCCTTTATTCTTAAAATTTTGCATTTTTCTTAAAAAATGTAACCTTATGGATAAGTTTTCTCTCGGCATAAACTTACAGATGATTTGACAGCTAGTTACAGATACAGAATGTCAAAGTTACAGTTTGTGAATAGCAAAGTGGACTGAAAATGTAAAGTTACAGATACAGAGCAATCTTACATTTTAAGAATAGGCCCATTATCCATAAGGTTACATTTTTTAAGAAAAATGCAAAATTTTAAGAATAAAGGAAATATGTCGGACTTAATATTGTTGTATAATGGATGGGAAGAAGATTCTGAGTAAGTTAAATAAAAATACTTAGAAAGAAATGTTTATACGATTTGTTATACAGTTCAGAAGAAGCAACTGTCAGGAATCCCTATTATTCAGTTACAGTTTGTGAATACCAATTTGGAATCTAATGTAAAATTAGTATGAATCATGTGGAACATGTAAAGTTACAGTTGCAGATACATTTACATTCGTGAATAGCCCCATTAATTGCAGATCAAATTGGCATTTTTTTTGCATTTTGTTCTGTCGATATTGAAACACAATGATTTCATTTGCTGAGAGCTTTCTGACTTCATAGTCGCAGCACCGCTATCGTAGGTAGAACCTGAATCGTACGTCGATGCGTCCGTCATGCGTCCGTCACGTTGACAGTTCGAGTAGAATCAACGGGCTGCTATGAGTACTCCCCTAATAATACGTTTTCCGATGCGGCAACCGCATAGAGTAGGTCGAATTTCTACTTTAACATGCGGCAACGCACGGAAATGTCATTTCGCAAAAAAGTTTGTTTACGATTTAAGCAATTTAAGTATGGAACAAATTGAAAGTAATTGTTTCGACGATAAACTAATAGAAGAAATGCAAAACAATGAATTAACTCCAGATTCGTTGCCGCACCCAACTGTCATCGCATCGAACTGTCAGACGGACGCACGCATGACGGACGCATTGACGTACGATTCAGGTTCTAGCTTAATAATTTCTAATCCCAATTTAACTATCCTTGCTGCGCAGCATTTTTGACAGCTTATTTTGTCTAGCTTTAGTTTCAAGGAAGAAGGCACTATTTGGAATCAATTCAAAGAATAATTATGAGTAATGATACATTTTAATGAATTCCATCAAAAATTGAATTTCAGTGAAAACAAAAAAATGTAAAATTCTCGTTTTCCAAATCAATGTGTTTCACATGGCCACATTCTTGTTTTTGCTGTTGCCGTCGCTGTTGATGATACTATCGGCTGTTAAAATTTAATTCTTTAGCTGGGTTCGAGGTCTACTCTAATTGAGTGTGATTTTTTCATCGAAAAATGGATTTGGTTGGAAATTATAGCAGCGACGATCAAGAAAGCAGCACCGAAAGGGTAAAATCTCAGAAATTATTAGAAAAACGTTTTAAGTACTCGAACAAATAAAAGTTTTCCTCTTTAAAGGGCATTTTCGTGATTAAAATTCGTGCCGCAAAATATGGCGGCCAAACCACCACTTCACTTTTTTAGTATTCAATCGAAATTGAGAATGGAGGTGAAATTGAGGTTTTCTCTAATAAATCTTTCTGTGCTGGTTATTTTAAGGGTGTTATTAAAAGAAAAAAAAATGTTCCCCTTTTGCGAGTTTCCGATTACTGCCCAAAAGCTCTGGGCAAACCCCGAATTGGCCCCATTGAAAGAAACACTCCTTGAAAGGAAATTGTCGAAGACGCAATTTGGTCACTTCTAATTTTATTTTTGATGAATTGTTTAATAACATTGATTCTGGTTGATGGATTGGTTTTTTAGATTCAACCTTTCTGAATAAAAATAGAATATTGTTAGTATGCTGGGAATATTTTAAAATTCATGGTGATAAAGTAATGAAGCCATCGTTTAACATTTTTTTTTATTGAACATTTAATGTTAAAGCTAGTAGATTTTTGCCCAGATGTTTGATGCATCTCCGTATTTAATTTTTTACTACAATTGATAATTGGATAAAGGTAGGATTTTGCGCTTTGCACAAAGCATAGTTACAAAACTCACAAATTTCCTATTAAAAACGGGTGCCGGTGTTCGTAACAAGTATCACAGGGCTCCACTGTACTGGTTTATGTTTTTTTCAAATTACAATATTTGAAAGACAAAATACGGAAATTAAACCTTGGTCAGTCCAAGAAATTTCCAACGTGAATAACACTGAGTTATTATTAACGATTTTTTATCCTAAAAAATTGAGTGGTAGGGACAGAAGCTAACTTATCATATAACACCTAAGAAATAAAAAACAAAAACAATTTTAAAATACAATTTTTTTGTATCTTGCCTTAGGTGGCTGCCTTTAAGAATGTAACTTTTGTGCAATGTAAGTGAACGCTTCCTAATAAATTATTATTATTAAAAAATTTTTCCTCTACTAAAACATTGGGTTCCGATGATGGAGATTTTACATTGGTCTTATAACGAACAAATTCACACTCACTAGCGATGGACGAGACGCTGACGGTGAAGGAAGTCCAATCGAATGACGAAAAGCAGGCAACGAACTTCGATTGCCTTGTGTCTGTCATTCATCTTATTGCATACTCCCTGCACTGCCACCGTCTCGTCCAGCGCGTGTGAATTCGTTGGGCGTAAGCGCAATGTAAAACTCAATAATCGGAACCCAACGTTTTAAAGGAAAAATTTTGAAACTCTGTATGAAATATCCAATGAAATATCTCAACAGAATGAGACTTTTGATAGTTGAGTAAACATATTTCATGAAATTTCATTTCTTCACATGCTTTTGAAGTGAAACAACTCGTCACAGCTATTGCAATTCATGCAAAACATGAAATTTAAGAAGCAAAAAATAACAGGCGAAAAAAGTCCTGAATATTATTAAAACCATCTTCCAAAGCCTTTACAATCGTGTTGTTTGTAAAAAAAGTTGTTTTTCCGACTTTTTGTCGAGTGAATTTAGATTCCGCCATCTGAAATTGGGAAATGTAAAAGAAATCCATGAAATTTTGGCATTGAAGTCTTTCATGGAATTTCTCACTGAAATTTTTTCTCGCCACCAACTTGGGCTCTCATTGGTCAATCGATGGGTTAAAACAATTTTGGATTGTTCAAAATCGTAAGCATATAGGCCCGATTACTTCCATAGTACTGGTAAAAAGTCTACATTATAGTTCTGCGATGATTGACCTATTTTACTAAAAACTTTTGCATACAAAAGGCATTCTTTTTCTCTCTTCTACACATTCTCTCATCCACAAATTGAATGAAATTGGCAATTGAATTGTTTTTAGGGGTAGTAGACAACCAACAGAAATCAAACTTTGCCATCGAATTTTCATAACACACGTACAAATTTTAATATATTAAGTCAATAACACAATTTGCTGTTTCTGAATAGTTCACCATTACTTTAGGATGCTTCGCCACCATCATTCCGAAAGTCGAAATCGACAAGTGAGAAGAAGAGTCAAGCCCCCACCGATGATACAAATTACGAGGCTGTTCGCATGGATCTAAGTGAGGTAATGAAATATCAGTCTTCGGACTGGAAACATATTAATGCTTTATGAAATAAAAAATCTTCCAACAAAACTACAAAAATTTGTGATAAAAATCCCACTATCTTTTTTTTTTTTTTTACATTTTATTTTTACTCTATTGCTATTCAACTTTCGCTCTGTTTACATTTCATTTAAAATTTTATCTAGCCTTAGTAGTACATAATGTTTGTAATAAGAAATCTTTATAAATGATGCTAAAGATTCACGTTTGCTTCGAAGCAAGCAAGAGAGAAAAAATACCGAAAAAATCATTTAAAAAAAATCACCATTCCAAGACATTGAATCAAAAAAACCAAATCTTAAAGAAATTATAAAATCTCTTTGCGTAAGTTTTTTTTTAATAAATTGATTACATTTTTTATATTTCATTTTTTAATTTTTATTAAGTAAAAAAAAAAATAATAATTTTATATAAGAAATTACCTGTTTTAAATCATTTATTAACATAATACACTGTGTTGTTATGTATAATTCTAAAATCTACTACTACCTACTATCACGACACAAAAGAAAGACGATTATCCGATTATCCAAAAGTGAAGTATGCTATGTAGAGTTGTATTGAATGTGTAATGATGGGCATTAAAGAGTCATCTCTGTGTGCCCCGTTCCCAGGTGGGCCCAGCACGTGAGTATAAAATCATAAATAATGATACTCCTCCTTGTTATTAAAAAATAAATACAAATAAAAACTACAAAATTATATCGATTTATATATCTATATATATTTAAAATTGCATTAGAATAGATTAATAATTGATAATTAAGTATCAATAAGGAAATAATAACATTAATATGTATGCATAAGGTATAAATTTACTATACACCATGTATATATATTCAATCAGTAAATATTTCTGCTTTTGGAAATCAATTTTTTTTACTATCGAATAGACGTAACTCTCAGATTACTAAAATATATGGTTTTGTTGATTAAAAATAAACATAAATGGTGATGAGTGTCATCTTCTATTTTTTTTTTAAATAACGGTTCGACATTTGAACATTGAATAAAAATCAAAAACGAAAAATCAATTGTAGAAAATGAGATTATGGACAATAATAATAAGTAATACTTACAACTGTTTCCGTTTACATTCTAAAAAATAAAATTTATTTATTTTTGGTAAAAATGAAAGTTTTTATATAACAACACAATTATTCGGTTTATGTTATTTTTTTTTTAGTTCGTTTATTAATTTTTTTTCATTAGTTTTTTTGTATATTTTTCAACATTTAAAGTGAATTATTTATTTCTTTTCGTGTTGTAATTTTGCCGGAGAGATAGAAATTTTGAAAAGCATAAGAATTTACTGGGCCTTTACACGTACGGTTTTTTGTCCCATGAAATTTTTTTTATTCCATTCACCAATCTGGCGAGAAAAAATTTCGTCAAAGATTTCAATGACTGTGTTTACATTGGGATTCACTTTGAGGCGTCACGTCATTTGCTCCGGCCAAGTCAAGGTGAGGGACGCAGTGGGCAGGGAAACCAAAAAGAGCGAACGAAGTTTAGATTCACTTAAAATTATCGGTCGCAAACCGGCCTGTTATTTTTTGCTTCTTACATTTCCTGTTTTGCATGGATTGCAATAGCTTTGACGAGTTATTTTCACTTCAAAAGCATGTGAAGAAATGAAATTCCATTAAATATTTCTGTCCAGCTCTCAAACAAATCTCATTCCGGTGAGATATTTTGTGGGATAAAAAAACCGTTTATCAAACCTGAGTTGGTATTTCGTGGAATGCAGGGTTTTCTGTATCTTTATTGCAGATGAGAAAACATCCATAATAATTTTTTTTATAAAACCTGTGTTTTAGAGCATTGTATAACTTTTTGGCACCCTTTTATTACATTACCGGACAAATGGAATCGATGGGTGATCCTTTCAACAAAAATTGACTAGTCCCCAAATTTTCTGGTAAATTTCTAATTTTTCCAAAACCTATTGATCCGCTTCTGTGTTGCTAATATCAACATGGCAAGGGTAGAAGTTTTTACTTGAAGCAATGACATTTTATCACTTAGTCAATTAAAAGTTAATTAGCATTGATTGAGTCTTTTATCTGCTACCACTTTGTTAAGGCTTCCCCTATACTGAAGAAATCTCGCAGAAGTTTTGCTCTCAGCCCACTTTTTTCGTAAGTTAAAATCGTAAAAGCTCTCTGCGAGATGAATTTTAGGTGTTTTTACAAGCTTTATTTTACTATCACTTGCAAAATGACTCGCCAAGTGCGGAACTTCTGCGAGTCTTTTTTTTTGTGTGGGAAAACGGATTTTAGTAACATTGCTAGTAACGTTTTTGCTTTTTAAAATTTTGGTCTCACTTCGATTCACTTCAATTTGTTTAGAGAAGTTTTACGAGAAGAACTAAATATTTTACTTGTCATATTGTTTGTTTCGTCAAAATTTTTATTTTGCTTTCCATTTCAATTCTTGTCAATGTGAATCTAGACGATTTCTTTGTTTTGTTCACAGGATTCGAATCAGTCAGCAAACAATGATCATCCGAAATCCAAGAAGTCATACAGACGTAACTCCAGCCCCGCGGAAAGCCAGAGAAGAGAGGTGTGTTGAGGTTTTTATCTGGAATAAGTTTTTACATTACCAGGACGACCAACTGAATTTTTAATTATGAAAAATAATTTTACTTACATTTTGTTTATTTCATTCTCTTTTGTTTTTAAATTATGAACTGTAATATTTAATAGAAGCAGGCTGACTTCAATAGACGTGACCGAGATGTGAATAGACGAGATCGGGACCGCGATAGAGATCGCAACAGCTTCCGAGACGACAAGGAAAGAGACCGGAACCACAGGGAAGATAGAATTCGAAATCACAAGGAAGATAGGGAGAGAAGCCGTGATTACAAGAACGAAAGAGACAGGGTGCGCGATAGAAATAGAGATCGTAATCGCGATTTAGGCAACAGGCGTGACAATCGTGATAATCGCGATAATAATCGACCACGAAGACGTGACGATAACAAAGAAAGAGACCGCGATCGTGGCAATAACGACTACCGGGAGAGAGACAGAGATAGAGATCACAGGGATCGCGATCGTGGGGATAATCGAGGTGGAGATCGTGATCAGACCTCATCAAATTACAGGGGAAATCGTGGCGGCTGCGAAAGAAGTTTAAATCGTGACGGATCCAACTCCAGAGAGCGGCGTAAGCGTTCAGAGTCTCCACGCGAAAGAAGAAACGATCGCAAGCGACGTGAGTCGAAATCACGATCGAGAAGTCACGATCGTGAGTCTACGAATAACACAAACAAATTAAGCTCAACACAACCATCAAATGATTACAGCAACCTTGCTACATCGAGTCGAGAATATGAGAGGATGAGCTCCCGAGACAACAAAGAATCATCATACGCAGCTGGGCAGACATCATCCCCGTCTCCCCTCACGTCTTCATCATCACCCGCCCCAACAACTCCCTCATTCTCCAAAGATTCAAATTCACCAGCCCTGGAAGGCAAAAAGCTTGACATAGTGCCCACAGCGTTGCCGAGCTACTACAATCCGACTGTAGTGAATCCCAACAAATATGCGCAACAGGCTCAGAAGCGAAAGCTTTTGTGGAGCAATAAGAAAGCGGAGGAAACGGTCGGCAAGTGGGGCAATGCTAAATTCGCTCAGGACACCGATGGAAAAGTGGCTTCCAAGTTTATGCGATTGATGGGAATCAAGGGAGCGCCAAAGGCTGAAGAAGGGCCATCAACTCCAGATGGGAATCAACCAACCGAGAGCATCAAGAAACGCGAGGAGATGTTCTCCAGTATGGAACAACAGTACGAAGTCGCACGGCAGGTGACACATACAATGCGCGGAGTTGGCCTAGGTTTCGGCTCACAGCCAAGACAATTTTAGAATTTCTGTTGAGTTGAATGAGTCATTCTCATCGAATATTTCTTATTTCGATCATTGCTTTTTTCTAGATTAAGTTATACAAAATTCTTTCTTCATGTATTTAGCGGGACACTCGTTTCGAATGTGGCCAGACTCATTTTTTTACGAAATGCTCCCCGTTAAATATTACAGCAATACAGAACAATTGTTAAATAAATGTTTGTGTGATGTTGACATGTCAATTTTGTTTTATTGTATATATTGTTTGAATTTTTTCACAGACTGATCAAATCAAAGGTAAAATACATAAAATAGAATTCGCTTGTTGCGGCGAATTCAAATATTTAGCGGTAAAAGATGTTTAACTTTCGCTCTGCATTATTTCGTAAACGACTTCTGTACAACAAAGTTGACAAGTGGACCGATTCCAATTTTTTTTTTGCGAAATCACGCTTTTTTTAGAAATAGGATAGACCACTGATTTTAATATTTCCATACCCGTTTTTTTTATTAATTTGTACTGCATTTTTCCGGGCATTTTGTTTTTCTTTGCTTCGTACAAAATCCTCGACGTTGGAATTTTCGGTGGTAAATTCGTCTAGAGTTTCGTTCTAAGCCTAGAAAAAAAATCCGCATTTTTTTTCAATTTTGTGAAGCGTATATAAGAGTAATTGGTTAAGATTTATGCTGGAAAATTTCAGCTCGATCGGTTAGGTGGTTTTTTCGAAACTTTGAAGTGGTCACGAAATATGGCGCGTAATTTGCATGTACGCCACCGCATTTGAAGACAACAGTTGATAAAATCCTTAATAATAAAAATGCTTTTATTTAATTTTAATGTTGATTTTACAGTAAATATCTTAATAACTATCTAATAGGAAAAACTGTAATTTTCAATTAGTTTTGTTTTTTTTTTTTAATTTACATTTTTGCATTGATATTCTCCACAAGTTTTTCCACGATTTTTAATTTTTCAAGAATTAGCAATTTTTTTTATGAAGATTTGTTTACTCAAATTATTAAGATCGAATTTTTGTCATAATTTTTTTTGCTCTGAAAATTACGATTTTTTTAGTTTCCATCCAAAAAGTGATTGATTCTCATTTAAGTTTATGGGGATGTCCATAAAATGCATTACACGGTTTTATGGCTTTTTGAAACGCTATCCCTTTTGATTTTTCATAATCTTTTTGTATGAAATGTCATACCGTTGCGTCCTCACACTACCATCAGATCAACCCTTTTAAATGCTAGACGTCGCATTATATGAACAACCCCTAAATAAAAACAGACTAAAAAAATATTAATACACATTAATCACATCTTAAAAAAACATATTACTTTAAATATTACAATATAATAACAATAGGAAAACTGAAATATTTCTAAAATTGTATGTCGTTGTCCGTTTCGACAACTTTAACTCTTTTGAAAAAATTGTGAATATTCTTTTTAACGTCCTCCATTCCTAAAAAGAAAAAAATACAAAAATAGTTTCATTTCAAATGTAAATTTTAATAATTTTCCATTGCCTACCAATTTGATGATCGTAACACTGGTGTGAGAAGGTTCTCGCTAATTTTTTAAACATATCCTTGCTTTTAATTCGGTTTTCTTTATAATAAGGCATCAAACATTTAACAACATAATCGGCTTGAATACTTTTCGATTCCTTACGGTTTTGAACATCCGCTGTGTTGTTTTTGTGGTTTGTCTCCTCTTCGAATTTTTCCGCTTTCTCACTAGTTTGCTTTGACTCAGATTCAATTTTAATTTCAGTCTCTTTACTCTTCTCCACCGTTTTACTCTTGCTATGCTCGTGATTGTTTTCTGTTTTACTTCTCTTGGGATCCTCTTTTGATTCATCGTCAAATAAAGCGGCAATTCGCCTTTTCCTTTCGTTCGCTCGATCCTCGCTAGAGGCTGAGCTACTCTTTCGACTTTCACTTCTTTTTCTGCGGTCTGCATCGCCCTTAAACGCCCCAATCATTTCGCTTGCCTTAACAAAACCATGAAATTGTTTCGAATTTTCTTCCCTTTCAAGTTTTACGTTTTTTTCTGAACTATTACTGGATTCTGCGTGACTTTCTCTTCGTTTTCCCACAACTTTAAATGCCTTGGCTTCTTCTTTCATTTTCCTCTCCACTTCCGCTTTGATTTTAACCTCAGTGGAGTCGCGGCTGTTCTCAGCAGATTCATCGATCTGAAGTTCACCCTCTTCGGAACTGGAACTTGAGCTTGAAGAGGTAATCTCTTCGTGACTAGTTGAATTTTGATTGAACTTGTTGAAAAACGTTTTAATTGTCGTCTGAGTCATTGGATCTTTCTTGAAACCCTTCGGTCGGTTTATTTTTTTCTCCATTAAGCGAGTTTGCTTTTTCAATACGTCAAGTTTTGCCTCCAAGGCTTTGGCATCTCCCCCGACTACTATTCGCTGTTTAGGCACGTGGGATTTTAATTGCGGGAAAAGTCGGCATTCATCTGTATATTTTTTTATGCCACCTAACTGAAAATGGAAGTTGGTTTTCAACTTGAAAAAAATCCTGATTCACAAATTTTACCTCTTTGGCGATGCTCCTCCGGTACAAACTTAAAGCCTTATTCGATGTGAAGCACTGGTATTCAATGTTCAATCCAATATCCTCAAAGTCCCTGTATTTGAGGTCAGAGTCTGGCGTTTCAATGCCGACACATTTCTCAACATTTGACTTTAAACAATCAGCGATTGAACTTAAATAACTTTCCCTAATCGAGTTCGATAAACCGCTGACTTTGATCGATGTTGCTTGAGCGAATTTTACACGAGTCAATTGGGCCGACGGCTGCATTTCCAGCTCTTTGGCCGCTGCAATTTGTTTCCTCAACGCGAATTGCTTCTGGATCAGGAGTTTGGTTTCTTTTCTTGCGTTGTCTTCGCGACGGGAATCTTCCGAATCGCTATCATCATATTCCTCTTGGAAGCTCTTTGCCCCTTTTCGACCACCTAAAAATTTTTTTATTAAACCTCAAAAAATTCAGCTTAAAATAGACGTTGACGAGAGCGGAACTACGAATCCATACCAGATTCGATATCTGGTAATAAATTACCTTCGTACAAATCAGCGCAGTCTTCCATCGAAATATCTGTCTGCATACTCGATTTAATCGATAATGAATGGAACATGTCAATAGCTTTTGAGACTTTTTTGGGATTTTTACAGACGTCACATCTGTTTTCGCATTTTGGTGGCTCATCATCAAAATACTCGGAGAATAGGCGATGCCTGCATCGCATTCCCTCGCAATATTCGATCATTTTGTCGAAATTCTTCTGGGCTCGCTTCGCCTGTTCAATGCGAGATTCCTTGCTGGCTTTGTTGACTTCTGTTTGGAGCAAAAAACTGATGGACTTTACATCCTGTCGGCAGTAATAAATCCGGCAGTACGATTGCTTGCCATCTCGACCCGCTCTTCCTGATTCCTGGAAGGCAACGAAAATTTGAAAGTGGAATTAAACAAAAGCCAATTTTTAATACCTGATAGTAACTGGCGACATTCTGTGGAACATCCCAATGCAAAACGAACCGCACTGAGGCTTTATCAACTCCCATTCCAAAGCTGACCGTTGCACAAATGACGGGATATTTCCCAGACATCCAGTCCTCTTGCACCTGAGCGCGTTCGGATGTTTTAAGCCCGGCATGGTAGGCAACGGCTCTCGTACCCAATTTCGAGATTGCATTTGCCAGCCTCTCCACACTATCCCTAGTTCGACAGTATACAATTCCACATCCCCTCTGATTATCTTTCACGGCTGTCTCCTCCACCAAACACGAGTCGATATACTCCTTCACGTGAATAAAATCGTCCTGAATTGTATTCTTGAAGACTACATCGTAGAATAGATTGTTTCGGAAGCACGGCGTTTTAAATTTGGCTACCGGCGACTTGAGGTCGAGATTCTTGAATATATCATCGACAACATATTTCGATGCTGTGGCAGTTAATGCGATCCAGGGGATGTCTTTATACTTCGCACGAATGGAGCCAAGTTTGAGGTAGTCTGGCCGGAAGTCGTGGCCCCATTGACTGACACAATGGGCCTCATCAACCGCTACAAATGCGACCTTGTTGAATTTCACTAAACTGGCGAGCAGTGCCTTAAATGTCTCTGTGGCCGCCTGTTCCGGGGTTATATAGAGAAATCTTATAGTAGGCTTTATGCTCTTTAAATCGTTGATCACCCGTTCTCGTTCCCTGGTGGACATTTTCGAATTGATGGAGTCGGCACTGATTTTCAGGTTCGTCAAATGGTCAATTTGGTCTTTGATCAAAGCGAGGAGGGGCGAGAATACTATCGTTACTTGATTTTCCTGCATCATCCCCGGTAATTGAAAGCAAAGGGACTTCCCGGATCCCGTGGGCATCGAGATGTAGACATCTTTCTTACCTAAAATATGAAAAGGCAATCAGACCGATGGCAGTGTTGCATAACTGAATTGGAGGAATATTTTTTAGTGAAAGGTTTGATCTTTAACTGCAAACCACACTTTTATCTCCAAAAGCATAATTGGTTCCCCATTTCTACAAAACTACAAACGCATAATTGTTCTTTTGAAAAAATTTCCCAAAATTGCGCCTCTATATTCCACGCGTAATTTACAGACCCCCCAAATTGCCCAAAACAATATCAACGCCGGAAATGTGTCCGGTAGTATTTTTAAATAGAAATTAGGTCAGTCTATCCCAGAAAAAATCTTTGAAAGAATGCCGCAGTCAGTAAACTAATTTCTGATCCTCGGCAAATGCTTTTTGTTTACATTGCAAGGTCTTATCGCAAATTCAACTTACGTTCAACGATTGTTTGGATTGCTTTCAGTTGTAATTCACTTTTAAAACTTTTATGTTTGAAGTGTTTTTCTAAAGCCAATTTCAGATCATCTTTGCTAATTTGCGGCATTTTTATTGGAGATGAGAGAATTATCCAGCACGCAATAATCAGTCGTAGTGGTTGGAAAACTAATTAACACCAGCACATCACGAACATTTTAATGAAAAACAATTTCTAGGCAAATAAAAAAGGCAAAAATCTCACTTCTGCCGCGATTTTCACTGTCAAATCCTGGGCGCCACTAGCGCTGACTAGTGTCCAGTTTTTGGAAGTTCTTGACAAATTACTTTCTTAGCTGTGGATCTAAAAAAAGGTGATAGTGGAACATATTTCCAACAACAAAAACGACTAGAGCGACAAGGACAGGAAGTGAGAGAAAAAGAGAAAGAGTAGATTGTTTTGATTTTATTCAAATGTCAAAGTGAGGAGTTTTGTTAATAATTTTTTGCAGTGATTGAAATTAATTTTGAACGAGCGAGAATAGTGCAAAAATGGTAGGGTTGATACATAAAAGTCTTTAAAGTGTTAGAGATCTAATTTTGAAGAAAATAATGTCAACTTTATGTTTTAGGCAGCAACCAAGTTGCAAAACATTTTTGTAAATAATTTGTTTTTATTAGATTCCTCTATTATTAGTTGATTATTGAATTACTACAAATTTAGTTACGTTATAACTCAGCACCAAAATAAATTATAAATGTAAGAAAAACTATAATTGCCAGGGGCCAATCGTCAAATACTCGATGATGACAGACAAAATGTTTATTTAAAACAATCCATTTGTATAGAGGGTGAAAGGATTGGTCCAATTGGATCTTGATCTATAAAATCATATTCTAAACACATTTCATCTTTATAAATTTTTCGATACGATGCACAGTTTCCGAGAAAACGAAAAGAATATTCCATTTGTATGGGAGAGGGGGAAGCAGTGCTCCAATTGGATTTTGATGTATGGATGAGTTATGTAGAATCCTATTCTGAACACATTTTACCTTTATAAATTTTTCAATATAACTCACCGTTTTCTAGGAAATTGCAAAAAACTGTTTCGTTTGTATGGGGGAGGGTAGAAGGAATAGTCCAACTTTGCTTGTTCAAGAACTTAGCATAGGCATTTACAAGAAACGCAACTATACAAAATTTCAAGTTTCTAGCTCAACCCTTTCGAAAGTTATGGTGTTCACGGACGGACAAACAGACGAAAGGACATGCGGAAATCATTTTCACGACCATTGCGTTATTTAAGATATTTCTCCAAACAAAACTGGTTATGGGGTTAAAAAGAAATTCTTATATAATGAAATAGAAAGTTCTAAACATAGAACTGCTACGTCTTACTTGGAGGTAGCTCCAGTTTCATGAAATTTGGTCCAACAATTCTTAAGTTTTGTAATAACAAACAACCAGAATCAGAGATACTAACATAAAAACACTAAAATGTCTCTTTTTGAACTTGAAGAAAAACACACTTTACTCTTTTGTTTATAGTAACGCATAATTTGAATAGTAATTCATTTAAAAAAAATGTTTTTAGAAAAAAGTATCGAATTAAATTTCAGATCGTATACCTAAAATATATGATTCCGTTATTATCCGGACATCATCCGATAAAACCATAATATAGGATTACATTTTTTACCTGTAAGTTTATATAATTTTTAAATTCCTTGCCTTTATGGTTGTTATATCATCAATGTTGACATTTGTAACCTTTATGTTTCGAACTTGCAAGCATCTTCGTATAAATATTTTTAAAAGCTTCCTTGTTTTTATTACTTAAACATATCAAATTAAAAATTCGGCTCTAAAACATATCATGAAAGACTTTTTTTTAAATTTTAATTTGATCAATTTTAGCAAATATCCATATTATAAAGGTTAAACTCGATAGAGTTGATATTTTTTTCTAGCAGTCAAGGAGTAGAATGTGAATAAAAAATGGACAACAGTCTTTGTTATTATTGTTTATGTTTACATTTCTCATTTGAAATAGGAAGCCCTTCTTCTGGTATGAAAGGTCGTAGTTTGTACACACAATGATCGTATTTCACATGGCTAAATTAAAAAAAAAGTTTTTATTTAAAATGGCTTACCGTTACATTAGATTAAATTTCGAAAAGAAATTCGTAAAAAATCTAATACCTCTTGACCTTAATTCCTTTCCGTGCTAATGTATGATTCTCAAATAAAAGCTAAACGGTTGAATCTCCGAAAATAGACAATTTATACATTTTTTTTGAATGTTAGAATTGTACGGTATGTTTTCCATCAAATACATTTTTTAATCTCGGTAACGTTTTGCTTATCAATTTTTTTTTCGAATTTCTTAAATGTTTTTCGTATAGCAATCAAGAAGATTTTCATTCAGAAAAAGTTTTTAAAAGTTTTTTAAGGGGGTTTTATATAGGAAACGAGTTTTGTCAAAGTTTTTCATTTAGAAATATGTGTTTCGACGCATTTCAAGTTTTTTTTAAGAAATTCAGGTTTGTACCACTTTTTGTAAAGTTTTGTTGGATTTGTGATTTTTTTCAATGTTTAAAACATGTTTACCACAGGAAAGCAGTTTTTTTTTACATTTTTACCTTCTGCGGTAACGGGAAAGTATTGTAACCGTGACGGAGACCGACTCGAGAACGGGGGCAGATAGAAACTTTTCGATCAGTTCGAAATCCGTTTCAGGCAAAATTATGATGATGCTGTTCATCTGTCTGTCCGTTTTATGTTTCCTAAATTACTTTAGAACGCATTGCGCTAGCGACTTGAAAGTTTTTGTAAACGAGTTTTATGAAAATCGTAGTTTTCAATCAGTAGTACCGTTAATTATAACGGGTACCTCTCATACAATTTTTGTGAAAAAACACAGTTTTATAAATACAAATGGACCTTAAATTGAAATTTTTTTTTTAAATTATTAAATTCAAAAATTAATATAGAAAAACTAATTTATCTTCAAATATATTTGCATTATTTTTATAATATTCATATTTCAAGTAAAGTAAAACAATTTTAAGCTAATATTATAATATATTTCTTAAAATTTAAATGCTTTACAATGGAATTTATGTAAATAAATTTTATTGCGATCAATACGAGACTTGTCCGTACCACGGCATATAGGAAATGGGTGAGACGCGTGTTAGACCCGGTGTATATAAACCGGATCTCTTGCCACCCCACGAATGGAATCTTTGCTTCTTTCCTATTATGACGCCATCGCGCTTGCCGAGCGCCAGATCCTCCTCTCGACATCTCTCGCCGATAATTTTTTTCAAAATGTAGTTCAGCTCCAAGTCACTGAACTGCGTTGCAAGGATGTTGAAGAATGCCCAGCCCCCTTTCGGTCCGATCGGTTTATTCGATTGGGCGGCATATTTTAAATTGTAATCCCGATTTATTGGCTTTTCTGTCTCCAGCGCATCGTAGATCTCGCAAGCATCGTCAAAGTAGAAAATTGCTTCGGCTAGAAATTTCCGATATTTCTCCAATTGATCCTCGCAAGTGCTCAGGTCGAGCGATTGATCACCTTTTACCCAAGATTGTGAACAAATCACCAGCGACATGGCAAGCAAAAAACTCGTCTTCATCATATTTTTTTTTGTTATCGACTGGAATAAATAATCGTTGATGAACTTCTATTGAAATAGGAAATAAAATGAAATTGAAAGAATGATTTAACAACCATATCTGTATTTATTTAACTTAACTTTAGTGTTAGGGGAAACCACAAAATAAATCACACGAAAAATTGAGATATTAATGGACTTCATTTGATTCTTTAAAAAATCAATAAAGCAATTTCCCTAATTCTGTATATAAACTCAATCAGCGTATTTACTAAGAAAACATGGCAAACAAAAGAAATTTTTCACTGCCATGTGATGATGGGGAAAATCAAACGCTCGTGATTCCCTGACATTTCGTAAATTTTGCGTTAAATAAGAAATAAATTGTTAAACTTGGCTTATGTTTGTGCGTTACGTATGAAAATATGTAAATTGTTGTAATTAAAACTAAAGAAGCCGCACTAAACGTGAGTTATGAATTTTGTTCGAAAATGAATCTTTCTTATGTCGTACCAATTTGTTATGCAGAAAAATTCTTAAACTGATTTCAAGGAATATCCTCCAACCGTAAGAGTTCTCATTTGACGGTTTTGTGTATGAAAGCTTTTAATTAATTAGCATTTAAGATTATTGCACAATAGAATTATATTTTTTTAAATGAAAATATGTTAATATTTTCGTCTGACTTTGTTTTGAAAATTTACAATGAGAAAATTGTCGATAATGAAAAACGAATTGTTGAGATTTTGTCTGATTTTTGGGTGGATCTTCAAATACTCTATATGAGGGCAGACAAAATTGTTATGAAAAAAAGCATTTGTGTGGGTGAGGGGGCAAGAATTGGTCCGATTAGCTTTCGATGTACGGAACGGTTATGTAAAATCATATTCTAAACGAAATGTGTTGTCTTTATAAATTTTTCGATACTATGCACCGTTTTCTAGAGAATTGTAAAAAACACTGTTTCGTTTGAATGGAGGAGGGGAAAAGAATGATCCGATTTTTCCCATTCAAGGAAACTTAGGGAGCGAGAATTTAAAGACCATTTCATCGAGCCCACGGGTCTTTTCAACCAAAATTCTCGTGCCCTTTCCTCACACTCCCCTCTATAATTGCTGGCATACCATCCCCTAGTTAATTTTTTGAACTGATGTAATAGACAAATGCTCGGAATTTATCTTTAAGTCGAATAACAATTTATGCTTTGAAACCCCGCTTTTGAAATCAAAGGTTTTGCATTTTGATGACTTTTTGATAAACAAAAACAAAAAAATGGTTTAATGTGGAAATATTCACCTTTTGGTGTGTGGGTTATCTTGTATTTTTGGTTAAAACGTAAATAACAACATGTAGATATTACTTTTTCTAAAATTTGTGGATTAAAAAAATCAAAGAAAACAACTTTGTCAAAGAGAAATTTATCGTGATAAAATGTTTCCCATTCAACGTTTTATTTTTTCATTCTTAATATATTTTGTGTTTGTTGTTTATCTAATATCTTAAAGTCATAAAAAATACTAAAGTGAAACTTTAGTAACGTAAGCTCAACTTAAATAATTTCCCAGAGTTCTGTATTTATAAGTCAGTGAAACGGAGAAGAATATTTAATTGGCTATTTTGGTTGATGCACTTTAGTTGGCTTTTTCGGGAAAAGCCCACATCCCTGGCAATTTTAATGTAATTCCCACAGTGAAATTTCGGTTGATGAACAGCTTAACTTGTGAACTATTCCGTCTAATGTCGGAGTCACACTCTTAGCGAATGCAGGCGAACCACAGTCAGGTTGGGTCGTTTTTTAACATTGAATCACCCATTTATCCCATTTTAAAATTCGGGTTTACAATATTGTAAACATTTTATATTTTGCATACTTTATATCGTAGCGGTAATTGGAAAAAACGTAATTCATCCGTGACTGTGAAGTGTGAGGCCGGCAAAATAAATCTTTTTGAGCCAAAGAACATCATTGGATCATAAACAATGCTTTGGTTTATAAATGGTATTTTCTTTTTTAATGGGCAAGTAGCATAAGTAAAGTGAATAGGTTTGAATCATAGGCAAATGATTTTAGAAGAGATGAAGGCGAAACAACCGGTATAATCACAGAAATTTTTCGTCTAGGATTTTGCCAATTTTTTGAATTGATTTACTTTGAGAAAGATTTTATGCATTTGAACTGATCTCATATTGAAATTTAAGCATTAAGTATGAAAAATCAATCTTCTAAAGGTCAGGAATTATTTTAAGTATTTTACATTGACTTTTAATTAATGTATTTTACATGGAATATTTTTCATATTTCAACTTTTTTATCTTATCTCTTAATTTTGCTGAAATATTACGTATGATATCAGAAAATCATTAATAAATTTTGATTAACTTAAAAATGTATAAAAACCCATTTTCTCTCAATTTTGTAATTAAATATCCCGAGTTGTTTGAGAGGTATTTTTAACCCATTCATCCAAAAATTCAAGATAAATTTTTTTCAATTTAATTTTTTTATCCGTTGCTGAGATTTTTTTTCCAATTTTAATTATATATTAAAATTTTAACATACAATCTCATATAATAGTCATATAGGATTCTTATCGAAGAGTTAATTTTTTGCTATATAGAGTGGAACCTGCATAGGTCGGAGTTGAGCGGGATAGACAAAACTTCGAGTAATCGGGGTCGATGATGATTCATAATGGTTAAAAAAGTTTTACTCTATCGTTTTACCATTTTTATACCCGTATGGTGAAACCAAAGGGTATATTAACTTTGCCTTACCGTTTGTAACGTTAAGATCCCGTCATCGCACAAAAAAATGAATTACACCAGTGTGTTTAGAATCATAAAAATATTTAATTTCTGCATGTCCGTCCGTCTGTCTGTCTGTCCGTCTGTCTGTCCGTCTGTCTGTCTGTCCGTCTGTCTGTCTGTCCGTCTGTGGCGCGGATTGCGGGCGCACGGATTGAGCTAGAGACTTGAAATTTTGCACAGATCCGTTTTTTGTAAAATGCAAGGCTAAGTTCGTTAATGGGCAAAAATGGACCATTAGGGGGGGTACCCCCCATACGAACGAAAACGGTTTTTGTGAATATCTCAAAAACGGTGCATCTTATCAAAAAAGTCCAAGAACAAAAGTTATTTAGGATATGATTCTACATAAAACTCCCATACATCAAAATCCGATTGGAATAAATTTTAAAAAATCTTAGTGGAAAGTTTGACTTGAAAGTGGAATTTTGAAACAACTGTTCGAATTTTGATACGAATATTACCATACGGGTCTCCAATGATTGCCAGATTGGCAATTATAGCTTTTGTTATGTTTATCATTAAGTTAAAACGCTCTGGAATTTTCATGATTTCCGAATTGCTGATTTATTCAAATTTAGACAAGTTCTATGTGATTAAAAATATCTGATGTGAACAGCACGTGACTTTCTTATACAAATTTACGTTCCTTTGCAATTTACACTATAACCCGACAACTAAAATATTAAGTTATATAAAAATATGATTTTTTTTACAAAATCTGAAATATCTCGATAACGGTAAAATATATCGATTTACGGTAAAAGGCAAAAATGTAGAAAATTTTAATATCTTTAATTCTACATTTAACTGTTTTTTTTTTCGAAAAAACGAAATTGCGATTTTAAAAAGTCGCAATTTTGGTTACTTTCGATTAACAGATTTCCACCAAAACTTGTTAGGATCGTCCCAGTCCAGGACCAAGCGTGCCTGTATGACTTCATTGCTCTAGCTCTATTAGTTTTTGAGAAATCTTGAACACAGAAAAATTGAAAAAAAGCAAAGTTGCTTTGCTTAAAAGTAGAGTGTTCTCTAAATCAGCGATTCGAATTCGTCACAAAGGGCCTTTTGCGTCAATTATGCTTCCAAAATTTAGTTGTTCTTAGCCTACTGAACACGTCGAAATTCTGGGACTTAAATAATTTAAGTTGAGCTTAAGTTGCTAAGTTTCTTTGCGCCAACCGGCACTGAACTTATTAAGGTCGGACCTTGTCGAGAAACTGGCAAAATTTCTACTTATCGAGGTTTACCTTCGAGTTATCGAGATAAAATAACATTTATTATGATAGGGAAGTTCAACAGGATTGAAAATATCTTCGAGTTATTGAGGAATTCGACTTATCGAGGTTCCACTGTATTTTTCAAAAAAGAATTCCTTGAAAACTCCAGTAAATATTGTTTGACGATAATAAACTTTCGAGTGGTATTCGTACCAACGCCGTAATGAATTCACTATTTTTTTTTAATGGCATTAAACTGAATCAACAACAAGATATTGAATTAAACAAAAAAGTTTTTTGGATAAGCAAAATTTCGCAACTGGCTCCTTATTTGCAAATTCATAAATTCGTTGCTAAAATTCATTCAAAAAACTTTGATTTCATTTGTCAATAACTTTTTCCCCCCGCAATTAATAAAAACAAATGAAAATCACTCTCACTGTTAAAATAACTCACCCTCTCTGTGCTAAAAAGATCCTTTACTTTGTACAAAGTTCAAAGTGGGTGAGTTTTTTACACCTGTTGGAATATTAATTGGCGTTCACAAACCTTTCAATACGCTGAAGGTTTTTGTTGTTATAGTTGTTTTTTTTTCTTATCAGATTAATTCAAATTTTCTTATTTCGGTTGCTATGAAATATTCTTCGTTTTCTTGAGGTGTTATTTCTTCTGTTTCGAATCAACTTTACTGAACTGTTAAACTTTTCTAAAACTCAATTGGCTGTTATCTCTCACCCGATATTATTAATAAATAAAACAAAAGAAGGTAATTGGAGAAATTCTTTCAGGGCGATCACTTTTAACGTTTGCGTTGTGAACTGTTTTATCGTAACAGAAATACTAAATCCTTGACGGCGGATGGATTGCCTTTTATATGAGCCGCCAGTGCTTCTGATCCTTGCTGCTTTTTCGGTTACTGTTGTTGGTGCTGCTTCTGGTACTGATGGAGTTTTAAGGAGCTCTGCTATATAGCTCTTGCCTGTAGGTGAATTGAAATCATTTTGTGATAATTATCGTTTTCTGTGCCGTTAATTTTATGATTATTAATAAATGCTTTTCCTACATTGATATCATCAAGAACGCACAAACATTATTTGAATTCAAAAATGAGTAGGAGATGCAAAAAAAAAGAAAAATACAAAATTCGAAAAAGTTTCCTCCTTCGTAGCTTTAATCACACAAGATTACGTTTCCATCTGTTGCTGCTCTCGCATCAGCCTGGATTATGGCGATTTAAAATTTTATTTCTTTATCGTGTTAATCTTGTAACCTTACGCCTTTTTACCTTGTGTTTATTTTCGTTCAAAAAATTGTCATGTTTTTATTTCGCAATGACAACAGTAGTCTTGAATAAGGACTCTCCATACGAGTATCCATGTTTAAAGATATTTCGGGAATTTCTTTTTTTTTTTTTTGCTAATAACACAAGTAGGTACTTTAACCCTAATCAGCTCAGGCTAATTTTGTCCTTAATCCACGCAGGCGGTGTCTGAAAGACACCATGCCGGAAAAATAGAATAATTTAATAAAAAAATTTTTTTTTGAGTTTGCATTTTTTAATTCAGTTAATAATATTTATTTATTTGTATATACATTATTCGTACTTTTTATAATTGTAGCATAAAATTGATTTTTAAGAATTTTCGTTACAAACATTTTTCTTGGATTTGCACTTATCTGCTTCAAAGCGCGACCTTAGAAATGGGGACACAGGAAGCAACGTTTTCTCTTTTGGGAAGTGCTACAGTTATTATCGCCTACTACAGTCCGATATTTTGCGAAATAGAAGCAAAGTGATACCAAAATAACCTTTCTTTGCTGGTAAAACCGTTACGGTGTCTTTGAGACACCGCCTGCGTGGATTAAGGGTAAATTTCATAAAAGCGAAATATTATTGTTGTAGTAAAAAAAATTAATTTTTTTTTTCGTTTTTAAATAGTATTGGCTTAAAAAAACAAAGTCAAGGAGCATGAATGCAACAACTTTTTTAACATTCGTAACAATCACTCTCATAACTGCATCGGTGTCTCAAAGACACTGCGAATGCGGATTAGGGTTAAAGTAATTTGAGCATCTGGATCTCTTTAAAAAAAACACTGTTTGCGTACTTCATAAACACTTAATACTTGTTAGTTTGACGCAAGCATTTTAAATGTTTTTATACCCGTATGGTGAAACCAAAGGGTATATTAACTTTGCCTTACCGTTTGTAACGCCAAGATCCCGTCATCACACAAAAAAATGAATTACACCAGTGTGTTTAGAATGATAAAAAAAGTTGAATTTAGCATGTCCGTCCGTCCGTCCGTCCGTCCGTCCGTCTGTCCGTCTGTCTGTCTGTCTGTCCGTCCGTCTGTCCGTCTGTGGCGCGGATTGCGGGCGCACGGATTGAGCTAGAGACTTGAAAGTTTGCACAGATCCGTTTTTCGTAAAATGCGAGGCTAAGTTCGTTAATGGGCAAAAACGGACCATTACCTCCCACACGAACGAAAACGGTTTTTGTGAATATCTCAAAAAGGGTGCATCTTATCAAAAAAGTCCAAGAACAAAAGTTATTTAGGATATGATTCTACATAAAACTCCCATACATCAAAATCCGATTGGAATAAATTTTAAAAAATCTTATTGGAAAGTTTGACTTCAAAGTGGAATTTTGGTATAACTGTTCGAATTTTGATAGGAATATCACCATACGGGTCTCCAATGATTGCCAGATTGGCAATTATAGCTTTTGTTATGTTTTAAACAACGAAAACGTTAATAAATTTTATTGTCTTAGAAAGTTTTAATACCGAAAGTAGTGGGTGTATAAAGACGCAGTTTTTGTTACGTATTTGAAGGGTTGTAACCTGTAATTTTTTCTTTAAGAAATTGTATATTATATTCTATTGGGTCAATAATTCCATAGAAAACGTCACACTTTTAGAAGGAAGAGGGGTCTGTGTGACGACGATACTAAAATCCATGCAAAAAATTTCGATGACCATGACGACGGAAGGCGTTTATAAATCCTAACATTCGCGTGATGTATTTCATATGCTAGCTTGCTTTTTCTTTAAAATTACCAGACCTATTCTGGCGTTGTGACCCTTAAGTCACAGATCATAAGTCCATAGAATTTGAAGCTTTTGTGACCGAGCTGTGACTGCCAGTCACCAGAATAGGGCTGTAAGAATAAAAAGTTTTGTGAAGAACTGTTTCGACTGTGACAAACGTTTTTCGGTTATCACTTTGGCCATGAATAAACAAGATCAAATATCGATAAAAAAACACAGCATACTCCACCTAATGGTGAGATGATTCCTTTCTTACATAATCAAACCTCATATGATGAACATAATTGAGTATAACGTTGATTTTTTTTATACAGAACATTCAAACACTCGAGGTCTAATTGATATAGAAAGTTGGAATTTGACATGGAACAGGTTTTTATGAAAATATAAACCTCTTCCAAAAATGGGATAAATTGATCCACCCCTTTCCCCTCTGCCATATAAATGGAAAAGATTTTTGCGATTTTCTCGAAAACGTTTCTTTTTTTCCCAAAATAGGGTTCTATGGGACGATAACAGCTTTCGAATGCAAAAAACTGGGTAAAAACCGTTTAAGGTTTACTGGTAGAAGGCCATTTTATAAATTTCGTTTCTTACATATATAAATACGAACAAACACACACATACAGACATGCTGTGGACTCGTCGAATTGAGTCAATGAGTATATGTCCCGGGGGTGTGTTATTGAGGTGATGTTTATACCTTTCTTATATTTAAGAATGGAGAAACACAGTCGAGAGCTTCTTCTATATACTGAGTACTTGATTTAAGACAATAAATAGGGCACCTGCTTTTCAAAAGTTGGAGTCATTTGATTGAAAAGAAGTCGTTTTTTCTCCGTTAACAATCTAAAATTACTTCACAATTTTGAAACCATTGACATCCTACTCTCATCGTTCAGTAATGTGTCCATGGGAAGCTTCTAAGAAAATTGAATCATATTTTACTTTCTCGATAAAAACGTAGTTTTATTTTTAAGTGTCAAAGTATACATAAGACAACGAATTCGCAAAAGAACAAAAGAACATAAGAAATAGATTATGTCTTTTTAACAATTTTTCCTTTAAAGCTTTGGTCTAAGATTTAAAGCAAAAGAAAAGTCCCATAGGTAAAATTAATGGAAAGGCAATCGACGCGGCTTTTAAATACCTTAATTATGCTGAAAATAACATTTGTGGAACATTCGGGAGTTGCTGAAATTTTGCCCGGAATAGGGTACATTTAGTTTGACTGTTCGACGAAACCGAAATACTTTACTTTAAAAATAACGGTACCCCTAGTAGATCGTTCATGATGAGTTCATCGATGAACTCATGATCGCGAAGTGATGATACTCATGATGAGTTTTGTTCTAGGCCTGGGAAATATACTCATCATTACTGCTCACTTATTTACTCATTTGTAGCAATGAGTCTTTCGATGAGCTCTGCATGAGTCTCTCGATGAGTATCATGGCGCCGTATTGATGATGTATTGATGATGCTCATGGGCAAACTCATTGGTAGCCGAATTGGCTACCTGATCAGTAAGCGTATTGATGAATTCATTATTTTGATGAATTCACCAGAATTGAAACCTAAAATGGAAGATCTCAAGCATACTAAAATTGATGAACTCATATTATTTGAATGAAAATAAATAATCGTTTTCAAGCATTTCAGTTCCAGATTTAACATTACATGACAACTCATCGAAGACTCATGATATGCTCATCGGAAGCGAAATTCAAAGCGGTTAAAAGCATTTACTTTGAAGTTTTTTTTAACAAATAATTCTGTATATACCCACACCAACTTATTTTCGCTAAACACAACTGAAAAACCATGTTACTGTGTGGGTTTTTCCTTTGACAGTGTAGAGTACTGATGAGCAAAATATACTAGGGACATATCAAGTTTTCTAATGGTTACAAGATTTGTAATGGTGGTGAACTACTTGCTAAAGGTTAACTATTAAAAAATCGAAAAGAGATAATGAACTTAAAGACTTTCAAAAATTAAGCAAGATCACTTTTCAGCATCCTGAAATCTAGCAAGTGTCCGGCATTAAGGGTCCTCCGGCTGCGCTAGGAAACTTCCCCCTATTTTAAAAAAATATTATTTAGAATCAAAAAAAAAAAAAAATGAAAAAATCGAGAGCTTCTCCTTCTTTAGAATCAAAAAAAAAAAAAAAAAAAAAAAAAAAATGAAAAAATCGAGACTTCCTTCTTGCTTACCTCCTTCTTGCCCCAATGTACCGATGGCGGTAGCTCCATATCGTGAATAACGGAAAAACTGACCATCGTAGCAAAGTCCTTGTTGCATCAATCGATAGAGTGATTTTTTTCAAACTAGATAGTGGACTTAACTCAAAATGGCCAAAAATGGACTTACCTCCTTCTTGCTGCAAACCCTTCAATTGTAACATTGTTATTATAAAAATAAACAAGGTGTAAGATTGCAAAATGTGCCTCGTGCGAGCTTTTCAAGTTTTATATATTTGGATTTTATTACTGAAAAGATATATTTTTGAAGTTTTTTTTAACTGAGTTGAAAATAACGGGTGTTTGAAATCTTAAATGATACACAAATTGTTATCTTCTTATATTTTTATAATTTTCTTGAGAACGAAGCTTATTTAAAGTTAATTCAGCCTGAGGTCATGTCAGCAAAAAAAGTTTTACCGAATTAACTTTTCTGCTTGCTTATCTGCAAACTGTCTTCGCAAAATACTCTAATCACGTGTAAAAGGTCAAATTGAGTTTTAAAATTTATTTTTATAGGAGGGGACTTTAATAATTTAAATTATATAAAAAAATCGAAAAAAGAACACCTTAAAGAATAGCAGGATTTTTCCATTTCAACCAAGAGTCACCGGCGATTAAGTTTTGCACTTAATGAAATGAAGAGCTCATAGAAGAATCACCTTGTCGTGGATGACAAACCAGAAGGCCATAATATTGTGATGAAGAGACGAACTTTAAAAGTGAAATAAGATCCAGGAATTGAAACTGATACTCCTGTAGGTGATGTGCTTCGTGAGTTTTCCATGACAACTTGTTAAAGTTTGCAGAAGACCTGTGAAGTTACAGCCTTTTTTCATTTCATATAATCGGAAAAGGTATTTGAATACACTATGCTCGAAAAAAGTGGAACAAGCCAAGAACAGCAAAACGTTATTGTTGTTGAAGTTTCTTTGAGAGCATGTAATATTTTCCTCATATATGAGATGCTCTTTCCCTGAAAATGTTTACAGATAGGTTAATTACAACTGTTTACAAATTGGTCTACGGATCGGTACCAGCGTCAAGGATCCGATTCGTCGACGTCTGTAATGCCATCGAGCTTGCTCATCTCACCAAGGAAACCCACGTACCGGATTCTTGATGCGTGTTCCGTGTTACACGCTGTTAATATTGCTGTATAAGAGTTGGGTTTTCATATCCTTTTCGGTAGAATATGAAGATGTTGGCTAACTGGTAAACTGGCAAACATCCTGACTTTTCAACAGAGGGATGATGGGAATCACTTTTAATGTAGATTCAGTTATTTAATATGCGATTCATTACGTTTCGGTACAGTGACTCCAAATTGGAGTTTATTTCTGCTCATTTAGCAGTTAAATGTTGAGATAAGTTGACTTTTATATCAAATTTTAGCTTAATTCATATAAAACTCACCCCTGTCGAGATTGACGTTGAAACTGTGATGTGTCTACAATAACGTCGTAGTACCAGCATATCTGATTTAATTTCTGAAATTAATGTTGAAATATTATTTGCTATTTTGATAAAGCGTGCTTCAGAGGGCGGCCTATAAATAAGTGAAAATGTTTTTCCAACAGTTTTTTTTTCTGTAATTGTATTCATGTACCAATTTTATTAGAAAATATTTAATCGGCATCTTTCATGAATGAAATCTTTTCTAACCCACTTAAATTTCGTAATGATTTATATTCAAAATCATTCTAAACATACAAATCCTATTCAAGGTTAAGAGTTTTGAGGCTTCCGAAAACACGGGATCGATTCGTGGTATGTACGCTAATTTTAGTGATTTTAGAACATCTTAAAAACTAGTTACCTGTAAATATTTAGTTGGACTATATTTAGTTGGTGTCAACCCGCGACAAAACGAGCGTTAGGAAGGTGGCATACAACAATCAAAATAAAACACCTGTAACCATTTTAGTCAAATACCACGCTGTTTCAAGCAAATAGTAGCACTATTTATTGATATTTTTCACGTTCTATAAATAAAAGCAGCTGAAATTGTGTAAATATCAATAAAAATAATAGCGTCGCAGAAAATAATTATTGAGTATATGCTCCCTAGATAAAGATTAATTAACAAAATGCGCCGCAGTCGAAAAAAGGCTATTTAAGTTAATGTTGTTTTATTTTGTGATGATTTTTAGTGTTTAATAATTATAGCACTAATTTGAATTATGTGGGACAAAAATTTAGTTTCCGCGAAAGCGGACCGGAATATGGGACTGGAATCAGCTAATCCGGGACGTGTGACAACCTATAAACATTTGAGCCGAAATTTTGTAAAATTTTGAGCAAAATAATTTTTGAAAAATCAAATTCAAATTTAAGTATAGAATTAGTATTAAATGCAGTGGAACCTCCATATAGCGAAACCTCTCTAGATAACCAAATTCTTTATTATAATTAAATTTTTTCGAAGCTTTGAAAGAGAAACACGAAGAAAATTCTCTGCATATAACGAAATGTTTTATAAAACTACCTTTTTTTCGTGCCCCGATCTATTTTTTTTATATGGAGGTTCCACTGTATTGGCAATTTAGTAAAATCAGAAGTCTAGAAATTTTTAATTATAAAAAAAATATAATTTTCTACACGCCTTTGATATTTGGTAGAATATTTTAAACCACGAGAGTATTATTTTCTTTGTTCAATTTTAATGCGTGGTTACTCGTAATCGAAGCCAGTTTTAAAAAACAAAATCTCCAACGGGAATTAGTTAAAGAAATTTTGTTAACAGGTAATCACAAATAGAATTCCAGTAAATCTAAACCAAAATAAGCGTGCCATGTTCAAGTATCAAATTTAATTATGTACGAATATTTTTTGTAAACAGATTAAAATAAATTTACTTGGGAGTATGGGTACCACGGATTGAAAAACACTGGCATAAACAGATGATGTCGTTAGTATTGGCCAGTTGTTATTATCCCTAATTTCGGTAAAGCGAGTCGAGTGGACTTCACTCTTAATTAATCTCCTGAAAAAAAAGGTACTGTTTATGTAAACAGCATCCATGAGTCTCAGAGACTCACTTAGTACCCAAAACTCGTTTTTTTTTAAATTAACTCATTTTTGTACCTACAAGGGCTGTTGAGAACCGTCATTTGATGGAACCGGGACCCGTCTGGTTAGGATCTGAAAAACGGGGTACCTTGTACAGACAAACTTTCGCAGAATCGTAAAAGATCTCGTTTTAAGTAAAAGAGGAAACGACTGCGAGGCGTAAGGGGTTCCATAATCAATAATCATTTTCATCCTCTCCTGAAAAAATCATACTAATATATAAAAATGAGTTGGTGTCTGTCTGTCTGTCTGTCTGTCTGTTCCTCTTTCACGCAAAAACGGCTTAACCGATTGATTTGAAATTTGGCATGAGTGTCTGTGGTAGTTCTGGTTCCAACATAGGTATACGGAAAGAAGCGCGAGGGGTGGGGGGAGTAAGGGGAGGGGGTAAAGTGATCTCGAAACTTAGCTCTTCCTCTATGTTACCCTTTCGCAGGGAAACTACCGATTGGCCTGAAGTTTAGCTCCAACATAGACCATAAAAAAATTAAAAAACTTAACCCGGCAACGACGGGTATGCAAGCTAGTACCACATATTGAGCATATCAAAGTATCGGCTATTTGCTGTAGTAAAGAATTTTTACCACAATATTCCAGAAAACTGTTACTGTTAGTCGGAAAATTCTGAAACTTTTTGGGCCCAATATCAAAAGTAGCACCACGTCTAGGAGCGGTGAAAAACGGGTTAATGTAAGACGTGTTTTATTAAGGACAAAATTAAAAATGAGTATAATTTGGATGATTTTTTCAAAAGTATTTCAAAAAAAAGTGCCATTTGCAAAACTATATTCGGTTCTCGGTTCTTCGACTCGGTACCGGGTACTCGGTTTTCGGTTTTTGGACGCGGTTCTTGGTTTTTCTTGTTTTTTCGCAGCACCAGTTCCTGAAAGTTTTCCCGGATATCCGGTTCTTATACAATAGCCCTAGTACGACGACAGCGCAATGCTGAGGCTATCAGATAGAATTATTTAGAGCTATTTTAATATGACTGTAAGTCCCAGAGACTCATTAACCCCTAATTTATTCACTAGGAGTTAAGCCGAGTTAGTGAGTTAAGGGAGTTAGCTAGTGTTATTTTCCATGTAAAAGGTGAGTTAAGGGAGTTAAGGCGATTTAACTCCTAGTGAATAAATTGGCCGTAAGAGTTAAAAAAACAGGGTAGCGTCAATTTAGAACAAATTTGGTTATTTTCCACTAAGGTGTTGTTCATAAAATATGTTCCGCAAATTTTCGCCTTTTAAAACCTCCCCTTCCTCGTCCCTCGTGTCGCTATAGATGTCCAGAATATAAAATTTTCAGGCCAATCGGAACAGTTGACTTTGCGTTGAAAACTAACCAACAGACACACAGAAACAATTTTATTTTTATTGTATAATAGGACATCACACAATTTTAAATGCAATTTTATGAAATTTCTCCAACTACCGTGTAGAGATTCGCTAAATGCTCTTACATTTTTTGTTTACAAAAATGTGCAAATAATCACCCAAAAGACCTTAATTACGATAATCACAATAAATTATGGATAACAAGTGTAAATTTTTGGGTTGAGCGAATTAAAACTAATGAATTAAATTAAAACAAGATGTCGTTGAAAGTCCTTTAGGAAAAGTCAGAAAGAGGGAAAATCTCAACAATACAAGTTGAGACATTATAAGTTAACAGGGTTTGAGTTGTGAAAGGACGATATCTCTGTACAAAAGTAATTGCGGCAAGACATTTTGTCTCGGTTACTTTTTGAAATACATATTCTTGTGTCAGTTTGGACATGGCTAATTTGTTGACTTTTGAAATTATGTTTACCTCACCCATTAAGAGATTATTCTTGTACTTTAACCAAATTAATTAATCATAAAAAGGATCTACCGAATTAATGAAAAAGTGTGGGAATTAGCACAAAAAAAAACTGTGATGAAGAAGTTCAATTAACTGTGTCTAAAAATTGAAAGCGACCCACTTTAACATTCACCTTTTGGGAACTATTCAAATTCATATTTTGCCCTAATTTCCTCAGTTCTATTCCTCTGGCCCATATTAAGAGAATTTGTCTGCGTATGAAACAATTTTTATAGGAGCCAAAAATGTTCAACTTAAAATATTCCGATTTAATTTTATAAAACGAGTTAATTAATTATTTCAACTGCCTTCTGATTATATTTTCATAATATTCCCCTTAACACTAAAACGATTGTCTCTGGGATTCAAATGAAACCCAAACTTTAAATTGTTGTGTCGAAAATTTATAGCCTCAAGGTATATTTAATACGCAACGGTTAGATTTGGGGGGTGGTAAACAAATCTATAGAAAAGGATGAATCCCTCTTGAAATTTACAAACAACGTACATATCTCCTGGGTCAATATAATGGTACCGAAATAAATTTCTGTGCTAGGGATGGACGCTGAGGTGTTGGTTTCTGATGTGATATAAAATTTGTAACGTGTAACAACAGTAAAAAATCACTGGTTTTGGGGTGGCAATTTTTAGTAAAAGGTGAACCGGAGATACTGACTAAGGTAGGATGAGGGTTTAGAAAGTCTGCAAGGAGCATGAAGTCGATTCAATTCTAAGGACGATTGTTAAACATTTGAATTATACAGCGAAACTCCTGCTGTGTAGATTAAATAAGGTATTCTTAAATAACTGAATTTTTGTTAATTGTTTGGGTGTGTAAATTTCAACATTTAAAAGTTAAAGTTCAAGTAGGAGATTTTTTTTCATCATTTGAAAATACATACTTCGAATATAATTGATGAATCAATATCATGACGTCACTTGTTATTGAGGCAATAATTGTTAGGGGTATCGAAATTAATGATAGGAAGAGGAGTTTTTCGAACTTATGAGTTAAGTCATTTAGAATATCGATGGTAATATAAAAATCATCCTAAAAAAGTCTGATTTTTGATTCTAAATACACTAACGCTAAAAGCATTCATTATCTAAAAAATTGGGACATTTTTCAAGTCTGCTTTTGAAATTTCGGAAAAAGTGTAAAAGTTTTTTTTTTTCTAAAATCGTAATTTTTTTTATTACTTTTTTATACATCTAGTATAATAAGTTATTGTATTCATAAAAAATTTCGACCTCTTAATTATGCCTAAAACATTTCCGGAGTCGATTGGAGCATGATTACAAAAACGTCTCTCTGTCTGTCCTTCCGTTAGCAAAAATTAGGTAAATAAGGATAAGAAACTTTGAACAAATTTTGGGGGTCTGAAAAATCCGCCGTCGGAACGGAATCTTTAACATGCCTTGCAAAATGATTATTTTCCCTTATATTTTAACGTTTAACTGTCTTAAAATCAACAAAAAAAGATTCATAACTCTACACTATTTTCCATACATTTTTAAAGTTCTATGAAAAGTTCTGTTGTTGCTTATCTTTAGTTATCTAATCTTTGCTGTTAGTCTTTCAGTCGATCAGGGGCCTATTCTACAAGAGTACAAGTCTTGTATTTGTAGCTATTTTTCACAAATTGTAGGACTTGTAAATACATTTTCATTTCTTAAAATACAATTTATAAATCACAAGTACAAATTCGGAGTAATTTTACAATGCGAAATGTTTTGACAAGTCTTTATTTTTTGTTCCTCAACACATTTCGGCAAGCTTACAATTACAAGTGTTTTTTTTTTGGAAATTGTGAGAAAAAATACCGTTAGTAGTCCAATACCGTTCCAAAAAGACATTTTTTTGCAGGAATCTAACTACAATTGGTAGAAATATTTAGCAGTGCTCAAACGCCTCTAAAAGTGATTACAAGTGTATAAAAAATGGATACGGGCAGCAGCAGTAGCAGCGAAAATGAAGCTAATATGCAATTAGCAACTCGTCGCAGAACAATTTATCGTCTTAGAATAAATTTCAACTTAACTTCTGTGTTTGAATTCAACGAAAAATTTCGTTGATACAAAAAATTGATACAATTGTATAAATCGAAATTGTGAAAATGTAAAGAAAAAATATTTACAAATGTGTGAGTTCCTGGAACGGTTTTTTTTTAGATTTGTAATTGTGAATATACAAATTAATATTTTGTGAATTGTAGAATTGTACTTTTGTGGAATAGGCCCCTACTAGTTTTTGAGAAATCTTGTACACAGACTGGACCCATGAAATTTTACAGGGATGTTTGGTCCTAGAGTACAACGGTACTCGTTGCGTGCGCACGGATTGAGCTAGAGACTTGAAATTTTGCGCAGATCCGTTTTTCGTAAAATGCGAGGCTAAGTTCGTGAATGGGCAAAAATGGACCATTAGGGGGGTACCCCCCATACGAACGAAAATGTTTTTTGCGAATATCTCAAAAACGGTGCATCTTATCAAAAAAGTCCAAGAACAAAAGTTATTTAGGATATGATTCCATACATCAAAATCCGATTGGAATAAATTTTAAAAAATCTTATTGCAAAGTGTGACTTCAAAGTGGAATTTTGGCACAACTGTTCGAATTTTCAATAATTGCCAGATTGGGTTTTCAACGGGTTTTCAATAATTGCCAAATTGGCAATTGTAGCTTTTGTTATGTTTTACGATGACAACAACCAAGTTAACACCTTTTGTGAATACTCCTAATAAAAATAAAAAAAAAAAGTTTCACTCTGACATTTAATTAAATTTCAACGAACTAAAATTAGGGTTATTTTGAAATAAAAAAACAAAAACTTTGAATCACAAGATGTTTACAATTATTATATGCATTTGAGAATGTTTTTTTCTTGGAATTTGTATGTTTACAGCTTTTAACATTTCAACGCTGTTAAGATTTGATTTCAGATTGCTTGAAGCAAAAATAATATTTATTTGATTATCATCATATTTAAATGCTATTCGGCAAATGCCTTAAAATGATAAAACTTTGCCAAAGGCACCTACGTAAAAGTTGAATGATCTTTCTTACTCCATGTTTGACTTGTTAAAAATTGTTCATAAACAGAATTAAGTGAATAATCTCATGGCTTAATTTCTCAAATTTAAATTAAGTCCATTAAGATGAAACATTCGATTTTATCAAAAATTTAGATATTCTTAAGATATACGAATTGAATTGCAAAATAAAATATTTAATTGACTCTCATTTTTAGAAATTTCGATTTTGTGGGGATGGAGACTGCCCGGATTGGGTGCTCGCCGAAATTCATTCGAATTTGTCGATTCTGAGTTCAGTAAAACTTCGGTTATTGGCCCAGATTGTAGCGAAGAGTATTCTTGGTGAAGAAATTCCGGTAATTTTAATTCCTTTAGCATATTTATATTTTAAAATTACATTTAAGTAAATATTTGTGTAATATTTCAGGAGGAAAAAGTCAAAGAGATGTTTGCGAGTAGTAAAAATGAAGGACGTTCAGCAAAATCGGCGATTTCTTGCATTCGATATTTGTTGGTGAGTGCAGCAAGACATAATGCGGATGAAGTGACTTTTGGTGCTGAATTGCAACAACTTGGATTGCCAAAAGAACATTCCGCTGCAATGTGCCGAGTTCTTACAGAATATGTAAAATCTATCAGAAAGAAATTGCTTGAATCTAGTTTGACTGGTAATTTTCTTACTTCTGTATCTATGAAACATTTATTACTTTTTGTATTTCTAGTAAACGAATTGGAGGATGTAAGTAGCACAATACCTCAAGGAACCATCGACTGTGCTCAACTTAATATCAAAATTAAAAATGAAATTATTGATGGTGTCCCACAGAAAATAACACATGTAATAAATATTCACAAAACCGATTTGTCAGTACTTTTGAATGAACTAAAAATGGCCAAAAGTGTCATTGAAAATTATGGATATGAAAAAAAGTATTCTGAGAATAACCATTAAATTAATTTTGTGAAGAAATTTCAATACAGTTTTGTTTAATATTTTGTAGAAATAAACATTTAACAAATATAATAATATTTAACCGAATTTTAGTGGTTTACACAATTATCTTTGAGGCGCTTTACTTTTTTTATAGATTCATATTTCGTGGAAAATTACGTAGATAAAGATTTCTGAGATGTTTTTTTCTAATTTCTTTGAATCTACATATTTTCCCAGAATTAAAAAAAAATCAATAAATCGAACATTAAAAGAGCCCAGAATGCCAGGAAAAATATTTCGCCCCTTAATTTTTTTTTTATTAAAGTAAAAGCAATACCTAGATTGAATTAATTGGCTAAAAAAAATTTAACACTGTTTTCGCGTTAAGGTTGAGAACATTTTTAATAGGAGGAATTAGGAATGAAAAAAAATACAAATTGGCCTTTCTATAAAAATATGCAAATAATGTTTCTTATGTGCAACACTTGTTGCTAAATTTTTTGATCCAAACGTAATATTGGCAGTATTTTGAGTAATATTTTCCTCTTAAAAATGTTCAATATATTAACGGAGAATTAAAAAAGCTTCGAAAAAAAGTTTAGGCGGGTTTCAGTATTTTTTCCTGTTACTTTGAGTTTGTTATGTACCAGCAATAAAATGCCATTATTTTGGTCAAAAATTAGCAAAAATTCTACAATATTATACACAGAGAAAAAATAGTAAATATAGTTTTGACTATTAGTAAAATAGTTAATTTCAAATACAAAAATAGTAAAAATCGTAATTAACTACATTTAACTACATAGTAAAATTTACTATTCTGTGGTTAAATTAACTATTTCTATAATTGAAATTAAGTATTTTGTGATTGAAATTAACTATTTTAATAATAGTCACAATTTCACTTTTGAATTTTTAGTATGTTTCGTCAATAGCAAGGATTGATGTTGCTCGGGGAGAACATTAAACTTTGCCGGGAAAATTTCCAAGACTTTTTTGTTGAATTTTGTCATGAATAGTAAATTGACTTCCTGTAAATTTCTAAAATTTTCCTTTTAAAATAAAAAAAAATGAAAATGTGAAAACATTTAAATTGACTATATAATTGAGATGAAGCAAGACCAAAATCTTTTTTGTTAAATGGAAAACTTTCACGAAGCTTTTCTCCGATTTTTTGAAAAGGTGTGCCATATAAGAAAAAATGAAGACAAAACATATTTAAAAATAATATTTCTATTAGAATCTTCTTAGAAAATGCGCGACTTTAATTGGAATTTATTGAGTTTCTTTTTTAAGTTATCATATCGTTGGCTAAAAGTGAAATTGGGCTAAGTCCATTATACCAAATTTGACAGAAGAGCAATAAAAAACCTTGTTAAATAATTTTAATTTTCATTTAAAGAAAACAGAGTCTCATTAAAAAAAACTGAGCCCAATTTTTCTCATTTAAAGAAAACTCAGTGTTATTGAAAGACAATTAAAACGATTTAACAAGGTTTTCATTGCTCTTCTGGAAAATTATACCAAATGGACTTAGCACAATTTCACTTTTAGCCGACGATATTACGGATTGTTTCCTTCCAGAATCGGATTAAGCGACCTCAAAAATCCCCAAATGAAATTTTTTCCAGAAAATTTGAGGAAAAGGATAATCACGTTATACTTGCAGGACCTCCCGTGATCCTCACAACCCCAAAGTAGTGAAAATGTTGTATTGTCAGTCGGGTGGGTGGAACTGCGTTAAAATTAACTTATTTATTTAATTTGTCTTTATCGTCTAGTGTGTTCCCATCAAAATGGAAATACTTTTTTATTATTCCAATTCACAAAAAGGGTAGCAAAACTGATGTTGAAAATTACAGACCCATTGCGAAGCTTGCACCCATACCTAAGATCTTCGAAGCAATAGTGTGCAGATACGTATCTTTTCAATGCAAATCGCTTTTATCTGATAAACAACATGGTTTTATAAAAGGAAGATCCACTGCTACTAATCTTGTCGAACTTACCAATTTTTGCATAAATTCAATAGAATCGGGGTGTCAAGTGGATTGCATTTATACTGATTTCAGTAAAGCCTTTGACACGCTTCCTCACAACCTGCTTATATTCAAATTAGAAAAGTTAGGGTTTTCCAAAGCCTTATGTATGTGGTTAGCTTCATATTTGCATAACCGGTCTTTTAGTGTGTTATTTTCTAATGCATTTTCACGCATATCTATTGCATCGTCGGGCGTTCCGCAAGGAAGCCATTTGGGACCCCTGCTTTTTATTTTATTTATAAATGACTTGTTTTCAACTATACAATTTGTTAATGTTCTGGGTTTCGCTGACGATTTAAAATTTTACTTGACTATTAAAAATATCCATGCTTCTTTCTTACTTCAAGATCAACTTGATATATTTAACGAGTGGTGTATAAAGAATGGACTGGTCATCAACACTTCAAAATGTACTGTTATGTTCTTTAGCCGGAAAAGAAATTTTGATAATTTTATTTATTTTTTGAATGGTTGCCCGCTAAGTCATTCGCATGTCGTTAATGATCTTGGTGTACTACTGGATGCCAAATTAGATTTTAGTTTACATATAAATGATGTAATTAGTCGCGCTAATTCTATGTTAGGCTTTGTTAAGCGCTGGTCTAAAGAACTGACGGATCCTTTTGTGTTGAAAGCTTTATATTGCGCGTTTGTTCGTCCTATTTTAGAATATGCTTGTGTTGTCTGGACGCCTGGCTATGAAGTTCATATTTCTAGATTCGAAGCTATTCAGAAACGTTTCATTCGTTTTGCTCTTCGACTTTTACCTTGGGACAATTATCTACTTCTACCTCCTTATGAGCAAAGATTGAAACTTCTATACTTGCCGCAGCTTAGTAAACGTCGTGAAGTCTATGCCGCAACTTTTATTGCAGACTTACTTGTGGGGAATATTGGTTCACCAACTTTACTTAATAAGCTAAATTTGCATGGAAATATACGTACTAGACCGAAAAATGATTTTATTTATAACGACTTTCACAGAACAAATTATGGTCGTTCTGAACCGATTTCGTCAATGTCTATTATTTTTAATAAACATTATAATATTTTTGACTTTAACCTAAGCAAAAGTTGTTTTAAAAATCTTTTATATAAAGAATCAACTTAACTTATATTAATATCAGATGGTGCTTTACCTGTTGATGTAATAAATAAATTGTTAAATTATTAAATCAAAAGATATGACCCTGACAAACAAACAGACAGATAGATATGAAAGCAAGCTAAATTAGAGCTTTTAAAAAACGTTGAACATTTTTATTATTTATTAGAGTATATTTCTGTAAGTCACTGTTCAAAGCTTGGTTTGCGTCAAGAATATACGAAAATGCTAGTAAATCCAATAGAGGACTCTAACGGGACATCCTTTTTATCCTGGATAGTATTTTCTTCTTTTTTTTATCCATTTTTTTTCATCCATAAGAAAAAAATTTATTTCTTTAATAACGAAATGTCCATTTTGATATTAACAAAATTTAATTAGTGGAAGGAGAAAATCTTTTCAACTTTTCGTTTTTTATTCAAAGAAAAACAATGGAAACTTTAAACTTTTTGAATTGTAAATTTTTTCTTGTAAGTTTTTGTTATATCAGTTAGATTTTTAACCGAAGAGCATTAAAATAGCAAATCAGGACGGTAAAATACTTGTAAGGAAGACGAGAATCATGAGGGGATTTGATTTGAACTTTCGGTTGTGATGGATGGTAGAAGGAGGATGTAGAATCAAGAATCAGGATATTATATTGATTCAGCACCCTGTTTAATAAAGCTCCGAGTACAGATGTTACAGCTCACTTGTGAATAGTAAAATATAGCCGGGTAATGGCCAAATGATGACTTTTAACATTCTTGGCATATACACTGATGTCGGTCGGATTTTGATTCAGACTTTTTACTCATGATGCCTCTTCAAGTTAGACACATGTGTATGACTCAAATATTCGTGTATAGTTGCACATCAACTGGACTAGAATGATGAAGCTGAAGTTTCCAAGGAGAATTCACGTCTTTCAATGCTGTTCGTATGCTGAAAGATGTTTATCTGCTTGGGCAGAGAACCATCATTGGGAGGAGGATGTTTTAAGGAAGCTCATGGTTGGAAGATATATTCGACATTTTCTTCGTCATAATTTGAAATTCAAATCGTTGGCTTGCGTGTCGGTTACGGGCTGCAGCCGTTAATCCACCCTCTATGCTGGGTATTTGGCTGACTTTTCCATTCGCGTATGTATTATGATGCTCTTGTTACATGTAACAGTTGAGAAGAAAACAGACGGGAATCCATAACAATCCTGGTATATTCCTTGGGCATTATTATTACTAATAATGATCTCGTGGCATATACGAGTAGATGATGATTGTGATGGGCGCATCTGGTCTGGCCACCACATGGAATCGTCTCTGATAGGGTATATGTTTAATTTGGTTTGGATTCCAATATTGGAATTTGAATAACCGAAAATATATCCTTTTATTTTTCATAATAAAGTAACGAATATTTATGAAAAATGTGTGTTTTCACGTAACGTTTTAGTAATGTGGGCAATCGCATTCATATTCAGACAATTCTAACATCAAATGATTGCATAATAAATTTCCAATATCGCTGCTATATCCTGTTAATAAATTTTACATTAGTAACAGATTTTTAAAATCATTTGTTTTACTTTTATGATTTATTGCTTAAAATCACATAATATTTTTTTATGATTCTGATAACTCAATTTACTTACTTGTACGAAAGCAAAGTTAATAAACAGAAGATTGTTGTAATTTTTTCGTGTCATTAGCAGCGATAGATTCAAATTGTATGGATGTCAAAAAGTTGCAAGAGTCTGTTATATTTATGGACTGCTGTTGATGGGTAAATCCTTACAAATGTTGAAATTTATATACAGCTGTCATGTCAGTGCTGTAGCAGAGAATAAAATTAATAAAAACATCTAACATTTCAAAAGAATATCTTATATGATCTTACAGTGCTGATAACCAAGTAAAATGGTCTGTATTTACAAGACCGAAAGTGTATTTTTTAACACATCAAGCCCTCATGCAAATCATAGTATTTTTTATTGAAATGTAAACCCAAAAAAGAAAGTTTATTATCATACATATTTTCAAATACCAACCTTTCTTCCTGTTTTTGAAATGTACACATTTTATGGCTGCATAACTAAATCATAATAAAAATATTATTGTTACTGGGAAAATCAAGTCAAGTTATTCTGTAGTTGTGGTTTTTTATAGATTTTTCTTTAAAGTTTTCTCCGATTATAAATCAATGATGATATATTATGACGTAGCCTGACATCTAGATGAGAAATTGCTTTCGAATCATGGGGGGATATACACGATATGCGAGCACAAGGACTTTGTATCCCTTGTCTTAAAAATTCTGATTTCTTGCTTCCTATTTGAATGCAATTCGTTGGAGATTCTTCAAGAACATTTTTAGAGAAAAACGATTTTTTTAGAAATCGACTACCAAACATTTTTATGTGTTCAGCGTTTTGATACATTTTTTTAAATTTTTTTTATGCAAATTGATTCAAGTTGCCCTAAAAACGATGAAAATTTTTATACATTTTAAATTTAAATTTGCGACGAGGGAATTGTGTTAAAACGAATTGTTTACATGACTTTTTCCTAGATTAAAATATCATAACAGTTAGAAAAAAGTAAAAAAAAATGTGACTAAATCCAAAATTTTAAAATTTACTTTTCAAATTTATAAAACCGTTTTTGAAAATCAGGAAAAAATCTTGGCGGAAAAAGTAGAAGTTTTAATGGTAGAAACAAATTTCTAGTTTAAACATAAGAAAAACTACTCAAATACTCTATATGATAACAGACTAAATGTTTATTTAAAAAAATCGATTTGTATAGGAGAGTGAGAAAGGATTTTGATGTAAATATAAGTTACGTAAAACCATATTCTAAACAAATTCCATCTTCATAAATTTTTCGATCCAATTTACCGTTTTCGAGAAAACAGGAAAAAAGTATTCCATTTGTATGGAAGAGGAAGGAGCAGTGGTCCGATTGTATTTTCGTGTATGGATTAGTTATGTAAAATACTATTGTAAACACATTTTAGCTTTATAAATTTTGCAATATGACTCACCGCTTTCGAGAAAATTGCAAAAAAATTGTTTCGTATGAATGGGGGAGAGTGGAAGGAATGGTCCAATTTTGCCCGTTTAAGAACTTAGCCTAGTCATTTACGACAAACCTAAATATACGAAATTTCAAGTCGCTAGCTCAATCCTTTCGAAAGTGAAGGTGTTCGCGGACGGACAAACGGACGAACATGAGGAAATCAAAATTTGTTATCATCCCTAACACCCTGCAGATCATTTTTGTGTCCGATGATTGGTTCTATATGATTCTCATATAGAGTATAAAATGGTGTTATAAGTTAGGAAAACATATTTCAGCGATATGTTATAAACATAACAAAAGCTATAATTGCCAATCTAGCAATCATTGGAGACCCGTATGGTGATATTCGTATCAAAATTCGAACAGTTGTACCAAAATTCCACTTTGAAGTCAACGGACAGACGGACAGACAGACGGACAGACGGGCGGACATGCAAAATTCAATTTTTTTTTATCATTCTAAACACACTGGTGTAATTCATTTTTTTGTGCGATGACGGGATCTTGGCGTTACAAACGGTAAGGCAAAGTTAATATACCCTTTGGTTTCACCATACGGGTATAAAAACAACTAAAATACTGAAATTTTCAAATATTTTTACACTTGATCAAAATGAGTTGATAAAAACTAATAAATTCATGCTTAAATCAGTCATTAAAAAAATTTGCTTATGAGCTTCTGTTAATAATTATTGAAAGTGGGTAGAAATAGTCAAATGGGCTTAAATATCCTTAATATTGTTGGCCTTTTTTATGTACACCGCAATAAATCTTCGTATTAGGTATACATTCGTTTTTATGTTGCGTGGAACGATGTGTTGGCTTCTTGTTAAACGCTTGATGAAGAATAGAAAGAGTCCCTGTCGATGTTGCTTAACCATATTATTGCAGAGGAGGCAGCATATGGACCAAATCTTTGGTAATTCCTATAATTGATTCCCTTCACTCATTGCCCAACTAATATATGAAAAACTATTTCGGCTTTCTAAGTCCACGGGTTGGGGTGGGATTTCGAGAAAGAATTTGGAATTGGTGCGGATCGGCTTAAGATTTTTAGCCTTTGGTTTGCGGCAAACGGGAATGAATGGGGTTGAATGAAGTCCCTTTCTATTTAATTCCCGGTCCGTTTTACGATTTCACTTGTCGTGTATTCGTATAAATTCTCATATAATAAAATATCGAAACGCTGCCGCCGATACGAATTGCAAACAAGTTTCCAATGAGGATGTAGTAATACATTCGTGTTTTTTGGGCCCTTGGTCTATTTATTATACAAAATATTATTACTGTGATTATACACTCACTGGGCCAAATAGACTTCGAATATTTATCTGGATTTATGCATCCAGCTGAACCCAGAAATCTCTGAAATATTTGAACGAAGCGAAATGAAATAAGTTAAAGTAATTTGGTTTGGGGGGTTGAGATTTCTGAAACCACCCCTCTCGGTAATTTCTTTTTGGGTTCACTTGATTTTACTCGTAAATAGGCTGTCAATAGCACGTGACTATTCAATGCCCTGCCAGTAAATGCTGTTTTATGTCTCAGTCAATAATGTCTCATTGTAACTTTATGCAAATGATTTTCAGTTAATTCAGAAAATCTTCATTCTTGCCACCATCGAAGGCAATACAGATGGAAATATTTTATGGGATTGCAATAATGCGATGTTTACATGAAATATGGATAATAATTGCGTGCAGTTTTCGTATTTACAGAACTAGATTGAAATCTGTGGGGTCTTAAGGAATTCCAGTAGCAAAAACGATAATTTTATTTATTTCATTTTCCATTACTTTTGCTATTGGCAAAATTGGTGTGGGTTTGATACAGTCGAGCTTAAATTACGGTTTCGATCAAAAAATCCTAGAAAACATGTTTTTGAATGTAAAATTGTTCAAAATAGTAAAAAAAGAGTTTAAAATACTCTAAAAATATATGATTTTCCATAATATTAAAAGTTTTTAAAAATATATGATTTTTCGCACCATTATAGTGTGAAAATTTGTTTCTTTTTAGAGTATTTTAAACTCTTTTTTTGTAAATCTATTATTCAAATAAAAAACCACTGGCTGACTCACTCATCACAGTATTCCCCGAACCACTTAACCGATTGCCATCAAATTTTCCACGCAGATTCGTCTTACCTCCAAGCTGCTCCCTAAGAAACGGGAATTCGAAAAGGAAGGGCCTGTTAATAACCTTTTTCCCATTTTTTCTTTAAAAAACTGTCATTAGCCGATTTTCGGGGCTGCTGATCAGCAATTTGGTGTTAGAATTTCAAAATTGGAAACGGGAGCTCCTAATTTTTTTTCAAAAGTTATTTATTTTTTTGTGCAAAAAACTTTAAACGGGCAACTACGGTATACCCGGTATACCCGTAGTTTAAGAAAAAAATTTATTATAACATAATAACAAATTTTCTTAAAATAACTTTATCAACTACTGGAAACTGGAGGAGTTTTTTTTATCAAACTTATTGAAAATTTTTGGGGTTATTCAATGCGAAGAATTGGCTAAAACATCTTCGCCATCGCCAGCAATCCAACGAAATACGCTTAAATTTTCTTCGTTGAGAGGTTCAACAGATAGAGGGGAACATCCTCATTTGATAGCTAAATACAACAGACCGCATATATTCTTTTTTTTTTTGGGAAATTGCATAAAAAGGACGCACGATTTAATATTTCATTTATCCGAATTAATTATCGCCAAGTCCCAGACAATAATTTTATGGAAATACTCAAACCAGCGATATTTTAAAGTTTGCAATTACCAGTCCATATTAATAGGTTTGACTGTAATTTCAAATGGAATACAAGCGAATATTCAGTTTCAGGTCTTTTAAAATCATTATTGCTACCGTGTTCTACTTAAATTTCTTATATCGGACAATTATTATCGTGTTTTTTTTTCTTCTCGAGCCAACAAATAAAAAAAAACCTGATCAATAAATTTTCCTCATCAACATCGATCCCCATTCGGATTTTGTTTCTGATTCCTGATCCCGGATATCTCGTTTACTCCCATATACTCGTATATTCCTAAGTCAAGTTCCCAATTACAAAATCGACTTTGGCGGGGTATTAAAATGATTTATTCATATTACTATCATTCAACATAATTATCCAATGAATTATTGGTTCTCCTTCACTGGATCAATATTTATAATAATAATTTAAAGCGGTTTTATTTATTAAATATTTATTGGACAGATGAATTCAGTAGCCATAATAAAATTCTTAAGATCTTTTTTGTATTTCATTCGTTTGAACTTGAACCAAATCTCTTTTTTTACTTATGATTTTTGATTTTTATGAAGTCATTTGAATTGTTTTGAAGACAATGTTGAAATGCCTTGTTAAATTATGTGATAAGCTCCCTATTAAATTTTGAATATAAATAACTAGATGATTATTGTTTATGATATTATAGAGACTGAAAAGAATTTTCAATTTTCATTTCCTGTTTTTGTGACAAATACCTCCAATTACAAATCAATCCCGTCAATTTAATTCTATTCGTCGTTTTTGTTATTTTTTTTGTTATTTCTGGAACATTATTATGTCATTTGTTTAATATTTGGTGGCGAACTGAAATTCTCAAATTCAGTTTGGGCATAAATTCAACTTTATTCAAATTAGATAAAATCGATGATGACAATATTTTTGTTAAGACGACATATTTAGAAAAGAGTTTCCAATTCAAGTCGAGTTTCTTAAAAGGCGAATAAAACAATTTATTACTAATTGGGTAACTGTTTTAGAATTTAAATTCATTTTGAGAAGACTGATACAAGTTTTAAAGACCTTACGAAATTTTACTTGTCCAAAAGCCCCGTGAACCGAGGGATGCCTGCATTTTTTGACTTCAAATATTCACCCCTTATAGATTTCGTCAATCACTTTCAAATGCGTCTTAAATTGCCCATTTCATATTTTTTAAATAGTCCTTTAGCTTATTTTGATTTTTTTTCAATTATTTATTGACACATGTTATCGTCTAAAAATAATCCCAAACCCATTTCGTTACCCACGACAGATTTCAAGCAAAAGATCCTTGTCAACCAGAAATTATTACAAAACCACCACCCTTTTTGTGAAATTCTGTTTAGCAATAGCTAAAAATACCCCAGGGATGAGATTACATGACTACAAATAACTGAAAATCTTATCCATAATTTAATCTATTTTTAAAACCCATTAAAACTGCCACAACAAACGCGCAAAAAATACGTTTCAAATTTCAAAATCCAAAATGTGATCATTTTTTCCGATTAATCTCCATTGCTACCACATTGAATAACAACATGTAAACATTGTAGACAAGACTTAAATGCGATTACAACTTTTAAATTTGATATGCGTTTAAAGAAGTACTATAGTAACAAGGGTGGCGAAACTTCGAACACAACCGACATTATTCAAATAGCATAAAATCGGTCTTATCGACGGCACGCGTCTTGCCACGTGCACAGGACAGCATATTATTCCATAACTCTTCGAATGGTGTTTGCCCGTTTAATTGCAATCATGGAGTTCCTGAAGGATAAAATTGAGTGACACCAGGACAGAAACAATCAAATTGTTGGAGACAAAATTTCTATGTTGAAGGCCATTCCGCAATTTCCTTGTTTGTCGATGGGTTTTATCATAGCTAAATTGAATATTTATTAGAATCCTTAAAGAAACACGGGAGCCCGATCACGAGGAGGACACGGAAGGATATTCTTGTTTGTCGCAATAAATGCACTTGACTAAAATTCTGTAATGGTTTATTTACAGTGGAACACATTTAAACGAGCAGGTAATTTGCAAAATGTTCAGAAAATTATTAATACGATGTATTTCGATTGCTATACATACATAATATTCAGTGACGTACTACAATTGTCCTAAGAAATAGTTTTCGTTCAAGTAAAAGTTGGCTAAATTCAAGGAAAATGATATTAAAGTTGAAAAAGATCATGGTCAAAACTATTTTTGAACTTAAAAATCTTATTTTTTCAAGTTGAGAACTTCAATTCTTGACTAAGAAATCAATTTTCAATTTAAGAAAATTATTCTTAATTGAAGGAATGAAGTTCTCAATAGAAGATATTTTAGTGGTATGTTTTATCAGGCTCCGACTGTATTTTCACATATTTACTAAAAAAAACTCCCGGTACCTAGCAAAGCAACCATCGGCTTTTACGATTCTCCTCAACTTGTACTTCGATTATCCTTATGACAGAAGGTGAAGTCCCATAAGTCCCACTGCAGGGATATTCACCCTCTCGAAGCATCATGTCAACCGAATGACGATTACAGTACAACTCTGTAGCGACACATATTTGCTCGTCACAATTCTTCAATTTGTTTATGATAATTCAGGATTACCGGGATTTATCCTTATCTACGAGAGATTTAAAAGTTTTATTGCACACGCACACGCCCAGCAGCAGGATCTGGACGAGCATCATCAGGACGAGAATCAGCATCCGAATCAGACTCGAGCCTATAATAGTATCCTGTCTGGAATACACTCGGGATTCCCCGTCCTGCAGGACTGCGTCTACAGGGTTAAGACCATGACGGATTCTACGGCAACAGCAAGCCAGAGCAACAGGAATATAAAATTATTTAATTTTATATTTTCTCTCGTTTATTTTTTTATTATTATGTTTTTTTATCTGCATATTTTATTCCGGCGGACGACACTAAAATAAAGAAAGATATTTTACCATTTTCTTGCTACGGTGCTTTTTTTATTGCTAGATGGAGGCTGTCGGCGATTGAAGTTACACCGAAGGGGTTGGTCATAAAAATTGGAGCAAAAATTCGGCGGCTTTTCACTTTTTCTTTGTTCAACCCTTTTGCTTTTCGAGCACTAAAGGTCATTCTGTGGAACATACACGGTAAAAAAATTAAGATCTCCAGACATGAGAGCTATTTTGTTACCAAATTTGTGGGACTAGACCTGCATTATTTTTTTTTTTCAGAAATCGACTTTTGTCATCATAATCTAAAAATAAGGTGAAAATATACGCTAGCGGTTTTTTTAAAATTATAATTATATCTAGGAATTTAGAGACAATTCTTAATAAAACTATACTTTATGAGGATAGGATGCCAAGTTCCATAATTATTTGTGAGAAGAGAAAAACATTTCTCTTCTTCGGTCAAAAGACACGTGCGAAAATTTCAGTTTAATCGGTTTGGTAGTTTTCTAGTTGAGAGTTTAAGTTTCGGTTTCGGCGACAAATTAGATATTCGGTTACAGCGTAAAAGAAGAGTTTCAGTTTTGGTTGCGGCCTCAGAACCAGTCTCGGTCGGGCAATCCTTAAAAACAATAAATCTACTTTGAATGGATTATAAAAATACCTTTCAATTTCTTAATGGTTGATGCCTCCCTGCAAACTTTGGAAAAATCGAATGTTGTTTTGCATATTCTTAAAGTAAAACATTTCGACTTAAATCTCTTCAAATATTAAGTTGTTTGGATCAAAATAGCCGAAGTTATGAGATTTAAATTGTGCAGAAGAATTTGGGGCATTTTTCTTTAAAACGATTGGATATATCAAAAAATTGTTTAAGCATACTGTTGTGGCAAATAGTCTTCGATTTCTTCTATATATTTGTGTAAGTAGAAAATCCCGAGGGAAAAGGCGAATCTACCTTTATTTACCTAAAGTAAATCCTTTAAGTCGTGAAACACTTGACCGATTAAAATGACATCTTGACTCGTATTTTTTGTGCCAAAGGCCAGAGAGGAGAGGAAAAGCTTGTCCGTAAAAAGGTCACCTGTAAATTTTACAGAAATTTTCGGAAAACAGGAGTAATATAAAATACTGGAACGAAATCTGTAATTCCTCAGTAAAAAAATTACTGCATTTTCAGTAAAATTAACAGTGTTTCAGTAAATTTTACATGGGAAACACCGAAAAAAAGAATATTTACTGTTTTCTCCAGTAAAACTCCAGTGAAATTTCGTCGGGAAATTAAGTGGGAAATTTAATGAGAAAGGGTCGTCTGGCCTAGAGTGTACGGAGTTTTTGTAGTATCATCGTATAATCATATAATATAAAGGATATATTTCGGTTTCTGCATTCTAACAACAACTTTATTAATAATTTTTTTTTACTGTGTATGTTAGAATTTTACAGTGGCGATATCTCATGGCACTTGGCATAAAAGGTGTAACAACAACAAAACGGGGGTGGTTGTAGCCAATGTGTTGGCGAAGGTAAAATTAAAAATGTCGCCATTTGATAGCAAAGTGAAAGGGTTACAGCGGTTACAGCTTGCGGTTATGTTGTGGGTTAAGCTTACGACTCCTGTAAGGTCGAAACATTGTTCGCATTATGATTTAGGATAAAGTCAGGCTAAAAACGCTATAAAATGCAATAATTTTTTCCATTTTTTCTCTGAATATTCTAAGGTTTTTCCTTTTTTATTCGTTGGATTCTAAAAGCAGGTGAATTTGTAACGGAGTTTAGCGGCAAGGAGAATTTTAATTGTTGGATGTTTATTATGCTCTGTTGGGAAAAAAATCTGATAGGGGTTGAATTTGTTTATGTTATTTGGAATGAGGGGACGCTGTGAATCTTCTGGCATCATTTCCCGGATTTGCAATACCATTGCGTACGCTATTAAAATATACCCTCAACAGCACATGTGACTTTCGAAATAAATACCGAATAAAATATGAAAAGTATGATTGGTCTTTTATAAGCATTTCACTGAATGTTTTCCCAACCCCCAGTTCGTTGATGACACAAAATTGGCGGGGTGAAAAAAAAGCGATGAAGGAGTCGCACCTGGGATCCTTTGGTTGCTGTTGTTAATGTTGTTAGAATATTAGCGTTAATTCAGCAAAATGACTCCTTTATCATCCGGATTTTTCGCAATCGCAACAAATAAAACATTTTGAATGGTGATGATGATTTTTCCAACTGAGTATTGAGGGTGAGAGTACATGCAAACGTTCAACGAAATGGAGTTTTCTCAATGAGGAATTCAAATTGTACGATAATGCATGCAAATCGTTGAATAACAAGTTTCAATTTTCTTAGACAAATTGCCTGACATTATTTTTATTTCAGGAGAAAACTGTGGAGGGCATTCAACTCGGGGAATGCAGCGAAGGATGGTATCGTGATTTTTCCAGCGAACCTATTCCAATTTCCACGTATCAAATGGATTTTCTACCACCCGCTCAGGTTATTTGCCTAACAGGCGCGAAAAAATTCCATTTTTCGTTTCACCTACCTGAGATGTGGAAAGTTCCACCCCCATCTCATATACTGTAGGTAGGAAGGACGATGCTGTATGGTCCTTGTATATTGTAGGTAACATGAGTAATTCGCGCTTATTAAATTATTAGTTGCCACCAGATGGTGTTTTCATTTCTCGTCCGAGCGTCAATTCTATGCGCGTTCTCAGTGTATTAGGGAAAAAATTATTTACGAGCTGCAATTTGTCACTAATGCAAGAAGGAACATCAAAACCCCACTACTTTGACCCGAAATTTCGAATCCGGTCGACATGCAACCCCACGGATATTTTCCATTTTCTTGTATTTTTCGCTCACGGTGATTTTTTCTTCACAAATTCTTTTTTTTTAGAATTGGCAGTCTGTTTTAACATTTATTCATTTTCCTATTTTTTTTATTTAAATTCTCGACATTTGTTTATTTTGTTCAATCATGTACAATGCGAAAGTGAATATAATTTGCTTAATAAATCATGCTATGAATAAAGAAAATTTTTTTAGAAGGGGAACATTTTTGAAATGAAGTTGGCTAGGATTTGGTTCAGATTTTTGATAATTATTAAACTTTTTTAGCCGCGTAGTTTTATATTAGCATCGAGAAGTGAAAATGCGTTTTGAAAAACCGGGATACACCCGGTTTTAGGCACGTTGTCCCAGCACCCCGGAAATTGAACTTTTGCGCCGGATTTTGCAATTTAATGTTATAATTTAATACACGCTAGAAAAAGCTATCAATAAATATGCAAGAAATACTCGACTTCGCCTGGGGGTTGCTGAAAATCATATTTTTTTACGCTTGCGGCGCATTGTTTCGACAATTTTTGATGAGCGTCGCATGAATTTTAGAGGATTTCGCCTGATACGCTTTTGTTTTTATTGATGTTTCCATGATTTCTGTTACCATTATTTGTGGAATGTAAAAATTAAGTTAATTTTCACTTGGGACTGCGCAGCTCTTGCTTTAAATCTTTGCACCACATTCTGTTAAAAGATTTCGCCCGCGGCGCAGATTTCTCAATTTTTTTCCTTGGTTATTCAAGTAAAGATATTTTTATTAAAAAGATTTTACAGACTTTTGGGGGTTTTAAAGTTCGGTGTCTTGAAAACAGATTTTCAAAAAAGTTTGACATTTAAAAACTTTCACGGCTTTTTAATTTAAAAAAATTATGTTTGCATTAGCCTTTATCCAAAGTTAAGCCTATCATTGTCTAATATAATCAAATAATGGAAATAAACTTTTTTTCATTGTTTATTCTGTATGTTTTTTTCTGTGTTTATCGAAACGTTTGTTGAGTCAAATCCTTTGGGGTTATCCCAACAAAGAAAACATACCGAAGGTGTCCACAGCCAATTTACAAACAATTCGATTACATCCAAAGGGGCACGTCGCTCACATCAAGAAGGATTTTTATCATCTGTTGTTAGATTTTTTTTATACGAAAAATTTCTCCCTTTTTCTTACGTTTAGCCTCAGTTAAAGTTTGCGTTTTGTGCTGATGCCGAATTTATATAATATCAATAAATCCTTTTTTAAGGATCAGCAAATTTTTGTTTTATGACGTGTTTCCAATGTTGTATGTCTGTTTTGTTTTCTACTCGCATTTCCCATCGGTTTACTTCTGCTGCTACTTTTATTTTGTGGGGCATTTTTCTGGTCGTTCGCATTTTATTTAAATTTATTGAGCGTATGTGACGGGCATCGTTGAGTGAAAGGATTTAGCTGGCATTTCGGAGAATTTTGCGTATTTCAGAAGGGATAAATAATATTTTCGCAATCAATATGGGTGTGAGTGAATTCGTATAAATTTAATAGTCGGGAAGGAAACTGAAATGCGTTTTTAAGTTATTTGTGGAAATTTTAAACAGATATATTTGCGATAAATAAATTGTAATTAAAATTTTCGATAAGAAAACCAACAGCTAAAGGACACAGTCTAACATAATTTGAAAGTATTTAATTTTAAATGCTGTATCACAGAAAACCCTTCGTGTAATTTACTAAGTGACTCTCAATCGACTCGGTTCCGGTATTTAACGTTGTCACCAGCCCCCAATTCCACAAATAGAGGGTCTGAACTAAAACACCCCAGTTTGATATACACATTGAACCTTCCATCACGACTTATGATCGAAATAAGCGTCGACATATATAAAAAGAAACGCTCAATTTAACAATGAACCAAACATTTTGACTCCTCCACTTAATTTGGACATGACTTTGTGGATGAAAAGATTCTCGCTAAGTAATTCAATTGTTAACAAAGATGCGCGCCCCTTTCTGGTAAAAAACATGTGAAGGAATAATAGGGGATGATGGAATAGAACAAAAATTTTTCTAACGGTTAGTTTGAGTTGCTGTAGGACTTTTCCGAAGGTACTTCTTGAGATAAGGAAGGCAAGTGTTGTTTCGATGTTTTCTCTTGTTATAATGGGGTGGAATTTGTTTTATCGCATGTAAGTATACGGGAGGGTTTTGTATTTGGATACACTTGTTTTCGAGCAAAGGAGATACTCATGCGTTGGAAAAAATATTCCCAAATAATCGAAAGGGGAAAGAGAGCTGGAGTTTTCTATGTGGTGGGCGAGATGCTAAAAAGAGGGATATCCGTGCTTTCGATTCAAATTAATTAATTCAATTTAGGGTTTGATTCTTCGTCTTTTGTTTTCGTTCTGGTTTCTGACCAATCATTGTTGAAACAGGAAAATAAAAACAAAATGATTTCAGTTTTTCTACATTCCTTCACAGCTTAAATTTGCCAAATATGATGCTAATTACATTAGAATTTCTTAAATCGTTTTGCTTGCATAGCATTATTTAAGTATGATTTTTTGCTCAAGAAATACACAGGTATGGAAACAATAATCAAAAATTATAATAAATAGAGGGTTTTGTTTAAGGGGCTGCCCATAAAAAACGTCACGCTAATTTTCGGCTTTTCGAACTCACCCCGTCTCCTCTCTGCACAGCTTATGGAAGTTATTTTAAGCGAAATTGAATCCACCACGAAAATGCGCCGCAGGGAAATATTCGCCCGTAATTCCCAATTAACCAATGTTGGAATTTTTGTACCGTGTCCAAATGTACCACGCAATTTTCCTTTATAAAGTTCAAGAATATTTGTGGGAATATTTGGAATTATGGACCTTATGGTACAAAAAGGACCATTTTCACAGGAAAAAATCTTGGATTTCCAGTCAAAATCTCATAAATCGTACCTTCGGTACTTGGTACAAGATGATTGGAAATCCAATTGGTTTTCCAACCAATTTGGTCAATTGGGTTAGGATCAAATATAACACCTATTGACCATCAAGCTAAAATCGACCTCCAAAATCTTCAAATCAACTTCTGGGGGTTTTTGGTTTGACTCGAGGATTTTTTGGTTTGACTCATTCACACCGCTGAGCCATTTTTCGTCAAATTTTAAGTCTTAATAAGTCTTAATAAGGAGAAAAACTAGAACAAACTATTCTTATTTTTTCACTCGAGAAACAACAATAAAACTAACATGAGCGATATAAATAAGAAATTCTAACAGTTTTAACAGAATTTTTCAAATAAATCTCCAAAGCACTGAATTGGGATGACTTAAATTTCTTGGGACGTATTATTTTATTAGGCGCGAAAGGGTTAAAGCAAGATTTGAATGCCTCAAAATTTTATTTCAAAACCATTGTGTATTCATAGTTTCTTTGATATGTAGCTATTTTCGATGTCAAAGAAAAAAAAATCCTTGTATAAGGCGTGGAAAAGTATTTTCATGTTAACGAAATAAACCTCACGTTTTCTACATTATTTAAATCAAAAATATTCGATCCAAGAATTAAACATAGAATTAAAATTAAAAAAAAACTGTGAATATTGATGTAATTTTTTCAATTTCAATATTTTTAGTCTCAGAGAACAATTCAAAATCCCATGAATTCGAATAAATCCTTTTATCAATATAAAAAATTCATTAAAAATATAAAAAAAATTATTCGTATTTTAATAATATTTTTTGTATTTATTGAGCCATATGTTTCGCATAAAGTTTACGCTCTTCTAAGGATATTATACTCATATAGCTTCTGGATTGTCCATAAACTTTCCTTGGAGATCAATTTTTCGACCTGTTTCATTCCCCTGGTCCCAGGACGCCATCTGTCCTTCATGCAATTCAAACATCCTTCGTCCACCCGTCAAAACTTGATATGATTTTTTCGAATATGTCGTGAATACCGTGTATTTTGCCTAACTGCGATGGTAATAAAACCGCAAAGCCTCAATATTATACCGTCGACCAGTTCGGATGGTTCGAAAACCGCATAGAAATGTTTTGGAATATTTCAATTTTATATCGAAAGCTATAAACCGATTTGCCCTCATCCTAAAATTCCAAGGACAACATACATAAAAACGTGTTTTTCTTCCACCGTGGCAGAGTGTTTTTTTCTTCTTCTTCTTCGTATTGTCGATTTGGATTATCCTTTGAACCAAAAACTCCTGATGGGATCATGAAATCCCATTGGCCGTACATTGAGTGGTTGATTTCCAAAAGAAATATTTCCCGATCGCGCCCCCTAAAAGGTGTTTTAGGCATGCAATGACGTTTTCCTAGCTGCTAGTGGTGGGACAATGTTTTACAACTCTCACATATGGCAACCGGAGCTAAATATGTCATTAAACGTTGTGGTCGTAAAAATCCGAAAAAAAAAATGAAATCCGTAAAACGAAAAATCTTAGAATAGGGTTAGGGGGGAAAATCTCCTCGACAAAAAACTTCCACACAAAGCAAAAAAAGAGAAAAGTGAATTGCTTTCATTCGAAGGACATTTTGAATGGTAGATGACACAGTAGCGATGCCAAAAGGCTTTCGCCTAATAATAATAATAACAATATTAAAGGCCATAAAAAGGATCAAATACCCGATGACTCCATATGCAAAAAAGAATTGAATCCATTCAATCGATTCATGTGTTGGTGACCTATAGATTGAAAATCCGACTACAGTTCAAAGGTGGAAGCGAATGATTTGAGCCTAGAACAGGGAAAAAAAAGGATTCGAAACACCAACCGACGACCGACGCAGGTGGTGGTAAAGTCCATGGTATGTTTTATGGCTGATAGATTTTTGCCCCATAGGAAGAAAAAAAACGTAAAGTATACCATTGATATGCTAGATGATGATGATGGCCCCAAAGGAATTTCATCCTGGCAGTAAAATTTCACCACTTTATACAAAACGATGGTCGGGTTAATGTAAAATGGGTGGTATTCAAAATACATTCTCCATCACAGCCAATAGGAAACATGATGATTTCCAAGGGGGATCCATATTAGACGCACCCCGTTTTAAATGCGCATTCAATTCATTGGTACACAACAACCAGTTACCGTTATCGGTACGGCGGAGGGGCCTTTTTAAAATTCCAGGAACCATCTAAATGGTCCTTTTTACATTCAACAAAGACACTCAGCAATGAACATCAAAGTAAATCATTAGAAAAAGAGAAATATTGTGAACCCTTATCTTTGATTTCTTGATTTTGACCCTTTGCTAAGGGATGAAAATAACAGTGATTTTATTCCCCATGCGAAACTATACTAAATGGCGGTGAATTTAAATTTTCTTAAATCTCCTTAATGTACACCGAAATCGTGGAAATCGTTTTAAATTCTAAGCCTTCTACGATGAATGCAATATCTTTTGAAATTTTCTATCCTTAACACTTTCGCCATTTAAACACTTTTCAGCCGTCTCAATAATCCCCAAGGATATCATTGCGAAATTGTCGCTTTTAAAGTTTCCAATTTTAAAGAAAGAAGATTTTCCAGGCCCTTCTTTCTTATTTCGTAAGGATTTTTCTGAAAGATAAAACTTTACAAATGACTTTCGTTTTCTAGAAAGGAAAATTCTCGTTGCGTGTGTGGGATTCATTCGTATGGAATTTTTTTTTGTTGTTCCGTTTTTGTGTGAGATTTTTGTCTATCTTCCCATTGTTGTTGCGAATTCACCCGAAAAACCGTATCTTTTTTTTGCATATATGTTGATTCCGCATCGCATCAGTTAATCTAACACATAATAAATTATCGCATTTATAGCCTTTGAGTCCTTGTTTATTTCTGTATTTGTTTCGGTCCATATTTTACAAAATGAAAATTTCACATGTGAACACCACTGAACCGCACCGTATCTTTTTGGTTTTGCCAATTCGACTCTTTTTGAATAAAATAAAATACGGAATGCGAACTTAAACAAATAAGTCCTTTCACATATGTTTGTATATATCCATCGGATGATAAGCATAGTGGGGTTATCCGCTTTTTTTTCTTAAATAAACGACAATTACTGATACCATCGCTTTAAAACAAAATTTCACGTCATTGATGGGGTGATATTAACTTTAGTTTTAAATGATTTGTTTTCCGAAAAGATTTTTTTTTATCTTATTTTTTTTTAAATCTTATATTAATAGTTATATTAATATATGTACTAATAAATTATATTTTTTAAAGGATTTTTTTAAAGTTCTTCTTATTTTCTAAGGAAGAAATGGAATTATAGTGGAACAAGCCAAGATTTTCACAAATTTACAAGCCAAGATTTTCACAAACCATAAAGGTAGAAATACACGACGAGAGACTTTGGTCTCTGGTCTCCAGGGTACAAAAGGTAAAAATCTCCAAAGTGTATACACGATCACAGACATTTAAAGTCTGGAGATCAAAATATCAGTTGTGGTCAACACAAAACTTTCTTCTACAAAATCTACGACCCTGCGCAATTTACGCTAGAGCCCTGTCGCGTTGTCAACCTAAGACGACCTCCCAATAAATTGTTGGTTCATCCAAAAATATCAAAAACGTACAAAATTTGAGATAACTTGAGAACGGTAAAAGATATCAATTTACGGTAAATGGCAAAAATGTAGAAAATTTTAACATCTCCAATTCTTCCTTAAATTAATTTGTCGAAAAACCGTTAGTTTGCAAATTATTCGCAAAAATATGATTTTTTACATATTAATGAAAATATCTCAATAACGGTAAAAGATAATGGATAACGGTGAAAGACAAAATTGTGCAGAATGCCATTCTCATTAATTCACTTCATACATTCAGTCAGCAAAAACCCGTTAGTTTTCGAGATAATTGCAAAAAACTGTTTTTTTTGGAAATAACGGTTTATCTCGATAACAGGTTGAGATATCGAGTTATAGCTAAAGACAAAAGTGTGGGAAATTTTATTTTCTCCAAGTTTTGTCATACTTAAGGCCACTAAAAAACGCGTAGTTTGGGAGTAAATCGAGAAAAATGAAATTGCGATTTTTGAAAAACCGCCATCTTGGATACTTCCGGTTAACGGATTTCCACCAAAAGTTGATAGGATCGTCCCATTTCAGGACCCAACATGCCTATAAAATTTCATGGCGCTAGCTCTATTAGTTTTTGAGAAATCTTGTACACAGACTGACAGACTGACAGACTGACAGACAGACTGACAGACAGACTGACAGACAGACTGACAGACAGACTGACAGACAGAAAGACATTTTTTAAATATGACTCCAATCGACTCAGGAGTGATCGGGAAATGTTTTTTAGGCAAAATTAAGAGGTCGAAATTTTTCATGAATACAATACTTTATTATACTCCGTAGAAGAAAGTAAAAATAGATCTCCGGAGACGTTTACTAAAAAGTCTCTAAAAGCAAAGTCTCTGGAGTGCATACACGACGCAGGTATCTCGTCTCCAAGCATAACAACAATATCACTAATCTAAAATATAAAATAAGTAAAAACACTTTTTTTCTTTATAAAAACTGACCTTTAATCTCAAAACAACGAAACAAATTCTCGTTACCACATAACAATTTTCTGAAATGTCAAAATTCGTCTCCGGAGACCAAGAGATAGATATCAAAACGTTTTGAAGACCGGAGACGCATTAAAGAGACTCTCTCATTAGTAGCTACACGGCCAGGGTTCCCACCCCAAAAGTGAAAAGCGGAGTGTTACTGATCGAAAAATAGTAGTGTCAGAGGGATTTCAGTAGTGTCAACTTTTTAACAGTCTTTTAGAGTTTTATTGAGACAACACATTTTGTGTGTTACCGTCTAATGTTTTATTGCATATCATATCAGTACATTTTTATACCCGTATGGTGAAACCAAAGGGTATATTAGATTTGACTTACCGTTTGTAACGCCAACATCCCGTTATCACACACAAAAATTAATTACACCAGTGTGTTTAGAATGATAAAAAAAATTGAATTTTGCATGTCCGTCCGACCGTCTGTGGCGCGGATTGCGGGCGCACCGATTGAGCTAGAAACTTGAAATTTTGCGCAGATCCGTTTTTCGTAAAATGCGAGGCTAAGTTCGTTAATGGGCAAAAATGGACTATTAGGGGGGGTACCCCACCCACCATACGAAAGAAAACGTTTTTTCTAAATATCTCAAAAGAAAGCAAAGTTATTTAGGATATGATTCTACATAAAACTCCCATACATCAAAATCCGATTGGAATAAATTTTAAAAAATGTTATTGGAAAGTTTGACTTCATACTGGAATTTTGATAAAACCGTTCGCCGTTCACTTAAACTTCGAACAATGCCATATCACCCTACGGGTTTTCAATAATTGCCAGATTGGCAATTATAGCTTTGGTTATGTTTGTTAACTAAGTATTATATGTCCCTTTTGTTCAAGAATTGAGTGCGTTTAGTCAATCACTTTTTCATAGGGAATGCCTAAAGTACTTAAATATTTTAGATAAAGAGTCCGAATGATTACATATTACATATTTTTTAATTTTCCCCATATAAATGAAATTTTCAAATCTAGAAATTAACTTTCTTTGTAGCACGTTTTTTATATGGCGAAAAAGGTAGTGTTTTGGGTTTTTCAGTAGTGTAAGTAGTGTTAGGTCAAATTATGTCGAAATAGTAGTGTAAAACTACGATAGTAGTGTAAACGGGATCCCTGTACACGGCACGAAACTTATGTCTCCCAGAGACCCTAGAGACTTGATACTTGGAGACAAATCTCCGGTCTCCGAAGTGTATACACAGGTCTCTTCGTATGCAGAGGCGAAATTTTTGGTCTAATGCTACATTTACACGAATGACAAAATTGTCATTTTTTTCTTGTCATTATGTTAATTCCCGTGTAAATGGCATAATTTTTGTAATTTTTTCTGTCAGAAAATGTCAATCTCTCATAAAAGAATGAACTTGTCCATTCTTTTATGCCAGATTGTCATTCGTGCAAACGCAATATTGGTTATGACAACTTTAGTATTCAACTTTTGGCATAACTAATATTGCGTTTGTACGAATGACAATCTGGCATAAAAGAATGGACAAGTTCATTCTTTTATGAGAGATTGACATTTTCTGACAGAAAAAATTACAAAAATTATGCCATTTACACGGGAATTAACATAATGACAAGAAAAAAAATGACAAATTTGTCATTCGTGTAAATGTAGCATAAGAGACCAAAGTCTCTCGTCGTGTATCTCTACCTTAAGGCTCCACCGAACAAATTTTCACAAAATGTTTGTGAAAATCAGTGAAAAGGTTTTTAAAATACAAAAGAGGAGAACTTAAAATTTGAAAATGGTAGAAATCGAGTCTTAACCCTTTTGTGACGGAAATCGCTGAGCCTTTTTTTTGCCAAGTTTTATATTTTAATTGATCCAATCGAGACCGCGTTTAAAACAAAAATGTATAAGCATAAAAAAATTAAAAAAAAAATATCTCGCTTTTAAAATTTGTTTTTTCCTCTATAATACATTTTTGTTTTAATAAAAACTATTTTGCTTCTTAAATTTTCCTAAAAAGCATATCATATAGTATGAAAATCCGATGTGCTCCTTGAAAATTAAGCTAACGAACGTACAATTCAACACTGGGAGCAATAAACGAAAAAATATCCGTGGTACCTGAATGGAAAATAACAATTTTCTTCAATTTCAACTTTGAAGGACGTTTGAACCGTTGTTGACCCCTGAAACCTTTATCCACCCTTTCAACTTTTAATTAAAGATGAACCCACTTCGTTCATTTTTACCAGATTTTTTCCATTTTTATTTAATAAACATTTTGTTTGTATTTATATACATTTTTTGTTATAACCGGTAAGAAACACCTTTGGAACAATCGGAAAATGTAAAAAAAATATTTAAAAGAAAAGGGAAAATTCTTGTCTTTTCGTTTTACGCTATTCACATTATAATTTGAGTGTCCCAACGGGATACTTGATCTTACTTTAAATTACTTCTGTTATTAAATATGTTTTTATTAAGTCTGATGGTAAACGGCGCTCATTCACCTTTTCGTCCATTTTTTAATTTTTTTTTCTCTGTTATGAAACGGATTTGTGTTTTAATTATTCTAGAGAAAAGGTGCAGATACAGCAAGCAATTACAAGAGTATTTTTTTTAATTATAAAATTGTAACAGGGTAAAATTTATGACCAGAGATTAAATTAAATATAAAATGTTTTTGCCAAGGAGTTCTGAAAAAAGAGCTCTGAAGAAAAAGCACAACTGAAAATTATTTTAGTACTGAAATCTCGTTGTGATTCCAGAAAATGCTTTCGTTTATGTTTTAGGAAGGTGGAATATGTTGTTCCCATGTCGTCCATGTTTACACAAATATTAAAATAGTTGACAAATTTCATTCACCGGATGGATGCATACATATTATAACTAAGAGCAATTGAAATGTACCTACCCATAATGCCACAAACACGTGTCGAAGAAACACATGTCTTGCAGATTTATACTCCGGGGTTGAGATTTAGAAACTTTGAGTAGCTTCTCGGTCCAATTCATTTGCGAGCATTTGGATTAGACGGGAAGTCAAGAGGCTTAATTAAAAAATCTCTTTTTCCAGAAGGACATTTAATGGATTTTAATTAAAGTCAGTAGACACAAGACATTGCTGCGACTGTTCTCCGGTGTATTCCGGGAATCACAAACTTGGATTCTATAGCCTTCAACAACAAGAAAAAAAGGTCATTTTTAAGTTTTGCAACGAGGACCCTTTTTAATAACAATTTGATGGGCATTTTTTTAATTATGCATCTCATTAGCATCAGGAATTATCATTTTTATCACACTGCTTTGTATATTTGCCTCATTTTTGTTTTATAAATTCTCTGAAATTTTTTCAACGTCGTCTGGTGTCTTTGGATGCGCTGTTTGTAGAAAAGTTTTTTTTGTTGCAGGTATGAATTAATTTTAAATAGGCTTAAAAATACCAACCGTAAAAAAGTAAACATTTAAAAATTTCCATTATTATTCTGTGATAGAAATATTGGAAAAGCCAAAAAAATTGTCATTCTTTAGAGTTTTAATATTGCTGGATTGTTGCCCAGTTTTTTTTTTTTAAATATTAATAATTAAAAGTTGTGTCATAAACCTAAAATAAAAAATGACACCATAACAGTGTATCTGTAATTTAATGTTTGTTTTTGCCAATCAAGTTTGTTTTTGCCAATTGTTTTTGCCAATCTTAACAGAAACGGTTCACTTTTAATCAACGGCTGTAAAACTTTTCATATTCAAAAAAAAAATTATCAATGTGGTGTGACAACCAATTGAAAATCACATTTAAATAACCTTCCTCATCTCCTAACAAAACCGCCAATCAAAAATTAAATACGAAACGTAAAAAAAAGAATCAGAAAGTTCTAATGAAAAAAAGTCACAAAGTGAAAACCAAAGAAGCGGAAAATCAATAAAATGGAGAGAGAGATAGCAGCTTCATCGTATAAAAGGGAAAATTTATTGTGTTATAATGATTTAAAAACTCCATTAAGAGCACTTATACACACGGTCCCCATATACAAAAACATTATCCGATCACAAATTTACAGACACTCTTGTACAACCAAAGCAAACCGAAGAAGAACAACCACATAGGCGTATTGTTCACATACCGAATATGTTTCGAAAGAAATAAAAGCGATTTTCAACGAAGGCTGTTTATGTTGGGAGCTCATGGCGATAACATTGAGTTCCAGATACATAAAAATCCACAAACAATGGAATTCATGAGATTGCCGTTTTCATCGTCATCCAAGTTCATTTGAAAGCTAGAGTCCTTTTTTGAAAGTCGAAGTGTCATATCCTTGTGACGAGGTTGTAATTAAGAAAGAGTTTGGAGTGACGAACAGAGCTGGACTAAAAAGTGAACTGGGACCAAAAATTACAAAATAAAGGCGGAAGGGGGGAAGTAATGGTCTGATTTTACCCGTTCAAGACTTGGTTTTGTCTTTTGCAAGAAAATCATTTATACAAACTTTCAAGTCTCTAGCTCAATCTTTTCGAAAGGTATGCTGTCCATGGACATACGGATAGACAGAGGGGCAAATGAAGAGACGAACAGACATACAGACGGACAGACAGACAGATGAAGAGACGGACAGACATACAGATGGACGGACATGCGGAAATCAAAATCTTTTGTCATCCCTAACACCCTGGTGTAGTTAATTTTTCTGTCCGATGATTGGTTCGATGCGTTACAAACGGTTTAATAAATCTAATATAGTCCTTTATGATATATCATATAGAGTATAAAAAGAGGAAAATCTTTTTTAAAAAAGGTAAAAAAACATCTTTATAATTTTAAGAAGAAAAAAGCGCTACTGATCATTTGACCATTAGCAAAAAGCCCACATTTTTTAAAGTTTCAAAACAACAAATTTTTTTTATCAAATTTACATCAAACACTTATTAAATTTTTAAATTTGATGCCAAAATTTGATAAAACATGTCAGTTGATGCAGATTTGTTGTAAAAGATTTTGACAAACAAAAATTTATTCATAAAAATCCTTAAGTTTTTCGCAGTGTAGTTTCCCAGTTGAATTATCAATTCTTCATTCATGATGTTACCTCCTTAAATCTCTATGAAAAAAAAATCCGCGAAAATTTTGAGTGAGATTTTTTCATGATTTCGGTAAGTGTGATCTAGTGCGGCCCTGGCTATAGGGTACAGCTTAAACCGAGGCTCGAAAAAAATTCAATCCAGGACTATGTATATTTTTAAAAAGTACAGCTGAAGCTATTCCTGTCAATTCTCAAAAATAAATAAAAATCAAATTTCCACACCAATTCCTATAAATGGCCAAAAGAGCTCTCCGAGAAACCAAAGGAGCATAAAAGAAAAACATGAAAAATAAATAAAAATAGCTTTTTAAGAACAAAGTCACACAATCAAATGATACGGAGATTAACACAAATAGAAAATGATTGCGCGTATCAACAGCAAGCACTTAACAAACAGAATAGAAGGCTAGAGTCACCATACATTATTATATTATTATCCTTGCTGCTACCAACACTCACAAAGTACGTAAACTAAGGAAAAATTCTAGAGATTTTCCTCTACAGCAGTAAGGATATTCCAGGACCAGCAGCAGCAACAGAAACATTCAGCAGCCCAGTCGTCATTAACTGTAGAAATGAACATAAAAAGAAACAGTCGAGCAGATAATGGAGTCCGCCAGTGCCCACGTTCAAAAAACAAACGAACGACAAAGAGAGAGACGACATTAAAATGTGAGCAATCCAATATTAGTTAATAATTATTAGCCACGCCTCTCATCATTCCGAGATGCCACTTTAACGGAAATGTCGAGAGCAGCTCATGTGCATCGCATGTTGGTAGTGGTGCATCCTGCAAAGGATCTTGAAGTCCTTGCGGTCAGCGATGAGAGACTTCTGTCGAAGGATTCTCGCCGGTGAGCGCTTGCGTCTGCAAAGCAGCACTTCTACCAAAACAAAGTCCCTACCATTCTCTTTTGCAGTTTGAATACTTTGTGTGTGTTGGTGTGATGAGACTAGACTGGGCGTGTCCTTCAATTCACTTTTGTAACGCAGCCATTTCCACCAACACTCTTGCGTTTTCTGCAAATGGCGCTTTGCCACCAACCGCCCACTCGCTGGGCTTGTGGTAGGGAGGCAGTGGGCTCCTAAATAATTTCGTAGGTGCAGATCTTGATCTGGATTTGCAGTCAAGCAGTGCAGAAGTGCTTGAAGAAAGAACCAAATTAACCGGAGTGAATCCTTCGTCCGGGATTACTCCAGGGCTGTAGTTTTGGATAGTCGATTTGGGAGCAACTAAAGAATAACAACTAATACTTTTTACTCTTCTTAATCAACATTGCTTTGGACTAGTATAAGGTGGGAGTTGATACAGACTAGATAAATTCTCCCACGGTTCCAACAGCTGGAGGTGAAGTTGTGTGTTGCCAGCAAATATCATAGAATGGGTCATTAAGTCTAGCCACCGTGCAGAAGGACGAAACGCACGAGGAACGAAAGGCAGTGATTAGATGAAGTGGGGTGGGGCAATGTGATGCAGTGCATTTTCTTCCCTAAATGGTCGTCTCACCCCTTGCGTAACTAAGAGTCTATCTTCACTTACATTTCAATTGTGATTGTGTGAATTGTGCAGAGGTGTACGACAGATTTGTAAGGGGTCCGACACACACCCTTCCCCTTTTTCGACAAAAATATTTCTTCGATTTACGTTGTGTACTTTTTCTACTGCCACGCTTGGCTGGTGTAACTCGAGTTAATTGAGCACAAAGTCACTGCTCATACGCAAAGAATCTGAATCTGAATCCGGTTCGAGGCTGCGAATTGGATTGGAATTGGAAGTCAATTTTGAAAATTTGAATTCATTCTTCAGCATTAGGCCTATTCGATCGGTTGGTAGCTCTCTGGAGTGCTCGAATTTAATGCGAAAGAGTTTTGAATGGATATCACCTTTGGTTTATGGTGCCGTCACCGTTATCGTGTTAGCGAACAGATTACCAAAAATCGTGAACGGTTCGATTCAAAAGTTCATTGTTCGCAGTTGAATTAAGAAGTGTTTTCGAATTTGTTTGTCCGTAATAAGAAATTTTTAATTTTAGTGACAAATGTGTGAATTATAGTTGAAAAAAAAAATGAGAAACACAATGAGATAGTGTCGACTTAAGGATCTGCCGTTTATTACCAAATTTAGTTCATTGAGTGTCGTTAATTAGTGAGGGGATATTCCAAGTAATATTCGTTACGAATATTTGTTACATTAAACTGCATCAATCTGGGTAGCCCATATTTGACCGCTTCGGGCTCGGAAAGCCCCAAATTGGGTGGACTGTCACATCATTTAGCCACGAATTTAGTAACTGCAGGTACCGCCGCCGGTAAACAGTTTGGATTTCCGCTGTCACCAGCATCAGCGTTCAATTTGGCTGCATTTCGGTCGCCGACAGGACTCATAGGAACTACGGCCGCGGCAGCCGCGGCGGCCCATGGATTTCCCTTCGCCTCACAGTTTATCGGTGCTGCAGGGTGTGGGGGTGGTGGAGGTGTGGGCGGAGGAGCTGGCAGTGGTGGTGTCGGAAGCCAAGCGAATTTCGGCTACCATCATCAGGCGCAGCATTTCCGCGGCGGTGAGGAGAACAGCTCCAATACCTTTGATATTGGACAATCAGTGAATTATATGCGACACAATAATAGTGCTAGTCCATTGAATCACTATTCGGGGACAAGTAATAGCCCAATTCTAGAAAGTGCCAGTGATTTTAAAATCTATAACAAGACGAACAAGGACAATTTGGATTATCATCATAGTGGTTTTGTTAATAACAATAGTATTAGTAGCAATAATAATCATGCAAATGCATCAATAGGTAATCATAATAACAATAATAATAATAGTAGTAATAATAATCATCATAATAATAGTGTTAGTAGTAATCGCTTAGACGAATCACCGAATCGGGCAACCCTATCGTCACGATTACAGTCAGAGAGTCCCGAATCGAATAACAGACAGTACGACAACACTAGTCCGGTTGATAGCTCACGATCATATCCGGTTAGCCAAAAAAGTAGCGAAGAAGCGGGTGGACATAGTCCGCACCCGGATAGTATTGGATCGCGTAGCCCGGAGAATCTATCGAGTAAAAAATACGATTATACGTCAGCGAAACTGTTGCCAGATATGCTTGATCATAAATTGCCGTTGAGTTTTCTGGGGCCGCCTCTGGCCGCGTTGCATTCAATGACTGAAATGAAAGCGCCGGGGGGAGGACCTGGCCTTATGAATGGCAATGGCGGCGGCGTTAATGGGGGCCTGGGGGGCCTACCGGGAATGGTCCAAGGACATACATCAACGCAAAGTTCCCAAGGAACCGCGAATCCACATGGTATCGATACGATACTTTCAAGGCCGCCACCAGTTACCTCGACCGGATTAAGTGCTTTAACTGGCGGTGAGTAATGCAAATATTCTTAGCGTTGCTAATTTAGTTCGTGGAAATGTTAATTAGGTCTTTAATTCAATATTGATTTATAATACACTTGGCCATTTTACACGATTTCCATCTAACGTATTTTCAACATCAAAAAATCTCTTTTTCCGGCTTTTTGAAGATTTAGAACTAGTCACATATTTTTCATAACACACAGTCTTTTTACACCGGGACTTTTTTTTTGAATATTTGGAAATGGAAAAAATGGGATGTTGTAAATCAGTGGGGCGTATTCATAGTCGTTTTTAATATGAGTTTAAACTGACTGAAAACCATAGCAAACTGTCAGTTTAAACTCATTAAAGAAAAACGTTATGAATACGCCCCAATATTTTTAAAGAAAATTCAAATAAATATGAAATTTTTGATTGAATATCTTGGGTTCAATAATTTGGTTGATTTCACTTCTTACTTTTCACACAATTCTGCCTAATGTCTAATGTCTTGAAATTACAGTAGAATCCCGATAATTCGTATTTCAAGGGACCGACGTAAAAATACGAAGTATCGGGATATTCAAATTAGCGGGATATACGAATTATCGGGGTATGAGTTATCGGGATTCTACTGTATTACATATGATTTGAAGGTTTTTTCACAAACACTCGTTTTCGCGGTAGATTAACACGTTGGCTACCATGTGAGTCACCGGTGTACACACACTATTGTCATTACCGTCAGTTTCTCAAGTTCCATGGTTGAGTGCAGTCGTTAAATTGAGCTTACTATACATTCCTATAGTTTCGATGTTCACCGGTACCTCACAGTGTGCAAAAGTGAAATAAGAGTTTGAGTCACCGGTGACTCACAAAGTACAGAAATGATTTTTGCGTTTTTTCCCAGTGTATACTACCGGAGTAAGCGTTTTTTTTTTGGCTGGTAGCCAACGTGTTAAAAACGGAATCTCGCGTCAAATTATCAACAGCTAAAATCGCATGAGTGTGTGGCATGCAATTTCGCCTGTTAATTACCCCGATTTTTTACAAAACACGAGGAATTTTTAGTGGCTTGAGACTTGATTTGCTTGTTTTACTAGTACGTGTAACCCCCGAGTAACCGTTTCTGGGTCGGTAAACTAGTATATTTTCGTGCGTTGCCATATTCCGCGATTTTTAAGGACAGCAAAAGAAATTTAGACCTTTTCTCTTCGATAATAGGTTTATATTTGCACTACCAAACAAATGAAATAAAAACAAATAAAATTTATACAATCAAGAAGATGGAAAAACGCGTCAATTTTTTTTTAAAATCACGCAATGCGGCAACACTGTTAGGTTCTATAAAAAGCAAATAATTTGAGAGCATTCGCTCTCAAAACGCGTTAAATATTTTTGAAAAAAAATTTAAAAAACAGTCGTTAAAGTATTCAATTTAATTTTTATTTACATTTTGTTATTTATTAAAGCTAATATGGTTTTAGGACTTCGTTTAAATGACACTAAAAGCAATCGAAATTTAATAAAAATTACTGTTTGAAAATCTTTTTTTGAAAATAAGGAAGAGTTTAAAGGTTTGGGAAGCAACATGTGGTAAACTTGGGGTACGAATTTTATGAATACCTCCATATATCTGACGTTTTCTTCTGCACTGTAGAAATAAATAATTTTAATTTAAAAAAAATAGAAATATTGTTATATATTTACCCCTTTGAAAAAGAATCCTGTTATATTTCAGGTGGAATGCCACGGTTTTCGATAGCGGCCGCGGCGGCGGGAATGGCGCAATATTTGTCACAGAGCCAAGGAGGCCCATTAAAGGCGCATTCCAATCATTTAGTCGATAGACCCCACCTTTATTGGCCAGGACTTCAAGGCCTCGTAGCGAATCCGATGGCCTGGCGAGAACGGCTAACAACTACAAGTGAGTATTATTGTTAACATTTTTGTATCTAAGAGATTTGCAAATCTATCCAAAAAAACCATGTTTTATTTTATGATTTTTTAAAATATTAATAGAGAAAATCAATTACGAAACAATTTCCAAACTTTTAATAATGTTTGTTCCTTTTTTTGATGCATATAAAAATCTGATTGCAGGATAATCAATTTTGTTAGAATTTAGATTTAATTGATGATTCCAGGTTTATTTCCGGCGACATAATGCCCTAAAATGCAATTAGTAATTATCGTCCAATTGCGGGTAATAATTAGTAAAATACCCCATCAGGAGCATGTCCGCTCCCTAATCAATCTCTGGTTTTGCTATTCCGTTTTACTGCACTATTCCACTACGTTATCATATTTAGCGGTTATTCAATAGGGAAAATTCGCGCACTTCAAAGGTATTTGTAAACAATTTGGATGGGGTTAATTTGGGTGGCAAATGGTGGGGTTTGCATGGAATCGCTTTAATTAATTTATTCAACAAACAGTGACAGATGGCGAAATGAGCGATTAAATTATTAATACTATTTTTATTATCTTTGATTAACATATTTATGAATTATTATCGAATAATGTAATTTTACGTGTGTCATTTACGTCTGGCAGTGTGATCGCCTTTTGTTGCCGTTCCGTAAGACTGCTTTAAATCAGCCGTAGTCCAAATTCGGATCAATCGATTTGAATGTCGAGTGGTAATTACGGATTTTATCACGATATCTTTTGGGTGTTTCACTGTCATGAAAAATGTTCTTAACAATCTGCTTTATTAGATTTATGATTATGCGACATATGTTTTTTTTGGGGAACATATTTATTGGTTATGGAGCCATGAGCGACAATGTGATTTAATCAGATTTCTTTTTAGCCGAAATAAATTCGTTAATGATCGATTAGTGAGAGAATTTGTCCAAATTAATGTTTACCCATTTTTATAGTGGATAAGCATGATACTGATTTTTATAGATTAATCAAGCATGTAATAATTGATTATAAAAATCTAGGGATTTTTTCATTAGTTACATAACTTGTGATTTTGCAAAGTTATGTTAATATGAGTTATTGATCAAAAATTTTATGAAATCAGAAAATCCATTTCGATCTAAATAATTATACTCTATATGAGAATCATATAACAGTATATAACATTTAGTATACCGTTTTTAACTCCTCGAACCAATTATCGGACACAAAAATTAACTACACCAGGGAGTTTCGGATGACAAAAGATTTTGATTTTCGTCCTTTTACCAGGCCGTCTGTCCGTTTGTCTGTCTGTTTGTCTGCCCATGAACACAATAACTTTCAAAAAGATTGAGCTAGAGATTTGAAATTTTTTATAGTTGCGTTTGTCGTAAATGGCAAGGCTTCCCCCGCAACCATATAACCGAAACAGTGTTTCACGATTTTCTTGAAAACGGTGAGTCGCATTGAAAAATTTTTAAATACGAAATGTGTTTAGAATATGATTTTACATGACCGTTCCATAGACCACAATTCAATTGGACCAATCCTTCCCCCCACTCCCATACAAATGTATTTTTTTCAAGTATTTAACCAGAGTAGAGAGTATGTAACCATTGGCGCCGGCAATTTTAGATTTTCTCATGTTTTTTTTGTCAGATTTTATATTTTTTGTCAATTGCAGCATATTTTTTGTCTATTGAAATAAGAGAGATAACATTTTCCAAGTTTTGAAAGGCAATAAACTTACAGAGAATAATAATGGCAATACATTACAAAATATTGTAAACTCATAAGTGCAAAAAGCACATATGATTTGTGACAAATTTTTCATTTCCTCTCTGGGTTCACTCTCTCAAAGAACATGAGTTGAATCGGTCCAGTGGTTTCCAAGTTACAGCTTCTGAAAGTAAGGTTAGGCTAGGATGACTATAAAACCCTGATTAGCCAAAACAATTCCGGATTTAGGCATGCTGTCCTGGGGCAATCCGGTTCTTAATACTTTGTTCCGGATTTTACAACTTAGTCTATCTTTTTAAACACTAAATACCCTAAATATACAAAACACACGGAAAGAAATAATAGGACAGATTCCTACAAAAAATAGGAATATACGAGACAGTGAAATTTTTTGGTAATGACTCCCAAAAAAAGGGGAATTCAAAAAATAGGAATATTTCACGTTTATAGAGTGAATAAAATATGAAAATTCTCAAACTTCACGCTTTCGTCATTGAAAACAAACAAAAAAAAAACGCAACATGAAATTGATTCACAGAAAATATTTTTGTAAATAATTGCAATTTGCACTTAAATTCACTTCATTGGCAGATACTCGCATAAAAAAACACTCTCCAATATTTTGTGACATTGGTGTCGAGGCAATATTGGCTCATGTTTTCCTCGATTTTCCCTGTAAATCCAATAATTTTTTTTCTGTCTACACACATTTATTATTGCTGTTACTGTACTCGTTATTTTATTTCGTTTGTATCTAAAAGGATGCGATATATCCTTGTAACCGATATGATACGATGACGCCATAAAAAAGCGAAAAGTATATCTGTTCTCAATGTGCTTACATTCGTCTGTTCGGCTCTAGAGTATCTCCCCAAAAAAAGATGATCCAGTTCTGGGGAAACGGGGAGCAACCAAAAACGAACAAGGATCAATTGTAGAGGGATGAGGTGGCAAATAAGAAAGAAATAGACAAACGATATCGGAAAACAAGGAGACACCATCATTGAGGGAGGACTATTTTTGTACAACTATGTGTCATCATATACAATAAAGTCCTTGTATTGTTTTCCAATATCTTGTCTTCACATAAAGTATTGAATTGTTATTTGGTTGTTTTCCCATTTCCGTATACTTTATCCCTCCGATCTAGTCTCCATTATTTGCCATAATTTTATTTTTCTTTCGAATATCCTCGTTTTTACTGTGCAAGTACTCGTACATATATAAATGTATGTCCTTCCACCGTATATCCTCGGTATATCCATAGACTTACTTTTTAGATTCAGATCTGGGCCGAGGCCCATATTACAGTGAGCAAAAAAAAAACGCTTTTTCCCTGGTTACTTCTTCGCCCTCCTTCGTTTCGTCCTTTATGGCAGACAATCGCTTATGCCAAGCCAGCAGGATTCTAGCGCTTTCCATCCCTATCTAATTCATTTGATTCTGATCCCTATCCTATCCTCATCTGATCCTTTTTCACATCTTTGCGTTTATTTCGCTTATGGCTGGTTTCCTCGTTCTGAAGTTGTTTGGACCTAAAGTCGATGATCCTACGGGGACCTCACATCCTTTCGCATTTCTAGATGGTGAAACAATTTCATTGTATTTATATTATCCTTGCTTACAATGCTGCCACTGTCATATATACTCCATATTTATATGCATATCCTTTTTGTACTAAATTTATATAGATACGAATACAAAAATATTCTCTTCTGTTTTGCTATATTTTTTGGGGGCTTTTTTCCCGTTTTTTGTGTATGAGAGGTTGGTGAGATACTCGAAATACTCAAGAAGGGTCGCGCGAATAAGTTGATGGAGGGAGGCGTGGAAATGGATTTAGGAATACCAGGAAAGGATGATGTGTGATTCGACTGGAGGACTACGACTCCACTTTTGTAGACGGAATAATAGCAAAATTCACTCGATGACGATATGAAGTGGTGTCAGTCTCCACCCGGGGTTTGGGGAGTGTGAATATTTAGCGCTTATAGGACTTGATGGGGGGGCTACAGCCGAAATTTCGGTTCATGGTGCGGCGGTCTCTGCAGGATTGTTTGCTTTATGTGCTGTCATGTTGTCTTGTACAGTCGACTGTTTTTTGAGATTTGCGCGTTTACTTTATATTTTGCACAGACACAATTGTACTTATAGACTCCCCAATGCTTCCCCTCCCCAGCCCTTTATCGTTTGTTCCCTCTACACTTCCCTAAAAACAGCCATATATTCTTTATGGTAATGTAATTGAACAGTGCCGACGACGAGCGACGAATAAAGGCAATACCAGTGGCGTAGGTTCGTACATTTTACGATTTATTGTGGGGACGGATATTGTGGGGCTATTGGCGGAGGGTGGCATTAGATTTTATATTGTTGTAGGCATTAACAAGCTCTTAAACTTTTTATTGGTTGTATCCGATTAATCGAAATAAAACGAAATGCATGACAAGTTATGAATAGTAATGTGATTTGAATTACAGTCAAACTTGCAAAACCGAGACAGATTAGAATTTTTCTAGACGTTTAGCCTTCAAAACGGAAAATTATTCAATGTAAACCTATAGAATAAACGACAAATTTTGTTTTATTTTTCCTGTGTTGTGTTTAAAACTTAACAGAAAGTTTCTCTTCAAAATTTATTACAAATCGTGTAATTCTATTAATTTATTTCAATTTCTTATAATTAGTTTGTCACAAAATTGGGGAGACAAAAATCCCTACTGTATTGGTTTTCATATTTATTGTAGATATTTTAGTTTAAAATCATTGAATAAAGAAATCAAAATGAATGATAAAACATTCCATTAATACTCTCTGATTACAATAAAAAAAACTACTCCTGAGCAAAAAAGACATAAAAATTGAAAGTAGTTTTTGAAGGACCTCTTGTATAGGAATCACTGGATTCGTCATTAAGTCTCCTCTTGTTCGCCTTAGATAAACAACAAACTCAATGTTGATGCGGACGTGTTCGAGGACTGATCCGTTGCCATCGATCGAAATAATATTTTGATAAGTGGATTTCAAATTACGTACAATTTAGTTGCCTTATTCACACATAGTGCAAGAACATTTATGTCTTGGATATGCTAGTTTTCTATTCGAACCGAAATCCTTCGACGCATTTGTAAATCATTAATGCAGAAGACTCAAGACAAGATCGAGGGCATCCCAGAGTTCAAATAAACAGAAAATAAATAGAGACGTAACTATAGACGTTATGATTTGTTTACATAAAAATTCATTTGATTGGATTGCCATGTTTGTGACGAAGTAATGATGACCTGGCAAATTACTCATGGAATGATGAAGAAAAAAAACCTAGAGAAGCAGAACAACCTGGCACTTTTGACTAACATGATGATGGGATCAAGTTAATTATTGACTTCAGAAAACCAAAATTTCAATTGACTGTCAATTGATTTATTGATTGTTCAATAGAAATTTAAATATCGTTGGGTTTGTAGCACTTTGATGTTTCCAATTTGTTGTTTTCATAGAATTTAATTATGTTCTGCTATGCTTATCAATTTTGTTTGTTAGCACTTTGATAAGAGAAAATTGATATCAATTGAGTGAAATTAATTTATTGAAGTCAAAATTAAATGAAGAGGGCAATGAAAAATATGGTCATATCAGTTTTTTTTTTAAGTTTTTCATATTGTAGCCCAAATATTATAGCTTTTTTGTCAACCGTGATGTTAAGGTTTTGGGTTCGGCACAGAAAAATTATTTGCAAAGAAAAGAAAAAAAATCGTGTTCTCTCCGAGCCTTTTTCTTAGAAGACTAACCAAAATATTGGGCCGTGTTAAAAAAATACGCATATGCTCATACTCCTACGCTGGAAGCATTTTCTCATTCTCCAACCTTAACCTTTCGCGACTACTAGTATGAAAATAAATCAGAAAATATTTTATGGACAGCCCTTTAATCGTAAACTATATAATCACGAAAATTAATTTTCGATATTTTCGCAATAAAAATTCTTTTGTTTTACTACAAATGGACACAAGAAAACATTTAATTTACCGGTCATTAAATATTAAATCACCTGGACATTTGTTGTATTTTGTTTTTCTACCAGAACCAATCACATAATTCGCGTAAGGTCTCGCGTCGGGGGGCGGGGGGTTCGTGAATACAAAATAAACCACGAAAATGGGTCATTAATCACCCACGCGTACATTTTATGCCCTCAAATGGTGGAAAGTAAATAACCAGCAGTTCGAATCAAGGCTACCTATTCGCCACCATCGTCGTACCTGCGAAAAAAAAACAGTAAAATTGAAGTTTCTTGGACGACAATCCAAAGGCTTGAAAATGTAACTAAACAAGGGGAATTTTTGTCCTTGTATCGAATAATGAAATGAAAACTGTAAACAACACATCGTTAACAGCTAAAGTAGTCACTAATTAGGGATCTGGTTATAGCCTCGTAAACTTTGATTTCCCTCGCCAATTTCAGTTTTAATGGAAGTCTTACAGGGGCAACCACTGAAGTCCCTTCGAAATCCGAGCCCAACATTCGATCAGGATCAAAGAAGAGATTCGATCGTAAAATCCACTAAATCAGCCATGGTTGACGGTTGGTTGTGACGGAATTTTTATCGATATTTGCTAGATTGCCACATTATGACGACCAGAAACACCTTTTCTGAGGAATTCACCAATCAACGGCAGAAAAATTCACAAAGTAAATCTATTAACTTCAAGTTGGGTGGAGGCTATACCTTCGTTAAACATCATTTTTATGATTATGATGAAGAAAAACGACAACCATAATTTTAGTACATTTTTATTATCCAATCACAAAAGTCACATACACATACACATTTTAACAACCACAATTCTAACGACTAAATATTTTGAATGTATATTAAGGGGATAGAGTGCAAGGGGACCGATATGGTATGATACTTATTGTGGAAAAATGATAAAACGAATTTTAAATGCGCTCCTTAATTCTTATGGAATGACAGTCCCAATCCACAGAAGGATCGAATCACCCCCGAGGCTAATTTAATAAATTCCTGTAGAAACATTTTGGGAGGTAATTAATGTCACCCCATTATTAAACGATCCCTAATTATGTAAAATGATTTAAAATGGGGTAAAAGAGAACCAAAAATGAGAATTGCCTAGGAAATGTGTTTGTATATGTATGTATATGTGTGCGTACGTTTGATTCTAATTGTAAGTGCTTGGCAGATTTTTCGTTTTGGGAAGAGTATAGAATTTAAGGCGTCAACGTGCACGAATTTTACAGTTGTATATGTTTTTCGACGTTTCAATTAAACGAATAGACAAAATAGAAATTAAAAGGGTGACCATCCGGTCCTGTGGATGCCTATATCCCAATTTTCTACGAGGCAATCATCAACATCATCATTCTCACAAAATGTTATCCTTTCGCTTGACTGTTTTACCACAATGGGAGCGACACATGTATTCCCATCTAACATATGATCCTGGAACACTTTATAAATATAAGTACGCTCATGTGTGTCGTTATATCTGGGTCGAGAAGGAGCCCAGGATGAAAGGATGCGGGAATATCAACGTTAAGGACATTACCCTTAATTTAATAATTAGTGTAACGTTTATGACCATTTCAAGAGCGATCCTTAAGGAAGTTGACGACTATTACAACAGAACCGTACCACGGCAAGGAGAATAATTCAGTTTTATATGCTAACAAAACAACGAACTCGAAGCATAAAGCGGAGAAGGATATTTTCAGATAGTAGTATGATAAGGAGGTCTTTAATTCCTTTCGTTTTTTGTTGTGCTGAATAGAACGTGTAACTCTTTAAGTAATACCTCCTTTGCATGTGTTTAGTAGATGGATCTTGCGTTTATTAGATATGATTTTGTATTCAGGCAATTTTTTACAATAATAATACTATCACAAACATACACATCAACATATTCCATGATATTCCTTTCCAATTGGGAGTAGCAGGATTTCGTTGTTCAGAGTTCGTACACAGACTGTTCTCGAGAACATTTACATGTGCTTTTCTTGCTCAGCATACTCTCATACTTCAAGGAGCAGATTTCGTTGTTATCTTTTTGTTGTGTTGGGGCTGTTCTCCTTTTCCTGATTCTAGAATTTTATCACTGGCAGGAGACATGACCAAAATGTTATCTATATCTTTTGGCATACACATTTTGTGATACCATATGACATAATGTTTATTATTTCTATATACTCGTATCTATTATATTGTATTATTTATGTATGTGCAGTAAACAAAGATGTTTATTCAGATTCGGTGTTTATGCCCGTAAGAAAGGACCCTTTTCATTTAATGTTGTTGTTGATGTTAATATATGTGTAATATTATATTGTATGTACAAATATGGTGAAGGATATTCAACGGTTGTTTTGTAAAACTTTTGAAATTGTGTTTTTAGAGTAAATTTTTAATTAAAGCCATTCGAGATAAATAAGGATATTTTCATATGAACATTAATATGAAAGATTATAAGTTTATTTTTTGATTTGATGATATGCATATTTAAAATGATTTTATCAGTTCTTCGCTGATATTTTTATACCCGTATGGTGAAACCAAAGGGTATATTAGATTTGCCTTACCGTTTGTAACGCCAAGATCCCGTCATCACACAAAAAAATGAATTACACCAGTGTGTTTAGAATGATAAAAAAAGTTGAATTTAGCATGTCCGTCCGTCCGTCCGTCCGTCCGTCTGTCCGTCTGTCCGTCTGTCCGCCGTCTGTCTGTCCGTCCGTCCGTCTGTGGCGCGGATTGCGGGCGCACGGATTGAGCTAGAGACTTGAAATTTTGCGCAGATCCGTTTTTCGTAAAATGCGAGGCTAAGTTCGTTAATGGGCAAAAATGGACCATACGAACGAAAACGTTTTTTACGAATATCTCAAAAACGGTGTATCTTATTAAAAAAGTGCGAGAACAAAAGTTATTTAGGATATGATTCTACATAAAACTCCCATACATCAAAATCCGATTGGAATAAATTTTAAAAAATCTTATTGGAAAGTTTGACTTCAAAGTGGAATTTTGATACAACTGTTCGCCGTTCACTTAAATCACCATACGGGTTTTCAATAATTGCCAGCTTGGCAATTATAGCTTTTGTTGTGTTTTTTACAAAATCCAATTGGGGGGGGGGGGGGGGGTGTAAATTGATAATTATTTTCATTGAGTTAGCTTGTGAAATTTCATTACCTGTGGGTTGAACTAGAAAATGAAGAAAAAGCTCTTAAAAAATTGAATAAAATTTAACAGTTTAGATTTTCATTGGAAATTTTAACTTCGGTGTAATTCCGAATTTTCTGCTACATTCACCATTCATTTAGTAGACCTAGGTATTGTATATTCTTGGGTTTTGCAAATCTGCAGCCGTATTTTGATTGCCAACTGAAGAAAACGTGGAAAAACCTACACATGAAATTCCTCGCCTATCCATTTTCACTTCACCTTTGAACAATTTGGTATTGTGATTTACCAAGTGATCTTCTCGGCTCTGCATTCAAAGCGTGAATTCATTTGTTTCAAGCAAATAAACTCACTTTTCGTTTCCACGTCCAAAAAAGGTTTTGACATTTCAGGTGAGAAATTCTAAACAGACTGGTGTTTTTTTAACATATTGATGAAAACTTTGTTAATTTTGAACCTGAAAGAAAGAGTTTATTTTAATTTTCGAAATAAATACCCTTGATATTTGGAAGCTTGAAGATCTCATTTTTAAATTCTCAGGAACAAATCTATATTACCGAAAAATAGTTGAATTTCATTCACCAGAACATGTAACCCTTTGACCTTTCAATCAAATACCCGACGGAATTCATTTGTGCAGCTGCCAGGATCAACACCCATCACCAGCATTCGCCATTGACTATAACTAAATACGATGGATTCCATCGTCCTTTTGTTTCATTCATTGGTTTTTGTGTCACTCACTCAGCAGATGCTGTTGCAATCATCGTCATTATCCCGTCCGGTGAGTGAATCTCCTCCTCGTCGATAATATAAAGTAATACATATATTTCATCCCCACTCCATCGTCCAGATACAATGGAATTAATTCCAGACTGGATGATTGATGAGCGGCAGGTTGCAACTAGAGTCCACAATAGAAAAAAGGGTTAAAAACAGACATACGCAAACAAACACATCTAAACAATGTATTGGAGTATAGCAGATTCATTCAATTCTACATGACTTCTTCCCTTAATTGTAACTAAGACGATATAATGAAATTCATTTGTCAGTTTGGACCAAGTGAAACATAAATGGCTACCTTGGCAATGGGAAGATTTCCCATCTACTTCACAACTGTAGAAAGGTAGATATTATAAGATGTGCAGTTTACAGAGCATGCGTGAATCCTTTCCATTTTCTTAATGATGGCTATGGGAAGATTCCAACTCAGTGATATGTAATGGACATAAAAAAAACTTCATTAGTTTCCCATTCGTGGTCCCAGTTTTCAATTAACCGAAATGATTGAGTTCTTGAGATTTTTTATAGCTTCTGAATTTTGATGACGGATTATCATCCCTTCGACGTCGCTTCTAGACATTCCGATTGGTGATTTTTCCCACCTGAACGCCTAGATGGCTGAACGCGCTCGGCAGCAGAAGAAGGTCACAGGGACTGCCCTTTTTTATCCTTGCCAGCCAGAGACCTAGGATTACCATTCGTGGAAACATTCATTTTACTGGCTCAGTCTCGTTATCCAATGACGAAAACCTGCAGAAATAAATATGAATTTTTTCCCTTGATTTTACGCTGGCACAGCACAACTGAAGTGAATAAAACCTTTTGGAAATGGAATGAGGAGAAAGAGGTGGGAGATTACGTCCTGGCAACCGGAGCGTTTAGCTCCCGTAGGGACTTATAAGGTTTTCCCACCCTTAATAATGGTACTGTGAGCGTCGGGTGTTGAGGGGTTAAACGCTCCATAAAAATGAATGATGTTTTTGTTTTTGTCATTGCGGATCCTGTCGGTTTTACGCTAAATGGAGCAGCAACGATGACGATGGGGACCAAGGATTCATAAACGGCAATGGGGTTGGAAATGCGACCTGGTGTTGAGGTCGGTAACGTGTGTATGCGTGTAAACATAAAAAAATATTAGATCGGATTAATGAGATGGGGTGTTGTTCGCTCGTGTCCTCTGTCAGTATTTCATATTTATTTACAATATTTGTTCTCGGCTCTGTTTCTGTGATTCCAAATTCTGACATTCGTGGCATGAGGCGTTATAAGCAATAAACCCGAACGACTGTTCTTCTTGTCTCCAATTTCGCATCCCATCCTGAATTTGTAGGGTTTTAGATTATCTTCGAACGAGTCTATTATGTTTCGGCAACGAATCGAACTGTATAAGATTGTCCATAGGGGAGCCTTGGGGTGTATTTTGTTTGGCTGAAGCAATTCTCCAGGGACTCTAATATATAGAAAAGTTATTGTTTCAATGTTTTTTTTTTGTTCTTTTCGTGTCCAACCCATCCTACTTCCCCATGAATCGTTTCAGTATTTTTATTTAGCTGTTATGTAGTTAATCAGTTTGTGTTTTCAACATTTCCAGTGTCAGCAAGTTTGGCCCAATCGCACCATAGTACGGATAAGGATGGCAAAAAGAAACACACAAGGCCGACATTTAGTGGACAACAAATATTCGCGCTTGAGAAGACATTCGAGCAAACCAAGTATCTGGCTGGTCCAGAACGTGCCAAGTTAGCATATGCCTTAGGAATGACAGAATCACAAGTTAAGGTAATTACGAGTTATTTATGATATTTTACTAATGGTTTTGTTTTTTTAAATTAGTAAATTGAGGAAATATCCTTTTTAGATATTTTGTCAGATACTATCGAGTTAATATACAAAAGTTAAGAGACATAAGATATTCTGCCTTTCTTTTGTACATTAAAAATGTTTTTTTAAAGTTTTTAAAAATTCATTCAGCGATTGGTAGACGGTGGCTTCATGTAACTTATTTTTGATCAACTGAATAATCGAACGAAACCTTGAATCGGCAAAAATTATCACCCAGGCCAACACTCATTCTGGGGCACACGGCATAGTCTTTTCTCGCCAAATCTGAGTCTGACCGTCATATATTGAGTTGTCAACGCACCGCATCCCGTAATTGTGGTTCAGGAAATGACGGCGGCTGTCACCGTACCGCACTCACCTCAGCGCGTCGCGCCGCGTAATTATGAGACAGGGTTCACAATTTACATCACATTAGATTTTAAAAAAATCTTTAATTTTTCGCCATTTCAACCAAGATGATCTCAGGAGCTGTGCACAAAATACGTCACACTTTTAAGGGTACGGGGGTCTGCGGTACTACAGGGTGGGCCAGAATAGACGCGGGGGTTTGAATTCTTTATAAATTTTTTATTTTAGCGAAACCTATAATTTTTTTTTCAAATACATGTAGTTGATTGATGGGGAATATTTTTGGTCTAAACATGGAAAATTATATCCCGCAAGTGGTGGCCATTTTCTGCTTCGCAAATCCGTGCTCTTTCCAAGACATTTTCCATAACCTTTCGTGTTATGTCCTCGATTTCACTGCGAATGTTGGTTTTCAATTGGCTGATGGTTGTTGGCTTGTTGACGTACACCTTTTCTTTCAAATATCCCCAAAGGAAACAATCTGGAGTCGTTAGATCAGGTGAACGCGGAGGCCAATTGAAATCGCTTCTTTTCGAAATAATGCGTCCGCCAAACATGTCCCGTAAAAGAGCCATTGAGCCCACCGCCCACCGGTTCGTTGTTCTATTGTGTACAGGTCCATTTTAAATTGCCCAAGTCTTCTTAACAAAATGCTGAAACAAAATTAAAAAAATAAAAATAAAAAAAAAAGTTATAAAGACTTCAAACCCCTGCGTCTATTCTGGCCCACCCTGTATAACGGTGGTACTAAAACCAATGATGAAAGAACTAATAGATAAATCTCGAACCCAGTTTCTCGTGCACTCGCGGTAGGCAAAAGAGCAACACTATAGAAAACGAAGAGTTTCGGAAATCACATGAAATAGTAATCCCTTTTACTCCTTTACATCTAAATGAATTTCACGAATGAGACAAAAACACTGTCATTTTCGAAGATTCGTGCAGGGTCGATCAAAATCAATTTCACTTCATACCAAAATCAAAAATACCCACCAGAATCCATTGATAACCCTGCACAAGAGTTCTGTCAAATGACACACATACCATGAAATCACGCCAGCGTTAAGGTGGGTTTAGAAACACGAGCATTTTCATTTTTACTGGCAAAGTGAGCGGGATAGCGAAATTCAAATTTACGTGCGCAAAAAGTCGATCACATCAGTGTCTCACACGTACTTTCCCTTCCACTTTATGGCGAACTGTCACTGCACATCACATTTTCACAGCAATACGTTTGTTAGCACTTCAATTTCACCTAACAAAATCATTTTGTGTGATGTTATAGTTAATAACATAATTATTATTACCTCCCGTTTCCATTTAAAATGCGTAGCTTTCAAATAAACATCGAACTTAACCTTACTTTTGCTGGCTGCCATAATTCCCCATAATTCAGGGGTAACATTTTGCTGGCAGGGCGGGGAAGTCCAATGTGTTTGTTGTTGTTTACTGCCATAACTTTCCTATCGTCGACGAAAATTATGGATAGTAAAACCACTACATGCAAGCAAAATTTCCAGTAAAATTTTTACTGAGTGGTTTCCCGTCCCTTTCCCACTTGGTGAAAAAGTCATAAGAAATCTGGCATTTCACTCACTTTGCCAGTAAAAATGAAAATGCTCGTGTTTCTAAACCCACCTTTATGTTTACATTTTCGTATAACATTGGAACGGGGCTGCATTGAGATTTTTTTAACGCTGGTTTTATTATAATATAATGCACTGAAATGCCCTGAAAAGAGTTTTTGATAAGTTTAGTTAGAGAATGTTCCACAGATTTCACTAAAACCCCGAAAAGAACATTTTGTTGGCTCCCATCGTCGTTGGAAAGGTAGCATTTTGTTTTTGCCTGTTAAATACTCCCCTCAAACGAATGTCAGGACTACAAAAAACACTTTTATAGCACTGCTCTAAACACTTTTCATAGCACATAAAATTCCTTCGAAAATCAAATTTTGTAGCATTAAAAAACACGATATTTCAACAAACTTTACTTTTTGGCATTTTTCTCTTTTTAGAATTGCCAGCACTTCTAAAATGTGCGATTGACCCTCTTTTTAATTTTAACTAGAGAACCTTTATAATCGTCAACTCTTTAAAAATAAATTTGAATTATTTTAAATTTTTTTCATGTTTTTAAATAATATCGCGCATATTGTGTGGTTTAATAATCTTTTATAATGTTGTGTGAGTTATATAAAAATTAAAATCGTCGAAAAATCAAAATTATTTATGCAATGCGATGGGAAATACCATATCATGTAGGTACTCTACTATATTGAAATTTAATAATGCTTAACCTCTGAATATTGAGATATGGCAACTCCCCCACATTGTATACACTAAACATTTCGTGTACCGACGAAGGCAATGAGACAGGCCTATATGTCACTGGGTGGACTCTTCATTGCTTCGAAATTTTATCAACCGTAATTTATCTATAGTTCTCTCATCATTGCTAAAACCTATACAAAAAGTCGTGAAAACAGTGACGAAGGGGGAGAAGATCGTAGAAAAGCCGAAATTAGAGTAAGGTATTTTATGGACGCGCCTGTTTTTTCATAATTATTTTCCTGATAACGTACTGATCAATCGCTTTCAAAAAAACCGTATATACTTGTAAAACCATAGCAAAAGCTTCTTTTTCGTACCCCGGGGCTATCCTTGGAAAAATTCTTGCGGGCGCTCAAAAAAATATTCACAGTTCTTTTTCCTACTCGAATTATATGATATTAAGTATATAAATAAATCAGTAAAAAAAATTGTTCACAAAAAAAAATATACTTCGAAACCGGGGCAAGACAAAAAGTATTTATTTGTTGTCTAGTGTAATTTTCCCGTCAATAATTCTGTTCATTTCACAAAAAAAAATTTAAATATCAACTGGAAAAGTATAATTAGGGATTGTAAAAGCAATTTAATGGGCTTTTAAGTCTGTAAACACGGGCATGGATTTTCTTGAACGACAAAAATTTGAACCAAGTGAAAAAGAGGGTGAGAATCAGAACTTGGTCTGCGATTTTGTTAAAATTGGCTTAAATGTCAGCAGAGAATTTTCCGCTGAGACTGGGATTTTGTATCGAACACGCGGCTCACTGTATGTTGAAGTGTGCAAAATTTACATATTTATTGGAACAAATCCAAGTGGATTTAAAACTCTTCCGTTTTTCTGTGTTCTCGTCCTGTGATTCGAGGAGATTTTCTATATCACTGCCTCCCGTTTACTTCTAAGTTTTTTTAAGGCCTTTTTTCAACTTTGGTGCTTTGTGGTGAAAGTTTGGTGTGTATTTTGATACATTAGCCGGCTTTTGGACATGAAGGACGAGGGTGGGGTATAGAATTTTAGATGATTCAGAATTTTAGATGGTTTTTGTGTTGACATTGCTTCTAAAAGTCTCTACTTCATCTATAGCTACATCACACGTGGCGGTATTTTAATTCAAATTAGGCCTAATCCTTATTTTAATTGAGTTCCCCATTCCCCCATTTTTTCAAAAATGCCGAAATTTTCAACAGCCTTCCGATTTCCGTGCTTTCTAAAAAGGACACGACCGACTGGCAAAAGGTTGTAAGTTAGCGTTTGGGCCACACTTTTAGGTATAGAATAAACATTCTGCAATTCTTACGTGCGGTATATAAAGAAAATTCCGGCTGGGCCAGTGGTAGATGTCTCTTTGGAAACTGAAAATACTCTTTAGTAAATGCTTGCCATTTAAATCCCATATCCCGAATTCTAGATCCTGGATATTTTCGTACGAAATTCTCCATCGCCATTCCATTTTGTAACTCGGTATACTTATAGATATTAATCGTCTATCTTGAATGGCTGGATAAACTCTGGTTCCTTCTGTGATTAATTTTATTTTTGGGGATTTTCGTTTAGCACGTCTCTTACTGAATATTAAGCAAAATCAGATTATATTTGGCCTGTAATTGTGGGCTTATTAATATAATCGCTGGGACTTTGATTAATGAAATGATTTAATTTTGGGTCCTCGCCTAATAATACTCAATTTTTGGCCTGTTTTCAAGGATTTTGGCATTTATTGCTACAAAATTAAGCAAAAAGGTTGTCTGATTGAATATTTCATTATATTCGATACGAAATAAATATCTATAGATAGTATAAAATTTCTAAATTAATGATTGATTAAAATACTTTTATAATCATGTTGGAGAAGTTTTTCCCCTGAAATGGATCTATTTGAGACGAATGTCACAAAGAATTTCTTTTTTTCAAGATTTGGGGAAAATCTTTAGTTGAAATTCTGGAAAATGTGAACTGAGTTTTAGCGCCTAGTATTCACTTTTATTATACACTTTCTATTAAGTTGAATTGTCGCGACCTATGTGGCTACCTATGTGTCTATCTCTGGAATCTTTGGAACCTTATATCTCCGAAACTATGCAACCTAGGAAGATGAAATTTTGTCACCTTGCGTAGTTTCGGTGGAAGTTCAATATTTTTACTACTCCATCCTTGTAAGGATAATGGAAGGTCCTGTAAGGATAACGCAAATATCCTTTTTCCCATTTTTTCCGGGAAAAAATGGCATTAGGGGGTTTTCGGGGTCGCTGATCACGAATTCGGTGTTAGATTTTCAGAATTCAAAACGGAAGGTTCTATAAGGATAACGCAAATATCCTTTTTCCCATTTTTTCCAGGAAAAAATGGCATTAGGGGGTTTTTGGGGTCGCTGAATCCGATTCTGACATTTGAAATTCTGTAAGGATAACGGAATGTCCTGCAAATATAACGTGAGTTTCCTTTTGCTCAAATTTCCCGCGAAAGATCTTTTCTGGAGGTTTTTGGTAGGCTAATTCAAGACTAAAAAGTATAAAATAAAAAAAAAAAACACTTTAAAAAACAAGTTTTATAACCTTATACACTTTCAAAATGCACTAAAAAGTAAAAAACAAGTTAAAAATTTCACAAAAAAATGTTTTTATAAATTACGTGTTGTTGTGAAAAGTTTGTGACGTTGCATTTGCTCTTGAATCTGTAATAGCGGTTTCATACTGTGCAACGCAGCACACTTTATATTTTCACAACAACACGTAATTTATAAAAACATTTTTTTGTGAAACTTTAAACTTGTTTTTTACTTTTTAGTGCATTTTGAAAGTGTATAAGGTTATAAAACTTGTTTTTTAAAGTGTTTTTTTTTTAAAAGTGATAAGCAGGATTTTAGAAAGTTGATTAGAAAGCCGAAATCCTAACGATGGAAATCTTTGGCATGTCTTTGGCAAGATTGTGCTCAAAATAATATAAAAAAAACATTGTCTTACCATCTAAACGTCCAAGGGAGGTTTGTTCAGCGTGTTTCCGAAAACCAAGCCCAGCGTTTTAGCAGCGCGTTTCTCAAAACCAAGCCTCACACGATTTCTGAGTTACATTTTTTAAAATTCGGCTTCGAATCTTGCGCATGTCCTTCATTCGACTGTTTGTCTGTGAAAACGATATCTACAAAAGAATTGAGAATATGCTTTGAAAACAGGCAGAAATGCATTATTCGTAAACAATGAGATTGGATTTGAATTTATGGGCAAAATATGACAACTCCTTGATCCTGCCCCATATAGATAGAATTTTTTTTACAAAGATCTCGAAAACATTTCGTCATGTCGTATTGAAGAATTAATGAAGATCAAAACTGCTTGGAATCCAATTTTGCATAACTCTTTCACATATCATAATCCGATTGGCATTGGATTGCGTGGCAACAACTGGAAATTTTATTAGAATTCAGATTCATTCAACGAAAATTAAATCAAATTAACGATTTTACTAAAACTTTAAATCGCAAATCGAAAATCTCTAAGCATTTGTTAATTGTGAAAACTCAGCATAAAAATTTTCTTGCAAATTTTTAAAGCCTCTTTTCAATTGAACGACTTTAATCTTAAAGTGGAAAATTGTGGAAAACAAAATCAAGAAATATAACTCAGAAAAAACAGTGAAACAAATGAAGCGAGTAAACTTAACTTTCAGGCTTTTTTCCAGTTTTCCACCACAGAACTGGCCATTAACACACATTCCCAACCAGAGTAGGAAAATTTTGTTCTAACATACGGCGCTTGCATCCCGAAAGCTGAAACAACAGATGGCTCCCGGTCTGGGCTGGTGTGGTCCATGGCGCTCAAATGGCCATCAGACAATGACGACGACGCGAGTTGAGGTAACACTTGCGTTGCGTGGCGAATTTTCCACAAATATTTCCTTATGCTTTCCTCGAAACCTCTTTTTCTGGGTTGCGTTGTGCTGCTATGGCTCTTTTTCACAATGTTGAATCATCATCATGTATCATAAAGACACAGTCCTGTTCTCCCTCACCACCATTAGTTGTTACGTACCCCCTGACCCCTCTTGGGGTCCGGTTTTAACATGGTTCGCATATCAAGTGATGTTGAAGGGTGCCAAACCACCCCATTCGGGGGTAGGCATCTCGGGTAATACACAGACTTTTATTATATGAGACCTTGATGAAATAAGGATTGAAGAACAACCCCTTAGGAAAATATTCACTTGTCGTCCTCACCAGACTTGAATTCGCACGCATAATATTTGGGCGGAAAAAGCAGTTGACGACCGACCAACCGCCGGTTGGATGGAGGATTCAAAATGTTCCCGGGTCGGTTGAGTACAACGTCCGTCCCGGTCTCAGCCAGCCGGAACATCTGTGGCCTCAGAATAATGGCTATGAAAACCATCCTTAATGATCTATATAAGTCCAGTTCATGAGGATAAATTCCTTAGCTAGCGTAAACGACAGCAGGAATGGCCTCAATGGGATATTGAATGCTGTGGATGAGGGGCTAAAAGGGCATCAACGAAATAATATGACGAGGTGTGGCGGGAATTCGAAAAGATAATTTTATGTACAGAATAATTATACATAATGGAGGCCATCATAAACAGATTGTGGATGAGATAATCAACGGTACACGAAATACTGATTTCTATCCTTAAACTTTGGTTGTTCAAGGCATTTTTGGTTGGAATGAAGGGAGAATTTTACCAGAGCTAAGGCCTATACTGTGATATAATTCGTCAACCCTTGTGCTAAAGACGTCATTATTTGATGCTATTATTGTAATAAAATGTTTTAACATTTTATGATCATTTAGCGTTTTGATGGTTTGCTTCGATCGGTGCAAATATAAAGGGTCTTAAATTATGAAATCAGAGAAGGAAAATCATGGCAAACAGATTTTAAAATGCGTTCTAAATTTTGACATTAAAAAAACTGTTTATTCTGTAGTAAATTCGGTGAAAAATTAAAAAAAAGTGTTTTTTTTTGTAGTAAAATTTAGTTTTTGTTCAGACAAAAAATGTTTAGAATATGATATAACTCTGTCAAATATCAAAATTTAATGTAACCACTCCTTACTTCCTTTCCCATACAAATGGGAAAGATCTTTGCGATTATCTCGAAAACGGTTCATTTTTTTCCAAAATTGGGTTCTATGGGACCATGACAACTTTCGAATGCAAAAAATGTGTCAAAATTGGATAAGGTTTATTAGTACAAGTCAATCTTACAATTTTCGTTAGATATAAACGAACACACACGCATACAGACATGTTGCGGACTCGTCGAATTAAATTACAGATAGCTTTTAATTTATTAATAGAAATTAAAGATCTCGCCACTGTTTCAAAATTTGGTTGCCGTCATTTTGGTTTCCAGACGATGTTGTTTGGGAAAAACTTTTGGGAATACTGCCTTAGATGTTTTGAAGATTTTAATTTAACAGCAATACACCTTGAACGAAAAAAATTCAAAAAAAAAGAAGTAAAGAATCTTTAAAAAACTTAAGCTAGCAATGGTAAATGGTAACTAAAATCTACATTTACCCTTTAAACCGAAATCAAATCCTCGTAGATAACATTTATTCAAATATACGACTAGCCACAATGGAAAAGGACATGATTAATGATGCACGGATAATTCATGTCGTTAGTTCGGAATGTACGAGGCGTTACTACAGAAACGTCACACCACTTTGGAATCTGAAAACGAAAATATAGATACGAATGATACAAATTTACAAGATATAAATACAAACCTACAAATATATATATATACAGATTTTATACTAGATATTTACATCTAACACTTTGGTACAAGGCTGCTAACTGGTGAGGACCATTAGGAAATTACTGGAGAGCTACTTGTACGATTTGTAATTCTGATATACAGATACAAATTCGAATACAACACAGTCATCTTGATAAGGATAACAAGGATAATTAAGCGAATAAAGGAACGAAGCTAAGGTTGGAGAGGAAGGGTAACGATAGATGGACCACAGTATTAAGTTTATACCCCAAAAACGGTTTGTGAGTATTCTGCATGAAAACCAATGAAGTAAAGGGTTGTGAAGATCCTTAGGAGACGGATGAGAAGGAACTGAATTTCAAGTTCGTAAGCCACCCACTCCAAGGACGACGTTTTCTCTTTGACCACCCAACCAATCTCACAACTGGAAACGCTTTCTCATGCTGCAAGTAAATCAAGTCTAAAGATTCAGGCTAAAGATAATTTTGACAAATTGTTCGAGTAAAATTGTCAGGATAAAATATCCTTTAAGCGGTTTTTGATTGCTTCGCTATAATTGCACAATGAATCCTCCAAAATAATGGAATTCGATCCGGAATGAAACCAAACTCAAACCATTCCAAAAAGTCCATTTCAACGTACGTGGCTGTAATATATATCCTTTTGCCATTTGTTTTCCATGAAAATGCGGGCTCCTACATTATGGATTTGACGAGAATTCCCTTAGAATGAGTATCAGGATATGTGAAGGATGAGAACGATCCATGCACATTAAGTTGATTCATTCATCTCTTCCATTATATCTCACTATCCGTGCGGGTCCGTCCTCCATCCAGCGAACGACGACTTTATAGATGACGTTCCTGTTTGGCGACATTCATCATCATCCTGTTTGGTTTTCAATTTTATCCAAAAACCATAGATCATCATCTCGTGCTTATTTGTATCCATTCCCACAGCCACCATCCTTCCAGTGCCACATACCAATGGAAAGTGATTTGCTATATTTGCTGGTGGTACAGGATTTCTGAATCCTCTCCTTGTTACCGCCAAACTATAGGAACTGTACCAGATTTGTATGCAATTTCCATATAATTCTGGGAGAATTGAAATTCCTCTTCCACTCGTCGTTAGTATTCTTTCGATTTTTTATCATGATATGATATTGGACACGTATGCAAAAATTATGGCATTCAATTTGTCTGGAAATGCATTTTTTTTTACTGAATTCGGAAGTAGGTTTTTTCTACCCATTCTGATGTTTCGTCTACTGGTTCCAAGTCCTTACGATTAAATCTACCACCCAACTTTGTTGTGCATTCATAGAGTTTCCAGCAGATCCTGAATCCTGCATCCATTTGGTATAAGCAATTGTTGGGAATATCATTTCGATTGAAATTCAGTTTTGTAAATGTATTGATAGAGAGACTAAAATATTGCTGATATGCAAAGGTAAATGTGCATTATTTTTAAGAGTTCAGAACGGAATAACCGCGCCGAGTCGCCTGGCGTCCAAATACCAGACACGTCGATATTACGGTGTGGTGCCGGATGGTGATTTTTAGATTTCTGTCTGTACGGAGTTTTTTTTCCCAGTTATCCACTTTTTGTAATATCATATTTGTTTGATAGCCCTTACAATTGAATCCCAATTGAATTTTTTCCCTATCGGAGGTCCCCAGGGTGCTCTAAATGCAGGTCGATTAATTACTTAACATTTGTTTCGAGTAATTTAAATTCTGAGCATATCTTGATGTAAACGAATTAAAAATCAGAAATGATATTATTTTTTTTTTCATAAATGAACAGAAAAAAATTGAACTAAACTCACATTTAGCTATGCGGGAAGATTTTTTACCAAAAGTTTTTTGTGGATTTTGTCATTTGAAAATTTGAAAAAAATAATTTGTAAACATAAGAAAAACTACAGTTGCCAGGGACCAATTGTCAAATTCTCTATATGTTTTACAGAAAGAGCGATTGCGTAGTGCGATTCCGTCTTTATTTTTTTTTTTCCCAAAGCGATATTTTATCCAATCCGTTATTGAAAAATCCTCAGACAATATAATATGTGATTTTTTCTTGTGAAATAACCGAAATAAAATCACATTAAATTAAAATCCGATCTTTATACTTTTTTAAATTGATGAAAAGATTCAATTAAGAAAAAATCAAAGTATTAAAGATAAATTTGTATTCATGAATCGTCCTATTTGCAAAATACAAAAGCTAAAAAATTCCATTGAATATGTTTCGTTTCCATTCAATAAAACCTAATCTGACACAACATTAAATTTAATTCGTAGCCCCCCTTGCACCCTTCCACACCGCTCCGGGGGATCATTCTTTTTTGCCTTTATCCAGCATAGACGATAAACTATAAATCCAGCATCATCAACCCTTATCGACATCCATCAGAGGGCACTAAAAATTCACTTAAAATATCACTCAAATAAGATTTATTGCGGTTATTAAAAAAATTTATTTTCATCTTATTTCGAACCATTTCGAGAAAACGATTCGAGATTGATCGCAATAAAACGATGACAAGTCTAAAAAGAGAAAATATTTGGTTTTCATGTGGATTCGAAGATTTTTGCTCCTTTTACAAGAAACAATCCTCAAAATAACAACAACAAAAAATACTTTTTTTTTTTAATTTTATTATATTACAGTACTATATAAACTTTTGTCTATTCAATACAATAACACTAACAGCAAAACAAAAATTGATTTAAAACGATTGAAAATGAAAAGAAAATTTACGATCCAAGAGTGTTTTATGACCACAAACTTTGGCTAACAACCAACAGTCCATCAATTTAAACCAAATTCGTCTTAGTTTTGACAAGAAGTGAGGTGAGATCCGACGCAAACATCACTGAAATACCTCACTAAAATTGACCAAAACGGATGACAAATTCAGGGGTCATAAATAAAAATTGAAACCATTTTTTTCGGTTTTTTTTTTCAAGTTTAAATGAACCGAGAAAATTAAAGGATTTTTCTAGACTAGACAATCAATAGATATCAATGTCTAGCATCTTGCAGGCAATGCATTTCACGTTTTATGGATAAAGTTTTTGTAAACGTAGTAATAATTTTAGACTCATATAAACTTTTTATATATTTCATCATATATTATGAACAATTCAGTGATGCGCATTGAAAACTATCTAGCCGACTTTTAAACGAATTACTGACACGTGATTAGAACAATTCCAAAACTTTTTATAATGTTATTATAATAAACGTGATATAACTTCAAAGATTTCGTAAAATTTTCCTAAAAATTTGTTGAAAGTGAGAAATCAAAAAAAAATTTTAACCTCGTCTCGACTAGACATAAATTGTGATTTTTTCCATGGCCTGCCATTGAAATGTCCCGTCGAGGCGGGATTAGTCAAAATTTTTTTGATATCTTGGGCAAAAATGCTTGGAGAAATATATCTGCAAGTGTCATTTTAATGGCAAGCCATGAGAAAAATCACAATTTGTGTTTAATCAAGACCTAAAATTAAAACAAATAATTCAAATGTTTTCGTACGGCAATCATACAAAAAAAGTAAGAATTCTCACTTCAACTGGGAAGTTCCTTTTAAAAAATGAGACTCGTTATAGTTTTACGATAATTCAAAAACTGTTAGTTTTAGAAATAACAGGGCAACGGGTTTCTTATTTTTTCATTAAAACCTACTGTTTTTGATTGACCTGCAAGCAGTATGGCAAAACTTGCCCTGCGTACGAAATAGACGCACATTTTTTAAAGACTTCTGAGGTTTATCTATTGCAAAATAAATTCTCTTATGCGGCGGTCACACGACGCTGTTTTACCAGCGCTAGTGACTGTTTGGCTGTTAGTAGCTCTTTCAGCAGCACCGTGTGAACCCTAGTGCGTTGCTACTACCAGCAGCAGCGTGATGATTTTAGCAGCGCTAGTGAGTAGAGACCGTTCTACTTTGCCAGCGCTACTAGGGATCACATGACCCTGTCACATGGTTTCTGAGCTGTCAAAAGTGTGATCAGTGGCAAAGTTTGTTTATTGTAAGTTGTTATTTTACGTTTATTTATTTAAATTTGTGTGTAACGGTTATTATTTAAAAAATCTCCTAGATTCAAATGTCAAACCACTGTTTTGCCAATTGCCAGCGCTACTAAAGGAGAAATCGTGTGAACCCTCTCAGTACGCTGCCTGCTGTTGCTACTTGCCAGCGCTACTAACCAACAGCAGCCAGCGGCTGGCAAAACAGCGTCGTGTGACCGCGGCATTAGCAAAAGTTGTTAAAATCTGAATTGATTCTGTCGATTTTATATAAAATTTGTCAGGAATAAACTTCAGAATTTTCTGTTGTTATGTAAACGGTTGTGCAACATGAATTTAGTTTCGAAGAATAAAATTCGCTTAGTTTATCGTCGAAACAATTACTTTCAATTTGTTCCATACTTAAATTGCTTAAATCGTAAACAAACTTTTTTGCGAAATGGCATTTCCGTGCGTTGCCGCATGTTAAAGTAGAAATTCGACCTACTCTATGCGGTTGCCGCATCGGAAAACGTATTATTAGGGGAGTACTCATAGCAGCCCGTTGATTTTGCTCGAACTGTCAACGTGACGGACGCATGACGGACGCATCGACGTACGATTCAGGTTCTAGCTTCAAGCTGCTGCTGGTAGTAGCAACGCACTAGGGTTCACACGGTGCTGCTGAAACGGCTGCTAACAGCCAAACAGCCACTAGCGCTGGCAAAACAGCGTCGTATGACCGCCGCATAAGTGACTGGTTTTTATGGTAGCGTGGCACGATAAAAATTCAGATCAAATGTAAATCCGTTTCATTTTTACTTTCTTCTACGGAGTATAATAAAGTATTGTATTCATGAAAAATTTCGACCTCTTAATTTTGCCTAAAAAACATTTCCCGATCACTCCTGAGTCGATTGGAGTCATATTTAAAAAATGTCTTTCTGTCTGTCAGTCTGTCTGTCAGTCTGTCAGTCTGTCAGTCTGTCAGTCTGTCAGTCTGTCAGTCTGTCAGTCTGTCAGTCTGTCAGTCTGTCAGTCTGTCAGTCTGTCAGTCTGTCAGTCTGTCAGTCTGTCAGTCTGTCAGTCTGTCAGTCTGTCAGTCTGTCAGTCTGTCAGTCTGTCAGTCTGTCAGTCTGTCAGTCTGTCAGTCTGTCAGTCTGTCAGTCTGTCAGTCTGTCAGTCTGTCAGTCTGTCAGTCTGTCAGTCTGTCAGTCTGTCAGTCTGTCAGTCTGTCAGTCTGTCAGTCTGTCAGTCTGTCAGTCTGTCAGTCTGTCAGTCTGTCAGTCTGTCAGTCTGTCAGTCTGTCAGTCTGTCAGTCTGTCAGTCTGTCAGTCTGTCAGTCTGTCAGTCTGTCAGTCTGTCAGTCTGTCAGTCTGTCAGTCTGTCAGTCTGTCAGTCTGTCAGTCTGTCAGTCTGTCAGTCTGTCAGTCTGTCAGTCTGTCAGTCTGTCAGTCTGTCAGTCTGTCAGTCTGTCAGTCTGTCAGTCTGTCAGTCTGTCAGTCTGTCAGTCTGTCAGTCTGTCAGTCTGTCAGTCTGTCAGTCTGTCAGTCTGTCAGTCTGTCAGTCTGTCAGTCTGTCAGTCTGTCAGTCTGTCAGTCTGTCAGTCTGTCAGTCTGTCAGTCTGTCAGTCTGTCAGTCTGTCAGTCTGTCAGTCTGTCAGTCTGTCAGTCTGTCAGTCTGTCAGTCTGTCAGTCTGTCAGTCTGTCAGTCTGTCAGTCTGTCAGTCTGTCAGTCTGTCAGTCTGTCAGTCTGTCAGTCTGTCAGTCTGTCAGTCTGTCAGTCTGTCAGTCTGTCAGTCTGTCAGTCTGTCAGTCTGTCAGTCTGTCAGTCTGTCAGTCTGTCAGTCTGTCAGTCTGTCAGTCTGTCAGTCTGTCAGTCTGTCAGTCTGTCAGTCTGTCAGTCTGTCAGTCTGTCAGTCTGTCAGTCTGTCAGTCTGTCAGTCTGTCAGTCTGTCAGTCTGTCAGTCTGTCAGTCTGTCAGTCTGTCAGTCTGTCAGTCTGTCAGTCTGTCAGTCTGTCAGTCTGTCAGTCTGTCAGTCTGTCAGTCTGTCAGTCTGTCAGTCTGTCAGTCTGTCAGTCTGTCAGTCTGTCAGTCTGTCAGTCTGTCAGTCTGTCAGTCTGTCAGTCTGTCAGTCTGTCAGTCTGTCAGTCTGTCAGTCTGTCAGTCTGTCAGTCTGTCAGTCTGTCAGTCTGTCAGTCTGTCAGTCTGTCAGTCTGTCAGTCTGTCAGTCTGTCAGTCTGTCAGTCTGTCAGTCTGTCAGTCTGTCAGTCTGTCAGTCTGTCAGTCTGTCAGTCTGTCAGTCTGTCAGTCTGTCAGTCTGTCAGTCTGTCAGTCTGTCAGTCTGTCAGTCTGTCAGTCTGTCAGTCTGTCAGTCTGTCAGTCTGTCAGTCTGTCAGTCTGTCAGTCTGTCAGTCTGTCAGTCTGTCAGTCTGTCAGTCTGTCAGTCTGTCAGTCTGTCAGTCTGTCAGTCTGTCAGTCTGTCAGTCTGTCAGTCTGTCAGTCTGTCAGTCTGTCAGTCTGTCAGTCTGTCAGTCTGTCAGTCTGTCAGTCTGTCAGTCTGTCAGTCTGTCAGTCTGTCAGTCTGTCAGTCTGTCAGTCTGTCAGTCTGTCAGTCTGTCAGTCTGTCAGTCTGTCAGTCTGTCAGTCTGTCAGTCTGTCAGTCTGTCAGTCTGTCAGTCTGTCAGTCTGTCAGTCTGTCAGTCTGTCAGTCTGTCAGTCTGTCAGTCTGTCAGTCTGTCAGTCTGTCAGTCTGTCAGTCTGTCAGTCTGTCAGTCTGTCAGTCTGTCAGTCTGTCAGTCTGTCAGTCTGTCAGTCTGTCAGTCTGTCAGTCTGTCAGTCTGTCAGTCTGTCAGTCTGTCAGTCTGTCAGTCTGTCAGTCTGTCAGTCTGTCAGTCTGTCAGTCTGTCAGTCTGTCAGTCTGTCAGTCTGTCAGTCTGTCAGTCTGTCAGTCTGTCAGTCTGTCAGTCTGTCAGTCTGTCAGTCTGTCAGTCTGTCAGTCTGTCAGTCTGTCAGTCTGTCAGTCTGTCAGTCTGTCAGTCTGTCAGTCTGTCAGTCTGTCAGTCTGTCAGTCTGTCAGTCTGTCAGTCTGTCAGTCTGTCAGTCTGTCAGTCTGTCAGTCTGTCAGTCTGTCAGTCTGTCAGTCTGTCAGTCTGTCAGTCTGTCAGTCTGTCAGTCTGTCAGTCTGTCAGTCTGTCAGTCTGTCAGTCTGTCAGTCTGTCAGTCTGTCAGTCTGTCAGTCTGTCAGTCTGTCAGTCTGTCAGTCTGTCAGTCTGTCAGTCTGTCAGTCTGTCAGTCTGTCAGTCTGTCAGTCTGTCAGTCTGTCAGTCTGTCAGTCTGTCAGTCTGTCAGTCTGTCAGTCTGTCAGTCTGTCAGTCTGTCAGTCTGTCAGTCTGTCAGTCTGTCAGTCTGTCAGTCTGTCAGTCTGTCAGTCTGTCAGTCTGTCAGTCTGTCAGTCTGTCAGTCTGTCAGTCTGTCAGTCTGTCAGTCTGTCAGTCTGTCAGTCTGTCAGTCTGTCAGTCTGTCAGTCTGTCAGTCTGTCAGTCTGTCAGTCTGTCAGTCTGTCAGTCTGTCAGTCTGTCAGTCTGTCAGTCTGTCAGTCTGTCAGTCTGTCAGTCTGTCAGTCTGTCAGTCTGTCAGTCTGTCAGTCTGTCAGTCTGTCAGTCTGTCAGTCTGTCAGTCTGTCAGTCTGTCAGTCTGTCAGTCTGTCAGTCTGTCAGTCTGTCAGTCTGTCAGTCTGTCAGTCTGTCAGTCTGTCAGTCTGTCAGTCTGTCAGTCTGTCAGTCTGTCAGTCTGTCAGTCTGTCAGTCTGTCAGTCTGTCAGTCTGTCAGTCTGTCAGTCTGTCAGTCTGTCAGTCTGTCAGTCTGTCAGTCTGTCAGTCTGTCAGTCTGTCAGTCTGTCAGTCTGTCAGTCTGTCAGTCTGTCAGTCTGTCAGTCTGTCAGTCTGTCAGTCTGTCAGTCTGTCAGTCTGTCAGTCTGTCAGTCTGTCAGTCTGTCAGTCTGTCAGTCTGTCAGTCTGTCAGTCTGTCAGTCTGTCAGTCTGTCAGTCTGTCAGTCTGTCAGTCTGTCAGTCTGTCAGTCTGTCAGTCTGTCAGTCTGTCAGTCTGTCAGTCTGTCAGTCTGTCAGTCTGTCAGTCTGTCAGTCTGTCAGTCTGTCAGTCTGTCAGTCTGTCAGTCTGTCAGTCTGTCAGTCTGTCAGTCTGTCAGTCTGTCAGTCTGTCAGTCTGTCAGTCTGTCAGTCTGTCAGTCTGTCAGTCTGTCAGTCTGTCAGTCTGTCAGTCTGTCAGTCTGTCAGTCTGTCAGTCTGTCAGTCTGTCAGTCTGTCAGTCTGTCAGTCTGTCAGTCTGTCAGTCTGTCAGTCTGTCAGTCTGTCAGTCTGTCAGTCTGTCAGTCTGTCAGTCTGTCAGTCTGTCAGTCTGTCAGTCTGTCAGTCTGTCAGTCTGTCAGTCTGTCAGTCTGTCAGTCTGTCAGTCTGTCAGTCTGTCAGTCTGTCAGTCTGTCAGTCTGTCAGTCTGTCAGTCTGTCAGTCTGTCAGTCTGTCAGTCTGTCAGTCTGTCAGTCTGTCAGTCTGTCAGTCTGTCAGTCTGTCAGTCTGTCAGTCTGTCAGTCTGTCAGTCTGTCAGTCTGTCAGTCTGTCAGTCTGTCAGTCTGTCAGTCTGTCAGTCTGTCAGTCTGTCAGTCTGTCAGTCTGTCAGTCTGTCAGTCTGTCAGTCTGTCAGTCTGTCAGTCTGTCAGTCTGTCAGTCTGTCAGTCTGTCAGTCTGTCAGTCTGTCAGTCTGTCAGTCTGTCAGTCTGTCAGTCTGTCAGTCTGTCAGTCTGTCAGTCTGTCAGTCTGTCAGTCTGTCAGTCTGTCAGTCTGTCAGTCTGTCAGTCTGTCAGTCTGTCAGTCTGTCAGTCTGTCAGTCTGTCAGTCTGTCAGTCTGTCAGTCTGTCAGTCTGTCAGTCTGTCAGTCTGTCAGTCTGTCAGTCTGTCAGTCTGTCAGTCTGTCAGTCTGTCAGTCTGTCAGTCTGTCAGTCTGTCAGTCTGTCAGTCTGTCAGTCTGTCAGTCTGTCAGTCTGTCAGTCTGTCAGTCTGTCAGTCTGTCAGTCTGTCAGTCTGTCAGTCTGTCAGTCTGTCAGTCTGTCAGTCTGTCAGTCTGTCAGTCTGTCAGTCTGTCAGTCTGTCAGTCTGTCAGTCTGTCAGTCTGTCAGTCTGTCAGTCTGTCAGTCTGTCAGTCTGTCAGTCTGTCAGTCTGTCAGTCTGTCAGTCTGTCAGTCTGTCAGTCTGTCAGTCTGTCAGTCTGTCAGTCTGTCAGTCTGTCAGTCTGTCAGTCTGTCAGTCTGTCAGTCTGTCAGTCTGTCAGTCTGTCAGTCTGTCAGTCTGTCAGTCTGTCAGTCTGTCAGTCTGTCAGTCTGTCAGTCTGTCAGTCTGTCAGTCTGTCAGTCTGTCAGTCTGTCAGTCTGTCAGTCTGTCAGTCTGTCAGTCTGTCAGTCTGTCAGTCTGTCAGTCTGTCAGTCTGTCAGTCTGTCAGTCTGTCAGTCTGTCAGTCTGTCAGTCTGTCAGTCTGTCAGTCTGTCAGTCTGTCAGTCTGTCAGTCTGTCAGTCTGTCAGTCTGTCAGTCTGTCAGTCTGTCAGTCTGTCAGTCTGTCAGTCTGTCAGTCTGTCAGTCTGTCAGTCTGTCAGTCTGTCAGTCTGTCAGTCTGTCAGTCTGTCAGTCTGTCAGTCTGTCAGTCTGTCAGTCTGTCAGTCTGTCAGTCTGTCAGTCTGTCAGTCTGTCAGTCTGTCAGTCTGTCAGTCTGTCAGTCTGTCAGTCTGTCAGTCTGTCAGTCTGTCAGTCTGTCAGTCTGTCAGTCTGTCAGTCTGTCAGTCTGTCAGTCTGTCAGTCTGTCAGTCTGTCAGTCTGTCAGTCTGTCAGTCTGTCAGTCTGTCAGTCTGTCAGTCTGTCAGTCTGTCAGTCTGTCAGTCTGTCAGTCTGTCAGTCTGTCAGTCTGTCAGTCTGTCAGTCTGTCAGTCTGTCAGTCTGTCAGTCTGTCAGTCTGTCAGTCTGTCAGTCTGTCAGTCTGTCAGTCTGTCAGTCTGTCAGTCTGTCAGTCTGTCAGTCTGTCAGTCTGTCAGTCTGTCAGTCTGTCAGTCTGTCAGTCTGTCAGTCTGTCAGTCTGTCAGTCTGTCAGTCTGTCAGTCTGTCAGTCTGTCAGTCTGTCAGTCTGTCAGTCTGTCAGTCTGTCAGTCTGTCAGTCTGTCAGTCTGTCAGTCTGTCAGTCTGTCAGTCTGTCAGTCTGTCAGTCTGTCAGTCTGTCAGTCTGTCAGTCTGTCAGTCTGTCAGTCTGTCAGTCTGTCAGTCTGTCAGTCTGTCAGTCTGTCAGTCTGTCAGTCTGTCAGTCTGTCAGTCTGTCAGTCTGTCAGTCTGTCAGTCTGTCAGTCTGTCAGTCTGTCAGTCTGTCAGTCTGTCAGTCTGTCAGTCTGTCAGTCTGTCAGTCTGTCAGTCTGTCAGTCTGTCAGTCTGTCAGTCTGTCAGTCTGTCAGTCTGTCAGTCTGTCAGTCTGTCAGTCTGTCAGTCTGTCAGTCTGTCAGTCTGTCAGTCTGTCAGTCTGTCAGTCTGTCAGTCTGTCAGTCTGTCAGTCTGTCAGTCTGTCAGTCTGTCAGTCTGTCAGTCTGTCAGTCTGTCAGTCTGTCAGTCTGTCAGTCTGTCAGTCTGTCAGTCTGTCAGTCTGTCAGTCTGTCAGTCTGTCAGTCTGTCAGTCTGTCAGTCTGTCAGTCTGTCAGTCTGTCAGTCTGTCAGTCTGTCAGTCTGTCAGTCTGTCAGTCTGTCAGTCTGTCAGTCTGTCAGTCTGTCAGTCTGTCAGTCTGTCAGTCTGTCAGTCTGTCAGTCTGTCAGTCTGTCAGTCTGTCAGTCTGTCAGTCTGTCAGTCTGTCAGTCTGTCAGTCTGTCAGTCTGTCAGTCTGTCAGTCTGTCAGTCTGTCAGTCTGTCAGTCTGTCAGTCTGTCAGTCTGTCAGTCTGTCAGTCTGTCAGTCTGTCAGTCTGTCAGTCTGTCAGTCTGTCAGTCTGTCAGTCTGTCAGTCTGTCAGTCTGTCAGTCTGTCAGTCTGTCAGTCTGTCAGTCTGTCAGTCTGTCAGTCTGTCAGTCTGTCAGTCTGTCAGTCTGTCAGTCTGTCAGTCTGTCAGTCTGTCAGTCTGTCAGTCTGTCAGTCTGTCAGTCTGTCAGTCTGTCAGTCTGTCAGTCTGTCAGTCTGTCAGTCTGTCAGTCTGTCAGTCTGTCAGTCTGTCAGTCTGTCAGTCTGTCAGTCTGTCAGTCTGTCAGTCTGTCAGTCTGTCAGTCTGTCAGTCTGTCAGTCTGTCAGTCTGTCAGTCTGTCAGTCTGTCAGTCTGTCAGTCTGTCAGTCTGTCAGTCTGTCAGTCTGTCAGTCTGTCAGTCTGTCAGTCTGTCAGTCTGTCAGTCTGTCAGTCTGTCAGTCTGTCAGTCTGTCAGTCTGTCAGTCTGTCAGTCTGTCAGTCTGTCAGTCTGTCAGTCTGTCAGTCTGTCAGTCTGTCAGTCTGTCAGTCTGTCAGTCTGTCAGTCTGTCAGTCTGTCAGTCTGTCAGTCTGTCAGTCTGTCAGTCTGTCAGTCTGTCAGTCTGTCAGTCTGTCAGTCTGTCAGTCTGTCAGTCTGTCAGTCTGTCAGTCTGTCAGTCTGTCAGTCTGTCAGTCTGTCAGTCTGTCAGTCTGTCAGTCTGTCAGTCTGTCAGTCTGTCAGTCTGTCAGTCTGTCAGTCTGTCAGTCTGTCAGTCTGTCAGTCTGTCAGTCTGTCAGTCTGTCAGTCTGTCAGTCTGTCAGTCTGTCAGTCTGTCAGTCTGTCAGTCTGTCAGTCTGTCAGTCTGTCAGTCTGTCAGTCTGTCAGTCTGTCAGTCTGTCAGTCTGTCAGTCTGTCAGTCTGTCAGTCTGTCAGTCTGTCAGTCTGTCAGTCTGTCAGTCTGTCAGTCTGTCAGTCTGTCAGTCTGTCAGTCTGTCAGTCTGTCAGTCTGTCAGTCTGTCAGTCTGTCAGTCTGTCAGTCTGTCAGTCTGTCAGTCTGTCAGTCTGTCAGTCTGTCAGTCTGTCAGTCTGTCAGTCTGTCAGTCTGTCAGTCTGTCAGTCTGTCAGTCTGTCAGTCTGTCAGTCTGTCAGTCTGTCAGTCTGTCAGTCTGTCAGTCTGTCAGTCTGTCAGTCTGTCAGTCTGTCAGTCTGTCAGTCTGTCAGTCTGTCAGTCTGTCAGTCTGTCAGTCTGTCAGTCTGTCAGTCTGTCAGTCTGTCAGTCTGTCAGTCTGTCAGTCTGTCAGTCTGTCAGTCTGTCAGTCTGTCAGTCTGTCAGTCTGTCAGTCTGTCAGTCTGTCAGTCTGTCAGTCTGTCAGTCTGTCAGTCTGTCAGTCTGTCAGTCTGTCAGTCTGTCAGTCTGTCAGTCTGTCAGTCTGTCAGTCTGTCAGTCTGTCAGTCTGTCAGTCTGTCAGTCTGTCAGTCTGTCAGTCTGTCAGTCTGTCAGTCTGTCAGTCTGTCAGTCTGTCAGTCTGTCAGTCTGTCAGTCTGTCAGTCTGTCAGTCTGTCAGTCTGTCAGTCTGTCAGTCTGTCAGTCTGTCAGTCTGTCAGTCTGTCAGTCTGTCAGTCTGTCAGTCTGTCAGTCTGTCAGTCTGTCAGTCTGTCAGTCTGTCAGTCTGTCAGTCTGTCAGTCTGTCAGTCTGTCAGTCTGTCAGTCTGTCAGTCTGTCAGTCTGTCAGTCTGTCAGTCTGTCAGTCTGTCAGTCTGTCAGTCTGTCAGTCTGTCAGTCTGTCAGTCTGTCAGTCTGTCAGTCTGTCAGTCTGTCAGTCTGTCAGTCTGTGTACAAGATTTCTCAAAAACTAATAGAGCTAGCGCCATGAAATTTTATAGGCATGTTGGGTCCTGAAATGGGACGATCCTATCAACTTTTGGTGGAAATCCGTTAACCGGAAGTATCCAAAATGGCGGTTTTTCAAAAATCGCAATTTCGTTTTTCTCGATTTACTCCCAAACTACGCGTTTTTTAGTAGCCTTAAGTATGACAAAACTTGGAGAAAATAAAATTTCCCACACTTTTGTCTTTAGCTATAACTCGATATCTCAACCGGTTATCGAGATAAACCGTTATTTCCAAAAAAACAGTTTTTTGCGATTATCTCGAAAACTAACGGGTTTTTGCTGACTGAATGTATGAAGTGAATTAATGAGAATGGCATTCTGCACAATTTTGTCTTTTACCGTTATCCGTTATATTTTACCGTTATTGAGATATTTTCATTAATATGTAAAAAATCATATTTTTGCGAATAATTTTCAAACTAACGGTTTTTCGACAAATCAGTTAAAAGAATAATTAAAGATGTTAACATTTTCTACATTTTTGCCGTTTACTGTAAATTGATATCTTTTACCGTTCTCAAGTTATCTCAAATTTTGTACGTTTTTGATATTTTTGAATAAACCAAGAATTTATTGGGAGGTCATCTTAAGCAGACTACAGACGATCAGGCATGCATGACAGCATGCTGTCATGCAAAAAAACAGTTTTGGTACACACGTATCATGCATGCTGTCAGTCATCAGTTTTAACGAAGTTGTCGTTCCGAAAGGTCAAGGAGAAAAAAATATAAAATGAGTGATGAAGCTCCTGACCGCTTACTATCACGATTTTTTTTAAATTCTCTGCGATAATTACATCGCATTGTATTTAATTTTCTTTTTCCACTGTCTATAGTAGCAGTGTTATCAAATTCTTTATATTTTTGTAACAAAACAGAGTAACCACTTTTTTTAGGTGTTTATCCTTATATTTTTCACTCTTAACATTCCACAATTCCTTCCTGCTTTTAAAAAGTTCAAAAAATTCTCCCCAGAATTGTCTATCTTTTACATTCGCCATTATTTATAATACACGAAATTTCACTTTGCATGTCACCTGTTCAAGATTTCGATTTGGAATGACGAAATGCTGTCATGCTTCGCTACACACGGTCATGCATTGTGCACAGCCTAAAGCCACGCCCACAAAAATCAAAAGTTGTTTGATTCTCATCATGCATTTCATCATGCCTGGATTTTGGAGTGACAGCAGCACTACAGACGATCAAATTGGCATGACAGCCTACGATGCTGTCATGCATGCATGATCGTCTGTAGTCTGCTTTAGGTTGACAACGCGACAGGGCTCTAGCGTAAATTGCGCAGGGTCGTAGATTTTGTAGAAGAAAGTTTTGTGTTGACCACAACTGATATTTTTTTTATGTTTTAGGATCCTTTGAACGTGCCGACTTTTTTTTCCTCTGACTACTATATTTTGAGAATTTGGAACGTTACAACATTTTCTGCCGTTTTTCGGGTAGTCATGTAAAGTTGTAAATTTATCATATTTCTGGCATAAAAACCGTTTTAGCAAGGCTTCAACGCATGACAATATTTATCAGTTGACCTGACTTTTTCACTATGATTGCTATGAAATAACTGATTATGATTTTTAGTGGTCTTTTATAAGAAATTATTATTCATTTTATAGTGTAATAAACTCGGAATAAAATTATCATCATTTAAAAATCAAATATAAGTAATTACGAAGACTTTTGGCCTATTTTTACAGTCTCTGAAAATTTGAAATGCAAAAAGATAGCTATTCGTTAATAAACCTTTTAAACGTTTTTTTTTTGAAAATCAGGCAATATCAGAACAAAAAACCAGTAAATTAAGTAGAAATTCATGTACTATTTATTCAGTTTTGATGAGTAAAGCTTTATAGTCTATTGTAGTCTCCAGAAAAAAAACCCCAAATGTAGTAATGAAAAATTAATTTTGCTTGAATGTTCTGCTTTTATTTACATACAAATGTATTTTTTACATTAGTTTAGTCTGTTCTTTTCGTCGAATTCCAAAACTGTCATAGCGTAAGAAAGTCCAAAACGAACTATATTTTAATCTTCACATCTTAGAATAAAAATCAAATAATACCAACGTTATTTCGGAAAATACAAATTCTTTTCAATGGTAAATAACATATTATTCGGAAGGCCTCTGAAATTAGTGACTTCAAAATGTATAACGACAAAAGGTGTTTGATGAATTTGACTAATGACTATTTTATGGTGAAAATTCGATTCAATGGCGATCTTTAATCTTTTTTTGATTAATCGGGGTAAATTTTTACACATTATATGAATCGCATAATGCAATCTAAATTTACTTTATTGGTATTAATGAGACTTTGATTGTGGGCAGATGCCAAAAAAACTTGGGAGAGGAAAATTAATAGCGCAAGATGTTGAGTATAGACAAAAATGTTTCAGTTTTTCAATGAAACATTTTTTTAAAACTTTTTTGAAGGGAGGAGTAGAGAGACCCTCAAAGCAAAATTTGACAAAAAAGTTCATACACCGAAAGATGTCTTGTTTTTTTAATATCAATTCAAATAACTTAGCGCGGTATTACACACGGCAACTTTCAGGCTTACTTAAGCCGATTTTCGGGAGAAACGACTGCGGAGGGAAAAGTTGCCACTCGAAATCATGGCTCATCGACAATCTGCATACATACAAAGCGTTTGAACCGGTTTGGGAAAAGTAGTAGGCAGAAATCATTTTCGTTCTGACCGTCAGCAGGTAAAGATCTTGGGAAGTATATGAGCAGCAGCAATTTCAATGGCTTGAGTCCACACACACACCCATGTAAACTTGTGTAGCATATGCAAACAGGATTGGCTTATTTAAGCCACAAATGTAAGCACATTGGCTTATTAAGCCCAAAAGTTGCCGGCTTAAATAAGCCAAGTGTAATACCGGACTTACATTATCTTTTTCTTGTCGTACAAAATATTTAGTTTTTTACTCTTTAATAAATGTCTCTAAATCAGATGTTTTTGTTTTATTTCCAGGTGTGGTTTCAAAACAGAAGAACCAAGTGGCGTAAAAAGCACGCAGCCGAAATGGCAACAGCCAAAAGAAAACAGGAGGAGTTGGGAGATGGGGACGGGGACTGTAGTGAGGCAATCGACAGTGATTCAGAAAGTTTAGATTTAGGTGAACCAGGACGAAAACGGTGTCGAATGGAAGACGATATGCGACAGTAGATCTCGTATGAATTATCCATAACAGCCCTAAAGAGTTTTAAATCTCAAAAAACAGTCGAAAATGTTTAATATTTACCTTAAAATGGTGGAATTTGAAATCAGATGAAGATTTTATTTATCTAAACTTAACCAGCAGTCCTGATAAAAAAAATTGTAGTAACTGTTTGAAATACAGTTGAAAAATTACATCTTAGTGAAGCTTTGATAGCTTTAATTTTTTTTTTTTTTGAAGTATAAACAAAATCGATTCCGATTTATGTTGTGAAAACTATATAAAAAAAAGGTTAATTGTGGCGAAAAGAAAGAAAAAAAAAATAGACGAATTTATCTTTTAAAGTATGTAATTTAATATTGGATTTAATTATAACATTTAAAAATTACTTGACTAAAATTTTAAGTATTTTTTAATTTTGAAAATGTGATCTTCTACTAATATTTCTCCCTGTGTAATGTAAGACAACTATTTATAATTAAGGAAAAAATGCTTAAATTTCCGAAGTTTTAGGCAGAAAAAATATTAAAAAAAAGGTAAAGAGAAAATTAAAGATGGTTTATTAATAAAAACATTGATTGATTGATTTATGTGCAAATGGTGTACAACGTACTTAAAAGGTTTCCTTTCTTCGAATCACTTTAAAAAAATAATCTCAAATGTAAATTAATTTATTTTTAAGTTAACACGACGAAAGGAAAAACTTCTTAAATTACATTTTAATAATAATAAAAAAAAAACGCGAAATCGAAAGCAAGGAAGCCAAGAAAAAATATGTTTAATTATTTTTTATTAATAAATAAGAAGAAAAAAAAACAATTTGAGAAGCTGTAAATATTATACATAATATAAATATGAATAAAGATAAAAATGTAGTTTTAAATTAATTAAATAAATTAAAGAAAATAAAACAAAATAATGCAAAATTTCAAATAAATATCTACGAGGTAATAATTCAGTTAAAAGACCCATTTTGGCAGTCAAAGTTTTCTTATGTACAGTCAGTTCAGAAAATTTGAAATATTTTTAAAGACGAAGAAAATTTAAAAAAAAATACCAGTGATTTCGCAAGTGCATCAGTTTAATTTTTATTCACTTTAATTTGAATTTTTGTTGAAAATTATGGAAATAAAATAGTAGTACTTTCATGTGACATCAATGCTTTTTTCAATTTTTTTTTCAATGTATTTATATATGTTATTAAAAATATCTTTAAATTTCAAAATCATTATATTTTACCGAAAATAAAAACAAAGAAAAATATTGAAGATAAATTGTTTCAGTAAAAGATGACATACCCAGGTTTTATTTAGGTCCAGAACTTCAGTGTAACGTATGAAAAGTTAATGGTTAAGAACGCAGTTATTGTGTGATCTGCATAATTCTTAAATAAGAAAGATCGGTGCCTCGAAATTGGCCCACTTAAAAAATTATTGTACGACATTTAATGAGGCTTCTAATTTGAAAGCTCAAGAGTATTTAATCTATAAAAATCAAGGGTGAAAGCCCGTAACTTTTTGGAACAGACAAAGCGATTATCCCTGGAATATGCGATGATTTTTACGTCACAGCTATTTAGGTGTCACTTTCGTATTCATGATAAAAAGGGGGTTTCGGTGTAATAAAAGTTTTTAGCTATTTGGCCTGTGGGCCTCCGAGTGTAGCGCTGTGCTCACGCCTGGGCGCGCGCGGTCTTCTCAACCTAACCTAACCTAGCTATTTATTTAATTCATTCAAGAGCTAAATGCAGTGTCAAGTTTGTATTTTTCCCTTTAAAGGCAACCACAACTGATCACCTTACGTGACGCATTGCCAAAAGACGAACAACTTGAAAAATCACCGTCGACCTTACGGAATTCCTACCCAGGGCAATCTTCGGCAACATTATCAAATTTTCCCCGTTTTTAGTTCAACATTGATATTATAAACGATTAAAACGATTTTTTATTGAATAAAAATCTTAAAAATCTTAGAGATGCATGAAAATAATGTGCTTCCACCACATCAAATAATATTATTTCAAAACTAATTTTTCCCATAAGGTGAAATATGCTGAATCAGGAACCTCATCAATTACGTTGAACGAATCCCGGTCTTAAGCAAACATTAAGAAAATCATCCCTGTCAGCACTACCGACACACCGACAGTAGAGATCAATTAAACATCTGAAATTTAAAGACCAAGTCGACCAACAACGATCGATCATGAATCGAACTCATTAGGAAGGCATCCATCGCGGATTTGACCTGAAGAATGAAAAGATTTACACCTTAGACCATTCATTCGAAGACGTCCGTAGTGTACGTATTTGTACGACAATAGGGAACCGAACATCCGGTTCTTGATCCTATTAGCCATTGATTAGTCCAAACTATGAGTTAAGGAGGCCCAAGTCCATTATAAATTCGAATGACTGACTTTATCTATTCATCCTTTCATTCATGCCACCGACACGACGTTTTTACACAGTCGAGGATTTTCTCGGTGATCATTTCGATTCATTGTGGAAAAGTCCTTTCAGTTGACTAGGGACATCTTAAAATCCCTGATGTGTTCCTATTCAAGTAAATATTTCTCTCAATTTTTCACAATATACTATTTTTTTGGGTTTTAACAGCAAAAGTAAATTTGATACTGAAAGAAGGCAACATTTAAGCGACATCGATACGTGACAGGACCAAGGATAGTAAAATTTTCATTGTTAAGGATTATTCGATTGATGATTACTTGACTACGACAGGAATGAAACTATTTCTGAATTTTATGAATGAAATTTTTTTTCTCAATGAAGTGACGTGAAATGATGTCCTAGCTGGGAATATAACAGGTTTCGGTTATATTTTTGGATGCCAATGACTTTTAGAAAAATAAACTGCGATTAATCGGGGTAAAAAGTGTAAATAGTTTTGTTGATATCCTATTAAGAAATTTAAAGACTTTGCGTCATGAAGATTTTTTGAATTTTGGATTAAAAAAAGCTTTTTCTTAAGAAAAAATTCTTTGGCACTTTAAAAAAAAAGTTGTTTCGGTTAATTACTTAAGGAATTTTCGGTGTGTGAAACGAGTTTGTCATTAGAAATGTATATAATACAAGGGGCTTCGCTCTTGACCGATTCGCGGTCCAACTTCCAAAAAAAAACGTCTAATTTAGGGAATTTCTCTGGTTTAGGGAGCCAAAAATTCAAATTTCTTGTAGGGTAGATTACAAAAATGAAGGGTAATTTACCGGTTTTTCGCGTATTTTCCACCCATATAATAATGGGGTTTTACGTCCCTTGAAAGTGTATTCCTGAAAATTTTTTTTATTGAATTGAAACTGACAACAGTCAAATTCTTGATTTGCCACATTAAAATTGAGGTAATTCCCATGCCAACTGAATTTAATCTAAAAACATAACAAAAGCTATAATTGCCAATCTGGCAATCATTGGAGACCCGTATGGTGATATTCGTATCAAAATTCGAACAGTTGTACCAAAATTCTACTTTGAAGTCAAACTTTCCAAAAAGATTTTTTAAAATTTATTCCAATCGGATTTTGATGTATGGGAGTTTTATGTAGAATCATATCCTAAATAACTTTTGTTCTTGGACTTTTTTGATAAGATGCACCGTTTTTGAGATATTCACAAAAAACGTTTTCGTTCGTATGGGGGGTATCCCCTCTAATGGTCCGTTTTTGCCCATTAAAGAACTTAGCCTCGCATTTTACGAAAAACGGATCTGCGCCAAATTTCAAGTCTCTAGCTCAATCCGTGCGCCCGCAATCCGGGCCACAGACAGACGGACAGACGGACAGACGGACAGACGGACAGACGGACAGACAGACGGACAGACGGACAGACGGACAGACGGACAGACGGACAGACAGACGGACAGACGGACAGACGGACAGACGGACAGACGGACGGACATGCTAAATTCAACTTTTTTCATCATTCTAAACACACTGGAGTAATGTGTAATTCATTTTTGTGTGCGATGACGAGATCTTGGCGTTACAAACGGTAAGGCAAAGTTAATATACCCTTTGGTTTCACCATACGGGTATAATTAAGTAATGTTTTATTTAGTTCTACGATTTCTGTATTGTAATGTATGAAAAGTGAATGACTAAGAACGCAGCTAAAGGAAATTTAACGCATTTTTACTAAAGCAGGAAAAACATATTTTTACTAAAGCAGGAAATCATAATAACTAATCGAAATATTTGTGATCAAAGAAATAAACCTCAATAATAAATTCGATTGTGATATCTTACAGCACAATTCATTCCAACACGAATCAATTTTCTTTTAATTGATTTAAGTTTGGATACTATCATACATTAACCTGTTAAAAATGATAACCGGAAGGTTTAAGTCACCACAGATCGGACTAGAGTATTTGAAAATAATCCTATTATCGCGTCCTTACGGAGGTGATCATAATATTATTTTCCATTGTACTTTGTTGGACAGTAAACTTAAAAAGGGATTCCTTTAAAATATGCTAAACAGGATGTAAACAAAATCCATCATTTTTTGACTTTGAGTTCTTGCTCCTTGAATTGAGTGAAAGGATATATACCTGAAGGCCGCCCACTGTGTTTTTAAATAACTTCTTCCTGTAGTTTCTTCCTACAAAATTCTGCATAAATAAGTTTAGAAGTTAATTTTGAATTTACATTAAGCATATATTAACGATCATAGAACTTTTTCTTACTGTTTCATGAGTGATTTGAATTTTTATTGGTGAAATTGCTTAAATCAGAAACAGGAGATGTTTACAATAAAATTTCGGTGAAATTTCCTTGAGAATGTTTCCGAGTTGAATATTTTTCCATTTATGTTGAATTCTAAGTCTTATTAAAATATAAGGAATGGTAATTAAATGTTGATCCTAAAAGCCATGTACCATCGGAATTCATATAATTGTGAACGCAAATAAACAAATAAAAATTCCGCAGCTACCGGAGTTATGTTATGGGGTGAAAAAAGGTTTCCATTATGAAATAAATTTTTAGCCACCAGTAGAAGTAACATAATAACAACAACAAAAATAATAGAATTTAAAAAAAAGACCGGAATTTCCGAAATCGAAAAGTGTTTGCTACAGGAGCAAATAAAATAAACAAAAACTGCAGGAAGGATCGAATTCTTCCTGATGATGGATTTTTAGCTCATGGCGGGGTGCCGTAAAAAAATCCTTTTTTCAGTTCGTATTCTCAATTTCTTTCGGCTTTTCAATTCTTTTTTTTTCTTTGACATGAACATAAAAAGGTATAAAGTCAAAATGGGCTTTTAATGCTGTGTAGTTATGGCTGAGCACAAAAGGGGACGAGACGAGACTACACACATATATGGTGATACAAAAGTGGCAATAGATACCCAAAATCCAGGTGTCTATTTAATTGGATAGTGTGTGTATTTATATTTAAGCCTTATCCGATTACCTGGAGATCCAAAGCCAATCACTAGTTTTAGTTGTTGCTTCGTTTTCGGTTAGAACGTATAGATAGATTTGTAGATAAATAAATCCCATATTGTTTTTTGGTTAACGGAGGGCGAAAGGATAGGTCGAGCAGAGACAAGGATGTGTTAGAAATCGGAATTGGTTTCCATTCAGTAGTGGCTGATGGTTCCTGTTTTTCTGTAGCAGAGCTCAATTTTTCGGCCAGAAATTTGTTAAAGTTCCTCGGAATAATTCCCTTGATCCTTTTGTTACTTAACCAAGCAGTAAATTGACGTACGTGCTAATGTTAAAATTTTCAGGTCTACAATCCTAAATTCCTCGGTATCGGTTGGTTCACGCGATTCGCTTTAGTTAATTTGGATGTTTTTTTCTTCCTGGATGCTGCAGTCTTCCATTCCGTTGTTGTGTTTTTAAGATGTTATCAGAATATACCGGAACTGATGTTTATACTCTGTAAGAAAAGAATTTCCAAATAAAAACTTTGTAATTGTGGTAATAGGTTTATGATGCTGGGTTGATGGCTTTTTATGAGAAATATTATCTGGAATAAATAAAACCAGTTTTTTTATCTAAATTTTCGTTGGTTCTAAAAGGATTTTTGATGGTTTGAGTTAAAAATCTTGTATTTGATGGACATAAAAAATACACAGAATACAGTGGAACCTAGATTCATGAACTCAATTCTGTTTTAGGAAGTCTTATACTAAATTTTTATAATCTCTATATGAGAATACAGAAATGAACTACACCAGGGTGTTTGCTATGCCAAACGATTTTGATTTCCGTATGTCTGTCTGTCTGTCTATCTGTATGTCTATCTGTCTGTTTGTATGTTTGTCTGTTCGTGAACACCATAACTTTTGGAGGGCTTGAACCAGAGACTAGAGACTTTCAAATGATAAGACTTAGTTCTTGAACGAGCAACATCGGACCATTCAAATGAAACAGTTTTTTACAATTTTCTCGAAAATGGTGAGTAGTATTGAAAAATTTATAAAGATAAAATGTGTTTAGAATATGATTTTGGATAACCGTTCTATACCAAAAAATCCAATCGGACCACTCTTTCCCCTTCTCCCATACAAATGTAAATATTTTTTCAATAAAATTTATACTTGCGGCATTTTTGAAAATAATAGTTCTTTGGGCATTTTTGTAAATAATGAACCAGAATTTTTCCATACACTAAAATCAAGTGAATACCAATGGAATGAATTAAAGTGTTACAAAACTCAAATCAAAGTTCTGAAAAAATATTTTCAAAATCCTAAAAATATATCGTGTTTAAATCGCAGCATTTCTAATGTGTCAAATAGACTTATTTGGTTTTTAATCCTTCAGTTTGAGATTAGTGTCAATGATCTTGATGGCACCATATGTAACTTTTGTGTCTACTATAAATCCCAACCCCCTCTTTCCTTCCGTTCTACACACATTCCGCATTTAAATTGCCTACACATGAAATACCTAATTATGTTCTATTTTAACGATAATTATTCAATGCCAGTCGCACAATCACCACAATCGACACGGCCAGTCTGACATTCTACAAATGCACCGTTGATTGTTGCAAATCCGTCGGGTATGCTATGGAAAGAAAGGGTATAGGTGGTTGCTAAGTGAGTAGGGAAAATATCAAGATAGGATTTAACAAAGCGGCGCTAATTCAGGACTTGCACTGCATATGCTTTTGTTAAAAGCCGTACAGAATGCAGACAGTAGACAATAATTCACCCCCGAACAAACCCTCTTCATTTTGAAATTATACGCTAATCAACTCTTTCCACACACCATCCGACATGGACTTAACAAACTATAGCGGAATAGTAGAGCCACGGAAGCTCCAAACCACCCAATTTATTCGACAAAAGTGACACTCGCTCACAGAAATGCACCGAGTCTGCAAAGATAAATCTGCAAAGATCAACTCAATGGACCGAAAAAGATACACTACCGACCGGGTCTATCTTCCATTTCGAAATCTGTGGCAAAATATGTACTTCGGTTCCAGTTTAATGGAGGCACCAAAGTAACTTTCACGAATTCAAAGCGAGAAGTAATGCACAAAACTCCGCCCAGCTGTGAAAAAGGCGGAGCGAAACACGCATACAGGTTCAAAAGTCTCTGCGCAAGAGTAAAATCGACCCAGCAGAGCAAACTGAAACCACCACCATTGTCCGGATATCTGAAGGGATTTTCACATGAACACAGGAGAGAAGCAACCCCGATAAAAAAGGGTGGTTGGGACAACATCCCTTTCGCTGCGCTTTCCTGCAGGACATTTTGTTCTTTGCTCCATGGAGTCCATTTTGAGTTTATTGTTTGATGATTTGGACGTTTTATTCGATTTTTGCGCCCTTTTTGCCTTTTGCGCCCCTCCACTATATGCCAACCCGTGGCTGGATTTTCTTTTCTTCGTGGAAGGGACGGGACGGGACATTCCTTTCCTCTGTACTGTTGTGAAATTTAGAAGCATTCTAGGCGAAGGGTAGTTTCACCGCTCGCCACTCTTCCATCCTCGGCCCAGTTTAATGCCCAGCGACACCCTTGAGCGAAAGAAATCTTGCAGCAGATAACCGAATCGAATGGTTTAACAAGGAGTTTTCTTCGAATATTGATTTCCATGAAAAATCGACTTGTAGTAATTTTTTTGCAAACTTCCAATGAATTTCCGCTCCCTAAAAATAGTTTTCCAACCGCCAACTCATCCCCAGCTACAATTTTGTGTATGACTCGCATCGTATTTAAAGGGAATTTTGTGGTGAATTTTAGCAGATCCAAATTGAGGCGGGCTACACCCCTTGGTCGAAGCTCCTATTTAGTTAAATTTCTTGCTAGAATTTCAGGGGGCCTTTGTCCCAATAAACTGTTTCGTTTGGTACAATTTTCGGGTTATTTTCTTATTTTATTTTCATTATTTTTTGTGTAATATATTCAACCTCAACACATACTCAGCTCGGTTAAGAAATCAAATCAAATTTGTTCACATGTTTCGGTTTTTAAAGATTGTTTTGTTTTACCTTTTGGAATTTGTTGTTTATAATCGTTCTTTTGGCTATAAAACGAGTCGAAATAAAATATTTTAAACAAGTTCTTGTTTTATAATGAACTCAAATTGATTGGCGACTTCAAATTAAACAACTCATCAATTTTACAGTCCATTTACACGCCACGAAACTTCCAAACTGGTTTTTTTGGTAGAAAATGGAGATTTTTTCGAAATTTATGCATTAAATGGATTTTTTATTAAAGCTTTCTGATGGAGAATGATTTGTTTGGTATTTTATGAAGTGAAGGTTATTATCTTATAAAAAAATACGAGAAAGAAGAAATGTTCGAGAGGAGGGGTATTTGGGAACAGACTGTTTAAAAAAAACTTAATTTCCATTTTAGAATTTTATCGACGATGCATCAAACACTTTTATTTTAGTTGATTTTAATTAATTTTTGCTCGTGATTTTAAACATCTGTTCTTTTGTGAATTGTCGAGACTCTTCCGTGTTTTAGAAACATTCAACTGGTATTTTTTCTATTTAGAGAAATTATTCCGTTTTTACATTTTTTCTCGATTTTTTATTTCTCTGTCAATTTTTTTTTTTTTTTTTTTGAAAAACCTTATGTCGCTGATTACCCGGGATAGAATTACATAGATGCAAACCCGTGCAAATCGCAATAAACCGAACCACTCTAAAAAATATGACCGTAAACCATACCTTTTTTTTTGAAAAAAATTTAAATTTTAGACAACCAAAATCAAAGCTAAGTTTTTGAAATTTTACAAACCAAAATCGGAAACAATTTTTTAAATTTCGTGAACCAAACCAAAAAACCAAGAATTCAATTCCCACTTCAACTAAAACCGGATCGCATTCAGAAAATTTTTGGTTTGCATCTCTGCAGAATTATTAGGATTGTAATTTATTAATAATTAAAAAATTTTACCTTGCAACCCAAGTACTTTCGCCTGCCTCAGATTTAATTAGATAGCTTTTAATCAAGCACAGAAAGAAAAAAAAATAGTTAAAATTGCGTCAACCTACGAGAATAGGGGCTTACCCATGCTTACGTGGTAAAATCTTCTCAAAACTACACACACGTACTTAATCCAACTATTACAAACATTTTTGACCATTTAATAGTTGAATTAAGTACGTTTGTAGTAAGTCTTGAGAAGATTTTACCACGTACGCATGGTTAAACCACTATTCTCGTATGTTGACGCAATTTTAACTATTTTTACTATTTTTTTCTTTCTGTGAGCGTATTTTTTTCTGACACTTGCCTGTGGCGCACTTTTGTCGTATTTGGAGGTGTGCCAGATATAGGTTTTTGCTCGGCGGGCGATTTTCCATAACGTAACAATGTCAATAGACCGAATTTTTACTTGTTGTTTTAATTTTTGATTAATTTTGAATCATTAAAAATTTCGTTTTGCTTCTCCACCTCCTCCAACCACCGGTAACTTGTTTAAAAGACAAAGAAAAAAAATTGGTCACCTTAATTATACTTTCTTCCTAGTTATAGTTATTTTTACACTATAGCAGTAAAACTTTAGCTTATAAATCAGAAAACGATTTCTTCCTAAACCGAATCATTGTTTGGGCTCCAAAGAAGCTTTTCAATCGGATTGTTCATAAACCGTGGCGTATATTTTTATTCATGAAAACTAGTCATATTTGATATGTTTCTAAAAAACAACAAATTCTTTTTGTATATCTAATATAAATTTTTTATATTTTTAATATTTTTGTATTTACATTTTAAATTATTTTTACTCTAATCATACTATCATAATCATATTAATATAAAAAAATGAGTTGGTGTCTGTCTGTCTGTCTGTTCCTCTTTCACGCAAAAACGGCTGAACCGATTGACTTGAAATTTGGCATGAGTGTCTGTGGTAGTTCTGGTTCCAACATAGGCATACGGAAAAGTAGCGCGAGGGGTGGGGGAGTAAGGGGAGGGGGTAAAGTGATTTCGAAACTTAGTTTTTGCGCTATGTTACTCTTTCGCGGGGAAACTACTGAACCGATTGGCCTGAAATTTGGCATAGATGCTCGTCGGGGGTCCAGCCCCAACATAGATACATTAAAAAGTATCCCGAGGGGTGGGGGGAGTAAGGGGAGGGGGTAAAGTAATCTCGAAACTTAATTTTCCCACTATGTTACTCTTTCGCGGGGAAACTACCGAGCCGATTGGCCTAAAGTTTAGCTCCAACATAGACCATAAAAAAAAAAAAATTTGAAAAAACTTAACCCGGCAACGACGGGTATGCAAGCTAGTAAGTAAATAAAACTAAACTGCTATGGATGAAAAAATGATGAGCTCACTTTAACATAGTCTAGAAGAAAGTTTAAAACTGGTAACCAATTTGCTGGCAGATCTTTTGTGTTTCACTGTAAAAAAAAAGATATCCGTTTAAAACCCTCCAATTCAATACCGGAATTTCCGAGCTCTTTTTATAAAAATTCTTTCGACAAACAATGATCAAACTTTAGCCACAAAAAGATCATTTCCAGATGTAATCGATCATAGCGCTCACAGCTACTTAAATAATTTGCTTCTTTTTTCATATATTTCTTTACCTGTAGTTAAATTTCACCTCAATAGGTCCTTTTTTCCATTCCACTAACCCCGAGGACATCCTGATCCTAATTCTATAGGAAAAAAACCAATGAATGGTGTCAGTGTCAGGACTAGCAAAAGGGACAAATTGAATTGAATTGGTGACAAACAGGACGATTATCCACTAAAGAGGAGGACAATTCAAGAGTCAATTCAACCAGCAAATTAAGGATTCTTGCAGACATGACAGACGATTGAAAAAAATGGTTTAATGCTAGAAATTGACACAGAAGAAATTTTGATCAGTAAAATTTGTCAAGGATCACATGTCGGTTTATAGTAAGTTACACCGATTTAAGCCGATTTTCTGATTTCTTTTAGATTGTCGTATTAATATGCTGCGCTAAATAATAGGGATATCCTTAATCTGATACTCGCCGACTTTTATTGTTTGCAAAATTTAAGCCGCTTTTATTCTGGTATTTTATGTATTTGCTAATTCTATTATTTAGTTAGGCTCAGCATTATGCGGAGAAAATATACTCGGAAGAATAACAAATATAGTGGGATATCCGATAAAGTTAGAAAGGAAATTGGAATTGGCCATATGTCGTTGGAATTTGAAATGCAATTAATTTTTCTTTTAGTTGGAAGTGACTTTTTGATTAAAAACTCAAGCATTTAGGATTCTTCCTATTCGCGTGAATTTAGTTTTAAGGGCCAGTCCTTGAAATACGTCACACTTTTAGTGGGCGGCGAGGGTTCTCCGGTAGCGTGTCGTAGAAAAGTCTAAGGAGGGGGAGGGGTGCCAATAGCCTTAAATAAGCGTGACTTATTTATCAACAGCCCTTCACCAGAAAATCTCTTATTTTTTCATAATTTTTTTATTTTGAGAGCTCACTTTTGCAACAAATCGCATATTTATAGAATTTTTTAAACTTTTTTTTAAGTTTTGAATGTTGTAAAAGTTTAAATTGAGTGCAAAAGTTAATTAGTTCTTGTTTTGTATAAAAAATGTGTTATGAAATAGTAGTGTTGCTAAATATTTACGATCTCCCACATAAACATGAATCGTTCTTAACCCACGAAATACCGATTTTCTAATTCTGGACGGATTAAAACACAGCTAATATTACTTACTATTAATAATATTTATAAAAAGTCACTTATCAAAATAAAATATCACACTGTAAACTAACATTCATAAATAAACAAAGTTTAACACGCTTTTGAAAACTGCTTTATTAAATTTCCTTCCATTTGTTTCACATTTATCTTTGTAAAAACAAAAAAAAAATTCTTTTTAGATTCTTCCTCTTAGAATCAAAAGCATTAAAGAATTAAATTTCAATTAACATAATGAAAGACACATGGCTCGATGTGAAAGTACGAAATAAATTTAAATTTTGTGATTTTTGCAACCACATCGCAAACATCCACACATGCCATCGTTTTCAATTTTCTGAGAGAATTTTTTAACTTCTTGTCACCTCATCCTATATTAGTTTTTCACCCCTTCGTATGTGCCTTCATCTTATACTAATAGTCAACAATTTTTTCCTTTTTCATCAGGACGATGGAAGAACTTTCGCAATTTTCTTCTACTTTCAAGCTTTTAACATACATCAGGGCCACCCGATTTCGCCACATTCTGAAGCATCCAAACATCTCCTGAAGCAAAATTTCCTCATATGTGTGATGGCGACATTGTTTTTGTTTTGCTGTCGGCAGTGAAGTGATAATCGAATTAGAATGAACAAATAACAAAATTTAAGTTTATGTCATCCAGACATACTCTATGTATATAAGATACAAATACACAAACATATATGTAGATAAAGATATTTTTATTACAGAGTGTTGAGAAAATTTTCGAATGTGCAAAAATGTCTTGGCATCGCTGCAGTTTTGAGGTTTCCTTTAGGATATTGTTGGGAAATAAATCCTTAAGTGGTTTTCTAATTGAAAATTCACAATACCCGCAGAAAGTTTGCGTTTTTCGATATTTTACAGCTCGGAAAATTTCAACCTCAGACCTCCAAAAATAAAACCCACAACCAACTGGGTGTGAGTTCTAGCAAAGGAAAATTGCAAGGAACTTTGGAACTAGAACCGGGAAAAGGACTTCATTCTGCAGTTAAATCTCGCCAGCGAAACTTTTCTTTGGGATTTTATTTGGATGTGTGCGAATTTCCAGTGGCCAACAATTAAATAGAAATTTTCGAATTATGTGGTCGAGACACCATAACCACGAAGAAGTAAAACGACAACAAGGAATCCGGTTTTCTAAATCATTCTTCCTGTAAATATCTAAGAAAATTATCCAAAATTCGTATGTTTTTGGTAGATTTGTTTACTATGCGGTCGAAGACAAGTTCCAGGCGACAAAACCAAAGATAAACGGCTTGTATTTGTGCTTTAGATTAATAATTTTGTAAGTAGCTTTTAATAATTAAATCAATAAATTTGAAAGTTTTTCTTCTTTCAGTAATGGAAAAAAAACTTACGCTTTTTACATATAAGAGAATTTCTGATGCTTGGATATAGAGCTTGGTTCAAGGGGGAGGAAATTGGAAATTGTTAACTGCAACAAATTGCAGTGTGGACAATTTACTGAGGCGAGAAGCTGAAATGGAGCAGCTAAATGTAATGAAATTTTCCACATTTTCTGTGAACAGCAAGACCAGGGGCAGAATGTTTGCTGGTAAGAAAGAACGCAATTTCCTTCAATGAAGTCCTTATTTGTACAGGACTTTGCCTATTTGTGATTTCAAGCCATAAGGACGGAAATTCAACAAAAGCAGCAAAGAAAATGCACAAGGATGAGGGGTGTTTGCTGTTGCGGGTAAATAGTTGTATACAAAAAAAAGGACGAGGATAAGTAGTTTAGTTGAAATTGACTGCTCGGCATTGTTGTTTAAGTTTAATGTATATGAAATACTTGCACAATGATAGAACGGAAGGGGAGGTTTTCCGTAAATTGAGTAAATTTTTTGTATATGGAGAGAGTAAAGTAGTTTTATGATCTTCCCATAAAATTAAAATCCCATAAATAACTTTAACCCTAGTCCCATTTAGTGGCAGGCAATACTGGCATTTTAGTTGATTGAGTGTATCATACCATATCCCTGTAAATGTATCACTTATTCGTATGTCCCATTCCATTCTATTTACATACCAAGTTCAAAGCATGAACAGTCCTTTTAATTTTAGATCCTTCAAACAGAACTCTGTCTGGGTCTGCTGTTTGATATGTGGCAGAATTAAAAAATAATGGGATCGACTTTTTAAGATAACATTACGACAAATTTTTCGGTGTATTCATTTTTTATCGATGTATAACATTAAAATATCGTAATATCTTTTTATCGATAAATTTATGATTGATGAGATGCTATACAAAATTTATTTATTTTCTTGAATGCTTTTTAGGGTAAAATTCGTTTGGTAAAAAAGAAACAAAACTTTTATTTTAATGCGGTTCGGTTTTAGGCAGAATGAAATCAATGAGATCAAAAATTGAATAGAAAATAATCGGATTGCGTTTCGCATTTTCTTAGATATGTGAAAATTTATGAAATAAACACTAGAAATGCTACAACAGCCAAGGGTGAGTTGTGAAATATACTACTAATGAGGACAGGCAAAATTTACATTAAAAAAATCGCAAAAAACAATATCATTTGAAGGGGGAGGGAGAAGGAGTAGTCCAACTGGATTTTAATGTATGGAAGAGATTTGTATAATCATATTCTAAATACATTTTGTTTTAATAATTGTTTTCATACAAGAAAATTGTAAAAAAAAACTTTTTTAGGAAGGAGTAGTCCGATTTTGCCCATTCAATAACTTCGCCTTGCCCCTTACGAGAAACTTACTTATCTGTGCAAAATTTCAAGACTCTAGCTGAATTTGTTGAGAGCAGTGTTGTGCCGCGTAGTCTACGTGATGTAGACTACATCATTGTCTACGCGTAGACTATTACTGTAGACAATGGTCTATTCTCTACGCGTAGACAATGTAGACAATCAATAAAATAAAGGATAGCTGATTTAGTTTTAAAATCTCATTTCCTTCAATTAATTTTAACATAATAAAGCACAATTTCCAGGAAGCAATCGCCAAATTCTGTAATGGAGAACTTCGGAGCAAACTTTAGTGGTAATTCTAATTTTTTTCATGCAATCTAAGCGGCTTTTTTTTAATTTTTGCAATTGAAATCACATTGAATTCTAAAATCTATTTGCTTTACACATTTTTCAATATAACGAACCGTTTGTTTAAAAAACTGATTAATTTGTATGGGATGGCTTTGCTCATTTAAGAATATCTGTTTAATTTGTTCGAAAAACACGTTTGTTTCTAGTCTTTAGCTTAATTCCGTTGAGAGTTGTCGTATTTACAGATAGACGGAAATCTATACGGAAGTAATTCAAATCAAATAATATATGTTCTAATCAAATAATATATAGACCTATCAAAGGTCAGTCGATTTCGGCTTTGACAATATATGACTCACTAATGACTTTGTTTTGACAGATATGAGAAAGTCTACATTGTCTACGCAAAGTCGACATTGTCTACGCCAATGTCTACATTGTCTACCCCAAATCGATTGTCTACGCTATTGTCTACACTAAAGTGTAGACAATTAAAGTCTACGCGTAGAGGAACAACACTGGTCGAGAGTTTTCATATTCAAGGATGGTCAAACGGAAAGGCGGACAGACAGAAATAATAAGAAAGATACATACATAAGACTGTAATATGAAAGACAGTGCGATTTCTTGTAATCCTCCCAAAAAAGGTGGGAAATCATGTCAAAAATTAGGAAATTCTCTCAAATTTCTAGGATAAATTCCTCATTTTTAGGAAATCATTACAAAAGAGTCCACTCTTTCATATATCACTGTTTTTTGTAGGAATTATTTCTCTCCATGCAGACATACAGGACAGACGGGCAGACGGATAGACTAACAGACGGATAGATTGACAGACGGATAGACTGACAGACGGATAAACTAACAGACAGACAGACGGAAGGAAAAAAAATTTTTGTTACATCTCAAACATCTTGGTGAAATACATTTTTGTGTTCGCCGATTGGTTCGATGTGTTACAAACGGTATACTAAATCTTAATATATAAAAATGGATGTTTGTTTGTCTGTCTGTCTGTTTGAGATTACAAAACTCAAAAACTACTAGGCCGATTTTTACGCGTTTTTTTGCAAAATGATCTGCGTTGCCAGGAGCAGGTTTTTAGCTATGTTAGATATTTGAAATTCGAAACAGAAGGTCCTGTAAGGATAACGCAAATATCCTTTTTCCCATTTTTCCCCGAAAAAATCGGAAATACGGGGTTTTTGCAGTTGCTGATCAAGAATCCGGTGTTAGATTCTCGAAATTCGAAACGGAAGGTCCTGTTAGGATAACGCAAATATCCTTTTTCTAATTTTGTCTTCGAAAAACTGGCTATAGGGTGTTTCCGTGGTCGCTGATCACGAGTTGGATGTTGGAATTTCAAAATTCGAAACAGAATGATAACGCAAATATCCGTTTTCCAATTTTTCTCTCAAAAACTGGCTGTGGGAGGTTTTCATGGTCGCTGATTACGAATCCGGCGTTTCAGTTTCAATAACTCTAACGGAAGGTCCTGTAAAGACGACATTTTTTCCCAAAAGTCTTGAAGTTATTTATGGTTTTCTGGCATTCTAAAATTTATATAAAAAACTTTAAACTGGCAACGTAGGGTCTGCTAGTCTAATATAAATCTATATGATTCTCATATATAGTATAAAAGTGGCCGAAATAGTTGGGAATTTAAAAATTGGATTTAACCCGAAAACTAAATTACATACTCGTAAAAAAAAACTGTGATGAGTACGAAATCTCTCAAAATTCGGATATAAGATTTTTTACAACTAATTTTTTTCGAAACTCTTTTCTCTGATTTATAATAATTAAGTTATAAAATTTCAATTTAATAAGAAAATGCTGCATAGTAAAAATAATCAATATTCAAGCCCAGCAACAGACTTCCTAAACAATACCAGGGACCTAATTACTTTTTACATTTATGAAGGAACCAAAGCCAAACCAAATGATACCCAACAGGGCTAACCGGCCGACCATAAGACCATTCCTTTGGCCTATAAACACTTAAGAGCCTTTCGGGGAAAGGTGCTGGGAATTAAGGATAAACGGGTGAGAGATGGATGGTGAAGAAGTTAAGGACCTTTTCGGGGAATATTATTCCGGTGTACTCAATAATGAACGGTGAAGTTGGTGTATCCAAAAACAATCCCGGAATTACGTGAACAGGACCCTGAAAATTCAAACAGGTCGAATTTTCGTCGGTTCGTCCAGTAGAAAATCTCTTTACCCCGTTAACCAAAAAAAAACCCGTTTCTCGCAAACTCAACATTAACCCGAAAATTGTGTAGGCCAGGATTTCAAGGTAAAGTATCGAGGCATCTGGAGGTCTTCCTCTCATTAAATGTTGGAGGAGTATAATTGGAGTTGGATGTTATAAGCGCAGCATTTCAGAATCTACGTCTATAGATATTTACGTATTTACAGGGAATTGGTAAAAGGGATCGGGTAATTAATTAATGTGGGGACAACACATTGGGACTATTATTGGTGTGGTATAATTACAACATCTTGTTGCTCTCATTGGAGAATGTTATCGCTCTTTTTGCTGTTATCCTATTTACTTTTACATATCCTTTTAACAAAATGCCCAATTCCCGAATATATACCTATCATTAGACACAAACCAAGTAAGTAAATGACTAAATTCCGGTATATTTTGTTGATGTGTATTCGGGTAATAATAGAAAATTTTACCCGAGTATAGCCCATCTCGACATTTAGAAATATAATCCTTCGAATGAAGCAAATTGTGAAAACATTTTCCTCGGCAAGGATAATTAATTTATGGCTAAAAGGAAAATCTACGAAACTGCTTTTGGGATATTGTAGTGGCAGTGGGGGTGAAAAGGGTGGTAATAATAATTACATCATGCTCGCAACATGTGTAGCTGTGGCACTTCATTCAGGTGGTTAGCAGTAAGGAGTGTGGAGTAGCAAGAATGCCCTGAAAATCTGTAGAATCAGCACATATGACACCTGCAACACATGTAATCGCGGCTAATTAATTAATTTGTTAATTAGTTTGATTACATTTTCCCTCAATTCGATTGTACCACACAATTACGTCTTTCGATTAATTTTGAAAAAATGAATAAATTTTTATTAATAACACTTATTAAACAGGTGTCATGCGAATGTTTCCAACAAAGACATGTGGAATGAAATTAATTTTTACAGCAGATAAAACATCATGTTGAACATATTTTCGGTAGTCTCATAACTAATCAATGCTGCTGAACACAGACGAACGTAGAAGAATCTATTCACATCTTTATTCCATGATACTTTCAAGGATCCCTCACCTGTTTCAGATCTTACACGAGTATACTATCTGCACTTTATACCGTTTGTGTGTGGAACTTTTGATATATAAATCCATTTACTAGAATATGGAATATGAAATGATTATGATGCTCAGCAAGTATTATTATCCTGACTTGACTATGTGAAGGATATACAAGCATAGATGCTCATCAAATATGTTGCTACGTGCGTTGAAATCCAATGTTCAGTTAAGCGTACGATAAATGTCATGTAAATTGTGCCACAGATTCTGTTTTAATTATTCGATCATGACTCTATATGCAGGCAACATGTGTTGTAATCATCCCTTGACTTCTATCTACCACCCCTCTTCTCTGATTTAATCCAAAAATTCAGATGATGATCCAATATCATCCACATTGCTGTTCTTATAGGAAATAATTATTGATTTTATTTTAATTTTGTGCATGATAATTAACATAATTATCGATTAAATGCAATTATTACCGATTTATTGGAATTTTAATATAATTAAATATCATTATTTTTTGTATAATTAATTTAATTACATAATAAATATCAGATAGAGAATATTGCGTATACCGTCATCCACATTCACTGTTACGGAGTAAATTTAATTTAAAAATTTCTGATGTGAACAACACATGACTTTCTTATACATAATCTACGTTTGTACACAATTTACATTCTATAACCCGACGAGAAAATACTAGTTTTTATAAAAATATGAATTTTTATTTTACAAAATCTAAAATATCTCGGTAACGGTAAAAGATATCGATTTACCATTCAAGGCAAAAATGTAGAGAATTTTAATACCTTTAATTTTTCCTTTAAGTATTTTTTTCAAAAAACCATTAGTTTGCAAACAATTTACAAGAATGTATGTTTTTTCATTTTAATGAAAATATTCCACAAAAACGCCAAAATACAGCGGAAAACAGAAAGTCTAAATTGTGGCAAATATTATTTTCCTGAATTTATCTCATACATACACCCACCAAAAAATGGTCATTTTTCGAGATAATCGGTTTTTCAAAATAACGGTATATCTCGATAAGGGTTAAAGATACGCATTTCCCGTAAAAGACAAAAGTGTGGGAAATTTAATTATTTGGAACTTTTGTTTTACATAAGATAACTGAAAAACGGGTAAATCACGGGTAAAACGAAGTCGCGATTTTTGAAACGCCGCCATTTTGGATAATTCCGGTTAATGGATTCACACCAAAAGTTGATAAGATCCTCCCAGTCCAGAACCAAACATGCCTTTAACATTCCAATGTAGTTTTTGAGAAATCTTTTACACAGACACACTGACAGACAGAAGGACATTTTATGTAATAATGCTCCATTCGATTCAGGGGTGCTCGGGAATGATTTTCAGACAAAATTAAGAGTTCGACATTTTTCGTGAATTCAATACTTTATTATACTTTGTATAAGAAAGTAAAAATAAATTAGAATTTAGAATCAAAAGTCCTGTAATTTGAATGTATATTGAATAGAAAAAATCTGAAAAAAAATACAAAATCTATCAAAAGCCAAAAATTCAAAAAATCATTGTGGCGTATTTTATGGACAGCCCCTTAAAAGCATTTAATTTTATAGACTCGGTTATCAAACAATTTCAGTGTATATTTAGTGCAGTTTACCCATTCTAATGTAAATCTTCCAAAATCTGAAAAAAAATCCCAGTTAGGACCTATAATTTTCTCCCAAAATTTCGAACTTCAAGGATTCTGTCCAGAATGGGTTAAGTTTTCACAGACTTTTTATTCATTCAAAGTCTTTTAATGGGTTAAGCTTTCAAAGTCTTTAATTCATTCCAACTTTTAAACCTTGAACGAAGATTCAAGTAAATTTAAAAGCATATCAAGTGCTACCTTGAAAACTGGGCCAGTTATTTTTTTAAAAAGCCTAATTGAGCAATTAAGAAACCGTAGAAAAATGAAATTTATAAACAATGGGAAAAATATGTATTTTTCATTTTGTAATAGATACTCTCATATATGATAGATAGATACAAATTCCAATCACACTTTATGGATTGGATTAAGAACGAGTGGAAGTCAATATGATAATGATCACTTTTTATTGCTATTATTATTATTAACTGATTCGTTCCCACAGCGGCATTTGCCAAACTGATAGACAAATTCGAATTAAAACCTTAATCAAAGATCTTAATTTAATAGTACGCGTAACACGGTGCCAAAGATACGAATCGGACAGGTGTCAATCGATTTAACTGATCGTGACAAAGATCAGAACGCCTGATTCCGTTCATTATCTACTAAGTTTTCTGATCTGGCCGACTCAATTGAATTAGTTAATTGAATCTGCGGAGCAATCGGCCAACATGACGTCCAATCAGTTTTCAATTATGTTCGATCGATTCGTTTCCTTTTAATTTGGTTTGATTCTAGATTTCATTGAACTTTTTTTCATAAATTCAATGAACACCTTTGAATTTTTGCTTGAAATACAAAAAAAAACATTCAACAAAAAAATACCCACCGGGAACTTTAATTTACATAACTTAAATAATTGGATTAAATTCTTTTATGGCACGTAATTTAAAAATAAAGTAGCCAGGTGTTAGCTTTATGAAGAAGTTGTGACGAAATTTTTGTGCTCTGCGCTTTAGTTAGTCATGATTTCTTAAAGATTTTGTAGATTGATTTTATCAACTGTTTGAAAATATAAGAAAAGCCACAAATGCCAGGGATCAATTGTCAAATACTCTATATGAGGATAGACAAAGATGTTCACGTTGGCTACCATGTGAGTCACCGGTGTACACACACTATTGTCATTACCGTCAGTTTCTCAAGTTCCATGGTTGAGTGCAGTCGTTAAATTGAGCTTACTACACATTCCTATAGTTTCGATGTTCACCGGTGCCTCACAGTGTGCAAAAGTGAAATAAGAGTTTGAGTCACCGGTGACTCACAAAGTACAGAAATTATTTTTGCGTTTTTTCCCAGTGTATACTAGCGGAGTAAGCGTTTTTTTGGCTGGTAGCCAACGTGTTAAAGAAAATTACATTTCTATGGGGGGAAGGGAGGAAAGAGTGGTTCGATTGGATTATGATATACAGAACAGATATATAAAGTCATATTCTAAACACATTTAGTTTATATAAATTTTTCATTGCGATGCACCGTTTTCGAGAAATTCGCAAAAACTATTTCGTTTGTATGGGGGAGGGGGGAAGGAATCATCTGATTTTGTGTATTAACGAGAAACTTATACGGTGAAAATTTCAAGTCTCTAGCTTAAATCCTACGAGAGTTATGCTGTATACAGAAATCTTGCGTCTATTTCATACGCAGGACAAGTTGCTGGCCATTTCATATTCTAGCATGGCACAGAATAATTATATTTTCCGCCCAATATCTTACTCGACGTTATTTTACCACGATAAATCGAAAGGAATCCTCGATGAGTTGCTGGATAATCTGCTGGATCTCAACAATTCTAAGATTCTATCCAGAAACCACAGTAACTCCATGAAACTTCGATTATTCCAATAAAAAAAAATGGTGTACATTTGAATAAATCGCAATTCGGAAGTAATTAAAGGTCAGGTGAATTTAAACTTAGTGATAAATATGATAAAACGATCGAGAAAAACTTTAGCTTGCATCATGATTCACCATCGACCTCGATCACTTGAAATTTCTTGCAATTATTTTTTTATCATATCAAGTCGGGTGTAATAAAAACATAATTGGGTTAATCTTAAACAATTTTCGTTGTTTATTGCAACGAATTTTTCTTTCACAATGAAAATATTAGTAAAGCAATTGCTTTAACCTACATTCAGTTTAAGTAAAAAATTTCAGATTTATCTCTAAATGCGAATCCAGATATCCACATAATAAATAAACTCCCCTTCCCCTATCATCACAGACCATTGTCACATTTTTCATGCGATAGAAACACTCGTCACGGAATACATCTTTGGCCATCACGCACCGCAGCATCCGCAAAGCAATATGGGACCCGACATTCAGGCATCAGGCATTCAGCACTAGGCACCAAGAATCCCATACCCACTAGCAGCCAAAAACAGAGACACAGACCAACATCGACAGACAGATTCCGCTTTTCACACACATTTCAAGGACCCATCAAAGTAAATCCTCAAAAATCTCCTGGTTTCAATTGGGGATAAAGGATCAAATTTATTTAATTCGAGCAGATTTTTCCTTTACGGGGATGATTTTTTTTCTCTTTCGCCTTGAGCCTGTTTTCCTTGAAAGTCATTTGGCCGGGATCAAGTCACATTTTACTGTCGCTGTCAGGAAACATCTGCGACCCGCAATTTCCCATTGTCCTTGCGTTTGCTTGTTTGCAAGACTTTTTGGTCAATCAAAGAACAAATTTTTCGAAGAATAAAATTCAAATGATTCGCATTTGTAAATTTTCTAAAAAAAAGAGCAAGAAATCGATAAGTTCTAATTTTACAAATTTCAACAAAAAACCTCAATTCTTGGACCGAAATTGAATGTCAATTGCTTATAGTTGTCACTTGCAGTTAACCCCAATCGAGAATCGAGATTATCCTTTTAGTGGTCAATATGAAAAAGGGTTGAATTGCTTTATGGATTTTCATTGAACCGCTATATCACCCCTTTTGTTCCGGGATCGAAATTTTTTTGTGGTCATCAGGATAACCTTTTGTTGTGCGTTTTTTAGGTTTTTCTTTGTTTGAGTCGGGGAGAGAAAAACAACTGAAACAAATGTGCAACTAATCATTTCGGGGATAAAAGGGTTCGAAAGCACATCAGCACAAGTTTCAATTTAATTCGGTTTGTGGGGAATTCACAATTGCTTGGCTCATTGATAAAAATGAATTATTTCGGTTATTCGAGCAAAAGCTAAGGGAAAATGCAAGAAAATGGGATATTGTAGAATTTAAGGCACTTGTGCCATACCGTAACGAAAAGGATAACATTTTGGAATTATTAGCAAGTAATTGTCTATGATCCAGACTAAATGTTTTATTAAAATAATATTTGCTGTTTGCACACTTTGAAATTGACTCAAATATGATTTATTAATCACTTGGTGAATATTAAGATTTCAATTATTTTACTTAAAATTTGTCGCTGATGTGAAGTACTATTAATATATTTTTAATTAAATGAACAACAGAAAAAATTGTTCTCATTGTATTCATAAAACTTTTTTCAATTTGAATCAGGTTTTAGAAAAATTAAATTTATTAGCAAAAGCCACTAAACAGGAACCAAAAACCAAAACTGAAAACCACAGAACCATTAAAATTTTGGTGGACGAAATCCGATATTTTTTGATATTTTAGAAACCAAAATTAAAACTAGAACCACATTTATAAAAATTTTCAATTTTTAGGAACCAAAATTGAAACCAAAAACTAGAAATTTAATTCATCCTTGAACCAAAACTGAAGCGGTTGAGTTGTTTTTTAGTTAAACTTTTAAAACCAAGGAAAGTCAGTAAAAATGAAGTAGCAGACGGTTTCCGTGTTTTTCGTACCATGAATATAATTCCCACATTTGTAAGGTTTTGATAACCATCAACAGCAGTGGCCCTGGCAACAGTTTAGAAACCAAACATCTCTCAGTTCCGAAAACCTAGTTGAGATGCTTAAAATAGGCTCTTGTCTCGCAAGTCGAGTACTTTACCACTAACCAGGCTTTCACACTATTACACTAGAGAAAAATTCAAAAAAAGAAATAAAACGGAAACAAAATAATCTAGCCAACATTTTATTTCGAATTCTGTACGAAATCGGAAGGAATGTCGGACACAACTACCGGCATCGGAAATGACATCTGATAGAATCCGTTTTTTGTGCTTTCACTTCAGAAAAAGTTTTGAAGTCTCAGATTTTCGATATTTTCGGAAAGCAGTCTTTGCTGAGAAGTTATCTACGACGATGGAGCCAAAACTTCAAAGTATTCGAAAGAAAACTCACGATTTTGTGACTAAATTTTCCTTCACACACCGTGCCAGTGAACGTAGAAGCCTTGATTTAAAATTTTTGTTTAATTGGGGGAGTGGTTTTGGAGCTAGAATTTCTAAAGGTCGCATATGGGTTTCAAATAAGATTTTATAGTTTGTTTTTCTTCAAAAATGCCTTACGAAATTCACAAAATAATAACGCGTTGATGGAAACAAAATTTAATTCCAGAAGCAATAAAAATAGTAATAATGTATCATAAATGAGGTGAATGTACTTTTTGAGGGCAGTTTAGTATAGTTTCGAATGGGCAATATCTCATAATAGTGATATCCTAAATCAAGATAAACCCGCACTTAATTAAAACATTGTAACAACGACCGAATTATCGAGGTCAATGATTCCTAAGCGAAAAATATATAAAAACATAACAAAAGCTATAATTGCCAATCTGGCAATCATTGGAGACCCGTATGGTGATATTCGTATCAAAATTCGAACAGTTATACCAAAATTCCACTTTGAAGTCAAACTTTGCAATAAGATTTTTTAAAATTTATTCCAATCGGATTTTGATGTATGGGACTTTTATGTAGAATCACATCCTAAATAACTTTTGTTCTTGGACTTTTTTGATAAGATGTACCGTTTTTGAGATATTTGCAAAAAAAGTTTTCGTTCGTATGGGGGGTACCCCCCCTAATGGTCCATTTTTGCCCATTAACGAACTTAGCCTCGCATTTTACGAAAAACGGATCCACGCAAAATTTCAAGTCTCTAGCTCAATCCGTGCGCCCGCAATCCGCGCCACAGACAGACGGACAGACAGACGGACAGACAGACAGACGGACAGACGGACAGACGGACAGACGGACAGACGGACGGACATCCAAAATTCAATTTTTTTTATCATTCTAAACACACTGGTGTAATTCATTTTTTTGTGTGATGCCGGAATCTTGGCGTTACAAACGGTAAGGCAAAGTTAATATACCCTTTGGTTTCACCATACGGGTATAAAAACACATAAAGTTTATGCCTGAATTGTCTCATCCTCATTCTTCAAGCAAAATGTTTTTCATACAAAATGATATTATTATTATGTGTGAATAATGTTTAAGGGAAAAGTTGGGAATGGGGATGAAAACCATCCGCTTTGAAATAGCAAAAACGGCTGACTTGGCTGGTTAGCCTATTTTTCCCTAAATGTTATTATTTTTTGTGCGTTTATTTGTTTTTCCAGCCAAGTTTGAATGTTCACCTTGGGAACAATTAAAAGTCCTTGTAAAGCAAAAGAACGATAGACAAGTATCACACTATTTCGCATCCCATTCGATGTAGTCTTAATAAAAAGACCAGGGAAATATTATTTTCGTATATGACCGCCTTTCATAGTATTCTCCAAGGATATTTTTGTTTAGTTTATTCTCCCATTGCATTCAGTTATGGTAGCCTTTAATGTGAGTTTAGCCAGTCCTTTAATTTAATTGAATTTGATGGTGAAATCCTTGCGGCGTTCAGTCCTTTAAACGACCACATCAAAAGTATTATAAGTGGAAATAATCCAACTGGGGGATGATTTTAGTTTGATAAATGTCTAGGAATAGTTGTGGATTTTTTTTATATTCTTCCAAAAAAGATGGAAAACTGTTTAATTAAATATTTGTTAATTTGAAAAAAATCTACAAATTTTGGTAATTATTTAAGAAGACTTTTTACACTAAAAATCCACATTTTAAAACATTTTCTATCTACTTCAACTTTTTCAAATCACCAAATTTTCTCAATAACGAAATTGGTGAAATATTGATGAAAAATGCTGCCCTTATAGGGTGAGGTGAGCAATTGATAAATTTAATAGTTCAATCATAAATCATAAAATGAATTAGATTAAAAAATTAAGATTTATACGCTGAAAAGATTGCCGCTGAAATTCAAATTGTCACTTACAAATGGCACATTTTCGCCAATGCCAAGAAGCAAATGAAGAAAAAAAGAAAAAAGAGAAAAACCAAGTGAGAAAAAATTACTGCCGCTAACAAAAGGGAGAGCTGGTACCACGCCAAGGACCCCTTAATTGCCAAAATATTGACGCCATACAAAAAAAACATTTTTTTTTTCATTTTCTTTCCGCTTTTCTGCGTATTTAATAGCAGAGGAAAAAAATATGTACACTCCTTAGTCCTTGCCAGGACGTGGTACTCAAACCGACGACATAATTTCTTTAAATTTAATTACTTTACTTCCTCCCGCGGAAAATGGGATAAAAACCAATGTCGCATCGTTATTATTTCCCTAGTCTCCAGGAGGAAAATCTCTAATTTAAGGATAACTTGAGTCTTGACTAAAAAGTACTTGTTGGGTGGGGGGATATGTCGCTATGGGAAATCCAGGGAAAGGTGCGGCTGAAAATCGTTACTGAAAAAAGAAAAAAAAAGTTTGTAATTAAACACACCACGACTCTTGACAACGTGATATTGCCATCTGGGCTTAATTACAAAAACACAAAATTATCTCGTTTTGTTTTAATTTTTTTTCCCTGCAGCTTTCATTCCCTGGCTTTTCTCTGCCGTTCGATTTTTTGTGTGTTTTATTTCCATAGGGTTACCCATACTCCTGTCTAAAACTTCTGGAGTGTTGGAGCATTATGAAAAGATTTTTAGATTTGGTGACACATTTCTAAGACATATTTACGTTCGTTTTCTTAAACAGGTAATATTTTTTCCTATAGAAAATTTGATGTCTTAATTACATATTTCTTCAGATCAATTAAATTCTTTTAATTTTAATTGGTTTTAAATGCTTAAAAAGCCGCAATTCCATTTTTTATGTCACAAAATGAAAACGGAATTTTCTGAAAAATTTATTATGTTCTCGGGATTTTCTTGAGAAAAGGCAAAAATGATACTCTATAAAAATGAACATCTATGCCAAATTTTAGGCCAATCGGTTCAGTAGTTTCCCCGCGAAAGAGTAACATAGTGGGAAAATTAAGTTTCGAGATGACTTTACCCCCTCCCCTTACTCCCCCACCCCTCGGGATACTTTTTAATGGGTCTATGTTGGGGCTGGACCCCCGACGAACATCTATGCCAAATTTCAGGTCAATCGGTTCAGTAGTTTCCCCGCACTTTATCCCCGCCCCTTACTCCCCCCACACTCCCGCTACTTTTCTGTATGCCTATGTTGGAACCAGAAATACCACAGACACTCATGCCAAATTTCAAGTCAATCGGTTCAGCCGTTTTTGCGTGAAAGAGGAACAAACAGACAGACAGACAGAGACCAACTCATTTTTATATATTAGTATGATTCAGAACACAATTCGCCAAAATACTCGATAGTGTGAACAGATTTTTCATATTTCGTCTGTTTTGTTCCAAGTTCGGTAACAAAAATCTATAAAATATTTCACATTTAATTTTTGATCTTTTTGTTCAATTTTGACTGAATTCTCTTTCATATCATTCCAATCAGCAGTTCATTTGAAGAAAATGTTTTATTGAGCAAAATGAAAAAAAATGTTCATTGTCGAAATAAAAACACAACGACAGACGATACATCTCTTTTTCTGTATGTGGTGTTGGTTGTTTAATCCTTATAAATGGTCAATCATTTCTGGCCACGATTGAAATACAAATTCTCAGTAATCACTTCCTGTTCGAAGAATATTTTCTGTGGTGGGGTTTAGAACTTCTTGTGGACATTTAAGATTTTGCTCTGTTCAAATTCAACATCCTCATTAATCAACGTGAGACTCGAAAAATTGAAAAATTCCCGAAATCAACTTTGAGTTGTCATTCAACTCACAATAAAAAAAACCCCTGTCTCTCGTCTCTCACCTGTGGTTGGATGAATTTTTATTGGACGCAATTAACACTTCAATTATTTTCGACCGATTTCACAGCTCCAAACTGGTAGGTACCTGGATGCCAATTTAAATTTGAATTTATTGATCTTACGATTAACCCTCGAGCGTTTCGCTTAATGATGTCTTTCTATCGAGTTTTTTTCTCGATGCGATTATGTCCGACTAAATCAACAATTACGGAGCTTATTTCAAACTTTCCGAAATATTTCGAAGCTTACGCTTAAATTGACTAAATTGTGATTAAACCCACTCTAAACTACTGTTCGAGAAAAGCAGGCGAAAATTAATTTTCACCCTCTTTTTATGATTTTGTCGGGTTGCTCTTTCGTTGATCGCAAATTTAAAAAAAAACGGTTGTCAACGATCCTCATCGCAGCCATATGTATTGATGACTTATTTTCTTCTCGCATATTTTTGATGTTTTGCAAAGTTATGTCTATAGTCACGCGTTTCTTTAATTTGCCGAATTCGCTTTAATAAACACCAAATTTTTTAAAGTTTTGTGCTGTAAAACAGACTGTCTTAAGGTGGTATTGAACGGTAAAAACCAAATTTTTTTTTTGGGAGTGAAGTGAAAAAGCATTGATTTGTTAGTGAGAGTTGTTTATACGCCCGAACGACACCTTCGATTTATGCTATTAAAACAGCCTTGGCCATTGATGGGTTGCAGTTAAAGTAAAATTGAAGGTGCAAACAGGAAGAAGCAAATTTCAACGAAAGCTTTTTTTAAAAAAAAAATTAAGTGGCGAAGAAAAAGAAAATCGGGTATATGCACGAAAATTTGATATTGAAACAGTCTCATTGCTTTGCATTTTTAATATTTATCCTACAATCCTCCACTGCCACCTTAAATTTTCATCAAATTAATCACTTCGCAAATGTGAAATGCGATGGAATGAGAAGTGGACGGATCTAAGGTACTCTTGTTTACGTACGAGGCAATCAATCATACTTACCGCTCATCCAATGCTCATAAGTGACTTTTTTCCAGGCCATTTTTTGTCACCGTCATTGAAAAAAAAGTATCGGCACTGAATTTGGTTTAGTTAAAAACTCGCATTTCCCCCTTGTCCAACAGCAGTGAGCTTCTCTGAAAGAGATGTGATCTAAGAAAAGACGAGATGAGATGTTTTCAGGATCAACGATCAGTCATTTTTTGAAGTGTGAAAGAACTTCATTCATTCATTCATAAGTACGTCAACTGATCGTGACCGAAAGGCGGGGAGAAATGGCGGTTAAAGGGGGATCGACCGAAATCTAAAGATGAAGAAAATAGCGTTAAGAAAAACGACAATGACCACGCGAGAAGTAAACGATAAAAGTCATTTAATCTTCAATTGTCATGATTCGGACTTCTGTATAAGTTGAAGATGAAGTCGAATTTTAAGCCTCGAACCGAATTTCTTAAGACACCTGCTCTCCATACTTTGCATGGCTTTTTCCACAAATTCTTTTATTGAAATTCAGTTAAATTTGGCTGAATAGGTCCACGGCGATCAGCCGATCTCAGGTCACGGACACAAATATTTTCTAATCTTTTGTGCTCGTTAATGACTTTTAATTAATCACAAAATGTTTATTTTTCGTTAATTAAGGGGTAGAGGTCCTTTTCAACCGTATTTCTGGTCATTAGATGATATTAAAAAGCAATCCACAGCAAAGTCATGAAGTGAAAAATATTGTGTGCTCTTTCTTTGTGTGGAGAATCATTTTTGATGGTAGGTTGATTGTTGGTAATTCAAATTGAATTCAATTGAATTTGGCCGTTAGAAAGTTGGTTACGCAGCAATAAGTAGCATAATACTAATTGAAGACATTAAAGCAACATAATGGTAAATTTCATACGGATTAATCAGCGAGTTTACATTATGTTCTACGAATGCGATTTTTTTTAAATATTTGAATATGCAGATTATAGGTGAAATTTCGGTATTGAAAAATTTACCCGTTGGCATGATTGCAATCAAGATTTTTTTTTCATCAAAAACAGAAATGATATTTAAAAAAACTTTCAACACTCGTGGAACCGTAATTGATTTGAGTCTTTGATAAAAGAATTTAATTCTCAACTAAAATCTTTGATTTTTTGAAGTTATAATTTTTTTTTCTTGAAGGATAAACCCAAAATTAATTTGTATTTTCTTAAATTTTCGAAGGGTCGAGTGTTCCTTAGGGGCTCTTCGTAAAACTCGTCCCACTTTTACGGGGGCAGCAGTATTGTAACACCCACACTAAACTCTCCACGAAAAATTTCCGAAAAAGTGGGGAGAGGTCTGAGAAGCCTCCTGACGTGAAGTTTAGACAAAGTCCTCATAAAATTTTCTCAGGACTCCCAAAAGATCAACTTTCCCACTGCAATCTAATTTTCCACTCAAGTTTGATCACACGTGTCCCAAACATAAGTTTTTCACGTTTAACTGCACATTGATCGTCCTCCTCTTAATAACAAAACTCAACAGAAAAAAAAATAATTTGATGCTTCTTAATAAAAGTGAATTTACTATCCTAGAATATAATTCCTTTTATTGAATAGTTGTATCATTGATAAACAGCCAATTTGTCGTCCCATAAAATTAAAAGTCAATAAATTCACTTCGAACTGCAACAATGGTCGACTATTAGTGAAATGTTTTCCCTATTTTTGGCAGAAAAAAAGAAACCATTACAGACGGCCGGAATATGTAACAAAACCATTAAATTCTGTCACCCTTAGAAGATGACCCCGATGTCAGAAGAATCGGAAATTGAAGAAAATCATATCGCAGTCCAGCTGCTTACTTCGGTGGCTGGCCCATATCCTGCTAATGGGAATGATCCTCGCCAAGCCATTCATTTATCCCTTTTAATTGTCCTGGGTGTCGATTCCAGCAGCGTTCTGTGACCGAATGAATAAATCCAGGGATTTCTCGACTCTCATCGAATTATTGTAGGCTGCTGCTGGTCAATTGTTTCGATTTTCCTTCGAATCGAGTTCCAAAGTTCAGAAATATTAGCTCATTGAGCCTAGCTCGATTCCCAACATTCATCCTGCTAAATTGATTTGTCAAATTGTCGTGAATCGTGATGTGATTGTGCTCGGCTTAACTGAGTGGAAAATCATTTATTGTGTCTGGGGCAACGGTGTTACAGGACTTCATTTCCAGAAGTAACATTTTTTTCGGTTTTTCACTTCTGTTTCAAATACACAACGACATAAATATAATGTAACAATCGTAATAATAATAAATACCAGTTGTAATAGGGTATATATGTGGATAACTAGAGGAGAAATTTACGTTTACAAGAGTATATAGGCCCATTAATTTTGGCTCATTTGATATATCATTGATGATTGATTCCAGCGAATAATTCTTTCCATGATTTCACGGCCAATTGCAGTTTTACAGATTCGAATTGATTTGTCTCATTGAGCCATCAGCCTAAGATACGATTGTCATTTCATTTCTCATAATTTTTTTCCCGCATATTTCAAAAAAAAAAAAAAAAAACAATATTGACATACCATTTTTATTAAAGTTTTAGGATCTAGAAACTTCTGCGTAAAAAAACTCTTTTTAATAAAAAATTAAAAAGAAAATACAAAACTCGTTTAATTAAAAATTATCCAATCCGAGCAGCCAAGACGAGTAGTCGTCCTTATCCCCTTCTTCCAAATATAGCTAAAAAATTTTGATGGTCTATGTTGGAGCTAAACTTCAGGCCAATCGGCTTGGTAGTTAGAGGAAGAGCTAAGTTTCGAGATCACTTTACCCCCTCCCCTTACTCCCCCACCTCTCGGGCTACTTTTTAATGGTAAGTTGGGGCTGGACCCCCGACGACCATCTATGCCAAATTTCAGGACAATCGGTTCAGTAGTTTCCCCGCGAAAGAGTAACATAGCGCAAAAACTAAGTTTCGAAATCACTTTACCCCCTCCCCTTACTCCCCCCACCCCTTGCGCTACTTTTCCGTTTGCCTATGTTGGAACCAGAACTACCACAGACACTCATGCCAAATTTCAAGTCAATCGGTTCAGCCGTTTTTGCGTGAAAGAGGAACAGACAGACAGACAGACAGCAGACAGACAGACAGACAGACAGACAGACAGACACCAACTCATTTTTATACCCGTATGGTGAAACCAAAGGGTATATTAACTTTGCCTTACCGTTTGTAACGCCAAGATCCCGTCATCACACATAAAAATGAATTACACCAGTGTGTTTAGAATGATAAAAATAATTAATTTCTGCATGTCCGTCCGTCTGTCTGTCCGTCTGTCTGTCCGTCTGTCTGTCTGTCTGTCTGTCTGTCCGTCTGTGGCGCGGATTGCGGGCGCACGGATTGAGCTAGAGACTTGAAATTTTGCGCAGATTCGTTTTTCGTAAAATGTGAGGCTAAGTTCGTTAATGGGCAAAAACGGACCATTAGGGGGGGTACCCCCCATACGAACGAAAACGGTTTTTGTAAATATCTCGAAAACGGTGCATCTTATCAAAAAAGTCCAAGAACAAAAGTTATTTAGGATATGATTCTACATAAAACTCCCATACATCAAAATCCGATTGGAATAAATTTTAAAAAATCTTATTGGAAAGTTTGACTTCAAAGTGGAATTTTGGTACAACTGTTCGAATTTTGATACGAATATCACCATACGGGTCTCCAATGATTGCCAGATTGGCAATTATAGCTTTTGTTATGTTTATATATTAGTATGATTAGTATTATAACTGGGGGAACCATATTAATTTTGTGAAAATCTTCGACAAGATGGGCGAAGGGGTGGATGGGAGGCGGGAGAACAAACAACTTTTTTACATAAAAATTTGAAATTTCTCAATTCGTTATTTTATTTGAAAAAAATTAAACTAAGCTGGGAAAAACAATAACAATATGCGCCGCATGGCCATTTTTTTCAGCAGGTACTTTCCGGGAGGTATGGTTACGCTAATTATAATTCTAAATTCAATAATCTGGGATAAAAATTTGGTTTTCGGGGCGCCGGGAAAACACATTGGAATCCTTAACTGCTCTTGATAATCTGGCAGGTATGATGGTTACCCTATCGAAATATAATTATTGGCTAACTATGCCTACTCCTAATATAACGATGATTTTTTTTCGACTTCATAAAGCATCAAATAACCACTTTTAAAAGAAATTAAACTAGTTTTCCTATTTAAATCTTTTTATAAATAACCTGAGTCATTACAATTATGCATACCTACCAACGATTTCCCTTTAAAAACGCATAATAAGAATCATTTTAAAAACCATTTAGTGTAACTCGTTATCGAAATTTCAAAATTGTCGATTAATTTTTATACGACGCAATTAAAATGATATATAAAATCCCCTTTATAGAAATTTATGTATACATACACAAATTTGGAGTAGTAACAAATTGCATAGACCGATTGTGCATATAATTTTTTTAATTATCATGCAAATGTCCTCCGATTTATCATATTTAGTTTTACTACCATAACAACAGCGGCCAAAAAACCGAGTCCATGCGATCCCTCAGGAAATTCTGCTACCACCGGTTTTTGCATTTGGATCTTAACGCAACCAAGGCTGATTACTTCAATATTAGAAGTCAATGGGACAAATAACTGAAAGGACCCTTTTTCGTTTATGTATAATGAGATGAATGTGTTATGCTTAATTGTAACATGTTTTTGTCACACATTTAATAGACACCTAATCCATAAATGATGTCCCCAATTTGTCAGCTGGCATGAAATTTCTTTTAAATTCAGTTTGAATGCAGTTTTTAAATATTGTATTCGCATTACTTGCGGATACTATTAACGAAATGTTTTGAAACGTTTTTTTTTAATTTTTATCTTCTCGAATCAAAGATATATTTTTTAGAACACGTGGGTTGGTGTGAAATTCCACTATGTGCCCACAATATTTCAAACAACATTTGTTAATTTTCAATAAAATAGAACGGATGTGAAAAATCTAATTTAATGCTTTAAAATGAATAGCACTTTTAAAACCCCGCCATTATTGTGATATGTAGAACACCCACGCTTAATATTTATCACCTTCATGGTCAATTGGGGATTTCTTTTCCGATATTAATTTACCTCGTCTATGTTAATTCTATACTATTTTATTTATATTGGCTGTGGTTTGTTTTGTTTAATATTCGATATTTTATAGCAGCCCGAACCACTCAAATGATATGAAAATGTTTTATTAACGCAATTAACGCAGCCATTACAAAAGAATCAAATCCGGATATTGACCCAAACTCATTCACTCGATAGATTTTAAATTTTGCCTATCAATTTCAATCATTTCATAGATTTTTTCGTGTTGATTTTATTACACCGCTAAGAGGTGACCAAAATATAGTTTTTTTCTAATTTTAAAATTTTTAACACAGCTTATAGAAAATTAGGACGATGATCTGACCATTTTCATTCAGTAGAAATTTGTTTTAAATCGATTTATTTTGTTTTTCCGCTCAGAGATTTACAGGTTGTAAAAAGTGTGCACATGACCCAAAATTTAGTGTCTGTTTTTTGAAAGTTTTATTCATTGGCCAAATAAAACTTTGTGAATATTAAGTAGTCAATAAACGGATTTAATAACATACAAAATTGACGAACTTTTAGTGCTTTTCAAATCAATTATCAGGTTTTCATTAAAAATATCACACTAGTAATTTTGAGATACGATAAATCCCTTAAAATTCAATTGAAATGATTGGCCAATACCCAGAAAAACTCTTTAAAACCAACTGCAGATTTTAAAAAAAAATTAAATCAAATAAAAAGTAGAAAAATTGATTCAATAAAAAATGTTGAGAAAAGGGTCTTTCACTTGAAGAAATTACCACCACATGGCTGTAAATCCGAAATACACTCGAAAGTGTCGAGTAATTTACGTTTTTTAATTTAATTAAGAAACTTATTAACAAATGGCTTTCAAAATGTGTTTTACTAACGTCGATCGGTCGTCCTGTTTTACCCAAACCAACTCCTTCAAAAATTTCAAATCAATTTCTTGAATTGACCGACGACTTGTAAGGGATGGGGGCGATTGGGAGGCATTTACCGTATTATGTACATTCGAGTACTTTTTTACAATCCAGTAAAAGTGTTGGTATCAAACTTTCTACATTGGGGCAAAGTTGCAATGTCGCCGACATTTGAAAAAATTGTCATAAATATCCTCGCCCTTTGACGCATTTTTCATTTTTCGCGATTGAACCGATCCAAGCCAATCGGATCGCTAACAGCATTTTTTTTTCACCCCCCAAACTGCCGAAACCCCCAAAATTCAGACGATTTTTAAGTTCTCTTTCTCGGGAATTTTTCCAATTAAGCAATTCAATAACTGAATTATTGCTTCCTTTTTGTTGTTTTTCGATATCCTCTCAAGTTTAACAGGGCAAGGATATCGTCACTCACCCCTCCGGATCACCTCAACGTTCTTAACACAACAAAAGAAAAAAAAATCCACCCCTACCACTGCTACCCCATCATCATAATAATCATCGTCTTCATCGAGGTTTAACCCACCCAAACTCGGTTGGCAGGGGACCCACTGCAATTGGTGTAAGACGCGACGTGTCGCGACGACCTCGGATATTCGTCCATTTGAACAAAACAAAAAAAAATAGGGAATGAGCGTAAGAGACTGCAAGCAAAGAACTGTAAGCTGGATGGGAAGGAGTTTTAAAAGCAATAAAGGCGAAATGTCGCATATTTTTATGACACTCGTTTTTTTCGCCCAGGACATTTTCGATTTGAATTTCGATTCCCGTAAAGAATCGGATTAAATAATAAAAACGAATCGCAAAAAATTCCGTAAAATCGTCATAGGGGTTAGCGGATGAAAGGATAAACTTTTAAAGATTTTTTTATACTTTTTCTGATGTGTTTTTTTTTTTCTCAACCGAAGCAAGGACTCTCGAATTCATGTTAAACAATTTGATGTGATTTTGGTACAAATAAAGTGATACGGAGATGTGGGGGATACAGTCGAACCAGAATGGATGACACAAACGGAGCTTGTAGATTTTTTTTAAAGGTATGTAGAACTTCTTTTGAAAATATTTACCAAATTATAATTTTTGCCCTCAAACATTTTTTTTTGAATCAAAAAAGAAAAAAAATCTATAGATTGTTTTTCAAAAAATTATGGAGGGAACTGTATTACAAATTCTAGCTGTATTATTAGATAATTGTAAGAATTGACTCCTTTCGAGGTTCTGACAAGTTATATAGGATAAACAGACATTTTTTTAAATTACTCGATAGTGTGAACATCATACAGTCAAACCTCGCACGGGACTCGCACGGGACTAGGAAATTTGTCCGGCTTAGAAAGGTTTCCGGCCAAAACAGGTTCTTTTACTATGAAAACTAAAATTATTGGACTTTGAAAGGTATGCGGCTTGGACAGGTTTCCGGCTTATTCAGGATCGGGCTTATAAAGGTTTTGATGTATTTATATTCTAATAAAATTGTAGTTTTTGTACAATTACATTTAGTACAGTAATCCCTCCGACTGCGCGGTAGATACGTTCCACAAAAAGAGCGCGCAAACCGAAACCGCGCACTGTGAACCCTACTTTGTATGAAATTTTGGGGTTAGGAACATGTTTTTTTAAAGAAAAATTATAAAAAAAACGCGCATCTGCGAAATTTTTCCGCGCAGTTCGAAATTTTGGTATTAAAAACAGAACCGCACAGTTGCGAAACCGCGCAGTTAGAAACCGCACAGTTGGAGGGATTACTGTATTTTAACATTTTCCAACTTCTTTCTCCAGACCAGACGTGGGAGAAGTCTGGTGACGGAAATCACCATCAAAACCAAACCTCCTGATGTTTTACAATAAATTTTCAAAGCACTAGTTTTTTGAAATTTTCTATTTTGTATGTAATATATTTTTAGAGTTTCTTTCCCCCTCCCCCATACAAACGAAACAGTTTTTCACAATTTTCTCGAAAACGGTGAGTCGTATTGAAAAATTTATAAAGGTAAAATGTGTTAAGAATATGATTTCAGATAACTTATCCATACGTGAAAATTCAGTTGGACCACTCCTTTGCCTCTCCAGATTACAAATTGAATACTTTTATTTCTATTTTCTCGAAACGGTGCACAGTATCGAAAAATTTGTAAAGACGAAATGTGTCTAGAATTTGATTTTACGTTCCATACATCAAAATCTAATCCATTACCCTTTCCCATACGGATTGATCTTTAAAGTTTTGTCTACACTCATATAAAAATTTTTTCTGCCCTTTTATAGAGTATTGACAATTGGCAATTGTAGTTTTTCTTATGTTTTGCATATAGAGAGTTTAGTTCGCTTTCACATTCCACATTAGAAAATTCTAGGCCTATTTATCTTACCTCTTCTGTAAACAAAACAACCTATACTGTAAAACGATGGTGTTCAAGTACAGTATTGGCATTTTGACATGCCACATCCCGCCATTCGCTATCCTATAACTGTTTTTCTATGCCGAGCTGATTGAGTTTAAAAACCTCCCCTACTTCTACCAAATGTTGCTCTTTTGAATCCACAGAAAACGCGATATCCTGACTAAAAGGACGATATACTCGTACTTGACTAAAGGAGCTGCCAAAACTTTTAGGCACTCATTTCGTATTCAAATTTTCGTAAACAGCCAAAATGGTGGCGAATCTTTCCCTCTTTTAGGAATGAACGATCTGATCTGAAAACATTCCAATATCCAAAGATTGACTTTTGTCGAATTATATTTTAAATGGAAATTGTGTTGAAAAATGTTTTCCATTTTCATTTCGCTTTGATTTATTCAAAATTTTATGTTCATTATACTAAAGAATGTCATAATTTCATAAACGGAAGTGATTTCATTATGAGTGGAATTAAAATAGGGTGGTGGGTAGGGGATAAAGACAGTCGAACATGTTTTTTCGTTGGGATAATCGCTTGCAACCTGCTGGAATAGCCACTCAAACACCTTTTATGGTCAATAATAAAAACGGGCTATGGTAGAATCGCTTCTAGTCAGTAGTAGTTGGTCGTTGGCTAATTTCAGAAATGTCCCCAAAATATCGTAATCAACATCATAATCAAGATTCCCGGGAATTGGGGATGACTACTACTTTTCAGTTGAGTTAGAGTCAGAATGGTAAGGGACTCATCTCTTTTAATATAACACGAGTACACATAATTTCCCTTCTTTATTATGCCATTACGATTTTGTTATGCCATTCGAAATTATGATGACGAGTATCTCTTCTCTACGATCTCTACTTGACTATCATTCGAAAATATACCTAAAATGTGTTCGTTTCTACTTTCCACCCTTGTTACTAGAACCCTGGGGAGGACATACGGAATCTCCAACCTGAAAATGAGTAACCTTCAACTGCGGGCGGTAAAAGTTGACGGGAGTTGGCTTCAAGCCACGATGGAATGAACGCCTTTCGACGGAAGAATTTCATGGCAACCGCAGGAATACGATTTCAACGTTCTTCCTTTTTCTCAAACAGACCAATTCCCCAGAGGATCTTAGCTGCGGGGGTAGGAAACAAGTGTTTCAGAGAACAACGTGTCAGGCATAATAATAAATTCAATTAATTCAGAATATTCATTTGGATAAAATTGTACACAAAATTAATTATTTTAAAACACCCTTCATAAAGATCAGTTTCTGTTTCTACATTGTTTCGTTAACCCTTTTCTCACCGCTCACACCCTATCTAACTTTGATTACTGGCGCTTAGTTTCGGTATTTTTGGTAAAATCTCTCCCACCAGTAGCACAGCGGTAAGAAGCAACACTGCCAAGTGTGACTCACCCCCATCCCACCATCAAGGATACTAAGCCCCTCTAATGAAAATAAATGCTCTTAATTAATAAACACGCGTTTTGTGGCGAATTGTACGATGACTGCCTTTTGTTGCCGGTAAGGGGCAAAGTGAAATTGGTAGGTACCGAAGTGACGGTCTCCGTTTATTGAAATCCCAGAACAAATACTGGGAAAGCTATCCACGAACATTGCGTCCACCCCAAACCGCTGTTTCAATTGAATTTCGGGGATTTTTCCGGAAAGTTGGGATTGGGAAAGTGTGAAACTCTCCGGGGACGAATCTGTTTTCTTCTTCGATTAAACAAATAAGGAGAGGATGAGGAAAGCGATGCGAATCTAGAGATGTTTTACCAATCTGTGACTACGGCAATAATAAAAAAAAAACAAAATTTTCCCGTTCTCCACATTCCCCACTCTCTTGTAGCTTCTACCAAAAATAGTTCACTTTTCCTTCTCTAATTTTCCCATTAATCTTGTTGATAGCGGGTTAACATTTCTGTGAAACGAGTGTCACGTATGGAAACTGGCGCTAATGTGACATCTTGTTCTGTTCAACTAAATTCCTTTTGACGTAGATTACAAGGAATACATCAGAAAAATTTAGCCTTTTGTTTGTTTCTGAAATGCATGCTTTTAGATTAATTTAATAAAGTTAAATTGATAGTTTTATGTTACTTATCAAAATTAAGCGCGATTAAAAAGGATTAATATGTTTTTTTTACTTTCTTCTACGGAGTATAATAAAGTATTGTATTCATGAAAAATTTCGACCTCTTAATTTTGCCTAAAAAACATTTCCCGATCACTCCTGAGTCGATTGGAGTCATATTTAAAAAATGTCTTTCTGTCTGTCAGTCTGTCTGTCAGTCTGTCTGTCAGTCTGTGTACAAGATTTCTCAAAAACTAATAGAGCTAGCGCCATGAAATTTTATAGGCATGTTGGGTCCTGAAATGGGACGATCCTATCAACTTTTGGTGGAAATCCGTTAACCGGAAGTATCCAAAATGGCGGTTTTTCAAAAATCGCAATTTCGTTTTTCTCGATTTACTCCCAAACTACGCGTTTTTTAGTGGCCTTAAGTATGACAGAACTTGGAGTAAATAAAATTTCCCACATTTTTGTCTTTAGCTATAACTCGATATCTCCACCCGTTATCGAGATAAACCGTTATTTCCAAAAAAAACAGTTTTTTGCGATTATCTCGAAAACTAACGGGTTTTTGCTGACTGAATGTATGGAGTGAATGAATGAGAATGGCATTCTGCACAATTTTGTTTCTTACCGTTATCCGTTATCTTTTACCGTTATTGAGATATTTTCATTAATATGTAAAAAATCATTATTTTGCGAATAATTGGCAAACTAACGGTTTTTCGACAAATCAGTTAAAAGAATAATTAAAGATGTTAACATTTTCTACATTTTTGCCATTTACCGTAAATTGATATCTTTTACCGTTCTCAAGTTATCTCAAATTTTGTACGTTTTTGATATTTTTGAATAAACCAAGAATTTATTGGGAGGTTGTATTGGATTGACAATACCACAGGGCTATAACGTAAATTGCACAGGGTCGTAGATTTTGTAGAAGAAAGTTTTGTGTTGACCACAACTGATATTTTTTATAAATACCTTTGAAAATTAAGGAAAAAACTGTCGTTATTATTGTTATGTGGTATTAAAAAAACACTTCCAAGGTCACGAACACCAAGGGCAACTTCCAAGCTCAAAGTGCCCTTTTATCCATCGATTCTTTATGTTAATATTTCATTTTAATTTTATTCGTTATCTAATTAAAAAAAAAATCTTAATAAACTGATACTTGTAAAGTCGAACGAAGAACAACTTGCGAAGAAATAAAACTCAGAAGTGTTGCAAAAAAACAGAACTCAAAAGAAAAATATCAGTTGTGGTCAACACAAAACTTTCTTCTACAAAATCTACGACCCTGCGCAATTTACGCTAGAGGCCTGTCGCGTTGTCAACCTAAGACGACCTCCCAATAAATTCTTGGTTTATTCAAAAATATCAAAAACGTACAAAATTTGTGATAACTTGAGAACTGTAAAAGATATCAATTTACGGTAAATGGCAAAAATGTAGAAAATGTTAACATCTTTAATTATTCTTTTAACTGATTTGTCGAAAAACCGTTAGTTTGCAAATTATTCGCAAACATATGATTTTTTACATATTAATGAAAATATCTCAATAACGGTAAAAGATAACGGATAACGGTAAGAGACAAAATTGTGCATAATGCCATTCTCATTAATTCACTTTATACATTCAGTCAGCAAAAACCCGTTAGTTTTCGAGATAATCGCAAAAAACTGTTTTTTTTTGGAAATAACGGTTTATCTCGATAACGGGTGGAGATATCGAGTTATAGCTAAAGACAAAAGTGTGGGAAATTTTATTTTCTCCAAGTTTTGTCATACTTAAGGCCACTAAAAAACGCGTAGTTTGGGAGTAAATCGAGAAAAACGAAATTGCGATTTTTGAAAAACCGCCATTTTGGATACTTCCGGTTAACGGATTTCCACCAAAAGTTGATAGGATCGTCCCATTTCAGGACCCAACATGCCTATAAAATTTCATGGCGCTAGCTCTATTAGTTTTTGAGAAATCTTGTACACAGACTGACAGACAGACTGACAGACTGACAGACAGACTGACAGACTGACAGACTGACAGACTGACAGACTGACAGACTGACAGACTGACAGACTGACAGACTGACAGACTGACAGACTGACAGACTGACAGACTGACAGACTGACAGACTGACAGACTGACAGACTGACAGACTGACAGACTGACAGACTGACAGACTGACAGACTGACAGACTGACAGACAGAAAGACATTTTTTAAATATGACTCCAATCGACTCAGGAGTGATCGGGAAATGTTTTTTAGGCAAAATTAAGAGGTCGAAATTTTTCATGAATACAATACTTCATTATACTCCGTAGAAGAAAGTAAAAATCAGGACAAAAACAATTTATAAATATTTGCCGCAGGCGAATTTTTCGCGATAACGTGAGACCAATTATTTTAAATTAATGACTCACAGATCAAGCTAAAAAATACATTCCTCGTACTTTTTTACGTTTTATAAATCGCTACTGAAGTTGTGAAAATAACAATAAAGAAAAGTTCGCCGTAATCCGAAATATTCAAAATGTATACTTTCCAAGTAAAAACTGCCAAGAAATGCGTTGCAGGCAAAGAAAAATATTATTTGTGTTCAACACAAAACTTTCCTCTACAATATTTTAGTTTCGAAACGAAGACATAAAAAATATTTCTTCAAATATCCCGAGAACCGCTAAATATACGGAAAAACCGTCAAAGGAAAAAATACAAGAAGTCTTATTACCTTTTAATTTTGTTATATTTATTTTTTGTTATATTAGTTATATTTATTTCAAAAAATTAAAAAAAAACTATATTTTTTCAAAAAAATTGTATTGTGGGGGGGGGGGTACCCGTTATAGTGAACGTTACTTTTCCAAAAGTTAATAGAAAACTACGATTTTCATTCACAAAAAATTTCAAGTCGGTAGCTCAACGTGTTTTCGAGTTATTTAAGATTGTTACACCGAACAGACCCACAGACCTTGTGTAATAATGAAATTTTTTATAAAAAAAGAAAATTAAATTTAAATTGAATTAATTTTAAATTAAAATTAATCAATCAAAAAAAATGCTAAAATCTTTTTCAAATATTTCAAACTAAAAGGAAACCCGAAAAATTTATTAAGATTTAACTGTTTATACTCTGCTATGATTTTAATTTCATTAATGCGTTTTTTATTAATTACATTACTTATTGTTAGTGAACAAGATTTTAAAAAAATTCTTCGTATATTTTTAATGATAATTTATAGATTTATAAGTGTTGCGGAGCCTGATTTCAATTAATTTAAAAGTTTAAACTACAGAAACCCGCAATATTGAAACATAATTAAATGAAAATGCTGTATCTCTGTGTATGAAAAAAAGACCGGTTCATTTAATTAAAATTAACAAAAACCATTAGACGACGCCACTTTAATCAAACAGTAGAGCAGCTCAATAAAAGGAAAAACGATTGAAAATATAGTCCCCAAGTGGAAAAAACGACAAAATCATAATAGAATGAATTCGCTATAAATATAATACGAATATCATGAGTAGTCGATGTTTTGTAATCAAATAAAAAGACACATTAATTTTTTATTTAATAAGCGAACATAAACAGCTGAAATCGCGTTAACAGACAATCGCTTAATGGACGAGATTCATTAACGTCGATTTATCTCAATTTCAATGGAAAAACGAATCCAAAAAAATGCGGAAAATAGTGATTCCATGAAATGGGGTCGGGTTCTAATCGAATTAAATGATGCTTCATAATGTTGTTACTCGTCCTGGATGGTCCCGGACCCACAGGATACACAATGTTCATCCGGATTTCACACTCACCAGTTTTAGTTCTTGATCCCGGAAACCATAAGAGACCCATGCAGAGAGCGGCAGGATTCAAACACTCGACTGGATATGTAATACAAAAACAACCACATACCATTCATTCATCCACTTAGTACACATTATCCGCTTTGGAGAGGGTGGGTGCGTTTCGTTAAGGAAAAATCGGGGATGATCTCCCATACAACCGACTGCATGCGTTTTCGACAGTCGAACTAAACGTTTTCATGTAAAACTTGTTTTTCCAGGATAAACATCCGATTTCCGAAGAATTCTGGAGAAAGGGATTTAAAATGGGGTGTATTTTACATCTTGGAGTCATGGGAAATGTTGTTGTTTCCAGCCCCTCATATGAAGTCAAGTAATTTGATTTTTCCGAACGCTTAATTCCATTGAATCGACACTACTCGTCCTAGGGGAGGATGAATTGACTGCAACTTTTAGAATCATTCGAAAGTTTTAAAGAATTCTAAATCAAAACGACTTCTTTCAATTTCTAGGAAAGATGCAAAACGCAAAAGTGAGGTTCCAGAAAACTTTATCTGTCGGAATTTTGCATATTTACTGCCTTTATAAATGCAACTCTGTTCGATTTCTTTATTTTTCAATCACCTGAAGTAATTTACAGCCCCAACGTGTGCAATAATGCGGGATATGAACTGAAATTCATGCTGCATGGTGAATGGGTGTCGTATATCTTAAGATTTTGATGACTTTGCTTGGTATCTTTCTTGTAAAACTTTTTAGATTCGTCCACACTAGATATAAGTGGATTGCCGCCAATGAGCCTCCTTTATCTAACCTAGTGGAGTCATCCCTTTAACCATATTTTCCACTATTGATCTCCATCTATTCTTGTTGCTACTAAAATAAAAAGTATCTTTTTAATGGCTTTATTGGCCTCTCCTTTACATCCCGTCATTGTCCAAAATAAAATGGAATGAGGTCCGATCTGACCATGGTTGGGCATTCTTCACATTATGATCCAACTATTTATTGATTTATTGTGCCATTATTGGGTTTTATCGTTGTGAACTTGTCAGGAATTGGCTGGGATATGTTTATCTCATTGGATTCGGTTTGCCTGTTTTCCTTGATTCAATCCCAAACTAATGGAGAACCAAACTTATGTATTTATGATCTTAAACACAGACTCTATAATAATGGCTGAAGGATTTCTTATGGTCTTTTTTCCAAAGTTGTGTCGCTTTGTTTCTTTTTCTGTTTATTGAATTTGATAATAATTTTTTTCTATCCTTCAATTTTTTTTGTGATTCATTTGAAATTATTATGAAAGGCTGATGTGATGGTGAAACATGATTTTAATGTTGTTACTTGAATAGTAATTTGGTATTTATTGCATTATGTGGTGGTTTCTAAAGTATCTGATTAGTATTCGTTTTAGGCCTACAGAAATTCAATTGGTTTTTTATGCATTTTTAAAATTTAGAAAACATTTTGATTTAGTTCGTTCCTGTAACAACTGTTTATTTCAAAAAAATCGAATTCTTACACCAAAAAAAAAAATTCATCACCATTATTAAATTAAGAGGGAATTAATTTTGATGACTTTCTGTTTTGCCTAATTGATTATTAATTTCAATTAAAAAACTTTGTTTTATTAAATAAATTTCTGGTATTTAAACCATTCCACAAGATATCTAAAAAAAATAACTTTGAAAGTTAGTAATTTTTTGATGGAAACCTTTTTCATCGTTTGGTCTGAAATTTTACGTATTGTTTGTTTCTAGAGCCTTTGAACTAATCAAATTTGCAAAAAAAATGTCAACAAAAGGCGTTTTTACTTATTTTGTGCATTCGTTTTCAATGCATTCTAAGCTATTGTTTATGGTTTGTTAAAATTTATTTAAAATAAACATAAAACATATTTGAAAAACATCGGGTTTTTAAACTTTTTTATTCTTGGTTTTTTGATGGATTTTTTCATTTTTTAGCAGGATTAAGGGCGCAATAAAATCATTCTTGAAACCAGTTTGTTGTTATTCTGAACATAAAAGCGAGGTTTATAGTATAAACTGGAATCACATAAATTCTAATAATCAAATAATTAGTGCTAGTTGGCTTTCCACAATCAAACGGAATGCTCAAACTCTGGAATACTTTAGACTCAAAAAAAAACCTTTTTCCGTTGTAATTTTAATCTATGAATAATTTCCGGGTAAAAACGACGGTCAAAATTTGAAAATGGGAATTTTTCAGCCCTGAGCGACATCTGTTACATTTTTTTATTAACAGCAAAGACACAAAAAATCAAAAATACGCCGCGAAAAACGTGGCGCCGCGGTGCGGCCAAAAAGGGAACTTTTCCGTAGACACACCCTTACGCAAGGACTCAAACCAAAACCAAATTCTCAAACCTGTGGCGCCGTGGCTAAAAAGGAAACTTTTTGTGTAGCGGCAAATTCAAATTGATTCGGATTCATCTGGTTGTTTCTTTGTATAAAAAAAAACTTCTTTTGAGACGGTTCTAGGCGCAATTTAAATTAGCAATATAAATTTTGATAACAACACAAGCAAAATTCATTTGATTTCGGTAAAAATTGATTTAAAATTGTACTTAATTTAAAAAAAAAAACTAGAATGAGTCACTGAGAATTGAAAATATTGGTCAATAAAACAATAAACCCTTTATTCCACATTAATAACTCATTCACCCACATTATAAATAAAAATAGTATCTCTTATCATTTCGAATGTGTTGATTTTTTTTTCTCTCCGCCCATCGAATGTTTCCGATTTACATATTTTAATTGGTTCTTATCAATTTTCATAATTAAGAATAATATAAATAAATATATTCAATTATACAAAGAATAGGCAATAGTTTAAGAAAATTAAATCGTTAACAGGCTGACCCAATTCCAATATAGTTGCTTTATGGATTTTATCGCTAATTGGAAACTCAACTTTGAAATTTATAAGGAAATTAAAGTAAATCAGGGTAAAAAAAAACTTTTCTGTTATCAACAGAGAAGAACAAGGGTTTTCAATAATCTTTTCTCCGCATTTTTTTTTTTTGTAAGTATTAATAGAAGGTAAAACCCCGTATTTTTGAAAATGCAGTTTTATTCATTTTTCTTTCAGTTATGTGTACGCACAACAAAATATGCATAACAATTTTTATTACATAATAAAATTGACTATAGCTGATCTATTTTGAAATGATGAACTTGGTAAACAAAGCAATTTAGATTGAAATAAAATGCGATAAATTTCACTGCCAATAATACGAAACTGCATTCACCCAATGATTTTGTTTATTCATCATTCAATCTGCTTTTTTAAATATTCAAAATAAAGATAAGTGAACAATAAATAATCCGCATTTAAGTGATTTTCATTTCTATTTAAGCACTTTCTTATCAAAAATTCTCCTGATAGTAACTTTTTTTCCGAAAAATGTCACATACGAGCAAATATTGCGCGTATTTTTCCACTAAATTACGGGTCACTGAAATCTCGCAACGGTTTAACACCGGGATTGACAGAGTATTTTGACTTTTCAGAAAATTGCGACATCCAACATGAGGCATTTTCAACAAGTACCGAACCGATAATTTCCGCTTTTTTATTTGGTGAGGCGCCAAATTTAAAGGAAAACAAACTCGAAAATTTAATTAGAAAAAAAAGTTTTGGATTACGGATGTGAAGCGGAGGAGATTCGTTTTATTATAATATTTTTGTTTAATTTGATCTTCATTATCATTTCTTATCAACAACTGGATGACTCTAGTTCCATTTTATACCAAATAATTATGTGTATATAGAAATTACGCGAATAATGATCTTGGACGAGAGTTGCGCAGCAGATTCCTTGTAAGTCTATGTTGATCTGTCACCGGAGATTTTGTTTACAAATATTCTTGGGTAACGTTGAATCTTGAGAAACCTTTTTATTGCCACCGAAGAAAATCTAGAAATTTTTTTAAAAAAATAAGGGATTTTATGTGACCAAAAGAATAATTTCAAAAGTGGATGCTAAAAAAATTGAACCGTTGCACATTCTTTAAAAAATAAGGAAGTAATCTCAAGTAATAAGGAAGATAATTCAATACCGCAGCGTTCATATTTAGCCTCCATAGTTCTTAGTAGTTTTTAGTAATATTTCGAAACACACAGATGTAATTTCGTATTGTCAGCTATAAATAAGGCTTTAACGTTTAGAAAACTGACATATCTTATCAATTTACAATATGAAACACTTTACAAAAAAATTCAAAAAATCACAAAATTGAAATCGTTGACAAAATGATCGTAAAAAGATCATTCAACTGTTTGTTTTTATATTAGTGTATTAAAGTAGTAATTTTCCAGTGATCGTCATTCGTTGATCGTCATTAAGAGATAAGTAAATCACGATCCGGTTAACATACCACATATTATGATACTAAAGTGAATAACTTTGAAGCGTGTTATGAATTCTAGTACCTGCCTATCTCATTTTGAATATTTAAATAATGGAGATCAGTGAAAAATGCTTCCCGACATTACGACGCACTTAAATGTGAAAAAACGATGAAAAATTATTATAAAAGATTTCGAAAAATTTATCCACGATTAATCAACTTTTTCGCTTAGACGCTACGCCAATAGAAGACGTAAAGATGGTTGTATCTGCGCGTAGAAAGATACATTCTCAGACACATTATTCAGGTACGCAATAAAAATTAATTAGAAATTAAGAAAAAAAAAAACTCCAAAGCAAAATCGATTTGATTTGAACACCGCGCCGCCGCGCCTTGATAGAAATGGAGGGCATTAGAACTTCTAGTGCGAATATCTGTTATGTCTAGGTTCGTATAGTTAGTATAGAAATATCTATTTATCTGTTGAGATATCCATCTATTCATCCACCTGATTCATCTACTTTGTAAAGCGTCCAGCAGCGAGATGAACTATTTTATCGATGCGAGTTCGAGTTCATATTTAATTTTCATCGTTGGCTTGTTAATGAGGAACATAATTTATTCGAAGCAATTACGTATGCGATATCTACCAAGAAGATATTCTAGAAAAACCTGATGTTGTGATGTGATTCCTAGACGGATGGTTTTACTGATGATGATGATGATCAGCGATGGTGTCACTTATTTGTTCCCATTTCCCATTAGATCAGTGATTATCGGTTCAATCGATGTTGAATTAACTGCGGCTGACTTTGACTTAGGCTGGAGATGTTTGAGCTATTTTTAATTGATTTGCTTTAATTTATTAATTTCAATTTCATTATAAATACAAAAGGATCGCCTTAAGTCCCAAGATCCCAAAAGCCATATTATCCACTAACTCGAACTTTCAGTTTTACTTTCCTTTGCTATAGAGGGAAAGTATTGTATTCATGACGGAGACTGACTCGAGAACGGGGGCACATAGAATCTTTCTGATGAGTACGAAATCTGATTCAGACAAAATTTTGAGGAAGTCCGTACATCTCTCTGCCGGTCTGTCTGTTGTACGTATCTTAAATAACTCGAGAACGCGTTCAGCTAGCGAGTTGAATTTTTTTGTTTTACGAAAATCGTAGTTTTCTATCAACTTTTGGAAAAGTAACGTTAGGTGTAACTAGGGTAACCTTTTTTGTCAACCCAGGACAAAATGAGAGCGGAGTGAGGAAGGGTGTGGGGGGGGGGGGGGGGGTTGGGTGGTTATGACTGAAGTGGAACATCAACGAAAGAACAAAATTTTATGGAAAGAAATTTTTTTTTTGACGAACACCAAGGATAAATTAATAATAAATGTGCGCCGCAGACGAACTTTTTTAAACAAAGTGCGGCGCAAAGATTTAAATCATGAACTACACAGCTCGCGCTCTTTGCATTCCATGAATGGTGATGGAAATTGTAAAACCAGCAAAGCAGATAAAAGCGCCGCAGGCGAAATTTTTTGAAATACATACGCTATTTGTAGAAAATCGGTATTATAACACTATTATAACACTTAATTGAAAAATCCGATATATTTAGCGCATCATTCTGAATGTTCATTCCTATAATCAAAAAAACATTTTATCAGTAGTATTTTTATTAGAAAAAAGGCCTTTACAAACATTTAAGCGATTAGAAACAAACATTTTAGCAACAATTTTTAAATAATGTTATTTGAGAAGTTATTAGCAATTTCGGTATAAAGGCTAAAATTTGCGTTACGTATCTTATGAATAGACCCCTTAAGAATATTACAATATTACAAGAGATTACAAAGTATCAAATACTTTCAAAAATTTATTTATGTTTGGCAAAATTCGCAAAAATTAATTTCAATTTCAGTCAACTTCAGCCAAACAAACTTGAAGATTAAATTCGGGTGCAAAATAACCGCAAAAAGTCACCAAAGAGATAAAAAATCATTACTATATTTAAATATAGCAACAAATGATGAATTTTATTCCCTTATCTCACTTATTTACCATTCCTACGGCCATGGATAGTGAGACGCCTTCAAATCATTTCAAGTTCATCATTTTTAATGTCGACATTTAACCGTCTGGTGGCAACTGATGAACGATGTTTACCTATGATATTTTGTTCTTCAATTTCAACCCAGCAAAACAATTGAGGTGCACAAACGTAATTATCTACGTAAAAAAAATCAATAAGTTCTTACTTTCAAGTGTTTCGTCAGTGATTAGATTACGCCTCACTTGCCGATCGACAGTTTAGCCGCGGTCAATCAATGAGTAGATTCAGATTCACATGGATTTAAAGTTAATTGGGATAGTTACCGATTTCTTTTTTTGATTTTTACTTACAATAGGTGGAGCTTTTTTGATCAGCATTTCGATTTCCTTGTATTTTCTTACGTTCCATTCAAGACGTTGAGCTCTGTACGCATGACTTTTATTGTAAAAAGTATTTTTGATTGGTTTTTATGCATGCAGAGCAAAGTTCAAGGCCGACATTCCGTAACCGATTTCCACAAATTAGTTTCATATTTACGTAATAACCAAATTTACCAAATTACCCTAGAGTTTCTTAATTTATCATTGGCATTTATGGATATAAGTTTGTAGGTATAGGTACTTACATATTTTGCTTATATTGTGGCACTAATGTTATTATGAAATTTTTTTAACATCATTACACATTTTTACTGATGTACTCTCTTTAAAAAAAATACGAACAAAGTTAGTAAATTAAAATTGGCCAGGGGAAATTTCTTAAAGGTATTATCCCATATAAGTTCTAATGATCTGAAAATTGTGAAAATGAAGAAAAAAGAACGATATATAAGTCAGACAGAAAAAGTGTAATTGACATGAAAACTGGGCGAAAAGCCGGGGAGAGAAAAATCAATTAAGGTGCCGCTCCACATGAGAGTAAATCCGCCAGTAACTCTCAAAAACTCTCGAGATTAAATTTCCATTTGAGAGTAAATTTCCGTGATTTTTCAATATCTTGACCAATATCTTGATTTTTTTGGCATCTTTTTTTGGCGAGTTCTTGAGAGCGACTCGCAAAATTCAAACGCCGTTCGTATCTGGCAAATTACTCTGCAAGAGTTCAGTGGAGGCGTGTCCACTAGAGAGTAGAATCACTTTTGACAGCTCGCAGAAACTAGCTCGCGAGTTTTTGCGAGTTTCTGTGAGCGACTCTCAGAGACGTGTCGATTTGCGAGTAGCTGCTATCGAGAGGTTCTCGCCGGCATTTACTCTCATGTGGAGCGGCACCTTTAGGGGTATTAACTTAATCTATGAAAATCTCCGTAAGCGTCGCAAACTGGGCCAAAAATTAAGTTTGCGACGTTTGTGATAGTTTGGCGAGGTGAAATGAATACCCCTTTTGTATTTCCTTTTATTATAATAGGGCTTGTCCTCCAACTAAAAATATGTATGGCAACACCTATCTCATGAAGGACAGTCTAGCTGTCAAAAATATTTGCCACCATATTTAATGCGAAAAAACGAGCTAAAGACATTAAATTACGCAAAAATTTTATACTTTTAGAATGTATTACAGGTGCTTGACTGAATTGCAGGTAATTTAATGTTTTAGCCCGTTTTTCGCATTAAATATGGAGGCAAACATTTTTGACAGCCGGATTGTCCTGAGACACGTGTTGCCATACATGTGTTTAGTTTGAGGAAAAGTTCTATTGAATCGAAAAGTTATACCAAAATTTTGTCCGAGCACTGCATGACGCTAAATTAAACAAAAAACAAAACTTTAGCGTTAATTATCCCAAATTTTTTTTCTTATATTGCTTACAGAAAATTAGACATGTTGATAAAGATATTTAATTTTTGCACGCGTTCGTTTGCACAAAAATGAAAATCAAACTTTTGTATTAAAACCTGATAAATTTCTAGTCACAGCATTCGCTAGATTTTATTCACTTGGTCCATATATTTAGTTTTCTTTTACAAATAAAATTTTCCCATTTGTCATTTTAAGCTGAGTTTTAAGATCATTTGATCTTAAGTGGGATATAATCATAAAGAAGACAACACTTATTAAATTCATCGATTAACAGATTATCTCCAAAAATATAAGTAAAAAAGAGGCTTAAGACCAAAAATAAATAGACAATGTAATCACAAATAATTGAAAAATGCCGATAACTGCAAAATGATTAAAAAAATTTTTGAATTCAAACAAAACGTGTCAAATTACTCTCAATTATCCATTAAAATCGCAAAGGTGCACCACCCTTCCGCTAAAATAAATAACTCATACATTTCTTTTTTTTTTGTTTATTTATTTTGTTGCCTTCTTATGAGGTTTTAAAAAGATTTTTCTGCGAAGTCAACATTATTGAGTTTCGCGTTGCCATCATCGAACTGAGAATTTGCGGTCAAATTGCAAATACAAGGAAGTAAAACCCTTCAATTGAAAAGCAACAGCGATATATGAGTATCATCTGAGTATCTCTAAGTTAAATAATAAAACAAAATGAAGATAGAAATAAATACAACAAAATAAAATATGCAATTCGTGCAATACACGATCTAGTCGTGATATATTACTTCCTAGTGCTCATACTCGTGGGTACACGCAAAGAAAAAACAGTTGATTTTAACCACTTTTCAAGTATTTAGTAATGGGAAATCGTGACTATCACTTCTGTGGTTAATTTTGAATATAAAAAATAGTTTATCGCAATATAAAATTGAAAATAATTACAATAAGTCAGTAAAATTGTAATAAATTCTCGCCTGATTTCACTACAAAATAGTAAAAAAAATTGTTTTTGATGACAAAATAATTAAAATAATGACTATATTTTAATTATTATTTAATTTCAAAATATTTATATTTATTATGGGGATATTTAAACATTTCTCATTTTTACAACTTTAACTATATTTTTGGATGTTCGACAACATTCATAGGATTATCAACAATAGTTAAATCAACTATTTTTTCTCAGCGTGTACCAACAAAGATCGTATTTAAGTTCAGTATCTTACAACATTGTTGACTCTTATGCATTTATCCTCACGCTCCCTAATCGCTGTCATCTTCATCACCGTCGGCTATCGAAGTACTTGTTCAAGATTTGAACTTATATAGAAAGTAATTCCACTCGATTAAAATAAATTAAAACTATAAACCACGATTAAAGTATCGATTGGACGGATTTTTGGAAAAAAAAATCTCGAGAAAACCACATTTTTCTAGCGTATTAAAAATATTTTCTACTTTGAAATAACCACATGTTTTTGAAAGGATTTTTATATATCGTAAGTAAAAATTTCGATATTTTCAAACATCCATTTCAAAAAAAAAATGTTTTCCAAATATCTACACTAATTTGAAGAAGACAAAATGGAAAAGTAAAAAAATACGTTAGTGTATTTTGAATTCTAACCAAAAACCGCGAAAAAGTTCGTGCACACATTTCAGGAAAACTTTATTCAGTTGTTTTCAGATAAGTTACAATATCAGATAAGTTACAACTAAGCATGAATACCCCTAATTAGAATCCAAGCAAAAGCTACAAAATTAAATTGTCGAAACAGGCTCCTGATGGAGTTTCAGGGCAGACATGCCTGACCTGTTGGGGGAAATTTGGATGTGAAAACATCCACAAAAATAATATACATAATATTTTTTTTATATTATTTTTTGTTTTTGCAGACCTATAAGCCGAGAAATTCCAATAGGATTCAATGCTAGAAGGTCGAGTAAAAACCATGAATCAGAAATGGTTCAATGGTTAAAACACTAAATAGTTTAAAAATGCTGCCCAAAACTTCCTGCCATTAGCTATTAGAAATTTTATTAGAATTTCACTGTTGGTATTCTTTTTTTCAGAAAAAGGTGGTTTTAACCCCAAACAAAAATTAGCTTTTTGAAAGAAAGGAATTTTGAAAGAAAAAATGTTTTAAAACTTAAAACAAATCAACTTTTCAAAGAATAATTTCGAAACTGCAAAGAAAAATCTCACAATAAACACAATAATGTAATGTAAATCAAAATCACACATGAATCATCTAATTTTGATGATATATTGTATACCATTTAACCCCATCTAATGGACACTTAAACGGAGCGCGTGCCGATTCTCTCTGATGCTGTTTAAATGGATGACATTGCAATCAGCAAAAACTTAATCAGAAGCATACGAGGATCGACTAGAAAACATTCAAAGAACATCATATACGAGTGCCTATAAATATACGAACATGGACTTAAGAAGCCACAAAGATAGCGGACGAGGGGGATGCTGCGAGAAGCCGAAGGAGACGGGGGAATGATAGACGGAGAAGATGTAAGGCAGCTTGGTGATCTTGATACCGATGAACCTCTGATGGGGCTGTCGCGATTATGAATTATCTGTCGCACTGATTGCGATGCACGACTATAAAATAATAAGTGAGTATTTACTGACATAAACTCTCGTGCCTGGTAAACAAAACCAACGCGGAGCTCTGATAAGATTCGCTTAGTAAAGTCGCGACTAGTGAAGTAGTCGGTAGCTTCGCAAAGTCATTATATTACTACTGCATAGCTTCAACGAATCCGCCAGTAACCCTTTGTAAACAGACGGAGGAGTCTCGCTGGCCAAATTGGAGCCAAATTGTTGCGAAAAGCTGTGGCCAAGCGTGGATTTTCTGTGTGTTTATTTTTTTTGCGTCTACCCGAATCGGTGGTCTATCCAGCTGCGTGAGTGGTTTGGTGGTGGCGCTCAGCTGAGACCCCAGACTCTAGACAGTCTTGAGATTCGTTTGAAGATCAGTTTTTGCGGGTGTTTCAGATGTTAGACAGTCTCCCCACTTCTAGTTTGTAACTGCTTCAGAGGAGCCAAGACTTCTGATGTTCTCAGGCCTCATTTCATTCGCAATTTCGCGGCTGTACAGTTTAGTGCAGATTTCAGTGTGATTTTGCGGGGTGTTTACTTCGACCGAGTTGAAGAACGTGCTGCGCTGCAACGTAAAGTGTTGGAAATTGAAAATCCCGCCAATTGGATTGAGTGATGGATCAATTATCCGATCGCGCAGAAGTCGTTAATTGAGCCCTTGGCGGATCGTTTATTAAAATTCGCTTAAGTGAACTCTTTGTGAAAAGAAACTTTAAAAAAATTGCCTAAACGCAAGACGCGACAAAACCGCGCGATAATTCAAAAAAAATCTGTTTTTGTTGTACATTTGTTTTGGTGTTTAATTCATTTATATTGTGAATTTGAAACTAAATGCTGGAGAGTTTTGTTTAATAACGTAATGAATTTGATCGGAAACCAATAATTTGGTGACTCAAGTGTTTGGACGGAAGGTCGATCGTGTGCTCAGCACGGATAATACGCCTTTATTAACGGTACGTTGGCGCAATTTCTGGTATGCAAAACAAAAATATCGCTGATCAAGCGGTTATCGTCATAGACAGACATCAATATCATCATTAAAATACATCATCAACGTCATTAGCTAACTATAAGCTTGTTGGTTTGTAGTACTAGGAAAGGGTATATCTTATGTTGTTTGAATAGATAGATAAAAATATCTGTTTAACCGATAATACCTATAGTAGGTAGATATAGAATAGGATGGAATGTGGCTTGTTTCCTTCAGGGCGAATGGTTTATGGATTCATAATATGCTTGTAATGCATAAAAAGCAATAAGGAAATGCATTATTAGCGTTCCATCGCTATCATTTTTCGCATTTCGCATGGAACTTGAGCCGTTTTATAGAAAACGCGATCAGTGGTGGATCACAACTATTCGATCGATCGATCAATCGATCAGTCTCATAGTGATTCAATTTTCTTCCATTTTCGCATTATTCCACTGTGAACTATGGTAGATCATCAGATTTAGTTTCAGTGATCAGTTTTCCAGTTTCTACTGTGATAATCCAGCAGAAAAAAGCGATTACACTGTAAATATGCTGTTTGTAAATAGAAAAGTGTAAGTCACTTGAAATCACGTGCAAAAAAAACTTTTTTTTTCCCCAATAATAAAATGTTATTAACTTATTTTGATAAACATCCGGTTTTAGAGATGATGCTTCGATTATTTTGTTTTATAATAGATGACATTTGCAAATTTAGTTAACTTTAATCACTGATTGTAAACCATTGTAAATTGCATTAGATTGGATCATATATGCTGAAGTTTGTACGATTTTTTGAAATTTATGAATGAAGTTACAGATATTAAATGACTGATGTTAGTTTTTATGAATGAAGTCTTACAAAGTTCAGAGCCGTTTTGATAGTAAATATATTTGAAGCAACCCAAAATTATTCCATTTTTGTTTAATCTGACGCAAAAAAAAAGTCTTATGAGACATCTGGGCATCAATCGTGTAACGCGACGCAGACACGAAATTGCGTCTTTCATTAAGAAAAGCAATCGTGTATGGAGACGCGTCGTTGCATACTAGCGACGCGTCTTTTCGTTCAGCGACACAGTTCGAGGCGTCGCTCAGTGTCATTTCGTCTGTCAGTTCACAATGGAGGAACCAAAGTAAATAAAAGTTTTTGTATTTAAATTATAATAAATTTATATTATTTTAGGAAGATAACAAGTGAAAACCAGTGGAAAAGGTTCATGGATGAAAATAATGCCTTAGCGAGGGGCGCGTTTGACACTGGTACCTCCGGCAACAAAAAGAAAAAACTTTTGTGGGAGGATTTGATTTTTATTCACTTCAAGCTAAAAGTCTATTAATTATACATTACGGTTTTGAGATGAGCTGGAACGGATCATTTTTGTCCCTTAAGAACTTGCGAATAACTCGTAATTCACTTTTTTCTGATGAACTTAACACAAAATTAATTTCAGCTAATCCAAACATTTTTATTTTGACGTTTCTGTAGCAAGATATTTGTAGTGAGCAAAACTGGTCCGTATTGTGCACTCGGAAATCTTTATTTAGCATGACCTATAATTGATTTAAGAAATTCAATCCATTGAACGTTCAAACTTTTTAGTGTCGCGATACACGATTAGAAAAACGTGTCGCGTCGATGTCGCCGTCTCAGCTCAAAGACGGAGACGTGTCTCGTTACACGATTGATGCCCTGATGTAATTTGATTTGTTGTAGAATCGAAAATTACACTGTTTTCAAGTTTTTTTCTGTTTCCTAATATCCAAAGCTGTCTCTATCGGCCAAGGAAAAAAAAGATAAAGAGACGTTCATTCGTTTGTGTGTAACTCTGAAATGGACTGATGCAATAACTCTGAAATAAACTGAGCTAGAGACATGAAATTTTGCACAAATGTCGTAAAATCAGGGCTTAGTCGAGTCGGAGTCGAGGTAAAATTATTGCTTTAACGGCCAATTTATTCACTAGGAGTTAAATCGCCTTAACTCCCTTAACTCACCTTTTACATGGAAAATAACACTAGCTAACTCCCTTAACTCACTAACTCGGCTTAACTCCTAGTGAATAAATTAGGGGTAAGAGTCGGAACCGGTAAATTTTCAGAAGAGAGTTTAAAATTCGCGACTCCACAGTTCTGCGTAAAACGCAGCAGACCAAATGAATGTCAATTGATTCACTATAGTGATTCGTTAACATTCACTTGAATAAACAAAACGTTCACTAGTGAATTCACCTACGACTCACTTTTTCTTCACTGTAGTGATTTTAGAATAGGAGATTTCTGACAAAACATTGTGCCGATTTGAGTCAAAAACATCGCAATTAAAATATTTTTAAAAATCTGTGGAAGTTGTGTGGTTTTCCATTGATTAGACCTGCACGGAAAGATATAATTTTTGATGCAGTAATCATATTATACTTAGTGCCAACATATTTTGTTTGAGGTAAATATAATATTCTTGCTACAACCAAAATTTTGTTTACCCCAAACAAAATTCGTTCACCACCAATAGAATTATGTTTAGGGGAATAAAATGCGATAAACATAATTATATTGGTGGTGAACGAATTTTGTTTTGGGACAAATAAAATATATGTTGTAGCAAGAATATTATATTTATTTCAAACAAAATATGTTTGCACCAATTATAATATTATGACAGCATCAAACATTATAGTGTGCCTTAATCACGTTTTTATTTATTCTTTCTATGCATTTGATTTTATTCTTTAAAGATCGACTAAAAGTTATTTCTATTTTAATTTTGGGCTTCGTAGGAATACTCTGAATTTATAATGTCATTTAAAAGAACCCCCATTTAACCCAATTTTCTTAATCAGTTCTAAAAATTGCCGCATTTTTTTAAATATGAAAACTATAACCACAAGCATTTATAATGATTGCTCCAAAACGATCAATGTTTGATGAAATTTCTTTGACTCATCCAACTTCACCTGAATTACATAACGCATTAAATTAACAATTTTTTTATAGGTGATTAAATTGAAAAACCTTTCCGGACCCAGCCAAATCGTGGCCATGAAAGAATTGTGTGGTACAAGCAAAATCATTGATTCAAATTCTATGGCGCCCGGTTTCGCTAGTGACATCCGCGAATTTGATTCGAATTTGATTTTTTCCGCGGTTTCTATTACCTGCTCACCTGCTGCTCTATCTACCTGCCACATCTTAGCAGTTTCTTCTTGTCGCTGTGTTTTTTTTTCGCTAATTTTATGGAGTTGTTAATTTTTGCAACTTGTATAAAGATGGTACACGATGACCGAATATAAATTGTGAAAAGCACAGTCAGCGCTTATGACTTCATTAGGTTAAATATCACCACGAGGGAATGAGGGGAATAGCTAAAATTTGGACCAAAATTTGGTATTAGATGCGCGCGAACTATTATCGTTAGAGTTAGATTTGAACGGGAAATTCCTAAGGAACTTGTTTTCGCTTTTTTGTGTTTCTCTACTTTTTTATGCTGATTTCTTCCAAAAATTTGCTTCCTTTGTTGTCTAAGATTGAGTGATCTTTTCGCCTGACATGATCTTCATTAGCACGTGTTTCTCATAGCCAAAGTGGAGAAAAACGCGAAAAAGTTCGCGGCCATCGTGTGTGGGGGGATCACATCAACCTGTTCGAATTTCAAAAGTCAAGATAAAAAATTTTTTTACAACACTCAATCGATGGAAACCATTCGCAAGTTCATTCAACCAGAAAATTTGATTTTCTCATTCTTAATTTTAAATTTTTATAGCCGCTTGATGGAACTGACTACGAATTATCACATTTAGGACTTTAATGCTCTCAAGATGATCGTTTACTTTTGATAAAAGCTTACTGCGTATTTCTTTTCCTCAACATCATCTGATAAGAACATTAAATCGAATCTGATTGCGATTTAATCATACAGTGAAACCCTCATTAAAAGCTAAATCTTGTCATTTGGGTCTTTTCCGCGATATCCGGACCGGTCCTATTGCGTCACCTTAAGCTATAAATATTTGGCCCCGCGAATTTCTTATAGGGAGTGAGTGCAATAAAATTCAATCAAGAATATTTATATTTTGGGTAAAATGTTTGCAATATCATAAAAGTTTAATTTATGTGGGTTTTTGAAACGTGGAACAAAGAAAACATAAAAAAAACTCTGCATGAAAAGTGAATGACACAAAAGTGTTGAAAATTAAAGAAACTTAATATGGAAAATTACCGGTGTTGGAATATTTCTATAGAAACCAATTTTTCGGTGTCTCTTTGTTTTCTAGGGAAAAAAACTCATCGTTTTACATCAATGAAATCCTTAAAAATCGAGCTGCACCTGATAAATATCTTCCAGTTTCACACATAGAAACGACAGGATTTTTAGACAGGATTTGGTTCAACAAAAAATAAAACCAATTTTTCAAATATTCTCTGGAATGTTTCTTTGCCATTTTTTCGGAAATAGTGTATTGTATCGAAAAAAAATCGAGACGAAAAAACATAACTTTTACGCACGAAAGAAAATCTTCATTGCCACCAAAGATCATTCCCATTGAATAAATGGTCTTCAAGTTTTCCGTAACCTTAAGAAAGTTCTTAAAATTTGTGTTCGAAAAAAGATACAGGGAAACCTGTATAAGTCAGATCCTGGATAAGCCGGAAGCCTGTCTAAGCCGCACACCTTTCAAAGACCCATGATTTAGTTTTCCATAATAAATGAATATGTGTCAGTCGTAAACCTGTCTAAAGCCCAATTCAGACTAACGATTGCGATTACGATTGCGAATAGGATTGAAGCTTCTCGACCAATGAGATCAAAGTTTTAGGTACATAAAAGCGATAGGTACATAAAAGCTTAGATCTCTTTGATCGAGGAAGCTCAATCGTAATCGCAATCGCAATCGCAATCGCAATCGCAATTGCAATCAGTCTGACACATTTCCTGGTCCCGTGCGAGTCCGGCTTATAAATATCATCACTGCATAATAAAATTTTTGACTTTTTTGAGACCCGAAATATTTTTTTCGCAAATCTTACCTTTGCATGATTTGAAGATTCGTTAGTTTTTGCGTGAGAAAATATTAACAGAAATAAAAAAAAGTCTGACAAATCGGTCGTAACTAAAAGCTAAAAGAAACAGAATAGTTACAAGGTGCTACATCTGGAGAATACGGAGACTGCGGTGTTCAATAAACACTAATATCCAATTGAAATTTTTTAATCGAATGATTTTCTAATTTCCGTATTTCTTGCTATGCTGGTATGATCCCAACATAACTAGATATGAGCCTAACGAAAAGCTCCACTGTATTCTCTTACACCTGAAAAATCTTGTATAAAAAATAATCCGCAATTCATTGGTAACGGAGTCTCCGTTTTTTTATTGATCCAGGAAGAATTTCTGGATTTTACTCTCGGCAGAATTTTTTGTTACGCGATCAGATACCGTACCGATGAAGTAAAGAGAACCATCCAAGTGAATCCTACAATTCCCGCGGGCACTCAACGAATTCAGCATCAAAGAAGGGAATGGAGAAAAAAAATTAAAGTCGCTAAATCATTTTGAGCTTTGACTTTGACTCGATTTGTTGCTTTTTTTTGGCATGAGGGTTTCTCAATTCCGTATTCGCATCGAAACCTAAGTTTTTTGATAACGCGAAGTCGTTAAACTCGCCACTTGTAGGACGCGCACAAAAAAAACCATCGTTACTGACTCTGGGATGGGGCTTTGGGCGGTCTTGGGCGCGGAATTGGCCCAGTTTAGACAACGAGATTATATAATAATAAAATTTATTATCTGTGATAAGAATTGTTGGATTAATCAACTGGATTTTCTTGGATTTCGTTTAATAAGAATAATTCTCGCTGTTTATTTACTAACATTTTAGTTGAAACATTATTTAACGACATCAAGTTCAATGCCCTGTAGTTTGAATTTACTGGCCGTGAACTACGTGATATTCGCCATACTTCAAAATTAGTATCTTCTACGCGTCTGATAGTAGGAAGTTGAGTTTATTTCGAATTTGCCACAATTTCGTTTTATTGTGACTATATAGAATATGTTATTTCGTAGATCAGATCGTAGAGACCTTCTTGTCACATTCATGCTGACGTTAAAGTACTTAAAGGAGATGTTAACAACTGTAAGAATAAGAACCACGAGTAACTAAGATTGATACCGCGACTTTGATTCTGATTGCCATCCAGTGTTTGTCACTATCTCCATAAATCTTAATTTGACTTCATTGAAACCATTCCCGACCCCATCCAATATAGATAGATCAAATCCGGACGTTAGTTTTAGTTTTGTTAAGTTCACATTAAACATTATTGTCCCTCCAGTGTTAGATAATAATCAGACAACAAATATAACCAACCAAGAATTTCGAGTTCCTGACCTTAGATTCTGTCCAACTTTGGTCCATTAAACTCATGACATGATTTTTTTTTAAATTTGATTGGCCTATCATTTAACATCCATATTGTCAAGCTGAAAATTTATTCGCTTTTCAAAAAACTTCATTAATCAAAATTTTCTCCGAGTTATACCAAAATCCTGACGCAGTTTCTTTTTTAAAAAAATCAAGAAATATGCTTGACAAATTTTAACTAAAAAATCTGTAGAATTTCAACATATTTATTTTTCAATAAAAAAAAATTTTAAGTATGTTGCAAACTTATTATCAGTCCCTGTTTTTGTAATCATAGGAAAGGACTATTTTCAGAACTTGTTATTAGCCCTTGTTTTTGTAATAATACGAAAGGACCATTTTCAGAAGATGATCTGCGGTGACAGCTTTCGCTCCGTGATTATTAATCTGGAATCAATCAAATGAGTTTTTTTTAAATTCAGTATTACAAAAAAACTTTCCTGGTCTGGCCGGAATTTTAAAAAATAAATTACGTCAATTTTTTAACAGTAAAAAATATAAATTTTAAAATAAAAGCTTCAGTCCTGGACTAGATAAACTAAAGCGTAATAACTGCGAAATTTTAAAGAAATCGGTTGAGTGATTTTTGAGCAATCGTTGTCACCGATTTTGGAAAGTTTTAAAAATTAGTATATGATCGAGTTTTACCAGTGAACCTTAAAGGATTTTCACTCGGTTTTTTGCATTCCAAAGCTGTTATCGTCCTATGGAATTCTGTGGAATGTGATTTTAGAAAAAATGAGCCATTTTCGAGAGAGTTTCAAAAGTCTTTCCCATTTGTATTGTGAAATCTTTCCCATTTGTATTGTAAAATCTTTCCCATTTTTTCCCAGTTGAGGGGGAAGGAGAGGTTCAATTTTTGTAATTTTTGGGACGGAGTTTAACTTTGGGAAAAGCTTGGTCTGAGTCAAAATTCAACTTTCTACCTCAATTAGTTGCCGAGTTTTCGAAAAAAAATTTTTTTTTTAATAAATAAGTCCTACATGATATTTAATTATGTATAAAAGGTATCATCTTTACCCTAGTAGGTTCACAGGCAAGAAAATAATTACAATAAAAAAGGGTGTCATTTCACGGCTAGGTGGCTATTTTTTTCTAATCGGTAAATTTTTGCGCCCCACATTTTATGTTATCCGAAATCCTCTTCTATAACCTTTTCAAAATTCTAACTAATCTCTATTTATACCAGCCGCCAATAGAAAATCAACAGTGTCAGTTAAAAAGACATAAATATAAATAAAAGTTAATTTGTGATCTCAAATTAAATTGACGTGAAGACACGATCACGTAACAGATTCCCCTGAATAAAAAAAAAAGAAAAAAAATTAAGTTATGTACGACCGGCAGCCGCATAATCTTTGAACTTGAACTTGACGAGATTAAAGTCGTTAAACGATCGGGCTTTGCGGGGTTAAGAGCCGCTCACGAAAAAATTGTAAGTGCGTCCAAAACTGGAATTAGTCCATATGCAAAGGCAAACAAAATTAATACTGAATAGAAACAATTTTGTTGACATTTTAGTACATTGAAATGGAAATCCACACCATCTAATGATCTGTGATCTGCCCTTGTATTTCGGGTGCTCCTTTGATTAGAGCGCTTTTATCAATGAGTGGGCCTTTCACTAAGAAACAACTGATATCATTCCATGGTGGAATTCCAAGTATTTTCACACATTGTTTTCTGATTCTAACAAGAACAATAAAGTGTTTTCCGTTGCGTTGGGAATGTGAAAGTTTTTTTCAATTCAAGCGCAAAATGCGTGGCGCTTAGAGGTCTTCAAGCTCAAAGTCTAGGTTATCTTAAAGATAACAAGTAGTTGGAAAAACGTATGTGTGTTATTTTTAGAAAAGTGTTTTATTATTTTTTGTGATAGTGATATTTTAGTATCTATGAATGACAATTTGCTTTTAAAAGACACAAAGTTTTGAAAAATATATGAAAACAAAGGAGAAAGCATGACCTTCGCTATATTTGTGTGAAAATTTTCACAATTTCTAATCAGACAATTTCTGATGAGAGTCTACGTAGTCTTAACACTAGCGAATTTTAGTAGTAAACTTTAATGGTCCTTACATTAATAACAACTGATTCATAAACTAAAAAAAATTTATGGTGTTTTAGAGTTGAAACTAAATTTGTCATTGGTAGCAAAATTAAAGTCTACTATGTACAAAAATTCGCTAGTCTTAAGACTACGTAGACACAAATTTATAAATCTTCATTGGTAAGATCCTTAGCATTTTACGAAGAGAAATCTACTGGTTTTTTGTATTGCCTATTATTTATAGGTTTTTTTGTTTAATTTTCATTTTTTTCCTTTTCGAAAAGCCCGCTTTGATCAAAGTTGCATAAATTACGGCACTTCTGTTAAAAATTTCCAAAACCTACCAAGTGTTGTCAAAATCGACTTGGAAATTTTTAATGAAACGCCTACATTTATGCACAATTTAAAGTCGCTAAAATTCAAATTTGAAAATTACTAAGGGTGTTTTTTTTTAATTTCGTATTTTTCTGGAAAAAAATTTTTCTGTGAACATTGAAATATAATTATCTACCCTGTTTTCAATCTTTGAAGATTTACACTGCAGACAACTGGTCGGAATACAGTCCTATTTGCTCGAAAAGGGGAAAAGAAGGACATAAAAGATGCCAATCGAGACGATTTTCAGTGCAAGAATTTTTGGAGCCCAAACAGTAGGCATAAGAAACAAAAACAAATTTCGTACCCAGTGATTGAGCTAAGGATTTGCAATTTAACATTAAACTGAAAGTTAAGTTCGTTAATGAGACTTTCCTGAAAACGGAGCACCGTAAAAAAATATGGGAAAAAAATCTTTTGAAATGAAAACTCCATACCTTAGAATTCAGTTGTGTCACTTTTGCCACCCATTCCCGTATAAATGAAGAAGTTTTTTGTAGTTTTCACGATAACGGTGCGTCATATCGAAAAAATTATAAAAATAACAATTGTTTTAAATACAGTTTTACATAACTCCTCCATAAATCAAAACTTCATTGAATCAGTGTTTTCCTCTTTCCCTGCACAATATTTTTTTAATACAACTCGTAAATTTCACCTTTTTCATTATTACTAAAAATAGTCTTTACTAAATGATAGAGTCATATTTTAATTTTGCACATGATCGTTTATTAAAAAAATGATTTGCTGATAAACTTGTTTGTTTCCTTTCAGCAATAAAAGTTAAAATGGGCAACAACACCATATTGAAGTCATGTCCTTTACACTAATACTATCGTATGTATCCCTCGGAATACTTTTGGCAGTTTTCTGTAATTATAACTTTTTGAAAGTCATCACAACTGCAAAAGTCACGTGGATAAAATCGTTTCAACGGAAAAAGGTGTGGAATGTTTGGGATATTCCAGGACCCTGTTCGATACCACTCTTTGGTACGAAGTGGATTTTTTTTCTACTTTATAAAATATCTAAAGTTCACGAAGCATATGCTGGTAATTTAAATTTTTTAACTGCTAAAGATGATTTTTTTAACTTAATTCAATTCAGATTTAAACAGAAAATATGGGCCCATAGTACTGGAAGTGACACCCTCAGGAATCCCAATTGTCCATCTATTCAACAGGCTCGATATTGAGAAAGTTTTACGTTATCCTAGCAAATTTCCATTTCGACCGCCAACGGAAATTGTCACTCTTTACAGGCAGTCTCGTCCTGATAGATACGCAAGCAATGGAATCACAAATGAGTAAAGAAATATTTTAAATAGGAAATATATACTACAATAATAAATTGAATAATTCTTAGGCAAGGAGAACGATGGTACAATTTAAGGTCCAAATTAACGCCCTACATTACCTCACCTCGAATCCTTCAGCTCTTTTTGCCAGCACTCAACAGTATTTGCGATGATTTCATTGAACTCCTGCGAATCAAGCGGAATCCAAAAACATTTTGTGTTCAGAACTTTCAGGATATTACAAACCTCCTTGGATTGGAAGCTGTCTGTATGTTGATGTTGGGAAGAAGAATGGGATTTCTATCACAAAATCCAAATGAAAATGTAATCAAACTAGCGGCTGCTGTGAAACAGCTTTTCATTTCACAAAGAGATTCGTATTATGGAATGGGACTTTGGAAGTACTTTCCGACAAAAACCTACAGGGAATTCGCTAAAAGCGAGGACACTATTTATAAGTAAGTGAAACTAGCGAAATTTTTTTGTGCTATTTACAAACAGTTTTTATCACAAAATTTTAAAATTCTCACATTCTCTTAAATTGACTTTGAAAGAAGTTTTAAGATCGCAATTCTATTCCAAAAATTTCGTTAGTATCGTTTCAGAAATGGTGGACAAAGCATTGATGGACGAGGAGTTCGAATATACGGACACAGATGTGAAAAGTGTATTTATAAAAATTTTGCAAGATCAAGATTTGGACATACGGGAAAAGAAATCAGCAATTATTGATTTTGTTGCTGCTGGAATCGAAACGGTACGCATTTCTCACAAACAATAAAATTTACAAAAATCAAAAAAATTGTTTTGTTTTTAAATTTTCAGTTAGCGAATACATTGATATTCGTTCTTTTTTACATAACACAACACAATAGCGCTAGGGATTTAATATTTAAGGAATTTGAAGACTGCGAAGATGTTATTCTTCAAGATCATTTATCGAGGGCAACCTTTACCAAGGCTTGTCTTCAAGAAACATATCGTGTTCATCCGACAGCATTCTGTCTAGCTAGAATTTTAGAAGAGGAAACCACACTCTCAGGATATAGCCTTAAGCAAGGCGTAAGTTGCGTAGCAGCAATTATTAATACGATTGAACCTTGGTTTACGATATTTTTCGAGCTTTGGTTTATAAACAAGATCTCAGTTCAAAAATCGAACCACGGTTCTTGAACACAAAAAGAGTTTCATTGATTTATGAACAACTTTTAACAACTGGTTATGTTCATAAACCGAAATTCCCGTGTATTGATATTTTTATGGAATTAGACATTCAAAAACTTTAAAATCAAATTTAATTTCAATAAATTTATTATTTTAATTTCTGCAGACCGTAGTTTTATGCCAAACAATGATCGCTTGCTGGAAAGAGGAGAATTTTCTAAATGCAAACAGTTTCAATCCAGAACGATGGCTGGAAAGGAATCCAGAATCCGATCTTGGAACATCAATTATTTTCCCATTTGGTGTTGGAAAACGTAAACTTTATTTCTCATTCTTTTAAGACGTTTTATTTCCACGTTTTGCTTCTTTATATTTCCAGGTACCTGTCCTGGAAAGCGATTCGTCGAAATGGAGCTTCTCATGCTCATCGCAAAGGTACATACGAAAAAATATTTTATTAAACTCAAAATTCTTGGAATTAAAGCGTTTTTATCTTGAATAAAAATTTTTCTTCTTTCAGTTAAGTCGATCTTTTCACATCGACTTCGAAAAGAAATTGGAAACGGAATTTGAGTTTCTGCTGGCTCCAAAAACTCCTGTAAATTTAATCTTAAGAGATAGAAATTAGTGATTTCTATTATATAAATATATTTTGTTTAAAATATTGTATTTATTTTCTTGTTGTTTTTATGATTTTTTTTTATTTGATTTTTAATAAAAATAAAGAAATATTAATGTAAAAAGCGTTGCTTCTTTTTATAAAAAATCTTTCAAGTGTAATGCTACATTTACACGAATGACAAATTTGTCATTTTTTTCTTGTCATTATGTTAATTCCCGTGTAAATGGCATAATTTTTGTAATTTTTTCTGTCAGAAAATGTCAATCTCTCATAAAAGAATGAACTTGTCCATTCTTTTATGCCAGATTGTCATTCGTACAAACGCAATATTAGTTATGACAAAAGTTGAATACTAAAGTTGTCATAACTAATATTGCGTTTGCACGAATGACAATCTGGCATAAAAGAATGGACAAGTTCATTCTTTTATGAGAGATTGACATTTTCTGACAGAAAAAATTACAAAAATTATGCCATTTACACGGGAATTAACATAATGACAAGAAAAAAATGACAAATTTGTCATTCGTGTAAATGTAGCATTAGAGCCTGTCTCGATTAGAAATCCGCAGTTTTCTCTTTCTTCGCAGATTCCCGGGCGAGAAAAAGTTTTTGTGTAAATGTATACTGAGCCGATTTTGTCAGATTTTCTGAAAAAAGTTTTTGAAAAGACAACGTCGCGCGAATATGTCGAACAATGGCCTAAATGAATAGCAACGTCTTGAAATTTCCCGAACACAACAGTTTTTCACGAAATTTGTTAATATTACTCACTTATAACGAAAATACAATGAAGCGTTGACGCGTTCGTAAGCTTTGAAATTTCAGCGCACCAAGCACGCTTTGACAATTGAACGCTTTGAAGCGTCTGTGCTAAAACCTAATAACGCTTCGTAAGAACTACACGCTTCACTATTTTTATTTCAAATAAAATGTAAATAAAGAGTTTATGTGAATTAAAAAGCCTTTGGAAGACATAGAATTTGTTGCAGGAGTAGCACACAAAGCACATGAATTAAAAACATCAATTGATGATGGTGAATTCAAGAAATAAATATTGAAAGAGATGCGGACGACTTCTTTATAAAATAAGTTATTTAAATAAAAGCCACGATGATCCTTAGCATCTTTAAAGTCACTAGAATAATCGGCAAATATATTTGAATTAATTTTACTTTATTTTTTGTCTTGTTATTCCGCATTTTCACACAATTTCGATTTTAGATTGCATACATATTAATTATTTTTCTCTATTTTAATTAATCGTTCCAAAAAAGCATCATTTGCCCCACCATTTTCCAAAAATCATTCACAATACGCAATTTTCATTCAAATTTCAAAGCGCCAACGCGTCTGAAAGTAGAAAGCAGGTCTACTCCAAGCGTCAGGGGGCTTCGAAGCGTCAAGGCGAAGCGCCATTATAAATCGTTCCATAGTAAGCCACGGGTTTTACTTTTGAAGCGTCGAAATGTCAAAGCTTACGCACGCCTTGACGCGTCATTGTGTTTTCGCTATTATCAAACTCTAAATGCATTACTTTTCGAGAGAGGAATCGTCGAAAATGCGACACAATAGATCAAGCAGGAGGGATGGAAAAGGGGGGGGGGGGGGGGGGGGGGTCTGAAAGAGCCAAATTTGGGCGTAACGCGTGACACTTTTCATTCATATTTCCTACCCAGACGTCACTTTTCTACCGCTATTAGTACGTCCTGACAATTTTTTTCGCCGCGATGTTTTCTTCAATATTTTGGATTTTTGTCCAAGACAAAAAGAAAATCTAGAACATCGGTCTCCACTAGACATTTTAAGGTAGGAAATGAAAAAGAATATAATTTATTTCCAATCGAGTCCGCATTTAATACTAAAATATCCGCAAATACTTATTTGATGATTCTTCAAAATCAATGATGATTGAGGAGCCTATTTTTCAAAAAAAATTAATTCACAAAATAACAAAAAAACACACAACTGAAGCCAAATTAATAATTTTTTTTATTTGTTCATTTTTGTTCACAATTTGATAGAACCATTATAAAGATTTGACTAGACAAATAGGTGTGTTTTCACAATTTCTCATTTAAAATTTTTTTTTAACACTCAGTGATACAAAATATTTATTCATCGTTACATAATAGTTACAGAAATCATGCCGGTGTGATGATTAAATTTCTTTGTTTTGTTCTTGTTACAAATTTGTTCGGGTGGAATTCTTATAAAATAATTTTTATTGCACCAAAAAAATAATAATAATAATTGGTGGTTGCCAAATATATCAATGCTGCAATCACAACCAGAAAATAATAATTATTGTATCTAGATTAACTGTATATAATCGTTATTACAAAATATTAAGCCATTTTTCCATCACCAAAGAGGTAGAATTAATACAACATAATTTAATTGTTAAGTTTATCACAAAAAGCTACAATTTGACTAAATACGGTTTTTTCTGTTAATATTCATTATAATTTTTTTAATTCAAAATCTAATCACTAAAATGAATACTTTGATCATCTACCTTTTTGGTATTTAATATTAGTATTAAGTAGAAATGCTTCTTCTCAATTTTGCTAAAAAAAAAATTTTAAGTAAAAATTAATAATTAAATTAATCTTTGAAGAATGTGTGCATTGCAAGTGATTGATTAAAATTAAGTATTAATCGTATGAGATGTTAGAGAGAAGAAATTAAATATTTTTTTTAGAGTTGCTATTTTTCTCATTCTTTATCTCTAAATGCCGCGTTTGGTTAAATTGCATATGGTTGGTTTTTTTAAAGCATAATAATAAATTTTAATTCTCTCTTTATAAGCATTTCAATTAAATGCAGCCCCTCTAATTGCAGCTGGGTGGCACTTTGCTTAGTGGACATTGGAAAAAAGTGCGTTTAAGGGCATTTTCTTGTGGTTGTTGGTCTTGGTACGCCCGATGTGCGTGGTCTCGCTGATTTTGCACGAACTGGCTCTGATACACTTTCCGTATTGTAGCTCAGGTAACTGTGAGACAGATCCATAAACTCAGACTAAAATGCAGCAATATTTAGACGATATTTTAACAAAAGAACAGTTAACAAAATCCAAAAATTTACCTCTTTGGCAGTTCCTTTTGCTTCTGGAATATGTTTTCGCATATTATTCCCAGTGTAAGCCACACATTTTAGTTGCCATTCTCCAATATCTTCATTCCAATGTGTGTATCGCTCAATCATAGTCTGATTTAGATAAAATATCATCAATATATTTTATAAAATCTCTCAAATTTAATAAAAAAAAATCTCACTTGATACTCCTTTGGAATGTAGGAATTTAAGACAAGTTCACAAAGCGCCAATTCCCTCGACAAACTTCGAATATTTTCATAGATACCTTCCTTTTCTCTTTGATGTTCCTGCTGTTGATCGGCCAATTCCGATTTAACACTCATCAGTAGCTGCATAACACGATGAATCTTTTTGGTTTTTCCAATGCAAGCGTCATGCAAAGATGAGTATCTTTCTTCGATATCAATTCGCTCCGTCTAAATTTAAAGAAAAAATTAAGTATCTAAAAGGACATAAATTAACATCGAATAAAACCTCTTTCTTCTGAAGTGATTTCCTCAGCTCTTCTTCCGTTTTCTCTCTCATTTGCAACTCAGCAATTGAGTTTTCAAGGAGTTTATCTTGTGCTTGTGCTTTTTCCAATAAATTCTCACCACCAACGAGAATTTTCGTCTCCAGTGATGAAAGTTTTGCTCGTAGCTGCTCTTGTTCAGATCTACAAAAATTGAATTAAAAAAAAAATCCCAATTGCAATTCTGAAAAAAAAACCGTACTTGGCTCGGTTAAGTTCTTGCTGGCTCTCCAGAACTTTTTTCTCTAACAACTCTTTCTCAGCATCCGTTTTTTCCTGTTCGTTTTCGCTTTGTTTCTTCTTCTTCTTTTCCTTTTTCTTAATATTCTCCTCCTCAATTTCTTCGATTTCAATTTCGAAATTTTCTTCTTCCTCCTCCTCTGATTCCTCTCCGGAACCCATATCGAAGCAGCCCTCCTCCAATTGTCGCTTAAGTTCAGCGATTTCTTCCTGGAAATGTCGCAGTAAAGCGTCCTTAGGTTCGTCATTGACATGAGTCTTATTCTGAATACTCTTGGCTCGACTAGCATAGCGTAAAGTTGATATTGTTTCTACGTAATTCAAATCAGATGGACTCACACTAGCACACTGTAAAAATGGCAACAAAAATTTTGTAGAAATAAATTAGAATTTTAAGACTTGTAACTGATTTTCAAAAATTCGTATTCACCATAACAGTTTTCGAGTTTCCACCCAATGAATCCTGCAGTAAGCGAGTCAATTTTGAATTTCGATAGGGAATATGCGTACTTTTTCCATCGACCAACGCACTGATCACGTTTCCCAGTACCGAAAGTGAAAGATTTATTTTAGTTGCCTCCTTCAGACGAATACCAGTCGCCTGAGTTTTACTCTGTCGTTCAGAGCCTGCCAAATCGACTAGTTGCAATTTACCCATTTTCACGTGTTGCTCGCCAGCGTCATCCGTTTCGCTCGACTCGACGGTGATCGAGAAAATCGCATGAGAACGCGATGATTCCGAATTCATTTTTGTAGCGCCAACAACACCTGAAAGTTTATTCTTTGTAAGAAAATTAAGTAATAGAGAAACGAAATGATTTCTAACGGTTTTTATTTCCCAATTTCATGATGTTATCTAAATCGTCGGCGTTATGTACCACATATCCGCTTAGATCCTTGACAAACACTCCAATGTCGGCACGTTCCTTTACTTCCAAACTTTTGTTAAGTTGTTTGCCCAGCAAGTCTCGTACTTCTTCATTGTAGATCTCCATGTAACTCACACGGACCAAAAATCTACAAAAGTAAATATGCTTTAAGAAAAATAATTTTTTTTCGGGTTTTTTTTTGAGTTGGTTGCAAAATACGTCAAGCATTTAGAGAGGAAGCGGGAGGCTCCTCCCTTGTACATGCATGACGTATGAAATCCCATAAAAACATTTGGGAAAAACGAGACGCGAAACGGGAGGTAAAAGACATCGAAATTGTTTCTCGAAATTGTTTCTTTTACCTCCTAAAAACCGAAACGATTTTGTTAAAAATACAATCGAATTTCGAGGTATGGAAAAATCAGGCCAATTTTTTTAGTTTTCCTGTAAAACTGGACCCGTTTTTTGAACGAGTCCGTCATGACTTCCACTTAAATCGTATTTTACTTACTTCTGATTATCCTTAGCTTTGGCAATATGACCGAAAATATGAGCAAATGTATTTGGTATGATTCCCTTGGTTTGGGGTGAATTCGGGTTTCCCGACATTGTGTACGTTTTACCTGTACCCGTTTGACCATATGCCAAAATCGTTCCATTGTATCCCTCCAGTACTTTATCAACAATAGGACGAGCAGTATCAACGTACAAATCAATCTGTAAAATATTTTTTATATAAACAAACATTTCATATAAATAGCAAACATTTCATCAAAAATTTAACTCCCCGCTTCCTCATTTAAATTTAATTTCAAATAAACAATCAACTCGTTGGAATTTAAAAATTTCCATTGCAACAGACAATAGCGAAATTGTTAAATGGTTGAACAAGGAGACTCATTTTATTTTCTCATTTTTAAATTCTAGAAGACACAACCAAATAACAAATAACTTGACAATGACATCGGGGGATTTAGTGAATAAATTCAGTTAAAGTAGTAGAAAACTATTAAGTTTTATGTTTCTTAACTGAGTGAGTTCACATTTAAGACATCAACGAACGCCTTCTCGGATATTTAGTCGCGTTGATGAGCAGTAAATTAATCGAATTGAATTAATGCAATGGTCGGATGAAGTAATCTATTTGACCCTAGACGACCGACATAAGATAAATTCAAGTTGAGTAATTAACGAGCTCAAGATATTTGCTTTTATAATCTAAATCGACGTCCAGTTATACAGCTGTAAGTCATGTATAAGAATCCAGTCTTCAATTTGTAGATTTTTTTCTAAAGGATAGCGACGATTTATTTATTTTAATGTTTTTAACATACATTCATGGTTGTAGTCATTTTTAAACATAAGGGTGGTTAAATTTTAAGGGCCGATGTTGAATGTGAACCACACCTAAACGTCAAGTTTTTTTCTGCATTTCATTTGACATTTCTCAATTTCAGACTAACTCAATTTGAACCATGGAAAGATACACAATCGAGCAACGCGTTAAAGTTATTCAGGCTTATTATGAAAATGGGCGTTCAAATCAAAATGCATATCGTGCACTTCGTGATTTTTTCGGTCAATTTAATCGTCTAAATGTGCGTACAATCGGAAAAATCGTGCAAAAATTTGAGCAAACCGGGTCTGTAGGAGATGTGAAAACACCAGTGCATGCTCGTACAGCTCGTACTGCAGAAAATATTGCTGCTGTTCGCGATAGTGTGACTGAAGAGCCGTCCACCTCAACTCGTCGTCGTGCCCAACAATTGCACCTCCCACGCTAGTCGTTGATGAACATTATGCATAAAGACTTGCATTTACACGCTTACAAGGTGCAATTGACTCAAGAACTAAAGCCTCTTGACCATTTCAAGCGCCGTCAATGGTCAGAATGGTGGCAAGAAATGGCAACAGTGGATGATCAATTTTCGAAGAAAATCATCTTCAGTGATGAGGCACATTTTCACCTCAGTGGATTTGTCAATAAGCAGAACAGCCGCATTTGGGCGAATGATAATCCAAGAGTGATTGTCGAAAAACCAATGCACCCACAAAGAGTGACTGTTTGGTGCGGTTTATGGGCTGGCGGCATCATCGGGCCGTATCTTTTCCAAAATGAGGCCGGTCAGGCAGTTACTGTGAATGGTGTTCGCTATCGTGAGATGATAACGAACTTGTTATGGCCCGAATTGGAAGATATGGATGTGGACGATATGTGGTTTCAACAGGACGGTGCCACTTGCCACACAGCTACCGAAACAATCGCTCTTTTGCGCGACAAATTTAATGGCCGTGTTATCTCACGTGGTGGCGATGTCAATTGGCCGCCAAGATCATGTGATTTGACACCGTTGGACTTCTTTCTTTGGGGTTATTTGAAAGAAAAGGTGTACGTCGATAAGCCAGCAACAATTCAAGAGCTAAAGAATGAGATAATTCGGCACATTAACGGCATAGAACCTCAATTATGCCTCAGCGTCATCGAAAATTTGGACCATCGGATGGAGGTGTGCCGCCGAGGTCGCGGCGGCCATTTGGCCGATATTTTGTTCCATACATAATTGAACCATAGCAATATTATCATAATAAAAAGAAATGACAATAATTTCCTAAATAATTCGTGTTTTATTCAAAATCAACATCGGCCCTTAAAATTTAACCACCCTTTAATTTAATTTGGTAAAATTGAAAATTTTTGTTTTAGAGCGCGTCTTTATTAAAAATAAATCTTTTCTACGCGAATTTCCGCAATGGCAGGACATGGACGAAAGCATCATTTATTTTCAACCGAGACCGCGTTTTATGGGCAAATTTTTCGCCTATTCGGACCCCTGATATTTTTATACTATACTTGGAATCTTATACCACCTGCCGTCGACGTATTCAGCCCCTATATGAATCCTTACTTCCTTTATTGCATAATAAATTTATTCACTAAAAAAACTGCATTTACAAACTTTTGAAACGAAGATTCTGGTCCTCAAAAGGCCTTTAAATTTCAAACCACAAAAATAAATTAAGCTACGCTCCGTATTACGCGAATTCAGCTTACACGAATTTTATCGGAACACATCTACTATGCAAGTCGGCAGATCGACGTAATTTGATAATTTGATAAAAGTGGAATGCAAGAATTTGTCCAAACTCTCGTAAACTATTTTTCAAGCGTATTTTTTTTTAAATTAGGAAACAAACTGACAAGTTTTCCCACCAAAAAATCAAAAAAACAATTAAACATTTTCAGACCTACTATGGCAATTGTCCCTGATGTGCGCCACTAAAGTTGGTAGAAATAAATGCACTGCAGGCGAATATCGGTACATTTTGACGTCAAAATGGGCTCAAAAGGATACTTTACCGATATCTGATAGAAGACAGACCTTAAGTCTATAAAATCCATCACATATTTAAGGAAGAGAAAGAAGATGAAAAAGGGATCTGCAGTAGTGTGAAGGTAAAAAAAAACCGAAATAGAAGCGCAAGGAATGGGAAAGCTGAAAATCAGATTGACGTATTTTATAGACAGCTCATTACGAATAAAAAGAAAGATCTTTTTTAGTTTTTCACGCAAAAACTCTAATAAAATACCCAAGCCGATTTCTATTAAATTTTGTTATCTACCATAAAAGGTTAAAAATTTCTAATGCGAAAAAAACATTCTTCAAACACCACCGCTAAATGTGTTTATTTTAGAAAAAAAACTCATGCTGGCAACTTAAAATTCACTCACCGAATTAATGTTTTAATTAGTGTTAATTAGCAAACCATAAATATTTTAAGTTGAGTGAACGAAATTCAAAAGCCATTTGCCCCGGCTGGCAATTTTAAGAGACATTTGCCCAATATTCTTGAGAAGTTGAATTAAAACATTTCTATTAAAGGGGGAAAAGTGACGAAAAATTACTAAATTAATTATTTCCCATGTACGAGTAGTTTTTGTCCTCCCACAATGCAACGTTTATGCGTTCAATTAACTCAATTATTGGGTGTGTCTTTAGTTCCACGCATTCATCAAAGTGACCCAATTTTATGCGTTTTAAGGAAAAGTTCGACACCTCAGTGCGAGTTGAATTCTTAGACAATTGGTAAGAAAAACGAAAATCTATAGAATGTTTGAAATGAAAAGAAGTCCATCGACTAAGAAACTGTTGGAAAGATACAACAAAACGAAAGCTCAACATAAAATAACTGTTTTGGTAGTTTATACAGACAATTTGTTTGTGAATTTAATGCGAAGAGGTGTGTTTGGAAAGTTGGTGAATTGTTTGGAAATTTAATGTGAAAACAAAGGCGCAGATGTTCTAGCTAGGAGTTATCATGAATATCGTATAGGAATAAAAATTAGAACGCTTTTAGCTTATTTTGAAGAGATTAAAAATAGGTTTTCAAATTTTAGTGAATAAAATCTTATGATTTTCTCTAACCCTCCCCCTTCCTTTCTCCTGCCCCCCCCCATCCTTTCTCCTGCCCCTTCCTTTCTTCTCCCCCTACGACTCATCATACTTTTTTACGATTTTTTGAATATGGATTTTAAAATAGCTGTCACCCTATCGTAGTCAGCCTTCCCCTAAAAGCGTATGGACAGCCGTTTTTGTAAAAATAAAGCAAAACGTAAGTTCTTTTGATTAAACGGCAAATATTTGAACCCGAAATTCTACGAAAAAATGGCGCGTACCTGAAACTAATTAAGATATTTTCTGATAGTCTCTTGGTATGGTGATAGAATTTCAAGAAACTTTTCACATCGCCCTCGAATTGAATTCATTGACTGCTCCACGAACGTAAACATAACAAGAAATTTACCTTTTCCTCTTGCTTAATGCCGCCGCAAATATGCCCCAGCCACCTGTTCAACTATACAGCATATCTACGTTTATCGCATGATATGAATTTACATTCGCATCAGTAGTACAGGTAAATCTTTATAGAAATAGTGTGTGTGTGTGATAAACACGACGACGACGTCGTCAGTGGGTCTTTGAAACTTATTAGCGGGAATGGTAGAATTGAAGTTGTAAACAAATTCCAGTGGCACTAGCTTTATGTATTTATGAACTGGTTTTTTTTAATGTTCGGTTAGGGCTTTGCCATAGTTGCCACAATTCAAAAACAAATTTCCATGGATGGACATGATTCGATCTTTCACACTATATTTGTTTACTCGTTTTTACCTTAAATTTGCTCTTGACGGAGAGAATACAACCACGAAGTGGTTTTCCACACCTTCACCCACGTGGGATTTTTCAATACGTTTGGATTCTTCATACGATTATGATTTACTAAAAGCGATTGATTATATTGGAGACGTTGTTGGTGGGGTATGGACTCAACGATTTGTTGATGTTTCTCTTAACTTTTTATTGTGTATTGCTGTTGTTTTTCCAACAACCAGCTGGTGTATAGAGACTACTGTACTGACTTGAATATACATTCATATTCGGGGAAAAAAAGTATAGTAAAATATACTAACGCCTATCGTATGTAGTTGATTATAATCAAATTTGAGTGTTGTCTTGTCTTTTCTGTTATGTTTTGTCTTGGAGGCCTCCGAGATATTTCACTACGGAAAGGCAAAGCCTATGTTTGACATGGAATACCATGGAATTGAATCTTTTAGTAACATCGCCCCATACTATATACTTGTACTATAACAGTATAAGATACTGGCTGTTATAACTATGAATAGATATCCGAGTGAGTGAAAAACAGACGCCCATCAGTCGCAGTAACGTGAACGTCGAAAACGGTTGAGTCTCGACAGTAGTCTAATAACGATTAGTAGAGCGATTGGAAACTTGCACGCGATTTTTTAGTAGTAGAAATTTCCGTGACATTTTTCACTTGATAAACGCGCATCATTTCGGGTTAATCGAAATATCTAGAATCTCCAATAAATCTACATTGTCTTCAAAAACGTTGATTTATCAAGTTTTTTTCCCACAATTTCGATAGAGTAGTTTCCGTGGTGAATACAAGAATCCGCGCCAAGTGATTTACTTTTCTGATTCGCTATTTGGGAAAGTCGATCTAAAGGTATAGCAATTCAACGTCAACAAAATTTACACAACGTATCGAATCTGAAACGAATTTGAAAAGTTTTAGCAAAATTTTCCCATTCTCAATGGAATTTCATAAGCAAATAATTAAAATTTGTTAAAAAAAAGTTAATTTAAGAAAAATGTGAAACTTGTTTGGAAATTATGTAACTGTAGAAAACATCGTCGTTTGCTGCAACTTATTCTAAACAACATATATCGTATCTATTGGTTAAATTCCGCCGTTCTACTTTCTGATACACTGATGTGAATATTATTAATTCAATGCTAAGCGAACAGCGATTAACTTTTGTTACTTCTTAAAGTACTGCTTGTATGTTAAACACCAGCGCTTTTGCATTAAATATCGAAGCAATTAAAATTTAATATGCTGTCGTTAATTCTGCCAGGCTTGCGTTTTGTTTTTATTTTATTGTTTTTTTTTTTTTGAATCACGACTTGAGGCCCAGTTTGCTTAGCATGGTATAAATCTTCATCCAATATGTTGTGATCGGAACTTTGCTAGAAAAATGGTTGTCTCATCTAAGATCGTTTGGGGTTTTGACTAATCGTTAGCGAGAAGGGATTCTCTATCATTACAGCTGGAGCAGTTTAAGTTGTTTTTGTTGTTGTAGTTTCGCTTTAGCAGTAAAGATGAAGACGAAGCTAACATCTAAGAATTTTTCAATAATACTCGTAGCATAAATGATTGACTCAATTACCAATGAAATTATGATTCATGATTTAAGTCATGTACAAAAAATGTTTCGGACTCCAGGGCTTTGAAACCCAAAAAAAATTTCGATTTTTTAGGCAATTAAATCTGTAGTGTTACCGAAATTTTAATATCTTTTGGAACTTGAAAATATTATATTAAAGAGCAAGTTTTCTTTACAAAATTTATACAAAATTCGTCTAATAGTAAAACGTCAATCAGTAAAATGCAGATTTAAACATTGAAAGTTTTTTTTAATTGCACCACTTATACTGTTCTTATCTAAGATCGTTACTGTTCTTAAAAATTTAAGTTGAGCTTAGCCTACTAAAACCGTAGAAATTCTGGGCCTTAAATAATTTAAGTTAAACATAAGACGCTAAGTTTCGTTGGTGCAATCGGCCCTTCGGCAAACACACAGATCCAAACAGGAGTGATGTGTTTTTAGTAACGAAAATCCGCCTGAGGCAACTAAAGCCTAATTGATACGATCAACAAAAATAGTAGGTGGAATAAATTGATTATTCAATGTTGATCTGGTAGCCCCCACTTTCGACAGCTCATATAAAATGTAGCATAGCAAAATAGTATTGAATAAGCCTCTATCAAGCGCGCATCGAGCAAGATAGCTGCTAAATCTGAAAATGTATGGATAATGTGCGGTTAAGAACACACCTAGAGAAAGCACGTTAACCGTCAATGAAATCTATCATTCTGACATTGAAATAATATTGAAAGAACTGGTTGACGGTCAATGTGTTTTTTATTGTTTTTCAATAGCCTAATGCAGCGTGAATAGCCGAGCAGCTTTCAACGGTTGTTAGTTGACAGTCAACGCTTTTCCAGTTGATCGTGTCAATTCCGCATATGAATTTTCAACCTTAAAGTGAATATGAAAACTTGTCGCGTGTTCCCAAATTTTTTTTACCACACGACTTCCTTTTTTCGAAATCAAGAGTTGAAAGCGACCTCGAAGGCCGAACTCACCCGAGGTGGTAAATTGATAACAAAAATATCTCACTTCGGAGCCGTTCATAAAATATGTCACGATAATTTTAGGATTTTCGCCCCCCTCGTTAAATTTTTGGGATTTTTGCACCGGAAACTCCTTATAAGAAAATTTTCCTACTGAGGTTTTTCACATTTACAAAATAAAGTTTTCTAAAGACTTTTAAAATCGGGTTGGCCACTGTGATATTTGTGTATCTCGAAACTTAGGGTTTATTTGGTCAATATTTTGAATAATATTTGCTTTCCCCGAAACGATTTTTCTATTCATTTGTACCGGATTTCTCCTGACGAACGATTAAATATTTTTGAAATTTTAATTCAATTTAAACAAGGGAGGAAAATTTGTTAAGGAAGGGTCAGTAAAATTTTCGGCCCGAAATGTAGTTCGCCTCCTCAGAACAAACTAAAGACGTTAAACCAAAGATGAGATAAGCAACAACAGAACTTTTCATAGAATTTTTAAAAAGTATGGAAAATACTATAGAGTCAATCAAATTAATCAAATAACGCATGCAATTTAAATATTTTTATTGATTTTCTGAGAGTTAAGCGTAAGAGAAAATAATCGTTTTACAAGACATACTTAAGATTCCGTTTCTGATGGTAGATTTTTTGGGTCCTCAAAATTTGTTCCAAGTTTCTTATCTTTATTTACCCAATCTTTGGTTATACATTTAGGAAAATACTGTCAACAACGATTTAGCCATAGAATTTTAAAAATAAGATTTATAAAACCGTGCTGCGGTTTTGTATTCCCGGTCAACTATTTTTCTTAACTTTTTCGTTGATTTTGTTTTGGAATATTGAAGAAGTGCATTTTTTAGAAAAAAATATTTTAGTCCACCTTGCTCAACGTTTCTAAACCCTGAATGTTGTTAATCAAATGAACAACGCCTTTGTAGCACAAGCTAATGTAAATTTGGTCTTTTAATAAGCGCCATGCAAAGAATAAATGTGCTTCGGTTTCGGAAAGTGCCCTAAAAAAATTACTTTTCATTTTTTTGGGCGGTTAGATTTTGTTTCTTCGCATTACTTCTCAACAGAATAGCAGGAATCCCAATATTTACCCCGTGTACGCTTTATAAAATGCGTATATTTGGGTCATCAACTTGTATTGTTGCCGTTCTGATATGTAATTTCATTATGCGTGAGGTCGAGGTCAAAGCATTGTTCATTCGACACGCATATGTCTCTCACCGAAAATTTGATTATGGCACATGCATGCATAATGCCGACCATATGAAAAATTAATAATAATGGAACAAGAATTTTGCCGAGTTCTGAATCAAACACAACATGACTGACACTTTGGACCTTTTCAAATTTAATTTGATTGCATGGCGGGGGCTAGCATGCGTCGGAAGCGATTCAAGAACCTCCGACGAAACAAAATTTCGAAGTAATTTTGAAGATTCCAATGTTAACTGAATGAAACAATGAAACACTGCCGAAAAGATTCTTCCAATCTATTATCTGCCACTGTCGCTAATACGAGTTTATAATAATTAGCAGGGTTACGACTTGATTGCGATTTTATCCCATTATGGGATTATTAGTCACAATTTGGTCTGCCTCCTAATTGATACTCATCGCAATGCATGTAATTCGTCCATAATCTTCTAATGGACACCGTCCGAGGAAATTTCGTTTGTTTTCTAAGAATGAAACATTGAATTAGTCATTTGTTAACTATGCGAACAATAAGTCAGTAGAACAATTATTACTGGCCAGGTACGAATGTATAAAAAGGCAACCATATTTTCGCATGGGCGTAAGTCACTGAAGGTATTTCGCGCCGAGTTTTAGTGGTTTTCGTATAGCGATTGAGTTTAGCGGCAGTGGTTTTTACTTATTCGAAAAAAAATATCTCACCACATAATTTATTTAAATATTGTGATAATATCAAAGCCGATTCCAATTTGATTGAGTTTCTTATCAGTTTTAGTGTGTTTTTGCGTTTTCCGCTTACCTTTCGCCATTTCTTCAATTCCGAGTGTTTCCTTCGACGAGAAGAGATCTTCACGATTTTGGGTCGAAAGCAACATTTATTTTGTGTTCATTCAAATATTCGTGTTTTATGCAACCAGTGAACGATTTTTGCTATTATTACCATGTCAGAGGGTAGTTTAGTGAAAGAAGATGAAGGTATTTTTTTTTAAATTTAAGTTGAAAATGTGTAGAAATATTTCGACGAAAAGTGCAATACGACAGGAAATTTTCGATGAAAAAAAATCTTTGAAAAATAGTGAACTTGAGTGCATTTCAAATAGATTTTTATTGTTAATGTCTTTTGGATTAATTCGGACTCTTTTATATGAAACTAACATATCTAAGTGGGACTAGATTTGACCAATTATAGTTTCGTAACAATTTTTTTGCGGGTAGCAAACCGACAGCGATTAAGCGACCACATAGCGACCACATATTCCAGATTGAAAATCCTATGGAAAAACTGCTGACTTTAACCGCTGTATTCGATTTCAGCTCCAAATACCATCCACATTTGATTGGGATATAAATAACTTTCGGATTGGATAACTACTGCGATTTAACAAAAGTTCTGTGACGCGATATAACAGTTCTTGCCCACTGCCTAAGCCGCACATGAAGAAGGTCTCCAGTTTATAACTAAAAGAGACTCACAGTTGGCTAATCGACGTCAATCCGTTTGAAATTTTAGCTTTCCCGATGTGCTAACATCCACAAAGGATAAAACATGACCATTAAAGGATTGTCCATAAAATACGTCACACATTTAGGGGGAAGGGAGACTTCGGTTTGTGCCACTGGTATTGATTCCCATAAAAAAAAGCGCGATGGGCCAAAAAGGCAAAAAATAGCGTCACGTTTTTTATATACAGTCGTAAAAAACAAGAAGAGGTGTCAGAAATTTGGTCGTGATAAAATTATGGCAAATATTTTGAATTTTTGCAATCTTTACGATCAGAGTTTTTGAATTTTAATAATGAAAACTTGACACAAGATGAAATTCGCTTTTTCACAAGTTTTTTTTTATCAAAATATGAACAATTTCACATAATTTTGTACTGCACTCTCAAATATAACGACAAAACATTGAATTGGCTGAATATTATGTCTTGTTGACTTCAAATTAAGCAATAAAAATTCACACTATTTAACCCAAGAGGTCACTGAACATTTCATAAACATAAAATCCTCGTGGTAAACCTGAGGCCACAGCCCAAATTTTCAAGAAAAAAGTTTTCTTTAACGATTTTTGCATAAGCATAGAGTATAGCGGAGAGATCATCTTGCATTGGTATGGGAAAACTTGACCCAACATAAAGATACCAACATATATGTCATTAAAGTTTATGACGATGAAATAGATTTCTATCAATGTAAGCTGCTGTTAGTATTTCCACAGCATTATCGACCAAATTGGCGACTGTAAAATACAAAATTGACTTTCACTTCAACATCAACATAGTTGAAGAGCATTTAGCCGAGTTTGTTGACAGACTCATCGGCAAATGACGAGAGGAGATATCATTTGTTTTGTGGATTTTAGAAAATCGTGCATCATGCGACAAGCCTACAAAATGTAAACAAAAATCTACCTTCGACTGATTTGTTAATCGCAATTCAGGTACAATTCAAGTGACTTTTTCAATTTCTGACTGGATTTAAGTTGTTTTTGTTATTTCTACTTTTTGCTACCTGAGAATTCGCGCGTAAAAAGATTTTAATCGTAAGAAGAAAAAAAAATGTTTCATCAACGAACGCCACAGTTGACTGATTTAATACGAATTTTACAGTCATGATGGGTGAATTTCCAGAAGAAATAATTCTACGATTATTTCATCTAATTTATTTGTTTAGATAAACGGATTTATGTCGATTAAATAAATATCAAGGGTATAGAGATCCATAGCTAAAACGGATGTCGATGAATGAATCAATTTAAGTAGATCGAAATTATGGTTTTTGGTCTAAATACGAATGAAGGTTTTCCATTCATCTTTTTGTCCATGTTTGGATTTGAAATTGAAAATTCTGATTGAAAACGTTCTTTACTCGTTTAAATCTATAGAATCCAATATCAATACGACATTTAGTGGAATCCACATTGATTCGCTTCATTGTACGACCTTGAATGTTACATTTTACCAATGAAAAAAAAAATATATAAACTTGGCAGTGATTCATTCAACGTGGAAAATTGTTAAATAATTTGTTGCCAGTACTGACCTCACCGCAATTGACATCGGTTGGAGGAGGGTACGAGGGAATACGCGGCAATTTTATAGTTATGTATGTTTGGTTTGTTGTTTGAATAGTCGTGATATTGAAATAAATTTGTCATACAAAAGTATTTATGAAATTAAATTGCCGGAAAAATTATTATTTTCCGATTGTTCAATGATGATACTTTTCCTTTTTCTGCCACGAGTTTTTTTTTCAAATGGGGTTTCCAATATTATGTAAGCAAAGATGAAAAACCGGAGAAAATCTTCTTTGAATGTTTTATGCTCATCACATTTTGAGATTGCAGAAAAAGATTTATTTAGTTTTTCTAAGAATATATACCCAAGTGGTGCTTAAGACATTTAGTTTTTAAATTAACTAAAATTTGTAACGTCTGGCCACCCTACGTGTAAGCATTCGAGAATTATCTATTGGCTTAATATAAAATTGATCGGGAGGACTTCCAAATAAAGTGACTCGCAGGGATCAGACGTTTTATTCTTTTAATTTTATCATCCTACAGACGAAAATTAAGAAATAAAATCGGAGCAATGAATAATTATGGGCCGCAGGCAAACGTTTTGAACAGAGCGCGGCGAAATGATTTTAATTCAATAGTAGTCCCAAGCGAAAAATAATTTAATTTTTCGTGTTTTTTCACGTTCCACAAATAGATGCAGCTTGGACGGAATTCCGAGAGCGCGCATTTTGAAATGGATATGAAATTCGTGTTTAATTTATATTGGAACGCTTGTGTGCATTTCAAACGCACGCTTGTAGAATTGCTGAAATTTTGAACATACCAATGAAGAGAAATGGGCCGCTGGATGAAAAATGTATAGTTATATAAACCCTAGGCAAAAATTATTTAAAAAATATGCGCCGCAGTCGAAAAAAACACTTTAACAGCAATTTCTAGATAACGTGTTTGATAAATTATAACACAAAATCGAAAAACCCAGGATAGAAGTTTATTTTCTCGGACTACGGCCCAACATATATGAATCCAAAAACGTCTGGTCATCTTCCCGGAACGTCTGGTCATCTTATTTAACCCTTTAATGCACGCGTTTTCCCTGCAGCTAGAAAAAAAAATTTTTTTTTGTCGGTTGTTCTTTCGTCTTAGAGAGGCACCTTGCAAAATTTAAAATTTTCACTTTTGTATGATATGCTGTAAAAAAGACTTGCTTTTAGGCAATTTCAGACATTAAAGAATTAAATATTAAGTTGAAACGCAGCTATTTATTCTTGAAATCAAAACCAAAAAAATTTCAACAATCTTTCATGATTATTGGTTTTGTAAAATGAACTGTTTCCGAATTTAACTCTTTTAAAATTATAAAACCGTGTTTCTGTCCAAGAAAAATTGTATTTTCTTTGCAAATTTACAAATCTGCGACAAATTTACAAATTTTTGAGTTTCGAATTACTTTAGATTTCCCCATTTAACATCTTTTCTAAGACAGTATTAATTAAAGTTAAACTCACAATAAAAGCGAGTAAGAATTCCCGCTTAGAAAGAATTGTTCCAAATCGGCATCCTTTTGTAAAATAAGTTTCCATAAAAATTGTTTTTAAAAACCTCAAGCATGTAATAAACAAATTTTTTGAAAACCCTCACAAATCACAATTAAATGTCACATTTTTTTGCACTTTTGCTAAGTTTGTCTAATAAACTTGAATATTTTACCCAATGGCATTAAATTTTCAGTGATCTTCAAATTCAATATTTATTTAGGACTGCCTCAACCATAATCAAATCGAAATGCATTATCTACAGAATATAGGTAAACAAAATAATTCCAATGCACGTCTTATTATTGTTTTGGACTAACAGAAGTTGTTATTAATTCACCGCAACACTTCCGATATAATCAAACCTAATCCAAATTGCAACCCAATGACGAATAACTTTAATAATGAAAAAAAAAATCGTACCTAGTAATAATCGATCATCAAAATTAGAGGCCAAATTATGTTTTTTTAATATTTTTAAATTTCTAATTTCATAGAAATTTCCCGTGTCGAAATGTCGACGACCGATAAGGAGTTAGACATAAACACGTCCTCGGGGAGGACGGCCAGGATAACCGTTGGAATTCTGAAAATTGTTGAACTGGTAAGTCATACACCATTTATTTCCATTTCTTGATTGTGTTTTTTGAAAATTAATTGAGTGAACGCATTACGAATAATTGTAGGCAATTGGAAGTCTTGAAATTGTGTAATACGGGTAGAATCACAAGTCAAATTACATTAAAAACGAATATTAATGATTAGTAGAAGCGAGTGAATTTATCGATTTACATTATGTTGGGTGAAATAAATTATGGTTGTCTGAATGCAATTTAGATGAGTTTATGATTGGTAATATTACAGAATATCCTAGTAAATCCATTAGCAGGCCGTAATATTAAAGTATTGGAAAAGTTTTATCCAGAAAATTGTTTTCGGGTCAATGTTCTACAATTGATTTACTTATTTCCAAAATTTTGTTAATACAAAACGATCTAAAAATCTATAAGAAAAAAATATCCGGGAAGAAGAGACATTTTTGTAATTTGTGATTTTCTTCAAAGATTTTTTATTAATTTTTTTGTTTAATTATTTTTGAAAAAATGTTGTACACAATAAGAATTCCTTATAGAAAATATGATACCTATTGTGGACCCCCCTCCTCCCCCTCTTCTTGTGACCCCTCACCCGATAACTTTTGACCCCGTCAACCATTTAAGATGGTAATTTAACAACAGCACCAAAAATTTTTGAGAAATTTGTCTATGGTTTCTCACAATAAAGAAACTATACGACGAAAGTAAAATTCTCTTTTGGCACTAAGATTTCCCAACCCAATTCCTACGAAGAATTGGGTACGAAAATCATTGTAGCATAAAATAAGCGTGACGCAGAAACTAAAATCAACCTCTCTTCCTGCCTGAAACCCCTCTCAATTTTTTGGTATGAGATTTTCGCTCTGTTTGACGTTTTTGATTAATTTCTAGCAGAGTTATAGAACTAAACGTTTTTTTTAAATATCAATATTCCCTTACAAAAATTGAAATATTTATTTTTAAGCTGGTGGCAAAACCTACCACTGATTCTAAAAGAAATGTTTTTAAGGAAATTCCGGAAAGCAATGCGATTCTTAGTTGAAAATTTCCATTTGAAGATTTTCAGAATTTTCTGAAAACTTTCAGTTTCAAATTCACTGAATGAAAAAAATTCACTTCAAAAAAAATTGTGCAATAAATCTTGAAAAAAAACCCCCAAGCAAAATCGCTTCATTCATAAGACTTGAATTACAAAATAAATACATAATTTCTATATGAATAAAAACCATTCAGAAAAATTTCAACCTTGCGCTGGACACGGCCAACAATCGATTTTCTTTCTATCCTCATGAAAACACTTTGCGTGCCAATTGCTCGTAAACAAAATGTCAACTTCATTATCGTAACTTTTAACCTATCGCAGCTCTAATTGAATATATGAGGCAGTAATTACAAGTCAAGACGCATGCAAAAATATTTTTAAGCGCTGGGCTTCAATTAGACCATTGTTAGGAGACTCCCCAAAAAAAATTTAACCACAACGTAATAATAAATAATTTACTTGTACGCTGTGATCATTTCACATCCATTTTTGTTTATTGACTCTTCTAACATGGAAATTACTAATTGTTAATTTTTATTGTACATAAAATGTTTTAGTGCTTCATAATTGTATGCATTGGACTCGTCGATGATCCAGCAACACACACTGGAATTCGTCCATTCATCGCGCCAAGGACACTGGGACTGTGCTATGCGACATTCGGAGCATTCCTGATCTACACCGCCGTGTATTTAATTATGGCGCCATTCAATGAAGCGTAAGTAGAGAAGGGAAACCCATCCTTTAACTGAAATACGCTTCATATTTAGGAAGTAAGCAATGAATAAGCAAAATTCATTTTTAATCCGATTATAGACGTTCCTGGAAAACTTCCGCCTTGATGTCACTCATCGCAGCGATTCTATTCTTGACATGTGCGGCCACGATATTCCAGGATTGGGCGACCGTCAAGAGAAACACCTATTGGCCACCGAATGGACACAGGTAAGAGGAAAATATTGAAATTAAATACGAGTGGCTAAAACATTTCTGTCTCTGATATTCAAACTACCGCATAATTCAATTTAGACTTTTTAAAAACCTCCACTTCTTTCAGACTGGATTTGCTGTGTGGCACGGGAGCGATATCCGTAATTCTTACGCTTTTGTACATTCTGGATTTAGTCATAACAGTCCTGTTTGGTATCCGAGGGGAAATCGAGTAGAGGAGGCAGGCGATATCAATCTCAAGCAGAACAGTTTTCCAAATACACAAAAATCTCCAAAAGACATTTTAAGGGAATCCATCAGAAATGTTCAGCAATAACATTTTTTTTTACAAATTTCATAGATTTAAACCTGAAATGTTTGTAATTTTAATACCTTTACTCTCGTAGTTTTTGATTTTAAGTGTTTTATTTTTATAATTGTTTAATTTTATTTTATGTACGTTTTATATTTTGTAGTTTTTTTTCCTTTGTTTTCAGTGGATAACAATCGGTGTAAATTTTAAATCAAATCCGTTTTTCATGATTTTATCTTGCATTCCATATTTTATTCAATTTGAAGTGTTCGTTCGTATGCATGTTTATAATATGCTGATATACCAAAAAGAAAAATGTTTTTTTATAGTTAAATGTTTGCCATTGACTGTACAAAGTTTACAAACGATGAATAAAAAATTTTAATACGTAATATTTTGTGTAAGAATGTTTTGTATCGCAAATATAAATTTTACGCATAGTAAATATTTTACGATTTTTGGCGTTAGAAAACTTTTGAGGTTGTTGACAGACAGAACTGTGCATGGGGGCGGGGTTGGAGGATGGGGAGGCTTCGATAAAAGTTTACTGTGTCAAATTCGAACCTCACAAAAGACAAAACATGAAAAAACGCTTATCTGGCAACTGTTAGGGTGACTTAAGTGAGTATTTGACCACGCCTTACAAAAATTTTCACCTGCGGCACATTTTTATACCCGTATGGTGAAACCAAAGGGTATATTAACTTTGCCTTACCGTTTGTAACGCCAAGATACCGTCATCACACACAAAAATGAATTACACCAGTGTGTTTAGAATGATAAAAATAATTAATTTCTGCATGTCCGTCCGTCTGTCCGTCTGTCCGTCTGTCTGTCCGTCTGTCCGTCCGTCTGTCCGTCCGTCTGTCTGTGGCGCGGATTGCAGGCGCACGGATTGAGCTAGAGACTTGAAATTTTGCGCAGATCCGTTTTTCGTAAAATGCGAGGCTAAGTTCGTTAATGGGCAAAAATGGACCATTAGGGGGGGTACCCCCCATACGAACGAAAACGGTTTTTGTGAATATCTCAAAAACGGTGCATCTTATCAAAAAAGTGCAAGAACAGAAGTTATTTAGGATATGATTCTACATAAAACTCCCATACATCAAAATCCGATTGGAATAAATTTTAAAAAATCTTATTGGAAAGTTTGACTTCAAAGTGGAATTTTGGTATAACTGTTATAATTTTGATACGAATATCACCATACGGGTCTCCAATGATTGCCAGATTGGCAATTATAGCTTTTGTTATGTTTTTTTATTAATTCCCGCCTATAATGCACATTCTAAATTAAAATTTTACCTGCGACGCGGATATATATTAGGACGGAACCCAAAATACAGGTTTTCCCTGGGCGCCACTTTGTCTTGGCACGATTCTGGACAGAGAGCGACATCGCTCGAGAACACAGACAAAACTTTCGCCACACAAAATTGTTTGACCTTTATTATTCTGTATTGAAAGTCTTTGCTACATTTTTATCGCATTTTATCTCAAGTTTTTAAGTGTAGGGTCGCACTGTGATGTGGAATGGTGCTAAAATTGCAATTTGAGTTTGTGAAACGCCGCATGGGAGCACGGACTTCTTTTTGAGCACAGGTACAGGTGTTTTTTTTAATCCAAATACATCATTTTACACCTCAAATTGGCTATTTTGTAGACCAAATTGATCGTTTTGCATATCTAATTGACTTTTTTGTATATAAAATTGCCCGGATAAACGGGAAAAGTGTGTCTGTGATTCGACTGCATTTGGCGAGAGTGTGAAACTGGCCAAAAACCTGAGTTTGTTCTGTAAAAAGCTCAATTTCCAAATATTGTTTCAAATATTGCAATTAGAAATATATCTTTTGATTATAAAATCCATATTTGTTAGAAATCTTAAAAAACGTTATTGCTATCGAAATTTGAAAAATCCTTTTGAATAAGAGATTTGGAAATCTGCAATCAAAATAGTTTTCAGGGGCGAATATTTATTATTTGTTGCCAGTTTTTTAACAACAAACTAATATATTCCTAAATATGAATTCATGATTCCTAAATATAATAGTATTCTTACTAATAAGTCGTAAAGGATAACATATCTTTATTAATTAACAGACATTTCTTTCGGTCAATTAAAGTCTTCAAAAAAATTAAACTGGCGCCAGTTGGGCGATTACGACTTCACAAAGGCGACAATATTAGATTATGATTCATGTCCAAACTTTCATAAAACTGTTCTTCTACAAGGGAGGAATAATTGAAATATCGGACACAATTTACTAAAGGAAGATTGCTGGGTTGTGATAATATGAAAAGTCCAAATAAAGGTGTAAAATGCACACAAAAATACGAGTGTGACAAAACGTAAATAATGACGACATCGAAAGTATTATAACCAGTCTGACAGATACTCGATTCAAAGATAGTGAATTCGAGCTGAAAAGTTTTCATTGAAAAATTTTCCTCAACAAAAGAATAATGAATATTCATCAACCTTATCTGATAGCCATATTAAATATGATTTATCTTGAAAGAAACATCTTGAAGGTACAAAAAAGGGCAATTAGCTAACGTTCAGGTGAATCTGACTATGGAAATCTCACTCTACGCTGACCTTGGTCTCTTCACACTTCACAACTGCTGGACATCTGAGACAAACGCGATTACCTGAAACCATCGATTACGCAATATTAGCACTTTCAGACCACAATTCGACGCAAATGTTCAAGGGGGCACCATCTGTTCGAGTTTGACGTCAGGTATTCGTTTGAGGAAGGGCGAGGGAATCTCAATCTCCTGCTATTCTTAGTTTCTAGCTTACCTGAGTTGAGTCTTCGCCGAAGACATTGTCAAAGTAGTAGGTCTTTGGTGGTTCATTTGGGGTCGCATTCGGCTTAATTACAGTCACCGATCGGTTGATTTTGTCCACTTTAACAACATTATGGGATCCACTTTCGATTTCGTTTTGGTCCATTGGCCGGACTCTGACGACCACTCGGACATTTTCAATTTCTCCCTCGGTTGCATCCTCCTGGAGGGAATATTCAATGAAAAAATGTTTAACTGAATAGAGCAGAAAAGTGGGTAATTTACCGGCATTTTCAACAATTTTCAGTTTGCCTTTTGCCCGAGAAATTCAATTTTCTTCACACCCAAACGAAAATCCACAAACAAACGAAACAAATGTCAAATCGATTTTCCCAGGGTTGACCAAGGCTCTTTATGCAGTTTTTTTTAGTCCGTCAGGGGCGCTATGATCGATAGAGGGAGTATGTATATTTTAGCTCGCGTTTTTAAAATCTTTTTCCAATGAAAAACCGGCGTAAAAAATTAAAAAATAGTGCTGCGATTGAAATTTTTTTTGTCGTTTTAGCCTATGGCACGATAGCGTAAAATTGGGAGGTCAAAAAAAATCCCTGACCGTTATGGAAATTTTTTATAGATTTCTTGTGCCCACTCCCTTATCATAATCTAGAAGACATTGATTTGTGGTAATTTTCCATGCAGTAAGATTTGCAGTTGCAAAATTTAAACATCAGGGTTGAGGTCTTCTCAAATATACACTTGACTTGACCCCCCTTTCACCGCCGCCACACTTCAATCTTTCAACGTCAAGGTTGGATGTTTTATGGATACTCCCCAAAAACAAAATTTAGACGAATTTGAATTGCAAAAATAGTAATTTAACCTGCAAGTCATTTTGACGTGTAAAGCTACACTGCTAAAGCTCAATTTATGCACATCTGCAGAAATCGGGAAATTGCAGCAATCAAATGTTCAAAAAGACATGCTGGGGAATCAGCACTTAAGACTTTAAAAAAAAATTTTTCCTTACAACTTTTATTTATAAACTAAAGCAAATAATTTTCTTGTGCCTGATTTGAACATTTGCAATTTGCATAAATCAAGCATTGCCTGAATTTTGACTAAAAAGACATGTAATAAAAACAAATTATTTCAGGATGTATGACTGTTTATTTCTATCTCTATAATATTAACTGTTAAAAAAAACTTCTGTTATCATGCTATCCATTCAAAAATGTCAAAATTCAATCAATTCGAAACATGATTATTAAAAAATGACGAGAAATCTATTGCGTCGACAAAGCCCACATTCTACTTGACTTCAATAAGTTTCTCTTCCTTCACGACAGAAATTTTGGCCTCCGAATCCTTCTCTTTAGTCTTCTGTTTTGTAGGTTTTTCATTCGTCTTTACTTCCTCTACGGGGCATTCCTGAACATCGTCATCACCCTCCTCTGCGGTCCCATTTACGCCCTTCTTCCCGTCGGTGTTCTTAAAACGATCATACCTAAAACAAATTAGTCACAATGTGCATAATATAAATCGTCTTTTGTTCACTTACCGCTCCACATTAATATCCAACACTGACCCATCTTCTTCGTCATCCTCGTTACCATCGGGACCGACTTCTCGTAGCAAATCGCCCAGATCCTTGTCAACATCCTCCCATAATTTATCTTCGCCGCCCTCTTCATTCTCGGCTACTTCCTTATCCTTTACTTTACTTTCTTCCTTAGATTCTTTCTTCTTTTCCTTGGCACTCGTACTGTCCTTTTGTCGCCTCTGAATGCGTTCAGCTTCCGCACGAAGGCTTTGATTCTCCTTGTATCGCAAGAATGCTTTGATATGACCTCTGAATGCGCAGTGTTTCTTCAGCGAGGCCTCCTCGTCGTCCTTGATCGAGAAGTAAACTCGACAGAGATCGCAATAGAATGATTCCATTTTCTTCACATGATCGGAGCCGACGTTGACTTTTTCTTTCGATTCGTCTCCTTCGTTCTTACTTTCACTTTTCTCATCGTCCATGTTGTTGTCGTCAATTTCACCAACCGAATCTAATGTCATGAAATTGTTTAAATCAACCTCCTTCTCAACGTCACTTGTGTCACTATTGTGTGACTCTGTGGATCGCGCTTTGCGCTAAAAGAAATTAGAAATTGTTTATTGAATTTGAAGATGCATTTGAGGTGAAAATTTAGGTCTTGGGTGGTACCCTGACGGTTAATTTTACTAAATAGACCGTAAAAACACTATGTCGGAGTATCTTAATGGTTAATTTTATTTAACACCAAGTAAATTTGATCGTCTGGATTTATAGAGAATGTGTTGCGCTGTGGCATTGCAAGGTTGCCAAACCAATTTAGACGTTTTTGATTTTACAAAATGTCCTTATTTGCAAAACTTTTATTTGTTCTAATTTGAATTTTTTGGCATTGCAAATATAAACCTTTTGTAGAAGAAAAAACGTGTAAATTTGTTTGGCTGCCTTTAAAATCGCGCAATTTGACATAGCACTTCGTGTGCTATAGCTTTTATTAAATTGGTGTAAGCAAATGGGATTTTTTGTATGATATTTCATACCACCGTCTCCCTCCCCCCGAAAAAAAACATGACATATCTTACGAAAAAGCCCTTGGGTCTGTACATGATAGACAAAATATTTATTTAAAAAAATCAATTTGCATTGAAGGGGGAAAGGAGTGATCCGATTAGATTTTGATGTATGGAACGGTTAAGTAAAATCATATTCTAAACGCTTTTCATCTTTATAAATTTTTCAATATGACGTTTTCGAGAAAATTGCGAAAAATTGTTTCGTTTGTATGGCGGAGGGGGAAGGAAAAGTCCAATTTTACCCGTTCAAGAACTTAGCCTAGCCATTTACGAGAAACGTAACTATACAAAATTTCAAGTCTCTAGCTCAATCCCTTCGAATGTTATGGTGTTCATGGATGGACAAACAGACGGACGGACAGATAGACGGGCAAACTGACAGAAACAGGCGAACACACAGACAGAAAGACAGGTGGACTGACAGACAGACGGACGGACATGCGGAGATCAAAATCTTTTGTCATCCCCTAACACCCTGGTGTAGTTCATTTTTGTGTCCGATGCGCTACACGCGGTATACCCCTAATTGATATATCATATACAGTATAAAAATCGCGAAATAGTGCAACCTCTCGGTTCGCAAACTTCGAAATCCCGCTAATTGATTTGCAAAATAAAGTAGAAGTGACACATGACGCTAATTGACATGCAACATTAATTAGAAATGACACATATTATATAATTTCTCACCTTAATATGCTCTAATGAGCAACGATGCGTCTCATAAACCATGGGGCTCTTGAAAGCAATGTGACAATAGCTGCAATACGGCATCAAAAACTTCTTCATATTCTTGTGTGACTCGGATAGCTGATGCTTGGCCTTTGGCTGGCGATAGTTCAATCGGCAAAGTAAGCAGAACTGCGGCTTGCTGTCTTCGGTCTCCTCCTTGGAACTCTCTTCGATATCACGCTGAGCGTTGCGCTGCTGCAGTCGCATATTCGACAACTGAGCCTTCTGTCTCAATGCAAGACGACGCATCGCCAATTTGTGACTTCGCGAGAACAAATGATTGCTGTATTCCTACGATGCGAAATAACGGAAAAAAAGCAAAAAAAAAAAAAAACAATTCGAAATTGTAGTTTCTTTCATCTCTCGAGAGTAGCAATCATTTGTGACTGATTTCAAATTTTCTCATTTCACAACAATTTTTCAGTATCACAAATTGATCGAATTCTATTTAATTATGTTGTGTTTACCTTGAATGTAAGACATTTCATGCGACAGTGGACGCATGTGAGCTTAATGAATGTTCTCTTGCGGATAGTCTTCTCCGGTGATCCCTTGTCACGATCCGTGTGCTCCTTTTCATCGTTGCCGGCTGCCGCTTTATCTCCATCCGCTACGGTGTCATCTTCCCGCCCCTCCGATTTCGATTCCTTTGACTTCTTGTTGATTGGTTCTTTATCATCGCCGCCGATCTCCTTGACAGGTTCCTCATCATTGGATCCATCGTCCTTTGATTTCTTGCTATCATTGTGATCCTCGTCATTGCTATCATCATCACCGTTCTTCGACTCATCCACCTTCAACGATGATCGGTGAACACGCCGGATCGGTTTGCGTGGAAGGATTTCCCTACGCTTCCGCAGTGAACTATGATTAAGTTGGGAGGGATAAATGTTTTCATTGTTTTTGGTTTAAATATTTAGAAAGTTTTTTTTTATGAAGTTGTTTTTATGAAATATCTTTCATACAAAAATTTGTGATGATCATCAATAAGAATCTCTTCAGCATTACTATTATTATATATTTTTTTCAATTTCGATATCAGCATTCGGCATTGTTTTGTATTTTTCATACAATCGAATATAGTATAATAAATTCAGGATATTAAGGCACTGATTTTTTATGGATGTGTGCACACGATTTAATCAAAACGTTAAAAAAGGTCGTTTTTTTGTTATCATTCAAATATTTGTTTATTTTGTAAGAAAATTTACAAATTCCTTAAATGGGAATGTCTAATAGAATGCTTGAATTTTAACAATTTTTCATTCAATTCAAGGCATTTTGTTTTGTTATTATTTATATATAAACATCGTTTGTTTGTTGGTTTTTTTCTAATAAGTAGCAAAGAAATCATCATGAATTCAATTCAAGTTACTTTTAAAGCAATTTCATAGATTTAGTTGTGACTTTTTTCCATTCATTAATAAATCCTTCTCAATACTGGTTTATTGATTGATTTTCTGATACATAGTGAAGGATTTAATGTGGAAATTTGATCAATAGTCGTTGTAATAAGAGACTCTCTTCGGAAAAGACTTGTCTGAGAAGCTAGAAAGTTTGTGATTTTTGTTTGGTTTGATTTGATTTGGTTTTTGTTAAATACTCTACCTCGTCAATTTGGCAATTTTGATTCTTTTGGCTCTGTCTCTTTGCCTAGCCAATAGCAATTGCCTTTTCATGAATCTCATATCTGTTGATTCCCTGCGTCGTACTAGATGAATACTGCGTGAACTGCCTCGGATTCGTGAGCTACCGCTACCGCCGCCCCGAGACGACAACCCCCCGGTACGGCTAGAGCGTGGCGCTAAATTCTTCGGTGGCCCCATTGATTCGCCGCCGGAGTGCCGATGCGAAGATGAATCGTCCCGGTGTCGATAAGACAATGATGATGATCGCCCGACTGGCGGTGATGGTCGGCTGCGACTTGAGTCGTTGCGACGATGATACGACGAGGAGTAGCTTGAACTCATTCTCGAATCCTAGATTTATATATAGAGGGGGGAAGTAAAATTTTGTATTGATTTTGTTTTTGTTATGTGAAGAGAAGAGCCATTGCATTGTTTAACATCCAAAACAAACAGGTTTTGATTAGTTTATATTTTATTTTTGACAAACTCTAACGAATAGCTTAAGGATTTGAGATGTTGCTGGATTTAACGCCTGCGTTTATGTGCGTGGCCTACCGCAGTTCTACTGTTGAACGATTTTGTTTTGAAGGATTGCGATGCCATTCTCTAAAACTCTTCGGTTTTACTTTAAAATCAGATCAGGACGAACATATCTACATCACATTTGATACACACGTACATGATTTGGAAATTGATTGAAATGTTTTTTTTTTTGGTTACATTGATTGATTTTTGGGGGGATTTCGTTTACCTTTCCCTGCACACCACATGCATTTATTTTTTGTTTATATTTTCGTTTCAATCTATTTCCCTTCTACGTTTAACCACTCTATGTATCTGTTAAGTTCTAGGATTTTTACTGATTTGTTTTTATTGCGAAATAAACCATTTTACTTGAATAGAATTTCTGTCGGTTTATTAAGCTTTTTTTATAGCCATTTTTATAGTGCGCTCATTTCTTAATTATTTCTATTTGTGTGAATGTAAAGTAAGATTATCAGATTAAAAAACAATGAACAATTTTGCTCTTATCAAATACAATATAAAATTCATCGAAATTCCAATTTCATTCAAACGAAAGTGAATCTTACCTCATGGCGGGACCTTTTCCGGTCCGGTGATCGATCACGCGACGAAGCCTTTGGAAAAAAAAACGTGAATTAAATTCAAGTCCTACGCCACCATAAAGAGATAGAACTCACCCTATAGGTTCGCTTGTGATCATGATGGCGGTCAGAGTGTCTGGAAGAAGAGCCTCTGTCCTTATTGCGCGAGTCGTATGAATTGCTGCTGTTGTATGAGCCCCCATAATTGTTCCGAGACCCTCCGTAACTGGAACTGCCGCCAAAACTATTGTTCCGATTGGAACTTCCTCGGTAGTTAGAGCTGGAGCCCCTGTAAGAGCCGCCTCGGCCTCCGCCCCGCGAATAACCTCTTCCACGTACCATTCTTGCAATTCAATGCAATCGATAAGCCGCACACTCGCACGCTAAATTTTTGTGCGGGAATATCGTTATTTCCTCCAATCTTTTCTCACAAACTTACTTACTTTTTTCAAAGGTAATCACGTCAAAAGAAGTTTTTCTATATTTTCAGCGTATTTCAACACCTAATTTCACAAGAAAGCCGGAAAGTTAATCTCCTCTCAAAATGGCTTCCTTCTTCAAAATTCACGAATGTGGATTCTAAAGAAAAATGCCTCAAATTATGGAATCATTTTGGAAAATTACCCTCAGTATGTGACTCTCGAATAGAGTACCTGAACAATGTTTTTTAAAAAAAACTAAAGTCTGTTTTATCATATTTTTATAATTTTTAAATTATTGAAAAAAATACTTCTTTATGGATAATTTATTGCGATCAACTAAAAATTTGTCAACTATTCTTTAATTTTTAGAGTAAAATATAGTTAGAACAAAAAATTTCAAAACACCCATACGAAAAAAAATATTGATTTTTAAATATGATTTTCTTGTATTTGATTCACAAAAAATCGAGTTTTATAACAAAATTAACAAATAATTAGAACATATTTCGATAGAAAAAACTACTTAGAAATAAAGATTTTTTTTAACGGTAAAAGAGGTTTTCCTTTTAGCTACAATCAGTTTTTCTTCTAAACAATTTGATTATCCAAATAGTTGATTTCTTGAAAAATTGATCGGTTTTCATATTCTTTACTTATCCCTTATTTGAAAGTAATGTCGGAAATTTGATATTCTCGTACTATGATTTAATTTTTTTAATAGTATTTTTTAACGCTTGAATTACGGTTGCAATTATTATAGTATAGCGATTATTCAGAAAAAAGGTGAGAAATCCTAGTAGTGGAATTCTACGTTGAATATAGGAGCCATAATGTTGTGTTAGTGTAATTTGTGTAATAGTGTTTGTTGGTAAATTGAAAAGTTTTTTGTAAATTTGGCCCCTAGAATTTCTTTATGGTGATACGGTATTTTCCTCACATGAATCGGAACACCAATGAAACAACAAAATTTTAAAGTCTTTTTCTAGGAGAACTAAGCGTAAGTTATTAACAAATTTGCGCCGCAGGCGAAATTCTTTAAACAAATTGATTCACAAATACTGAACATAGTCCCAAGCAAAAATTCACTTAATTTTTCGCGCTCTTTCCATGCCATAAATAATGGTGATGGGAATTGTAAAACCTGCAAGGCAGATAAAAGCGCCAATGGCGAAGTTTTTTAAAATATATATCCATTTGTTGAGAATCGTTATTATAATCCCGAACAAAAGTTTTGTTGGCCAAGCTGGAATGCATGGTCACCCTAACTATGAGCCTGTTTTATTGACAAAGTTTTAGAGTTAATAAAAATCATGGCTGAAGTATGAATCGTTGTCTGAACTTAAAAAAGGTTGTGTTTTTCTTTAACAACCCGTTACTGAATTTGATTAAAACAAGAAATTCACGATCAAAAAAACTAAAGTTAAAAACAATTTTAAATATTAAAAAAAATCCTTTTCTATCTTTATCAAATTTTTCAACTGTTTAAACGGGGTTAAACAGCTATCACACTAAACTTTAAGATGATTTTAAATGAAAAGAAAAATAAACTTTTATGGCATAAAATCCCTTGAGCTTAATTTCCGGGTGATTATTTACCATATTTTAAATCCGATTAAATAAAAAAACAGCTAATAAAAGAATTAAAAACAATAAATAAAACAGTAAACAAATCATTGTCATAATTATAAATTGATATAGAAAATTGGAACGCTAAGCATAAATCAATGACTTTTTTAATTGCAGCCACAATATAAATAAAATTGAGATTAACTTTGTGAAACGCAAGTCATCCATTAAATTTAAATTACAATTGATAAAAAAAAAATTCTACAACTGATAAAATGGAAAATGCAATTTGGTGCTCTGTATGTTGTCCGGCTGACTGACGTTTTTCGAAGTCTCAATGAGAACGAAAAAGAATCAATAAAATTTACGATCACAGTTGAATTAGTGGAAACACAATTAATGGCCAATAATGCAAATATTTGAAAAATAGATAACGGATTGGTTTTGAAAAAGTTTCCAAAACTGAGCATATTTTTTTCGTAGATAGAATGGGAATTTTCAAATAAAAATCTAAGTTTCTAAACCAGGATAACAAATGAAAAAATAGTAACATTATAACTTCCGTTACATAACGAAATTCATCGGATTTTGTGTGGGCCAGATTCACTCTACTTCTGGACATACGAAAAAAAATTTGGACGCCAAAAAATTGTATAAAATATATACTTTTTCGTGTCTCCAGAAGTAGAGTGAATATGGCCAAAACAAAGTCCGATTCAGAATCCAAATATGATTTAAAATATTACCTCAATGTTTTTAATGATAATTTATGCAAGTGGTACCTTTTTAGGGTGATTTTTGATGATTTATTTTCGATCACGCGGTGACCACATTTTTATGATTTTATCAAACAAAATTACATTGCATGATTATCTAATCAGGAAAATAATATTTCATAGATTAAATTATTTGCTATTACGTTTTCAGCCATTTCCCTAATGTTCGAAGTTTGGCGCCTATTTATGAAGGGGAAAATTAAACATTTGTCGCCAAGATGTCTAAAATATCGAATTCTTTCCAATTTCATTATGAAACTGTGCAATTAACACCGTTGACATTTTCGCAAATATCAATTATGGACAAACAAGAATTTGTGCAAAAGAAAAATATGCCGAGACTAATAAAGAATTCGAGACTCATTAGCATATGGACATATAACCTAAATATACAAATTAAGGCTTGCTGGCTGCCATTTCAGACGTTATTTTATCAAATTCATTACTCATCCATCAATGGTTTGTGGCCATTATACTCTTGTTTGTAGCTTCAAATTGAGTTCGATTACCAGTACTTGCCTTGCACTTGTTCTCGAGAGTTTGTCTTGAGATTCTTTCTGTGCAAACCGAAGACCAATGGTGGAAAAATTCCAACGTAATCTTGTAGTTGCAATCTTGGTTTTAAAGTGATCGGCCGGATTTACATGAATTCTTGAAGAGTTTCTCAAAATATTGCAGTTATAGCTTCACAGTGAACATTGTTGAATTAAAAATATTTGAAGACAATAAAAATTTGTTTAGCGGTGATAAAGGTTGTTATTTTAATAGCGTGTTTTGTAAAAATAACAGAAAACTGTTTTAATCAAAATGAGTCGCGTCCAGGAAATCGAAGATTGTTTGGCCAAAGATTGGAAATTTTTGGAAAAAGTTTATGGAATTTTATTGCAAGGGAATGCAATTGAAACAAAAAATGAAGATTTGATCGTTAAATTTGTACAGCCTGATGAATTGAAGGTGATTACAGCATAAATATAAAAATGGTTCTTCAAAAATTTGTTGTCAAAAGATTTTTAAGAACCAAACATAGTTTTAAGAGAAGTATATTGAAAAAAATTAATTCAAACAGTGTTAGTCAAATAATGGTAAGAAGCAAAATAAGATAATCGAAAACCCATTTTTTGATTCACATTTATCTATGTGCAGCATAAACGCGTTTTTGGATAAACTAGTGATTGTAAGGTCTGCAAATTTGACAACCAATACGTTAAAATTTTTGATATTTAATGGCCACTGGATAGTGAATAATTGCGGTTTAAGAATAAAAACTTACTGTTCGTGAAAATCGGAGAAGTTAACTCGGGTTTTTTGTTTACCACAATATAAACGCAACACAAAAAATTGTACACACAATAATATGTAATTCTAATGGCGAATTTAACGAAATTTTTAGCGACCGCTAGCGGATTAGTGGGTTAAATTTCAACCCACTTCCTTACTCGATTTAGTGGTCGATTAAACTTTCGTAAAAACCGCCATTTATAGTTGTTGGCCAAAAAATTTGTTCATTTAAAAAAATATATTTTTGTGGTTTTGAAGAAAAAAATACTTTCAAAAAGCTCACAGAAAAATTAGACTTTGCAGGTTTTCTAAATGCGATCTATTTTTAAATATATCTACGAAAATTACTTCATTTAACCCTAATTGGCGGTTGTACACCCCCTGAATTTAAATTTATTAAAAAATATAACAAAAATTGATTTTTTTTTAGTTTTTCATGTAATTTTGTATTGTGCCTGTTAGTATGCAATGCCACATTTTTTTTCACCGGGTGATTAGAAAGATATTAATTGTAAATATTAAAGAATTTTTCTCTATAAAAAAATTAAAAACATTTTAAAATTTTTTAAAATTCCCTGTTTTTTTAGAAAATAATTGACTTTACAATATCCGACGATGAGACAACGAAACCAGAAGATTTAGTGGAAATATGCAAAAAAGTCGTCGAGTATTCTGTAAAGACAAATCACCCACGATTTCACAATCAGCTTTTTGGTCAGATGGATCCTTACGGTTTTTCAATTGCAAAACACAATTTTTTAAAAAATGAACTAAAATTTTATTTCAGGTCTGGCTGGGACATGGATATCCGAATCTCTAAACACAAGCGCGTAACTAAACTCCAATATATCAAATTAATGAATCTAATTTTGGAAATTTCAGATACACATTCGAAGTGGCACCTGTTTTCTCATTAATGGAAACGGAAATAATTCAAAAAATGTGCAAAGTTGTTGGTTATGAAAAAGGCGATGGACTCTTTGCACCAGGTGGATCAATCTCTAATATGTTAAGTTGTACACCCCTAGGAAAAACTTTCAAAAACAAAAAATTTCTAATTATTTCGATTCCGAAATAGGTATGCAATGGCCCTGGCTCGATTTAAAATGTTTCCAGAAGTGAAAACCAAAGGATTAAACAGTTTGCCACCATTAGTAATGTTCACATCGGAAGAATCTCATTACAGTTTTAAGAAATCGATGCATTGGCTAGGAATGGGCACCGATAATCACGTGTCTGTAAAAACGGTTAATGGTTGTATTTTAGCTGCAGATTTAGAAGCTAAAATTCTGGCTGCCAAACGGGATGGTAAATTGCCATTTTTCGTAAATGCTGTCGCTGGTTCGACAGTTTTGGGTGCCTTCGACAATTTGTCTGAAGTTGCGGATATTTGTGAAAAATACAACCTGTGGATGCACGTCGATGTATACAGAATTTTAAAGTATTGGACTTTTTTTAATTGAGTTTTTTTCTAGGCATGTTTGGGAGGTGCAGTACTTTTATCTCAAGACAATCGAATATTGGTTAAAGGCGTTGAAAGATCAAATTCGATTGCCTGGAATCCTCACAAATCTCTAGGAGCTCCACTTCAGTGCGCCCTATTTCTAACCAAGGAAGAGAATATTCTCGCTGAATGCAATAGCACAGATGCAAAGTACCTTTTCCAACAGGATAAATATTATGACGTGACGTACGATACTGGAAATAAAAATATCCAATGTGGAAGAAAAGTGGACGCCTTCAAATTGTGGCTGATGTTTAAGGCGAGGGGGTTAAATACTTTTGGGGCCCTAGTGGATCACACGATCGCAATGTCCAAATTGTTTGTTGAGAAACTACGGAAACGAGAAGGATTCCGAGTTGTCCAGGAAAGTTATCAGTTTACAAATGTTTGTTTTTGGTATATTCCCAAGGCGATGAGGAATCAAAATGAGACCCCAGAATGGTGGAATGAACTTTACAAGGTTGTCAATTTTTTTTACATTTAATAAAGTAAATATTTTTTCGAAATTTCCGTGTGAATTTAGGTGGCTCCTCGAATTAAGGAGAAAATGGTACGAAAAGGAGACTTTATGGTTGGATACTCGCCATTGGCATATAAAAACATGGGAAATTTCATACGAATGGTGTTTTCTTGTTTTCCAGTATTAAAAGAGGATGAGCTCGACTTTCTTTTAAACGAGATTGAAATTCTTGGGGAAGTTGGAGCTTAATTTTTTCACAAAAAATATTTTAAAAATTATGGGAAACAATTTAAATTAAATATTTTTATTATTTCTAATAAACATTTATGTTAAGAAAAATCTAAAGAATATTTTCTTACTTTAAACAAAATGAGTAAATTTATTATGCGATAAATGATGAAAATTTGCAGAGTAAATTCTGAATAAAATTCGCGGAGAACGGGGCCTAAGATTACAAAAACAAAAGTTTTTTTTAGAACAAAATCCTAAATAAACAAAACTTGTACCGGGGGTAGATTCGCGTTCTATGAAATCTGGAATGGAAAAGCTTTCCCATAAAAAGAGTGCGTTTTTAATTCTACTAGAATGCTCAGGACCCATAAACAGTGAGTTGCTATCCTTTGCCCTAAAAAAAATCCTTTGCTCTAATGGTAGTTTTATCGCAAACACGTGCAAAAAAGGGGCACCGGATAGAAAAATAACTCGGGTAAATCACATCGTGTACGGTCAACTGTAGAGGATGTCCAAAAAAACGTCACGTCAATTTTATTTTCTTTCAATCTCGGTCTGATTAGCTTGGAATTCATGATTATAGTTCAATTGGTTATTTCTGGTTGAGATTTCTGAAATTATTGCCGCGGATTAGCATTAAGAAAAGTTATTTTAAACCAAAAGTATTCGATTTATTGTCAGGCTTATTTTGAAGAGATTCTGGTTCCAAACATACTCGTAATTTATCCAATAATAGCTTTTATTACCCGAAATGCGATTATTACGAGATTCCCGCTTAAATCCAACATCGGATTTTTTTTCGTGCACTCACTGTTACCCTAGGTTTTCCCATCATTTTTAGTAAATATTTTTTGGTTACAAAATATCTCATCCTTGACCGGCTAGTGAATGGCTACTTAATAAAATCAATAAGAACCAGAAAAGATTTGATCTCTTTAAGAAAACGTCCGTTAGCGAACCGATAATAGTTAAATCGTGTTTAAATAATCAATCCTTATTGACATGAGCCAGTTTAACTTTATTTATCTATTTTTTTTCACTCTTCACTGCAAGTAATAATAAAACGATGAAAAGTTTAATAACCTTGTGACTTTTTAGCGGTGTTATGTATGGTGTTGGGTTGGGGCCAAGTATTTAAAATCTCCACGGACGTGCTTTTCTTTGGGAGGGTATTCCACGTTTATCACATCGCCCATCCACATTGGTACGCGTCGTCATCTTCAGCATAATGTGAACGAGAATAAATTATAAGTAACCATCAGTGGCAATCAACGCCACAACTTGTCCAATATTCATTACCTTTGCTGGTACAAGAGACGACGAATGACTTCTTACCCAGGTATTCTCGTACATATTAAAGGTAAACAATTTCATTTCTCAGGTTGACACAAGAGATTACGATGTCTGTCTGAGGAGGTATTTCTTTCCAATCAACTGGGCATGGATGGTAGCCGCTAGATTCTCAATTCGGTCGAGAGGTACTTACCTTTAATAGATTGGATTGAAGGCTTCGTCTTTTGGTTCTATTTACACGTTGAGCTTATCTTTCAATATGATCTCGCTTATGTTTATCTTCCAGTTATTGCCTTTAAGATTGCGTTACACTTCAAAACCCATGATGCCAATCTTTAAAACTGTTTCCATTTCTCATCGATGGCGGCAGAATAACTCAGGATTTGGAATGGAGCTCTTTGGTAGATTAGAAGTTGGCCTGGTCAAGGTTTAGGTGGTTCTTCTGCAGAAAAACCACTACAATTCCTAAATCGCCAATCGCGAGATGAAGTGAGACGAGATGACCATCGATAGAAATGCTCGATGCCTGCAAAAATTTAACTTCAGATAGAGATGTTTTAAATTTTATATCTTATCGGTAGAGAATTACGTTAAGTCCTGCGTGGGAGGGAATTCAAGTGCAACTCAGTTTCGAACGTGGAGAATCTGGAATCTCCGCATATCACGAGTGCATCACATGACAATCGAGTGCACTGAAATTGCAATCTGGAATTATGTTATTAATGCGTTCATTTTTCTATGAATTCTTAGGTGATTCTATTTATAACTACTTTGCATTCAAATGTTCACGGAGAGAAATAATTCCTACAAAAAATAGTAAGATAAATATATGAGAAAGGAGTTTTTTGTAACGATTCCCTAAAAATACGGAATTTATCCTAGAATTCTGGGAGAATTTCTTATTTTTTGGTATGAATGTTTCTTTTTTGACGTAGTAATGATTCCGCGAAAACTAGGACTTGTTCCAATATTTATAGAAGCCTGTGCTAAGAAATGCAGTAAGGAGTCCTATAATCGCTTTCCCATATTTTATAGGAACGTTTCCTGTGCGGACTTTGCAGTTGTTTAATCACCTAAAATTAAATAAAATCTAAAATATGTTCAAAGTAGTTCCACGATCGGTTGAAAAAAACCTTGAGAATATAATACCTGCTCGCGGTGAGTTAACAAACAATGGTACGTCTCAATAGAAATGCAATTAGCAATAAAATAAATTTAATTTATCTAAATAATCAAAACAAATACTGCAATAGATTTCATATGCATCGATCGATAAATTTACAATCTCGATTTCGAAATGAAGCCATTCCAACTAGCCCAGAAGAATTGATTTCGAGCGGTTCTCGTGGTTTTCGCCATCCGATTTGCGAGCCCCCTATTCGGTTACTGGTTCGATTGATTGGTGTCTTTTTATCGTATTTTTTTTTGCGAATTGTGTGATCACAATGTGTGGCTGTGGAGTAATATAAAGTGGTCCCCAAACCCAACTCTAGACTTTCAAGCCGCAAAAACCAATGGCCAAGCATATCTCGATGGCCGCCCGGTGAGTTAACGCGGTGTAACTCTAATCGAACTAATTATAATTTACAAATTGAGTCGGCAAATAAATAAATCAAGCCAATCGTTCTCTTTTACCCACTTCTAGCCAACTGCATATAAATTGTGGCGGTCCAGATCAATTTAGCAAAAACAAAACAATCGAAGAATAAATTTATCTTATTACGAAAATAAATGCTGATTAATCTAATTAATCAAATTGATAACGGGCAAGAGATCATTTAAAAATGCTAATAAGGTGGAAAATATTTATTAGAAGGTATACAAAGATTATTGAATAGAAATTTTAGAAAAACCATATATTAAGCTTAACTAGAGTTTAGCCGGAAACTAAATTTTTGCACCGGTTTATTCGATTTAACCTTAAAACCAAAATTTTTCGCCGGAGGCGAAGCACCATATCCTATAATATAATACGAAAAACGTCTGTCTGTCTGTCTGTCTGTCTGTCTGTCTGTCTGCACAAATATCTCGAAAACCCGCCTAACGATTTTCACGAAACTTGGGGGTTAGGGATTTTCGGGGACAAGAAAACGATCTAGATAGGTCTCACCCCTGAGAAATACCCCTCGCCTGTTATCTTCGAATTGGGTGGTCCGATTTTAATGAAACTTTACAGTATTACTGAGGGGGCTGAGGGCTTTCGATTTTTCCACTACAAACCTGAATTTTCCCTCCCCTCGATACCCCTCGCCTGGTATCTACGAATTGGGTGTTCCGATCTTAATGAAACTTTACAGTATTACTAAGGGGGCTAAGGGCTTTCGATTTTTCCACTACAAACCTGGCTTTTGCCTCCCCTCGATAACCCTCACCTGATGTCTCAAAACAACGTTTCAAAAATCGGTGACAGCGATTACTCAATAACCACTCAACCGATTTCTATGAAATTTTCTTATCGCGCGTTAGTTTTAGTTCTAGCTTTCTAGGTCGGGAATTTAAAAACTCTAGAAAAGCTCTGCAAAGATAATGTGAACTTAGTTTTTCCCCAAAAATCAGCAAAAGTAAAATTTTGAGGTCGCCGAGCATGGCTCGGTCTTCCTGGTACTTATGGTTAATCATAGAATCGCATTCAGCGATCGTAAAACCCCCAGATGGGTTCTTTTTATTTGGAAAATTTGAGGAAAAAGTTGATCACATTATCTCCACAGGACCTTCCGTTATCCTTGCTGATTTTTTAATGCCATAATCGGATTCAGCGTCAGCAAAAACCCCCAAATGGGATTTTTTCCGGAAAATTTGAGGAAAAGGATAATCACATTATCCTTACAGTACTTTCCCTCATCCTTACAAGCAAAAAGTAGTGAAAATATTGTATTGCCATCGGAGTTACGTCATTCGGATGAGGGGAAGTGGATCAAAATTGGATTACAAGACTTGACCCTGACAGACAAACTTATGCTACATTTACACGAATGACAAATTTGTCATTTTTTTCTTGTCATTATGTTAATTCCCGTGTAAATGGCATAATTTTTGTAATTTTTTCTGTCAGAAAATGTCAATCTCTCATAAAAGAATGAACTTGTCCATTCTTTTATGCCAGATTGTCATTCGTGCAAACGCAATATTAGTTATGACAACTTTAGTATTCAACTGTTGTCATAACTAATATTGCGTTTGTACGAATGACAATCTGGCATAAAAGAATGGACAAGTTCATTCTTTTATGAGAGATTGACATTTTCTGACAGAAAAAATTACAAAAATTATGCCATTTACACGGGAATTAACATAATGACAAGAAAAAAATGACAAATTTGTCATTCGTGTAAATGTAGCATTACAATTACGATAGCAAGCTACATAAAAACGTTTAAAAAATCGAGGAAATTTCGAAAAATCGTTTGCTAAGCAAAATAGAGAAACTGAATGAAAAAAAGTATTTTTTTTAATTTTAGACACAAGATAATGAAAAACTCGTTTTCAGTTACCAAAAATAAAAATAACAAAAAACTCGAAAAAAATTATAGTTCTTCTGCATAAACGTAATATGATTCAGAGTTGACCAAAAGCAATTGCACTTTCAGGCAAAGTTCTAGGAACTATTTTTACAATTAATTGTTTAACGTAGGTAAAAAACCACACTTTATAATTGATAATAACAATACTTATAATGTGTCCATTGTTTTCAATTATCCATCTGATGTTGTCGGGACTAATCATAATTTAACAAATCCATTGTGCAGATTTAATTTTCATTCAGCAATTTCAACTATTTCCTCGTAGATATTTTGTATGCATTTGCCAAGGACACCATTTATGGCTAGCCATAAATGCTTCAATCAAAATTAATTTAAAATCTTTTCATAAAGCAACGCCGCCGCCACCGCTACGAGAATCTTTTGTTGTGTAATTGTAATTTTTGTAATAAAGATAAATGAATTAATAAAAAAAAACCACTTTTAATAAAAATTGTATAGTGTCGATCATTGGATCAGGAATTTCAGGTTCCCCGTTGATTTCATTAGGAAAGTACCGCTAGGGTCTCCTTAATTGAACTTATGCTCGACAACATAAAATATGCAAACAATCTTCAGATCTACATAATGTGTAGTTTTGCTCCACGGTGTATCTACAAAATTCGAACAATGCGCAATCGGAAAAGGTTATCTCAAACCTTGAATTTGAAGACCTTTAATTAAAATTATTTTCTACACAATTGATGACTTTTCCAAACATTCAATCGATTACTATCATATTATTCGTGTTGTGTGCACAAAATTCGAACATGGCGGCTATGGGGCTACCGCAATTTTTCAGTTTGAATTTTTCAACGGAATCCGAATTGCTGTGATATTCATGTTTCACAGGCAGATTTTATGTTGAGCTCCGATGTCGATATGTTGGTCGATTGGTTGGTTTTTGTGATAAATGGAGTCGATATTTATGTCTCTACGCGTGTTTTTTGATTTATTTGATGATCGGATCTACTATGCGGCCATCAGATAACCGCCAAGTTCGTGAAGTTCGTCTCGTTAATCCTTCACTACGGTGCATGGTTCCATTATTAATTATCACCTGTGATAGTTTTGAGGTCAAGCGTGATTAACCATAATATGATGCTATTGACAATATCAGAAAACGCGGCCAGCAGTTGGTTGGAAATTTATTCAAAAGGCAGGCTCGAATTTTATTATTTCAAAAATCGCAGAAGCAAAATATAAAATGTAATTGCCATATTTACATTATGTTGGATATGTTTAAAATTTTAACACTGTTGGATTGAATACATGGTTTATTGTTTTTAAACACTTTTTAGAAAATTATTTTGGCGAGCAAAATTTAAAATTTTAAATTATTTGGTTAACTGCAGGAAAAATCCCTGATCCAAATGGATATTTATTTATTTATTATAAATATTTGTTTATTTATTTATTTATTTATTACTAGCTTGCATACCCGTCGTTGCCGGATTAAGTTTTTTAAAATTTTTTTTTATGGTCTATGTTGGAGCTAAACTTTAGGCCAATCGGCTCGGTAGTTTCTCCGCGAAAGAGTAACATAGAGCAAAAACTAAGTTTCGAAATCATTTTCCCCCCTCCCCTTACTCCCCCCACCCCTCGCGCTACTTTTCCGTATGCCTATGTTGGAACCAGAACTACCACAGACACTCATGCCAAATTTCAAGTCAATCGGTTCAGCCGTTTTTGCGTGAAAGAGGAACAGATAGACAGACAGACAGACAGACAGACACCAACTCATTCTTATATATTAGTATGATATTTATTATAATTATTTATATATTTTCTTGCTTTCTTTCTTTCTTTACAAAGTATTCAGTTCCAAGTGTTATAAATTAGTAAAAATCGTCCCTTGTCAAAATTTTTCGAGTTTTCCGTTTTAAAGTTAATATTGCCGTCACACTATCGCAAATCCTCTACCCTCCCACTAAATGTGAGATATATTTTGTGGACATCGGCTTACGAAAATTTCGGTGGCCAACATTCCAATATCTGTTTTGTGAGAATGGTATTTTCAAAAACACGGGGCCATTACAAATTTTGGGACCTTACGTCCTCTAATTATGCAATTGGGTGCAAAATAGTTCAAAAAAAATTTAAAATATCATGTATAGAATAATAATTTTGGTTCAAGAAATACAATAAATATTTATTTGATGGCAGTGAAAAATATTTTCTTGAAACACATATCCAAATGTTTTGTACATGGTAGCATATTTTTTAAAATATTAGATTACGACTATATTTTTCTAATGTTTCTTATGTTTTTCTTCATTATCACTTCAAATAAAGAATTCCATTTTAGTTAGCTGATTGTATGGACATTTTTCCCAGAAAGGACTAAAAGGACGGAAGCTAAAAGTCGTAAAAATGGCACCAGACTTCCTATAAATCACTTTTGAAAATTTCCCCAAAAATACTACGTAAAATTTTTAGGTCACTTTTTATACTCCGATGAAATTGATTGCAAAAACGTCGGATCAAATCTGTTAAGTATAAATTTTCCACGCTTTTACCCTGAACTAATCGCCAGTTAATTTAAATTTTGGCACCTGCCATTCATTGCTGAAAGTCAAGTTGAGCCATTCCTGAAATACCACAAAGCAATACTTTAAACTTACCTGTTATCTGGCTCTGTTCGCCAAATTGACGGTGGGAACTTACATTTCGTTCGTCGTTATTTCGTTTTGAACTGACTAAGGTCCAACAGAAAAATACGCATAAAACAAAACAATTTTAAGTAGATTTTTTATGTATTACAGGTCGCCAATTGTATGAACAACATGTTAACTGGCGACCAGCATTCGCTTGGCTATAATAGATTTTTTTAACGACTTTGGCACCAGCGCGAATTTTTAAATCTGGTTCCAATCAACTAACTCTTCGCCCTGGCTTGGCGTAAATTATGATCTGGTTGAGTTAAAATTGATACGCGACTTATTATTGGCAGTATGATTTATCTGCAAAAAATACGAAAAACGATTGGGAACAAGATCTGCCCACTAACAAATAGTCGAAAGCTGCAATACAGTTGATAGGTTCATTTTCTCAATTTTCCACCATTGCAGAATTGTGGAAATTTCGAAATTTTCCTCGATTAGCCTCTGGTTGTTAGAATAATTACCATTTTCTGAACATTGGCGCCATTTGACTGTTTTAACTGTTATTTTTTTTTTAAAAAGTCTTGCAGCTAATTTTGGAATTCACATACAATTTGGACTAATTTTCGATATGACAGTAATAATTGCAACAGTAGTCCGATAAGTCAGTTATTAAAATTTTCTTTCCCCTAATAAATCGGATTGCGAATGCTTGACCGACAACATAACAGGCCAACTTTATTAAACCTGTGGCATTTCATATGTTGTGTTATACTACTTCCACACCTTTAGTTAACATTATATATACATGGGTCCAGGTGAATTTCTGTAGGTACTCGTCGTCGTATGTCACTTGCCCGTTTGCAGATTTCAAATTTATGTTTGGGAGCAAGTTACCAAAGATGTCGATGGATCCAGATCGTAAAGACAAAAATATCACAGTCCAGTTGAGTTGACGGACCACGCAAAATTCTTCCAGTTCGAGGCCTACACCTTTTTGAGGTTTGTTTGTTCGCAACTATCAGACATTACCACTAAAATATTATGAAAATAAAACCACTTTCCAAGAAATCCTGTACCATAATTCTGAAGGCCGTCATATTGGCCCTATTTTTAGCATCAAAATCCTTCAAGAGATCTAAATGTTTTACGTTATAGAAAAAAAATTGTATGTACGAATGAGAGGCGGAACTTACCTCTCTTTTCCTCTCATAGTTGCTCAAATTTCTTCAGCGTTGCTTCTTTTAAAAAATCTTCACCCCAAGTCGTGTAATCCACTTCCAGCAGCACTGCTGCAACATGAACCGAAACTACTACGTCTTAAAAACCAATTCCATGAAATGCAACTCAAAAATATACCTTCTGCTACTTGTATGTATTCGAAAATCGCAAAAAATGTCCATAAGTTTAACAAATTGTGTGCATATTTAAAAAAGTCTGAAACATTATACTCGATTTTCGGATTATAACAATCACTCCATCAAAGCTAAACTATTTAGGTGTGGCTAGTCGGAAACTTTTCGCATTTTTCCATGTAATTAGGACATTTCTATGCAAATAATATCCAACTTAATAATCTAAGTTACACCTCAACATAAAATTATTGTATTGTCTCCCACTGGTTTTTCGCTTACCGACAAAGTTTCAAAGTTATCACTTCTAGGAATATCTTCATTTGTCTTCATAAAATAAGAGGCAAAAGTTGATTCAGCTTTTAATCAACCGACGTTCGCTCTAAACCGATGATTTTGTCACAAGATTTCAGACAATTTCCGGTTTTTTTTGGAAACATCAAAGAATTATGCGAAGCATTCAGAAATCATAATTTAAGCATTTTGCTGTTTGTCTTTTTTGCAGCCAATTCAAAATTCTGCAGGCGTTTACGCCATCTGAATTTACGCCATCACTTAATTTGGCAAAATGTAGACTGAAAATTTTGTTTAGCTTTATTTTTATTTATTTAAACATTTGTTTTCAGTTTTGGTAAGAATAGAGTGAAATTCTTTACCGATTAAAGCTCAGCAGTCAATTATGCTAGAGATTTGAAAATTTGAACAAATGTTTTTGTGATTTTATTGAAAACGGTTTGTCGTTTTGAAAATTTTACGAAGACAAAATGTGTTTATTTACATTAGTTCTTTATACATCAAGATCCAATTGGACCAATCTCTCCCCCTCCCAGATTCGCCTTACCTCATACTAAAAATGCTCGCTAAGAAACGGTTTTACAAAGTTCGAAACGGAAAGTCCTGCAAATATCGTTTTTCCACTTTTCCTTGGGAAAACTGTTATTAAGGGGGTTTCGGGGTTGCTGATCATGAATTTGGTGTTAGAATTTCAATATTTGAAAAGCAAGCCCAGAAGAAGGCCTACGATTGTATTTTCTAAGTTATTTCTGGATTTTTTTGGAGCGAAAAAACCTATAAGAAAATTTTTTTTTACAGGTTTTAAGAATATGAAACCAATTACCTATTTTTATATCTACAAAATGTCTTTACACGGTTTTTTTTCTGCAACATATCTATCGTTTAAAAAGAGAATCGGGTGTATTTTACTTTATCTGCGTTCAATTGAAATGGAAAAATTCCCAGAAATATAATTCTTGTGCTTATCTTGTTTTTTTCCACGATATTTACAGAATCACCAAACTGCACAAAACACACGGTTTTTGTTGTTGTTTCTTCCAGTAAATGAACGTAAACACAAAATCTTGTTTTCTTTTCTTTCAAATTTCCAGCAGAAGAAAAGAAGAAAACGTTATCCAACAGAAATGGTTACAGTCAGCGGTTTTTAAATTGCCAGTTTACTTCGCAGTGGTTTTTCTTTCAATTTAGAGAATAATAGAACTCGGGTTATATAAAATATGTTTGAAAATACGAAGAAGTCGGGTAAAAAAGATTTTCCATGTTTCTGTGGAAGCGCGTAAAAAGTAAGAAACAATTGTCCGCGTGGAAAAAAGCTAAACCAAATCGCTTCTAATGGGAACAGAATCACTTAAAATGAACGAGAAATTTATTTTCGAATTAACACCTTCGGCATTGTTATATAATGAAAAAATTTTACCGATTGGAAAACTAAAGTTTTTTGAACTAGCTTTGCTTATGTATAAAATAGCTAACAAAACCTTGAAATGTTCGTTCGTTTTAGTTAAAGTATCTAAAGTACATTCGCATGGAACGAGGCGTGCGAATGATTTATCTACTCGCGATTTACCACCTTGTAGCATCTTATATATCGCTGTCAATTATTACAATTCGCTTCCTATTAATATAAGAGAAACTAATTCATACATTGAATTCAAATTAAACTTACGAAAACACCTTATGGTCAATCATTGAATTTGTGATAAATTTAAACTGTGCTAGAAGCTATTATACAAGCTCGAACTTATATAACATTGTATTATAATATTGTTGTTTTATTATTATTTTTTTTTTCTATCATTAATTAGTTCTAATAAAATTGTGATAAAGAATTATTAAATGCACGACAGTGCCATATTGTTATGTAGGTTTTATGCTAGATTCTACACAAGTCTTTGTACTTTTTTGAATCTTTAATAAATTTAAAAAAAAAAAAAAAAAAAAAAAATAGGAAATTAAAAAAACATCAAAAACTTTACAGACAAATTCAAAAATTCGCGCGAAACTTCCATTTTATTTCCAGTTTCCATTTTTTTTCCAGCTTTTCCAGTGGAATGTGCCTGAGGTAGAACATTTTTTGAAAAAGACATTTCCAGGCTATCGCATGCTTTTGTTTAGTTTGAGTTGGGTGGTGAAAGAGTGTAGAAGTTTGGTTGAATTCAATTTATATTTTCAAGTCCGTCTTGTCGCAAGCTTGGCGGTGATCTGAGTTTATCGCGAATTGGAATTAATTATTTTTTAGCGCCCTGTGCGTGTTTTCCGTGACTACGCGATTTGTTTACTTTGGCTCGGCGCGAGCACGGAATATCATTAAACTTTTTTTTAAAATTCTAGTGGCAAATCTTTAGGATTACCTGGACAGGTAGCTAAATTGTCATTGCAGCTCTTCGCGTTATCATCGTGCGTTTGCGTAGTTTATCTACAGCAAAAGTGATCTTTGATCGTGTGGTTAATGTGAAGTACATATTGAAGGAATAAAAAACCGCAGAAATTAATTTTCATATGAATTGCACGAATTCAGGTGAGAGAAGCAAAAAGTTTAATGTGTTTTTGAATTGTTGCACAAAAGAGTGATAATAATAATAATAAAAAATAAAAACGCCGATCGTGCCACATCGTTAACTGTTTTTTTTTTGTTTACCGCAATCGAAAAGTGACTGCGATCGCATTTTGATCACCAACCACTGAATAATTTTTTTGTTCACTGAGTTTTCTTGAATTTTGTTTTTTTTTTGAGTATTTCCCTTTTTGTTTTTCATCCAGTGATATTCAATCCTCGAACAACACAGCAATTTACTTGGGCCCTTTTCTCCATTAAGCGTTTTTGTTGTAATTTTTTTAGTGATCAAATCAAGTGAAAGAAACACGAGGGAGAAGCAAAAACAACAAGAAACGCATCCGGTTTAGAAAAAAAGTTAGAAAATGAGCTCCTGTAGGATTTGAGGCGTTCTCGTGATTAACATAAATAAACAGGTAAGCCGAGTCATTTATTTGAATAATAATAAGGAAAACTGCCTTGAAAGTTAGAAATTGATCCTGGGTTTGGAGATTCTTTTCTAAATCGTGGCCACCTGTGATCTAAGCTAGAAAAATGATCATCCATTTAAGCGACATCGAGCGTTAGAAACAAAGTTTAGTTGGCAGTTAAGTTTTAGAGCTGTGGGCGGAAGAGTATTTATTGAAAGTGGAAATTTCTATAATGCAGGTACTCAGATTTCTATAAAATTATTAAATTCAATTGGTCAAACCACTATCCAAACACATTTATCAAAAAATTGTTGTCGCTACATTGCGGCCGCTAAGGCAGGAAAAAGAATAATTTAAAAAAAAAAACGATAACTGTTAAAACAGATCAAAAATAAAAAAAAATATGATTTCAAAAAATAGCTCGTACACGGAGAGAAATAATAGACAGTTTTCTGCAAAAAATAGGGATATACGAGACAGTGAAATTTTTTGGTAACTTAAAAATGGGAATTCATGCCAAAAAGACAGGAAATTTTACCAAATTTTATTGGATTAATTCCTTATTTTTAGGGGATCATTGCCGACCATCCTAGGCTGCATTTCGGCATTAAAGGGTTTTCCCCAACCTCTGACTGGAACTATAAAAAAAAGAAGAGTCCACTGTCTCGTATATACCTATTTGGATATCTCTCCGTGTAAAATATCTTGAAAACGGCTGGAGTTGTACGAAATACCATGACCGTAAATTTATATTAAAAATTCCAAGTGTATTGGGCACAATATTTACTAAATAACCTCCAAAACATTACCGTGGCGTCCAGATAAAAAATTGGAAATCCATGCATAAAACCTTTAAACATATCTTGAAGGGTTAAAGAACTCCAAATTTCAATTTCTCACAACCCATCAAATTTGATAATTGAATTCCCTACCAAAAGCAAACATACCTCAAAAAATGACCGCCCATTTTTTTTTGTAACGAGCACTAGACGATCTCTACATGAAGTGATCTTTGAACCTAACAACTTTGGTCCCTTTGGGACTCTGGATCAAGCGGAACGCACCCTAAGGTGATTTTCCTCAATACCTCAAAATCTATAAAGCAGTACTCAAAGTCAATTTGCATGATACAAACAAAGTTAGGTTCGGCAGTACCTACCATGTTTAGGTCTCGATCTTAGGCATCATTTTCCTTCAGCTCCTGCTTCAATTGCGTGTGTCGTCAGTGATTGATGATCGGTCGATTTGTGCTGTAAGTCGCGTAATTAACGAACCGATTGAGTGGTGGCCCCATTACGCGCTTTGCTGGATATTTCCCCCCATATACGATCGTTAACTACGATTTTGTATGGCAGGTTTCCAGCAGTTATGCTCACTGTTTTAGAGTCAAAACAAAGTTTAGACTTAGGTATATTTCTGTCGGTAAAAATGTACCTGAATCTGGCTGAAGGAATGACGATCTTTTGATGTATAGATCAGATGAGACTCGCTTAGTTTGCCAAATTCATTCATTCTATAATTGTTTATAAATTGCAACTGAAAATTACCGCTTAAAGCGTTCATGATCTTCGCTTTTGTGTCGATCGAGTGGTTATATTATTTAATACAACAATTGAGGTACCAGCTTGTTCTTTTCATAAAACATTTAACCTTCAAGATTTGGAATTTGAATATTTGGCGGTGCCTCAAACATTAACAAACTCTCAGTATGCCATTGAGGAGGCGGTAAATTCAAAATTTAGAATAGGCTACGTTGTACTGTAATAAGTTTCATGCTACTAACTCCTATAACAGAAATAATTTAACAACTTGCCCACTATGAAAGAAAAATTTTAAAATTAATGATCGCAGCTAAATGTTGCAAGAGAACTCGTTTCGTCAAAAATTCAATTTCAACCTTTACGAGTTTTTGCATCTAGAAGACTGGTTCGGTGAGAATTTCATATTTCTAGAAAGATGACGGTCTGTGATTTCTGTTTTATTACTACTTTTTTTTCTAATACTAAATTATTTAGATCGAAGCCGAGATCGAGAAATCTGCCTTTAAGTGCGTATTTTATATTCGATTGGTTGTGTTTATGTGTAGCTGCGTTTGTTGGCCATTAGAAGTTGGAATTGACAGCGTGTTGATTGATTAACAAACGATACCAATAATCAAAAATTGATAAATTTCAATTGATTGCTACAAGTTTATAGGCTATGAGAACGAATGAAAAAAAAACTGGCGCGAATATTGAAACGTCAATCAGTTGGTAGTTAGAGTTCAACAGTATACATTTATGTATTGATTGTTTTATGATTAATGTAATTGAAGATTTGCTTCTTGTTTTGAATTTTGCAACTTTGTATTTATGTATTTAGTTGGAATAGTTAAAAAAATCTTAGTGAACGCTTAGAGAAGAAATTCTAGTTTTCATTATTTTAAATTATGATTCGAATCACCGCAAACTATGCGGTCAGTTTCACTATTCTTTGTGTTTAATGATTTTTTTAGCCGAAGTAGTCGGATTTGGAGTTAGACCTTTTAGACTTTGAGGACTCGGAGTCGGATTTTCTAAAACTTCAGGAGTCGGAGTCAAAGGTTGAGCTACCGACTCCACAGCTCTGCTTGAAACGGGAGGCATATGTGATTGTACCGCCGAATAGTGTGACTACTTGTGCTAAAAAAAGATGAGTTTATACCTTAAGCAGGCAAACTTCAGAGAAAAAAATCCATTTAAAAAAATTCCATTTGCCATCTTTGCAAGTTTCGTGATAAACAGAAAACTTATTTAAGTTTGACGCTCACTTCCAAACTTGTTTATCTATAATCTTTGGTTTTGGGCCAAAAAATTTTGCTCGTAAAGATAAACTTTGGCTCTTGGCAACAAATCAGTTTCTCTTCGAGAGTTAAATTTTTGGTTCCGTTTCTATGGGCCAACTAATTTGTCTACCAGAGCCAAAAGTTTCTTGCGGAAATATGAACCATTTTTAAGTTGACGGCAGCGGAGAATATGCACGGTCCACAGTGATATATTTGATTGGTAGAGGGCGAAAGTTTAGGTGCCAGAGGAAAATTTTGGCTCTTCAAAAAAAAAAAAACGAAAATTAGCGGTTTTATTTGCAAGTGCATGCAAGCTAATAATTCAATTTGTATGTGGAGGCAGCCGATTTACAAAACATACACCATCAATAAGGACACCTCTGAGCTGTCTAAAAAACACCTGTAAACTTGTAACTGAATCTGAATTTATCTTTTAAGTTGAAATAATGTTTGATCAACTGTCCTATTTATCAATATTACAATATAAACCATTGATTAGAACCGAGATTTCCATTGGACATCTGTAGATTTACCATATTTGTTAGAAAATGGCACTTCATACAGCGCCATTATATTCCCATGATTACCTTAGTTGAATTTTAACCAGAAAATCAACCCACAACACCGAATTTATGGCTACCTACGATTTGCGATTGAAACCCAGGAGGATTTTGGGCCCCTGAAGTTCCCGTAGTCCGTTTGCTGTGCAAAATCCAACAATGCTCGCTTATTTCGTAGGCAAGTCGCGATTTACCTGACAAAATGTAAACATGCAAAACAAGTGTCGCTCAAGCTGTTTCTGTTTTGTTGTCTGCGTCTGTATGGTTGTCAGAAGGCTTTGCTTTGCTCGGGTCCAAGAGGCTCCCGTTGGATACGGTTTGAGGCTTCATAGTGAGAACCTCCTGTGCAGAATTTCCTCCTCCATAACTGGTTGATCGCATTGAAATATTGTGAATTATGCATTTCTTCGATCACATTTTGGTATGCAAAAGAACTGACATCTTGACGAAGTATCTTTTCATGGTATATCGTTGTTAGTTTGAATTCGAGTTGAGGTTGTTTTAGAGTCTCAATTTGAATGGCACTTGCTCATTAGGCGCAATATTCATGTCAGATGCGATTGTTACGACCCAACGCTGACACAAATTGAATCGCGAAAATTATAAATTCAAATTTCAAAATCACAAAATCACCAAACAAACAAAACTGACGACAACGGGGTCTATGCTATGTTGCTGCGGGTATTTTATTATAGCTATATATCGATTTATGATTGGTATTTCGATTGGCAAACTTTAGTTATGGCCAAGCAAACAGCAGCAGCAGCAGCAGTAGTGGTTTAAATTCGGGACCATATGGTCGACACACGATGAATTCTAATATTTGCTTAAAACATATAGGTATCAGTTTACCTGCAGTTTCGGGGCACAAGATCTACCTGTTATCTAAAGTTTTTGTTGGGAAATCTATGCGAATGTACAAAGAATTTTGCGTATGTGGGTTTATTGTTGATTTTTTTAGATTTTGGAATGTCTTGCACTGATAGTTTACCCATAGTTTTGGTAGAATTAGCTACTGCCAAAACTATGGGTATCGCAACCATCGAAAATGGTCGGTGTATGTGGAGAATAAAACCAACTTTCGACTGCTAAACAAAATATCAGTTCAATTTTTAATTATTTTTTTTATAGTTCCAGCCAGAGCTTAGGGGAAGACTCTTTAATGCCAAAGCACAGCTCAGGATGGCCAATAACAATTTCTCGCGAATACAATTCTCTTCCAGCTCCTAATTCCGTCCGGGATATTTTTTGTCTCCGGAAAAATGTAAAGATCTAATTTAATAATAAGTGAACGCTGATTTTTGTATGTTGTATGAATATAAAAAAATTTCTTTAGTGCCAAAGTCACATGTAACCACATAGTCGGAATTAGGCACATTTGCTTTAATTTAGCTCGGTTTTCGATACTTTTACTGAGTATCATCCTCTTAAATCTCCACTTAAAGCCATACTTATTTTTTTAATATCAACTCTACGAAATGAATGTTGCACAATCGAAATTTCCTAATCATTCAATTGTACTTTAAAAAAAACATTCCAAAAAGCCATCTTGTGTAGATGAATTTCAAAGGCGCTAACGATCGGAATTTAGTTTGATTCTGCAAATAATCAAAGCGTCGACGCTAGCGCCTTTCAATTTGAAAGACATCATCAGCAATTTGATGAGATTTTCGCTCCTCATACCACAATTTGGTGTCGACGGTGATTTGTTTACTTTGTGAATGCCTCCACTCGATCAGGTGTCTTAAGATGACAAGGTGCTTTAACTGTTATTTCTCTTGTCTTATGTATACACAGTCGCAAATATTGTCGTGCTGCACCAATTGGAATTTCCTGACGAGTGCGAAGGTATTTTTTTTAAATCGGTGCCATCCATTGATTTAAAGCCTTGTTCATGCCTTGTCAATGTCTTGAATGGCATCCAAGAAATTCACTGAATGTGGCGCATCTGTAGCAACTTTCTTCGCCTGATGATCTGCGGATTTTCAAATACCCGCTATTTTGATATCATTTGATTACGATCGGTTGCAATTGATCGACTTCGATCGAGTTGTTGAATAATTATCGATAGTCGATGCATTTCGATAAATCATTGTCGATTTGAAAATAATCAATTATCGGACACTTGAAGTTACTTCCCTGTTGATCTCACTTGGAGAAGAAAAATGTTGGAGTACCGATCGAATATCTTGAAATCTGGTTATCGAGATTAACACGATCGAGTGCTCTTTAGATTGGTCTTAATTGGTCAAAATGCGATACCTTTCGCGATGTAATTTCATCGGCCATTAATATGTAAATCTGATCTTTATTGTCTAAACATGCTAATGTCTGCTAATTAATTTCATTTTTTCCACCGAATTTGGTCTGCGACTTGTGTTTTTTCAAATTTATCAAATGTTTACAGATCGGTAGCGAGCGCCGGCATTTCTCCAACATCAAATTTAAATACCGTTGACAAGTTTTAATTGATTGGAGTTGATTTTTTCCACTCGAATTATGGTTTTTTTTCCAACTTTTGCTACACGCAGCTGTAATAGAGTTCAAATGTCTAAAGTCGAACGCTTTTTTTTGTTGGAATTAATATTTCATTATTATTTTTCGTATGCAGCAGAATATGGCAAAACTCTGAAAAAATTAATTTCTGAATGAATTTTTTTTGGCGTCGTTTGTAGAAATGACCTCGATCGGGACCACCTAATTGATTCGGTAATTTTGCCCTAGGAAATTATGTTCGTTTGCTCTGGCAGCATAACATGTATCTATAATTTTTTCCTCGATCATGGTTTATTACGGTTAAAAATTTAACATTCCTTACCTACATCAATGTTTGATTTTGTTTTTCACTGCGATTAATCCTCTTGTGAAGGTTGCCGCGCATATAAATATTTCTTAAACCCTACAATTTCAAAATAATCCATAAATCGGTTGGGAAATTTCATAGATTAATATAAACTTGAAATTGTATTAAATATTGGTTAAAAGTTCTTGGAACAGATTTTTAATTGCTGAGTTAATAATTTGGAGCATGAATTGCAGCAAGATGCGGAAGGTAGAAATTCGCCTTGGAGAATTTTCACACGATTTTGTGGCTTCAGACTTTCAAGCAGACATAAAAACGTCATGCGTTTAGCGAGAAGGGACGGAGGAATTATTCTGTAGAAATTAATTTCCTCAATTAATTTCCGCATTCTGCTAAAATTGGGGGGGGGGGGGGGGGGGGTGGGGGGGAAGGAGCAGGACCGGGCATCATGTCTTCAGCAAGACAGCAAGACAGCAAGACAGCAAGAAACTACACACGTACCTACAATTTTATATTAATCGCAAACTACGAATAAAATGAAACATTTGTAAGGATTTTCGTAACAACTTAATAACAGCAGAGGTCATGATAGCAGTTTAGACTGTGATTCAGGTGAGGTTTCAATAGGGTGACCATTTAAACAAATTCAGAAGTGAAATGGGGCGGGGAGCGTGAAAAAAAACATAACTTGTAGCATAGCATCAGCTGAAGTGTATGTTAAGCATATTTGCTAATAGTTTCTTTTTAAGTTTGATATAAACATTAACCCTTGATACTTTTGCGCGAAGGGTGGGGGAGTAAGGGGAGGGGGTAAAGTGATTTCGAAACTTAGTTTTTGCGCTATGTTACTCTTTCGCGGGGAAACTACTGAACCGATTGGCCTGAAATTTGGCATAGATGTTCGTCGGGGTTCCAGCCCCAACATAGACCCATTAAAAAGTAGCCCGAGACGTGGGGGAGTAAGGGGAGGGGGTAAAGTGATCTCGAAACTTAGCTCTTCCTCTATGTTACCCTTTCGCGTAGAAACTACCGAGCCGATTGGCCTGAAGTTTAGCTCCAACATAGACCATCAAAAAAAAAACTTTGAAAAAACTTAACCCGGCAACGACGGGTATGCAAGCTAGTTTAATATAAAAAAGGATTAAATTTATTAATTTTCATCGTCAGAAACATCAATTTACATTGCGCCAGGACTTGTCACCGGGTTTGGTTGCTTAAAACCATTCCTGAGTTTTGATAAAATTATAGAAATCCACCCATGTGTATTCCAAATTGAATTTTCACATTCACAATAGATGTTAACGTCGAAACCAAACTTTCCAAATGTTTTTCCAAACTTTCTTCGCTTTTTTATAACACACGACGCAGGATACTTTTTTTCGAGCCAAAAATGGGGACCCAAAAAGGATCAAATAAAGGTAAAATCAAAAAGGACCCCAATCGAAAAAAGGAGTCCAAAAAGGACCCCAATCGAAAAAAGGAAAATAAAGTATAGTTTGTAGGACTAGTCATGACGAAAACCCTCAAAACGCCAGGAAAATGAGGAGATCTCTGAAAATTTTTTTTTGGTTGTTTTTACAAGCAAAATTTAAAAAAAACGGGTAAAGCTGAAATTCTACAATATTTTCAGATTTCTCAAAATAAAAATAAATGTTTATATACATAACATAAAATTTAAATTTTAAGCGATGCGATGACACATTTTGTTTTATCAAAAAACCACAACATTAATTTTCATTCTCTTTAGGAACTACGCACTAGAAAATTGCAACATAGTTGAGCATTCAATTAACAAACCGCAATGATTTACGTTTAAAAATTAATAATATAAAAAAATCTAGCATAGTCAGCATAGTGCGATAAAAGTTTGTAATTGAAGAATTTCTTGTTAACCGAATTGACAAAATTGCAAATTTTTAATTATGTTGAAGTTTTATGTAAGAAAAGTTTTGAAGCGAAAACTTTCAAAAATTGCGCTAAAATTCCTTTTACCAGACCGGGAGTGCAGAATTGTGGGCTCTATTGTGGTGCCATGTGTTAACATTTTAGATATTTAAAGCAATGAGTGTTACTTTCGCCAACTAAATGGTAAAATTTGCTTTAAAAAACGGATTTCAAACTCTCGGCACTTAACGCAGTAATATTTTGCACAATAATAATTATATCACGCTTCTGTTATAATCAATTCTGAGTCACATACAATATTATTGCTGATAGCAACAGTTTTTAAAAAAATAAACATTAACCCTTGATACTTTTGCTCATATAACTTCAACATGACTAATTACTGATCAATAACTTGGCCAAGCAGCCAATGATCCTTCATCAACCATCGATCATATGAACGATCACGTATACTGGAAGCGATCTTACTTAGTTGGACAAGATAATTTGCGATAATATACAAGTAATAAAATTGACTGATTGCCCAAGTGGCTGATTTGCATTTCAGCCTCCACCGAAAAAAATGCCGATTTGCGTTGGCGCCACGAATACCATCAAGGACGTAACTGCAAGAAGTGCCAAAGAAACTATGACGAATTCCATCATAATCTCAAAGGAACCTAACCTAGCTTAAGCTAGCATTTATGACACGATCAAGCGAATTTTTCCCGCGAAGAGGGCAAGAAATCGCTGAGAGGTTATTTCATCTAACTACCCTGCGTGCTCGCGTACCTGGTGGCAGTTGAAATAATTGCTAATGGATCTGTCGTAATAATTCACCTTCCAGTCATACGCGAAGTATGCAATTATTTACAATTTTAATCGGTTTCGATATGCTGAACGCTTTTTGTGCGATCATTCAAGATATTAACGAGATTAGAGCCACCCCTATTTAACCTGTCCCATTGAGTCGAAATATCTATGTAGGCTTACGGTTTCTGAAGTGTGTAAATTGCGATCACTGATCCTCAAAAGGATCTTGAATTAGGTTGAATCGCATTGTAAGTAGCGATCACTGATCTTCAAAGGTATGTTATGGCGGGTTCCACGAAAATTTTAGAGGCCACTAAATCGAGTTAGCAGGCTCTTTTTGCTTGAAATTTGCCCGCAAACTCGATTTAGTGGACGCTAAAAAATTTCGTGAAACTCGCCATTAGTACTTTTCTCAAAATCCCTGAGAAAATTTGAAGTATATTTCGACCCGTTCTTGAGATCTTGTAATCAGTCGCTGATTTTTTGCTGAAGATCATAGTGAAGATCTTTTGCCTATGAAATAAAAATTTATTCGATCTTCTTATTAACAATTTTGTCAACTTTCTGCTCATTGGATTAGGCCGGACTCGATTGCAATAAAGATCAATATTTTAATCAGTCACAACCTCACTGTGATCGTCAATAACCGCGACAAATTAAACCATAAAACCTCAACAACATACGCAAAAAATATATAATCAATCCCTCGGACCAAATGGGTTAACTTAGTATACATAGAGATATAGAGCGGATAGAATATAATTCTACTGTCGTGGTTTCGTCTTATCGCAACACATTTGGACGCTTGATGTCTTTGGTAGACTTCCAACTGATAAGAAATTCAACTCAATGACCACAGAATACTTGAAAATGGAAGCGCCATTGGGGAATTTCGGTCAAACAAGTAAAAACATTGAAAAGATCGTCACCAATTTTCAACCAAAAAAAAAAAACGCCACTTGAGGAAGTGTTTTTGGGAGAAATTTATAAATTATGATGGCGTAAATTATGTTGTAGTTTGATATGCCCGATCATAAAATTAATGAAAATAAATTCAACCGTTTTTCGGCAGTTTTTGTACTCAATTTCCTGTATAATAGCGGCTGATAACCACAAAAGCTTGTGCAGAATGCGTAAAAAAAGTTAAACGTCTTAATATTTAATTTGCGCTTTTAAAAAAAAAATTCTTGAATAATTTTGCCCGCTGTTTTGTCTTTGAGTGATAGGTAGCTGAACTTTTTAGTTATTTTTGGCTATGATTTTTGAACTATAGGAATTACATGTGGTAAAAAAAACAATTTGGTCAATTTATGATGGAAATATTATGTTTTGATGATGTTTTTTTTAAATTTTACCTGGTTTGATTTTACGAAATTCTAAAAAAATTGAAAATACGACAGGAAGGTAAAAAGATCCGGATTGGCAAAGATAACGCATGGATTTTGAGAATTTTTTTCCTTTTCTCTTAAAATGTTGGCTTCGGTTTTTCTTAGAAAACTTTGGCCAACATTTGAGGAAAGAAAGTGAGAGGAGAAGAAATGGGGGGGGGGGATCTCTTTGCTAATTAGTTGAAATTTTGGTTCATGTCTTCTGGCTTCTGTGAAAAGGAGTCTAAACTGAAGAAGAATTGTTTCTCAATCAAGGATTTTCTCAAACTTTATCCTTTTATAATAATTTTGCCGATTGTCTGTTGAATATGAGCCAACAACCAGTTGTCCAAAGAATTGTTATTTTAACAAAATTCTTTGTCAATTCAACGGAAAATTAACAAAAATTGTTGTGAATTTAACATTTTGTCTCTTTGAATTTACAAATCCAGTTATTTTAACAAGAATTCAGTTTAAAAATTGGTAATGGTGGAATTGCAGCAAGTTTTTGAACTCACGTGTCTTAAATCTAAACATTGGAAAAAATTGTGGTAATACTAATTGAAGTCTGCAGCTTGTATGTTGTTGGCGGCTAAAAAGCGCTAGAAAAATTTTGAGTTTTTACTACAAAAAAACTAAAATCTTTATCGGAATATCCACGTAATGATAGTTTTATGAAGAGCATAAACCATTTAACACGATCAACGTTTATCCGGGTGAATTCTAGTATATTTTACTATTCATCAAAATGTGTTATTGCCCTCTTAATGCCATAACTTTAATAACGTCTTGACGAGAGTTAACCTCAACAAAAGTCTCGAATGATCCCCGAAAAAAAATGAAATGAAACAAATCTTTTTTTATTATTGTTGTCATTACTTGAGCTAAGAGTCAAAAAGCATAAATACATTTTAGAATCATTGAGAAGTTTCTTTTGAATTAATATTTTTTGATTTTGTTATTTGGTGCAAGTGATGTGGAGGATTATTGGCTGGCAAATGCCATTAGAATGGCTTACATCCATCTGTGATTTAGATTTGAAAAGATTTGAGACGAAGCAACGACCGAGCAACTTATCAACACACAATAAGGAAAGATTTTTTTTTAAAGAATTATGGAAGTATTATTTGGATAGTTTAAGATATCCTCGTTTTAATGATGACTGGTGGTGGTGGATTTACAATCGTTTCAGTATGTCGTCCGCGTTGTTATTCTTAATACTATTTTTTTTGGGGTCAGATAATGGCTTTCAACAGACTGTTGACTTGCTAAAGAAAATATCTTATCGGTACTTATGTTTATTATTCACCTTACTTGCGACACTAACAAAAATGAAAACTAAAAACTTTAATTGCTTCAACATAATTTTTTTTTCTTACTTGGTAAATGTATAGAAAACACTCCTCCTAATCTTATCATTTATAACTTAGAATTATCACACGTCCGATCTTATATTTTTCTGTTTTCAACTTGCCGTGTTTTTATTAGACTTAATGTACAGCAGGTTGATATATTTTTCACGTGTTGATATGTTTTATAATGAATGCTTATCACCCTATCAAAGAAGGTCTTCTCAATTTGAAATATTTGTTATCAACTAATAAACAGTAAAATTGGGGCGCTTAAGTGGCAGATCGCTATCATATTTGTTTTTTAAAGGGAAGATCTTTTTTTTAAATTTCGCTTAAAAAATACTTTTAAAAATGGTTTTAAAATAGTCCAGGTTTTTTTTTCGTTAAATTTCAGGGTTTTAAAAATTTAGAAAAAAGTCTGAAACGCGTGCAACCCTAAAACATTTCTGGTTAAGAAAATAAAAAAAAAACCAAATCGGGATCGGCTTTTAAGAACACGTGTTCAACAAAATATTAAAGAAATAACCAAAAACGGACTATCGAACAACTCACACCTGAAGATCAGAAAAAGGGCGCCAAATTTATGACGCTATCATAGAAAAAGGTTAGAACCTTCTTCAGTTCCAACATAATTTAGAATCTTTTTTGATGTTTGATTTATTTGAGAACATAATAAACAACGAAATCCAACAACAGACAAACATGACAATTAAAAAACTTAATAATTGATGTCAAAAGTTGATAAGACATTTTATTCCGCTTGATAGAACTTTATACAATCCTATGCCAACAAGTATCAACTTCTTAATCGTCAAAGGATTTTCTTAGAAACAACAATCATCAGATTGGCTAACATATACGATATAAAACAAGTTCTTGGCTCATTATCGCATCAAATTAATATCAAAATGGCTTTTAGTTAAATAAAAAAAAAATATGATTCCTAGTCAAGTCAACGATTGTTGGTTTGGATGGACTTACTTCAACGTTAAAAGATATGTGCCTGACAGAGGTTACCTACAATGTCCAGAAAAATAATAAATTGGAGAAAAAAACGCTGGTTAAGATGAGGAATATCGGTGGGAAAGGAAACAGAAGAAGGCAAGAAGTCAATCTCGAAGGAAGCAACCGATCGTGCTTCTTTCGTACTGATCTCACGATCCTAACATGAATAAAAAAAAAACTTGAAAAAAAACTCAAAGAAGCAACCAGTTTGACACATGTGGAGCTGGAGTCCCGAAATATCGCCCTGTCCCTTCTGTCCGCTTTGCGAGGAGTTCCATAAGGAGAAACAACCTTCAGTTAAAGGCGAAATCCAAGATTTCTAAGAAAAATATCCATTGTATGCCATGTTCTTATTTTCTTATTCTTCGGCAGAGTTTTTTTTCCTGCAGTAATCATGGTTCTGTTGTGACCATTTTTCATTTATTTTTGTAGAGTTTTTGTGTATATTTTTCATTTATGGTGTTTTCTTTTTCCAAATGGATGTTTTTTTTCTTGTATTTCTTGTATTTTAATGCTGTATGCATTTACCATCAGTCACAGATGCCTTTCAAAATTCATTTGTACGCAGCTGAACCGATGTTCGAAGGATAACGATGATGATCCTCGACGGACTGGTAGACGTGATGAAGATCGAAAGTAAAGAATCAACAACTCCAGAAACGATCGATTGGGAACTATAGTAGTTTTCGAATCCGTGTCCAAACAATGACCTGCTTTCCGTAAAACGTGAAGATCCACAAAAAACCTGTCCTGCTGTGAAGGTTCGCTCTTATCTGCAATTTTTGCGATTAGTTGCGATTGGGGAATTGTGATCGTTTCGCGTCACCGATCAACGTCATAAAAAACATCACGTTCGTAGGGTCTGTGAATTTTTAAAGATCATTGTGTGATCATGCATCGATTCAGGTACACGATCAGCAAATTTCAAAACGTGAGATTCGCTGGAAAAAGTTTTTTCTTTAAAAAAAATCAGCGAAATCACATCGCGGCTTGTTCCATGGCTGGAAAATGGCGATTCACAGGTAGACAGACGACAGTGTCTTTTCCCCTCCTGATAATCAACATGATCAACATCAATGCGCGATGATTGCCGCCGTGGTGGCATTATGCAATTTTTGAAGCGGCCTTTGTCAAGGTAACTCTCTCCAGCTAACTCTTCTGATGGTCCAGTTTTACCTTGTGATGATTTACCTTTCAGATCGTATCTCGTTTAGACATCATTCTTTCTTACCTGTCGTTATCTTTACATTTTGTTTTTTTTTGGCCTTCCTACCGCGTGTGGTTTCTAAGAAAGCATTCTCAGAGGTCCTTTCCCTCGAAAGATTAATTTTTTGATGGCTTAAAACGTCCTAATTGAAAAATCGATCAAATTATAGACTTGAAATTAATTTATGGAATTAATTTTGATGTGCGATGCTTAGAATTTTTGATGTTCTCCACTTTGAAGAGATTGCGTTAAGAGTTAAAGGTTGGAGTGGGCTGAATCTTCGTTTATATTCGATGGGGGTCACACAGGATCAGATACAACCCTTAGGGCTATGTTTTTCGTATGATTTGAATTTTTAATCAGTTTCGATGCTATTCTCGTTGTTTAGACAAGAACAAAAATCTTCAGTGGTGGTTTACCGGCAATAAAAACGTGTTTTTCGGATTTCTTTTTGAAAGATTCACGCATTTATAGCTGAGTGAGAAGACTTTTATTTCTTTAAAACGTTTATACAGTACACACCTCCTTTTTTGAGATTTTAAAAGATCTTTTGTCGACTCAAAAATGTTCAGATTTGTTGTTCAGAACGACGATGTTTCGTTTCTTTTGAGTTTGGATGAACAAAATCATTCGACACAATGATTTACAAATGATTTACAGACGCACAACATGAAACTGCAATTTAGCATAATGGGATTAGAGACGTTAAAGTTTGTCGTTTTTGGGATTATGTTTAGATGATGTTTGTTTGACTATTGTATATTTAAAAAAAAAAACTCTTCTGAAATCTGCGATTTTACGATAGATTTAGGCGTCTTATCTTTATTAAGAGACTTAATTTCGTTAATCTAATAAAAGTTATGACGATTTTTAAGGAAAAGTTGAGAAAGAATTTTTAAATACAACTCATATTGGTTTTGTTAAGTGTTGGCTGTTAAAATCGAAGATTTATTAGTTTTTTTATAAGTGTTAGCAAAAAACTGTTCTATAAAAAAAATATTGTAAAGAATTTTTTTAAAATTATTTGTTGAAAGTTCTGTCCAGCAAAAAAATGGAGTTGTCAGCATTTTACACTATCTGCGGGTTGGGTTGCAGAGCAGGCTAGAATTCTTTAATATTCAGTTCTGGTGATATTAGAAGAAATTGTTGCAAAACTTTAGGCTAATTTCGGACTATTCGACCCCTGTTATGCCGGTCGACCCCTCTTATTCTCAATTTTGAGACCCTCTAAAATTAGAGACCCTAGGCGCGCATCTATTGCGCTGTAGCCATGTGCAGGCGAATCACAGTCTCGGCTACTTTTTTTTGTAATTAGTTTTTGTTCTCAATTTTTCGTCTTAAAATTCCGATTTACGATATTATAATGTACATATTTTACATTTTCCCTATTTTGTATCGGAAACCGGAGTTTTAAGACGGAGAATTGGAAAAAACGTAATTCAACACTCAATCTGATAACCGTAATTGTGATTCGCATATATCGCACATGGTCCCGTAGACTGTAGTATCTCAAAATCGGCCATTTTGAGAAAAACGCATTCAAAGTTTTCATTTCAAAATAATTGTTTATGAATAATTGTTTTTTCTGTTGTCTGTACAGTAATATTTCAATTTATTACTCTTTTGATAATAATTTACAGATCATTTGCTTCATTTTTTTTTTTTTTGCAATAATAAAAGATAGAGATAGGTTTGTTTTCCACAAAATCAATTTAAATTTTAAAAAATGGGAATTTAAAAAACCAAAAAAAAATAAATTTTAGGACTACGTTTACATTTAAATTTGTTTTTCATTTGATTCAGTCAATTTTCCTTTACATAATGGAATAATTACTCAAAAACACATTTTTTTGAGATACTACAGTCTACGGGACCATGTGCGATATGCGCTAAGAGTGTGGATCCGGTATTAATTCTGGAATAATGTTTTTTTTTTACAAAAAAAAATGTGTGTACCGTGTGAGTGAATATGCACAGTTAAAATGCAGAAAATTCCTGGTTTCTGTTAAAAAAAACCATTGTGGTTTCTACTTGACTTAAGACTGTAGGTGCGGCAACAAATAAATTTCTTTACGAAACCTCTGTTTAAAGATCACAAACTCCGCCATGGGGTTTCAAATGTCAAACAATTCTAGTAAAAAGTTTATGTGAATGCGTTTAAAAAGAATATATATATTAACTTCTTAATTGTTTTAAAACTTTCCCTTGACATTTTGGTATGCACTAACCTACATCAATCCCAAAATCCAAAAGAATTCATTGACATCTCGCTGTAGAAATGAAATGACTTTCAAAATTTAAACTCAATCAATCAAATTTTAAACCAACAATCATTATTTTTTATTTATTTCATTTAACTAAATTAGTGTTGATCGTTTGTTTTAAACAAGTCCATCAAGGGTAAGAGTAGACGTTAAACTTTTACGAGCAAAACAATAAAAAAAATTCGCACTGCAAAAAAATTCAGCCAAGAAAGTTCACCGAGCGGTGTTTTTTTTTAAATTTTATTTTTGGGGATCTCTTTTTAGAGGCCAATAAAATTAACTTCATTTGGCGAAATGTTTTATGAATTCTCTGGTTATTTTGGTTCCAACTTGGACTTTTATTAGATTCGCGTCAAGTCCTCATCAGATTCGACCACTAACATCCATCAAGAAGGCATTTCTAAAGTCCCATAGGTTAGAAAACTGGATTCCCTGCCACTTAAACAGTAGAGAATGCTCCCAGTGTTTCGGGATCGGGCGCCGTATTTGGGGATGAATAGTTCTGGCACTAATGACTGATCGTAAAACGCGTTTTTCGGGAAATCGAAGAACAAAAACAACTCATTTGGCATGTGGTACGTGTAAGATATTTTTGCTAGTGGTTGGTTACTTATTCTGATTAACATCTGTTTTGGCAGACTTTCTGCCCCTACAACATTGTACATAGAATCATTCCTCCGTTCCCGATCATGCGGCGCGATGATAACCAAGATCGTGTATAGCTCCAGATGGATGAGGTGAACCGGCTACGGTGAAAACACACCTGCAGCTAAATGATGATCACCTCTGTTTGACCATCAGCCAGACCAGCCCAGGCCATATGCAAAGTGAATTGTAGAAAACTGGCGGCATACCGGAGTCCGGATTATGTAAGATGACAGGTACAAAAGCGAAGTAATTAAGATCGCGTAGTGTGGCCTGATGCCTTTTTGATTTCGCATTCCAATAGCCATCAAGGTACAGGTGAAACTAACTTAAAAATAAAATAAATAAATCAATCAAATAAATAAAGAGTTGAAGAAACAAAAAAAAAATCGAATATCACGCTAGCCGAAAGCATTCAAGAAGTCTAAAAGGTCATGGCGATTTGTGAGAAGAGGACGACCCGGTAGATCCGGATTTTCGTTTATTTTTTCCAGATTTACTATACGATGGATGGATGACTAGATAATATAGTCGATAGATAGATAGGTCTGTTGATCTTGCGATAATCCATGTCTGGAAGTAAAAAAATCCACATTAATCGCTTAACGTTGAGCGAATGCTGTAAAATTGTGACGACTTAAGTAAGATTTAGCGGTACAATCGCGATTGATGGCGCGAGTCTTTTGGGGTCCAACGACTTCCTAGACTGGCTATTTCTGTAAATATTTAATAAAACTGTCACGTTACAAGGCTAAATTTATGAAAATATAAATTTATTTGTAAATGACCTGTTTTGCTATACATTGTTCAAAATTGACATGGGGCTCCTTCTCCGCATACTTATTAATAGCTGGGCTTGTCTCTTATTATTTTTATTTCGGCTTTTTGTTGTTATTTTTCGGTCAGTTTTTAAGACATTAATTTTATGGCAGTCAGGCTAGCAGAATTTTGTAGATTTTTATCGATGATCGTAATCGTGGTTAATGTTTAATGTCGGTAAGTAAGAGGGAAAACGTTAATCAATTTCGCTGTCCATTTAGAGGCGTTAAGGTAAACACTTTCTTTCAATTACCACAAAAGATGCCAGTAATAGTGAGAAATTTGTATGGGAAAAGTATTAATTACGGTTTAAAAGTTTTTTGAAATTCAAATTCAATTTTCCCGTCTTCACTTTTCTCTCTTAAATGCGAGGGTAGGGTTTAAAATTTCCGACCTGTGCAGGAAATGATCTGTGCGATTTTTTTCTAGTTTTTCCTGGAACCCATCTCTCAGAAGATGGGTGATCATACTTTTTGTGTTCGTATTGGGAATGGATGTTCCTTAGGGGGAGGGAGGAGGGAGGAGGGGGATTTTTAATGCCTTTAAATTAACAAGTCTAAATGACGCACAGAGAAAATATTTTCAAAATTTGACATTTGATTTTTCCCGCTGTATTTTTTTTTAACAAAAAATTTAAAGAGAAATATTTTATAATAAAAAAAATTGTTATAAAAGGCACCACACCTGAATTTTGGGTTAATAAAAACATGCATGGAAAACCATTCGACCGATTGTATTAAAATTTTAGCTTGTCTTTTTGAACAAAAAAAAAATTACTAAGCACACGAAATTTTCCCTAGCAATCTCGCAACTTTTCTCCCAATTCTCTAATTCTACGAAAATCATATAACTCTTAGCACATAAAACTTAGATACTTCTTATCTCTCTTTGCAAAACCATTTTGATATAAGTTTTTTCTGTAAAATGTGAATTTCTTGTCAACATTACTCACGAAATGCGGTTGTAATTTCATGTTAGTTACTCACAAAACGATAACTTTGTTTTTCAAAGTCAAACATAATCCGTCTTTTTTTATAATCACTTTAAATGCTATCAAAAAGTTATGTAAACAGATAAAAAAGAATATTAGTTTGTATAAGATTCTAATTGGGTAGGGTGACCACGCATCCCGGAACTAGGCATGTTTTCGGGGCGTCTCGGAAACTAAACTTTTGTCCCGATATTATGAAATCTAGTGTTGTGATTTCTCAAAAAATTGACCTCGATTTTCGTCTGCGGCCCATTTTTTTCAGATACTACCGCTTTTGGCGCATTTTTCAAAAATAAAATTCGTCTGCGGCACATTTCATTAAGTAATTTTGAATAGTGGAATGTTTAATTCTCAAAGTTTTGTCTGCGGTGCAATTTTTGTTATATTTTGGAAACATAAAACACCTAACACTTTTTATGTACATATAACAGAAAACAAAAATTTATACAAACCCTCTTCCCTCTGAAAACATTAAAAAAACCAACAGACTGTTCCAAAAAAAACTTCAAACTTCAAAAAAAAAAAAAATGGATTATACAAAATAGTTTTTCCCCTTAACTTCTCCTGCTTTAATATTTAATTTATTATCTTTTGGAATGTTAAACAAATAATTAATTTGTCCAGAACAAAAAACTAATTCTCTTCCAGAGAATTTTAAAAATTGAAATTCCAATTGTGCAAATTACCACGAAATAGTGAAAATACAACGCCCAGAAACAATTTTCTGGTTGATTGTCTCCCGAAGTCGACGAATTCTATGATCTTTAAATAACTTCACGTGAGATTTTGTTTTTTCTCTTAAGAAATTCAGATATACCCCCAGAAGTGATTTCCGTGAAATTATTTTGTCATCGCTGATAATTTTGAGCGAATTGTGACGCATAAGCTTAACATCGAATGTTGATTTTTCGCTAGAATAGCATCCGAGTGGCATGAAAAACATAATAATCAGTACTAAAACATTAAAGTTCCTGGAAAACCGAATCGCTTGTAATTAGTTCCAAGGCGTCTACAAATTTATCTTAAATCCGGACACGAATGATCGCCATTAAGCTAAGAAAATACAAAAGGAGGATAGTTCCCGGTAAACACGAATGGTCTACTAGATCAATTTTTTTTAACTTTTTTGTGGTTTTCAACATAAAACTAAATGCAGTTGATAGATTTACAGTGAAACCCTAAAAACGGTGGCAATCTTTTTACAAAGGTTTTAAAAATTCGCTGAAAGTCTAATTAACATTCGTAAGCTCAAGGGTAGGCGGTGTCGCGAAAAACTTTCCAAAGATGTTACTTAGGTTTTTGATTTTTTAAATAGAACTTTTCTGCGTTTGGTTCTTGCTATTAAAGGAAGATGTTCTTCTGTATCTATTGAACCCTTCAACGGAGAAGATTGAAATAAATTACAATGGATTGCATGAGTTGGAGTGGATGTTTTTAGTCATGTAAACAGCACGCATTTACCTCCCCTCTGCCCCCTCTCTAGATATCACATACACTCAGAAAAATGTCCAGGTCAACTTTTTGTCAGGTTAACTCTGACCTTACAGAGGTGTCTGTAAGCCAGCTAGCGGTCAGAGTTAACCTATCTAAGGTCAACTCGTGCAGCTCCCATTGCCCTACTTCACCTGCTGGTGGCTTAATTTCAGAATTTCTCCGACCACAGGTCAACTCAGTTTTACTTGCCCACATGCAGGCGAACGCGCGCCTGCCCGAGGCCAATTACGCCGTATGTAGGTCGTCGAGTTAGCCTACATTTTTCTGAGTGTAGACAAATTATCGGATTTTATGGCGGTTTCACTATAGAATAGAGAACTTCGGCCATCCTATGACGTTAAAATTTTAATAAAAAATACCGATTTTTACCTTTCGGAACTCATAACTTTTTAATTCGGTAGTTCTCTCCTACAAGCCTTACTGTTTTATCCTCATATTGCTTGCATCACGATCACCAGAAGTAAATTATCACACAATATTTACATGTGTATTATAACGAAACATAATAATGCTAATAATATAAACCTTAATTCAAAAGACGATTTCATAGCATGAAAAATGAAACCTCCGGTTTTATGCGCGTAATATAAAACCTTTGATTAGTATTAATTCATTTGCAAACCTCTTAATACAACCTCTGAATCCGTAACGTAAAAAAAACACAATCCAATCCAATCCTTAAAGATTAAGATAATTTATTTTATTTTCTTCATTTTGCTGCTTTTTTTTTTGTTGTTTTTGTGTTTTTATTTTATAAAATGCCATTTCATTCTTGCCATGTTTTGATGCTCGTGCTGATGCACAGAACGGAGGATTTTGTGTGCTGGACGGGAAGAACCTCACAATTTTGACACCGTATAGTGGCATAGTTTAAGATCTGCTGATTCTAACAAATCGTAAAATTGTGCAGTAAAAAAAAAACTGGTCACAGCTTGAGGCTTCTTCGGAACAATTTTCAGCTAATATTAGTGTGCGCTCGTAAGGCGAAACTCAGTCCACTGTCGATCGAGGCTTCTGCTGCGATGCTGTAAAGATTCAAAGATGAGGTGATCATTATTATGATTCCGAACTGAACCCGATTCTTATATATGATGGTACCTACACCCGTATTCTACCTCTACTTGATGTGATTCTCCACTTATTTTTATATAACAAAACCAGTTGCGTATGCGTTTTCTGATGAATGATCTCCGCTCTTGTTATTTTTTTTCCTGTTTACTCCTCTTGTGTACCTTGCCTGAGGCAAAGAGGTTCTGGTTTAGGTTCAAGTGGCCTCATATGAACCTAAATATTTTTTTGCAGTGGTGCCACGAAAGAGTAGTTTGGCGGCCTTGCCAAAAAATTGGTTCGTGTTTCTTAACTAACCATATTTTTTTTTTAAAATTTTTGCCTCGTTGAATTTTGCTTGTGTGATTTTTTTTGCGAAATTTTGATGTTCTTCAGAGAACCTACCTTGAATTCCCCGTCTTTATAAAACGCGGGCATCGAACGATCGGATAATCGGGGATCTTCTTCTGCTTCGTGTTTACTTCTTCGGATTCATAGCCAAATGCTCTTGATATGGGCTAAAGATTTAGGCATTGGAGGAGTTCATCTTATTTATCGCGAACACCAAATCTTATTTTACCTGTTGCGGGTTGTGTACGAAGCGTGCAATCGTCGTACGATTTCTTGGAAATTCTGAATAACCACAAAGCCGACACGACACAATGATGCCATTATATCGACATTGGCACCCAATTCAATTCGTTTCTGAATTTCAAAGATTTTTCAAGCAACTACCAATGATTTCTGGAGGTTTTGTGATTTTATAGTTTCCGACACAACGAAATTTTTGCCACTATCAGAATTTAATTCCACACTACTTTAATGTGTGGGTTGTAAATTGTATATTTTAGGACTTAACATTTTAATAAAATGGATTGTGCAAGAAATGCTTTTTTTTGTATGTTTTGTTTTCATTATACCCCCTCGTTAACTACAATTTATCAAACGTTGAAAATATTTTTAAGTACCATTCAACATCCAGAGGGTTGTTAGTTATGCTGCGTGCTTCTACAGTAGCCAAAAGACTTTTGCATGATGTTGCATTCGCTGCTATGAAGCATAAAGTCGAAGAGCATAAGGATTGGGATCGGGGTTAATGGCAATGCCCAGTTCTATGTTGTAATCAGAACGCAATACTCGCTACATAGAGTGCATTTTAGGCTCGACTTCGCCAGACCATCAGCCAGCATAAGTTTTGAATTACCTTTGGATTTATTTGTGGATTTGCCAGAGATTCCCTTTTGTTGGCCATATTTATGTATGAACGATACACAAAAATACGAAAATGAACATTTGTAAGCCCAAGTCATTTTTTAAGGCATGAGTTTTTTGTTTAGTCTTCATATTGCCGGCTTAACGAGGCCATTCGTGGATTTTTTTTTGAATTTGTACAGAATTTATGCTTCATACAGAGCATGTAATTTTTTCCAGTGCTCGGATCTGCTCCGTTCGGACCACATTAAAAAATTGCCATTAGAGGATGGATGAAATGGTAACAGAGTTCAGCCATTATACGGTCAAGTACAATACCTCAACTGATGTGAGTTTTTAAAAAAAAAAAGTTCAGGAGAATATGAGAAAAATATCCATTTTAGTACAGCCACTTGAACTGCTTGCAAAACAATTTAAAATATCGTCCGTTTGTAAATTATATGAGGTTCTAGACTTTCAACTTTTTATCGTCTTGAGTGATTTTTTATAGGCTTTTCAAGTAAGATCCTTTTTTTGTGTCTGAGAAAGTGAAGTGGCGATATATCCACTCCTGATGAACAAATGAATCCTTTGTTGACTGTTTAGAATGAGTGTCGGGTTTTAGTCACCTTTTAGCGTTGATGGGAAAATGGTTTTATTCTCATACACAATTTTAAAATCTTTTTAAATTATGCCTAACAATTTTAGTGTGACCGAGCCCCTCACCCTCTTCCTCTTGCCGTCGTCACACTTTTTCCAAATTTTTTTTTGTATAGAGTTTAGTCTGCCGTTACATTAACACTGACGCCATCCCTGCCCCTAAAAGAGTGACGTATTTTATAGACAGCCCTTAGTTAAAAAATAATAATATAGCAGGAGGAGTCTTTTAAAAACTCTTTTGGTACAGATTTTTATAACTGAAAAACACTGTAAAGCGCTTGGTGTCAAAAATCAAAAATCTTGCTGAAATCCTCTTTTCCTCCGCTTTAATCCCCTCGCCTGCTATCTTTTAAACCTCTAAACAGAATTGTATTTGGTTTTCACCATTAGATAGGTCATATTTCGAGAAATATTTTTTTTTTATTAAAATTTACTTAACCCGCCTGCCCCCGCGATCGTCTTTGTCGGTGAATTGATTTTGTAGTATGTGAGGCCGAAGTGAGGTCAAGCTAAGCGGGAGATAATAGAGTGACCGATTTTTTTAAATCAACAACTCGTGTATTGGCAGAAAAAATGGTTGATTTACATTCCTATAATAGAAGGCGCCAAAAAAATGTATTCCTATCGTTAAAACACAGCTTTTATCATTGACGAAATTAATTAGAAAATAAACTGATTTATCTGCAACTTTGTTTGGGTTATGTAGAGATTTTTCTTAAAAAGTTCAAGAATATTTTTTTTTGTTCTTAAAACGCTTTTAGATTTCGAAAAATTTCAACCACTTACTGGCCAATGTTTTGCAATATAAATTAAATATAATCATAATAACAAAATTAGATCAGCAAAAAAATTGCGCAAAAAATTGTTTTTATGCGATAACAAAGATCTGCCAAGCCAATCGAAAGTCATTCATTATCGAAATCTTCTAAACCCTCTCCAAGCCCACAAGGATCAAAGTTGACTTCAATAGATTTCGATTTTTCGCAATTATTTACTCACTTGTAACCAGTGACGTGGCGTGCTGCTTTCAGTAGGGTGTTCAATATTAAGTTTCTGTTAAATGATAAGACGTCTACTCTTAGTTTTATCCAGGATCACGTCCGGGACGTGATAGACGAAGAGAAAATGGTTTCTCAAACAATTTTTCGATTGCGCATCCGCATTCACAAGCCATAATATTAAATTAATTATTTCTCATACACAAAAGCCAACTGAACACCTGTAAAATCAGAAACCGACTGAGCTGATGAGCAAGCAATATTGCTGTTTTGCTTGGCACACACACCCACACGCATCAGCACGTCAGCCGAACGGCCATGCGATGGTCGGTTTTCTATTGTCGGGTTTCGCAGCATCGCGGCAAGCAGCAACCAACATCGCATCGGTTCGCCGTGCGGCTTTTTCTGGAGCACCCAAATTCATCGTTGTGTGCGGTTACTTCTTGTGAACTTTGTGTGCGGTGAAACGTTTTTTATTATAGACTTTTACTTAGTCATATGTGTTTTTACTTTGCTTTGGTGCGCTGTAAATTGGAGAACACTCGAGTTGGTCGAACGACCGAAAGAGTCGGTATTGCGTTTCGAGTGTGTTTCGCTAAGGGGCGAGTAGGAAAGAAGGCCACAAGCAATTTTTACTTTGGTTCGCTGTAAAGTGGAGAACACTTGGTTGGTCGAAAGATAAAGAAACAGGTTGGTAATGTAGGGTGCGGGTGCTTTAGGCAACCATTGCCATTGGTAAATTGTCGAAAGAATTGGCACAAAAAAAATAAATTAATTAACAATAGATTTCCGATACATATTGGATTTCAGTAGGGTGTGCAGTGAACACCCTCGCACCTTAGAAGAAACGTCACTGCTTGTAACGTACTTTTCGCAATACATCCGAGAATATGAAATGAACATCGCTCTGATAACATAAACTATTGACTGAAATGTTGCGAATTATGGTCTTTTTTGCACTGCGCTATCTTATCTTGTATTATATGTCAATAAAAATGAACTTTTTTTTTCAAGGTTGTTTTGTTTTAGTTTATGGTGGGTATAAAAGCCCACCTTTATTGACATTAAACTCATATTGCGAGCGACGGTTTATGTTTTTATATTGGAAAAAACCTGAAAGCTAAAACAAAAAAAAGTAATATGCGCCTGAAAGTCTAGTGTGACTAAAATGAATTGCGGAATTATCTTGTTTAATTATCAGGTTTTCCACATTATCTATAAAAATAATTACTGGTAAACAAATGGTTCCATCGATCATAGTTCATTGTTTCAGAAGGTTGTGTTTTGATCTGTCGTTTTTTTGGATAGTGAAACACGATCGGTGCAGCCATGCAGTCTATCACGTCAAACAAGAAATGATCATCACCAGTTTTGCTGGAAATTGTTGTGTGATTCCTAAAAAAAGCTCATACCACCGCTGAGTGGATGTGCAAATGACACGTGAATTTGTATAAATTCTTGGCTAAAATCGCTCGGGAACTACGGGAGGAATCGGAAAAATATTCACCAACTGCAGGTGATCGATCTCATAGAATGTCGTGAAGAGTGCAGCAAGGTACGAGTATGTAAAATGGGAGGAGGATCCATCATACAAAGATCATGATTTTCTTAATACCGTTCGTGCATCGGCCCAGTCTGGCTAATACGGAGTGCGGTGCGGAATTTTCAGTGTCACATTCGCAGCGGTGGTCTCTTGATCTTTGTTGTCTATAAAGACGGCGGAATTAAAATTGGGATCATCAGAATCAGAAAATAGACAAAGTGCCGACAAATCATGTTTCCTATATATATTCGTCTTATGGCCTCGGGAAATTGGCCGACAACGCCTTATGGAGATGTTTCTGTCTTAAGTAATTTTCTATGGATGACATGAAAAAATGGAAATAAAAATGTTCACACCTCATGGATTCTACCTAAAAATAGATTTACCTCGCGATGGATTTTAGTTTGTCTGATGGGTGATCCGAAATCGTGACCAATCTGAAGACAACTGCTTAGAAAATTTATCACAGCTGAGTGTTTGCTTAAAAGGAGGTTATGCTGATTTCGGGGATTTCCTTATTTACTTTATTTTTTTTTTCTTTAGAAAATTTTAGTCTTATCTGTGTCCAGATTGTTGAGTATTAAGAGTTAAAAGAAGTCTTATCAGTTAAGAGACAACTGCTTGTACCTCAGTTTAAGCCAACAACAGACAGTTATTTTCGGAAAAAAAACTTGTATTCAGTTTTATGTTTTTTTACAGGAGCGGCGCGTAGAAAATTACTGAAAGTTTGTAAATTCTTGTAATTGCAGGTTAAAGACATTTTCTGGGTGAAAATATTTTATAGATGGTCAAAAATAAACAAAAAATATTAATTCTTCATAATTTTATTTATATACCAATAAATATGTTTGTCAGATCTGTCGGTTAGTATACCATTTTATACAATCTTAAAAGCTTTACGCCACTTATCGTAAAAAAAGTTATTTTTAAATACTGGTGGTTTCCACAGAGAAAACTCGCAGAAGTTTTAAGTTATTTGAAATTGAAAACATCTGCCATTAGTCTCCCAGAATTGACTTTTGAAAAAAAACATAACTTTATATAAATGTTCAACAATTTTTTTCGAATTTTAGGTGGTTCTACTGTCGAAATGACTAGCTGAGTGCAAAACTCCTACCAGTTTTTGTGTCAGTGGAAACAAGCCCTTATTTATAATTTTCACACGCACTAGCTTTTAACGTGAATATTCTCAGAAAAAGTCTTCTTGTTACCTGTAAAAATTTTTTTTTAAATGGTTTTTTTTTTAATTTTTGGAAAAAGAAGATAGATGATTTTTTTAGAGATTTAGAAGATTTTTCGGAATGCGAAGTTCATTGAATGTTTTATGGTTTAAATTGGTTCAAAAAAGGTGGTAAATTTTAGTTTGAATTTGGCTTCAAAGTCCGCTGGATGCTATCAACTTTCTGTAACAGTTTCTGTAAAATCGTGTAGTGTATAAAACCATCCCCCGAAAACTTACAAAATAGTAGCTGCGAATTTCTAACGTCCTGGTGGAACAATTTCGTTTTTTTTTAATTTTATCTCCAATTTTATCTCCATTTGTACAAAGCTTTTGTCATGAATTATTGTTTTCCAAATGAAAAATAAACTATTATTTATATAATTTTGGTGTCAGGAAATAACCGGATGCGGAAATTATTTTGATCGATTAAGAAAACACTGCTTGTAACTTAAATTCAATATTTTTATTCGGAAAATTCGCCGAAGAGGGTATTTGAAAATGCTATTCTGAATAATATCCACGTTGCTGACTGACTGGTCACGATTAGACTCCCTTCCCGGTATTTCTAGTTCTTGTTGGTGACACTAGCTTGGAAAATTTTTGAAAAAAAGAAACCCCTTCGAAAAATGTGTTAAAGCCAAAAAATAATCGGATTGAAAACGCCCTTAAAGTTTTATCAAAAGAACTGTCCTAGAAATATGTTGCGTATTTAAGGGCGGGGGCCCGCGAAAGAAATCCCAGACGAAAGTCGCGAAAAAGTAATACAAAGGGTGAGGAAGAGTGGCCGGAAAATATGAACAGCTCCTGAGAACCATAGAAAAATAGAAAGAACTGCATTTGATGAAGGTCGCCGGCTCCATTATTAAACATAACAAAAGCTATAATTGCCAATCTGGCAATCATTGGAGACCCGTATGGTGATATTCGTATCAAAATTCGAACAGTTGTACCAAAATTCCACTTTGAAGTCAAACTTTCCAATAAGATTTTTTAAAATTTATTCCAATCGGATTTTGATGTATGGGAGTTTTATGTAGAATCATATCCTAAATAACTTTTGTTCTTGGACTTTTTTGATAAGATGCACCCTTTTTGAGATATTCACAAAAACCGTTTTCGTTCGTATGGGGGGTACCCCCCCTAATGGTCCATTTTTGCCCATTAACGAACTTAGCCTCACATTTTACGAAAAACGAATCTGCGCAAAATTTCAAGTCTCTAGCTCAATCCGTGCGCCCGCAATCCGCGCCACAGACAGACAGACAGACGGACAGACAGACAGACAGACAGACAGACAGACAGACAGACAGACGGACGGACATGCTAAATTCAACTTTTTTCATCATTCTAAACACACTGGTGTAATTCATTTTTGTGTGCGATGACGAGATCTTGGCGTTACAAACGGTAAGGCAAAGTTAATATACCCTTTGGTTTCACCATACGGGTATAAAAACAAAAGATTGTAACGTTTTGTTATTCATTTGATTAAATGATGACTTACAGTCTTGCATAAAATATGTAGGGGGAATGCATATACGAGTATGTGTGCGCTTCAGTAAATAATCGCAGATGTTCAATTGAGACTTATCGATATTAATGCAGATATTAAAACAAACAGCAATCTTAGTGTAAACAAACAGAGATAAAAATTAATTAAGAACTGGGATTATTACCATAATGCACATTTGCTGGAGATTAAAAAAATGTGACTTTGCCCGTCTATAATTAGCATATTTAGTCATTTGTTTAATTTTAGCAAAGCTTTGCGGATTTGCAGTGACCTTTGAAGCAAACACATTAAAAAAATATCAAAGATTGTAGATTATAAGATAACCATTATAGTATTGGAAATGCGATTAAAAATATTTTTTTTACTGCATTAATTTTCATCATATCGTTGATCCAGTTAAGTGTCGAACTTATAGTCGCTTAGAAACTGGCAATACTTCATGGCTAATGGCAGTTATTAAGAGTAACAAGAATTTTTTTAGCTGCCGTCACAGTCTTTGAATGTATATTTAAAAGTTTTCGGTGTTTCTTGAAATTACATCTTGTAGCACGCTGTCGTGTCGAAATTCCTGTCATTGCTACCACCTGCTGTCGCGACAGATGTATGGAAATCTAGAGGCAATCAATCCTTAAAGTAGCTCTGTTGATTTACTATTAAGACATTTAACACAGACAAGCGTTGCATGTTGTTTACCAAAAGACGATATTATCATTTGTACATGAATTCACTAATTTACTAATTTCCGGCGTTTTTTTCTGTTGTTTTTCCAGGAAAACGGACAAATCTAGCAAATAGAAGACTTTCAACATGGAAATTGTCAGTAGATTCCTGATCAATGTGATATTGCCGGCTACACTGATCGTGTCATCAACTTCCGGATCGATATATGTCGAGGATCTCGCGAATGACTTTCGATATATTTCCTTTCAAGGTAAGTAACAGTACTTTAACTAATTGTCGACATATACAAATTTCCCACTCATCGATCAATCGCGAAAACCTTCGTTAAAATTGACAGAAGTGTTTCAACTTTTCTCGATTGTTGATCGTTGATAGCTGATCAGTTGATAAACGTTGTAGAGCCTCACTTATAAAATGACGATCTCTTTTGTAAATTTCTTGACCCGCCATATAGATTATACGAAAGTACTACACTTTAAGATATTATATCGTGTCATCGTAACTTTCCAAACATCCGGCGTGCCTTTTTCCAAACCCTGTGAATCGTATTTCAATCTGTTAACATGCGTTTGCGAAGAGTATTCAGAGAAGTTACTTCACGTTTTAAGACGACGACATAAGATTTCTCACAATTTTGTGCTTGATGTGCAAGTTGGTCGCACTTTGTTTGTTTATCTTTTTCTGTTTATGTTAAAATCTGTTACCATATTCCACTTAACAGAATCATATTCCTATTAATCGATGAAATCAATTTATCACAATTTTTTTACACTGCCTTAGAGTGACGAAATTTGACGATCTTTATTTGACGATCGAATATTCGATCTAATATTTATTTTCTATCTCATCAAACAATACTAAAAGTTTCTCTTACTTACGTATTGTTAGCACATTTAGAATAATTTATTTCCTAGAATATTATAAAATTCTCATAAATTAAGTTAAATTTTAAAAAATTCGCAGAAATTTATCACATTTTTTACGATCGTTTTTTTTTGCCGGTCTGAGAAGATCGTTTTTGCTCCTCCTTATGTATAATTTTTTATGAAGATCGCATGGGTAATTGAAACCAGTGTCCACCATAATTGTTATTTTTTTTTTCATTGAAATGAAATTTGAATCCAAGACGAGAGCATTTTGTTACCATATGTGACGATCAGTAAACGAATTGGTTTTTTTGTTGTAAATTTAGCAAGTTTTTGATTACTGTGGAGTTTGTTTTGAATTTTGAGAAGGATTTACGCGTGTTTTGCTCTTGTTAATGTAGTCAAAATAATTCGTTTAAGCGGGAAAATTGTCATCAGTTTGGCTTCTAAAAATTTACATGAGGGTGTAGGGAAAAGTAGTCTGCAGTAATTTTTTAACTGTGTAATTGTTTATTTTATAACAATGGTTTCAGGAGTAAAAAAATATTGACAAAACTTGTAGAGACCGAAACGTGCGAAAAAAATATGCTTTAAAACACGTTCGAAGATATTTTTTTTAATAAAATGGATTATTCAAAAGGTTTCTCAATAAAAAAGTCGAATATTTTCCAAACAGTTACATGTAAAAAACTTATGAATTAGGGTTTGTTAGGGTTAGAGTGGCCGGATTGAACTGGCAATTAAATCAGGGCACCAATCATGTATTCCGACGCGTCTCTGTCTTTTGACTTCGACGCAGTTTTTGACTCTTGACTTCGCCATATCTGCAGCTTGAAATTTCACGGAATCGTCACTATGAATCGAAAGGTGATTCTGACTCTCATTCCAGGAAATTTGAAGCTGCTGATATGGCGATGTCAAGAGATAAAAGCTGCGTCGAAGTCGAAAAACAGAGACGCGTCGGAATAAATGATTGGTGCCCAGGCTTGAGAGAAAATTACTATGTCGGTCCACATTAGTATATGTAACCTTTTCACATTTTAACCTTTTCACATTTTCGCAGATGGCCCCCGCTTCCTAGTTACGCCACTGCTGGCAATGGTTATACATATGGAAAATCTCAATATTCACCTATTTTTCATATAAGATCTTTGGTAATACTATTTTGAATTAAAAGTATTGTCCATCGGGCGATGTTTTTAAACATTTTATTAATAATCGCACCAGAAAAATGTTAAACCTTTTGCCATTAAGTGCGAACAATTATACCCAGAATTGTATTTTTAGATATAAGTAGGTATATTACGTTTTCCTTCATTGAAATAGCAAATAAATCATAAATTTGAGTGCCTATTGATATAATTGAATAACATTTTCTTTGAAATATATTGTTGAAGTATGAAAAAACCAAGATAAACAAAATTCTAAGAAATTTACTTCACATTTACGTTTTTAGTAAGTAATCATTTGAGAGATAAGTCTTTATGTAATCATTTCAGGTATTGGTTAAGACTTCCTGTTTTGCTATCTAACAATCAATTTACAAAATAATAATAGTTTTTTTTATCTGCCAACAGGTAAGTCCCATAGATTAAATGTAAACAATTTAATTTAGTGGAATTTTTAATCTCTTCAATAGTAGATTAGACAATAGGATTTTTATCAATCAGATTTTTTTTATCAGAATCAATTACAGTCAAGTAGTTAAAGATAGTAAACTATACAACGATATTCATAAGGTTTTCTTACACGTCAACATCCTGTAGAGTTTTTATGTCTCTTAAAGTTCGGATTTGAAAGGATCAAATTTTGGAATTTTAAAATTGAAATAAAAAAACGTTTAAATAAGCTGTCTCAGAAAAACATTACACGTTTAGGGGTGGGAAGATTTCCGATATAAGGATGACGGCATTAAATCACATACATCAAATCGCGAAAAAGCGTCACAAGGGTGGGGGGAGGTTCGAAAAGGCGAAAAGTTGCGTGACATTTTATGGATAGCGCCCAAATCGGAAAATTTTTCTACAAAAAATCTAAAATTTTCTTCTTCACTTGCGTTTTAATACACGCACCCAACTATGTCAGCCATAAATTTTAGAAACGCTTTGAATTTTATGATGTTAGTGTCGAATTGGTTTTAAATCTTTAACAATTTAACGATTTCGTATAAATTGGTTCGTGAAGTGAAGTCACTTTCCCTCATTCGGTCTGAGCCGTTTCAAACCGTTCGTATTATGTGGCAAACACGACACGACACTCCACATTATTGAAGTGATTTTTCATCCATCAGTTTTACATAAAAAAATAAACTTTAACCGCAAAGAGAGTGAAACCTCATAAAAGAAAACACGAGAAAAAAAAAACGTTTTCAACTGCAACTCTTGGCATACCCACGAAATTCTGAAAACAATTTGAAAAAAAGTTTCAAACCGCCGCCGTCGATTTGGAATTGAAATTGAATTGAAATCGAAATCAATTTGACCTCTGTTAACACGATTTGCAGAGTCCCATTTAAAGTTGTGCATGGAGCTTCCAGGCAGCTCGACTGAATCGAAATGGGGCTCAAAATATCGATTTGATCTGGACTGTGATTGACTGGAAGAAAAGTGCAATGGACTTCGGAAATCGTGGGGAATACTCCCAAGGCAACAATGCACTATAAAAAACATGTTAAAGTCATAATAAAAAAAAACTCAAAAGACGTTTTAAATTGCTTTAAAAATTGACGACAAACGAGATTGAAATTCAAACAAATCGTGGACGCGTGCCTTCAAATTAAAACATTTGAGTACAAGTGGTGGGAAAAGATTTTTAGATTTTTTTTTTTTTTATTAAATGGGGTAAGTCGCTCTTTAGGGCTAATAATATGGGAGACTTTATGTCAGACTAGACCTATTCACGTGCGTCCCCGTTTATTATGCAATCCACATGCATATATGGTTGCAGCAAAAAGGGCAGGGTGCTTCTTGTGAACCTCTTTTTGAAACTCGAGCAATTATATGAAAATAAGAACAACAAAGGAAAAGTGAATGAAAGACGTTCATAGAATTCAGCTTTTTCTATTGATAAGATTGCAGTCAAAAGTTGTGGGTTTAAGGGGGTGGTATACGGTACGAGGTTTCTAAATATGAAATTTCATTTTCAAACACTGTTCTCTAATGTACAATGATCCAAATCGTGCTTTGGCTTCTTCGAATATGAGGTTATGGAACAAACTTTTCCTCTGTTGCAGCACCTAGTTTTACAGGATTACGAACATTTGTAAGGATTTGTTAGCCATCAACAGCAGACGGTGTAATAACGATCTCGTCAATGCTATCTAGTAGCTATTTTTACTTGAAAACGCAGTGTGCCGTTGAAATCGAAGCACTCAAATTGAGTACCTACTTTACCCACTAAGCCACTCTGGCACTTCGATTCTCTGCAAATTAAAGGTCATGCGTAGCTTATAGAAGTTTTAATTAGTAAGGGTTAATCAGTCCAAAAGCGTCTACCGCCACCTTAATATAACTTGCGAAGCGGATAAATTTTAAAGCGTTTAATGGGATTTCCCTGTTGTATGCGTCTCGCGAGTCAAACTTAAATCCTTTAAAAATACCGAATCGTGGTTTTCTTTTTTCCGATGCCGACAATTTCCATAGAATACCTACGAATAGGAAAATGATAACCCGACCGACATCAAAGCGTTACCGTTTCCTCGGCTGCGGTATTATATCAGTAGAGTTTGGAAAAAGCGAAGAAAAATCTCTTAGCGATGATGTTGACTTGATGATGATGATGATGATGACGATTGAAAAGGCCTAGCCTGACAGGCACAATCGCTTCAAGTGGAGAAAGACGGTTTTGTTGATGGTTTTCTATACAACGACGACGAATTGTGAATCGTGGATGGATGGCTTTGGTTTTCCTTTTTGTACTGTAATAAAGTACTCAAACGCTCAAGCACTATTAAAAGATACGCATAGATGGAGGCAAGGGGGTTTCACTAAGTTCCTTTGTGGGGTTCTTAGCCTATCAGTTGCAATTGCATCAATCTGCAATGTATCTTTGTATCTATTTGAGATTATTATATATCTGCGTACCTAGATAAAGTTATAGCCAAGAGTAATATTTGATTCCGTTTTGTTATCTGTATGAAAGATGCAGAGTTCAACAGATTTCCTCTCCTTCTAATTTAACGCTAATTTGAATCAATTTCTGCAATAAATCAACTCGACACTGCAGTTTCCTACAGCAATTTTCAATTGGGAACAAGAAAGAATTAAAAACTGGGCATTTTGTTATGCGTTTGATGGTTTTTTTTCCTGTTTGAAGCGTTTTCCGCGGCATATACTGTAATACGCTCCGTCAGATAAAGTTGCCGCACAATAATGAATCCGTGCCGAATGAATGCGGCTAAATCTTTCCGTTGTAAGTCTTTCCACGGTTGATTGATATCATAATTGTGATAATGTTCACATTTCGTTGTTACAGTGATTTAATAGCATCTGATATTATATGATATTTACCCATGAAGTACATGTTCTTATAGTATACAGAAAAGATAATAATTCACAATCGTTTTACTATAGGGATTTATAAATAAAAAGATCGATATCAAGATGGAAAGCTATCAAAATCTATTGAGGTGTGAAATTGGTAAAAGTTCTCTTTGAATTTTCTAAAGATTTTATTTTGTTAGTTGCGATCAATTTCACTTAAATCGATTTCGAATTATTTAATTGATAAAGATAACGCCTTTTTATAAAAATATATAACCGTATTACCACCTTGAACTTTCTCCACAAAGTGGTAAAACACCTTCAGCCAACTTCGATTAATTTTTGTCTTTTGCGTTGATTTTAATTCTTTCCTTTTGCGTCGATTAAGTGATCGAAAAGATAGAGTTCAAGATTCATTGTACGAGTATCTATGGCAAACAAAAACGTATCGTTTTACATTAGTAAAATGTTCCAGTTTTCTTATTAGTATTACCCACGCTTTCTTAGCCGCAAACCCGGAATTTAAAGAAATTTTTCCGTTCTTAGTTGATGTTTCTTTAATATTATTATTCATCCTAAATGAGATTGGAAAGTTTATAAATTCAAATTGTTAAGATCTGAATTAGATAAATTAATAAATTTTAATTGGCCACATAAAGAAATTAGTTTCTTAAATTGCGATTTGTTATAAATCGGTAAGATGCGACTTCGGTCTTGGAAATGTTGGTAACCATTGCTTGATCTCCCAAAAATTCAGGATTAAGGTTTGTTAACATCGAAAGACCGCTCGATAGAGTGAACACAATAGAAATCCGTCTATGGATTTTGATAATTTTAACATATGGTGTTAGAGAAGGGGAGAGAGAGAGGTAAGTTTTTTACTAAAGAATTTTTATCCGAGATATAATGTATTCAGCAGTGAAAAGTGTGTTAAAATCTGTTGAATGGTTCAGAATATAGCCGGCAGAGGGTAAAAACACAGAAGGAAAGGAGGGGAAGCAAAAATTTTAGAAACAGCAAGACATTCTGTTGCGTGACGCTTTTTTTATAATATAAAATGTAAAATTCCACGAACATGGATTGACAAAAAATAGCTTTTTTTCACATTTCAATAAAATTTTTAGTTCAGATTTTTAAAAAAAAACTTGTTATCTTATTAAACTGGTCAACCAGAATCTTGCAAACTGAATTTCCCTAAATCGGATTCAAGTACAAAATGTCGTCATCTTAACTTGGTAAGGACACATTCACGTCAAGGTATCTCAACTCTTTTTAACTGTTTAGAATTCTCCTTATGGATGAAGTACCGTACCTGGAATGTCTTTTTGGTTTTTCAGGCATTGTCCCACGTTTCATTGGAAATTCGCAATGAGTTTCAGTGATGAGACGCGAAATGTACTGACGACGCGACGCGACACGGTGGACAGATAGAAGATACTTCACGTTTATATCTTTTCTCCATCGATGCTTTCAAATATACATGGAACAAATGTGATTTTTTTTACTTCGATGGTATTTGATTTCTTTGTACGGGCTGTTCTCTATATTGAGATGTGCATGGCTAAAAGAAACCTACTTCTTATTATTTCAAGTTATGTCTGTTTCAATGTTTAAAATGTTCATAATAGCACTCTAGGGGAATACCAAAATCCATATATGGGCGGTGTTCAACCTTCTTCCTGTTTTGGTCAGACAGCTACAAGAACGAAAAATTTTATAACAGGATCGAAATACTCCTTGAATATTATAAATCTTTTAGTTGGATTAACTTGAGTATACGAGATAAAAATACTAAATGCCACACGAATAATGGGTTAAATTTTGTTAAAGAATAAATGAAGAAAAATTTTGCGGCTCTGCAGTTATTGTTGTTTTGGATTACAAGAATTTTTGAAACCTTGACCCAATACAAATGATTTTTTTTACCTGTTTATGGGTTATCCAACTCTCGTTTCGTGAATTATTTTCGATTACATATTTTTATACCCGTATGGTGAAACCAAAGGGTATATTAGATTTGCCTTACCGTTTGTAACGCCAAGATCCCGTCATCACACAAAAAAATGAATTACACCAGTGTGTTTAGAATGATAAAAAAAGTTGAATTCAGCATGTCCGTCCGTCCGTCTGTCCGTCTGTGGCGCGGATTGCGGGCGCACGGATTGAGCTACAGACTTGAAATTTTGCATAGATCCGTTTTTCGAAAAATGTGAGGCTAAGTTCGTTAATGGACAAAAATGGACCATAACTGATATAAGACATAAGCTAGAAATTCAACTCAATCGGTCGAGAAGTTTCGAGTCAGAGTTTTTCGAATTCAAATCCCTGGATTCCAATAAAAACCAGAGATTCTGTGCAAAACTCCACTTGGCGGCTTGTAAGTAATTTAAGTCGCCCACATTAACCCTACATTATTTTATTTATTAATGTTTTTTCTTGTACTTCTTAAGATTTTTCTTGTGTTTACACAGAAGGGTGAATATGTGTAAAGTGAAGGAGCAAAAAGAATTTTTTTTGCCTGCGGATTGCCTTAAAAAATATTTTTTCCGCCTGCAGTGCATTTTTTCGACGTTTTTTTTTACCCAGGGTGCTTATGTTTTAAAATTTTTCTCCTGCGGCGCATTTTAAATTATTGGCATTTTCATTATTTCAATTCCTTTTGCTTATACAACTAGGAACCCCGGAAAAACTTTGTCAGTTTAATAAAGATTTCGCTTGTGGCGCATATTTAGTGTTCAAATTTTGATATGTAAAACTTGTGGTTTCCTTTCACACACCCCCTTCCCATTTCCTTTTTTTTCTACTTCCGGATTGACACAATATAAATATGGTCACCGAGCATAAATAGTTTGAGCCGAAATATCAGCTGATTTTAGAAAATAGCCCATGTCGGCCTTTCGGTCAAAATTTTCCATTTTGTCAGAGTCCGATTATTTTCTACATCGGAAAAAAGTTTACCGCCTTCTTTATTTTTACTGTTTACTGTTGTGATTTTCGAGTAAATTGCCAAATAATTGAATAAAATTAATCCCGAAGCACAAAAAAATGGATAAAAATTTTTAAACGATCGGTAATTTGTTATAAAGTCTGATTACATTTAGGAATTCTGTTATGAATCATTGAAAAACGTTCGAATAATAAAACGATTAATGATAAGTAGTTAAATTTCTAAATCGTCGGCACACGACCATAGAGTTTCGTAAATCCGAAAGACCCCCTGCTTGCAATAAACCGTTCCCAATATCGAATGGTGACTCATTAAAAGTATTGCTTTCACTGTATATAAAATCCCGTCCACCCTCTTCTCACACATCGAATACATACTATAGCTAATATTATAATTGACATATCGGAAAATTGACAGAAAGAAGGTTATCTCGTTTAATAAGTTAATTTCACCGTCATTTCTTTTTATTTACAGATCTTTTGCCATCATCGGATCGTTTCACAGACAGCAATGTAACATCATTTTCACGACTCTTATTCGATGTCGCCAGAGATCAAGTGATCGTAGGCGCAAGGTAAGTGTGTCAATAATTAAAAAAAACCAAATCAAGAGAAAAAGAACAAACCAAGAAATTTTTTATATGTGAAAAAGAAAAAGATTATTTGCTGAAAGTAAACTTAAATACTCGCTCTGTTGGCTGTAAGGTTCGAGTTGCATGTGTGCCAAACATTGTTGTAAGATCGGCACAACTCTTGCAATCGAAAATGGTGGATTAAAAGCGTTTTCCAGAGAAAAACATATGGTGTGCTGATCGGTTTTATGAAAAAATGATAAATCCATATCACCCCCTGCTCTCTGCCAGCTTCCTACATTCAGTAACAACACTTTTTAAACACCTTGCCGAGAAATATGAAAAGCCCATATGGTTGTGGGTAGACTGATCGTGTGCCACGATCACTTATTGAATCAGTCTTTTTTTCTTAACCAGTATATGAATACCCATGAATATTAGAAACACATGAAAATATAAGGAAAAAATTAAGATATTTTTTCGTTAAAAAATTAAAATTAACCCAACCATAATTGTGCAGACGCCTAATGCCAAAATGATGATCGTTTTGTTACTTAACTCCGATCTGCCCAGATAAATCTGCATCGGCTACGTCAATTTCTATTACCTTTGTACGGATCGAATAGATGGAAATTAATTGAGATAAATTGATCTTTGGTCGTGTCGGTGTTACGATCTATCACCCCCTATTAACTGGTTATTGTTAGCAAACTATGTGGTGCCATATTGAGAAATGCTAACGATCCATCTCTCCGACAACTTTCTTTTTTACTTTTGGCGAATAAAAAAAATTTAAAACGTGATCAGTTGAAAACTCGTTAAATCTTTAGTTGACGATGATCAATTTTTGGATTGTGATATTGAAAATTCTTCGAAAGGAATTTATTCGTACATCGATGATTATTAATTTCTTGTTCGATTGTTGTCCATAAAACAGAAGCTTAATGTCGATGGGAAATTGCTTTTAGCATAGCCAGTAAAGTACTTTTACTTACTTCAGTCCAAGCAGTTTTCATTTATCGATCGTTGATCGTTTAATGAAACTTTTACATGAGTCTTGCAATAGCGCAACTGTAGCACATTTTACAATTTTACAATTGATCGACTGTATTTAGATTCTTGTTTAAATAATTTAGCATTTTTCAAAACTTTTTTATATTTTTTGTTCGGATCTTTTTCCTGCGATTTTATGGAGAGGGGAGGGGAGGGGGAAGAATTAAGTTTGAGAGGTCGTAAGGAAAATTTCCTAAGGCTAAAGGCCGTATCGATTGATAAAAGTGCGCAGAATTCAAATTTGTCAAATGGTTTAAGAAATAGCAGAAGAGGAGTTGAAGGGGAGAGAATGTACCAAAAATACCTGGGGTAATTTTGCCATCTTCAGAACTTTGGCCCCGTCTTTTCCACGCTCTTTCACAATTTTTTAAAAGTGGACTGCATCGTTCGATCACACTATTGGCGATCTTTTGATTCCATCGAATGTCTCGTGTAAAAGATCTCTTACCCCAACGATCGCAGTACGATCACCCAAACTTGGCTATAGGAAAATTGTCCAAATGTCTTAAGATCAAATTGTAAAAGTGATCAAGTTCACGATCAGTCTCAACTACATTGCACCTGGTCAACTTTTTCAATCACGATCAATTCATTTTCGAGGTATTTGTGGTCTGTGATTATTGTTCAAAATGATCGCTAATAGCTTGTATTCGATTGTGATTATTTTTAGGTATAATTGGAGTTTTATTTTTTTGTATGGACGTCCATTTAAATTCTTCAATTAATCGCTTGCAATCAAATATCAATTAGTATTATTAATTTCTGTTTAAAGCAATGACGAAATGAATAAAGAATTTTATACATGTTTTTATATCCGGATTTATAACAAGATATGAGATTCCCTTTTCACACATTTTTTATTTGTTTGTTTGTAATTCTTAATGTTTATGGCCGGAATGGCCGTAGGTCAAAAGGTAATTTCTAGAATGCATTAAACATGGTATTAATATAACTACTTTGCCTTCCGAATGGGAAAGAACGATGTAGATGTGGCTATAAATGTGATAGATAATACTTTGATTGATAACGTTTCACCGCAAAACTTCTTACTTAGATACGTATGACGGGAAAGTTACCGTTCAAAGACGTATTTTCTTCCCTTCTTTTGGTTTTCGTACCTTTCACTCATTTTTGATCGATCGTGATGGATATTTTGAAACGCAGTAATAGGAACTAATTGTGGTTATTTTCAACCACATTAAAATTGAGATATTTGACCCCTTTCATATTTACAGATCAGACATCTCGATTTTCACATAATTTATATTATTTGATTATGATTAACGTTTTGATATTAGATAATTTCTATTGATTTTCTGGTTTTGTTTCTGGATTTTTTTAGACAACAACAAAAAACGTCCTAGTGATTTTTTAAATATTATTTTTCTTAAATATGCGCTGTCTTATGGACTGTCCAAACAATTTGTCACGCTAATTTTAGACTTTTCAACGCACCCCCTGCCCTCCCACCATATCCTTATCAAACTTTTTCACGATTTTTTGATCAAGTTTTCTACCACCGTCGCACTGCCGCAGAACCCCCCAACCATAAATCTATGGCATTATTTCTGGACACCCTTTAGGGGTAAAATTTTCGGCATTGTGACCCCCCCCCCCCCCCCACAATCGTGACACCTCGTCACGCTTTTCGTAATTTCAATATACTATCGTAGATCCCTCCCCCCTTGCCACCTAGAAGTGTGACGTATTTTATGGACAGCCCCGTAGGTTTTTTTTTTGTAAAATTATGGGACAGATTCTTAGGATTTATATCAATATTTTGTCAAATTATTTACTCTTTTATGCATTTTTAATTACAAAAAGCAATCAATATTTTGACCCACGTACGAAGATTTCCGAATTTTGATAACGTTATAAAAATACGTGATTTTAATAATAAAATTTTTAATATTTTTATCGAATATTGGGCTGTATTTAAATATCTTATAGCAACCTGTCTCGCTTCACTCCGAATCGAATTGTTAAACTGATAAATCTGTGTTTTTAGATGCAGACAACAATGCTTTTGCATTGCAGAAAAACAATGCATGGCCAGACGTGATATAGAAAAGTAATAAGAAATAAAATGAATACAAAATATAGTAAACTTTATTGTATAGAAGTTTTATTTTGATGCTTCTATCTCAGTGCAATGGAAAAAAAGGTGTCGGCCCTTTGCTAACCAATTCTGTGGCTTTATATTATGTTTGCAAAAAAAACCATGAAAGGTGAAAAAATCATAAATAAATTGAATGCATTGAAGATGCAGATACGAAATATACCACATCAAGGTTGTTATTTTTGATTTTATTTTCCTTACTGTGAAACATAATAGCCCGAGGGCACTTAACAGCCAAAACAAAACAAATAGTTTTTCCTGCAGTTTAAGGGTAAGGACATGCAGCTGAGTGACAAAAACATAGCAGATATCGCTAAAAGCGATAAAGCGGCGGAAATCATAGTGTGAGGTTTAAATTTAATGCTCCATTGTACGTTATGATGGCACGAAATTTGAAAGAAATTTAATACACGAATTTTATTATAAAAATATTTGTTTAAATCGTATACATAAAATGCGCCTTATCTGCATACAATCTACGGTTAGTTTATCCAAAGTGTGCTTATTTTTTTTTTGGAATGGCATTGTTGCAAAATATTCAAATTTAATTGCCAAGATACTGCACGAAATTCAGCCAGATGCTGTTTTTGCAATCACGATCGATGCTGTCGATAATCTTTAATAGAACAGCATAAAAAAAATTATAGAAAAAAATTGCATAAAAATTGAAAATACATTGAAAAAATTGGCTGATTTTATTGTAGCTTTGATGAATGCAATTTGCGCAATTACATTTCATTAAAAAAAAACTTTTTATTGCGATAGATTTTACACGGTAAAAACTGGAGTCTAATTTTAAGACTTTTTTTCCTACATATAGGTCAACACCTTTTTGAGCCTAAAAATCAAACTTTAAAAGTTTGAAATTATTTTCCTTTTAAATAGTATTATCCGGTCTAAATTTAAGGTATTAAAATTTAAATTTTAGTCTAAAAAATCTAAAAATTAGTTCCAAATTTCTAAAAATTCTCAAATTAAAACCTTATGGTTTAAGTTTAAGATGTCTGAGTCTTAAATTAAGACTGGAATGGTTAAAAAATAGTCATAAACTTCTAAAATTCGTGAATTATCCGGGTAAATAAGACTATCCGGTCTAAATTTAAGACTTAAAAGTTTTAATTTCAAACTGAAATTACTAAAAAGTAGTTACAATTTTCTAAAACTGACTCAAATTTAGACTTCGAAGTTTAAATTTCAAACCTTTTTTTTATGTTTATGCCAGGAGCTTAGGCAAATTGCCTCTAATGCCGAAGTGTTTAGGTTCATGAGCAGAAAAGTTCCAAATTCAAATTCAAGCCGAATTATTTTTGCCCTGAGTGGGATTTGAACCACTGCTCTTTGGATCACAAGGCAAGCACTTAGCTGACTGAGCCATCCACGCCCGCAAATTAAATTCTTAATTTTAGATTAATATGTATAGAAAATATACTCAGACTTCTAAAATAAACCAATTCCAGACTTTACTTTCTAAATTTTAGAATAATGAGTTTTAATTATAGGCTGAAATGATTAAAAAGTAGTCACAATTTTCTAAAATTGAATAAATTGTAGACTTTGAAGTTTTGTTTTTAGACCGAAAAGTCGAATTCGAGCATCGCGACTTTTCTAAAAATTGACCGACCGACTGATGAATTTGAAAAAGAAAAATAAACTGAAAAGACTAAATATTAGACAAAAAGTTTAATTCAATTTTATCCGAATTGAAGTAAAACTTACAAGGTTTAGTTCTCAAACTTATAGGTCTAATATTTCGATTAAAAGTCTAGAAATAAGGCGGAGAGGTTTAAAACAAATTTTTAAGAAAGAAAAAGTTTACTTTTTAAACTATAGTCTTAAAAATAAACCGAAACTCACTAAATATTAAACTTTTCGACTAAAATATACTCTAAACTTTCAAAAAGTTTTAAAATTAGAGAAAATAGTTTAAAATTCCACTAAACTTTCAAAAGTTTAAAAAATAGAAGGAAAAAGTCTTAAAATTAGACTCCAGTTTTTACCGTGTACATATCCCTTGATTTTGTAAATTATATACAGAATAATTGCAGCTGGTAGATACAAGCAAGCGCTAAATCCGGCTAATAAGGAGGATACAGTGCATCTTAGAATTTCAATTTTTTCCCAGCGGGAATTTTTCTGCCTTCTAAAAATTGATTGAAAATAAAAATTAGATTCCTTTTTATAATTTTTATCACCACCAAATGCTTCCATATTGTTAATTTAACGATCGTATATTTATAGTTCAATAAACTTTATTGTTTTCACAATTTTAGCCCATTTCCTAGATTTTCTATAAGTGAAGTCAAGCTAATTTCCAGCGAAGAACACGAAAACGTACGTGCCTTTAGAGGAAATTGAAATAAAAATTAAGGCTTCTTGTTTCATTTATGGTCTCTTCAATCTAAAAATACTGACCTCGCCGAGAACCTCGAAAATCTAAATTTTAAATCCTTTTCCTCGTAGACAATATGCTTAGTTAAGAAGACACGACACTGCCTGTAATTATTTTGAGTACTCTTTAAGGGCATTTGGTAAAGACTCTCGTCTGGTACGCTAAAGTGGTTAAAAAACCCTTTTTTAAATTTTGTTATGCAAGTTCGAAGCCCTGAGGCAATGTTTACATAATGCGAACTGAAGGTAAATTGAATCTTAATCCATATTCGAAGGTCAATAAACTGAATTCATAATAAAAACCATATAAAATGACGTCTCTGGCGTAGACATGAAGTCAGTATAATGGCTGAATGATAAGGCATCATTTGGTGCCGACAATTTACAGTTTTTAAATAGAATCTCCATGAGATTCAGTACTTGTCAGATCATCGCGCAAAAGCATCTTAAAATTCAATTTTTGAAGGCACGAAGAAAAGGGGCTCAAATAACTCCAAATTCCCCCTTCAGTCTAACTTTGCTTAATTTCAGAGAAAACTCTATTGTCTGCTATTATTCCAGGTACAAAAACCTGGAATAAACTCTATGCAATGAGTACAGATTGTTTTTTCCTGCACGTTTTCTGGAGATTGTTTTATTTTTTTTTTCGGTCAACGTTTTTTTCGGCTTGTTGAGCTCTTGAACACGATTTACTGCTGTTCACCGGCAATCTAGGCATTTTCCTAGTTTTTCACCATTTCTGGACGTGCTGCTGCTGCTAAAAGTGTTTGTTTTACTTTTTTATCCCATTTATTTGTGCATTGCATTCGCCTGACCCAAAATAAATCTGTTGCGATATGGTTTTGTTTATTTTGCTAACTTATTATTCGGAGTTGCGAACAGTAGAGCCTAAAAAACTGAGCAAAATTTTAAATTTCGTTAATTGGTGGATTTTTTGTAAGAATTTTATAGTTTAGAAGTGCCTGAACTTACTAGAGGCCATACCTGGTGAATACGGTGGGTGCGTTCTTCAAATAACTACGCTTTTTGCTGCAAAAATTCTTATACAAATACAATATTATTGGTAAATTGTTGAAATCAAATTAAGGACCCACTAGCTTATTACTTCACCATTAATGGCCAGTTGACATGGGGCTAGTTAGCAGTTGACAGTAGCTGGCAACACGAATAAAAGTGGGAAGTTTCTAACTAGTTTGGTAGCTGAGATTATAAGAATCTAAACTTTTTGCGAAAAAAATGTCCCGGAAAATTTTAGAAAAACTTACTCTAGATACAATCTCTATAGGTTCCACTGTTCAGATCTGTATTCAAAACACAGATTTACCTCTTAAGCTTTTAGTGCATTACCTTGGCCATGCCACAAGGTATGTATTTCTATATATTCTATGGCAATTTCTGATTGTTAACTCAAGAAGTATTCATGCCGCTATAAAAAGTCGAAACTATACACAACAGCTCCGTACAGCAACTCTAAATCCGATGTGACGTTATAATAGCGAAGTGGAACTGGAAAACTAGTTGTTGGTTCATTGGTCTTAACTTTGTTGTATAGCATCGACATCGACTACCTCTTCAAGTGGTTTAAAGTACTTAGCTCTGTGTTTTAAGCCATCAGCCATCCATATACAGTATTTATAGTAAAAAACTTAACCACAATTTGTTGCTGTAACCGCGGTTGTACTGAGAAGAACGTCTTTTCCACTTCTTCTGCCCCTTTTTTGGAAGTGCTTGGATCTACTTAGGTAGACGCATGTAACTGGGTTCACTTACGACTCTGCGAGATCTTGATCTGCAGACCAAAGGCAATAAAAAAAGGAAAAAATAATAATAAAATGGTATGACATCGAGGGCTGGCAGAGAAGCAGAGAAGCAGAGAGGTGGCACGAATTTCTGTAAATAAAGTGGAAAACGTAAGTACTTCTTTATATCGCGGGACCATCTGTTTAGTTTACGATTAATTTGTAGGCAATTATCGAACCTAAATGCCTGGGAATTAGTACTACCGTGGAGCTGACGAGCCAACCGTCAAGATGAAGTGACTCGCGCTCATATAGGTTTAGAATGGACACCAATAGAAGCCTCTAATCTTCCAAATCGCCGAAAGTCGCTTGGGTTACATGAATCCCATATACTGTGTGTGTGGCTGTGTGGATCGCATTGGGGAACCTTTCGAATTACCGCGGCCGCCGCCGATACTTGAGGGATCCAGGTTGGGGCCTTGCGGGTGTCTGAACATATTTTTCTTTTATGATTTAGTTGGGCTGAAGATCACCATATTGCCATCTTCACTCCTGACTGGTCGTAATCCATTCGATTTCGCATTAAATTTCTCTCATAATACTATATCGAGTGAGTGACTTCGAAGTGATTATTGGGAATTTTATGCCCCCTTGGCGGAACGGGCAGTAAAAGTATGCAATCCAGAAGCCCACCTGTGCAGCGCAGCAACTCCAGATACCACCGTCATGCCAAAATGATCATAATCGAAGTTGCTTGCAGTTCCTTTTAAGCATACGTACAACATCATCATCGAGATCTGTGGAAGTACATGAAAAAGACACTTCTTCGTGCTTGTAGCTTGGCTACAACTCGAAGAAAAGATGATATCAATAATGACGCTGATCCAATATGTGGAGATGAGCTTAAAAATGTGAAGATGGACCGGTACTTTATGCGAATCACCACTAAAAATTCTCGAGCTCTTTTATAGGGGCTACAGGTGGAGTTTAACCTGAATGAAGCTGTCGAAAATGAGATATCAACGACATCCGTAATTGCATTGAACAAAAGGTGGATCTTCCAAAAGAATTTTAATGAAACGAAATGCCCGATGTTGGTACCTGCAGCAGAATCTTCAATTCACTCTGAAGATCTGTTGAGATTGGCAGCCAGGAGGTTCCACAAATCTCCGTGGAAATGGTGGAAATCGAGGCCGTGCTGTTATGACCATCAGTTGAACCGATTTATCGTAATTGTGTGATATGTTGTGGGAAAGGTTGAACACCCAAATTTGGATGTCAAATGGTATTTTATTAATAATGGAATGAAATGCTTGGTAAATGTTTAACGTTTTCTTCATCTTAAATTCAAGATGCTGTGCTGTACGAAGCGTTGTGCGAAAGTCGGCTAAAATGCGCGCAAAGGAATCGTTAAGAAGCGGATGCAACATTTTTATTAATGCGAATCTTCATTGAGAGTTGAAGATGCATGCAATGCAACTGAAAATGTAATAACATTAAATCAGATTTTTCGTGATTCCTCTTGTTGCTTTGTATTGAAAATCGAATTATGATTTTGCGAAATTTATAATGTTGAATTCTTGGATAAGACCATTTTCTTTTATTTCTATCTTTTTGAATTTTTCGGTCACCGTAAAAAAAGTTTGTGTAATTTATGCGTGCGTGCAGAATTTTTAACTTCTGTTTGGTGGCAGAAAAAAGTTTATTTTATAAGAGAAAAACGTGGACTCAAAAATTTTGAAGAACAAAAATAATTTGATGATAGGGGCTCCAAAAAATCCCGAGCCTTTCCCGTTCTTCCGTATTGCAGACTATACGATTTCTATAAGACTTCTCGAAAATTGGTTCGTTGTTCTAATAGATTTCTGTTACAAATATCTACATAATTTTTTTCCTTGGTCATTAATTACCCCCTTTTCCGGACCCTGCAAAAAAAGCTCGAATTTCTTGATCACAATTCAGCATATTATTATTGAGAAGTAAATTGGTTCGAGACACGACCTATCTAATGGAAAAATGCTGGTGAAAATCGCTTTAAGGAGCCGCTCCATTGCCTTGACTTTTTCCCATGACAAAAAAAATGAGACACATTTATGTGAAGATGCCTTGGCGAGAAAGGGAGATAAGAATCAACTGCAAAAATTTGTCGGCAAATGCAAAAATAATTTCCCCTCTTTTGTTATGGCGATTTTATGGCGATTTTATGGCGATTTTATGGCGATTTCTACTACAATCACATTTGTCCCTGTAAGTGAATAGTAAGCACGGACACCTTCAAACTGTTATTATAGCGTGATGTCATTTTAAAAGCTTTTTCTCCTTCGCATGCATAGTCAAAAGCTTTGTTACCATGCCAATTTGAACATTATATTCATAGCATAAGGTTTGCTATGATTGCTATAAAGTTGTTAAACTGGAAGGGAAAACGTTTACCTTGTATTCAGTCATTCCTTTTTAGATCTACATAAGTCTATCTTGCTCTAGTTTCCTGCATTTTTTTGTCATAGGAAAAAGTCATGGCAATGGAGCGGCTCCTTTAGCGGTCGAGAGTTATCAGTGGTTAGGCGTGGTAGGGTGGGGGAGGGGCGAGGTTGCAGGGGAAAGGATTGGTCAATTTAAGTGGGCAGGAATTTTGTTCAAAGTTTTTTTTATTAATGAGTGAAAACCCCATAAAAATCTCTTCAGAAATCTAAAATATAATCTCTTCAGAAATCTAAAAAGCATTTATCGACAAATCACAAAAAATAAAACGATTTCACAAGGTCTAAAATTTTGCCTGGCGCCTCTCAAGTGCAATAAATCAAAGAAATATGTCAATTTAAAAAGAAAAATCAAAAAAATTAACTTTAACTCATTATCTACTTAAAATTCCTCTGTTCAACCAAGTTGTTAATATTTTTCAAAGTATCTGCCTACATTTATTTAGAAATCCATCGACTTACAAACAAATTTGATAGAATTTAATTGAATGATTGAACACACTTGAGTGATTAATCTCATTGTAAGATTTTTGCATGAAAAAATATCTTCAACTCTACATTGAATTACTTTGTAGGGCATTAGCCACATTGTATTTGTAGAAAATAGAAATATTTTTAAAAGCAACATTTTTAGAGTAGGCCTCTTCAACTTTGATTCCGTAACCGGTCTTTATTCGCATATTTCTGTCCGAATTTGAAATAATTTCGACCATGTGGTCTTGGTTCGTTTGCGCTGTTTTCATTTGGAATCTTTAGAGTTAATTTAAATACCAAAATCATTGCAAAAGATTGTAACAAATTCAAGTGCTCTTCAAGATCATTTAATGTTTCTTAGTGCAGAGTGTAGATGTAGTTATTAGATACTCTACTTAACCGATTTGGGTTTTGTTTTTATAGCTTTTTACTTGATTTTTGCGTGCGCCTTGGCGTTTTCTTGAGGGGGATCTCACACACTTGTACAGCAATCGTAAAAAGGTTCGTCCAAAACAACCAATCTATCAGCAGATTCTGCCTACACAATGGCTCTCCGTTGGCATTTCTTGTCACGAGATTATCGTGGAGATGTGGGCTTATGCAATCACCTTTTGCACACCTTGCCAGTCAGCGAAACCCCCCTTTTGCCCATAAATCCTCATATCGTATATATAATTCGCTCATTTTATTTATAATAATTTCGATCTGCAATACCGTGCGGTCATAAACAACAAAAACGTATTTCGAAAACTTGTTTGCATTTAAAATTTAAAAAAAAATCCGATCGAAACAAGAGAATAAATCGTAGCAAAAGCATATGGTCACCATTCACTTGCCAAACTTGTGGTTTTTGAAGATTTCCCTATAAGGGCTCGACGGAATAGTTGTCATCGTACGAAAAGTATCTCAAGTGAAGCGAACATTTTTTTCTCGTGCCCCTTAACTCATTAAAAACACAAAAATATCTTCAATGAAAACAATAAAAAAAAGCTGAACAGCTCCTTTCTATAAACTCCTTCAGATATTGAAGATTCATGGCGTTAAATTAAAACTCGATCAACCCTTCACTCTGAGGATGGCGATATCGAGTCTTATTGGAACACGTGTGTTATTCATTGGACGTGGGCATGCTTAGGCAAAGCTGCTTAAGGAAGATGTCGAGAAATAGACGATCGATTGATCGATCGCTGCTTCAAAACCCGTGCATCAAGTTTTGTAATCATATGCAGCATGATTTCCTTCTTTCGTACAGATATCGATGTTTGATGCTGATGCTGATGCCGATGCACTCATAAACGTTGCTTTTTCTAGGGTCTCTAGCCAGTTTTCTTACTGGCGGATAGTTTCCTATTGTGGGTCTATGACTTGCCGATCCCAGAAGTGTTTCTTCTCGCCGCGCCAATGCACCGTTGATAATAGATTTTGACTTATTTTTCCAGCTTTCCGCTTATAACCAAACCAGATTAATGCAGCATTGCCAAGCAGTTAAGGTTTAAGACGTATCAATTTCTTGAGTTTTTAGATTAATTTCGATGTTTTGATTCAAACGGCCTTGCAACGACCTTGCGAATGTGATAGAAATTCGACATTTAGATCCGAATTTTATTTGATTTCAATTTTTAGTCTCAGTGGATGATTTTTTGCCTGTTCATCAGGTTTAGCCACGTGAAAATCTTCAAAATTTCAGGTTGAGGATTGAATTTCTGGAAAATTAAAGTATTTAAGAATGAAAAATTATAGTATTCCAAGGTAAATCCATATAATTACACCAAGGCTATTAATTTTTTTTTTCAAATTTTTTTAATGAGCGTTTCAGTATTTTTTTTTCAAGAAAAATCTTAACTGTAGCGCTAAAAGCTCACAAGCCCTCCGAAAAAATATTGTGGACTTCTAATAATGAAATTTTTTTTGTAATCTTCTTTAGCCGATCGAAACTTTGAGGACCCGTGAACGTCAAAAGACGTGTCTAAAAAAATTCTTTTAATTCCGGGCGGTACGACTCCCCACATTTGAAGGATCTCTAAAGCTTTCATCTGATACCTGATTGCAATTTTATTGTTCTTGTTTCCCAATTTCCTATTCCATTTTAAAAAGTAAGAAAACAATTTCCATCTTCGCATCCCAGTTCTAATATGAAGGCCATTTAATATCGAGGTTTATGTAGACAACATGAAAGAAATAAAATTATGCAACTATTTTAGATCGTTGAGAATGAATGCTTCTCTTAATTTTACTATCAAACTTCCGCTATGTTGTTACATTCATCATTACGCAGATACTGTTGCACATCACAATTACAGAATAACGAGTGCCTTCCAGAGAATATTTCGTGAAATGCACTTCCTTTGCTGTGATAAATCGCTTTGGCCAACAGCATTTTAACATTTTCACATTAGAATTTAGCCATGGATGAATGCTGACATTCAACTAGTTGCGAGTCCAATGCTTTTTACCAGCAAATCAACTCGATTCTAGGCTGCTGAAATGTCAGTAAGCGATTCGTTAAGCTTCACCCATCTGGTATTTTGCTGCAGCACTAAATTTAGATCTTTTGTGCGTGGTTGGGAAGCTGTCGAAGCACCAGGTTTTAAATGTGTCCCGGATCGACAGGTAGGATGTTGTATTCTGCTAGCATAGCTTCTTGCACGGTACTAGTACGCGCGATCATTGGCTCTGGGAAACGAAAAACAAGCGATCGGAGATTATTTGCAGCAGCGAACACGTCGCAAAACATATGTCGACACTGCAATCGCCTCTGCCTGTACACGAGCATAAATCCAACGTCCACGATAGTCGCCTAGCGAGATTTACGTGGCGGCGATCACTTCTAGATCGCCGTTCGAGGGATATCGATAGGTGCGGAAGATGTGGCATTTATTTAATTGCGGGGGTACTTGATCTGTCGAATTGGCGCCGATGATCTCGGTACTTATCTCTCGATCACCCTCCCCCCTCTTCCTCACCGCGCTGTTGACCACCACTCCTGCCGCCAACGCAGAAATATTGTCGGACGGTGGTCGAATCTCTAGCGTGCGCCACAAATTTCCGCACTCGGACCTCGTCCGGCTGTCCGTGGCATAGGAAATTGGTTGGGGTCGTGAAAATCAGCGGGGAAATGGCACCTACCTATCAAGCTAGCCAGGAAGATTAGGCACCACCATCGCCTATAGTTTCTGTCTCCCGATCGATCGATCATCTGGTGCAGTGTTTTGCTGTCCGAAGCGGAACAGGTTCATGTCTCCACTGTGGTGCTTTGTGTAGGCACATTAAATACAGTCCACCGGCCGACAGTTCGGATAATTGCAGGAAAAACGCACCGATTTATGATTAATGTCGGAATTTTGCATTTTTTTCCACGGATCAGCCTCAATCACCTGCTTGCTACACTAAAAAACCTATAGGTACGAGATTTTTACATTGCGACTCGTCGCCGGATTTTGTCTTTTAGCTGCGAGACATTTTTTCCCAATAGCCGCTATCGTAATTAAACATTGAGCCGAGATTATGTTGAAAAATCACTACTCTTGTCCATTAAAATCAGTTCTGCCCGTCCCTTGGCGTCGCTACGGTTACGTTATTTCGACTTGATTACGCAAGTCGTCGTCTTATAAAGATGGCTGGTAGTTTTTCTTAGAAAATCTATCGATAATTGAATAGATAAGTTGTATATTAATAAATAGATGTGTAATTCATGTCAACGAAAATGATTTTTTATTGAAAATTAGATGCAAATTAGATCTAGTAATTAATAAGTGTATGGATTTCGATGTCATATCGGAAATATTTCATTAATTTGTATTAATAAATTATTGCGCAACTTTTCACTCATTAAACTTAATATGTCATCGTAATGCGAAACTATATTAATTGTTATAATTAATAAATTGTGAAGAAATAGTTTTCACTTTTACTTTTAACGTAAGATTGTTTACCGTGCAGATGTTTCTGATTTGTGCGAAAAATTGGCAAATGAGAACTTTCCGAACTTCTAACGTAAGAAAATTAGAAAAATTTTGCTGGAGAGTCAGTCACTATTTTAAAAAATCAGTCATACTTTTCAGTTTTTTATGACTTGAACCATACAAATTTTGAAAAAAGAATTTTGGTATCCATTATCTTCTCTGCTAGCGTACCTACAGTCGAATCTGCATGCAAACCGGTCTTTGGAACAAATCAATACCACTAAACCATTGAAATTTTAGTGAACCGAAATCAATATTAAATTTTTGAAATTTCAGAAACCAATTTTTGAATCTTTGGAACCAAAATTAGAACTAAATTTTGAATTTTTGGAACCCAAACCAAGAACCAAATTTTGAAATTTTTGGAACCAAAACCAGAAAACTTTTGGTTTGCATTTCTGGCATAAAATTAAATTCGTAGCACTTTTAAAGCAGTGCCAGTAGCGGAAGTAAATTTAAAATGTGGAAATACAGCTTTTGTGGAAATACAGCCTTTAATTTTCATATCGCAAGGGTTAACAAAAAAACTGAAAGCACAGCAATTGATTTAATTTTTAGCACATTTCAGCCAAAATCAAAACAAACAAAAAAGCCAAAAACAAAAACATCTTATATGCATAAAAATACAATTTATCACAAGTCACATCGACTTGATTTGCAATTAATAAATTTGACTTTCATAAAAGTTACAAAACATTGACTTTTAGGTCACTGATCTTTTGATTCGCCCGATTTTGAATCCATAACCGATCATTAGATGAAAGATTTGCGATCAATAAAGGCGGTTAATTTCTTAAATAAATTGCACAACGCCTTTTGCTTCTTCTTCTTCTTCTAAAAAGATGAAAAAAAGCAAAGTGCTGCTCAATCACACACCTCATAAACCCCAGCGTGGGTAACAATTAATGAATCTAATTGTCTCATCCCAGTTCCAATCGAAGATCGAAGAAAGATCACCATCAACAACGCCATTTTTAGAACATTGGTGATGGAGATGGGAACTTATAAATCACTGGTGGAATCATTTGCACTTGGGTGAAATATGACGGGAAAAATTATCATTTAAGTGTCTTTGAAAGGAAGGCGTTGATGTGGCAGAGGTCTCCCCATCGCCTTGCGTTTTTTTTTTGTCGCAATCCAATCGTATAAAAAGTGCATCAATAACACAATGAAATGAACGTTGGGTTAGGACGAGACGGAAAGAGGAAACCAACTGATTGAACGAATTATTCTTATAAGATGTTCCTCCATGAGGACAGAGTCTTATTATTATCATTATGCTTTTAAAAAAACGTCTTGAGATGCGCAGTGATGAGATGCCGTGTGTTTTTCATGATCACAACCGCTGAATAATGTCAGAGCCGCAGACGAAATTAAAACGATCGTAAATCATACGCTAGCGGCCAGACCCAAGCAACAACTCGTCCGCAAGCTTACAAAAAAAATCGTAAACACGACAGTCAACTCAGTACAAAAACAAATCATAAACGCGACTCGTCTTCCTTGATCTCCTTCAGATCTCGAGACAAAAAACCATCAGTGGTAAAGTGAGATGATCGTCAAGTGCTTGAAGATCTTGAGATTCTACTGCTGAGTGCAAGTGCAGCACCAAAATTTTAAGGTGCATTTCGATTTATACGAATTGAAGGTATGTTTTTAATCAAAAACACCTGAACCCATTCATCACACCTGAACGTAATTCTTTTTAATTATGATAAGTTGGGGGGGTCTGATGTGGTGGGAGCAGAGATGCAAACCAAAAGTTTTTCAGTGTGGTTCGATTTTGATTCAAAGGTGAATTGGATTTCTGGTTTTTAGTTTTCGGTTCCCAAAATTTCAAAATTTGGTTCTGGGCACCAATCATGTATTCCGACGCGTCTCTGTCTTTTGATTTCGACGCAGCTTTTAACTCTTGACTTCGCCATCTCTGCAGTTTGAAATTTCTCGGAATCGTCACTATGAATCCAATCGTGATTCTGACTGTCACTCCAGGAAATTTTAAGCTGATGATATGACGAAGTCAAGAGTTAAAAGCTGCGTCGAAGTCGAATGACAGAGACGCGTTGGAATACATGATTGCTGCCCCTGTTTCTTAAATTTCAAAAATTAGGTTCTGGTTTCTAAAATTTCCAAAATTTGGTTCTGGTTTCTAAAATTTCAAAAATTCAATTCTGGTTTCTCAAATTTCAATGGTTCAGGGGTTTTTGGTTCGGCTCAAAAAATCGGTTTGCATCTCTGGGTGGGAGGATTTTGAAATATGCAGTTTTTTCGTCTGCCTATTAAGATGGCTTAACAAAAAACCGATAAAACTTCGATATAAAAAAATTCTTTTGTCGCGCACAAATTAATTGACCAAAGAGGGTGTGATGCTAAAACGACGTTACTGTCTTCCCAATAGACTTGCAATACACACAAACACAATCAGGGTATTCACAGTCGTCTTTTTAATTGCGGGTAAATTTACCGCTCGGTAATTCAGTCAAATTTAACAGATTTTTACCGAGACGGTAACTTGGTTCATGTAAAAATGAATTACCGGATTCGGTAATTGTAGACATGCCTTGAGTCGTGTTTTCCGGCCCGGGTATTCGGTATCAAGAATCAACCGCGAGTGGCGCTAGTAATGTTTTTAGTTGTCAAATTTTCTCGCTGGTTTTTTGTTAATCTCATCTGCAAATTTTTTCAATTTTAGAAATTCAAAGGAATACATCAAACATGGATTTAAAGGTATGTGACATATTTTACAATCAATTTCGCTGTTCATGATTTGGTCACGTATCAAATAAAAGCGCTGTTCTCAAATCTGTGCTGTGGGATGTTCACAGCAGAATATTTTCAGTCTTTTAATATTACCGAAAATACCGAATACCGAAAATTAAAAGAGGATTGTGAATACCCTCAATGTTTGCACTATCTGTTAAATTTGGGCACAAAATTTTGCTATTTTCTTATATTATTTAAACATTTAATAAAAATTTCATGATCTCATGAAATTTTCCCAAAAAAAATACAATTCTCCATAAAAACAAATAAGAACTATCTGTTAAATTTGGGCACAAAATTTTGCTATTTTCTTATATTATTTAAACATTTAATAAAATTTTCATGATCTCATGAAATTTTCCCAAAAAAAATACAATTCTCCATAAAAACAAATAAGAACTGTAGTTGAATTACACCTTAACAGGTGAAATTTCGATCATGACTTTGGTTAAACATCTCTGATTATAACGATTGTGGTTTTTCAGCTTAAATTCTGGCTATGAAATACAATTTGGGGGAGTTCGTATACACGGAAAACGATACAAAATTAAACAACAAATATTTGAATTAACATGTAGTTGTCAAAAACTGAATTGAGGTTATTTAGATACAATCCGAGTATCAAAAAAAAAGTTTTTTTTATGTTCTTTTTGTATTTCATTAGACGCAACACTACAGGTTTCCCCGAAGTTTTATTGTTAGCTCGAGCTTTCTTGCTTTCATATGAGTTATTCTTTTTTTTCACAATTTTCACATCTTAAGGGCATATTTAAGATCAATTTCTTGGTGCACGTGTACAATAGGGACTTAAGTATCGCCCGAAAATGTAAAAAAAATCAGAAAAATAAGAAAACTAGAAAGGAAACAAAGCCAAATACAAGCAATTTTATACCCGAAGGTCGTAAAAGAGGAGGTTTTTTTTATGTCTCTGGAACAACACGCGTGAATTTGTTACGTTTTCCGTTGTCCAAATTGGTTTGTTATCAAAAAGAGAAGAATCTACCGATGAAGCGTGAAAATGATCATTTCAACTGGGACAATAGTCTTATGAGCAGAATGCGGGAAATGTTATTTTAATTTCTTGATTCATGCGGATTAAACTATTTAAGTTTGATTCCAGTATTTAAGTGTGTAATAAAACAAATCCAATTTAATGATATGCCAGACATTTTCGGCCCAAGTTCGTTCATTCCAATCGATCAAGAGTGTTAAATGTCTCCGTTTCCAAATTAAATTTTATGTTCACGAATTGTTAAAATTTTACGAGTGTTTTTTTTATAAAATCTCAGACGTACTCCAGCCGACCGACATACAATAAAAAAACAACCACAAGACGATAAAAAAAATATGATGAACGCTGGAAATATTTTTAAAGAGGACATTTTTTAATGTTTGCATTATTAATCTTAAACAAACTAATTTAAAAATTATACAATTTCATTGTTGGATTAATGACCCCAACGCCGAATATTTACTATCGTCGTCGTTAAATGGTTAAATTTTAACAGATTTTATTATCAACTTATAATTTTTTTTTCTAGCTTTTCCGGTGTTTGTCTCCATTGCTTTTCATCTTGATCGTTTTCTGAATAGATTTAAATTATTTATGTGATTTTTTCATAATAATCATGCATGAAAGTTATTTATTACAAGCTCAGCGATATTAACTCAAATTAGATTAGATCCATTTTTCCTGTAATTCTGTGTTCTCTCATAGTCGGTTTATATGATTATTATTATTATTTTTAGTCCCCCGAACGAAATATGCCCAAAATTAGTTAATTGCTTCCAGTTATTCTGTCGACATCCGAGAGAATTAACATAATTTTGAATCTGAGTCCATCTTCATCTCGATCGTGATACCTTATGAATATTAAAGACGCATTTTACAAAGTTTACATTTCGGTATTTTATAGTAAGGCCTCGAGCTATTTACTTTTTGGCATTTGACGATATTTTGTCTAGTGACCGATTCTATCTTCGATGCTGCCTCAAGGGGAAATCATTAAACATGTTTTCAGTCAAATTAGCGTCTAAAAAGATGAAGATCCACAAAATTTTTTGATAAAAGATTTTGACCAACATGAAACTGAAAATGTTTTCATCATGCAGGAATTTTGTTTTTTCATTCTCCTATTATTTGTATCGCTTTGAAATGATCGTTTTGTGATTTGTAACTTTGATTTATTGGATTTTTCTCCTTATCACTACGTTTGGATATCAAATATAGGTGCATTATTAACGTTTTTCTATCTGAGATGATAAACATTTTCCTCGACATTTAAATGGTTAATTTATTACAAATTTGTGTTGGTATAAAAAAATCCAAACCGAAATGATTGATTCAAAAGGGCAACTTTGTGTAGATCAATTCGTTTTCCATTCAATAAGATTTTATCAAATTAAAAAATTGGTGGCCTAACAGGAATTCCATGATAAAAACGTTAAATCGATAAAGACCTTGGACGATCGACAGGAAAATTGAAAATGTTTAAAATTGATTTAGAAAGATTTATTTAAAAATTTGTAACTTTACACACATGGGAAAAAATCTGATGTTTCAAATTCAAATTTTATTTAATTTAAATGTGCTCACAACATGGGAATTTGTTTTACATCAAACATTTTTTTAAAAACATAACAAAAGCTATAATTGCCAATCTGGCAATTATTGAAAACCCGTATGGTGATTTAATTGAACGGCGTATCAAAATTTCATTTGAATTCAAATTTTCCAATAAGATTTTTTTAAAACTTGTTCCAATCGGATTTTGATGTATGGGAGTTTTATGTAGAATCATATTCTAAATAACTTTTGTTCTTGCACTTTTTTGATAGGATGCACAGTTTTTGAAATATTCGCGAAGAACATTTTCGTTCCTATGGGGGGTACCCCCCCTAATGGTCCATTTTGGCCCATTAACGAACTTAGCCTCGCATTTTACGAAAAACGGATCTGCGCAAAATTTCAAGTCTCTAGCTCAATCCATGCGCCCGCAATCCGCGCCACAGACAGACGGACAGACGGACAGACAGACAGACAGACAGACAGACGGACGGACATGCAAAATTCAATTTTTTTTTATCATTCTAAACACACTGGTGTAATTCATTTTTGTGTGTGATGACGGGATCTTGGCGTTACAAACGGTAAGACAAAGTTAATATACCCTTTGGTTTCACCATATATATTTTCAAAAAAAAGAGTTTAACAACATTTTTAAATTACTAAAAATAAGTGGCTTTTTTAAAATGTTCACAAAAAGAATTAACTAAAATCAAAATATCTTATATTCTTTAGGGTGTTTTAATAATTTGTTTTTCATTATTAATGAAATACTGAAATCGTTTGGTGGTAACGTAATCTGAATGGTGCGTAAATTTCAAAATTGTAAAATTGTTGTACCATTCAGATGTCATACTTTTAGTAACTACTGAAGGGGGTGGGGGCGGGATGTCTGCCGAGAGGTCTGCACTTTAAAAGCTTGTTTAAAAAATTTCTGTTTTTAAGCGCTATATTGTTTTTGACTGAGTTATTCTTCAAAGCGATGTGTACTTTGTTAGTTCGATTTGAACAAAATGGCGTCTGTCGGTCGCCATTTTGTTTTTTATCCTAAATGCGTACACATTGCATTGTCATCGGAGTTATGTAAGTGTGCAAACTTGTGGGTCAAAATTAGATTACAAGATTTGACCCTAACAAACAATTCAACTAACGAACAAACTATCAACTTAATCTAAATAAATGCTTGTAAAAAGATAATGTTAGTTGTTCCCAAATAGGTTTTTTTTTGCGCTCTGTCAGTTAGAAATATCGATGGCTGTGGTTTTAAATTCATAAGTTAAATTTTTGCAATAAAAAGTTTCGTCATATTTTTGACCAAAACATATCCAAAAACTATCATAACTTCTTAGAAATACCTTCTGTGTGGCATTTTGATCCCCGAAATATTGAAATGTTGTTTAACAATCTTCAAATTTTCAAACAAACTCACCCACCTAACCTCAGACCTTTGGAATATTGCGTTGTGCGATCAACCAACACTTTGTTCGATCAGACTAATCATTAAAATTGTTGTTCAACTTTATCACATAAAAATGTTGTTCGATATTAATTACGAGTACCGAAACCCCAATTTCAGTGTTCATTTTTGACGGACGATTGGTTGATCGCAGCATAAAAGAGCTTTTCTCCAACATATTTCGATTAGCTTAATTTACTGCCCACTTTGGGTGGCGGACCCCGGATCAATTCCGATCGGATTAGGCTCTAAATTGAAAGTGGATTGTGGATGGGACCCACACAAAGCGCTCGCCTGCTGTCCTTAATGGCCATTAACAACAACTATTCATTTTGTAGTTTTGTATCTATACGACTATAGGCCACAGGTAGGCAAGATAGTTAGTTGTTGGCCCGCGATCAAAATTTCGTAACTAAAATCGATGACGTTATGTGTTTTCTTGTATAGCTAATCGTATTGCACTGCACACATACGTTTGTACGACACACGGTCCAAGTCAAAGCAATTCTCTCCAATGGATCGAATTGATATGGCGATATGGAAATTTGATTACTCCGCAATTTATGTGATCACTGAACGCGTGCCAAACATGAAGCCATAAAGGCCAAATGTCCATAAATGAAGCTCGAATTGTGCCATGCAGTCGGTCGTTTAGATTAACAGCAGCTGGGCTGCATTCTGAGCCCCATTCATCGTGGGCACGATTTTAGTTCGACATATTGGCGGTTCCTTTTTGAAGACGTTTTTTTCGGGTTTTTTGGTTTTTTTTGTGAAAATTTGGTAAATTTGAATGAAATGAAGAAGAAAATGACAGGTAGGCGGAAGTATCAAATTGCAAAACTCTACTATTTTTCATTCATGTCGTGGCAGCTTCTGATGATTACACATCAAAATGGGTGGAAATGGGCAAAATTTCGGAAGAATTCCTAACAGTGTGGGTGCAGTGATGATCGTCTATTTTGCAAGAGGTACTAGGAGGCGTCGAGGTCATTCAAGGGTTTGCTTTGCCATTTTCGGAGGTTTGTGCAGGGCGTAATATTTTATGATCTTAAAAAACGTTTAAACACGACCTTCAAAAGTGGCCCATTTCAACACAAGATATTATGAGTTTTCACCAAATTCAAATCTTTGAATCGCAATAATACATAATTTATTATTTCAAAAATCTCTATGCATGATTATCAAAATAAATTACCAAAAAGGTTTTTCATAATTACTTTCTCGATATAATCTTATCGCCTACATTTTTTTCCAACATCATTAAAAAAATTACGATTAAAATAATTTTTTCTGCCTATATTTTAATGTTTTTTTTATATTTTATCTAACGTTTCTTATTTACATTATTTTAAAAATATTTCCAACCTGAGACAAAGTTAAACTTTAAGTTAATTATAAACCAGCATTCAAATTTGAATATTTATCAACTATCAAATCAATCTCTTCCGTCAAATTGCAAATTTTTTAATTTATATTCTGCTAATTAGTGAGACTTTGACCCTTTTATCAAACTGAAATTTGTTTCGGATGGGGATTAATTAAAATAATTCCAAAATTAAAAGATTTATCATTCGAACACATTTGTGAACTGATTGGACAGAAACTGTCACTATTGAGCGCATTACCATATTCTTCAGATTTAGCTTAAAATGGCTTTAAATACTAAACAGATTACAGGGAAATTAGAAGATCGGGAAAAAATTGAACACGATTTCGATTTAATGTGTAAAGGTCACCGGCACAATTAATTTTCCGATCATGTCGAAGTTTTAATCAATTTTTTTTTGTTAATTTGATCGAAAATAATTTTTTTTCGAAAATACTTAAGATTTATTAGAAAGGTATTTTTTAAATATATTTTTCGGTCTACTGGTTATATAACAAAATGTTCTAAAAAAATGTATATTATGTTCTAGTTGAGAAGAGCGTCTATTCTAGTTCTGGATATCGATTATTTCAAAACTGTGAGAATGTAAAATCATATTCTTTTTTTCATCTTAATAAATTTTTCGATACGGTGCATCGTTTTTGAGAAAATAGGGAAAAGGTATTGAATTTACTTTTTTGTGAGGAGGGGAGGCGGAGGGGAGGAGGAGTGGTTCAAATTGGATGTTGAGTTATGGATGAGTTATTCGAAATCATATTCTAAACTGATTTTACCTCTATAATTTTTTTAATACGATTCATCTTTTTTTAGAAAATTGCGAAAAAATTATATTGTGTGTATGAAGAAAGAATGTCCCAATTTAGCGTTGAACTTAGCCTTGGCAATTAATAGAAGCGCAATTGTACACAATTTCAAGTCTCTAGCTCAATCCCTTCGAAAGTTGTGGTGTTTACGGTCCGACAGACGGACGGATATGCAGAAATAAAAATCTCTTATCATCCCAAACATCCTGATGTAGTTCCGACGATTGGTTCGATGCGTTACAAACGGTATACTAAATCTAATATACTTCTATATGGTTCTCATATAGAGTATAAAAATTTCCTGACAGAAGGTGTAGAAAATTTTTTGTTCTTTAATTGTTTAAGCTTTTTTTCACAAAAAATTGCCGAAAAACTACCAGAAACGTAAAAGAGGCTCATAATAAATACATTTTCGCTAAAAAAATAGGTCTGATATTTTTTTAATCCGTAAAAACACGACTTTTTTTTAACATTTCGCCTGACCCATATTTACTTCGATGACATAACACGATAGAAATCTCTTAAATCGCCCTTTCGAAATGTGATTTAAATTTAAAAGAACCTCCAAAAATACGAAAAATGTGTAAAACCATATTGGATTATGTTGTAAATCACGTAGGCAACCAGATTTTATTGCCGCCTTACCACGAAATTCTCTAAAGTCGCTGCTTTTTAGCATAGACCAACTAAACCAACTTCAATATACATACCTGATAGTGGACTAAAGAGACAATCAAAATATGTCCATTAAAATTGACTTATCGCGGAGAATTCTTAAACGATCCACTCGCAAAGGAAGAAACCACCGTCTTGGAAGATACCGAAAAATTAGTCATTTTTCAGCAATTTCCGGAATCGTAGCTTAATCGCTCGCAGTTCCAAATTTAGTCTAATGTTATTAGACGAATGCCACTCATTATCTCCTGAGAAGCTTCGTGGGGTGAAAACCTCAGAGAAATGTCGTAAATCAGTCGATTTGAAATCAGAAAGTCGCACCGGCATTTTTAGATTTCCAATTCTATTTTAAAAATCCCGCGCGACTGGGCGAAATCGTCACCGTAACGAAATTTTGATCATGAATTCAAGTGATTTATGCAAAATTGAATTTGTCTGCTGGTGATAATGTCGCGACTTGATGAAAATTCCTGACGGCCAATGCCACGGTTGACAAGGGGTTAACCCATAAATATGTTAGAGTCGCGCCAACTAGACCCACTTCGAACTCATTTATTATCGAAAAGTACGCATTTATCTTACGTTGGAATGGTTCAAATGTAGTTCCACCCACGCGTTCTAAGATGATTGCTGTTGTCATAAATTTCGACGCCCCGCGAGTGAAGGAGGAAGCTATGTTGGTGATGTTAAACTTCCAAAGATACATCACTGATTTCCCAAAACAATCGCCAGAGACAAACATTCCGCAGGATTATGGGAATCCACATTGGATCTTTGGCCTCAGGCATTAGACCGAATTTAGTCATAGCTGTGGGAAGGTGTTCCTCAAAATGCTGATCAGTCTCCCAAGATTTTTTTTTTTGCATGCAACTGAGATGTGATAAATTAAAACACATAATGTCGCCATATGTTGCCAATTTGGAGGCATTTATGATTGACATGGATATTTATTTTTCATGAAATTAACACCATTCGCTAAATTAGCTGCGAAATTTTACTAGAATGACAAGATTTTCAACATTTTGACAGCATTTCGGATAAGTTTCAATGTTTTCTTCTCTTGATTTTTCAGAGATGTCCTCTACAGAATGTCGTTCAGCCTGCAGGCGCGTGAGAAATCCGTCTGGGAAGCCACCAATTCCATGATGATGATGTGCCAGGACAAGGGTCAAAGCGAGGAGGACTGCCGCAATCATATTATGGTCCTGCAAAACTATGGCAACCAGCTGTACGCCTGTGGGACATATGCATTCAGTCCGAACTGCTCCTGGCGTCAGGTAAGCTCTTCGGTCGTCATGAATTTACCCCTGGAATTGTGTGCGATATGCAAAATGCAACCCTCTAATTCGATTCCTTTTGTTTTACAGTGAATTCTGTGAATTCTTGACTATTACGCACTACTCAAATCCGAAGCCCTTCAAAAATCGCATTCGTAATCCTTTAATCATTATCCTTTGTACCCGACCCGTTCCACTTCATCCGCACTCATTTGCGTCGCACACTTCATTTGTTTTATTGAATTTCACTTAATTCTTACTCATTCGCGTGGGACTTTTTTTACTTGCTTTTTTTCTAATGTTTTCATTTATTTTATTTTTGGTTCTTGTGTAGATGGAAAATTTGACGGTAACTCGATATGACAAGGGGGTTGCCAAGTGCCCTTTCAATCCGCATGCGAATATTACGACCCTCATGACGGAAAATGGCCAAATGTTTGTTGGTTCGACAACCGATTTCTCAGGATCTGACGCCGCTATACTACGAGCAGATGTTTCACAGGTAAAGTAATTAAAAATGAAAATTTGCAGAAAAATTATCGCGTTTTGGCAATGGTTTCTGAATCAGCGGAAAAAAATTGTCTAGAAATTTAAAAAAAATATTGTCTGGTAATTAATTTTTTTTACCAAACTTTACTAGCTTTTTTCCCTGTATGACGACGACTGAAGCTTCTGTGTCTTTAAGAGAATTGCTTAAATATCCAAAAGACAAGAACTAAAACTCAAGTTTTGATAATTTTAAATATTAGAATTAAGACAAAGGGTGCAGGCGATAAGAGGGTTCACGTGAAAACCCATTTAATGAAAACCCAATTAAGAAACATCCAGATAAAATAAAAAGGATCGGGGCGAACTTTCTATCTATTTTGTCGCTTTCGCCCTGATTCGCGTACATTTCGTTATGGTGGCTTGGCCTGTACAGTTTCAGAAGCAGCAATGTTGGACCGGCGTCAATTAAGTGTTATAGTAACGACTTCCCACAAATGGCAATTGTATTTTTAAAATTTTTCCCTGCGGCGCTTTTGTCTGCATTGCTGCATTGTTCCCCAATTTCCGTCACCATTTTTTGTGGTATGTAAAGAGCGCAAAAAATTTAGTTGATTTTCGCTGGGGTCTGTATAGATCTTGATTTAAGCCTTTGCGACGCACTCTATTTTTAAAAAATTCTGCCTTTTTCAAGTTCGTTTCGACTGTAAAAAATGTTAGTTTCGACTGTATGACTATGCGTACCACTTCTATCATAATAAATTTGTGATAAAAAAATTTATCATAAATAAATTACCGCCTATCGGATATTAAATTACCACTCTTCGGTTTACAGAATCAAATAAAATTTTATATGATTTATGAAAAATGATTTACCATGAAATTAAAACGTATCCCCAAAGCAAATGAAATCGATATCCTCCCGAATTCGCCGTCATGTTCAATTAGGATCTCGTAAATGTTATCACAAAAAATTGCAATTTTTATTCGTACAAATGTTTCCATAAATGCTGTGCCGCCGCCAAAATTGAATTTCCACCATCGTATTTGGCATCGCCCAACGTGAAATTAATTTCGCTCATTAATTCAGTGACATCTTCAATTTTCCAGGAAGGAACGAGAATGCTGCGCACCAACCAGTACAACTCGAAATGGCTTAATGATCCCCAATTCGTTGGGAGTTTCGAAGCCGGTGAGTTTGTGTATTTTATCTTCCGTGAGACAGCCGTCGAGTACATCAACTGCGGAAAGGTAAGTGAAGATCATTTCTCGTTAAATCTTTAAGAAGAGCCAAAAGATAAGAAAAATGCAAGAACGTCCCATGATCTTTTGGGTGGCAGCAGTCAGAATGTGTTTTTTTTTAACTTTAGGTTTTCTTCGATGGTAATTATCTTAACTAAGTTGTAACGACACGTAACCATTTTCCAGATTGTCTACTCGCGAATAGCTCGTGTCTGCAAATCAGATCCAGGCGGTGAACGTATCCTGAAAGATAATTGGACATCGTTTCTGAAAGCACGTCTTAATTGCTCAATTTCTGGCGAGTATCCGTTTTACTTCAATGAGGTCCAGGGCATCACATATTCAGCCGAAGAGAATATTCTCTATGCAACGTTTACAACACCACTGTAAGTATTTTTTTGTTTTTTTTTTTAAAGATTTAATGCGAGTTTTCTGCTGGAAATCTAATAAAATAAAAGCGTTGTTTGTTTTTCCTTTCCATCCATTGATTTATAAGGCCCTATCACAGAATCCGATACGAATGGTTCGGATCGTAAACTCAATGTTGTTGTTAGTGTTTTATACCAACAACAACATTGAGTTTACGATCCGAACCATTCGTATCGGATTCTGTGATAGGGTCTATAACTTCAGAATCACTTAACCGATTTGATCTAAATGTTTGAATGAGCCAATGTTCCCTTTTCTTTTTAATCCTCTCCTGATATCTCCAGAAATGTTGAAGCAGTTTTCAAAACTACAAAAGTGCCGTTTAAAAGTAATTTCATTCAAACGCACCCCTCCTCTTGTCTAAAATCCCTTCCTCATCCATCTCCTGAAACGTTAAAGGAATTTTGATCGGTTTTTCATTATTAAGCAGAAGGTTGTTTTTCCTTCACGTAAATCAATCTTACCCCCTCCCTACCCTGTGTACCCCCTTTCATTCTATGAGTAAAAGCCCGCTACGGAGACTCAATTTGTTCTAGGCAAAATCGTCTCGCATTTGAAACCAAATACAATAAACAATGAGCCTGTATTTCGAGTCCTTTTTCCATCGCCTAAAATGTTTTTTACTTCATTTTTTCCAAAAAGGAAAAAAATCCAGTTTAGATAATCTCTAAAACACAAAACTCTTCATTTCCTCTACAGAAACAGCATATCGGGTTCTGCGATTTGCGCTTTCAACTTATCTTCGATCAATTCGGCATTCACAGGACCATTCAAGCACCAAGAAAACCTGGGATCCGCGTGGGAAAGTGTTGAATCCCCCCACCGAGGACAATACGAATGCAGAGCTTCTTCAAGTTCAAGACACAATCAACTTATCGACTCATCACGATACCAATTAATGGACAAGGCGGTACAGCCCATCACCAGCCAACCACTTCACATTGCGAAACTCGAACGCTATATCCATATTTCGCTGGATATGATTGCGACGAAACTCTACGAACGAGTTCACATTTTGTACGTTTCGACGGACGAAGGTTTGATTAAGAAGATTTCGGTGCTGCCACGGACAAAAGAGACTTGCATTATCGAAATTTGGCAACCGCAATTGGAAAAGGATAACAAAATCCATACGATTCAATACTTGAAGGAAACTGAGTCCTTATACATTGGAAGTAACGACGCTCTTATGAGAATTTCTGCACAGCATTGCGAGAGACATGTTTCGAAGTCATCCTGCTTGAACGCCATGGATCCGTACTGCGGATGGAATGAACTTTTGGAGTCCTGCACACCCCCTCCGACTGGAGACACTTTAGTTGGATATTGGATACAAAATGCCACCGAATGTCCTGTTTTAACGGCACCGGTCGATGGTAGTTGGTCTGCGTGGTCGGATTGGTCCAAATGTGCTCAGTCGGATGAAAATCTTATTGACGATTTCAACTCGAATATTGATACTTGTCTCTGCCGGACACGATCTTGCAACAATCCTTCACCCAAGAATGGTGGAAAGACGTGCAACGGAGTAAGCATTGCGGTTTCGTATTGCACTGTACATGGCGGTTGGACGGAATGGAGTGCATGGTCAGCGTGTTCTCAAACTTGTGGTGTTGCTGTGAAGACACGACGACGAACTTGTGGGAATCCGAAGCCAGCTCATGGAGGAAGAGTTTGCGTGGGTCCAGATCATGCCGAATTGTACTGTTCACATTTGCCACCGTGTCCTGTGCCGAAGCAGCCACCAATCGATGGAAATTGGGGACCGTGGGGTGCGTGGAGCGAATGTAGTGCGCCGTGCGGGGGAGGATTCAAGTATCGCAGAAGGAAATGCGATGATCCAATGCCACAGAATGGCGGTCTTGATTGTTCCGGCTGTCATATTGAATACGAAACCTGTAACACCAATATTTGTCCAGAAGTAAAGAAGGTTTCCACCTGGACGCCATGGTTGATGCAGGTAAATGGATCTAGCGCGGAAACTGTCCACATGGAACGGCGATTCAGATATGCTTGTCGAGCTTCTATCTCCGATCCCACGTCTTTGAGGATTAGTTTGGCCAAGGAGGAGACGCGATTCTGTAGTGTTGATGGCACTTGCCAAAGGTTTGTTAACATTTTTTTTTCTTTTAAAGAAATATTTCATTAGTAACTCTTGTCCCTGCAGAACAAGCGATTTAAGCGACGAGTCCGGATGGAGTGATTGGAGTCCTTGCAGTGTGTCCTGTGGTGGTGGACAACAGTTCCGCAGTCGTATTTGTGATCGTCCTGATTGCGACGGGAAATCAAAAATGGCGAGGGCGTGCAATACGCATCCTTGTTCGGATTGGGGTTGTTGGACGGATTGGTCACCGTGTTCAGTGTCGTGTGGTGTGGGCCTTCGACAAAGGACTCGAAAATGCCTTTCCGAAGGAAATGACTGCGAGGGGAAGAGTATGGAAGAGGAACTCTGTGAAATGCCAACCTGTGAATGTGAGTAGGCGTTTTTTAGATTTTTAAACCAAAAGTTTTAAAATGGCTGAATTTTGTTAAAGACTTTTTGTGTTGCAAGTTTTTTTTTAAATAAACTTTATTTTCATAATTTTTGTAGCATTCTTTGGGTGGAGTACTTGGAGTGATTGGTCAGAATGTGATGAAGATGGAGTGCGGACGCGACACCGAAAATGCTTGACGACGAATCCAAATCCTATGGAATGCCAGGGAAATGAGAAGGAGATTCGATCTTGTGCTCCTGAAATGAGCAATGGTAAATCGCTTTTAGTGAAAAAATACGTTTAATTTTGAGAGCAATTTCAATTTTTGAAATGTTTTTATAGAAGTTTCACCGCAAGTGGCATTGGCTTCATCCTCAATACTCGGCATTGTTGTTGGTGTCTCGCTGGCTTGTTCCGCATTAAGTGTTTTGCTGACGTATTTTTTTGTGAAAAAGCGCCTCCTTGGGAAGGGAGTCAATCATATGCCCACCTCCCCAGTATACGATTCCTATCCAAATCAGTATTCCAGCCTACCGACAAAAGACGTAAGCTAATTTTGGTCGTTACCGCAATTGAATCAGAAAACTCTTAACATTGGACTTTTTTCAAAATTTTCACAGGACTTAGACGCACGAGTACCAAAAGTCAAACGTCAATTGAGCTTTAATTCGAATGGCGGCGGGAAAAGTCTTGGAAACGGTCACGGCACCCTAACGAAATCGAATAACGTGACTGGCAATCATACGCCGAAGGTACTTTCAAAGACCAAAACATTCGACTGTGAAACAGCGACAATCAAACGAAACTCTCACGGCCTCAATAATGCCCGGCCGAATCGAAATATAGACGATGAGAAATTCTAGGACATATTTTCAAATTTTAGCAAATGGAAATCGTTTTGTTTTAAATTAAATTAGGAATCCTTTTTTTTTAGTTTCAAACGACATCGAAAATCTACATTTAGTAAAATTGGTATCAAATTGTAAAAAATAAAAGTACAAATTTCACATCCACATGTTATCGCAATGAAATTTCATCCTCATAATCAGACATTTTAAATTTAAAAGGATCACATTGAGCCGGGATCAGAAGCATTTTTTTTATAAAATAAAACTTGGATTAGGAATAGATTCTTAATATGTTTTCTAATTTATCCAATTCTGTGAATTACTTTGTGCCAAACTAAATTAGTAACAAATTTCTTCATAACTTAAATTGCCAATGCAAAAATATACACTTTTTTGGCAAATAATAACGATTTAGACAGAGAAACTTTTTTGTTCGTTTGTAGTTTTCATGTGATGAACAATCGAAAGTTTTCAAGAGCATTAAAATTGTGATGACTCTTTAAAAAAAATACTTAAGAGAGCATATAGTATTAGCTGCCTCCCCTTATAAGTCTGACTTAGAATATTAAAAATTCAATCATACTTTATTGTAATAAAATTAATTATCCAATTAATAAAACTATTAATATGACCAATGTACACGCGATTAATCGAATTAAACAAATGAAATTTATGCATTTTTTTTTATAAATTTATAGAAGACGAATGAAAAACACTAACAACCAAAAAGCTGCAATAACTAAACTTAACAAAAATATTGTGCCATTAGCTTTAAGATGATAACTAGACAAACATTGCTCCTTGTTAATTGCCCAGTAATTTTCTTTATTTTCTATTTTTTATTGAATTTTGGTTAATTTATGACAAAAAATGATTTTTTTTCAATGATCGTTTCGGATTTTTATTTTGATCAAACTTTTTGAATTCCTTTTAAATAAATTTTCTGTTTTTTTGAAGGTATTTAAGAAACAGCAATCGCAGTATTTTGTAAAAATCATGTTTTAATTTTTTTATTTAATTTTAATTACGGAGCAAATTATCAATTTGTAGCTCACATTGAGCAAAAATGAAATTCTATAAGGCAATGAGCCTTGAATTTAAGAATTTTCTATTAAAATATTTAGGGTATTTTTTTGAACCAATGAAAAAAACAACAAAAACTATAGGGTGCGGAGGTACTGTTTCGTACACAGAAAATTTCTCGCCAAATAGATACATTTCTGTGACTAAATCATTCTTAAAAGAGCAGTTCTAGCAATTGGTGTCGTGGATCTGTAATTCTCAACAAATTTAAGTTATATGAAAAGGGCCCACGCTACCCTACATATTTGAAAAAATTCAAAATTCCGATGAAAGTCTAAATTTCTTAATCAATTTGAATTCTATCACATTTCCAAACATTTTTATACAAAATTTATCGAAAAATCACGGTCCCCTTAGTATTTACCGCGTATTGCCTTATAGAGTTTAACTCTAAAAAGTTATTTTTAATACTTATGAATAATTTTACGAAAATAACAACAAAAAAATGTATAAAATTTAACGCAAATAACTTTATTATTAATATTATTATTATTCAAAAATGTGAATTATAGCTTGAGCTATAAAATATTTTTAAAAAATGGAGAATATTTTTATTATTTTATATTTTTTGGTTATCTTGTATATTTAGTTTTAAGTTAATTATTACTATGTTAATAATGATGCTTAACATGTTTTTATAGTTGAAGAAATGTTTAATAAACAAATAATAAAAATGTAATTTTAATTTGATTCTGTTTTTTATTTTTATTTTTTCTGTTCTTTGAAGACGGTCCTCCAGTTTCACTATTATAAAATATGTCACGCTAATTTTCACATTTTTGCGTCTTCCCCCCAATCGTCAAACTCGATTGCTCGAGAAAATGGCTGGATTTTTAAATAATTTGTCACTATGGAAGCGAGTTGTGTCTAACATAAAAAAACTTAAGTCACTTTAAGTTAAAACCTTATTTAATTGAAATTGAATGCAGCTGATCTATGCACCCAGCATTTTATCTCCTGTTTTCTTGTTCCCACGACGTTATAGCACCTCAGAGTTCTAATTAAGACGTGCGAAATTCCATCTCATGCTTAAATCTATGCCGACAATGCAAATGATCCTCAGGGCGTGACACCGTCAACTTAAAACCCTTTCAGTAAAGTCTTATACCATTCTGTTTTCCACAGCAGTTTACAAAGATTTCTTCTTTTGATGCTAACAGAGATCTTCGTAGGGCTTCGCGAGAAAATTTATTTATTTGTAACCTTTTTGCACGAAGACTAAAAGCAATTAAGACCTCAGAAGGTGTCATTTTACAAAATGAGCAAAACCTAATAACGGTTGGTGTTCATTAGTTTGGTTAATGTGTCTACCGAGCGAAATTGTAACCAGTTAACAACAAAGTCAACACCAGAAATTAAAAAAAAAATAGTTCAGTTTTGTTAATAATTTTGAATAAAAATTACAGATGAAAATTGCTGGCAGATAAAAATCAACGTAATAACAATCAGTAATGAGTATCGTCACCTAATTGTTGAGTTTAAATTGTGTTGACAATGTTTAATGAAATTACTTTGTACCTGAGTAAAGTTTATTCAGGTGATCTTTATCTCTGATTTTTTTGTTCGCGTCGCATTTAGATCACGTAAATTAAGCGGGCGAACTTCACCCAAACACTTCCAAAACACTTCAGAAGAATTAAGAAAAGAATTAAAAGAGTAGCATTCAGGTATTCTAAAAATACACAACGGAGGTAAATCTACACGTCGGATGGTAACCGCAATCCAAGTAAATTGATCTCGAATAATTTAAAAAAAAAGTAAGAAAATCGTAATCCATTTGGAAGTAAATGCAGCCATAATTGAGCAGGTCGGTTAATGTTTTGTCGGCTCTTCAGGTGACATTTATTCATGCCATAATTTTGCTAATTGAAATCGAAACATTGACAACCGCTGTGCGCTTGTGGCTCAGTGTCTTCTGGTCATCCACTATTTAAATCAGCAGCTAAAGGAATTCTGAAGAGATTAAAATTTACCAGAGGGACAAGTAAACAGAAGCAGCCACAAGAACCACGTCCACATGGGATTAATGCATTCTAGGCCAATATCTTCTTAGCACTTTGCACCTGAAATCAACTCCAAACAGATAAAAAGCCTCATATTTGCATTCTCTGGATATTTTTGCATGATTTTTTAATGCAGCCGTGTTCAACGGTTTAAAGTGGTAAAGTAAAAGCCAATTATTGGTTAATGATAGCCTTTTGTCTATGCGGCTTTAGGAATTTTCACCTCCCATGTTGCCGATATTCAAAACAGAGTTTCAATTCATTCTCAACTTTATGTTAGAGAGAATTACTTTGCACGTGTTTTATTTTTGTGCGTTTCATAATTGAAATTCCTTAAATATTTCTGGATAGCTGCAAAAATTTTTTGAAAGTTTTTACAAAAAAAAAACGTGACAAAATGCCTTTTTGTTATAAATTCTCCATAGCTTATATGCATGTATCCCACGATTGTCAATAGACTCAAATTACATCTCCACATACTATTAGTGAATCTTTTCAACAGATTCGTAAATAATTACAGTATTTATTGCTTTATGCCAAGACAAATTTTCAGGCTTATTTACAAAAGGCGATGACCATAAAAACTGTTGCAGTAATGAAAAACTTGAACATACTGCGGTTTCCATTTCCAATAGAAGATTCTCTATTCACCTGGTAGGCCATTGACATGGAGTTAATTAATCGTGAATCGTGAGCGATTCTAGATACAACCGACAGAATGCAGAATTATCTTTCATATGTGATACACACGGGGATAGATGAGATACGTTCTTCCGAATAAAGGAACAAAACATGCGATTTTTGCGACGCCAAATTACCAGAAAAAAATACCACCGTATACCTTGAATAGCACCACGATTCCAATTGCAGACCTCATCGTCTATTATTGGAATTCTTTGTGTCATACCACTTGCCACAATTGATTCCTTGGACCATTATTCTTCGCAATTGTCCAGCGACGGGGCTTTTCAACAGATGCAATTTCAAACGCTGACGTCGAGGGCTTCGCTTGTGGTTTTTTTTTACTGCGGGATCAAACAAATTGAAATCCTGTTCGTGGATTTGTGCTGCAACTGCGGTAAATGGAAGTTTACTGTAGCATTCAATAAGTCGGAAATTATATGTTCAAGAAACTTCCAGCTTTGCGAGTCGTACTACGGTTTCAGCCATCGTCTATCATATTTGTATCTCTGGACCAGTGGAAGCTGATAATCGCTGGGTTCTTAGACTGTGAATATTAGCCACTGATTGGGGCTTGGCAAACAACGGAGAAAACCCATCTGGATGTCACCAATGTCCAGCCAGGCCAAGTTCGTGCATTATATACCAGACAAAAGACATAAATCTTAAGATATTCACATAAGTTCTAGTTTTGTGGTTAAGGCCTGTGGTGCACAATCGCTGGGCTCGTCTTTTGAGAAATTTGAAAAATAACAGAGTGGTGGTACTGTAAAATTGCTTTAGAAAATCTTATTTACTAACAAGCCTATAGTTTTCCGGAAATTTTTTTTATCGTTCAAAGTTTTATGAATGCAACAATTGTTGCAAATTTTATAAAAATCGATACAAAAAATAAAATAAAATACTTCTGTGGAGCCACAAGTTATGAACGATTTGGTTTATGAGCTTAATTTGACTTATGCTTCGGTTTATGAGCAATATTTCGGTTTATGAACTATATTTCGCAAATGGAAAAATTAATCATTACAAGTATATTTCGCGGTTCATAAACCAAGGTTCCATTTTACAGAGAAATACCAAAATATTTTTTTAAAATTCATTTGATGTCAATGAAGCTATAATTGAACACGTATAAAAATAAGACACTTTAGTTTTTCCAAATGTTTTATAATTTTCTTTTCAAAATATAAAAAAAGTTTAACTAGGTCCAGTCTCCCCTACAAAAATTCAACCATGAAGAGGCTTCATAGAAGTTACATTTGATCTTAAACCAATGAAATTTCTTATCATCGACATTGCGGTGTTTGCGTTGCCGGGAATTTGTGCGGATGATGGGTAATTGCCATTCGTAGTTAAACACTTGACAGGAATATCAATTGTTTGATCCCTTAAGGAAATCATTTTTCCAGTTCTACCCGCTTTTGTCGCATAGCAAGCATACATTGTTAGTTTTTTTTTTGCCGGAGAGTCTTTTTTTTCCTAGAACCATCGATTGATGATCGAAGGTTTGTAACTTAAAAGATGCATAATTCGTTCGGAATAAAAAATATACAATACTATGGAGAATCCAGTAGGATTAGCCTCACTATACATCCATGTCCGTTTAACCAGTTTTGAAGTTCTATCTTCCTTCAGCGTTTACGAAACCAAAGAAGTAGTTAACAAGCTCAAATCAATGGAAACTAACCTCTAGCTAAAAGTATCTTAAGATATTCTTGGAGATAGTAACAAATAGCTTGCAATGAACTGAACTTGCACGTAAATGCATTCATTTCTATTGCGGTTTATGACAATTGTGGCATTTATGGTGAGTTGCCCGAGATATTTTTAATGGGGGTTTCGTGGTAATATCTTTACAATTTGTTACTTTACACAAGTTGAAATAATGGAAGAATCTATGGTTTTACTAACATGAAATCAATTTTAAGGTACTGAAGATTTCTGGCTGGGTGAAGATCTTATGTATTAAGAAAAAAACAGGTAACATTTAAAACTGGTCTATAGAATCTGCTACTGTTCTCGAAAAATCATAAAAATTAGTTTTATTCCCAAAAAATACCCCATTTTCTAAATTCTTGGTATATTTATAGTATTTTCTCCATAAAATAAAAGACGATAAAATATTTCTGATTGAATTTACAGAGAAACATAAGTAAAGCTACAATTACCAGGGGCCAATCGTCCAATTCTCCATATGAGGACAGACAAAATTTTTATTTAAAAAAATCATTTGTGTGGGAGAGGGGGAAGGAGTGGTCCGATTGCATTTTGATGTATGGAACGTGTATGAAGAATCATATTCTTAACAGATTTTACCCTTATAATTTTTTCAATACGAGTCACCGTTTTCGAGAAAATAACAAAAAAACTGTTTCATTTGGATGACGGAGAGAGGGAAGGAATGGTTGGGTTTTGCCCGTTCAAAAACTTAACCTCACTGTTTACGAAAAACTTATCTGTGTAAAATTTCAAGTTTCTAGCTTAATTCTTTCCAGAGTTAAGCTACGTACGGACAGGGAGGCGGAAATCAATATCTTGTGGGGGGTGTTAGGGGGGGGGGGGGGGGGGGTGGGGGGCTAAAGTGATTTCGAAACTTAGTTTTTGCGCTATGTTACTCTTTTGCGGGGAAACTACTGAACCGATTGGCCTGAAATTTGGGAAATTTGGGGTCCAGCCCCAACATAGAACCATTAAAAAGTAACCCGAGAGGTGGGGGAGTAAGGGGAGGGGGTAAAGTGATTTCGAAACTTAGTTTTTGCGCTATGTTACTCTTTCGCGGGGAAACTACCGAGCCTGAAGTTTAGCTCCGATTGGCCTGAAGTTTAGCTCCAACATAGATCATTAAAAAATTTTTTTTAAAAAATTTCACCCGGCAACGACGGGTATGCAAGCTAGTAGTGTATAAAAAAAATCGCTATGCAAACACAAGAAAAACTTCTTTTTTTATATAAAAACAAATATTTGATACAAATGTGGTCACCACATTCTGTTTGATAATTTATTCGTGGCCTAAAGATTTGTTGGTCAGATTCACATTTTCTCCAAATTTGCATGTTTTATTTTAATTTTTCATTTTGATTTCGAATCTTTAAGACACATTTCTTTAAAGAATTCGTGCGAGTGATAAGAATTTATGGATGTTGGATTTGTCCGCCAACATAAATGCACCCAAGTAGTCCATTTAGTTTTTTGTTTGTTTTTTTTTGTTCTCCTCACAGTTTTATGTTTATTTCACTTGCATTACTTTTGTTAATAAAATAAACAAATGCCAAGAAAAGAAATTCGACCATCAAGATATCCAAATTTTCGAAAGACCAATAGTAATAAATTTCAGAGCATGTTGTACAAAACCATGGTGTGTTCTTTCAAAAATCAAACATGATGAAGTATTTTATCGTTGAAATAAATGCGAGAATTTGAACTACAATTTAAATTGTAATTATTGTAATTCTTAAATTCTTCTTTTATTATTAAAAATTGCTCAATTATACTATTGTTATGATGGCGATTTTATAAATAATGTAAATTAATATCCAATATTTTCTATTTGCATGAGATAAAATGTGTCACATTTGAAATATCAATATGAGAATTTTCCCGTCCATTAAAAATAACATTGCAGATAAATTACTTGCTGTCGCATTAGAATAAATCATTGGCGAATGATCGTGATGCATGAAGAAAACGCCAACTTAGAAGTGAGTTCCCAAGGTTACCTCAATTTATCCAACAATAAAGTATCCACTTAATAAAATATCATTTTGTAATAAATATCGGGAGAAATCAAGTAAAATTCCATGCAAAGAATTTAAAAGTTGGAGTTGCTAAGACCATTCTGGGCACTTACTATTGGATATAAGAAGTCCGAGTGTAAATCCAATCGAATAATTCGCAATGAAACAATTTGTTAGATGGAAAATCACGGAACTCCGTGATACTGTCAAAAGTCGTTTGACTCCATCACGGGAAGACTTATCCGCTTTTTATGTCAATATTTTATTATTAGGTGCTGATGCAAACGACTATCATTACATGATTATAATGGAAATTACTATAATCGATTTTTCTGCAACACGACATAAATCAAACAGAGTCGATCTCGTAGTGGTTGCATGATAAAAAGTGTGGTAATATTTTTTTTTCTATTTAGATGTAGGAAATCTGATAATAGAATGAGGTTGCATTAATTCTTAAGAATGAAAAGCCCTTTATTCCTGGGTTAAGTAGGGACTTGTCTTAAACATCTTAGCATCACAAAAGATGTGATAAAAATATCTGAATTTAACTATTGTTCTATGAACTTTTTACTGAATAAAAAGTGTGTCTTATATTAAAGTGAACCATATTTATTTTGTGTCAATCCGGAACAAAATCAACTAGCGAAATGTGGAAAGAGGGCAGATTAAAAAAAATCCTTCCACATGCCATCGAAGGAAAAGCTGTGCAGGGAAAAAGATATCAGATATATTAAAAAAAATTGTGCACTAAAAAATTCAGGTTAAAACATTATCCAAAAAAGATCCAAATGTGCGTGTAACGTTATATAAATTCTGTTTTATTGTTTTATCATTTATATTTCACACAAAACATGTAGGATTCAAACTAAGAAACAGGCATTCTCGTAAATGTAACCAATTTAAATTAATTTTCGTCCAAAATAAATGTGAAAAAAAAATACTTGGCTTCTCCCAAATCCGACATTCAATTTTGTATGCTAATCAGTTTGACCTCTGTTCCTGTTTCTGATTTTATTGAAAATGTCCGAAAAGGGTGGTCTTCATTATAAATGGGCCTTAAAAACGCAATCAAATTTTCACGTATGGCGTTGAATTTAAGACATAAAAGTAAAAATAAAAAAAATTTCAATATCACCGTAAATGGAAAGAAGTTACGGCTTTTTACACGGCTAACTGTTGGCATAAGATTGATGTTGGTTGCCTTCCAGCCCCGAAACTGATGAATTCTCAATGTGGACATGATAAACATAAGAAATTACTTTTTTTTACTTCTACCTTCGCCGTGTAGACATAACTAAGAAACTTCTGCGTGACAAAATTTGCCCTTCTTACCTCCAAAAGTCAAAGATTGCGGCCTCAAAGTTAAGATTATGAAAACTGGTTCCTAATGCAAATGTAATGTTGCAGATGGAGAAGAAGTCTGGACTGGAGCATCGTCAACATAGTGCAATGCTGGGGGGATAACCATTGAATTGCACTATACAATGGTCTGACTTTCAAATGTGAACATTTATTGCGTTTATTGCCTCCCGTTTTTGTTTGTATTCTTAACTGGATTTGTCTTTGGGGCACTTTACTGTAACCTTGCCAGCCTGCAGAGCTGTCCTTTAGTTTTCTCGAAACAAAAGAAAACAATGTGATCTTTAACTTGAAGACATTGCTGACCGGCTGTGGTGGTTTAAGGCATCACGAGAAAATTAAGTGGCAATTCGGTTGGCCGGCAGTTACAAAGTTATATTCATTTCTTTCGTTTAATATCTACTATGGACCCCTTCATTTTCTTAATGAGATTTCGGTTTCTGTATTAAATATGAATATCAACAGAAGGAAAGAATTATTTTAAATTTTGGTGTCTTAAGATTTAAGATAACAATCTTAAGATACATTTAATAACCTCTGGAGGGAAATAAGTCGAGATGTTGAGATTTTAACAACATTTACGAGTGGTAATCCAGAAATAATTAGCAGATAATATGGGCACACAGAAATGGAGCCATTTTCATGACAAAATGTTTCACATAAATTTTGTACTTTCACCTCAATCACCTCACGATATGCGGAAATATGCGGAATTTGGAATTTAATTTAAAAAAATATCCGTGAAGCCATGAAAGTAATTTATGAGGTGCGGATTTAGTTTATAATTTCACTAAAAGGTTGTCCATAAAAGACAACATACGAATTTTCGACTTTTTGCACCTCAACTTCATCCCGATCATCAAAATCTTTTATAAGGGATTTAATATTGCCGTGGCAATATCAAAGTTCCACCCCCCACCCTTTCTCACTTCTTAAATCTGCGATGGATTTTTTTAACAACTCCTAATAAAAACATTTCTAAACATTTCTGGATTTGAACGCACAATCGATGTGCCGTTTTCGACAAAATATGGAGTAGAAAAAACAGAAATCAGCAAAAAGATTTTGAGGTGTTACGAGAAATCACGCTCCAATCAGAAATTCGGACCACACTAATTTTTTGATGTAACAAACCATTTACCATTTTCGAGATATTTTCGAACTTTTCAATGCGGCGAATCTTTTTCAACGAAATACCGGAAGTCAGATTCTCAGGTTTTCTTTAATATTTCCTTTTTATTTTCTAACTTTTTTCAGATATTACCTGAGATTTGGGGAGCTTGATTTTTGGACCTTTTATCAGTTGAATTTTTTTTAAACAATTTTGAAATAAAAAAAATTCTGCAAAGAAAAAAAAATCGAAAATTCGATCACAAATTTTCAATTTGCCGCTTCAGTTCGGAGAAAAAGCAATTCAGTAATTTTCCACTCTTTTCAATTCTATCGAATAGTTTTTACACAACACTTTTTGTCGCTGTTGCATTAGAAATTCCATTTTTATTGCGATTAGGGCAGCATTTTGCATCTTATCAGACTTATTCACTATAAAAATAAGAAGAGTGGCAGAGTATGTCGGCAATAAGCGATTGCGAATACCCTATATGATGTATCCGGACATTTTCAATACCAGATAACATTCAAGTCCGGTATAAGAAAATATTTATCCATTTTGAAATTATTCTAATTGAGTTTTGATGTTAGAAAAAATCATGACTTTACTTTCTGAACCATATTTTTCTGTTAAAAATGTTCGTAGCTTTGCAGTTCAAATTGTTAAAATAATTTCGATTTTAGGAAAGCCAAATTTGACCTGAATTTTACTGTAAAAGTTCTTTTACCAGAGTTTAATTCTTTCCCGGATTATCATATTTTTGTATGTAAGTTAGAATTCTAACTTACATACAAAAAAAGGATAAAATTCTAACTTTTGTCAGAATTCTTCTCAGATTTTATAATTTGGGCACATGGGGTAAAAAATACAATGTTTTCGTTTCATCAGAGTTTTTAAGAAGACGCTCTTTTCATTTTAAAATTTATTTGTTTTGATTCTACACTTGTCTTGATAGCAGTGGCAGTGGCCTAGATACAAATTGCCCCCGATTTAATATAATTTCATATTTTTTTCTGATGCTTTTATCAAAATATTTTGTCGTCATTTAATTGAGCTTTCCTCATGGAATTCAGCTTGCGAACGGAAATTTTAATCATAGGGTTTCAGTCAGTAATTTCGCAAGAATTGCACGGAGTTTAAAAATTAGAATAAAACAATGGACGCAAAGTCTAAATTAATTGTGATATTTATTTCGTTTTGGTGTGTTTTTCAAGTACAAGCAGCAACTTTAATAACAAAAGGTGGAAAATAAATTGTTTATATTGTGATTGATTGACAATAATTAAAAATTGCAAAGACTAGAATTTTGTAAAACCCCTAGTTTAGTTAATCAAATTGGCATAAATATATTAATTTTTACGAGAAATTGTCTAGTTTTCAATTTTCTAGAAAAATTTCTACTAATGAAATTAAGTTTGTTTTTAAATTTTGCATATTTTGAGTAATTTTTCTGTTTTTTTTAGAACTGCCAGTTGTTTTTGATGAAGTTGTCGAAGAAAATAATTCCGGTACTTCCGGCTTCCACAGCTTGATAAAACGATTCACCAATTTTATGAATCCAGTGAGTAGTTTTGTAAATATTTAATATTAATAAAAAAATAGAAATAATTTTTCTTGTAGCCCAACAAAAGTTACCAGCCTTGTGTGACACCAACAGGTAGCGCAGGACATTGCAAACACATCCAGCACTGTGTGCTTAGCGAATTTCAAACCAATTTTTGGAAAGTTTTCGACTATTTATGCATCATTGAACGATCGTAGGCAAATTTCAATAGTATATTCGAAACCAGTATGATGGTTTTCCAATTTTAACCAAACAGTTTTTAATGGCAAAAAAAATCTTTTCCGTTATCTATCTCTGTAAGAGGGGTGGATAGCCTAATTATGGGGAAGTCACAATAGATCTTAAGGTCGCAGTGACAAAGGAGCCGAAAGGCACCACCCCCTAAATAAGCAACGCCCTCCAACTCGGAAACCAATCAACCGATTGGGTGAAAATTTTGAGTAATGTTTGATTAAAACTTTTTTTTTTCATTTTCCCTAGTGCTGTTGGGGTTTGCTGCCCGGATGACTTGACTCACACACAAGGAGCTCAAATTGGTCCCCGTTTACCTGCCATGGGGGAAGACATGGACTTGATTGGCGAAGAATCAGGACGCATTGTAAATAACGAAAGCCGCGGCTGTGGTTTAGCAACGAAACAACAGACAAGGATCACAGGTGGCCGCCCGGCTGACCCCAAAGAGTGGCCCTGGATGGCAGCAATTCTTCATCGTCGTCGCCCGAAGACACATTGTGGAGGATCCCTGATTACCGATCGACACGTCCTTAGCGCCGCTCACTGTCTTCACCAGCAGACCATGCAGGATATTTTCGTTCGATTGGGGGAGTACGATTTCCGGGAATCCAATGAAACGCGATCCCGGGACTTTCGAGTTACAGAAATCAATTCTCACGTAGATTTTGACCCTGCGACGTATGAAAATGATATTGCAATCCTGAAACTTGATCGTCCAACCATATTCAACACCTACATATGGCCTGTGTGTTTGCCACCGTTGGGAGAGCAGTGGGAGGGATGGAACGGAGTTGTCACAGGATGGGGTACGCAGTTTTTTGGAGGTCCTTATTCCGATGTCCTGATGGAGGTGTGGGTCCCGATTTGGGAACAGAAGAAGTGCCAGGAGATGTTTGTCGAAAGGATTGGCGATTCCTTTATTTGTGCAGGAGATGAGGAAGGTGGCAGAGATTCATGCCAAGGTGATAGTGGGGGTCCTTTGTTGGTGCAAATTCCTAATAAACGTTGGGTGGTGGTCGGTGTAGTGTCCTGGGGAGTTCGATGTGGCGAAATGAATAATCCTGGAATCTATACACGTGTTAGTAGCTTTTTATCCTGGATTGTCGAAAATTCTGTGTTTTAATCGATTTTCGAAAAACGGAAGTCAATTTTGACTTTTGTTTTAACATTTTTATCTAATGTCTGATAATTTGAATAAAGGTTATGTACATGCAGTCGTCATAGTTTTATTTATCGATTAATCTGTTAACATTTTTCCTACTCTGATATTGGAAATAGATATTTTGATGTCCTATATAAGGATTTCCGAGTTAAGAAGGTTGCACCGGCAGTTAGTTTTCCACGTCATATTTTACACCAGCAGTTCACTTCCATTTAAATTATTCCAGCGCAACATTGAAGGATCTTAAGGCCAAATAATCCTAAACCGAGTTGAATCCTCGAGGAGGACAAGGCAATCAGCATTGATCTTCAATCTCTACTAAAGTAATAATAATTCATTTCAGTGTTTTATTCATAGAATCGAATTTCCCATTGACTTTTCGCTTCAGAATGGATTTTATGTGATTTTTAAGTATTTTCAGTCACGCAAAAATCGTCAAAACTGACAATCACAACGCACGATTGGAATTAGCATGTAAAACTTTTTAGGTGTCATCCATTTAAACGGCTCAGTTTGGCTGAAAGTGAAGCATTTCGAAATCGAATGTGGAACTGACATCAAGGCAAAGGAAACCTATACGACTGACAATCGACGGATCATCCCCAGAAGTTACAGCAAAATACCCCCAATTGCAAATACCTCGACTTTGATTTGTGAACTTGGGGCTGGAGCTGGAGTTGACATACGTTTTTATGGTGTGTATCCAGACACGAGTTCTGTCGATTGAAACCAAGCGCCAAGGTTATTGTGTCGGAACACGAATCTTACATACCTGAAGTGTTTGGCAAAAATTCTAATTCACATATTCCTATAGGTTACAAAATGAACACATGTGCCGGTCTGATAGAAGGTTATTTCATAATACTTCGATTGAATACGAGGATGATTCGATTCTATCAAGAGTATTTTGATTTTTCCTAAAGAACGCAGCCTATCGGAAATGAAATTTTACCTATTTGTATGCTTTTTTTTATTTGCATAAAAATAGAATTCAAATTATACCGAAAATCGAATACAGAAGCAGTTTCTGTTCCGATTTTATGAAATCATTATGATAACCAAGACAGGGCGATAAATATTCCTCAAACGTACAAAAGGAAAATAAAATAAACTCGTAAATCCATTCTAGAATGTTGTATATGTAAGGATTACACATGTGTGAACTTGAAAATGACCTCAAAATGGAATCAAGTTAGATAAACTATTTTTTTTTGTGTAGAAAAAATGAAACTGCATTTATAAAAAAAATCAAGTTTTTAGTGAAAAAAAAATAAAAGAATAATTTGCTACACTTAAAAACCAGAGATCCTGCGAACCGTTTTCGAGAAAACTGTAAAAAAAACGTGGAGTTAAAGAGCTCGTAAATTTTTTTGTGGGATATTTCCATTTAAAATTGTTAAAAATCCCGTTTTCGAGAAAATAAAAAAAAAAACAATCTTTGAAACTTTCCAAGTGAAACACGCATAATTTTTATTTTTGGATATAATGAATTTTTGGATATAAACACAAATTAAGTAAAGTACGAAACAGTAATTGAAGCACTTCTAGTCGGCTTTCTTGCGAGCTTAACGTCTCAAGGAACAAAATTAAAATATCATTCTATCATTATCCCACGAAATTGAAATGTCAGATCCTTAAAAGGATTTTTTAGGTCATGGCACAAGTTGGATTTGAAATCATACCATTTTTCTGTCTTATATACGAAAAAAACCTTTAGTTTACAAAAGGGCTTGATCGTCTAAAATCCGAGCCTTCTTTTCTTTATTGAAGAAATGTTCGTCCTTGAAGGTGAAACTTTTCAAATGGGCAAAAACAAATTAAATTTCACAGAAGAACAAAATTCCACAACTGGCGGTAAAGCAAAATCATAACATGGGTTTCTTTTGCACATTATTTTAGGGGTGGTAAACTGCATCAAGGCAATTGAAAAAATGAAAAGTGAAAATCGAAAGTGAGACACGAAAGCAAGTACTTCTCCACACATTAGGCATTGTCTTTTAAGGGAAAACACGAAATTCGCCAATGAAAACTTCAAAGTTCTACGGGAAATCGGAATTTTTTAATTGAAAAATCTAAAATAAGTGGAAAATTGAATTTTTATCAATATTTCATGGTATTTTCATTCTGCATTCAATTGATTTGATTTCCAGGTTCTGTAAGATTTCACAGATAAAACATCTTAGGTGTGCAAAAAATTGAATACGAATGAAATTTTTGTTGAATCGATTATCATTTGGTGGATGGTTCTAAGACGCTTTTTTTCTTCAGATCGACTAATGTTTTTTTTTTCTTATCCGTGCAAAAGGGCTGAGAGTGTCAGGTGGATTATATATATATAATTGTCTTTCGGCATATGTTCTAAAATTCACCTTTCAGCGAGGTCTATAAAAGTAAGGGCCTAATAGACACACGGAATTATTACACTTCCAGCACCTGAGCTCACACGTTAAAATCCACGCGAACCAAAGTCTCAAGGACTCAATTGGATTGGATAAGGCAGACACACGAAAAAAAAACAATTTCCTCGGCGTCATCGTCCTTAGTGAAACTTTGGACGGTTTCCAAGAAAGTTTGAAGAAGTTTCTTAAGGAGTTGTTCGCTCATTACGTGGTGAGACCTATTCGAGTGCGTGCGGTGTGCTAAAATTGTGCGAATACGTAAAATACGGAATATTCGAAAAAAATCGAAAAAAAAATAAAATTGTGTGAAAAGAAAACCATTTTATCGTATGTAGATATTTAGAAAAAAATTGAATATTGTGTAATATAAATTCAGTTTTCAAGTGTGAACTTGCATTGAATTTGCAGTGATTTTTCAAAATGACTGCGGTCACAAATTTAACCGGAGGTACTCCAATAACGAGGGAAATTGCAACTGTAAGTTTACAAAGAAGGACATTTAAAGTTGATGGAGTTTTTTTTTTGAAAAACTGAATGTGATGTGGACTGATTTGACATATGGATCTGTGTGGAGGTCTCAAACTCATAAATATTTTTAAGTCGTATGAATTATGAATTTTGAATTGCTTTTCTATGCCACTTGTGGAAAATTAATAAAAAAAACGTTGAAAATCGATGCTATGGATACACCACCCGCTCACCCGCCACATTACAGGCAAATACATTACCTTAAATGAGGCGTTAAAAGCTAGAGTGGACCAACCCACATAATCGAGTTTTTGAAGCTTTTCCACTTTTGTACTATTATTTACTGTAAATTTTTGGAAAAAAAATTTGTGTGGACTTTATTACTCAATGTTGAAAGGTTCTTTTGTGCATCCAAACATTTTTATCTAGAAACTCACTCGCAATAGTGATTCAAACACAAAAAAATTCACGATTTCGACTTGTGGGTTGGGCCACTATAGCTTTTAACGCCTCAAATAGTCGCGTAAAAATGTGAAGTCTCTCATAAATCATCAAAAAAAAAAGTTTTGTCTGATAAAAAAAATTTTGTTTCGAAAAGTTTTCATACCAACCTAAATTCAATAAAACTCGATTATTTCTTTTTAATGACATCAAATTTTTTGCTCGATTTTTTGTTCTTTTAATAACACTAATTTTTATTACATTAAACACCAATTGATAGTTTAAATAACACTGAAATACATGTTTGCTACCTAGTACAATATAGGGTTGAAACCTTTAAAAACATTAAATATTAAATTTGGAATTGAATGGGTTTACCAATTATTTTTTGAATATTTGTAACGATTACTATGTTTTCAATCAAATTTGTTATTGACTCAATTTTTTAAAAATATTTTTATTTTATAATTTTTTTAATACAAAAAATGTATTCTTTATTTAAAAATCTACTAATTTTAAATATCATGAAAATAAACACTAAAACTACCACAACCATTCAAATTAATGGTTATAAATTTATGATATTTTCCTTAACTTCAAGACTTTATTATTGTATTAATCTAAAATTATTTTATAAAACATATAAGAACGATTTAAGAGATTTTTTTTTTAAATTTTGATTAATTTATTTTTATAACTATTGTTCTGGCGTATCTTGCGTGGTTATATATCTATGTAATAAAATATATCAAAACCCCCTCGGTAGTTTTAGTGCTAATAAAATATTGTCTGATTTTGAATTTAAAATACAAAACTTTGCATCATAAGTTCATGTGAATGTAAAATTTTTTTTAAATATATTTTAATGTAAAAATGTGTATGATTTCAACAATTTATTTGATTTGTATATGATAACAAATTATGTTTTAACAATTTTGCAAAAGTCCAAAATTTATCATAAAATCCTAGACATTTTTTTTATTAGTAAAACAGATCAACACTTATCTAAACAGCAATATTTTTATTTTAATACTCGTATTTTTTTTTTTTCATTGATTGAATATTCTACCCGTATTTAGTTTTTTTAAGTCTTACATTTATTGCAGATAGCTTTATGATAAGAAAATACAGTCAAGCTTCATTTGAGGAAGAGTTTTAGATAAATTGTTGTAAAACTAGAATTTAAACAACTTTGAATGGTAAATTTCTAAAAAGTACAAAATTTTTATTTTTGTGTTCAAATAATTTTATTATTTATGCTAATATTTATTACAAAATCTGTTTTAAACGTATTTATAGCTATGGATGGTTGTACTTAGAATACTTGACTATCTTTTAACTTTTCATGTTCCTCTATAATATAGAACTTTTTTAAGTTGAATATTATTTCTTTGTCTCAAATTTCGCTGAACTAAGGTAGAAAAATTATTTTGAAATCGATTACAAAAATTAGCGGGTCTAGGACTGAATTATTAGATTTTTTTCTTTACTCAACTTTCAAAAAATTTAAATTCCTTTCATATTAAATGAGCATGATTTGATTTTTAATCTGGTTGGGACATTAGCAAATTTCAAAAATTTGCAAGGCACGCAATACAAAGTTTTGGTAAAAAAAAACGTTTTCAAAGTTCTGGAGTGGTATTCCGTAACTTGATTCAAGCGTTTGTTTCGAGTTAGAAGAAAAAGTGGTATTTGCTATCTCGGTTTCTCTTTGTCATTTATTTCGGTCAAAACAGAGACAGCGAATACTTCTTGTTCTTCTAACTCGAAACAAACGCTTGAAACAAAGTTACGGAATATCACTCCAGGTCTTCAGCTCTTCGTATGTCATCGTGTCATATAATAAGCTTCTTCAAATGGTCGTTTTAGAAAACTGTGGGTGGCTAGAAATCATTTCTATACAAAATGAGCTTAATAAACAGTAAATCTATGAATTCAATGAAAAAAATGCAAAGAAAATACCCCAAAAAAAACCGGGTGAGAATTATTAGTAAAAAAATTCAATGAACTCAATTTTAAAGTTTTGAAACCATGAATACATTAATTTTACCGTTATTTCGTAACTAAGAATGGATGATAAACAAGAAACCCCCTTTAATTCTTCTATATTTTTGATGCTAGAATTTTTGAAGTACTTTTTCCGAAGTTAAAACGCGATTTTCCTTTAGAAACCAGTTGTTCAAACAGAAGTTTTAATTTTTGAGAGCCCTGTATGAAAAATGTAATTACGGTTTCAGTTGGGCTAACGTTTTCGGCAATATTCCGGATTCCACTAAGGTTTAAAAAATTATATCGTTTGTATTCCTGACTCATTTATAAAGGACTGATAAGTACTTTTAAGTAACCAAAAGTCTACTTTTGAGTATTTAGAAGTATTTATACGTAGTTTGTATGAAAGGTTGGAATGCAGCTCCGGAATAGACCGCAAATGCTTAAAAATACGATGACATTCAAGTAGAGGGAGCTTAAAATCTTGTAAATATTGTCTTAATTCTTTGAATAATAAAATGTTGGAAAAATCTAAAATTTTCTTAATAGAATTACAGCGTGTTACAATTAAAATGGAGGAAATCGAGTAAAAACAATTCACCAAACGAAGGTCAACTGTATTTCGATTTCTATCACAAAGGTTTCCACTAGATAAAAGACATCAATCACAACAATACCTAATCTATCATAATTGATAATTTATTAATTATTCGAAGAAAGTTGGTTCTAAAATATCTAGATTATTAATAAAATTGTTTACGAATTTTTAAATGGAATTTTGAAAGTTTTCAAACAATTAAGTTTTTCAGCAATTTTATCACAACTGACAACCATTTTTTTTTTAAATTACGACAAAAGTCAATTCTTTTGGCAATATAAAAAGAATTCTTTGGAAATTTGCGGCTTGTGTACGTTATTCTATTTAAAAAAAAAAGTTTAAAATGACTCGCAATTCTTGCAGTTGCACATAAATATTTCTAAAATAAAATTAATGTTCAACAAATTTTATGTTCATGAAAACATATTTCTTATCATAAGATCCTTTATCAGATTCAAGTTAAGCAGAAAAATATTTGAAATTGTTGTACCGTTACGTTTATTGCTTAAAGTTTTTCGTGAAAATGTTTTCTTTCATAGGAACTCCGTCAGCTGGTTTTTGGAACGGCTGCTGCGCCTCCCCGGGGCGAATGGTCTCGAACTGGATTTGTTTTCAACCCTCCAAGTCAAGAATTGGCGTACGGTCTTCGTTGCCAACGGAATGGAACTCGCGGTCTACACTCGGTACTTCAAGCTTTCATCTTAAAATATTTTCTGTTTGATCGTAGGGCAAGAGAGAAAACTCATTCTTTGGAATTGTAAATTTTAGAATCAATTATCCCCCAAAAACACTAAAAAAAAACTGTTTTCCAATTTATTCGATTTTTAGATTACTACGTCCGAGTGAGAATCAGCAAATTGAAGCACTTTTGGCGTCAATGGTTGAAATTCTTCTCATGATCGCAGAGAAATCAACAATTACGATTGTGTTACCAGGAGAGGAAGCGTTTATCCCGCATAGTATGACATATTTTCAGGATTCGGTTACAGAAAAGGTTAAAAATGTTTTATTACAATTCTACCAATTTAGAAATTTAATATTTTCAACCATCGTTAGTTGCATTTGTTTGAAATGAAACGCATGGATGAGGTTTTATCCTTTTTAAGACGCCACGTTCAAGTTGTAAGTAATTTTTGAACAGACTTCTAGATTATTTGGGAGTACTCAAATTAATGGTATTGAAGCAAATGCTAATAAAGACTTTTAAGTTCATAGAGGATCCTGGACCGGGTGCACTGCTGTTTTTGTACAGCGCTGTTCTGACGCGAACCATGGCCAAGTAACAGAAAATTTGTGTCACCAAGAATCTTTAGGCTCGAATTTAATAATTTTAATTGTGATTTATAGAATCCGAACGGACATGGACAGTCCACGTGGATCGTATTTAGTGGGGCCGTTGGAAGAAGGAGCATTAAATATCGTAACTTTGCTTTTGACTGGTCGAGCGACACCTTATTTGCACAACGGTGTAGTTCATGTTGGTGATGAGGAACATTACGTGAGTTTATTTTGCATTTTTTCTTTGCAAAAATTAAATTTTTATAAACTCTCGCTTTTAGGCAAAGCCACAATTCGGTATTTTGAATAGAAGTTTAATTGGATTAATGTTGTGGGAAAGTGAAAAGAAAAATGTAAGTGAAATTCTTTTTTGAGTGAATTTTCTACATTAATATTTTGTCTTTTTGAAAACAACCTCAGGTATCTGTTCGGCAGCCTGGCTCTAGACTGAAGACGCCGTCGCTACCGATTTGGGTCACGAGCTGTGCTGGTCACTACGGCACGGTTTTCAATACGAATCAAGAGCTTTTGCGCAATTACCATGCCGAAAGTCGATTTGAATTGTACTATTATAGTTGTTCGGGCAATCAAATTTCGATGACGATTGACAATCGTGCACATAATGATCGCGCGCAGTGGATGCTCCAAAGGCAAAATTCAGTTAGCATGGCACCGGGACCACTGCAGGATCAGGAAAGTGTTACAACTCCATTGGAGCGATTAATTCATACCAAATGGGAGGAGGCTCAAATTAAATTCAACGCTCAACCATCAATGCTTAGCTACTTATTTAATACTAGCAACTAGTTGAAAATTTTACGTCTCATGGAAAAGGGATTTTTTTTTCATTTTACAGATTTTATTCTAGTTGACCAGTATTTTTAAAAATGAAACCTAAGTATTTCTATATTGTCACATGTTTAAAATTAGCTAACGATTAAAATTGATAAAAACAAAATTATGGCATTCGGTTTACTATTAAAATCTGTAATAATAAAAAATTATAAATAAAACAAAAAACAAATCAAATGTAACTGAAAAAATATAAATTTTTGGTGTATTTTTTCCCTGTTTTTACCAAATAATTCTCTGTGCATGTTTGTAGTTGGACCAACGAATTTCCTTTGTAAAAAACAAGTAAAATGTCACAACATTAACAATTAAGTGCGCAAGAAGTTCAACAATAACATATCTTGCCCTCAATTCTGGTGCGTTCAGTCTTAAAAGTAAGAATGGAATGATAAAATAGCGGACTTCCAGGAGTTTTTGTAGGGCTAACGCGAAAAAGCAGCAAACGTAGAACATAATTCGAAAGCCAGATGATAAATAGCGGAGATTTCGACTCATAATCGATCCACAGATCATATAAACTGGAACAGCTAGATATTTAGCGAATGAGTAACGTCCAAAGAACCAATTCCAAATGTAAAACGTGTAGTGTCGATTGTCGGCAAGGAGATATGGATGTACCAACGTGTTGTAATGAACGGCGGCTAGAAACATGGCACAGGATATCGCAAGATTTGTCCAATTACTAATAAGCGATTTTATAGATGGAATCAAATTCACCAGACTTAGGGAACATCCAAAAATTGCGGAGAAAACCGAGAAATAGAAAAACTGAAACGGGTTCATTTTAAATTTTCAAAAGATTCTAAAGATGCCAAAAACGGGTTTTACCTGTGGAATGTGGATAGCTGCCTCATGCGCTGATTTATCACCAACCACAATTGATCCATTGCTAATTAGAAATGCAATAAACATTAATATTATGATGATATATCCCCAGAAAGTTTCATAAACACTTTTCACGTGTTCCATTAAGAATCGAAAGTTTTTCAGGTTGTAGATGGCAGTATCCAAGAGGTCCTATGATGGAAAAATAAAGTTTTAATGAAAGTTTTCTAGTTTTAAAAATAATTTTTGCGAAATTTTTTCTGCTACTATCCATATAGAACGGACAAAGGAGCCTCCTCCTCATTTTTACGACTGAATTTTCACCATATTTGATACAAATCTTCAAAAAGTTCTTACCTCAAAGCTGTAATTTTCCCTTAGGACTCTCCGTTTCTTTTTCTTTACAAAGTGATGAGTGTTTAACACAATTCTATCAATGGAACTGATTGCCAAGAAGAATCCAACCCACAGAATGTTTGTTTGCCGCATCAAAACACTTCCAGCTCCTAAAAAAAGATTATATTTTTAAGCGTTTAGTTTTGATAATAATCAATTTCAAGTTATATCTTTACCGCACAACGCCGACAAACTGTAGGACTTCTTTATCCAAAAATAATACATTCCCAGAATAGTCGTCACAGAAAGGACATCCGTGTAGTATAAATGCGCGAAAAAATACATTGGTGGTAGGATTGCTATGGTGATAGCATCCAAAATTAATGTATTCTTATCTCTAATCTTTGTTTCTCGGATTTTGTAAATAAGAAAAACATTCACAGCCGCAGCGACCAGAGAAACTAACCGGAGATTGTAAATTGTGCATAGTTTGAAAGGAAGCAACACACAGGATGCTAAATAGAGGCCAGGGAAGGTTGTTATTTTCGGATCCCACTGAAAAAACCACTAAATTAGTTATAAATTCAATATTTACGGCTTTTTTTATAAACTCACGACATGAAAATTTCCAATGCAATAGTGTTTTCCTTGACGCAAATGAAATTCTTCGTCTATAACAAGTCTGGAGGTGGAGTAAACTTTATTGAAAATGGGAACCGAACACACGATGAACACAACGGGTAGGATGTATTGAATATTTAACAACTTTTTAATCATTATTAAGCCTAAATTATTAGATATTAAAAATGTTTTGTCTGGAATAAGAGGTTGACTGATGATTTTTTGACAGCAGTAAAGTGCAACGAAAATTACCCTTGAAAGTAGGATAAAAACTTGAAAGTAGATCTTATGCTTTTCTGATTAGAACCATAATCGCTTTTTGAAGGTAAAAGAATCAACTGGTAAAAATAACCCCACAGTATTTACTTTCTTATACGAAGCAAATTACAGGATTGTCATTATGAAAAATTTCGACCTCCTAATTTCGCCTAAACAAATTTCTTGAGCACTCCTGAGTCGATTGGAGCATTATTACAAAAATGTCTTTCTGTCTGTCTGTCTGTTAGTTATAGTATTATTTGCGACGGGACGTGAATTTTGATAGGTAAGTCGAGCAGCACATCAGATTTTTTATAATGGAAATTTCAGTGATTTCTCGTAATTCAAAAATATTTAAAATTAGGGAGTAAAAAAATGTTTGTGGACAAATCATAAACAAAATTTTATTTCTATAGTAAAAACAAAGTTGAAAATCACGAAACCATAAAATGTGTCAACTTTTTAATATACTTTAAAATACGTTAGATTTCTAACTAAATAAATTTAATCACAAGAAAGAATTCTTAGAATCTCCAAAAATAAACGTTTGTAGCAACATTCAACCGGTACTCACCAAAAAATCAATTATCTAAAATATTTTCATTTTATTTAAACTTACAACTATTACAGAGGTTCTCATTTTCTTTAAAAAAAATATGATTTAATATTAATATTTTTAAGTACACAAATATTCTGAAAATAGTCACATTTCAAGTACGAAATTGCACTTTAAGTTTCCTAAAAACTTTTTCTTAAACTAAAATAACTCTAATTTAGTTCAATTTTAAATTCATGCTCCTTGTTAAAATGATTTGTGTGATACTTTTGGAAATGTTTCACATAATTTGAGATAATCCATCGATTTGAGCCATTTTTATTCTTCTCTGCACCAATTTTCACCTGTCCATTACAAACCGGACAGACAATCACACCATAAATTTTATCACCAGCATCACACACAACTGCGCCAATATTTTGCATCTCTAAAGGTACTTCTGTATATTTGTTGAACCAATTGAAAACTAGCAGCCGAATTTTATCCTCTTCACTGTATATTTCCGGAATGTGATTTCGTTTCCGTCTCTTCGGCTTTTGATCCGAAGGACTCATGGGACTGTCTTCGGGTGAGAAAAATAACTGCTCTGGTTTTAAATGCATCATTGGAGGGCTTTTTAATTGCATATAGTAAGTGACACCGTTTTGCCGAATCCTATCTCGTAATTTTATTAATAACTTTCTGTGGCCGGATACTATTCGAAAGTCACTAGGATTCTTCTTAAATATTGAGAAATAGTCTTCTGTATTTGGGACGTACTGCTTTAAACTTTCTTGTGTAAATTTTTCAATATCACGAATTGCTTCCTCGTCTAATTCTTCTAAGCTGATGTTTTAATTAAGAAATTGTGAATATTAAGGGGAAAATTTCAATTTATCAAAAGAAACTACCTTAGAAGATGATTATATCCGTTTATGCTGAGAATATTTTTTAAATAAACTGGAAGTGCGCCAACATCACGTTCTATTGCTGACCACATTTCTGATTCTGTTAATACTTCGTCCTCAAAATGAGGGACCCGGATTGGGAAATGCTCTCGAATGTCTTCATCCTAAACAGAATTTTAATTGAAAGTTAAACCTCTATTTGCGAAACGACCCACAAATTTTTACTTACATCAATTGGCGTGTAGGAACCATTCATCATTGAGGTTATGTCTGAATAAATTAAATTAGGAATTAAAGATATGTAATGTATTTGAATTAGTGAAATATATTTAGCAGTCAATGTTGAATTCTGTATTTTTTAAATTTTAAACAAATAACGACACGAGTGGATGAAGGTGCTATGTAACAAAGTTTTCAAATATGGTTTTTTGTTGTATTCTATGATATGATAAAGTTAAAAATATAAGAATCTAATTTGTTGAGGGGATATCGAAGTGGAAGAAGACGTTATGTCGCATTCTATTTAAGTTTTGAATGAAAGAAGATATTTTTTGAAATACTTTAGGTTGAGGTAAACAAAAAATCCCTGAGAGCGTTGAGTACCACCGACGTTAAGCTTTGAAACATATGCTACGAAAAAGAAAATAAATTTGTGTTTAAAAAGGTTTAGAAAACTTGGTAAAAAAGTCTCAAAAAATTAGGCAGGTAAAATTTGTCAAGCACCAAAAATCCTCAAACTATAAAATTTTTGTCTGTTTTTGCAGCGAGCAGATTTGGAAGAAAAAAATCTGGGAGAAAAACCACCTGAGTGAAAATTGCCATAGAAAACTCGTAGATTTGAATTTTATAAAGCTTACCTACGTTTCCATATTCAAAATTTAAAATCAATTAACCAAACCAATTCACTCGAGAATACAATAAAATTGCCTCACCGCTTCATTTTTTTTCATTTATGCATTTGGATAAATATTGAAATACATTTCTCACAACAAAATTTCCAACACTGACAAAGGTAATCATGAAAAATTGCTTCAATCGGCATTTTTTATCAAAAGTATGAGAAAAAAGTTCATTTATTATTTAGCTGCGCTTGTAATTCTAAATTTGTTATTTGATAAATTCATCAAACGCGACACGAATGATTATGTATATTTACGAGTATAAGAAAAGCTCATAATAGTCATTATATGTACATATGTATATTAGCGATACAAAAACATTCAGAGTAAAATCATGTTTTTTGTGTAACATAAACAAAACAATATTTTTGGTAAAAAAAATTTATTCGCTCATCACGTAATTCCACAAAAATGAACAAAAATTGAAACCTAATTGAAAGTTATAATGCCATTAATTTGTAAATTGCTATCAGGGCAGAATCTTACAGGTTTATATCCCAAAGGTGTCGAATGTTGACAATTTTTGTGTTTTTAACAGGGAGAATGGAGAATGTAGACAAGAAAGAATGCTCATATTTGAACTGAAGTAAAAGATTGGTCACAATTTTGAAAGAAAATATGTAGAACAAGTTTGAGATGTTCATCACTAAATATTTTTATTGCCAAATTTTTAATTTCAAATGTTTTCAGTTAGAGGAATGAACAAATGTTTTTTTTTTAAATTTACCATACGAGAGTTATTGATGTAACTATCAAGTTTTTACTTTCCTCTATGCGCTTTTGGGAAAAAATGAATATAACAAAATTTAAAGGAAAAATTATTTTCTACATTTTTTGCTTTAACGGGTTTTACGTATTTCTAACGGTTCTCAAGGAATTTGAAAAAATCCCTAAAAAATCTAAATCGATCCTTGGAGACGACCCATGACTCTGGGGTTGTCTATAAAATGTCTATAACATTTAGGTAAAGGAAAGATAGCCGTTTGTGTGAAATTTGAAAAAAAAAATTGATAAGCAGATTGGGTTTTAACCCTTTGACGACCATACATTTTCGGTCGAAGGGATTTAGATTTTTTTTCATTTTCATAATCTGTGACCTGATAATAGTTATGCCACAAAAAATGGCGGCCCTAGACCCCCTCCTTGCCCCTCATTTTTTTATCTCGAAAATTAAAATTGAAAGACAACATTCTTATATATAATTAATGTACGGATTTATTTTTGAATTTGAACAAACTGAATTTAATTAGTTGTGCATGTGATAGACGTCGAAGCAATCGCAAGTACAGATATCGTCGGCTAAGAGTGAAATCGTTCTAAGTCCATTATACCAAAATTTATGGAAGACCAATAAAAAACCTTGTTAAATCATTTTAATTTTCATTTAGGATCATAGGGGCACAGGGGAACCGGCATAGAATTCCCGCCACATACATTTATATTGCCCCATCTATCCTCTACAAAAAACCTTTTAATACCTTTGCTCTATCTCTTAACTGGACGATTTTAAGTACTGAAAGCTCTTGGGCAAGCATACTTGCCTGTGGTCGTCAAAGGGTTAAAGGGCGAGAACTAACGAGACGTATTCCGACTTCCGGAAGGTCGCCCCTTTACCGCTACTCACTGCGTTTAATAAGTCAGGTCCCTTATGGCGGGTTTCAAGAAATTTTTAACGGTCACTAAATCGAGTTAGCACGTTCTGTTTCTTTGAAATTCGCCCGCTAAAATTTTTATAAAACTCAATAGTATGTATAGCTTCAAATTTTCAAACGTTGACAACTCGTTTCTACTTATTTTGTGCAATATACAAGTACAATATTGAATACATTGCTTGTGTTAAAGAAAAGTAAAAACCTGGTGAGCTTTTCAAACTGTCGCGTTGAACGTCACAGAACTTTTCATCATACTACGGAAAATTACTTCAACAGAATACTGAAAAAAACGCCGGTATGCAATGATGTTTTGTGGTGATAATAAATCTGCCTCGTTATTGTTTTCGTCAGTAAATACTAACTTCGTGAAATATTCACGCAATCGCACTTTCACTAAGCACTGGTTCGCGATAGATTCAAATACAGTTCGAACTAATTTGTATTAAATAAAAACTATGCCAGCAGATCTATCCATTACTCATATCCCAGACAAGCACTTAAAAAAGCATAATAAACAAAAAAAAAAACATCGTAATGGCAGTATTTTTCCAATGGAATACATTAATTCTTAAACAGATATAAATTACAGGTAGGTATTTAGAAAACAAAGAACAATAAAATATTTACTTACCGCTCATATTTGATATTTTCTGATGCCACAGAGAGTTCTTGTCAATTACAGTTCGAAATTAAAAACTAAAACCTGAGTAGGTGATTTTGTTGTTCATCTACGGTGGAATTGAAATATTTGAAATCAAGAATCCGAAATAATATTCGGCCGAAATGTGAATAACACCTCTTCCACTGTTGAACGCCGAAATGTCTCTGAAGCTTAGTGATGACGGTTAACTTCGATTCGGCCTACGTAGTAAAAAAGTATTTCACGTAGTATGAGACTGAAATTGGAATTCTATCAAGCTCGGGTGATCACCAGGTGGAAAGACGAGGCACTGTCGTACTACATACACCTGATGGGAAACGAAACCTTCTTGGAGCCAACTAACATTAAAAACTGTGTATACTGCGGCCGTGCCTAATATAATATGCTGGCTTGGTATATATGGTGAATAATAGTGTAATACTTACTCGCAAATGAACGAATTCTAAAGGTGTATTGCGGTGTCGATTCGTGGTTGTGTTGTTCCGCTCTGCTCATAATACATTTTAAAATCATACTACGGGCATTGCCACGAAACATGAAAAGAATATATGGGAATTAAGATTCCCAACAGAGAGCACAACGGCCCAATAGTCGTTCAAGTCTAGCTAGATTAGAAAGGTAGTAAAGTTTACCTAAGCTACCTGGCTAGATAAATCCGGGCTAGACTTCAAGTCGGATTGAAGTTAATTCCAGTTGGACCATAATTGATGACTATTTTTTTTATTACAGTCGAATTCGGGGAAATTCTTAACAAGAATAACCACATTTTAGATAGGGAACCGTCATGACATGACATCTGGAATATTTTTTCTATAGATATTCGTGGTACGCCCCACGTAATAAAGCCAAGTATTTTAACTCACTTTAATCGATTTTGATAATTTGAATTAACTATTTTGATTATAAATAGAATTTTTCTCAAATCTCAATTCAACGATTAAGTAAGATAAAATTAGTGGTCAAATTGGGTTTGAATGCATCAGAAAGTTATGTAAAAATAAGTTCTAAGCATTTTTGCTTGAAATATTTTTCACTCGACTAGCTTTTTTCGAGAAAATCCTGGAATTCTTTTCCTGGGCGCTCGGATTTTCTTGTTAATCACCTCGACTTCATATTTTAGGATATGAAAATCGTTTTTCAATCAAAATTTGGATTTAAAAAAATCTTAGAGCAAAAACAAATGTGTTGGAAGAGTAAAAAATTAATTATATTAAAAAATCGGTACGCATTTTCGCGGTTGGAAATTACGCAAGATAATTTTTATCAAAAAATATTTAAAAAAAAAGTCAATACTTGTATGGCCAGATTTCGGTATCTAATGTACGGAAATTTAAATGTGAACACGTACATAAAACAGAAAAAAACATTATTTTTTGAAAAGAAGAGCACTTCCCAATTCATGAAAAGTTTTTATTGTTTTCTATTTAAATTCAGATATCGAAACTGGTTAGAACTACATAAAATGAATGATTTTATCTGGTTTTCAATGCAGGGTAGAAGCCCCTATCTCAAACCCTTTTCATGTTATTTTTGTATTTACAGAAAATTTGAATTTTCCAGTAAGTTCAGTAGCGTTATGAGGAAAGAGTAACAGTGGGAAAAAGAGGAGGGGGCGGGGCAGATTTTGGTTGGTTTTTTTTTCTCAAAAAAACTCAAAAAGGTTTTATTTATGGTCAAATCTTCTAGGAGCAGGTAATTTTGCTTTTTTCCCGAATGCCACCAACCTTTGCTGTGCCACTATCAGACTAAATTTTCATGATTCTAAAGACCATGTTCAGATTGGTTGAAATAGTCCGCCTAATTCTAACAGAAACTGGCAACATTAAGGCAAGGTGAGGAAGTGAAGCTCAGTCCAAGTTTCTGTCAGAATTAGGCGAACTATCACAACCAATGTATTTGAAATTGTGGGCCATAGTGGAATACATGTTTTTGTTTCTCTGAAAACCATTTCATTTCAAATACTGGGTTAGAGAGCAAAAAAAGTGAAAATTTTCCACTATGATCGATAAACTCTAAATTAAAAAAAAATAGTAAATTAAGTTCAAGCATAAATGTTTCAATATTTTTTTACAATTTTTAACAATCACTCAAGACACTGGAGTTATTTTTGAACCCTAAAAGCAACGAAACCTAATAAATTCTTCAATCATTCCAATATTTTAAGAAACTTGAATGTATAGATCTTACCCTATAATCTGAATGTTTCGATATCAACATAAACTTTTAAGCATGATTTTGGTATAAAAGGTGAACTTTTTAAACTTGGCTAACTTTGAATTTATGTTAAACTTGTATTACGTAGCCGTTTTGTGTATAATTTTTTGTTTATGTTGTAGCTTTTTATCAAATACCCACTCGAATAGATTTACAAAGGAAAGGTCAGTAACTCTTAGTCAAAATGAATGGTAAATAATTCAACAAATTTTTTTTCATCGTCATCAGTTTTGCGTTTGGTTCAATTATTCATTATAGTTATCTACTTATGAACTTACATATGGCAGCATAAAAAATATACATTTTATGATTGCATGTATAGCTGTATATGAATTCATGCTTCGTGTTGAAGTATTACGTTACACTTTAGATAAAAAAGTATAATTTTTATACGAGTACAATGCAAGTTAGCAAGTGAGAGTATTTTTCTATTCATACAGGTTATCGTCTAATAATATAATAATGCTTTTGCAGCATACAAGGCAAATATTTATGATTTGGACTGGAAGTGAAAATATTATGTTGCAACCAGCTTTTGACTGAAATTTAAATTTAAAAAATATGTTTTAGACTTAGAAAATGGAGAATTTAATAGGTAGGTTCGCGCACGTTGCCAGAAATCCATGGTTCGCAATCTAAGTAAAACTGTAGGTGCGGTGCCAAGCATGGAAGAAAATTGTTATGAAACCTCAGTTAAGGAGATCCAGTCTCAGTTTGGGATATAGTGCCATATAGATATGTTTCGCACTACCCTAAATCAACTAAATTACCACCCAATAAAAAGTCGGTAATCAGTTTGCTGATACAATTTTTTTCTGTTTCCGCGACAAAAAAAATCAAATGAAGCCAAATCTGGTGAATCTGGTGGGTGTGATTTCATTATGATTCAATGTTTTTTTTTGAAAATGCGATGCAGTTTTCATCAAATTACCTAAAAACATGTAATGGATAGGCAAGATATTTAATGACCGAAAATCACTAAAAGTTTTAATTCCAATTTCTTTGACCAATCCAAGATAAAAGTTGTATTTTCATGATTAATTTTATTGATTTCATAAAATAATACATTTTATATAAGCATAACTGTATATTATAATAATAATATTTATTAATTTGTTCTGCGTGTTTTTTTCGTATTTTAAAAAAGATTTTTTTCATGTATAAAACGCTCTAATAGGGATTAACAAATAAATAAAACATTTTTTAATACTTCTCTAATAGTTGTCATGTCAACAAATCGTGTCTATATAATGTGGTTATAGGAAGATGTGATTTTATATTAATAATTTATTCACTTATCTTATAAATAAATTTCAACAGAGTTTTCATTTATTTCGTCGTTTCATATCGATTCATAGTACAAATAGATCATCATCCCTCATTTATTGAGAAACAATCTTAAAAAACATTTGATTCGTGTTATTATTTTGCAATAATATTGGAAGGAAAATATTTTTTTTATTGTTAATTTAAAAAATAGCACCATTTTAATGATTGTTGTTCGTTGTTGGAGTTCGGATTATCGGTGCTGAACGATCATTGGTTTTAGTATGGCGAAGTTTCACTGTTGCAAATTGGGATGCTCTGTGGGAATAAATTTTTAAGATTTTTATAAAAAACCATATAATTGATGGTTCAAAAAAACACTACCTTCAATCTAAAAAAAACTTACAGGTCGATTCTACTAGATGCGTGACTAGAAATTATCTATGCATTTTTTATTATTTTCCCAAGCAGCATGCATTTATGTGAACTGTGACATGTGAATTGCGACATATGGTGACAAAATAGTTTTAAAAAAACCTTCCAAAAGAGGGGTAAATAGAGATGGTGGGGGATTACCGTGTGAACAAAAAATAAACAGATAGTAATGACATTTTGAGGGAACTCAGTTATGATATTGACGAATGTCTAAAACAAATTCAAAAAGAAAAATGCAATATTTGAGATATTTTAGGAAATCCTTTTTTCATCCTTGAAAATGTTGGTGTCTCTAAAGTACGATTTTCCAATTTCGTGACTATGGATGTCACATGACGTTATGTTAAGTCACGGTTGACATAAATGCTACTTGGGCTTTACCAACAACACCAGGCAATTTCGAGTTACGGGAAATGATACGCCTACAAGAATCGACCTTTTTAAAAAAATAAAGATGACTGGAAAAAAATTGATATGATTGAAAAAAAAAATTGAAAAAAAGTCGAAAGTAAAAATAATTGTTTTTATTTAATAAAAAATAATAAAAATTTAAAACACCTTCAACATAAAATATAATTTGTAACAATTACAAAAATTTAAACATTAAACAAAAAATAATTTTATATTCTATGAAAACTATAAAAAATAATGAATTTTTTATTTAACAAAGCAGAAAAATATTTGCAAAAAAAAAATAATAAACGAAACAATAGACTAATTACATAAAATGATGAACAAAATATATTAAAAAAAAACTTTTTATACAACACGACTGTTTATTTCAATTCCTTTGAAAAGGCTTGAAAATTATCATCTTGAAATTTGTTATTTAGTTATTAGATTAGTAAAATTTCTTATTTGGCACTTAACGATTTTAAATCTTATATTATAGATAACGAATATAGCTTTATCCGTATAAAATGTTCTATTTTTCTTATAATATTTTTTTATGAATCTTAACTAAAACAGCACCATGTTCGGCTTCCTGAAGACCAATCTAAAATCTTCCATATGCTATTAACGTTGACTATTTTAAAGTTGTTTTTGTATTTTTCTGGTAATAATGGGTAGAGTTATTTTAATTACAGTAACAAAGGTTTTGATTTAAATGCTAATAAATATGTTTTGTAAAATAATAAAAGCTTTTTTGGCAATGGAAACTTTTTTTTTTGGAAAATAAAAGTGTGGACACCACAAATGCTGCAACTTTCATAGCAAAAAGTCGGCTTTGTGAATTATTTTTAATTTATGAATTTTAAACCAAATTAAGTGATTACCACATAGTAATGCCTCAATTTTGTTAAAATATCTGAATAATTACATTTCATTTTATAAATTTCAAAAACCGAACCTTTTTACTATTATAAATTGTGGAGGTTTTTTAATCCATTGCCAATTTTTTCTTAAGAAAAAGTGCTATACATATAAATGAATTTAGTTGAAGGCAATGTTTGCAAAACACACTTAAATTTTAATTGATTATTACGATCAAATATTTTGGAAAAATTAGAAGATAAGAGCCCATTTCTGGCGTAAAATTGATTATTACGATCAAATATTTTGGAAAAATTAGAAGATAAGAGCCCATTTCTGGCGTTTAGACACTTAAGTTACAGGTCACAAGTCCATAGAATTTGAGGCTCGTCTACTTCACAACTAACTGAAGAGCGGGGTTCACGGAGAAGTTAACTTTAGTGAGGTTAACTTTAGTGGGGGAGATTTTTCTTTGCGAATGGCTTCTCTTATAGTGAAAAATAAATCAAAATTCCCTCAACAGGTCAGGTAATATCAGGCGAGGGCATCTGAAGGAAGGGAAAAGTTTCTTTTCTAAATATTAAACATATTTAAATTCCCGCCAGGTACCCGAGAAATTTTAATAGCCACCCCAATTTTGCTGTTTCATAAAAAAAATCTTAAAAATTTAAAACTTGGGCGGTTTTTGAATCACAAGTTTTTATTTTTAAAGTCCTTACACGATTTTGTGTCCGCAAACATTCCCAAAAATTCCGATGTTTAAAATATCTATCAAAATTGTATTTCTTAAACACAAAACTAAAATAAATGACCACTAAAGACAACAGATTTCTGTATCCATTGAGGTTTTGTTTATGATGTATTTCTTATTAGTAAAATTAAAATTTAAAACAATATTTATACAAAGTGAACCACGTTAAATAAATTTCTTGGTCGTCCCGAGCAGAATTTTTGTCAACTGCGATGTTAGCGGTTGACATAGATGTGGCTTGGGATGGGACTGAACTAATATAACTTTTTTTTATGATTTCTGAGCGGTTGGCTCCTTTCCACCCCAAAGATCACACCAGGGTCCATAAGATTTCGATGGCCCTTTATCCTTGTTAGATTTTCGCGCATTTTCATGTTCTCGCGACTCTTTTATTGGCCGCTTGTCGCCTTGCGAAGTGGAATTTTCATTTGCTGGTCCCGAGCTTGAACTTTTGGTCAATTTCGTCCTTGGCAACAGACTTCCACTGATTGGAATATCTGGGATTCCATTGTGCTTCTCATCGTTTCCTCTGAATGTCTTAAAGTCCATTTTGTTTTGATCGCGCTGCCGATTGCTGCGTTCCTTGCGAGCCAAATGATCTTCCACTACAATGCAATCGTAAGGATCTGAACTGGTTGAATTTCTTTCCGTATCCGTTCCACTCGAGTAATATTGCTTCAGGATTTCATGCCTTTTGACCGTTTTCATAACGACTCCCTGAACACTTTCGTCATCGAAGAAGCTGTTATCGTGCATCCTTAAAGTTCCGGTGTCCTCCACCACAGAGGAATTATCATCCCGTGCGATTTGGTGTAAATTGCTGATATTTTCATGACTATCGTAGTATTCGGGGCGTCGTTTCTTGTCCATTTTTTTCTCATTTTGATTGTTTACATATTTTTCAGTTCTTTTTCGATTGTTTTCATTTTCGAAGTGATCCTCAATATCGATATCGACGTAGCTTTGCCGGAAGACTTTTTTGGAGTGCGATGAAGGCATGATCAGATTGGAGGCAGATCGAGATTTCTGGATTCCGTAGATGTTTTCTTCTTCGTCACGTTCAATTGCTTGGCTTCGTCGGTCTGATTTGTCCTTGTAGTTATTTTTCTGTAGCGTTGAATGTCCATTAATTTGACCATGACTATTGGGATTTCCATTGTGTTTTTCGTTATGCTTGCCATTATGATTTCCATTATGATTACCGTTATGATTGCCATTATGAGTATTACTGTGACTATTTGTCAATTTATTACGCTCTTCATTTTTAAATCCATTGATCTCGCTTTTCTTCAAAGTGTCTTCATTGTTCATTTCGGGATCGTGATCGTTATCGTGATCGCTTTCAAATTGGACTAGATCGCGATGTTTCCACATGGACATTCCTTCCAGGATATCATCGGATTTTCCGAACTTCCAAAACGATTTAGTTCGCTTGATTAGATTCCCTTTGCGATCAGTTTCCTGGAATAAATCACTTTTATCCTCTGTTAAATTCCCAAAACTCGATGACTGCTTCATGTCGTTGCCATTCTTCTCCTTATTACGTTTCAAGGTGCTACTTTCGTTAAGATATGTCGGATTTGACCGAACAGTCGTGTCATAGTCCTTTCGCTTGTTTCGCGATGATCTTTAGAGAGAGAGGGGGGCGTGAACAAACAAACAAATTAACATAAAAATGAGAAAAATAAAATAATATAACAAAAATCAAGCAATACTATAAAAAATGATCAAAAAAAATTGGTTTTTGTTATTGACTTCTTTCAACCAAGTTGAACGGCCTTTAGGTGATCTGGTCCGGATCTTACCCACCTGATTGGTATTCTGTTGGATGTCTCCTCATCGGAATAATCAATTTCTGGCTGTGGTGGTGGCTCATTTGCAAATCCGCTATCGTTGCTACTATGGAGAGATGCATTTGTAACTCCATCTCGGCTGGCTTTTGGCTTATTATTCATGGCCTGTAGCAAATATTCATTTTTCTAATCATTAACAAAATTGCGTATTACATGCATAACATTTAAGGAATTGTATAAGAAATGGAAAAATTCGAAGAGTACTGAACTTACTTTGCTGTAATTGGCATTAGACAAGCCGGATCTTCGTTTCTCGACCATTGGTGGGCCCGCCGGGGAACAGAAGCTATGCGATTGGCTGATGATATGATTCTTTGGGAATGTAGGCACAACTGGTGCTGGAACTGGGGCCGGAAGTGTCGGGGGTGGGCCTGGTTTCGGCTCACCACCGGATACCCGACGGAACTATAAAGGATTTCAGCATTAAAAGTAATTTTTGACCCGTAAAGAAAAAATTAGTTACATGTGGATGATGTACCTGTTTCGAATGTCTAAACATAATAGTGTCACCAAACATTCGCGTCGGTGATGGTTCATCGTGGTATGAATTCATTTTCGATGGTGTGGCATCGTCAACCAAAGTGCTCTCCAATGATGAATCCGGGGTGTATTCGTGATGATGACCATTTCTTTGTGGATGCCGACTCTCATAGATCTCCTCTTTAAGTTCCATTTCAGTGTATGCGACTGGGAACCAACCGAACATCTGCGTCCTTAAATTCTCACCGAATTGCCATCCTTTAGCGCGGTTTCCAACCAATGCAATTCGATCACCTTCCAGAAAACTTAACTGATTCTCACCGGATGAAAGATATGCGTAAAGCGCTCTAGCCACTGGACGTTGATCCCAATTTCCATCTAAAAATTTACCGAACATTTAGTGAATGAATTTGAATAAAATATTTACCATTTTATAACATAAAAGTGAAACAAACATTTTTCCACAAAAAGGAACGAAAAAAGTTGATAAAGGAACGAAAAAAGTTTATAAAGGAACGAAATTTTTTTTTTAAAGAACGGAGGTTCGAAAATGTATACTTGGAATTATTACCACCGTCAACCTACCGCTAGCCATTAAAAAATTTCACAGAATTCACTTACTATCTTGTGTCGATGAGGTAAGATTGTACTCTGACTTAGCTCGTGGCATGCTCATTGAATTATTGGCAAGATCTCCTAGCGATCGCATATCCAAACAGGAAGCGTCTATGCTGCGTGTCTTCCGTAGTTGTGACGCTATGGATGCGTTTTCATCGTCGTATTTCAATTTTTCCTAAAATTTAACAGAAAAATAACTTGTCTCAATATGATTTGCAAGATATAATAAAAATCATTTTACCAATTTCCTTGCAAAGATATTTTCCGCATTTGGTGGGAGATTCTCCCTGGACGCTGCTGTCTCAACCCAATTATCTAAATTCACTTCAATAGTATTTTTCCCAGCTGCATGATAAGCCATCCAGTGTTTTGCTAGGGAACATTGCCTTTCCAATACGAAACCGTATCGCCGTCGTTCTTGGGTCATTGCCTAAAAAGTATCAGGGAAAATTAATATGGGTTCAAACTTTGGGAAAAATGTCAAAAGGACCGCGACACGTATGATGAAAATACTGTCAGTACTAAAGTAATAGAGGTATTGTAACTCTTTTTCGGTAATTATACTCAGAAAAAATAATCAAGATGATCCAAGTCAACTTTTTGACCAAGCAACTCTGGCCTGTAGCAGGCAAACGGAGTTATCTACTTTATTAGATCCTGGTTTGTTTGTTTGTTGCCAGTAAACTAAGAAATGGCTGGATAGAATCTCATGATACTTCACTGCCAAACTAATAATGTAGCAAGTTTAAACTTAGACTACGTTTTATTTTATTTGCACGACTCCATGGGGGAGTCTCCATACGAACTGAAAGGTTTTTTGCGATTTTCTTGAAAAAGTTGTGTCATATCGAAAAAGTTATAGAGACAAAATGTGTTTAGAATGGAATTTCCTTCCATACATCAAAATTCAGTTGGACCACTTATCAGGCTTTTCCCATACAAACATGTGAAGTCTTATGTTTCTTCCAAAAATGGTGCATTTTATCACCAAAAGTCCAATTAGACTAAATATTTAAAAATGTCAGCATGATTGGTACTGAAATACACGGAAACAGATTTAATGGTATTTTTTGCCAAAAACCTATGAATTTCTGGGTATAAAAGCATTAGTTATTAAATAAATATTTGAACAAAAAGAAATTGTGAATAGTTTTCTCTTTTCTTCTTTTTAGATATCTTAAATACGAATCTTACAAAATTATCCAAATTAGATACTCTACTTTCTTAATTAAGTTTATACGCAATTAAAAGATGCCTAACAATTAGCAATTGTTTATTAGATAATAATAAGAGTTAACTAGGAAGCTAATTTAAAATTGGTAAATTGGTATTTGTTCAGCCATCCGTTATAGGATTTAATTGAACCACATTTCTATGGTTAAGTTCATATTAAACACTTCAAAACCCAAACATAATGATGATTTACACAAATTGCAACATAACCAACTGTACCAGAAAATCGTTTACTTAATCAGACAAACGTTAGACGTTGCTGAAAACAGACATATTTACGAGTATAAAGCATAGCCGAATGGATTTACATACTTGTACGTATGTTCGCATAGGCAAAAATGTGTAAAACACATTTAAACTCAAATATAACAAAAGTTACGAGTTATGGAGTTACCAGACGACTATGTAGCCGTACATATTTCACAATTGTCATGTTTTATGCATTAATCTGCAAATTGAGTCAAGAACAACACAAATCTCCACCTCGAAGCATGACATTTCAAAATAAGACAGATCGGTGAATTGAGTGGCAAAGAAGGTAGTCTGCCACCCACCATCGAATCGGTGGCAAGCCTCATCCGCAACGATGCTTTCATAGCGAATATCTAAAAGAAATCAGGGAAGTGTATCAGACCTGTGAGTGTAACTTAACCCTTTGATTCTTTTGTTGATGTTTTTGTTGTGTTGTCTGAAGGGAGTACCCTAAAATTTTGTGTCTACATAAATTCAATGAAGATTCCAACCGACATACTCCAGAGGGCTAGGATTGGCGCACTTTATCCACTTAACCCATTTCTAATATTTTCCAGTTTGCACTGCTCATTAGAAATTCAAACAATGTACGCAATAAATCGCAAGATTTAAACACATAAAATAAATTTTTGGGAACAATGAGTTTTTCCCTTTTTAGGTTTTAGGGTGATGCATGATTGTGTGGGTCAACCGGAAAACAGTTTGGAATCTATATTAGAATTTATTTTGTATTTTTACCAAATTTAAATTTTTACACAATATAATTTTCCTAAACAGTTTTTGGTAATATATATTTTAAAAGTTCTTCTAACTGCGAAGTCGAATCAAAGATTTAGAGCATGCTCTACCTCTACACTTGGAATACAAGTTTACATTGACGTTACACATGATCTGCCTACCCTCTCCCCCTTGTCACAAAAGAGTTTCGCGAGAACAGTCACAAAAAAACTGGCCAAAAACAGTTGCTTAAGTGTTGCAGCAACCAATTTGTAACCCCATATATTTTGCAACCCAGGTTGTGTGACCGTCGTGGAACCGGCACGTGACCATTTTTGGTTACTTGGGACTACAGCTAACTTCCTTTCCCACTAAAAGTAGGACGAATTTTCTAGACAATCGCTTACGTTTGATTTTTTTTTGTTACATCTATCTATAACAATTAAAAATTTCTTTAAAAAATCCTTAAGAAATCTGTTTAAAAAATTTCCGAGCCCTCAAATGTATTTTTAAGTTTTTTTTTTAAATTCTGGGTTCAAAAAATAGTACTTACATTTGCTGATTTTTTAAATTCATTTTCATTTCTTTGTATGTTCTACCATTGCACACTTCCCCTAAATTTACTAGTCACCCACCCACCCTCGACTGGCAATCTTCAAAGGCCGAGTGACACAAACGATTGATGGGGTGTGCCGTACAAAGAATGGGTCGTAACCATTAGCCATTACCATTGTTAACCCATCATCGCCCACCCTTTGCAATTTATTCATCCCTTTCGGCAATTTTTAAGATACTTACATTTTTAAAGCTCTGCTCACAAAAGGCGTCCAGCTTGGTCTTTTGCTCCTCCATCGCCTGAATGCTCTATAAGAAAAAATTTAAAGAAAAAAGAAAATTCCTTTTAAATGTGAAACCACTTGAATTAATTTATTCGCAGCGTTTATTTGAGTGCCACGTCATTAAGGATAAAGGACGACGGCGATATACAAAAAGTAAGGAATTTTTTTCAGATTCCATAGCCACTTGGCATCTTAAAATGAAATTAGTTAAAGGAAATTGGAATGGGAAATCTTAAGTGGCCATAATCCATTCAAGACGGGTATCAGTTTATGTTTTAAAAAAAAACAAAAACATTGGGGTGGATATATTCAGGTAGGGTAGAAGGAATATCGTGTAAAACGGTGAGGAAGGAAGCTCTGGCATTTACCTATTTTTTTTATCAATATGTAATGGGAAAATCTATTAATTACTTTAATCTCCTTGTCAGTATTCTGTGGACTATTTTTCTTCTTGCGTTGTTTCTTCATTGTAGCCGCCGCCTTACTATAGCTATCCGCTCTGATTTTGTGCTGTTGTAGAAATTTCTTCTGTTCGAACTGCACAACTTTCGTATCCTTTTCGAGATTCGTTTCCAATGGCACCAACAGGTCAACGTAGAATGCCTTCAACTACATGAGATTCCGGGTGGAAAAATAGCAGAATATCCGAAACGTGGAAGGAAACCGGAAAACATGAAAAATAATCATTTGCTATTATCAAAATTCAATTACAAAGTTTTATTAACAATTTTGCATATTGTCATAACCAGGGCCCGGATATTTAAGGCAAAAAGGCATTTTGCCTATTTTGCTTTTTTCGTTCATTTTTGTATAATAACTGCCTTTTAGGCATTTTTGCTTATTTTCCCACTTTTTCGACCTTTTAGCCTTTTTTTTATGCCTTTTTCAATAATTCCGATCTTAAAAAGATTTATAAATTCTTTTTAGGGTAATTTAAGTACCCATAAAAATTATCATTATTTTTTTTTTATTTGACAATGCCTATATTTATGACAGTTGCGCCAATGTGCGATCAGTTTAGTTTTGGTAGTAAATTGAAATCTTAGAAATGCCAAAAATCACACGAGAAAACCGCCTTATACTCGTGAACCTTGTAAATACATTTGGTAAAGACTGTTTCTCGACAGACGGGAGTTTGCTTTTCTGCAAAATTTGCGAAAAAGTAGTGAATCATTCAAAAAAGTATTTTGTGACACAACACATAAAAATTGCCATACACAAGAATTTATTGCAGAAAGCCAGTTCAAAAAAAGTCGGGTTATTCAAAAATGCAATCAGCAGAAGAAGCGACTCATAATTTTTTAGAGATTTATGTATGGCATTTGTTAAAGCAAATATTCCACTTTGGAAATTGAATAATTATATTTTGAAAGAGTTTTTTTCAAAAATATTGCCATGAAAAAATTCCAGATGAATCAACGTTACGAAAGAATTGGAAACCTGCTATTTAGGAACGATTTCGGGGATTAGAAAAGAACTTTTAGGTAAGTTTTATTAGTTCACTTAATTATTTCTTGCAATCAGTATTAGATCCGTATTACCTATTATGATTCTTAATGCACCTAAAGTAACGTCACTATAACAAGTTGTAGGTAAAAAGCAGCGAACACTCTTATTACTTAAATGAAGTGAGACTCTTTATACGGCTATTAGCTTTTTATATATTTTTTTAAATTTATTTATATGAATTTAATTTATCTGAAATTTTTTGCAAGCGTTCTGCGTTCAATTTTGTGATACATGATATGTAATATTCGTGCAATGAAAATGCCTTTTGGTTAAATAAATGCCTTTTTTTTGAAAAAATAATGCTTATTCAGTCTTTTATACTGCCTTTTTGCCTGCCTTTTTTCGCATTTTATAAGTGCCTTAAATCCGGGCCCTAGTCATAACGATCCATTGTTGCACAGGAACACAATAAACACTTCAAAATATGATCTAATTAACAAAGTTTTCTCGTTATGCAAATATATTAGGCAAGAGAATAATTATATTTTTTTAAATTCTTTTTTGTGTCTCAGTTGTTTGTATTTTGAGAAATAGATGAAAGTTGCACAACATTCCATTTCCATAGACTAGACATACTTCTATATGCACATTTCTCAGTAGGTATACCTACTCTTGATAAACACCAAAAGTTAATTAAGATTTGTTTATCGTTTTACATATTTTGTAGATTTAAGATGTCAGAAATATACTTGAGTGTCGGTGTATTTAAATATGAAAGATAGAAAAACCGCTGCAGAAGTTTAAAATTTAGCAGGTCAAGGGGTTACCAGAACAGAAATGGGGTTGATTTTAATATTCTTGTATATATTCTTGTAAAAAAAAGGAATAATTTTTTTAAGGTTCAGAGAGCGTGTTTACGGGGTCAATTTAATCAAGAAAAATTCCATTTTTTTAAAGAAAGATCAAAAATATGAGACGCATGATGTGACATTTGGGACGACCGACGGTTTGCCATTGGCTAGATGTGGATGTCTCTAAACTGGAAGTGGTTAGGAATAGAAAAAAATTTTTTTGATCATTTGTGATTTAGTTTTTGTCAAAATTTCTATCCGCTTTATCAAAACACTTTTAATATTTGAATTACGAATTTGGTAATAGGAATAAGTACATTTAAAGAAATTGTTTGCCTATGAGAGTTGTCCGTAAAGGGATCTTTCAATGTGTGTTGTATTTTTCAAAATTTTTATAATAACAACAAAAATGCAAAATGTTTTTCCAAATTTAGTAAATTTAAAAGCTTTTTTAAAAATAAAATTACAACTCGAGCAGAAGTGGGGTTGGGAAGTTGGGGTTGAGCCAGGCCCGGCTCAACCTAATATGCAGACCATGCAAGGCATGGGGGCGCCGATCTAAAGGGCGCCTTTCCTCTTTCGATTTAAATAATTATATATTTTCCATTTTTACTTTCTTCTACGGAGTACATATAATAAAGTATTGTATTCATGAAAAATTTCGACCTCTTAATTTTGTCTAAAAAACATTTCCCGATCACTCCTGAGTCGATTGGAGTCATATTAAAAAAATTTCTTTCTGTCTGTCAGTCTGTCTGTCAGTCTGTGTAGAAGATTTCTCAAAAACTAATAGAGCTAGCGTCATGAAATTTTATAGGCATGTTGGGTCCTGAAATGGGACGATCCTATCAACTTTTGGTGGAAATCCGTTAACCGGAAGTATCCAAAATGGCGGTTTTTCAAAAATCGCAATTTCGTTTTTCTCGATTTACTCCCAAACTACGCGTTTTTCAGTGGCCTTAAGTATGACAAAACTTGGAGAAAATAAAATTTCCCACACTTTTGTCTTTAGCTATAACTCGATATATCCACCTGTTATCGAGATAAACCGTTATTTCCAAAAAAACAGTTTTTTGCGATTATCTCGAAAACTAACGGGTTTTTGCTGACTGAATGTATGAAGTGAATTAATGAGAATGGCATTCTGCACAATTTTGTTTCTAACCGTTATCCGTTATCTTTTACCGTTATTGAGATATTTTCATTAATATGTAAGAAATCATATGTTTGCGAATAATTTGGAAACTAACGGTTTTTCGACAAATCAGTTAAAAGAAGAATTAAAGATGTTAACATTTTCTACATTTTTGCCATTTACCGTAAATTGATATCTTTTACAATTCTCAAGTTATCTCAAATTTTGTACGTTTTTGATATTTTTGAATAAACCAAGAATTTATTGGGAGGTCGTCGACAACGCGACAGGGCTCTAGCGTAAATTGCGCAGGGTCGTAGAGTTTGTAGAAGAAAGTTTTGTGTTGACCACAACTGATATTTTATATTTGTGTAAACAAAAATTTTTCAAAAAAAATTTCTGTGTTTAATTTATAAAAAAAAATATTTGAAAACTCTAAATACAAATTCAAATATTTTTTGTGATCTATATTTTATTCGAATTTGCTAGAAAATATATTCGTGAACGTAACTGTTGCTTTACGAATATTTTTGAGTCTTCCAGTTTCAGTTGCAAGTGGTAAGAGATCATTTTCGAAATTAAAAATTATTAAAAATTATCTGACATCAAGTATTTCGCAGGAGCGATTGGTAGGGCTATCGATGATAGCAATTGAAAGAGATATTTGTGAAAAAATCGACACTAATGAAATAATTGAAGAATTCGCAAACTTAAAAGCAAGAAAAGTAAAATTTTAGAAACTTTTTTTATACTTTATGTTGAACTATTATAATTCTTTGAACTTGTAATTATTTTATTTGTACGAATTATTTTACATAAAACGTTTTGTGCCTTTAAATTTATTTACTTATCTCCCATATGTACACTTTTTTTTAAATTCAAACAAAAAGGGCGCAAAAAAAACTTGCATAGGGCGCATAGAACCATAGAGCCGGCGCTGGGTTGAGCATAAAAATCTAATATTTTAAAGCGAATTTTATTATTTCAGACCTAGTTTTCCCGAGAAAATCGAAAGAGACTCTATATTACAGAGGAATGCTGTTTCTAAACTAATTGGAAATAAACAATCAACCTTGAATATTTCAATCATTAAAAAAAAGATGCATTTAATGCTGCTTGAAAAACTGCGGTCCATTTATTGATGACCGCGATTTAAATTATTCATAGTCGTTTTATGATTTTATGACTTTTGCAGCATAAATACTAGAAAACGAATAAATAATAAAAATCTTTGAAAGACGAAGTAATAAATATTTTATGGCACCGATTAAGGCCCCGTTCACACTTGCGATTTTTTCTTGAATCTCTCCGTGAATTCTATTTATGTTTTTTTTTCTATTAAAAACTCGAGTTCCGGCATCTTTCAGGAATAAATTTCTGAATTTTGTACCGTAGTGTAAACGTGCGACATGAATTTGGTGTCGAAGAATAAATTTCGTGAAAAAAAGTCTCAGGTGTAAACGATCCCTAAGAGAATGTACTTTTATACATCATATTCATCATACTAATATATAAAAATGAGTTGGTGTCTGTCTGTCTGTCTGTTCCTCTTTCACGCAAAAACGGCTGAACCGATTGACTTGAAATTTGGCATAGATGTTCGTCGGGGGTCCATCCCCAACATAGACCCATTAAAAAGTAGCCCGAGAAGTGGGGGAGTAAGGGGAGGTGGTAAAGTTATTTCGAAACTTAATTTTTGCGCTATGTTATTCTTTCGCGGGGAAACTACTGAACCGATTGGCCTGAAATTTGGCATAGATGTTCGTCGGGGGTCCATCCCCAACATAGACCCATTAAAAAGTAGCCCGAGAGGTGGGGGAGTAAGGGGAGGGGGTAAAGTGATCTCGAAACTTAGTTTTTGCGCTATGTTACCCTTTCGCGGGGAAACTACGGAGCCGATTGGCCTGAAGTTTAGCTCCAACATAGACCATAAAAAAAAAATTGAAAAAACTTAACCCGGCAAGGACGGGTATGCAAGCTAGTAGTTTTACAAAGATTTCGTGATATTTTTTGAGCCGGAAAGTAGAAAAAAGTTTCAATAAATATGTTAAACACAATCTGCTTGGGCTGGGGGCTGCTGTAATTATTTTTCGCCTGAGGTGTATTTAAAAAAAACCATTTTCACAATTTCAGTTCAATTTATTTGGGAACTTGAAAAAGTATAATAAAGGAACTAGAATCTTCGATTGGGACTGTTTAGCTTATATAGTTTAAATCATTGCGCCACATTTTATTTAAAAATTTCACCTGTGGCCCATTTATTCATTGTTTTTTTCTGAAATTTGATTTTACCTACTAAATATATGTTTCATTTTTGTATATAAAAATGGTATTTCCATTAATTTAGACAACAACCTCTAAACCTTGCAGATTCACCGAAAATAAAAATTTTTTAATTGGGGTGACCACTTGAATATCTCTAATGACCAATAAACCCTAAATTTCGAGAAAATAAATATGGTCATCCGATTAGGATGAGCACTAGATCTCCCCTTGTTGAAATTTCACATAGAACCATGCAGGATTTAACGTTTTCTATGCCCCCTGGCCAACTTCGGAACCAGTTGGGGCTTCACATCCGTTTCACTATTTGACTCACTTGTGTTGGAAAGATAATTTGCTCTAACTTCATACATATCAGGTCTTTTTTGAAGGAGAAATGAAGGGGATGGTCAGGGCCCATCTTAAACAGCCATGATATTTGCCTGATTTTCGTGCATCGTTCTTTCCAACATGAAATTTATTCTGTGTTATTAGCTCAAAATTTTCTTCATAGATTTGAATAAAACACTCTAAAGAAAACTTTTCAAACAGTACCTATAGAAAGCCATCCGAGTCTCTTAAGAAAATACCTACAAAGTATTTACCGGAAATAGTTCTTATGCAAACGTTAAGTAAGGTATTTCCATACCTGCAAAAATTTCTCAACAACTTTTCCAATACAATTGAATTTTAAAGTATCTTTGAATCCTTTATGCAATAATAGTTTGTTTGAATAAAAGTAAAATAATAAAATAAACTTTTAACTAGCTACTTACGATATTCATCTGCTGGTCCTGAATTTCCTTGTATACCTCAACGATATTCATCAAAGCGGAACCTAGACGAGAAACCGAAAAGGATAATTTGAGTTATAACGTTCAAAAACAAACAAATCGATTGGGAAATTATTAGAAATCGTATTGAATAACTTTACAGAATCTCCAAAAAGTACTCAGACTGAAATTATTTTTGCAATAACAGGAATTAATTAACGTAGAACTTTTCGAAATAAAATTTCTTGTTAGTCAACAAAATTGCGAATGTGGGAGGGAAATTTGGCATTCTGTATGCATTGGATATCTCCCATTGGTAGGTAGCATCTGCACTAACAAGTTATGAATTTGAAAACGAGAAAGTTTATAGTTTTAGTTAAATAAGAACCCAGAAAGGATGAAGTTTCATTATAGTACAATGTTGTTCAATTCTTTAAAGAGTTATAACAAGATATTCAATTTCAATAGTTTTGTTTGCAGTTTACTTAAATTCAATGCTGATAACGTAGAATATAAAGTGTGGTTACCTATTTTTATACTCTATAAACTTTTGTGGGAAATTTTATAAAAAAAAAATAATACAGTAGACTCGCGATTATATGAACATGAAATTTTAAGCTGTTCATATAACAGAGTATTTAATCTCAAATATTTTCTATGCATTTAATATAGCCGTTCATATAATAGAATGTTCATACAATCGCGAGTCTACTGTACAAAAATAAATAACGAACAAACCAAATATTTTTTTATCGGTTTTCGTTACGTTTTTCGATATTGTAACCGAATTAAATTTCTACAACGTTATAACATAAACGTACGATAACGTTTATCATTCTTGAAAATACCACAAAAAATCCATTCCAAATTTTTAAAATTTCAACTCGACTGAAGGATTAAGGGCCGTTTGCACCAATTATTCTTAAAAAATTAAGTTTCGTTTAGCCTACACAAATTATGGTACTTAAATAATTTAAGTTGAACATATGTTACAAAATTTGGTGCTAACGGCACTGAGTTTCATAAAATCAAAACACCAACATTAAAATTAATAAAGTAAAATGTAGCTTTAAATCAAATTTAAATAGAAAATCAGCCTTTGTAATCAAACTCACGAAGGTGGAAATTTTTCATTCAGGATATCCAAGAAATCCAGATCTTAAGACCAGGATTTCTGTGGTATTCACTATTCAAAATTCAATTCAGTTAAACTGGTATCTGATATTGATAGCGAAATAGGAAAAAGACACGAACAAAGAAGCAACGTTGAGGGAAATTTTTGTGGAGCACGGGCATCTTGGATAGCATTGAATTTTATCTGAAAAACTGGTAAAAGACATCAACCTTAAAAAGCTTTGCAAGATGACTGCATCTCCATAAAAAAGCACATATATTATTATCCTTTCTTGCTTTTTTATTACTTGGCCATGTGGAAAAGTTGCCCTGAAACACCTTCTCCCTCTCATCCTAATAACCATATAAGCAGCATGTCCTTGTCCTGTTTGGTGTTTGCTTAAACTGTACTGGAAAAATATTTGCTCGATATACGATAGGGAAATTTTTTATTCACATCATTTTAACCCATAATACAAGGTCCCACCCCGATTTCGATGGTTCCATCATCCCACCCAAATCCTGTACAGCGATGTGAGAGTCATAAAAAATTCTGTCGGGAGTCTCGCATAGCTTGGCCTAGCCTGGCCTGGTCTGGTCTGGTCCTTGGCATTGACAGATTCATTTTGCGAAAAAAAAACTAAATTTCAAGCTTTATGAACGCAAACTGTTTACTTAGCGTTCTATTCATCCTCCATTTATGCGACGTTCCACAGCCAGGCCATAGTTTGGAGGCATATAATCTATGGGTTAAATCAGCCCCCTTTTCCGAAGTATGTTTTCCTTAAACGGGAGAGAATCTCATTTTTGAGTTAAGGATGATGAACGTTAAAAATTCGCCATTGTACAGCATAGACGTAGCACAAGATTAATGAAACACTTTTCTGGTTAAATGTTTGGGTCACGGGGAAGTTTGGAAAAACGACGGGCTGAATAAAGGATTTTTCATTTAAATTGGCTTCCATATTTACAAAAAAAACATATGCACAGCTGCTCACCCCTTTTAACCAGTTGTAAACATGTTTTCCAATTCTGTCACATATAATAAATATAGATGTTAAAGCTGAGCAATAAATATGCTTTTATATTCAACGATTAACTCAAGGGGTCTTTTAAGAGTAGGGTAAACATATTTATTTTGAGTCAATCCGTGCAGGAGGGAGGTGGGGGGGTTGTGAGGGAATAGTTACAACGGAATAAGGAACAACACTGAACGGCAAATTTAATATACAGAAAAAAAACTTGATTTGGAAGAAAACCAAGGAAAGACAATTTGAAAATGTGTTCCGCAGGCGAAATTTTTTAAACAGAATGTGGCGCAATGAAGAGCTACTCAGTTTCAAGCGAAAAGTAACTTAATTTTTGTGATCCATAAAGTATTACAACGGAATCGTAAAAATTTCAATACAGAAATGCGCCTCAGGCCAGATATTTTGAGCTATTGGTGCCCTTTGCAGAAAACCGTTCAAAAATGCGCCGCAGGTAAAAAAAATCAACTTTCAATAACCCCAAGTCAAAGTAGAGTATGTTTTGGATATTTAAGGATTGTTTCTTTTTCTAGCGTTCGAAAATTTTTAAAACTAAATTGGGAAATCCAAGACAAAAGTTTAGTTTCCGCAACGCTCGTACAACATGCCTAAATCCGGGACTCTCCCGGCCATTCCGGTATGTATGGTCACAATATTTAAGAGTGTCTGCCATATATATGCGAAAGTTAAAGGACGTGATTTAGTCTACGATTGAAATTTTTGTCAACCGTTAGATGATTGCACTGAGCATGCCGTCGATTTGGCACCAACATTTTTTTCGTGATGGATTTTACAATCAGCTGACTTTAAATTTTCAGAAAATTCCATTTTTTTTATTACAGACTATTTTCTAAAAATCGGATTTTACTGAAAGGATTATCTCAGCAATTCAAGTCACATTTGTTTCTTTTCAGATAAACCAAAAGTATATGCCAAAGAATTGTACGAATAAATGATGGAGACCCTTGCAAATTCAGCAAGAGGACACTTTTAAGAACTCAATGGATACTTACCAATGTCAGTAGTGCCACCCTGTTGGGCGTTGACTGCAATTTTGGCCAGTGCCTCATTGAAGAGTCGTGATGCTGCAGCGGCGCCATGAAGAGCCTTTAAGTAGGCTTTTCCAGCACTGATAAGTTGTCGGGCGCCAGGATTAAATTTCTCAAGGATATTCTGCAACAAAAAAAGAAGAAACAAAGAATTAAATTATTTTATAAGAATCCGGAAGTGGCGGAAAATTGGTTCAACATTTTTATCTCAAGTCAAAATAGGAAGAGAAACGAGTGAAAACCGACGGAATGATGTTTTCTACATACACACGAGTATTTTTGTTACTTGTGTATGTAAAGAAATATCGTTAAGATAAAGGTTGACATAACCTGCAAATATTTGTATGGAAAGGATCCAACAAAATGCCACTTTTCAATTTTGTTGACGATTTTTGTGCAAACATCCCAAAAACTCTTTGCAATTCGGCAAGGAAATTTTTTACGACGATAACAGGAAGGACGATGTTTTTTTTATTCCGTCGCTTGTTTTGTATTTTCAGGCGAAGGAACTTGAGTAGAAGAGGTAGTGGCGGCGGTAATATTGGTGGAAAATTTAAATTAGATATTTGTTTCCTATATTTGCCAATGCTTTTAAAGGAAATTATAATAAGTGAAGCAAAGATATTTATTCAAATTGAATGGCGATGAGATTGCTTTTTATTGCCTGGGACCCCTTCTGTTTAACAGAGACTGCTACATATTTATTATGTATATTATGGGCTATGGGACGTGAGTATATATGCATTTAAAGGAATTTTTTTCCTGTTCTGCTAAACTTGCCAATCGAGTTAAATGAACCGCGTGAAAAAATTGTAAACATTTGTTTAAGAATTTGAATTGTTTTTCTGCTAAATTTAACGATATTTTCTCGTAGTAACTGCTAAGATTCACATTTAAAAATCTTCCCTCCCCCCTTTCTCCTCTCAGCAGAATAATTTTTTATCCAATGGTGTCAAGAGGTGGGTGGGGGAGGGGGGAGGGGGCGACCGAAACGTCAAGAATTGGAACGGGATAGGGAATGCGGTAGTGTGGCTGCGGTATTAAATTCCAAACAAAAAGTCCTGAAAAACGGAATGACGGGAATGGAAAGAGAGATAAAGGAGAGGTGATGTATTTTATGGACAGCTCCTTACAAATGTTGCACCTCAATCTATGTTTTGCAGGTGATGTAAAACTGTAGGTGCGGTTCCGAAAAAAATAGTAATGGCATCAATATTTTGGAAGGTCCAATTCAACCTTAGAATTTAATGCTAAACTGAAAAAATGGTTCGTCAAGTTTGCAAAAGGAGTAAGAAAAATTTGGAGGTGACAGATTACTTTCTCATGTTTATTTGTATCAACGAAACTTTGCAACTCAATGCCAACTAAAATAATTTAAAACCCAGAATTTCTATGGTTTAAGAACACGCTAAGAATACCTTTTTTAAGAATAATTGACGCATCCGGGCCTAAGTCTTAAATCCCCTAACAAGGCATTATCTTTTTTTATAACAAATAAAAAAAAAGACTATAGGGAAATTTTAACAATTTAAAATTGTTTCGATTTCAAAAAGCCGTGAATAATTCTATAATTCAGGTTTTAATTCCACGATCACAGTTTAAACATTTTGAAACGTTTTGCAAATAATTGCTTAAATTAATAACGCCATGTTGACAGTGAAAGTGGTTTTAATCAACGAACATTAATTTATTGCTAAAATTTCATTGCCATAAAATTACATCAATTTACTATAATATCATATTTAGAGGCATATTTATGTAATACTACCCGCACTCGTACGAATATATGTTGAATGTAAAAAAACAGATTTTATAAATAATTTAATGTGTTTTTAATCGGTCAAACTGACTCTGCAACTAAATGTCTAAAAGTATCTTATAAAACGAACTAAAGTATATGTAAGTAATGTACATACATTTAATATGATTGCATACAAAGTTAGTTAAATGCCATTTATTCATCGTTTATTAATTAATACGCCGCGTTCACAGTAATTTTCGATTTTATGATTGACATTTTACCGGCATAAATTGACTCCTATTTTTCAGATCGTGTTCATGGCAAAATACAAATTTTACGGCTACTAATAAATCCGTCAGTTGCGTAAATTACGTCCATCAATCGATTTTTGCGCTAATTTTGCCATCAGCATCCAGCGTCATCATCGTTGAAGAAAAAAGAGTTTCAGGCTTTTACCTTTTCGATTTTCGATTTCAACCAAGAGGGCAATTTTCCGGGTGCCGGTCAATTCATCGTAAACAATTTATCGTGAGACAATTTATCGTGAACAATTTATCGTAAAACAATTTATCGTAAGAACAATTTATCGTAAGAACAATTTATCGTAAGAACAATTTATCGTAAGACAATTTATCGTAAGAACAATTTATCGTAAGACAATTTATCGTAAGAACAATTTATCGTAAGACAATTTATCGTAAGAACAAGATTATTGTGGGAAGTGTTGGGGAGATGGGTCGGGTGGATGATGGGTTGGGTGGGTGATGGGTTGGGTGGGTGATGGGTTGGGAGGGGCGGGGGAAGGGGTAAGGGGCGGGGGAAGGGGGAGGGGGAGGGGGAAGGGGGAGGGGCAAGGGGCAAGGGGCAAGGGGCAAGGGGCAAGGGGCAAGGGGCAAGGGGCAAGGGGCAAGGGGCAAGGGGCAAGGGGCAAGGGGCAAGGGGCAAGGGGCAAGGGGCAAGGGGCAAGGGGCAAGGGGCAAGGGGGAAGGGGGAAGGGGAAGGGGGAAGGGGGAAGGGGGAAGGGGGAAGGGGAAGGGGGAGGGGGGAGGGGGAGGGGGGGGGGGGAGGGGGGAGGGGGGAGGGGGAGGGGAGATGGGGAGGGGGGATGGGGAGGGGGAGGGTGGAGGGGGAGGGGGAAGGTGAAGGGGGGGGGGGGAGGGGAAGGGGGGAGTTGTGGAGGGGTGGGGGAGGGGGAAGGGGGAGTTGTGGAGGGGAGGGGGAAGGGGGAGTTGGGGAGGGTAGGGGGGATAAATTAATGATGTTTCGTCTCACACACACACACACATACACACACACACACATACACACACACACACACACACACACACATATATATATATATATATATATATATATATATATATATATATATATATATATATATATATATATATATATATATACATATATGTATGTATATATATTATATATATATATGTAAGAACAATTATATAATATATATATATATAATATATATATATGTAAGAACAATTTATCGTAAGGAATATTATTTTTACAAATTCGGGCGCCCGGGCGCCCGAATTTGTAAAAATAATATTCCTTACGATAAATTGTCTTACGATAAATTGTTCTTACGATAAATTGTTCTTACGATAAATTGTTCTTACGATAAATTGTTTTACGATAAATTGTTCACGATAAATTGTTTTACGATAAATTGTTCACGATAAATTGTCCGCGAATCCAATTTTCCATCTTTTTGCTAATACCTCCCTCTACATTACTCTACGACATGGAAGTCGGCATTGGCAATTAGTAATTAATCACATTAAAAGGTAAATAAATAGCAAAGTGAACAAAATTGAAAGCAAGTTCAAATAGAGATTTTTCCCTGGACAGGAAATCCAATTTTTTTTTTCACTAGCATTCTTGATTTTCCCTGGGCCAAGTGCCGCCATCTCATCCGAGCAGGTGAAAGTTTAATTTGTAGGTATGAACGCTTTGTGAAACATTACGGTTCGAATGATGTTACTTTCGTCGACATGATGTTGCAGTTGTTACTAAGCTCCTTCCTGCCCTAGGCCATCACTTGATTAGGACATGTTGAATGCATAAAAACTTCTTTTACCATTTGCATTTGAGAGCATCATCATCAAATAAATTAAGTGAAAACTGCATGAAAAAGTAATTGAAAAACTAAAAAAAATAAATAAATACTCGGAAAACTCTGCAAAATTGACGGTGTGTGCAGATGTTTACATCGCATATTGGCTGCGTCCTACTCAGAATGATGTGCATCAATGGAATTTCGAAGTCTTATGAAGTTCAGAAGTGGGATAGCAGTGGAAACGGCATTAGAGAGATATGCGCCCACATTTGGACGAGGCATGCAGAATTTCAGAAACGAAAGAAAATGTTATTCCCACATTCTACATGTCAATATGTCTATCTATCCATCTATTAGATACTTGGAATAACGCAAAATATTTCCATATTCGATAGACAACAAACAGAACTGACATAAATATTTGTTTCTCAACATAACTGCACATATTCGTATAAAGCCATAATATTTACGTACGTTGCCGATTTTGTAGGTACCGACTCAGGTGAAATCCAGACAATGCATTGCAATCCTCCTCCGTTAGTAGCTCATCTTCACTTTTCACATCCATCTATATTCAGACAGATTCAGGCAGGTAAGTCAGGTAGGCAGCCAGCCAGACTGCCAACCGACTTTATATTTTATACGTGCGAGGAAAATCTGTTAGAAATATTTTTTTAAAGATGTTTTTTTCAGTACCTACCATGCACAGGTTTTTTTTTCGCATTTTTTCATCTCACTGTTTACAATTGATTGTAATTCTGCAATATGCAAAACAACATCGACAGACGAGTGAAAACTGTTTTGTGTAACTGCAGCGACGGTGGAATTACCTTAAGTAGTTAAGGAAAATTATAGTCGTTGTTCATTTTTATATTATTAAAGTTTTCTTTAAGGTTTTTATTTTTGAAAGAATTTTATTTTCAATTAATTTCACAGATTTTTTCACAACCGAAATACTTAAAAGACGGAAAGGTAGCCAAAAAGAGTTTGACCAACTAAAAAATCCGTTTAAATGTAGTGATAAAAGTGGTTAAGTTGCAAGTGTTTAAGTTTTAAACAAAAGTGTTTAAACACAAATTCGTCTTACCTCATGGGTGCTCGCTAAGAAACGGTATTACAAAATTCGAAACAGAAGATTCTGTAAGGATATCAAAAATATCTTTTTTCCAATTTTTTCTAGAATAAACTAGCTTTTGGAGGGTTTTCGGGGTCGCTGATCATAAATTTGGCGTTAGAATTTTTAAATTCCAAACGGAAGTCCCTGTAAGGATACCTAAAATATCCTTTTTCAACTTTTTTTTTGGAAAAACTGGGTTCAGGGTTTTGGAGTCGTTGATCACGAATCTGGTAGAATTTCAAAATTCAAGATGAGAGATCCTCAAGGCATAATTTTTTTTCAATTTTTTTTTTCAAAAACTTTTGCAAGAAACTTTAACCCGGCAAAGTCGGGAATGGCAGCTAGTAGTCTATATGAGAATCATATACCTACTAGTATTATGTGAAACTCATACCGTTTGTAACGCATCGACATAATCGTCGAACAAAAAAAAATCGACTTGTCCGAGTGACCGTCTGTCCATGAACACCATTAACTCTAGACGGAATTAAGCTACACTCAGAAAAATGGAGGCTAACTCGACGACCTACATACGGCGTAATTGGCCTCGGGCAGGCACGCGTTCGCCTGCATGTGGGCAAGTAAAACTGAGTTGACCTGTGGTCGGAGAAATTCTGAACTTAAGCCACTAGCAGGTGAAGTAGGGCATTGGGAGCTGCACGAGTTGACCTTAGATAGGTTAACTCTGACCGCTAGCTGGCTTACAGAAACCTCTGTAAGGTCAGAGTTAACCTGACAAAAAGTTGACCTGAACATTTTTCTGAGTGTAGAGACTGGATTTTTATACAGATAAGTTTCTCGTAAAAAAGGGTCAAGTTATTGAATGGGCAAAACCTGATCATTCCTTGTCCCCCCCTCATCAAAATTAAACAGTTTTTTTGTAATTTTAACGAAAATGTTGAGCTGTATTAAAATATTTATGAAGACAAAATGTATTTAGAATAGAATTTTATTTAAATCGGACGATTCCTTAACTCCTTCCCCCTACAAATGTAAAATTCCAACAATCAAAATTCGACCTGCCCTAATACAAAGTATATTGGCAATTGTAGCCTTTCTTATGTTTAAAACTGGAAATTTTTTTCTTAAAGGCAATCGATTTGAAAACACCCCAACAATAGTCTATAATTTAATCCAATTAATCCGAGAAATCGATTGGGTTTAAAATTAAGTTAAATTAATTCGAAGCAATTCGATTGGGTTTTGCAATAATGAATGACATCAAATGCAATTTATGTCTTAATTAACCGAATATGCTTAATTATCGTGTCTTTCCAACTAATTTGCACAACTAATGGATGACCAGAAACGTGATTTGGATTATAAAATCGAAAACTAATCTTTATGGACAATGTGACAATAGACAAGACTACACCTGTGTATAAATCTACAACTATTTATCTACATTAGTCTTTATAGAAATGGCTATATGTAACCCTCACCTGGAAGGGGTGGTTCGATATTATCATACAACACAAAAGACCTAATAATGCTGAAATTATTTTTAAGGTTATTTTATTTTTAGCATTGCTTTAATACGAAAACCACGGAAAATATTGTAAAAACATTGATAATAAAATATTTCAATGCAACATCCTTTTATTATTTGATTAATTTCCGTAATGTTTGATCAAATTATTCTGTCCTTGAAAGGCTTTTGGTATAAAAAACAGAAAAATAAGTCATAATAGAAAACGTTTAAATTAATTTTTTGCCGAAATTCCTTCGGATTTCACATCTTAAAAAATAATCAAAGGCATTCTTGCGCGTCGTTTGTCATCAAATTGACTGGTCAAAGATGATGATTGGCGTTGCAAAAATTTCGTAGAAGTGCTAATTGACTAACAAGAAGTTGGGTTAAGGAATTCACATCACAAAAGTCACCTCTGTTAAACAAGTTTTGGGCAAAAGGCAAACACGCGACGAAATCGTACAAAAGATTTTTTTCTACGTTTTTTTCTAAAATAAACTTCATTAATTTGAAATAAGGAAAACGTGAAATCTATGCTAATGGATAAAAATAAAACATAATATAAGCAAACGAACATTTCCATAATGTATTCAAATTCATAAAAAGTTTTCCAATAGTTTTGCTAAACTATTGATTGTGAGGGAGAGTGGAAAAAAAAGAAAATAATCAGCATAAATGGTTTTCTTGTAAGCTCATACATATGAGCATATATGAAAAAGAAATTTTTGTCGGTTGTTTATGGATTTTAGTTACTCAATAATCTCATTAACGAGACATTAGAAATGACGTGACGTCCAGTAATGTGAATAGAAAATTTACAAAGGGCGGTTGGTATAGGAAATTTACGGAGATATAATTTACGTACATTAGATAGCAATTCAGTGAAATGTAAAGAAAACAAATGACAGCGGATCCTTGTTATTCATTTAATTATGAAAAGTGACGTTTTTTCATTCACCCCAAAGCTCACCAAACCACCACCATAGTTGAGTTTACTTTGGAATCAGTGGAGAAAGATTTGAAATCCACTCGACCTAATAATTCACGTTGGAAAACTAATATGTGGCCAAAGCTTAGGGGTTGAATGTGGCGGAAATTGTATAGAATGAATAGACAGAAAACAAAGAAAAGATACGCTGAACATTATTACATGAGAGTTTTGTTTCAGATTTTTATCATAATTATATACCGACTTAGAAAATTTATTAATATCATAAAGTTTTTGTAATGGTAAAAAATTAGGACGATTCTCTGAAACAAATTTTACTTATTGTTTATGGTGGAAAAAATGTGTTTCAAAGATATGAACTGAGGCAAATAAAATTTCCCATGTTTTTTGCTTTGACGGTTTTTACATCATTGCGATCCTTGAAAAATATGATGATTTTCATATTTGTTTCCAAAGCTTCAAATATTCCAGAGGAATTTTATGTACTTTTCACATAAATTTTTTTAAAGAACTGCGAATTTTTGGAAAAAGTTTTGTTTTAAAATCAGCTATGTTTAACTGAAGCTACATTATAATAGAACAAAACTGCGTTATTACAATTTTCTTCGGGGCTAGAATTTCGAAAATAGTTTTACACATGAACTTTCCAGCACGTATGTATGCTTCGAAAACAAAAATCGCAAAAAACACGAGTTTTATCGGCCCACACTAGGATGTTCTCCCTTTATTCTACCGAAGTACAAACGGTTTACAGTAATAGAATGAAATGATTGAGTCAAGTGCTTTTTTAATCCTGGAAGCTCACAACCCTCACGTCCCATCACGACTGTGTAGTTTGACCAGCTTCAAAAATATATTTATGCAGTACGAATTCTGGTTAAGCTGCACCTGATGAAGTCCATCAGCTCTCAAATTAGAAACAAGCAGCCTGACTAAGACAAATCCTTCGACCAATAAATAAACGGTTGTGCAACATGAAAAAAATTCACGGAATAAAGTGTCAGAAGTAAACGGCATCTAAGTCTTCTAAAAAACCGAAAGAAGAAAAAACAATGACAGCAAAGGGTTAAATAAATGTGACAGGGTTGAAATTGTAGTGTAAAAACACACAAATCAGTCATGGAAGGATAAAATCATAAAACTTGTGGTAGCAAATAAAAAAGGCGAGAAGTTCTTTAACCTTTTCGTTTATGTTGGGAAAATGAGGCCAACAACTACTTATCACCCGGTTGGAAAAAAGGCGTTCAACATTATTTCGATTTTTTTTCACTGCACCACGTCCCAAACGAATCTCGTACCAATAGAAGACGTCCAGAATTGGTTGAGGAATCAAACAGAAAAAAGCCAACTGAGTTTGTAGGGGGTGGCAAAAGTCTAAAATGAAACAAAAGCCGTGGAAGAGCTAGGACTTCCCGGCGGTTTAAGTCTCTACCACATAAAATGGAGAAAAAAAGTAACTACAAAGCACAGAAGCAACAAAATACGTACGAGTAGTATGTAAAAAAAATAAGCAGAAAAAACAAAAGAAATTTAAGTGGAAAAGCACTGAAACGAAAATGCAAAAATAGCCTGACAATGCAGTCAGTAAGCAAAAAGGAAGCCATACCAGAGCAAATTCTTTGTTCCTAATTCCTAGAGAATATGCTGTTTTAGTCTATTTATGATTCGTTAAGCATCATGCTTGAACTTCCTTACATCGCATATAGTAAACCTCTCTTTCCCCACCCTCCGGCTTCAGGGGCGATCACTTGAGTTGACGACGAACCCTCCGGAGTGTTCACATATCCGGTCGACGGTTGCCTTTTTGCGACGCCGATCCGGCAGACCGTTGTTACACGACACATGTGAGGATGTTCGCCCTTATGGCGCGTATACTGTGTGTAGAGGTTCCGCCTTATGGGCGCAAAGGGAATTAGAAAATTTTCTGGCCTAGTGGAAAAACGATTGTTTTGAACCGGTCAGGCTCGGGTTTGAAGTCTTAAAAAATGATCGTTTTGTATCGGTTTTTCCCACGTTTTGCCTGCCTCTAGGTCAAAAAATATTACCGAAAGTTCCAGCTCAATCGGTTGACCGGATTTCCAGTTACAAGTGATTTTTCTGCAAAATTTCCCATTTTGTTTTTCTCAATTTTTGTAGAAACTAATGATTTTTCTCTATCATGTGCCACCATGCAAAACTGCCCTGCATATGAAATAGATGTAATTTTGAATCGTAAACCGAAAAACTTTTTTATATCCCCACAATTCCCTATTCATTATGGGATGAGTTGATGGGATCAGAAAAACTCGTTTAAATGAACTGGGTTGGCTCAAATAGTAAAACAGGGTTTAGTTCATCTAGCGAGGGTAGTTTCCGGCCACCTCATCAGTGGTTTCGGTTACGATCTAAAAGTGCTTTGCCGGAGAATCCATTACACACGCCCGTCAAGTGGAAAAACGAACTTTTGTTCGGAATCGTTTTCATGCTTTCTTGGCTTCATTAAGTGGACGATGCACCGATGAAACCATAATTCCAGGGATGGTCATCGCATGCAATTTCAGGATTTTAACACACCCCGAACAAAGTTGAAATCCAACTGCACCCAGAAAAAAAAATCAGAATACCCCCTCAATATTATCGGGAATCGAAATGGCTCTTCAAACTATACTGGACTGGTCAATTCCCAATTCATGGAATCCATCCAAGTTCCAATTCTATACTTTATAAACTACGCAGTCATCGAACGAAAACGATGCCCACAATCATGAATTGGAATAAATTTTCGCTGAGTCTCCATTATTCGGATCACGTCAAAGAACTCCTTCAACCTTTTCAATTATTTATGAAACTTATCCAATAAATTTCAAATGTCTACTCATACCGCGTCGATGCCCTTGTTCACCTTGAGCGTCGAGATTTTGACGGCAGGGGCTGCCTGGGGGTACTTTTTGTCAGTTTGGCTCATTTGCAAAACTTTCACATTTGCACACTTTTTGGAGTCTAAAGTTTTCGCTAATCTCAAAGATTCGTTGCAGAAAAAAAAACAATAACTTGTGCAAATTTTGCGAATAATTTTGAACGTCCTATTCGTATATGTCGACAGCTTTTGTCGACTTTGTTGACATAGCAGTCTTTCATTTGTGAAGCATGAAAGCTTTAAAATTCAGGTATGCACCCCCCATCAGAGAATGGATTCTAAAGCAAACATCACTCTCATGAATATCCGCCATGGAGGTTTTTATTGGGGATTGAAAGCTAATTTAATCGTAACTCGAGAGGGGACTAACCTTGAAATTAGCCAAACCCTTGGGGTGCCGGCATGGAAAATACACAAAATATGACATGTAAACAGGTTTCCTATATCACGCGTTCATCTAATTGCTGTGCCGAAAAGCTGAAGTGGTAGCAGAATTGACGCCTGAAATAAGGAAATTCAGTTGACAAAATCAGACACCACGGATATGAGATTGGCATTGAACTACTCCCCTCCCTCATATAGCTACTGGGAAACTTTTCGTAACTTTCGTTTGCCTTGTCTTGAAGAGAATTTCACCCGGAAAACTCAATTCAGGCAGACATTAGGGCGGATGTGTAGGAAAGACAGGAACATAAATGAGGATGCCAAATTTACAGAATATAATGAATTTCGCCTGAGGATTGTGCGATAAATTCGGTTTTTTTTTCCTCTCCTTCCTTAAGGAAAATAGAACTTAACTTCCCGCCTTTTCTTAATACAGAGTAAAGGAAAGGATGATGGCGTAAAGATTTGGTGTGGAGGATTTGATTTCCGCCGTAAAACTTTCATATCTGGATCTAAGTTCGTGGCGTAAACGAACGCGTATAATGAACATTTCGCAAAGGCGTTTTCTATGATAATAGAGCGGAAACAAATGGGCTCCAATGAGTATCTGTCAGATATGCCACTGTAGATTTAGTGTATTTACCCGTTATTGTCGTCTGGCAGTCAACGGAAGATGAAATGGAATTTTAGCTTCTCCATAGAGAGTGAAACTCCTTTCGCATGATTTACTTGAAATTGGATTGCAGTTAAGGAATTAATGTATCCATAATATAAAGTTCAGTGTCTCGCCATAAATTAAGTTGATTTTATTCGATTTTGCTGCTTAAAATAATTTATTATCGCATGAACGTTTTGTGCATTTCGAATATTTATGGTCGGTAAAATATGGTCTGAAGTTTCCTTAGCTTTTAGTTTTGTAGAGTAAAATTGAATATTCCACGATTTTCAGGAGAAAGAAGATTTCTTGCTAAAACTTTTAGGAAAATAAAAAAAAATAGAATAATTTATTATTAAAAAACCAATATTTATATAAATACAACAAAAAAGCTTATGGATCTTCAACGATTGTGAGAAGGACATTAATCCTAGAGTACTAATCCCTGTAAACACGAAGGACTTTTTGAGAAACTTGACTTCAGTGGCCGTATGTTTTTTCGAGAGGACTCCAATCCCACACTCAGAAAAATGTCCAGGTCAACTTTTTGTCAGGTTAATTCTGACCTTACAGAGGTGTCTGTAAGCCAGCTAGCGGTCAGAGTTAACCTATCTAAGGCAGTGACGTTTCTTCTAAGGTGCGAGGGTGTTCACTGCACACCCTACTGAAATCCAATATGTATCGGAAATCTATTGTTAATTATTTTCTTTTTTTTGTGCCAATTCTTTCGACAATTTACCAATGGCAATGGTTGCCTAAAGCACCCGCACCCTACATTACCAACTTGTTTCTTTATCTTTCGATCTTTCGACCAACCAAGTGTTCTCCACTTTACAGCGAACCAAAGTAAAGTAAAAACACATATAACTAAGTAAAAGTCTATAATAAAAAACGTTTCACCACACACAAAGTTCACAAGAAGCAACCGCACACAATGATGAATTTGGGTGCTCCAGAAAAAGCCGCACGGCGAACCGATGCGATGTTGCTTGCTGCTGGCCGCGATGCTGCGAAACCCGACAATAGAAAACCGACCATCGTATGGCCGTTCGGCTGACGTGCTGATGCGTGTGGGTGTGTGTGTGCCAAGCAAAACAGCAATATTGCTTGCTCATCAGCTCAGTCGGTTTCTGATTTTACAGGTGTTCAGTTGGCTTTTGTGTATGAGAAATAATTAATTTAATATTATGGCTTGTGAATGCGGATGAGCAATCGAAAAATTGTTTGAGAAACCATTTTCTCAATTAAATATCGAGGAAAAATTGGATCTTCGTCTATCACGTCCCGGACGTGATCCTGGATAAAACTAAGAATAGACGTCTATCATTTAACAGAAACTTAATATTGAACACCCTACTGAAAGCAGCACGCCACGTCACTGATCTAAGGTCAACTCGTGCAGCTCCCAATGCCCTACTTCACCTGCTGGTGGCTTAATTTCAGAATTTCTCCGACCACATGTCAACTCAGTTTTACTTGCCCACATGCAGGCGAACGCGCGCCTGCCCGAGGCCAATTACGCCGTATGTAGGTCGTCGAGTTAGCCTCCATTTTTCTGAGTGCAGGTATCTGGCATTCGAATCTCAATAGGAACCAAAGTCTTGCAACATTTAATGGTAAGAAAATATTTATAATTTATAAATGTATAAATTAACTGTGAAAAGTAAGAAACAATACTGGGAAGTTGGGAAAAACCTACACTGTTACAACCTTAAGAACCGTCAAAAATGAAGATCGAAATTCTTTTAAAAAATATCAGTTCCGATGAACACAAAACTTTCCTCTGCAACATTTAATTTAGGAAAATATATGTAAAAATTATATTTTTTCAAATCTCTTGAGAACCGCTAAAGATATGTACAAACCGTTAAAGGTTATATCTATTTTTTCATAAAAGTGCATAGTTTTTAAGAGATTTTCAAAAAACTGATTTTTTTTTAAATACAGGGTGGCCCAAATGAAACTGAACGGTTAAAAATATCAAAAACTTTTTTGTTTTTCCTAATTTATTTTTTTTATGAGAATAATCATTTCACAACTTTACTGTCACTAAAGTAAAGTTGTGAAATTATTCCAACGGATAAATAATATAAATTTTTGGAAACTTTTATCAAATGCAATAAATTTTATTCAAATTTTTCACATAAAACTCAAATAAATACTTGTAGTACGGCAGAAATCATTTCCAAATTGTCAGGTTTGACGTATAATTTCGTTTCGGGTCCCTCAATCAATGTTTAAATGGCTTAAATTGCAGACCAGACAGAGTCATATGTAAATTGGCAAAAAACAGCGCCCCTCTGAACCGAACCAAATAATTTAACTAAGAGCCACACAAGGGAATTATTCTGGTAAACCGCAAAACCATGGAAAATAAAATATTTTCCAAGCCATGTCCACTAAACCTGACTACAATAGCATTACGAATGGGAGGTTTGTAATCCTTGATGATTTCGAGTACTAAAAAACATCAACCTGGAAAGTGTTTCGTTGCTTCTCCTGCCCCTTTGCCACTCAAAACTTTCCCAAACATGTACGGGATTGTATCGGAAAATACTTTTTCCACCACAAAAATGTCCGCAATGTGTATGGAAATCACAGGAATTGCAATCAGTTTTATTGACAAACATTAGAAAATTTAGATCAATCCAATCGCAATGCATTACAATTCTGTATAATTTTGTTATTTGCCTACAAATTGAAACCATACGAATTTCATGATCAGAATCCCATGGAATGCTCTGCAATATTTATTTGTTAACAAATTGAAACGATGGAATTTAATAAATTAACATGGAAACCAATTAAAGTATCGACCATTTGTGGTTATTGAAAATTATATTCAATCCGATCAAAGTTACCAAAATAAATAAATTGTATAAATTTCAATATTGATTCTGTAATCAGTGAATTAATAATATCATAATAAATTAATAATGAAGTCCATCCCTCAGGTATTTTACGAGCGCAGGAAATGTTTATTATCTACCTAAGTTAATTTCATCAAACATTGGAATCGAGTGGCAAGGATCGGGTGGCGACTATTATTATAGATGGGTAAAATAAACCAATTTTGTACAGATTTAATTGGAAATTCGTAATAAAATTTTTTATATCAATTAATTTAATTTTGTATATTTTTATTATTTCTTCTACTAGAGATTTCGCTTCAATTTGTTTTCAATTAAATTTAAAATTGTCGGTATTTTCGCACGTAGGTTAAAAACACGTAAAATCGTCCGCCAGTCGTGTGGAATTTATTGACAAAGTGAATATTTTGCTACGTGAAAAACGACACAAAGAATTTTCCATTCAAATCTGGTTTTGTCAGCCTACGGTATTAAAAATATTGATAAATTCATATGTCGTTGAACCAATAAATTTATCTAAAATAGTTCTTATATCTCATTGAATTTGAAATTTATTATTCCAGTACGAATAGCGACCAGACGAGTATTTTATTTATGTGTGAATTCTCTGCAGAACGTATTCTAATCTGATTTATTTGAAAAATAATTCGTTGTCATGGTCGGAAATATTTTATAGTGTAGAAGTAATTTGTTATACAACTAGATATGTAAATTTTTAAAAGTTTTACTCACAGTTCAACCGTTAAATAATTGGATTTAAAATTCATTTTTTGCACCTGGCACGGGGGACTTTTTTTGTGGTTATTATATGTATGTTAAATTGTGTTGTTAAGCATTTTTTTATGATATTAAAATCAAATCATTAAGATTTGTGAGACTTAAGATATAAAAAAAATCACTTGTGGTCAAAACAAAACTTCACTCTGCAATATCTGGAAAAAATATGTAAAAAAACACATTTTTCAAAATGACTCAAGAACCATTGGACAAAAAAAAACGATTTAAGTGAAAAATGTAGGAAATTTTTTCCCCAAAATTTTGTTCAATGCATTTTTTTTTCAAAAGCGCATAGTTTTCGAAAAAAATCCAAAAAACTTTTTTTTTAAACGTCTCAAAACCGATAATGATACGTAAAAATCGTTAAAACAAAATAAGTTTAATGATTTTCTGTGGGTAAATTGCCAAAGTTGCAACGGCTAAAATTTCTAAGAGCTAAATTTAAATTTTAGTGAATCCTATTGGGCGAGTTTTGCATTAGCCAAAAAATTAACCAACAAAATAAAAATTTGACCACACAGATTCACCAGGCAGGTAAAAAATTTAAACATAAATAAAAAATTTAAACACACAGACTCACCAAAATAAAATGGTGGCGAGAAAAAAATATTTAAATACCCACTAAAATCAAAAACTTTACCATTTTCCCCCGCCTATTAAAGTTCATTGACATTTTATAATGCAGGTTTTAAATTTTTTTGCCTCGAGATATTTACTTTTGTTCATATCCAAATCTTCTTTTACGTAACAATCCAAGAAAATGCAATTTATGAATGTATTGCCACACCTTCTCAGAAAATGCATGTTACAACTCTTAAATGATGGATAAACACAAAAGTGCATCTTCACAGCTCAGGTGATAATTTTCTTAGCCACTTCGTTCCATCTCCATTTGAATCTACTCGCAGTCTTCAAGATATAAACAAAAAGTGAAACTCATTTTCCTCCAAATCGGGTGAACAAAAGATAATTGTAGCGAGATGTAATTTAAATATCAATAAACATTCCATATGCTAGGTAATGAAAGTGTTATTGATTTTTGATTAAAGAAAAAACCAAAAGAGTTACGGAAAAAAGTTCACGCAAAACAAGAAAATTAGATAAAGAAGCGGTAGATTTAGGGTGGTTCAAGGTAGAAAATGAGCATTTTCCCACAATAAATTCGATTTAGTGTTGTTTTGTTAAGAATTTCTCCAACCTCATGAAACTTGATCGAAATTTATTTGATTGTTTTTTTTTCTTCTTCTTCTTTAATTTTCTCGTAAGCCACACATTGGGAGACTATCGTTTTGCGTTCATTGACTTTCTCAAACTTGAAACTTTAAAATTATAGTCAACTGTCCAGACAACAAACAAGAGAAATCAATAACAAAACTTCCGTAACATAATTTGCATAATTTTATCATGATAGGGATTATTGGATTTTATTTATTTTTATTAAAAAATTAAAAATGTATATCGATAAGAGAAAAGATTCGAGAAAATTATCATTTAAATTCAAATGCATTCCAATTGGATATTTACCTTATAGACACCGTCCACCAGTTTTATAACTTCGTCCGTCTCCATTTTTTTTTTGTTATATTTGTGGTCAGGGTTTATCACGTCGTGGCGACTTTTCTGTACCCAACTCAGGTCAACACTCCAAATTAATTTGTCGTCAGTACGGCGATTTTTAGGTGCTTTTTCTGCTACCAGCCAACCATCATATCGACAGTGGACCGTTTTCACGAGTTTCCCTCAAATTTTTGCTCCAAAGCGGAACCAACCGGCTTTAAAGTAGCTCTCGCTCTTTCTTTTCCAACGTCTTCACTTTGGTATGAAATCGTGTTCTAAAAATCACCTGAAAAATTCAAGTCGTAAATTATTGTCAGTGGGCTACACTTTTCACTTTGGTAACATGTCTTAATAATAACAATATGATGATAATAAATGAGTAACGGTGTAACAAATAACAATTAACAAATAGCAATTTAATAACTTGCATCTGCAACATACTTTCTGTGAGATTTAAGTTCAAATTAATGAATGAGGGGCTGGCTAAATGTTCGTGGTAAGACATTACTGTTGAAAGAAATCATCGAAAAAATCATAAGATGCTGTCATTAAAATACGTCAGATTTTTAAGTGTTGGAGAGGGGAAGGAGTCGTTTGACTGTAGTACTATACTCCCACAGAAATATATCCCATAGAATGCGCCTTACTTGAAAAGCCCGTATAAAGAAATGGGCCAAAAACACTAATGCTTTCTCTATTTTCATAAGCCTAAAATTTATTTGCATACCATAGTGAAATGAATCCAGAATTGCCAACTTTGCTTTTATCAAGTTTCAAATTAAAAATGAATTTTAGCTTTTAAGTGAACTACAAACATTCTATATTCCAAAACGAAGCATGATATATTTATCTCCTTTCCCCATAATAATATTCTGACATTTCAGTGGCCCATTTGAGATAGCAAAACACGATATCTATTCTAATTCCGATATCTGTGTATACTCCATACTAAAATCGCAGAAAGAGCCGACTAGGGGAGAGGAAGTCCGAAAAGTCCAAAATTAGAGTGACATATTTTAGTAACATTCCTTAAATGCTTTTGAAGAAAACTCCTCTTAAAACTATTGATTCTTGCAATGTAATTCACAAATCTAAAAATTTGATGGACACGCAGAGAAAACATAGTAAATCTAACTTTTGATAGACACGCAGAGAAAAAATAGTAAATATTATGGGGAATCGGGACTATAACTGAAATAGTTGGTTTCTATTACAAAAATAGCCAATTTCACCACAACATAGTAAATTTTACATCTAAATAGTTAAATTTATTTTGGAAATAGTCGATTTTGACTATTTTTGTAATTAAAATTAACTATTTTAGTTGTAGTTCCGATTCCCTATTATAAAATAGTTAGATTTTACTATTTTTTTTACTTTGCGTGCAGTTGGCAAAAACTTTTTTTTCGCAAAACGAACACCCATCGGGAATCCTTGAATTTTAAGTGAATGGAAAGTTTTCAGTTTTTCTTCCTCAATATAATTCGCATAGACCAAAATTCTGCGTAGTTTACGAAAACTTTCGGAAGTTAATCACGATTTGAAACGTTTGCCACTTTTTGATGGTTTTAAACAGAATTCAAGTTTCTCCCAAATGAATCCAAGAACTTTTACAACATCCCTCCCCGGCGAAAACATCGTATTATGACTGACCTCCAAAATAAGAGCTCCGTTGACCAATATTACGCCAAGCATCTTTAGTGAAATTATTCATACGTGTAGATGGTCCACATTGAAGTCGTGATTCGTGAGCATAACGCACGACACACGATGGACATAATTATTTAAAAAAAAATCTGATGAATAACGCTAATAATGTTCATTTTAATTACAACTGCCCGAATAGAAATATGGCAACAATTGTTTCTATACGCAGTGAGTTATTTGGGTTAATCTTGGCAAATGATGGTAAGCCGATGGCGGTTATTTTGAATTCACGCGAAGACTCTGTCAGACAATAATAATAACAATAGCTGACGAGGTTAAATGTTTAATGTCTTACGTGTGAATTGTGGTGGACCATCGTTAGCCAAACAAATTATCGTAAAAATACGATTTTATCCAAAAATAGTCACCTCTTAACAGCCTTCGGAAGCGATCAAGGTCAACTTTATGTGAATGAAATTCGCTTTCGAAACTCTAACGTTTTTCCACACTTACTTGAATTTTAAAATTTCGCACCTTCGATTTGGGAATAAAAAAAAACAAAACGCCGATGGTCGTAGATTTTGGACAAGTGATCGTAAAGAAATAAATCTTCTGCCCAAGAAGAACTCGATTGGGTAATTTTCCAGATGATATCTGACGATTAATTTGATTAGTTTTGGGGTTAAAGTGTTTTCCTTTCACGAAACACTTATTTCCAATAAAAATGGCACAGATAATTGCAAGAACTGTTAAATTTCAAGTCAATCAAGATTACCTGCTGTTTGATGCAGAAGTCGATGATGGCTAGTAATAATAAATGGTACTCGGAAACTTTAAATCTTTTTCGTTAATTAAACGCTGATCGAGCAATTTTTATGATTACTCATTGGTTGCTGAGATCATTCCTTTGCATAACCATAGAACGATGTGAGAATATTTGGTTAGAAGATTTAACAATCATCAACCGTTTGTATAATGATTTTTATCCAATTTCCAATGCTATTCTATCTGGAAGTTTGTTTGCTGTTCTCTAGCTATTGTGGTTTATTTCATTCCTGTCCAATGTTTACAAGTATTATCAAAAATTTAATAAACTTATATTTCAACCACTTTTTATTACGAACATGGATTTATTCAGGCCGAGAGTTCAAATGTCCAAAGACTTTAATGAGATTAGCGTTTGAAAAGGTGTAAAAATATTTTCTACCTGTCGCCACAGATCTTAAAACGATAAGTCAATAAAATTGAAATTTGATTTGATTAATATTCAAGTAGATTATTATTTTCTTTTTTAGTGACAGTGAAGATTGAGTTATTTTCGAGGAAGGTTTTATAACATCATTGAAGTTCACAAAAATTCTGGATGAGAAGACATGATGTTTTCAGAATATATACGCACATAATCAGTCATAACCCGGAGATGCGACTTAAAAAAGTGAAAAAAAACTGTTTTAAAAGGTGATATTAAACTTTAGAACAATGTGTTAGCAAAGAATTCTCGTCCTTTTAAATTTTCCATTTTAATAGAAAAAAAATTTTAGGTGCCATAAAGCGTTTTTATTTGCAATTTTCAATGATTTTCCCCGGATCTTGGTATACATGTCAAAAAATTGATATTTGACGCTTCATTTCTCAAAAAAATAAATAATAATAATTTTTGAATCATGGAAGTTTTAGTTCATTCCAAATTTTGCGGGGAATAAGAAAAGCTACGAGTGTCAGGAGCTAATCGTCAAATCTTTATTTAAATTTTTTTTATTGAAGAAGGGGAAGGAGGGGAAGGAGTGGTTCAACTGGATTTTGATGTATGAATAAGGCTCCCATCTCATTTTGGCTAAAATACAGGATAAACCTGCGAAAATTAAGGATTTTACAGGATTTTACAGGATAAATTTTTCAAAATACAGGATAAATACAGGATACAGTTCCATCCAAGTCATTTATTTGAAAAAAATTTACATAAAAAATGCAATACACTTGTGAATGTAATTATTATTGTATCATTGATTAAGTGTAAAATCATTGCTTTTGTCGTCATTGTCAATTTCGAGAGTTTTATTATCAACTCACGTGTTGTATTTGTCTTTAGAAGCTATTTTCCGAAGCATTTCCGGCTGCGACGTCAGGAATTCATAGAATTCCAAGCAAGATAGTTTCATATTGGTTTTGATCGTGAGAGTCGCTTTTAATGTTTCAATTTTTAATCGAGTTTTCTCATCTGTCCACGTCCTGTTTCAGTTCAAAAATTGAATATAAAATTTATATTCGGACACACAAAACGAACTGTAATAATATCTTGCACAGTGTTACCAGCTTGTTTCTTGCGAAAGGCTATTTATTCTCTAGTCGCTACGAGTAGTGCCTAATGCGGCAGTCACACGACGCTGTTTTGCCAGCGCTGCTAGATATTGGGTCAGTAGCGCTGGCAAACAGCAAAACCGTCGTTTGACATTTGAATTTGGGCGATTTTTTAAATAATAAACGTAACACACAAATTTAAATGAATAAACGTAAAAAAACAACTTAAAATAAACAAACTTTTCCACTTATCAGACTTTTGACAGCTCAGTAACCATGCAACAGGGTCACGTGATCCCTAGTAGCGCTGGCAAAGTAGAACGGTCTCTACTTCAATAGCGCTGCTAAAATCATCGCGCTGCTGCTGTTAGTAGCAGCCTACTAGGGTTCACACGGTGCTGCTGAAACGGCTGCTAACAGCCAAACAGCTAGCAGCGCTGGCAAAACAGCGTCGTGTGACTGCCGCATAAGTGTTCATAACATTTGTGCTAGTCTGAGCAAAACAGGAACGATATGCGACATTTTCCTCATTAAATCTCGGTTATACAGGCAAATACAGGATAAATACAGGTTTTTGAAAAAAAAACAGGATCGAAAAAAAATACAGGAAAAATACAGGATAGAAAAAAATACAGGATTGCATTCAAAAATACAGGATAAACCTGTAAAATACAGGATAGATGGGAGCCTTATGTATGAATGAGTTATGTGAAATCCTATTCTAAACATATTTTACCTTTATAAAGTTTTCAATACGAGTCAAATTTTTCGAAAAAATTGCAAAAAACTGTTTCGTGTGTATGAGGAATTTTGCTCATTCAAGAACTTAACGTTACTATTTACGAAAAATTTCAACTGTACTCTAGCTCAATCCTTTCGAAATTTATGATGTTCACGGACCGACATACAGAAGGACAGAGAGACGGACGACAATTGGGTTGATGCGCTACAAACGGTATATTAAATCTAATATATTTCAGTAAGATTCTCCTATAGAGTACAAAAAAGCATTTTTTTTCTTATTTTTTTCTTATTCTTAAATCTAGTTAGCAAACTAATTCGGAAATATAAAGTTTATGATCTAAATGATTGCTTCCGGTATTTAAAATGTTAATGAACAACAAAAGCTGCAATTAAGACTGAAGTAAAATTGATTAAATCGTTAAACTTCGTGTGAAGACTTTTCTTAGAATGTAGCATAAGATCCACTGAATTTTTACATCTTAGATTTTCTTTATTAAAAACATCAAACGGGGAATTAAGAAGTTCTATAAATTTAAAACCCAGAGATATTAAATTACGTTAATTCTTTTAAGATATGAAATCTTACAAAATTCGTGGTCTACCGCACCCTATAATACACAAAAAAAGTTATTGTTGAAGATACAATTGATATTTTCCAAAAAGCTCAAAAAATCAAATTGCGTTCATTAGGCTATTGTGTAAATTTCAATTACTGCAGCATTATTGGTTTATGTTTTATTGGCAACATAATTTCTGCCCGCAAATTGCATCTATTTGAGAAAAATCAAATTTCCTTTTATGAAAAAATAAATAACTGACCGTTGGTTCTTTCGATAAAAAATTCTATTAAATTACCTTTGATGTTCAGGTAACCGAAACAACCGCTGCCCGAATATATTCAATACACATAAATGGAATATTTTACGTTTTCTCCATATACACAAAAGTTGGTACATTTAATAAAATCCAGTTAATAAATAATAAAAATAAATCTTTGAGCATAGGTTCGTGAAAATTTAAAACGCTTCAGTGGAATGCGATTTCGGAGCACCTGAGAGCTTTAAACAACGGAAAATTCAACCGAGCGAAAATTATTAACATGAAAGTGGCAGTTATTCGGTGCTTGTTACTCGCTTTTCGAATTTAATGTTTTTCCTAACACTTTTACTATAGTAATGGATGGAATCGATCGTAACGGCATCGAATGGGTGCAAAAGCTGCCAGTTTTCTCAATAATCACACCTGATCGATAATCAACAAAATCTGGTTAATATTACCTACCAGGTAAGCAAACATCATACGCTAGCATTCACTTTTCTTCAAGTCCTGTTTGTCGACATGAAATGCTATTTGTTTGGAATTTCGCTAAAAAACAAATCCTCTGCGCTCGTAATATTTAATTTAATAACACACTTGTTCCATTTACCGGAACGAGTTTTTTTTCCACCGATGATTATTATTATTACGATTATTTTTACCTGGTTTTTGTTTTTTTTTTATCTTTATCGCGCATAAATTCTCGTAATCGTTACATTGGTCGTGGACCTCTGCGATGATGTGGCCGCGGCTGCTGTGCTTGCTGATGCTATTTCGTGCTGTTACTAAATTTTTCTTACTACGGTTGCTGGATTGGCCAACATTGGTCTCATTCTACTGGTCAGTTAATGATATCGGATAAGCGTAAAGTGAACCATTGACTGGACAAAATACCAGTCGTGTTAATCCACTTTTTGCAGAACGATCGAGGTGGCAGTGGCGCAATCATCAGAAATCGACAACAGGCCAAAGACTTGTGCCTTGTGGTACACCACCCAGCCAGGTAAGAGACGTAAGATTTTTTAAGGTGTAACAAACACGTCCCGTTGGATGTATCAAGTCATATGACAAGCATTTGAACAGCTCAACCCGAATTAGTACTCATTATCATAAAATAGCAAGGAGACAGAATTAACTACCTTTAATTGCATTTCGCTATTAGCTATGAAGATTTTATTTTATGAGATGGTTTTATCTCAAGGTGAACGAAACTAAATAGAAAGAAAAACTAACTGGCATAATAAAAAGGAAACTGAAACTGGATAGCATAAATAAGGGGTAAAAATTTACTGATGAATTAAAGTTTAATGCTTGGCAATTCTGTAGAACATTTGAACATAATTTGTTAACAATCTCTTGTTGCGATTTTATTTCGGCAGATGGTTCGCAAATATGTAGGATCTTTTCGGATTTTTCAATAAGTAAAATCTTCTTCAACATCGATTGTTATGAAACTTTTAATAGATTCACTAACTTCTTGCCAGCTGCAGACAAATCAAACTTTTGCGAGAGATTCAGCAGATCTAGGCGAATGCAAGTCTATCCAGCACATCCACATTCTTGCTATCATTCGCCGAATGCGTCAGTCATCACATTTTGTCTCGCATTATTAAATTTAGCTTTGAAATTGTACCGCAATATTCTGTACATCTTCTGTCTCCACGTGTTTGTTCTTCAACCAATATTCGCCTGCGGCGCATTCAATTATAACATCTTTTAGTATGAATTTTTTTTCTGAAAATCTTGCATGAAGCGCAACTCCTGCTGTATTCTAAAGAAAAAGATACCTCAAAAATTGACATTTTGGACATATATTGGGATTTCCGCGGGCGCTGCTTTGTCCTGTTTCGTACTTTCACCAAAACTAACCAATAACAATTCACCAATTCACAAAAAATGGATTTACAAAAAAAAAGGATATTGGAAGTAGAGTGCAGTGAGATATTTCAAAGATGTATTTCGTTGTTCAAAAAATTTCTTACTTCAATTCATATGAGAACTCCATAATTCTCCCCCCAGAAAAAAACATGTTTTCCGTTCAGTTTCTACTGTATCCCAAATTTAATTTGTATGATAATCCTCTTACAATATTGATTGTCTCATGATAGTGTGGCAAGTCGCTGATCTCGGAATTTTTCAGGTTTCCCGAAATGATCTTTTTTACTTTCCATAGAACTGGATTCCAGCATAATATAAACTAGTAGATTTTTCATTTCATTTAAATGGACGACGACGGTCGAATCGGGCCGGTATAGCGTGGACTTGTTATTTGACCGACCGGACATACCTTCACTCGAATCAGCCTACCTACCACGTATATTTTCACGTTATTATCGTGCATTTATCTAGCGGAGATTTAACTGGTTTCTGGTTTTTCTCGGCGAAATTATTTATGGCGGACCGGGACAACAACAGGTGAGCTTGAATCTAATCTCAAAAAGTCAAGACATTAATAGCTGATCTCGAATACCTGTAGCAAGTATGTATTTATATGCAAGTATCTAACAATTTAATCGAGTCGCTTAGAGTGGGTAGTTAAAACTGGACTAGCATAAAAATAGTTAATCAGTCAACTATCAAGGCGGCGATTTAACCAATTTAGTTATCCTTCGAGGCGAGGTAATTTTTCAACGCAAGATCATAAATAATGAAAGTGCATTTTTCTTATATTTGCGCGCGCGATCGTCAAATCGTATCGTACTTGAAGCTTAATTTTATTTTAATTGGAAAAATATTTGAACAGCATTATTTCACTTAAACTATGAGCAAATGCTGGCAAACACCATGGAAATAATTTCCTATTTGAAATTCATACCATCGTCGTATAGTTTGCTTTAAATTCTTTCCACAGAAACTTTTGTTACTCGATGCCGTCTTTGTCGTAATAAGTTTTAAAGTTTTATCTTCTTACGGCTTGGATGTGCCATGCCACGCTAGCAGATAATATGACTAAACTTAAACGAAGCTTGAAAGTGGAATGCATATTATACAGGCTATGCTGCTATGCTACTATCTATGCTCAGTGTTGAAAATACCGGCTAGGAAAGGTTTTCTTTTGGGTGCGTATCACGGAAACTTGCAGCATTGTTCAAAGTTTACGAGTATCTTCATATATGAAACTCAATTTTTACGTGAGAGCCACAAAAAGTTTTCCTGGTTTCGTTATGCAAAGAGAAAAGAATCATTTTTTACAACAAAACTATGAAATTGGGATATAAAAGATATAAAGATAAATTCATATAAGATTTTTGAAATTTCATTTTGAGAAACGATTCGTTGTACGCCTCGTGACACTTTTTCGGATTTCATTTCTTCGCATCATATCAAGTTGATAATTTATTTTATTACAAAATGTAACGGTATAAATTTAAATGATGCTATAATTTTCATTTTAAAGTTTCAGTTATGACTTGATTGTGAGCCAAACAATATACGATGTACGTGATATCGATGGAATTTCAAAGATTTAATGATGTAGGCATAAAAGAAAATTTGTTACCTTGAAGGTCAACATTTTATTATTTTTGTTTTGAAGAATTTTATAAACACATGCTTTGTTGTCATAATTTGATATTTTTTTTCAGAGCCAAGATATTTTTCTGAAAATTAAAACATTCCAATGATGGGTTAAATTTCACTCCTGCAAGCAAAAGAATTTTTTTCACAATACTCCGAAAAACCATATTTCACAATGAAAACGTCCAACAATTTTAGTATGTACTCTCAAGAAGACATTAATCAAACAAAGCGTGTGACAATACAAAAATTTCCGGCAGTAGCTTAACAATGCAGAATTTTCGGATCTGCGAATTATATTGGAACAATAAACACTTTTATGAGACCTTCATCCCTGTGCGCTGTATTTTTACCGTGTAATATAGTACAGATTTCTACCTATAATGGTTTTTTGTGCAATTTTATTGTTTTTCTGGGATGTGTAACCAATCAAAGGCCTTTTTTCGATTTTCGGTAATTTACCAAAAAAGAAAAAAACAAAATTTTAATATAACAAAAATCAGAATTAATCCTTTAAGACTTTCATTCTGTGAAATGAAAATTTTACACAAAATACTCTCAATATCCTGAGGAAACCTAACACGAAGTTTGCCAACACCAAGTTTGCCAGAAGTAAATTTCCTGTTCGAATGCCTAAAAAATATTAGTAGCGAAATTTCCTATTTTAACGGAAAGTCATTTACGGTCATTTATTTGTCTGGAATTTAAACACTACATAATCAGTCATTTGTATTCATAGCTTTGAGCTAAATTCTTTCCGACATTAAATTGCTGACTCTTAAGGGATTACGCTTTAATGCACACAGCAGTCCTATAAGATTGCAATTATAGCGAATAATCGTTTTTTTTGCTGCTTCTATTCAGAAAGTTTTACAGAAAAATAGCAAAAAAAAGTAAAGGATTTTATGTTTACATAATTTTTCATAATTTACCCTCTTAAAAGGGTTGAAGCTCTAGCGCTTTCCTTCTTTTCTTCATTTTGGCTTTAAGTTTGCTAAAACAGAGGAATGGAAATGTTGAGTTGTTGCTAAATGCAAGTACATAAATGTATTTCATAAATATTTGAAATTGAAAAATAAACATTGCGATGTTTCAAAAATGCAGTAGGTATCAAAAACAGCAAGAAACGAGTCGGTAGAGTTATTTGTAACTCAATAAAGGATTTATTTGTTGATTTTGAAGGATTTTCTAGGGAAATATAAACCAGAAGAGTAAGAACTAGTGAAAAATTGTATACAGAGGGGGTCAAGGGGAGGAAGACGAACAGGAAAAAATAAGTTTTACTCTCCATTGAGAATTGTTTAACCATCAATTTGAAGAGTTATTTGACTTTTCGCCTGCGGTGCATTTTAAGTTTAATAGTTTTCATTTAGACAAACATCCTTTGTAAGAAAATTTTGCCTGCGGCGTTGTTTTGGTATATCATTTAATTTTAAATTTGTATTATCGTACATTTGATTTTATTTTTCAATAACCGCGCCCCTCCCCCTTCAAATTAAATCTTGGGTGCGTTACTGATTGCAAGATATTAATTTTGGCAAGAAAGTAAATTACCCTCGTGCGGCTCCAGGGTAACCTACTAAAACTTCCCGAATTAGATGAAAATATAACCAGTAAACTTTTAGGCAGAGATGCCCTGGAAAATGTGTGGACGAGACGTGGCCGTGAACACCGCTTATATATATATAAAAAAACATAGAATATATGCAGTCTTATACACACCTCACATCATTTTCTCAAAATTTCAGCTCAATCGGTCAAGAGGTTTTCGAATTACAGGACAGGATTGTCGTTGGCTTGAGTCGTTTTTGAAAAACTCCGAAAAACCGCATGTTGGGTAATATGAGTTCTAGAAAGTAGGTTTGGTTCTTTGAAAATTGTGGGATTGTTTTTGAATATTTCAATGATTTCTTTATGTTCATCCAAAATTCAGATACAATTCACTGAAACTTCAAAATCAATTCATTAAAATTTCATAAAAATTCTGCAATTCATGAAATATGCGGAAATGTTTTAATTACATTGAAATTAAATCATTTCAATTAAAATACCTCTCAATTTTGTTGCTATTACCATCATAATTTATTTGTAACTAATTATACTGACACAAATTCACGCAATCCGAGTGATGTCATTAAGTTATTGCGGTAAATCAGTAAAGGCATTTCGCGATGAATTTGTTGACACTTTTGTATCATTGACTTTCGCTTCACTGCGAATCGCGATTATGCGCAATCCGTAACGCTGGTGTAGCCGCGTTCAATTCCATTTCTTCGACGTTTATTGCAAAATTCCTAACGCGTCGCACTTAAAAAAGCGACGTAAATTTCTGTGGTTCCAAATCGAAGAAATCGTCATCGTACCATGCAATCAGCTGCCAAAGTCAATGCATTTTACCTGCTTAAGGTGTTTTTTTTTGTTTTTGTTTTTGCAAGATTTTTTATTTTAATGTTTTCTTTTTGTCATTATCGCTTTATAAGCAAAAAACCGAAGCAGTTGCCCCATTTGCTGGTGGGTTCCCTTATACGATCACCCCACCACCATTTAGGTACCTGGAGCCGAGCCTATAGGAGCCCAGCGAACCCCAATAACTCACTCTCGCTGCGATATAGAGGCCTGATTATTTATTAAGTGATGACATAACGTTTTTTTGCGGTTCCGTGTAATTTTTGATCACCTAAATACCGTCCAAGTCGCCGTGTATTAACGACTAAGTAGCTGCTGCTGCTGCTGTTCAGTTAATGTGATTTAAACCGCAGAGAAAATTATTTACTGGTATAAAAACCCTATAAGAAAAAACGAAAATCACACCAGCAAGCGATCAGTGATCGACGGCGCAATGACTTCAAGAATGTTTCCTTTCGATTTCACGTAACATACCTTGGGCTCCCACCTGTTTTGCCAAATGTTGAAAAAAAAATAGATGAAAAAAAACATAGCGTGGTTTCGATTTCAAAGGCTGAACCTGCCACCCGCATTTTACCTTGCACGGTTTGGCAGAGATTTTTTCTGAGGATTTTTCGTAATCGCAACTGATATGCTAGCAATGACACCTCCATCCACGTGAAGTTCATGTAACTTTAACCTCTTACGCCTCATCGGGCGACTCTGACACAGATTTGATTTATGAAGCTATTTGGGAGGTAAAATTTTGTTATTCTTTGTATGATAAAGAAAAAACTCTTTCATGAAACAAATTTAGAGGGTAAAAATATTTTTTTTAAAGAAAAACTTCAAAAAATCGAAGATATATGAAAACCAGACTATAATTCTAGCCCCCTTTTCAAAATAATTTATTTACGATTTGGGTTGCATTGCAAAATATATGGCGCAACAAATTGGTGGCTGCAACATTTATGCAACGGGTTTTGCCCAGTTTTTGTGATCATAGTTCCAAAATAACTGTTGTGCAACCGTTATCGCTAAAACCCTTTTTTGACAAAGTAGGACAAGGGGGAGAGGGGTCGAGGCGATCAGTTGTGACGCCAATATAAACTTGCATCAGAAAATGCTGTAAGTATAAATTCCTTGGACTAAAGTTGGTTATTTCTACCTCCATAGCACTGTTTGGAAGTGAAATATAAACGGGCACAATATAAACAACATAAAAAACGACCAATTTCCCACCGGTCATAAAGTAACCGATTTACAACGGCTTTTTCCCAATCGGTCACAAGGCAACCAATTTGCAACAGGTTTTATTGTAACCGGTCACAAGGCAACCATCACATAAACTGATTTGCAACTGCTACTTTACAACCAGGGTCACATTGTAACCTGAGTCGCAAATAGTTGCTTGGTCTGGAAGAGCGGGAGCTTGGGGGCGAAAAAGAGAGGAGGAATCGCGAAAAGGCGTGCTTGCCGAAGAGGGAGAGGGGAAGGGGGTCCGAAAAGGTAGAAATGAGCGTGAAATATTTTATGAAAACTTTCTTACTTCAATGGGAATTCCTATCAAAGATTTGCTGAAAGTTTTCACATACAGACGTTAAATCGAATCTACAACACAAATATAATTCCAAAATTTTGAAATTCATTACAGAGTAAAAAATTTTTTTACATTCTACATTGTGAAAGCTTTGACAATTGCCAAAAAAAAGTCCCCAAAAGTTGTGATCCTGTAACTTAAATTTTCAAACAACAAAAATTTTGAACAAAAAAAAAGTTTTTACACAAAAATTCACAAAAATAATCGCTGAGTGGCAAAAAGTCATTAATTTCAAAGGCGTTTCTCTAATCGACATAATTTTTATACATTTCGATTCGAATGTGAGGATTATGAGTGTTAAAAGTTGATAATTTCACTTAATTTGGATGACTTTGAGTGCCATAACGCTCTGGCGGCAATTTGAATGGCAGTTTTTTTCGTCCTCATTAATTTTATCGACATTTTCATTTCTCGGAGCATTTCTTTTAAATCGCCAACTGTCGGATAGGGTTTAATATTTGGCTATAAGTTAAGCTCGTCATGATTATTGTCATAATGAAAGTGTTTTCGACTCATTAAAATTTAATTAGGCTCCAGATTTTCCTTATTGAATTTGCAGAGGTTTGAAAGTATATAATTTCAGTGGTTGCCATTAATTGATCAATTCGAATGGAACGGAAATAATTGCTAAATTTCTTCTGTTCAATTGAAAAGTTTTATGTTTTTTTGAATAACGAAGAGATAAGTTTAACCAGAATGGATTTCCTTTGATCACGACAATAATTTGAGGAAAAAGTTTTAATCGAATAATTATATGGCCTTAAGCCATTTGGTATTTTCAAGTATTTGTATATGTTGCAAAAATCAATTTTAATTAAATTTTAAGAGCACGATCCTTCGTCTCTCTAGAGGGAATGTCTGAAACTGGATTTCGGTTATTGGTATTTGAAGCGCTAAACATTGAACTAGATTGATGCTTCAAATCTTCCAATCATATTACAGCAAAAGTACTCTTATCAGAAGGACAAGATTTATCTATACGACTGTTACAGATAATCACTTTTTAACGCTTAGTATAACATCTTTGAAGGTTATCTGCTAATTTATTTTTGTTTTTACAAAAATCGTGATAGGACACTTATTGCCTAGCCATGTACGTACTTGGAATTTAAAATTCCGTGGTACTATTTCAATTGTTTTAATAAAACAAATTTCAATTAAACGAAAGAATTTCAATTAAAACATTTCCTTTGAAATCAAAATTCAGTGATAAAAAGGTCCATCGTCAATTTTTATGAACCCAAATAAAATCTGTTTTTAATATCCAAAAGAAAATCACACAATTTAAATTTAAAAAAAAATCCAGGAAACACTACAACTTCCAATCTGTTATAACACTTGAAATTTTTTTACCTAAGCAACCTGCTTAGCAACTTTAACCGAATGAACCCTTAAAATCTCTTCTACCCATTTGATGAAAGCTTTTCAACTTGATAAAAAATATGAAATCAACTGAAAATACTCACATTTCAAACATTTTAAAAATAAGACTTTTCGGTAAATAGAAGTTAGGGAATTTTGTTGTTTAAAGGATGGAAAAGAAATTAAACTAAAGAGAAAAAAAGAAAAAAAAAATAAAAAAGCTTTTATTAAAAAAATGTACTAAAAAGGAAAAAAAAAACATTTTTTTTGGCACTGTGTGTCATAAATAAAAGTGAGATAAATATTTATTTTATTTTTTAAGCTTTTATCTCGCTTTTATTTAATCTTAAAATGTTTTTTTTTATTAATTATTAATTATTTTATCCTTTTTAGTCCCGTTTGCGCGTAATATTCTTATAAAAATTAAGTTACGGTTGGCCTATGTACTTAAACCGTAGAAATTCTAGGACTTAAATCATTTAAGTTGAACATAAGGGGCTAATTTTTGTTGGTGCAAACGGCACTTAGTCATTCTGTTGCCTTTGAGATATCCCTCCGGATTTTTTGATTCCAGAATCGGATTCAGTGATCCCAAAAATTACCAAATGAGTTTTTTTTTCGGAAAATCACATTACCCTTACAGAATCTTTTGTGATCCTTACAGACTTCTTAATACCATAATAGAATTCAGCTAGTATAGGTCGTAAACCGACGAAGTATACTCGCTATTAAAAGCTCTTTCGTGATGTTCGGGTAGGAAGGGGGTTTACAGTAGTGTGTCGGCGGTATTAAATCTTACAAAAAAATCCTTTTTTGTCCGCGGCCCAATTTGTGTTGTGTTTTGAAAACAGAAAATTTATTTTACGACTCTTTGATTTCAACAAGAACTTTTTAAAAAATTCACTGATTTTAGCTAATAGTTTAACTGTTGTTTCTAAGAAGTTAAACACAAAATATGTAATACGTCTAGGAATCTAGCATAGTAAAGTATAGTAAACTATAGCATAGTAACATGAAAAATTCCAATCCTTCTTTGTAAATCTTATGTCGCTAAGGACTTTGAATACTATTCTTTTTGAGAAAACAAGAAGTAAACGAATATTTCCCATGTCTGTGTTTGCCTTTTTTTTGAACATAAACACAACATATTATTATTAATTTTTCAAGTAAAATTCTCGGAAAGTTTTCTCTATGAGAAATTCTTAAGAAGAGCAACAACGACAAGAACCCATAAGGTGAATTTCGTCCTACGTAAAATTCCTAACGACAATGGATCTATGGGAATTTTCCGACTACCTCACTCCTCTCGCTTTTTGCCTCCGCCAAAAATGCCATGGGAAAATTCTTGAAAATTTCACCGAAACTTCTGGCGGTTGTTGAATGTTGGAAATTTTCTCATGATAGCTGGTTTTTAGTTTGGTTGACTGCACTCAATTTTTTGGGACTTTATCGTGAATATTTCATCAGCTCAAAATTGTCAACGTTAACGTAACGATATCCCGCATCCGTCTTCATCTCTGTTTTTATTTTTGTTTCTTGTATATGGAAATGTTATGGAAAAACATTTGTCAATGACTTTTCTTAACATTTCGCTATATTCATCTCGTATGGTGTGTTATAAATTTATGCAAATTACCTCGTATCGGACGCATCATTAACATTATATACCATCAACATTTTTTAATGCTAAGCGGTCAACGTTTAACATTCGTACAACAATCAAATGACAATAATTTTTTTCTGTCTCCCCCCTGACTACTCCAACATTTTGGGACAACACTATCCGGGAGTGCTTCGAAGCTTTTAAACATAATCTCGAGAAAGCCTCTAGCCACGTTTTGTTATTCACTATTGAAATTCGAATTGATTACCTACCATAAACAGTCATCGGGTGGATCCATATTAACCTTTTAGGTATTTTTATTTGTTTTTACCCTTTTTGAGAAAACTTTCTACTCCATATCGTTTTTGATAGACTACCTTGTTACGTTTTCTTTTCAGTTTTTCCTCTGTCCAGCACCAAACACCGATAATCGGCGATTGTTTGGAGAACAAACGACGAAAAGAAATAAAATCATCGAAAATGTTTTTTTAATGCATTGGAATTTTGATTTTGTATGTTAATCTGATCGACATACGTTAATCTGCTCAATAATTAATCAAATTTGAAAAAAAATCGCGCGCAAAATAAAATACTGAATAGCACGCAGACGAACCGCGCCTTTCTAAAATTTTTCAAGCGTGAAACAAACATTCGCTTTTATCTGCCGGATATAGAAACATTAACCCAGTCCATCCGATGTGATTCTGCAATGGCCCAATGCCAAAAATCACAGCAAAATCACAAAACAGTAACACCAAATTGAACTCAAGTAACAACTTTTTCTTAAATAATTGCAAAACTTGAGGTAGTTAAGCTTTAACTCTTATGTTGCTTGTGTTTCTATTTCTATAGATTTGCTTTTTTATCTTGGATTTCATGTTTCAGTAATTGGTTTTGAGTAACATCCGAAAAGCAAAGAAAACAAAAATGTGGATCGAAACATGTTAATCGATTATTTCTTCACCGAAAGTGAAATTAGGGGCTGTAATTATTTTTGTGGACTACGATTTTCACTATATTAAAGTGGTCTCGAAATTTTTATGCATGAATTTTTATGTGTCCAAAAAATACTAGGAAATTATGCAAAACTTTAAAAGTTTATTCTAATTTCGGTTAACATGGATGGAGAAATATGTTTATGATTTGAATACAAAAGACACTTACTGATAATTTTTTCAAATTAAGCTAAGTCGTGGTTAAAAAATGTTTTGTAACGAAATTTAGTTGATTTTTTGAATAATTAGGAGTTAAACAATGAAATCAAGGTAAAATAGTTAAATTTTGTGTTGGTTTATGGGTTTTATTGCCAAAAATACACAAAAAAACAACTGCTGCTCAATAAAACAATCACAAATTTGGCCACGTAGATTTGGTATTTCATTTTTTTAAATACTTTTTAAAATTAGTTGTTAAAACAAGAACCACAAATTTTTATAGAATATTTAATTGTGATTTCTTTTTTCCTTTCCTTTTTTTGAAATTTTCAGGTCATCTGTCTGTCGCTCTGTTTGTCTGTCTGTCGGTCTGTCTGTTCGTCTATCTGTCCGTCTGTTTGTCCGTCTATCTGTCCATCTGTCTGTCCGTACAAAAAATTCAATTTAAATTTCTAATTTAAGAGGAAAAGTAAAGAATCAAAGTATTTTTTGACTCGAATCGGGAATACCACTAAAATAGTTAATTTAAATGACAAAGATGCTCAAAATCGACTATTTTCATAATAAATTTGACTACTTAATAGGAAAATTTACTATTTTGTGGTGAAATTGACTATTTTTATAATAGAATTAACTATTTTAGTTGTATTCACAACTCGAACTACAAATTAGTTAGATTTCCTTTTTTTCTCTGCGTGCAAGATAAGTGCAATAGCAGTATTAAAACTCACGAAAAAATAAAAACGCGAGGGGGAGAGGGCCGGGAGTTTCGGAAGTTTGAAATTAAAGTAAAGTATTTTATAGACAATTTCTTAAGAAAATTTCCGTTAAATTGAATATTTCTATATCACATACTACTGACCTTTTTATAATTCCAAGAATGTTATGTATTTTACCATTTAACGGTTTATTGTTTACATTACCTCATCCAGGTGAGGTTGAAAAAATCGAGAATTCTTCCAACGTAGGGTAAAGTCGGGTGATATGGCACCCTTTTTTTTAAATCGGCATAACCCAAAAAGTAAAAGAGATTTTTGATTCAAACAAAAACGTTTTTATTCTTAAAATCAACTAGTAAAACAAAAATAAAAAATAAATAGGATTTCACTCCTAAAAAAGTAAAAATTTTAACAAAATATAAATTCATTGAAAAAACCATATCCCCCAAAAGTGTAGGGGATACGGCACCCTACCTTAGGTGATATGGCACCCTACTTGTTTTTTAAGTCCTTTTTGCCACACGAGTTGCAAGTGTTGACAAATGATGTGCATGAGTCATGGGACCACAAATGGCAAACAATGCATTTAACCCACTCGTCGGGTTTAGTGGTCTTAGCATAGTCTTCACCACATCCAGTGCAAATGTTTTCCTCAAAATCTTCAAACCTATCGGAGTCGTCTTGTAATGCAATATTTTCTTCTTCAGATGTGGTTTCATCTACCATCGCTCGTTCTTTCGTAATTGATTTTTTTTTGATTAGTTACGTTTTCTGAGGAAGTAAGGATTGGAGCCTTTTGTTTTCTCGGGTTTGGCACCCGTTCCATATCACCTCAGAAAAAAGGTGCCATTTCTCCTTTCACACATCGCCAATGATTTTCATATTTTACTGAAAACTCGCGCTCAATCAACTCTGTTTCATACACACAAACGAAAACACATCAGATTCTGCTTGTTTTGGTTTGTGAACGGTAAACTTGCTCCAACTGTACTTACCAAAATTCAGCCACTCAAAAAACAACAAAAAGTAGTTCGTCTAAAATTTCAACTTTTTTTTCCTGTTCTGTCACACAAAAACAAAATGAAAAGAGCTTTTGTTTCGCGGTCTTCACACTTCGGCCTTATTGGAGAAACTGAACTAAGTTCTTGGAGAATGATTTTGATTCTAGTGTTGCCAATGGGAGAATTTGAAAGGGTGCCATATCACCTAAAGTGCCATATCACCCGACTTTACCCTATTTACAATAAATCCAAATGCGAACTAATTGAAATTGTAAAAATGTTTAAATTGACGCTCAGAAGAATGTTTTCAATAAATTTTCACATAAATTAAAATAATAAAAGTGTCGGTGCAGTAACCAATTATCTGATTTACTGTATTAAAGACAAAAGAGTTACTAACACTATGTCTTAGAAATTAATATACGGCATTTAATTACATAATTGGAAAATTATCTGCTGACTACGTCATGGTTTTAATTAGATATTTCCACAGACTCCCAAGATACCCCCAACACCAATTAATTATTATGCGCTTTTCAAGCGCCAATGTAGGTGAAAGTCACATAAATTCCTAATATATGATCAGATGTTGCTTGGAAAATTCACATATGTATACTATCTATGCATCGTTAATAGATCTATGCATCATGCATGTTTTATAATTTATTTTTTCTTTTTTCGTTTAACGTGATAACAGCATTCACACTTTTACAAGTATCTAAATGCCTAATTGGAGTGAAAATTTTTCGAAAAATTCAATTTTTAATCCATAATAGATCTTTTTAAATAAATTTGGTTTGTATGTTTGTTGACTACTAACAAAAAACAACTCCAATTGATATGTAGTTTTCATGAATAAATTTGAAAAATGTTTGGAAGTGATTTTGAATAGTTTTTATGTTTCGTTTAACACCTGGTGCTTCGTTTAATAGACGATACGTGGTTTCAACTTCAAAACCAACCCCAATAAATTTATCTCTTTTTAAGTAGCAACGATCACATCAAGTAAAACTTTTTAAGACATCTACAAAACCTAAACAAATTTAACTTACCTTCGAAAGTTGTAACTATCCAAAAGCAGACCTTTCCAATTTATTTCCAAGGGCCTGGAATCTGAAAAAGAGCAAAAATAACAACAAATAAATAAAATTAAAGACTTAAAACGGTCAATAAATAAATTTGGCAAACTATTTTATCGAACTGCCTTTAAAGGAATTTTGGATAAGGACAAAATGGTCTTCGATAGGTAAATAACCCAAAAGGGACCCTTTTTGCCGTTTGAATTTGGACTAGACAAGGGATAACGTGACACGACAATGTATCAACTGCACAAAATCCCCAAAATTCAAAATCATTACGAATGTAGTCGTAAACTGAATTGATCTAGGGATACGACGGATGACAATCGACTATCTCTCTAATGAAGAAGATTCCCTGAAATCGAAGGGAATCCAGTCGGATTGAAATGGAATCACATTAATCATGTTTTAATGAAAACAATAGCCAACAGTATTAATCGCTCTTAGTCCGATTCGAGAATTCCGGAACAGAATCCGGAACACCCACCCACTTGCCTGTCGAAAAAGTAACGAAAATCGTTTTTCTGTATGGTTTTTGTCCAGTAAGTCCAGGAGTTTATGCTACGTTATGCTAGTCTAGTTTGACTGGAATACTGGGGAAAGTCATTTATCCCATTACATTATTCTCTGATAAATCGCCTTTGGCCTGGACGTTTACACTATGCAGGATTAATGATATGAGAACAATTAAAATAATTCCATACACATGGCATACGACGACTAAGAATAGCACAAACCGGCAATACTACGAGTAGTAAAAAAGGATACACGAGATATTCACTTTTAATAAAAAAAAGAAACTTTTCATTTGATATACGTCTGTGTGTTTTTGGTATCATATGGCAACATGGAATTTTTGTTTCCATTATTATCATCAGGTTCTGTTCATTTCTGGGGACGTTTTATTAAAAATCTGGGTGGAATACTCCTCCCATCTGGGTGGGAGGCGTATAACCCCTCAAGGATTATTGATATTTTGCTGCATGAAAGTCCTTTTAGAAACTTTCCCCATTGTTTCTGAAGATTAAAGGTAATCATAATGGAAATCAGAGTCATATTCATGATGTGTTGACTTTTAAAAGCAATTCAGTGGATAACAAAAAGCTTATAATATTTTCATAAACAACAGAAAAGTTCCACAAGGGATACCTGTCTTAGTTATGAAAACTTTTACTATACTCAAACGTATATTGAACGAAATTCGAGTATTTAGCGATTGGTATAAGTTGAAATTTTATTTGAATTAATTTTATCTTTGGATTGAACAAAATGTATAAAAGAGACACAATTAAAAGTAGTTTTGTTGAAACAAAATGACTCGAATTGTGCATTTTTGTCGATAGAAAACAGTCGAGCAACATTAATATGTAGACAGCAGATTTTTTAAGATGTGTGCTCGAATTAACTCGAGCGAGTAACACTAGTATGGTAGCGTGACTTCTTTGCTTCACAAAACCAACCACGACTAAAAATTATGGTAGATTTCATCCAAATACCAAAAATGTGGCTTAAGAGTTACTTTTTCAAATCTTTTATTTAGCTTGCTTTCGTATCTGTACTGTATGTCTGCTAAAGTCAAATTTTGTAATCTAATTTTGACTTACTTCTACTAATCCGATTGATTTTTCACACACGTAACTTCGATGGAAATACAATTTTTTCACTATTTCGTCCTTGTAAGGATAACGGAAGGTTCTGTAAAGAGGACATGTTTATCCTTTCCCTCAAACTTTCCGGAAAAATCTCATGTAGCGATTTTTGGAGTCGCAGAATCCGATTCTGACGTTAAGAAGTCTATGACGATAATGCAAGGTCCTGTAGGGCGAACGTGTTTATCTTTCTCCGCAATTTTTCCGGAGAAAATCTCATCCGGAAGTTTTTGGAATGGATGAATTCGATTTTGGAGTCAAAAAGTCCGTAAGTCCGTAAAACACAGAGGCCAAAAAATATTTTTTCCCATTTAGTTGCATTTTTTAATAAAAGCTTTTTTTAAAAAATCAAAAAAAAATTAACTGTGAATAATAAATTTCTTAAACCCGGCTTTAATATCTTTAACTTTACACACATTGTGAATTTTTCTTCATTTTGCAAAGGAAAGAACCCATAAATATATAATTTCGTCCAACTATTTTGTAGGGGAATATCTCCTTTTTAGTTATTCTGGCTAAATCTTATCCTATATTTCTTTTGACTCTTTCTTGTGAAAAGAGGCCTTCTGGGATTCTTATTACACTTTTTTTCTTATTTGGATTCAAATAAAAAGAACTTCCCCCCAAAAAAAACCATAAATCATAAAAAGGGGAGACACTTTTACGTGCAAAAATATTTAAGGGATTTGTTTCCTATGACTATTTCAAATGATTACATTCCAAAGAGACACTTAAAATATGTTTATGTTAGAATTTCGCTGTTTGTTACTTCAAATTTCATGTTTAGTATTTTATAAAATTGCTAAAAGTTTTGTTCAACAAATAATGGATTTTTTTCTATTCAATCATTTTCAGTTGCAAAAATGTATCATTAAAAAAATCTGATTATTGTACACTTCTTTCATGATTTTCATGCGATTGTTTTGTGAGAATGAAAGCAGATTCAATCAATTCTCATCTGGATAAAACCAATTGAGTCAGCATAAATTTCAGATACTTTCCTAAAACACAGAAAGAAACGTGAGAATTATTTCACCAGGAAAGAATCCCTAAACTTATGATCCGTTACAGGGGATATGAGTATTTGTAAAGAAATTTGCCTGGATGAACCAAAAGCTTTTGGAAATGCTGGAAAATTAAAGTAGATTGGAAATAGAGTACTGGATTTAAGGGATATATCCAAAAATCTTGAACTGTGCAAATACAACAAAACTTTATTCTCAGTTATTGTTTTACACTTGATAGATTTTCTTTGTGACACATGGGAACAATCTACAATCAGCCAAATTTCGCTGGAACTCAATGTAACAATAATTGGAAACTCGGAACCAAAATTTACAAGACAAGGATAAAAACTTGGTGTAAAAAATTTAGACATACGTAAGAATTTTTTACTATTAGGGGTAAAATATGTCACACATTTAGCGAGAGGGGAGGGGGAGAGGGGACTTTTGTTACGGCGGAACTAACAATTAAAACAAAGTTGGAAAGACAGTGGCGAGGAGGAATGGGTCTCCGAAAAACCCTGAAATTAACCTGACATATTTTATACACAGCACCTTATAAATTTATTATTTGGTTACGTAACATCTCTATTAATACCCCAATGGCCAGTGTAACAAATATTAACATCATTTCAATCCTCCAAACGATTAATTTAAAATTAAATCATAAAATGTTATTTTAAATGAATGATCTAACAACAAAAATTCTGAAAATTTAATTAGGTCACTTGGACACGTAATCAACTGTTATTCTAATGCGGTAACCGCAGATTAATCTTGTCAAGTAATATGTCAAGGTATCCCATCAATTTTACCAGAAGTTGGTAGTATTCACGATCGAATGTCTGTCTGAACTACATCGCCATCATTTTTTAGACGTACGAATATACCTTTAGTAACTGTACAGGTATAACGAATGCGAATATTTTAACATCTTATAAAAAACCATGTTCATCTTATTGTACATGTCCATTTCGATTAATATAAAAACAGAAGATTCATTCAGACTATTAGGAAGAATTTAATTATTTTCTTGAATGATTAATTGATATGAATTCCTCTCATACATAACTTTCTAAAAACAAAAAGTCTAATGGTACCATATAAGTCTTTAATGCTTTGCGAAACCTGTTTCCTTAAAAAGTTTTTTTTTTGTTGGACGGATTATTGAAAAGAATTGAAATATTTTTAGCAATTTTCCACTGAAATCATATTAATTTGTGCAAATTTAATTTTTACAAATTGCTACAAAAAAATGGTAGCTAGAACTAAAATTTTTGTGCATTTAACAATAAAAATAGTTTTCAGAACATTTCTCAAAATTCCTTTCAATAAATACTGCCAATCTGCAACAAATTGTCGTCTATGCAATATTCACCTGATTCTGCATCGCATATTGTTTACCTCACCTGAAGTGGAGCTCTGCACTTCGACAAGGGGGATAGCAATTGGTTTGAATAAAATCTGAGACGTGGAACTACATGAGTTTTAGTTATTTTTTTTTTGTTTCAAAATATAACCAACAAAGAGAGAGATTTGAAACGGAGAAGAAACACAGAAAATGTAATCATCTCAGAACTTGATCTCCTTGAAATATTTTTGCACATGTTTGCAATCATTTGAGACAAGCCACAACACAAACTTCGTAAGAAACTTGATTTTTCACTGTGATGGAAAAATGTGTGTTATTTTTTGTAATAATAAACCTCATATACCACGACAATCTGCAATTGAGTCACTGAAAAAAATTCACGGAAAAAAAATCAAATCTCCGGTAAATTTACATAATATTCTCAGCTTAATTCCGCCGTGTTTCGCTAATATGAAGTTGCATTGTTTTTAGTTTACCCTCATAATTTTTCGAACAGTACAATTTTTTTTTATAAAACTACTTTATTGTTAAAAAGAAGGAAATATTTTTGAAACACGTCTATAGATGGAGATTTTTGTTTCATTTATTCTAAGTTTGTTTTAACGACTGGGATTTTTTTAGTCCAAATTCAACCTTTTGCGCATCAAATTCACTTTTTGCACTTCAAATCCACCAATTTTCAGATCAAATTGTTGTTGTTTCTAATCAAATTGACTATTTTACAAGTTAAATTCAGCATTTTACGAGTCAAATGCGGTCCTTCACAAATCCAAGCTATTTTACAGATCAAATTCGTCTCGCAAATTTTTGGTAGTTTTTTAATAATTGTTAATTGATTTTTTATGAATTGAGGATTTACTGAGTTGAAAAAAAATTCAGATATTCCATAAATTGAGGGATTCAAATATAGGCTACAAACAATTTCGCCCCAAGATTCCCTAAAAATTAAAATAAAATACGAATATTTTACGGAAAGTTTCTCTTAAAATTTGAAATGTGTCTCATATTCTATATTTAATTGCTACTAATATTTTCTAAAACTGCGCAGAAAAAGAACAACGAAGAAAATATTTTTTATTTTTGCATTTTTCAAATTTTTTTAATAAAAAAAATTAATATTCCTAGCTAGGTGGTGACTATTACTAATCGCGACATAATTTCTATCATCTTTAAGTATCCCAGAAACTTCACCTCTATTCGTTGTGTTCTTTTGTTTGCCCACATATCCTCAGTTTGTTTTTCTATATTTCTGTGAGTCAATTTTTTGGTCGTAATGCCATTGGACAAGGTCAAATAACCGACGTTGAAAGAAAGTATTCCGGTATTATGACCATGTTTTACCCATTGTTGAGCTACTTTTCTAGTGTTAATCAAAAATCAAGCAGCAAGGAGTCTAATTCTTTTCGATTGGATCAAGTTTTGAGGTTTCGTTTAAGTCGACTTCCATTTGTAAAAAAAATTATTAAAATAATTCCAACAGAGATTTAGATTGGCTTCGATAGGTTCTAGCCGAGTGTGAGGGAGACACGGTCTAAAGAAGTTTGTGTCTGTGTCAAACGTCAGTCACCTTTCTTTTTATGCAAATAATCAAGACGGCATCGGCTACATTTTACTTGGATGGCGGAGCGCCCCACGTTCGGCATTGATTAAAACCGCTTGCGGCGAAATACTCATAAATTCAACAGACATACATTCAGATTGGCACCGAAAGCAAAGCCCCTAAACCGAGATATTGAATTGAAATGCATAGCCTACTTCCATATGATAGATTTGCGGTGGTTCAGCAGCCATTGATGCTGGAAGTCTAATGATTACTTGGCCCTACTAACAAAATAGTGGCAGGCACCCAGGTATATCTAGATGGTTATGGATGGATAGATACAATACCTATCGTATATTCAAGATACTTAGATACACAAGGTAATCTAGTCCAGAAGAATTCTAACGATCGATCGACGTAATATGGCCTACTGCGCGTATTATTATTACTCTGTTTCGGTTTCTGTTTGCCATTTAACTGTCGCCATTATGGCATAATTGAAACCTAAGATTTCTATAACAATAATTGGTATATAGAATTAATTAAATTTGATATTTTTCTCTATCTCCCTCCATCGATTAGTCATTGGTGAATACAAAAAAGTCACGTTGGTTGAACGCATTCACGGATTAGCAGAAGTAAATCCAAATAACTAAGAAACAAACAGATTAGACGTGCTTGGCAATGGTGGCCCGTCCACGTCGTTCGAGGAACTTTCGAAGGTCAAGTGACAAATCCACGGAATAACAAATAAATTTTTGGCAGCACCCAGCCCAACTCCATTACCTCCTTACCTTACCTTGTCGAAATTGCCGGGGTTATACAAGCTTGGTTCAGCTGATCTCACGTACACCCTGATGCCCACCACAATCGGGCCTTTGTTGATTGCTTTCTGAGTTTACTCAAAAGATTTCCGCAGGGTAAACAATGCTTTTTGTTCATTTGGCACCTGCCTTTTAAAATTCCGAGATAAAGATTGAATATCTCTAAATTTGCCATATTCTACCTATTGCAGATGCCTGGCTGCAGCAAGTTTTAAAAGGTGACAAATTTCCAGCTTTGCGTTTTGACGGTCACCAGATTTTTCAACTTCCCGTGGGAGTAGGTGGTGTGATAAATTCTTCAGTTCAAGATTCTTGACACTTTGACAACAATACTTTATTGATACTGGAGTTTTTTTTTTATATTGAAAAGTATGAAAAAGTATTTTTAAAAGTATTTAATTCTTACAAAACTCAGCAGTTATTCGATTTTTGGTAAAAAAAAAACATTTTTAGCAATTATAAACTTATTGAAGCAGAGGGAATATAGGTAAACTGAACTCTTTTCACCCGACTTCGTCGGAACCAAAGGGAGAGCCAGCTAGCTATCTTTACTAATAGCTTTTTTGGGGGCACGAGCTTTTGGCTAGCTTTGAATACGTATAATACTTGATATTTAAGAAAAGAACAAAAAATCGAAACCCGGTATTTTCACTTTAGAAGCTGTCCATACCATACGTCACGCTTTTAGGTCGAGGGAGTCCTGTGGAAATGTGACGGTAGTTTTAAATTCCACACAAAAAAATATGTAAAAGCGTGGCGAAGAGGGAGGATTCTTTCATATATATTTTAGGCAGATTCCAGCGCAGGACTGACCCGATGGGCTACTGGGCGTACCCTGGTGGGCATTCATCATCCGACGGTTGTATAAAAAATTTTAGATTTTACTTCCGCTAAATGTAACGCGCAAAAAATGTTGACCAATTTTGGTTATTCTATTTACTTATTGTAAGAAATGAATATGAAAAATTTCCGACTGCGGCGCATTTTTCAAGATTTCTGCCCACGGCGTACTTTTTTGTTATTTTTACTCGCTAAACGTGTTTTTGTTTTGGAAAAAAATTGTCTCCGGCGCGTTTTTTTATTATTTTTACTCGCTAAACATGTTTTTATTTTGGAACAAATTTTGAAAATGTTAACCGAAAGTAACCGGAAGGGGGGAAGTAACCAAAAACTAACCAAAATTATTTTTCTAAAGAAATTGTTTGTACGTGGATCGAGAAATTTAAAATCTGCATTTAGTAATATGTCTTAGCATTGCTCAGTACCCACAATGGTGTCAATTCGCCCATGAAAGCATTAATTAATGTAGAAACCTAAAATTTCTAACGTGTTTTAGAGGATGTGGGCCTACATAGCAATTTTTCCCGAGCCTAATTCAATTCCCAGTTCAACCCTGACAAACCCGTACAAAAGTCAATAGGGATACTTACCTGAATAATAATTGTGTTCAATTTTGATCATAAGGTATATTTTCCGCTCTCAAACTACAAACATTAAAGTAAATAGACTCGTTAAGATTTCTTATGGCCCCGATTATCCAAGTACGAAAATGTAATCAATGCCATTACCAAAAATTATATAAAATTATGTAATGCTTTATCGCCTCACAAGAAATTTTCGCGAAAATTATTAGAATTTCTACTTCCGATGAGATTGATTAAATTATTGTTTTATTACATTTTTCACGTCAATTACTAAATTTCTTGCGGAAATTGAAGTGACACTGAAAATTTAACTGATTACTATCTTGGAATCTTTGGGAAGGTGCAACAGACCTTAACGGAATAAAGTATAGAAAAAATAGCATTAATAAATTTTCTCACGCGATGAAAAACAAAAATTGTGGATTGTTTATGTGAGTAATAGATGATGATGGATATTGTGTCTGTACCAGAAGATTTTTTTTCCTTTATTTATTTGTCGTTGTTTTTCACTGGTTGTTTTTAGTAGGTAATCATTTTTTTTATCATCGGGAAATGATCAATAATAATAATAATAGAACCTTGAGTACGGAGTCTAAGCTGGCGATTTACTCATTAAACAGAAATATACCTACCTGTAAGAATCGAAATCTTGGGCACGGATCATTGGGTGCGTGAAATGTTTATACGAATTCTTATACATGTGAAAATAATTTTGCGGTTTTATATATGATGACCACAAAATGTAAGCCTGCAATTGAAGTTTCACGGGATAGGTTCTAGGAAATATGATCCAAGAAGCGGATGTTGAGAAATATTATATTACCGACAATTTTCGCCACTTGAATCAAACATTCTTTGATTAATTCTAGTTGACAGATTGTATCTGATAGAATTTAATGTGAAAATATTCTTAATAGCATAGGTGACGTAATAAAGGTGGCAGTAATTAAAATTCAAGATTTCAATAGAAAAAACCTAGAAAAACATTTCTTATTAACAAAAAAGAGGCGATTTCTTTGCTTGAAAATTTGAATGTCTTCAAAATCACCTACAAAATTGAGCGATTCAAAGGCTCTGACTCGGAAACTAATAGACCGATTGAGCTGAAATTGCAGTTAGCGTGTTCTGAAGACAGTGATTCAATGGGAAGTAGAAAAATTTGTTATTTGTAATGCCAGACTGGAACTTTAGCTAACACGCCTGTTAGCAGTTGACATATTCCATTATGACACCGCAACATATGTCAACCGCTAACGTCACAGTTGACATAAATGCTGCTTGGAATACATACATTAACAAGACATGATTGTTTCTTCTCGGAGGCGTAACAAATTCTTAAATATATAACCCAAAGGCATAAATCACTTGAATTAAGTCCACGGCGAATTGGTGATTAGCACTTTATTAATATAACATTAATTAAGTCATATTTATGATTACTTTATCTCCAAAGATAATACAAAATTTTCTCTGTTTGGCAATACATATAAGAGAAATCATTTACAAAGGATAAGAATCTCTGAGAGATAAAAGAAGATTAATTACTTTAGTCTTACGAAAATGAATTGATGAGAAGATTACTTGCCAGTTAAACAGATGCCACTACCTGAATCGGAAAATGATGCCTGAAGCCTGAAATTTCTGGTGAATTTTCTATTTTCTGTAAATCTCTTGACATAATTTGACCTTGTCTGTTACGCAACAATAAACGAATAAAAAAAAATCATTTGTTGCTAGTTAAGTATTAACGTGAAAATCATCTCGAAATAATTACTGCCAAATATTTCAATTATTTTCCAAGATATCTGCTTGAAATTTGCTTCCGGCCAAATATCTTTTATCCAACATTAAATGATTTGCTTTATTAGGATTCGTTTTTTTTCTGCTTTCGGGAAGAGAATCTCAGAAATATTTCCTCTTCGCGTTTTGATCTCTTGTGGATATTCGACTTTTGTATTCATTGCCGTAGCCGAAAATCGAGTATAAAAAGATTCCATTGAACTTCAGGCTAAAATGCTAAATTGTTCAATAACTTCTTAAAGAAGTTTATAAAACGTTTTTATGTAAACTTCATTAGCATCACATGAAAAAATCTGAAATCTGCTCACGATTTCACAAAAATGACCTTCGATGGATTTCATTGAGTTAAGAGGCGAATTCTATATCAATGCAAAAATTCGTTGGATATCGAAGAAACGTTGGTTGGTTAGTTGGTCGTGCTCCACCCGACCGATCTTAAAGAAAATACCAAAATACACAAGGTGTGATATGATTTCAAAGTGTTGCAAAAGTGCAACTTCACATACAGGTGGAAAAATGAGAGACAGGGAAATAGGGGAAAATATTATAAGGTAAGGGGAATCGATCGTTGCTGGAAATTCCTGTGAAAAAGGTGTGGCTAGAAATAAATCGATTCGCCCAATGCGATCTATAAAAAATGGTAATGAAAATTGATTAGTAAAAATACTTATGGGATATTGCTTGAAAATTTCCGGCAATCGCTTTGAAAAATCAAATGGATTTGCTTTCGATTTATCACAAACAAAAAAAAATGAAAGTTTCTTGGAATTTCAGTTCTAGGATTTTTGAATGTGCACTCAGAATTTTTATACTCTATATGGGAATTATATAGAATTAATTTTGAGTTACTCTCCGACTAGGACTGGATGTGGCGGTATTTTTTGTCATATTCCAAAGTGAATCCATAAAAAGTTTTTCTGCAACTCACTATTTGTAGACCTCGGAGTCAAGGGGTTAACACGATTTTATCTAATTTTCCCATACATCAAATTTCAATTCCAAGATATTAACCGGACCTGAGATATTTTCAAAAATTTTTCGTTTTGTTTTTATCAAGAAATTTTTGACTACAGAGATTCTCATTTAATTTAGCTCAAAAACTTGAAATTGTAAAAACAAGACGTATGACAAAATGTTCTTTAGTTTACATGTTTCCAAATTCAATGCAAATTTTCTGGGACATCGCACTCACTTACCCTCTAGTGTAAAATAAAAATTTGCACTTTTGAAAATCTTTCTTCGATTATATCATCATGCCATTAGTAATCCGCACACGGTCATTTTCAACCGTGCCAGCATAATTTATTGCCCAGATCGTTATTCGCGTATTCAAATCATTTCACATTTTATAATAGATGCGATACGGAAAATGAAGAAAAAAGCATATACGAGAAATTCTTTTCAATTTTTTAGTAGAAGCATACGTAAAATCACATTGACATAGTGCTAAACATGAAATTCCTCTGATTTTGACACGGGAATGGGAGTCAAAATTGTTATGGACACCTCCGAAGAGTCAATAGCGATGATGACGGCCAGATTGTCAGTCAGATAAGTTCCTTCACCTGTCTTTTCGAATCATAGCCGATCATTGCCCTATTGGCAATAATCAAATCCAAAGTGAAAGAGCCATAACTTACAAAAAAAAAGCCCTGAAAAAAACACCTCTGAAAAGAATTACGGGTCTTTTGGATTTTTTGCTACTATACTTGACTGGTATTTAAAGCAAATCAATGAGAAAAGACGGCGTTCAATAGAAACATTTAACGTTCATACATTTTTATCCACTTATTTTCATACTATCAACGTACAAGACGTTAGCCAACGACGACGGGATGGCGACGGTGTAACGGGAAGGTGGTGGCCAAAATATTCTGGGGCAAAATAATTTTACGTGAGTGGTTGAAGACCAGCCAGCGATTTTGAAAAATTCCTTGCCATTCCACATACTCGATGTTTTATCAGATGCAAGTCATGTAAACCTTACCACACCTGAATTTTGGTCGTTTGTCCGCAACCAGATGAAAAAAGACCCGCAATGTCGCGCAGTATAAAAGTATTTTGCGGTGTTACAATCACTGTTCGTGTATGTATTTTGGAGACTTTAATTTACAATTACTATTTTCTTGAGATTGTTTTTCAATTTTTAAGGTTGAATTCGGGCCACGATTTTAGATTTTACTGTAAAACACTCTGTAATTAGATGTCATCACACAGTTTTTCTATTGTAGCCAAAAAATTCTGTTTCTGTTGAAGGGTATTTCAATAAATACAAATTAAAACTCTTACCAATTTTTTGCCACATTTGAGACATCTTCTCTTAACTCTCTGCCCCAACATGAGTTTTAACTTCTTCAAAACTAGGTTTCACAAAGATTTTTTTTTCAACGAGAGCATTGTATATGAACTTCAGGGATTTGAAAGGTTCTGCTAGAATTTGTAAGGTTGTGCTACAATTTGTAAGGTTCCGGTAGAATTTGTAAAGCTTTGCTAAGATTTGGCAGGAATTACAGGGCTTTGCAAGAATTTGAAGGTTTGCTAGGATTTGAAAGTTTCACTAGAATTTGAAGGTTTTGCTAGAATTTGAAGGTTTGCTAGGATTTGAAAGTTTCACTAGAATTTGAAGGTTTTGCTAGAATCTGAAAGTTTGACTTCAAATTTTACCCTAGTTTGAGTTCAAATTTTAGCTAAGGAGCTATACATAAAATACGTCACGCTTATTTTTGGCCTTTCGACTTATGTTTGTAAGTTGTTTCAATCCCGATTTCACCAAATTTCCTTATCTCTCCTACTCAAAATGATGGTTAAGTGACAATACTTTTCCACTTCCATTTGGCAATAGACAAAATAAAGATTTTGTTAACAATACACCATTTAAAAGCCCCCCATTTGGTGTTTGGTTTCAAAAACGTTGTAAAACGCTTACATAACTTCAACATTCTGGCATTCCGAAGCGCACAACCAGGTGAAGAGATGCAGAGAAGGCGATTCAGGAATAAGAGGCGTCTTGTATTTTCCTATAGTCTTTAAGCAAGTCGATTTGCTTATAGCACTTTTGCGAAATTAAAATTCCAAAGCGAATAGCAAACGATATCATCAAGACAGAGGAGCGATTTTCCAATTTACCTCACAGCGTATGATCGTTTTTTTTTCCCTTGGTTATTGAAAATAGCACCTCTATGGAAATTTCTAGCGGAGGTATTCAAGAGTTTATCGCTTATACCTCAAAATAAATATCTCCATCTCGGTTAGCCTCCCTATTACACCGATTTATCCACATAAATTCATCTATCCATCTATTTATCTACTCTATCTGTAGCATATCTATATCGATGTCAACAAGGTTCTTTAGTTTTGCTTTATTTTCACAATTTCAACATTTTTCTCCTTGTATTTTTTTTTTTGCCGTATTTTGCCATTACCGTGGACATAATATTATTACGTTTAGGTTTTTATTTGTTATTATCGGAACAATATTGTGGAAATATCTTGAGGTATTTTTGTGAAACGCTTCTTAAAATGTTTACCCAAACTATTCACGATTGCAATTTGATTGACAGTTTGTTAACGACCAAAACAAGGTCAGTAAATAGCAAACAAACTGAGACAAAAATGACAAAAAAAAAAAAAACAATCGAATGACGACATGAAAAATCCAATGACTATAAAACACCTGACAGCATGGCTGATGATGGACACTAAATACTACACATTAAATATCCCTTGGTCGTTGTTGGCTGCCCCACTATCATTGGAGCTTATCCATTATCCGTTTGGCCAAGCCCTGGACACACAACGGAGTCCTGGCAAAGGAAGTTCCATGTTCAGCCAATTTTCATGCGTAGGGTAACCACATTTTTTTTCGTAAATTTGGTACTGATGATTGGAGAGGGGGAGGGGGGAATGTTATTACCTTAAAATTAATCGATAAGTAGCAAACCAGTGAAAGTAACGACCGTAGAAAACTGTCTTGCTTTTCCAAAAGGACACATTTTTTCTCTCACTTTTTGTGGTACCTTTTTTCAATATCTCATAATCAAAAGTTTTATAATAAAATGCGCCGCAGGGGAATTTTCTTTTATTATAGACACACTAAAGGTATAAACTTTTCAAAAAAAAAAACTGCGTCGCAATCCAAAGTTTTCGGTTTCTAAATGCCGGAATTGAAAACCAAAATGTTTTGATTGTACCAAAAATTTGAAAAATAAGGAAAACATTTTTTACGATGTGTTATTATACGACGGTCTACGTTTTGACAGCCCTAAAATCGAGGAGCCAACTGCCTTGCCAACATTTAAATAATTTTACATGAAAAAATTAGAACCTAATCTGATGTGGTGTTCCCAAAAAAAACACCTTCAGATTTTCGTTTCATACATACTTTGAACATAACAGAAACACCTGCCCAATACCGCCTATGGCGGCTCGTCCTGTCTAACTGTCTGCTTGTTTGCGGTTTAAGGGCTAAACCATAACTGTGGGGCTGTTAAGGAACATCTGTGTGCCATTCGTTAATACCCTACATTGCTTAAGGGAATATTCTTTGCCTTTCAACACATTTTTTGACGTACTGCACCCGCCACTTGCGATCCTTCTCGCCCTGATGTTTCATTCACCCTTAGGCTGGCAACAAATCTCCCTCATTCATGACACCAAGGAATACATCGACTGACAAAAAGATCCTTTAATTTCGCTGAAAGCTTTTTATTTTGACAAAAGCAAAAACAATGTCTTCTTCCACCATCAAAGCCACATAATCGGCTTTTGGTAAGAAGTAACAACAAAATTTCCTCCAGCATGTAGTCATCCTTCCACAGCTCGGTTGCAAACTACAGCATCTGGGCTAGCATCCGCACTAAAGGCGTTTGTTGATGCTCAGGATATTCGTTATATGGAAAAATATTCCTTTTTTATTATTATAATTAAATGGTGACAATCTAACACGACTCCGTTAAATGAAAATACCGAGGAAAAAAACTGGGAAAATTAAGCTCCTTAGCGACACTTTCGCTTGTTGTCTCATGGGAAAATTGAAAATCATAAAAATTGTCAACGCTCGATGCGGAAATAGCTTTTGTCTGAATAATTAAAATCCTTCACGGTACAACAACAACCAGGAAACTGGGTATTTTTCATTACAAAAGCGAGAGAAGAATAAGAGAAATATCCAAAAAATACATATCCAAAAAATACATATCTATCCAAAAAATACTATCCAAAAAATACATCATATTAATTTTGCGTTTTTCAAACTCTCCTTTATCACAATACTTTATTATACTACGTACTTCGTATAATAAAGTAAAAATTAACCAAAGTTGGATATGGTTTGCGTAATGACTTCAAAACCACTTAAAAATCCGACTTTATCCTTGGTACATTGAAAATCACAGGACTTGCACAAATATTTAAGGTTTATCTTCATACAAATCGTTTCAAATTCCCTCATTTGAACTGTAAATGGTGTCCCTATAAAACTTAGGCTCGCAATAATCCACATCGTTTATTTTGTGGTTGTTTCGCATTAACATAGCCATTTTGGTCAGATAAATCTTTCTAGACAAATTACGTTACATAATTTTAAAGATAAAAAATCTACTTATTCAAAGGAATTTTTTCCCAGTTTTTCTGGCAGTTCTGAAGTGGCAAAGAAAGCATTTCTAAATATTTCATTTGGCAAAGTTTGAAAAGATAATTGAGAAATTTTATTTTCTACTCGATAAAACTTTTGAACTTTGGAAGCGGCATCATTAAAAGAACCACCAATTTCTTAAAGTGCTCTTCCATCCCTACAGAACATTTCCCTTTTGATCTTTAAATATTCGGGAAAAACTTTATTTGGTGGAAAAAAAATCTGGACCATTTCTTCGAAAAAGACTAGAAAAACTTTGCTTTTGATAAAAAAAATAAAAGGAGAAAATTCAAAAGAAAAAAAATTACGACAAAATGGAAATATGTGTTCATAATGGGTTATTCAGCTCCCAAAAGCAATTAAAGGATTTCCATAATTTTTGTTAATTTTTCACAAGACTACAGGCTGTTGTGGACAGCTTATTCTATAAATCGGCCGCATTCAAACTTAGACAAGTTAGAAAAGATTCTTTAAAAATGCATTCAAGTAGAAAAATTGTTTCTTTGCTAAGTAAATAAAAGAGAAACTTTTCTATTTAGCGACAACGGTGAAACCTATTCAAGCGTTTTCATCTCTTTAAAAAGTTCGTAAATTCCAAAAATTAAGCCCAAATGCACACGAACAATTAACACATCGAGTTCAGTACGGCTAAAATCAAACCTAATTGAAGGCAAATACATTTTTCAAAAAAAATTTCATTTTCCTACAGGTGTTAAATTGAAAATAGACTATAAATCTTGTTAAAACTTATTTGTTAGATGCTGATAGGCATAACGGAAAGTTTAATTTATTTTCAAACCTTTTTTTTAACGAAATTTCTTCTAAGATCAAAAGAATCACGTCTTATTTTGATCACAACAAATGAGAAAATAACCATCCCACACTAAAAATTTCTGGCATTCTGCATCTCATGAATTATTTATTAAAAACCATTAAACAAATTTTCCCTGGAAGATTGATGATCTTATCAATTAAATAGAATCATATTCTTTTAGGAATTCTTAAAATTCTATATTTCACATTCTGTGGAACACACCTTGGGCGAATAATTTCCATTCATTCTAATTTTGCGAGACGTCAATCCTGAATAGACGCTTTCTATGAAAATGTCCTAAATATAATTATTTCCATGAATTTTTATTTATTTTTTTCTGATTTTGGATTTTCTGTTATCAAATCAAATTTATCTTCAATACAACAGAATTTTGTAAAAATGCGTAGATATGTGGGATTGGAAAATTCATATTTTTTCAAATATCTCTAGAACCATTAGAGCAGCGTTTCTCAACCTTTCAGTATTCGCGGCCCAATTTTCAATCAAAATTGTCATCGCGCCCCCCCTGCATACAATAAAATGTATACAATAATAACGTAATTTGAGTATTTTGGCGCTAAACCTACACTACTACCCTAATTTTAAACACAAATTACCAAGAAAACAGTAATTTATTGACATTTGGCAACACCGATCCTCAGCGTTGACAAAACATGAATCCGGTGCCTTTTTATTGCTCTTGCGTCATTTTTGCGGTTTCGCGAGAAGTTGTTTTAACCCTGAAATCACAATGAACGCGAAACTGGCGCAGAAACTGTCACTTAAAAGTTCGGTTCCCAAAAATTGTTTGAAGTGAGCACAGTGAACGTATAGAACGCAACTACAACGTAACCGCAACGCAAAAGTTTGCAAACTTCTAACTTTGCCGCAGAATTCTGCGTTGACAGTTCATAAAGTGAGGTTGGAAAAATGTCGTTCGAGAAAAAATTGATAGCCTTAGTGCAAATAACAAAGATAAAGACCAACAAAGCAAATTATCGCTTCAAAATTATCCATTTTTGTAATTTTTCCAAGTTTATACCACTTTATATTATGTCACTTGTACTACTTCACGAGCTGCCATTATGCTCTGCCGCTAGAATTTTGCACTGCGTGACAGTTCAGAGCGTTGTAGTTGCGTTGATTTCGCGCTGGTTTCGCGTTCATTGTGCTCCAAGCGTAAGTAAATAAGTTAATTATTAAATATTATGTCAAAATGTATTTTGTTTTGTATGTGGGTATGTACTTTCCTTTCAGTCAATTAATAAACTTTTTTAAATATTTTGTCTTGGATATGCTTGTCAAAAAATGGGTTTTTTTAAATGAACCAGATATAATTAACGGTACTCTTCCAAAGGTTGACAGAAAACCACTACTCTTTTAGAGAAATCGAAAATTAAAAGCTTTTTTTGGAGTTTAAACTTCCGTTCCCTCCCGAAACCTCAAGACTCTCCTTGAGGTCTTTCATGAAGTAAAATATATTCTATAAATATACAATGATTCAAAAAAAATTTGCCCCACACAAAATACGTACCAAACACGAGATTTCGAAAAAAAAGTTCTTTTTAGTCACGAGCTTTTAGTAAGATTTTTTCAGCACTTTACAATTTTCTCTTGCTTGCCTTAAAGAAAACTGTAATTGCATCTAATAAAATTTTATTGAAACACACTTTCATTGCGTTATTTGCGTATTTCTTAACAGAATCTCATTGAAAATCTCTAAGCGAACTGAAAGTAAAATTGAAAATCGTTTCTTACTGAATTGCCCTAAATATGGCAGCTCTTTAATAACATCTGAAGCAATATTAAAATCGTGACCAAATATCGAACTCGAAATACCAATTGAAATAAAGTTAACTAAAATCATAAACCATAACAATCACCTCTTCGCATATTTCTTATGGTGTGAAAATTATTTTCTTATGGCGAAGGAAACCCTAAAACAGAAATGAAAACATTGAACGATGAGAAGGAAAACTTCTTGGAAAATTCGTTAATATATTTCCAATCAATCAAGTAAACTAGGTATCAACTGTGCTTCTCGTTTCCTTTTGCTTAAAAGAGGTGATATAAGATTTACTACGCAATATGGAACCCTTTTGCTAACCAACCCCAAAACAACATGATCACATCATATAAGGATCCAAAACTAATATAACCCATCAAAATATATACATTCACCTCGGCAAATATGAACACGAGTACGAATTGTCGCTGGGGTTTCCTTTAGCAAAAGTCGTAGTAATGCTACTTAGACCGGGTCATGCTCATATCGCACATGGTCCCGTAGACTGTAGTATCTCAAAATCGGCCATTTTGAGAAAAACGCATTCAAAGTTTTCATTTCAAAATAATTGTTTATAAATAATTGTTTTTTCTGTTGTCTGTACAGTAATATTTCAATTTATTACTCTTTTGATAATAATTTACAGATCATTTGCTTCATTTTTTTTTTTTTTTGCAATAATAAAAGATAGAGATAGGTTTGTTTTCCACAAAATCAATTTAAATTTTAAAAAATGGGAATTTAAAAAACCAAAAAAAAATAAATTTTAGGACTACGTTTACATTTAAATTTGTTTTTCATTTGATTCAGTCAATTTTCCTTTACATAATGGAATAATTACTCAAAAACACATTTTTTTGAGATACTACAGTCTACGGGACCATGTGCGATATATGGTTCAGTGTGACCCTTATGGCCAATAAATTACGACAAGCTCGTTAAGTATTCTCCCAAAATACCCCTTTTCCATCATCTAATCGGTTTCGCCTTTCATTTGACCCATCCAACCCCATTACAATTCGCCTCCGGTAGGAGATATCAAGGGTGCCGCAGGGTACAAGTTCGGGTCCTAATGTGTATTCAACGTTCACCATTCAACGAGAAACTATGGCACTTTTCTTGGAATAATCGACGTTGATGTTTTCTCCAAGTCCTTGGGAAACAACAACAGCAAACAGGAGGACAGAAAATTGCCTCAATAAGATATGTTTAAGAAACCAACCTCATCGCTTAAGCCCTTATCCCGTTCAACTACTTTTGGAAATCCCTTAAGACAATATGCGAACGAATCGATATACGGAATATATCACGGAAAGCGAAATTCGATACCAAAATACTAAAATAACCCTTCGTTCCCCGGAAAAAAAGTCTCTCTCTCCATGATGTCGGTCTATCGGCCGATTACCCCATCATAGAACAACATCGAATGAATGCTCCAGTATTAAACGATTTATGTTGAAGATTTCAAGAAAGCATCGGGTAGCAAAAACAAAATAAACTTAAAGAAAAACTTCTCAATCTTCATAGTTGGCAGAGGGAAAAATTCCAAATCGTGAAAACGGATCGGTGGCAGAACAAATTTCTTAATAAAAAGAAAACTTTCTCACTTATTGTCTTGACAAGAGCACAAAATGGCTTCACAAAAAAAAAAGCTCAACAAAACTACCGCAGATACGACTATAGGTATCTAAAAGAAGTAAATCTTTGGCGGATATATCTGAATCTTTTCGATTCGCGTGCTTGCGTTGAAATTTCGCCCAATTAATTAGTCTGATTGCGGTCCTCTGCAAAAATCGATCCAATTTTCTATTTCTGCGCTGATTTTCGTTAATGATTTCTTGTGGTTTTCAGCTTTTTTTTCAACTATCAATGGCCATTCGACTCATGGCACTTTTACTGCAAAAAAAAAACCAGATTGCGATCTCAAATCGGTACTAACAGATAACCACAGAAATTTTATAAGAATTTTAGCCATTCGACAAAACCCCCCATATATGGTCGACATGGTCTCGTGTGCCCCGGTGAATTATTGTGCCTCGGAGGTTGTTGGCACAGATTTTCCTTTCAAAGAGTTTCCTCTTCAGGCGGCATTCGGCTGTTTTGGATATGTGCTGGCGACTAGTTTACCTGGTTCCATGCAAAATTGTGCTTGCCAGCAGCAAAAAAAATTTTAATCCAAGAAGAAACGCGGGCCATATCGCCCGCGTCGCTTTCTTTTGATAGCCAGAGCAATATCCAAAGTATGTTTTGGGTCTACGCGAAAAAATAACTACGAGTTTTTAGAAATTTAATAAAACGTGATCAACGTAATCCATGCTAATTGGTTTTCTTATTATTTCTTCGGCTTCACCTTCTTGGAAGGGGTTCTTTTTCAGCTTTGGTGTCGCGGATAATTGAGGTTAGAATTTCAGCAGACGCAGCGACAGTTGTCAGCTTGTCTTCTATCACCGCAAATCAAATTAAAGATATGCATGGCTTTGTTCGGGAAATCAAATCAAGATGTTGTCGTGGGAATTACATTCTTCCCTTATTTTCCCAATTTTCCTTGATTTCTATTCTTCACCCTCCGAACTCCACCCGGTGGTAATCATTGCCTACAGGAAGTTGGGCTCACGTTTGGACAGATGACGACTCTCTTTAATAGTCCTACGTAATGTTCTTTCGGTCGTTTGGTTTCAGTTCAGCCTCATGTGCACAGGATTTGCACGATGAGATAAATTTTAATGGGGCACCTCCTAAAGGCCTCATTAAAGGGTCACGATTGTACGAAATTACTATATCTGTTCGTAATTTGATTGTTTTTATTACCTACAATAAAAATAAAGAAAATCTGTCAAAAAAAAACCATTCGATTTTTTAGTTCTCAGATTGAATTTCACTTTTAATTACGAAACATAATCATTGGAGCCGTTGAGGCAAACCATTGAGTAATATCATCGCTTTTGGAAGAAGAAAAAATACTTCGAATGAGGCCAAATCAGGTGAATATGACGGATGCTTTAAGCCAGTAATGCACAGCTTATATTGGTTGAATTATCACTACGCGGAATTTTTTGATCTCTTATTGCACACAAGAAGAAAGTTGAGATAGTAGCGCTCTCATGTTCTCAGTGGCAAGCTGATGTCATATGAACACAGTGGACCACAAAATTTTGATTTCAAATAAACTTTCGACTTTTTTATTTTTTTAACCTTTTCGTCTTTTTTATTAATTGTTCTCATGATTACTCAAAGAAAAGGCTCCACCTACAAGAACTCTGGAATAGAAGGTCAAGGCATCATAATAGCTCTCAAAAATTTTTTTTTTTGCAAGTGTAATCAAGACTACAAATTGTATTTATAGTTTACAATACCGAAAACTTGCTTTTCTCACTCCGAATCAGGGTAATCAGGGCTTCATTGTGCAGAATACAAAATGAAAGGACTTAGTTTGTAGCGTGAATGTTTGTAAAACTCCCGTCAATATGCAAGAGCTTTTTAACTTTAAAACCGATTGACCGATTAATCGATTGAGCTAAAATTTCGACCAAAGTTTTCCACAAAAGCCTTTCAGGCAAGAGACAGATTTCGTCACAAAATTTACGCTTTTCATATCATTTATAAGCAAAAATTTTTCTTTTACCCCGATATTAACCTTAAGAATGCTTAAATGTTCACTAAAAGCGTTGATTTTTTCAAAAATATAAACGATGAACAACCAAAATGCCAACAAATCCTGCTCCTGACTCCGTCTAACGGCACCCTAGCAGCCGTGGTTTGAAAAACAGAACCTGAAAACGAAAAGTGTTGGTTCAAACTGCTGAAAGTGACAATTTTAGTGATGAGCAATGGGCAACATTTCCATCTAAACGATAACTGCTGCCAGTCAACATATGTTAAAGTCAGAGAAATTTTGAAATGGGGATGAAAGGTGGCGCCGAGGTGCAAATATTTGTGATTCTGTTGACCTCTACCCCAACCCGATTTGGGCATTACATGAATATAAATTTCACTGATTCTGATTTAATGAAATGAAAATAAGGCAAAAGTAAGCTATAGGGCTATGGAAAACCACCCTCTGTACCAGCACATTCACCTTTAAGCGTTTCTTATGCCCCGAATGGAAATTTCATGGGAATACCACCCTTGAACCATCAGTGAAATCGATAGATACCACAATCGAATAAAAAGGAAAATCGCTGGAATTCCGTTACAGATGTTGCAGATGGGATTCCTTTCGTATCCAACACTGATAGATACTCTTTCAATATCCTTTGAGGAACAGCTTTTTACCATAAGTCGCTTTCATTGCCACAGCGATCTACTCGCAAACAGAAGCGCCATCCAGAGTAAATCATCAAACCACCAAACGAACGAATAAAACGTTGGGGATGGGGAGACTCTCGGTTCTTGGGGTTGGGTTTGTAGGGAGTTTGAATGGAAATGTCAATAGAATCGACATTAGCGTGGAAAACATTTTATTTTATGGAAAATTCTCTGCTGGCACTTATCGGATTTTCATATGGGACTCGATTCTCAGCACAAACGTTCCTCCCTCAAACCAGATTAAATGGAGAACTCTTTTCTTCAGGAGAAGTACTCTTTTCAGAATATAATGGAGTAACATTATGCTGAAGTTTGAAAATCGCATATTTGAGATCGGAATCCTTCTAGACATGATCCGATTGACTATCGAATGACTAAATCTATACAATTTACACACTAGCAAAGAAAAACCACTGAAATTTTTACATTTCCATGGAGAAATGTGAAAAAAAATCCAGCAAACAAAATGATTCAGAAACAATTTCCATGGGGAGGACAGACCAATGTTTTATTCAAAAAACAATTGGTATGAGGAAGGGGAAAATTGATTTTGATGTATGGAAAAGTTGTGTAAAATCATGTTCTAAACACATTTTGCCTTTATAAGTTTTTCTATACAATAAATCGTTTTCGAAAAATTGCATAAAAAACCATTTAATTTTCGTGGTGGAAGGAATGGAAAACTACTGGTCCGATTTTCCCTTGTAAGAACTTAGCCTGAATTTTTACAAGAAACTTATCTGTGTAAAAATTTTTAGCCTGCTTTGAAATCCCTTGATGCAGAAGATTACAGGGGGTGAGTGTTATATTTATGAAAAGAAACAAAAAAATATTTAAAGTCAAAACCCACAACGATTAAAAACTTCTCCGGCCGCCCAATGTTGGTCTTATTCACTCTAGTAAAGAAGGTACTCTAGTAAATCTAGAGGACCTACTAACCAAAGGGATTTCTTGATAATTACACAAGTTTTTTTGTTAGTTTTATGTTTATGAGAATGGAAAATTACAGAATCCTTATCGATTTTATAAAATAAACAGAATGCAGTCCAAAATGTTCATCAAATAGTTTGTTGGGTTCAGCATCAAAATTAAATTTGTTAAATGCCATTGTGCTAGTGGAGAAATTTCCAGAATGTTGTAGTTCAAAGTGTACTCGTAGATTTATAGATTCAAAGGTATGAAAAGGACTTAATACTAAAATGCCATCGACAAGGATAAATATTTGCTCCTGTTAATTGGTTCCATTTTCATTTCAATACAACAAACGTAAAACAAGAAATTTATTACCGAGAATCAAATGGGATCTGAATGGGATATTGTTTCAAATCCAATCGGGAATTTTAAAGTTCATTTCAAACATGAAACAATCAGGATTTATTTGAAAACCCCTCCCTCTCCATTTAACACTATTTGAACCCTCCGGTTTGATGTGATATTTATTCTAAAATTCAAAAATTCGAAATCAATAAAGGGAAATTTAGTTAAAACCCCAATATATTAATGATTTCAGCATAAATGTGGTACGTTGAGTTGTGGTTCTCGTTAAACCGATAGAAATAAATCTTTACCCAAATTGCAAAGAAAGAATTTTAAGAACTCACATTAAAATAAATTTCGAATTTCCAGATATTTTCAAAGTAACTTGGAGACTTTCGTCTTTATGTATTTAACAAAACACAAACGATGTGGTTTTAGAAGCAAATTTCCGATAAACCATTTCAAACGGAAATTTCAAATCGTGCAAAAGCATATAAGTAGAAGTCAGAAAATTTATTTATCCTACTTTCCATAAGTTTCCATTCAATAAAATAATCTGTTAAGGAGATAAAATTCGCTAAAGGAATAATTTTCAGATGAAATCTTTTACATAATAAGGAAATTTCACGTGAAAATCATGATACGGTGTTTTGAAATTAAATAAAAAGCTTCAAATTCCATTAAACATATGAATATTTGAGCGATGTGTGTTATTTTTGATATGTTTTTCGTCTGTTTTTCATTTCTATGAAACATGTTTTTTAATCGGTGCTGACTTTAGAAATGCTTTCAATGAAATGAAATTCTCATTCATTCGTTTTTATTTTGCTGTAAAAAGTTTCTAAAGGAATTAAAACGATATTTAAAAGAGATAAAATTATGAAATACTATTTCGGTTTCTATTGAGTCAAAATTTAGGTTCCAATAGTAAGTACGAAACTTTAGGGAAAAGTTCCGAGCCTGGCAAAAAAAACACGCACGATTTGAAGGGAAAAATTCCTTTCAACACAATCGGTCGAGCTGTTTTCAAGGTATGAACTGACCATAACATGCAACACAATAATATAGCCTCCTCCTCAGGCAATAAAGGTAACACATTTTACATTGTTTTTCCATACGTTAAATTCGAAGTGGAACAAGTTTTAAGAAAATCAAATTAGATTTAGCTAAGGGGCCGTTTACACCTGACACTACGACTCTACATTCTGAAATTTATTCCTTATATCTATTTATTCTTGAAATATACCGGAAGTGAATTTTTTTCATGCAAAATCGCTAGAATTATTCTAATTTTGAACATTTTTGATATAAGTAGAGTGACCATATTTTTTTGTGTGAATCCGGCACAGATTCCCGGTGAAAAGTCCGAGGAGGGCTACGAAGTGTGAGGAAATTGTAACCCCCTTTTGACCCAGTCATAATAGCAACTTTGACTTATAAGTGGTAACAATAATGATCATAGTTGCTCAAACTTGGGCCAAAATGGGTTAAAGCTTCGAAATTAATCATGAAATTTTTGAAAGTCCGATCAGAGGAAAGAGGGTTCGTTTCAATATATGACCTAGAGCCTAAAAATTATCAAAATAAATATTAGGGCAATTCACTCTTGATCCTAGATAGTAAAATCGTAGATTGTACTGTACATCTACGATGGAAAAGTACAACGAAGAGTGAGCAGCGCTTTACTATAGAGGTTGTGGGTTTTGTCGTAAATTTTTGACTCTTTTATTTATTTTCTTAACCTAAATTGTTTAAAGCATTTTTTAACTCTTAATTTATACTAAATCATATAAATACTTTAATTTGCTTGCTTTTCCAATGTCCATTTTAGAGTTGGCACCAAGTTGACATGTCACAAAACATGCCTTAACCTCACTTTATTAGAAGTACGACAAAAACTACGATTTCACCATACCTTCGGGTGTGGTAGATTGTAGTTTTCGTCGTAAAAAAATTTATGTGGAGAACTGTCAAAAAACTACGATTTTATTTACGATTCTACGATTCTACGAGTTTACGATCAACTACGATAAAGAGTGAATAGCCCTAATATAAATAATTAAAATCCCAGTAAGTAGTCTAGAAAATCGAATAATTAGATAAAAAGTGTTTTAGGCTTTTTAATGTTTTCAAAGCACAAGAAAAACTGCGGCGCAGGAAAAACTTTTAAAAACCTCTATTAGTAAGTTTCTTAACAATTGAAGCTAACAGCCCTATTCTGACGTTGTGACACTTAAGTCACAGGAAATAAGTCAATAAAATTTGAGGTTCTTGTGACAGAATTGTCTCTGAGAGTTGTCAGAACTTAATCGGTCACTGACAGTTGCCAGAATAGGACTGAAAATTAACATAATATAAATTAACAATATGTAATTGATGAAAATCATTTACTGAAATGCACGAGGGAGTGATTCCTGAGGAACATTTTTAGTTTTCGAGGTCAAATTGTACAATCTTGTTACAAATATCGCTGGGACAACATGCCTGAATCCGGGAACCTAGCCATGAATAAACTTATTCAGCGATAGATAAATAAAAATTAGTCAAATGAATTCTCTCGGGAAGAGATTCAATAAATAGTCGCAAGTGTAAACGGTCCGTAACTCAAGTCGGTATTATTATCAAAATTCCGTGTCAATATTTTAATATGTTTATTTCAAAATTGTCTTCTGGAAATTGTAGCACTTCTCATATTTTTTTCCACTCAGTAAAGTTAAACATTCCGAATAACCAACCATCTATTGCTTCCGAATTTAGAACTTTATTCTCCAGTGAATCAAAATTTCAAAAGTGAATTAACATTTCTTCATTTACTCGTATTCGGGGTAAACAGCTCCCAAAATTGTTTAATCCTTTTAAATTTCCATACAGCAAACAAGGAGAGACACTTGCCATTCATATTTAGTTGGTTTTCACAATTTGAAACCTGTACCAAGAGCCCCAATGCAATTATTTTAGACAAATTTTGGCCAATGACGCTAAATTTCAGTCATTTAAATATTCTAGTTCTTATCTATAGATAGTCTAGGACTACGAAATAGGAACAAACTGAAAGCTGTTTTGTTTTTATTATCAAGAGAATTTGTTAACACAAATTGCTTCAAATCTCATCAAATATGCAAAAACATTTTAGCTTCTGTTTGCTGGGGCTTTTGTATCACACCAGATGAAATTTTCTAAAAGGATATTTAGAGGCAGTCAGAAATAGTCTAAGATATTTTAAGATATTTAGATATTGATATATATGTAGGTCTGTATAGAGAGAACGAGATACAAATGAATGTTCAAAACAATCATCTATAGGTCTTCGTATCTAAATAATACAAAAAAACCTGGCATTGATAGCATAGTGGAAAAAAGGTCTTTTGTAATTCAAATTAATTAAAAAACTTTTAACAGCCCGATCAGATGCAAATTCATAATTTTTTTCATCATATTTTTTTTACATTCGATTGGCCTAGCCTATCCCAAAAAGAAAGATATGCAAATTAGCATCAGTCCCAGATACTTCTTCGATTTTCTTGGCTTTTTTCATGTAGATCTCAAGTTAATTGCTATTCGACCTGTGTCCGTGCTAGAAATACGTGTATGCCATCCACTCATAATCAAAAACATATACTTGAAAGTTTTATGTTTTTCGAGATCTAAAAGCCGATAATCGCTCATAAATTTATACGAAAAAAAATCTATTAATTTAAAATAGCTAAAAGATAAAAGAAACTAAAATGAAGTCAATATTTTAAGTCTGTGATCATTAAAAGCTTGAATAGCAAATATTTCACCTGTCCAGAAAAAAAACATCGTTTCTATTGGAAAATTGTGCATGAAAAGCAGTTTTTGGCATGCGATGGAAATGGAATTAAGTTACTATGCTTGTCACAACAAATTACACCAATTTAAAATAATCTGCGATAAAAAAAAATTTCTTTCAACAATGAGTAAACCCAAAACGCAGTCAACATGGCGACAAGGCTAATTTTTTTAGTCGAAATTTGCAGAGTTTTCTTTTATCAAATGCCAAGTGATGGCTGACACAAGAAATGAAGAAATGAAAATCTCAAGAAAAACATTGAACAGTTGTACGGAAATCCATGTAAAAGAATGAAATGAAATTCCTCAAAACATTTGGACTATAAAGTTTATGTGGCTTAAGTTTCCGTCAGGTTGGCAAGGTGTAGCTACACTCTGTGCCATACCGGCGACACAATCAACATACTTTCTTACATAAATGAAAGAAAAAAATCTCCACATTTCTGTCTTACAAGAAAATGTGAAAATGGAGGACTGAAACCTGATTTCAATTAGAATAGTGTAATACACCTAAATTGAGGTGATGGCCAGTCTCACTAAGTTGTTCATTCATCCATCAGTCAATTAAATTCGAAAGAACGAAAAAGAATAAGCTATTTAATATGAGACCACAAAATGCATAAAATCGAAAATGCAAAAATTTTCTAACGTCGCCATTTGGTCATTTGAACTTAATCTTTCACTCCAAAGTCTTCGTAACATCGATCTAATCTGGTGAGCCAAAAAAAAAACCTTACACGGTGGAATATAGCATAATGTATGTTTGCTACTTTGGCCCATCGCTCGCATACAATCACCTGTTGCCTCCCCCCGTACCGCCCATTTTTTTAACACTTTAATCGGCCTTTCTTGGCCATCGCCGGCGAACAGGCTATTAAAATGTCAGAGGTAAAAATCCATAAAACTAGCGAAATAACCAATTTGATATGGTTTAATAGTGAACTCTGTGCTTAGGGGAGACTGGGTCATAATTGACATATTGGTTTATGTCACTATTCTTTGCCGGGAACATATTTAATTTTAGTGACACACAAAATTTGGATTAGTGTAACCTTTTGTAATTTAATTTGTTTCAAATTACAGGTTTTCATATATCGAAGGTATCGTTTTAATTAACCTATAAAAGGTATCACGGTTGAAAAAACTCCCAACATAATTGTTTTTCAACAATTTTAAAAAAACTTGATAATTTTTATCTCGCATTTTTCAAAAACTACAGCTTACACAGCCAAACCACTACCGGATTCGGTATCAGCAACACCACATTATTTAAAATAGTCCTAAAATCGAGTACATCATAACGAGTAATTATAAATACTGGGGTGTTTTTTCATATTTATGAAAACATAAATCAATTTACCCGAAGTGGAGTATTTTTTTGCATATTTAATGACCGTTTCTTCTCACGTTTGATAAATTATAACACTACATTAAAAAATGCGGGACAAAAGTTTAGTTTCCGGGATGCCGAGACAACATGCCTAAATCTGGGTCTGTCCTGCGTTTTCGGAACGGTTGATCACACTGCCTTTACGTGATTTTTTCGATGATACTTTTTATGGGTTGATGAAAAAGTAAAGGAAATTTCTTTTTGTTGATTTTTTGTGAATTTTACGTAGTTTCCCTTTTTTAAAAAATCAAAAGAAAATTTGAAGACCGAAAAAATACCGGAATTTTAAGTTACAAAAACATCAAAAAAAAAAGTTTGATTTTTGTTTTGTGACTGTTTATGTTTCTATATTCACGAACTCGCAACTGCAGAACACGCAATTACGAGAGTTCCAAAAATCATTTTTTTACAGTACTCAGAATTTGATTATTCAATATGGAAAGCATTCCATTAATATTTCGGAAACGGCTAAAGATATGGCAAAGAAGCCACAAAATTTTAACCATGGTTTACTGATTCATCAAAGGAATGTGTGCCCTCCATCCTCGCCCTGCCGCAAAAAAAACTGCACCCTAGCGAAAAAAAAATTCTGCTCTTAGAACATTACAAAACTTTGGTAAAGGGCTGTCCCCAAAATACGTCACGCTAATTTTCGGCCTTTCGAACTCCACTTCATCACGCTTTTTAGCGAATTATCGCAGACCTCCTCCCCTAAAAATGTGACGTATTTTATGGACAGCTCCTAAAAAATTTTTCAACGACCAAAAATTTTAAGACTTTTTTACAGAAACCGAAAATTCAAAGACCTTCATTTGGGAACCAAGCATCAGAGGCTCAAAAATCTTGCAGGTCCCTTTTTTGTTGGCAGATGTGCCCCCTAATTACTCCCCTTGGCCAGCGTTTTGGTTTATTTCCCAAATGAACTTAACTACAGTTGTTCAAAAAAGTCATGAAATAACCTAACGTATTTTATGAACACCCACCCGGACCAATTTTCATCTAAAAAAAATAACTCCACAACATTAAACAATTCAAATTGTTTTTTTTAATTTGAAAGTGATCCCATTCTACAGTAATATCAACTTAATAGAAATACTCACAGATTTATAATTGACTTTAACAACATCCAAAGTTGTCTGTTTATCCAATGTTAGGAATTTGGGTGCAGTCGTAAATCCTTAATGCGGTTCAAAACATTCAAACACACGTGCACAAAATCCAGTAAACACAGCGATAGATTTTTTTTAACTTTTACTATTTTCTACCGGATACAAACAAATCTCGTTTTTATAGCAATTTTTTTTTTATTTTTTTTTACTTTTTCCGTTTCTGATGATACTCTTTTGATTACTAAACTATAAAAACTGGGTTAAATGGCACTAGTTAGTAGACAAATACGAATATGTTTACAAAACCGGAGTTTCCTTTTTTAAAATAGGTATCTACGAGTATAAAAAGCAAACACAAAAACAAAAACCCTCGTTTTCAATTATCCGTTTTACAACAAATCTCCTGGTATCAAATGGTATACAAATGGTATCAGAACGATTTGAATTTTTCCGGAAAATGCCAGGAAGCAGTTTCAACCTTTTATGGTCTTATCGAACTTACACTTGCAAATATAGAAAAATCGAAAACTGCACAAAATATCACATCACTTTCTGGCCAAAGATGTTTGTTCGTTTATGGGATCAATGTGATCGCCTTTTGCAGAATGGATAAGAAAGAAAGTTAATCGAATGAAAACAACAACACGCCGACTTAACGAAGAGAAAACGCGCCATCAACCAAAGGTGGCAAGAGGTAAACTAAACCTGAAGAAATTTCAACAAAATCGAATCATAGTCAAAGTCCACACTTGGAATCTCAACAGTCGAATCGAATGAATATATCGGAGGCTCCAATTGAAATCATCCAACAACCACCGATTGCTATGCCACTTTGGTAGTCTCACAAGAAAATAACGACACCGAAATCGAAATGACAAAATCCACTAAAAACAAAACACCAAAACTCCCTGCCTCCAAAGTGGTTTCTATTCAGAGATCCACCACACACGAAAAGTGAGGAAATTTTCAGCAACTTCAGCCAAACGGGAAACTCACAGATCGCAAGAAATCTCAAAGGTAAGACTTTTCACTAAACGTTCGAAGAAGTTTATCAGTAGGTATCTCTACGTAGTAAGATAGATACATCCATCTAACCATTCACTCACTTCGGTTGATGTTCCTTCCTATCCAATTCGGATGGGAGTGCCGCGTGCAACTGGCGGAAAATGCCTTCGACCCAAAATATTTCGGTGAGCTTAGCCCAATTTCAGTAAGCTATGCTCGTGGACACGAATAATCAACTAACTTCCTTGGGAGTTTTACGTGATTCTCGATTCAATCGCTGGATGAGAACGTCTTGTCGCGCGAAAGGTGAGCTTTCGACTGAATCACCGAAGCCTTCTAAGCGATTACCAATGGTGCTGTTGGCTGACTTTGGTAGTTCGCTTCACTAAAGAAACAGGTCCTCCACTACCTCAGAATTGAATTCTCTTCTCCACCTTCTCTACGTCTTGGCTTTGGGGGCCATGCAGTCCAAGCTAGAGGCGATTCAACGTTCGATCCAACGCAATGTTGAAGCTCCATTGCACCCAGTTGAGCTTCGCAGAGCTACGTCACTGGCTGTAGTTGATTCAACTTGGAGCTGTTCAACTACGTTTCATTGCTGGTTGAAAACTCACCTGAAGAAGTGCAATTTTCTTGGCACTGTTTTTAATTGGTTTTATTCATCATGAACGGGAGAGAGAAGTATTTTTATGAAACATAGAAATTTTATGGTGATTTTCAGTACGTTTTATAGAAATGTTTAAAATAAATAACAAAAAATTCAAATCAAAATCTTCAACTGAAAGGAAAAATCAAAAAACAGCCAGTGCTGTCGTTTAAAACAGCAGGCCATGGTTTAATATTTAAATGGATTTTCTGATAGCTATTGATGAGTAGTACTTCATCAAAAAACAATTATAAAATATTTCCGTCAAATCAGATTTTTTAAATAATTTTTATTTTGAATTTTTGGCCATTTTGGGCCAAGAGTTCTTACCAGTTTAATCATAATCGATATTATACGGATAGGAAAGAAATTGTGATTTTGTTCAGTCCCCACCCTATTTTCTACCATATTTTTTGATATCCCAGTACAAAACATTTTGCAGTTGAAAAAAATTGACCATTTTTGAACAAATCACAAAAAATAATATGTTTATACCGGAACACAAAAAAAAGACCACCCATAAAATACGCCACAGATTTAGAGGAAGAGAGATCTGCGGTAGTGTAACGGAGTCGGTACTGAACATAATACTAAAAATCGCGAAAAAGTGCAACGTTGTTTGATAAGGGTTCGAAAAGCCAAAAATTAGCGTGACGTATTTTTTGAACGTCTTTTAAGTATTTCAATCTAACTTATTTTTTCCTTTTTGAATCCTCAGGTTCCTCGTTTTTTTTATAAAACGACAACCTGAGTTTCTTATCCTTCTCACAGATTTTGCGCAGTTCAAAAGAATATATACTCTATGAAATGAAGCTTTTTCAAAGCTCCCTATTGGGTGTTAGGTGGAAATCGTCGTCCACAATGCTGAAAATACTAACCAAACAACTTCCTCCTTCGACAGGAGCAGAACGAATCACGGAAGATAACATCAGGAGATGGAGATTCCTAAAAGCTGTTATCACAACGTTAATCATGTATTCCTTGTACTTCTTAAGTGGCAATTATCAACACTTTAAGGACCTGAGGATTGTGGATGTGGTTGGAAATGCTATGGGGGTGGAAAAGAATGGTGGGTCAGTGGTTGGGTGTTAGATTCGTTACGGAAGTGATAGAAATCCGTTAGTGTTCGTTCGTTACGAATTTCTATTCCTTTTTACCTGGTACTGATGTTACTTTAACGACTTCAATGCCGGTTGATGCAAGAAATGAAAGCCACCTGAGCGTAACGAAAGACCAACGGCTGAGCATTTGCTGTATCTCAAACTCGACTCGACTTGGACTTCAAGGTGACATATGAACGGGTTATGAAAACTAATATTTTATTCATCGTCTTCCGCATTTGTCTTGTTACAGTTTAGAAGTAGAGTGCATCAAATTCACTTCTCGAGACACTCCAGATGTGCTCTTTTCAACGTCTAACGAACTATATGGCTGGCAAGTGTCACAGAAGCGAGAAATTCTCGACAAAACAAATCTGCTCTGTAATAATAAATTGAAGGTGTAATCTTATACTATCCCACCAAACAGTTTTTATTGTTGTTGTAGGGGAGGAAACCACCGGAACGGAGTCGGATATTTAATTCATATTCAGGTGCACAGTTAAGACCGGTTCAGGTGGATTTCTACTGGATCCATGGCCAGATAGTTTGCTCTGGACGAAAGGCTTAACTTCAATTATCCTCCTAATTAGGGTTCTCTAAGCCAAATGCTGCCCACAGACTAAATGGAATTGTTCTGTTGGCGGTTGAAGTCGAGATGATTCCAGCGTAATTTGTAACAGCCACCTGTAAAGAAAAGACAGTTAAATTTGAAATTTCGTTGATTCATTCATTTTACATTTACCCTCATTTATTCGCTTTCGCATGATTAAAATTTCCATAGCTTAAATAATTTCCCTTAATCGAAATCAATAAATAAACCTGAAAAGAAAATAGAAATTCTTGAACTCAAATATTATCACACAACCAATAACAAAAACTGTATTTACCATCGGTGCAATTCCATCGATCAGCTGACTAGACGTTATTTCTTCTGCACGGTAATTTTCTATCGCACCACACCGATCGATAAGAATTAATCGATGCGGTGGGTGGATTATCGCTAGATAGTTGCGCCTGTTGATGTGCTCCTGGTATCTAGAAAAAATATCATGAATATCATTGAGTGTAAAGCAAGTATATCATGGGAGAAATGCAATTGGTGTTGAGAGATTTTTGGTTAGACGTCGGTTGATCTTTACTTACGTTTTTGGTTGAAGCGATGGACATTTAAATTCATGATCCTTCATGGTGATCTATTAAATCGTTTGTTGATGGGAATTTCGTTTGATGAAAATGATTTTTGATTTTTTTTCGGCGATATCAAACTGAAATAAACAAGCAGAAATTAATTCTTTCGAAAATAAATTTAATTTCAAATTTGTACTTACCTCGATTGCAAATTTGAATTTCCCTGGTAAAAAGTGGGTGACGCGAATGTCAATTTTGAAGGTTTGGCGAACCTACTTGTAGAGAAATCTCTCCAAAGCGGAAGTGTGGGTTAGTGTGGATGAATCTCCATCACTTTATCGAACCCTGAGATAACCTTTTTGGGCCAGGATTCTCTCTCTTCCAGCCAAGTTATTGAAGCGTTCGGACGTGGGTTTCATTTATCCCCTTGGGGGTTACGTATTTTTTTTAAAGTTTCATTTGGAAATTTTCCAAATATTATTTAAACTCGAGGTTCAGTGGAAATTGTGCTAAAAGTGAGGAGGATTGCGAAAATAAAATCGGAATTGTTTAATCCACGAGGCGATCCTATAAGAATTCGCGTGCATTGCCCAAGATTGAAGAAAATCCGACACTTCTAAATTCATCTGCGGCGATTCAAAGCAATTTTTCCACAAATTAAAAGAACCACGCGGCTGGAGAGAGGTAACCTCTGAGGGGGACCCAATATATTTATTCAGAAGAAGTAAAAACTTAGAGAAGCAAACAGAAAAACCACGAGATTGATCTACGTTTAGATCATTGTCCGAATTTTCTTTTCTGGGAACGTGAATTTCTTCAATTTCAAGAATAGAGAATCTGCAAAATATTTCAAGGGAGCATTAGAGAAACACCCAGCAGAAGTTCCTGTCTCATATCTAAAACGATTAATGATCCATAAATCCTGCTGACCTGGTAATTCGTCACTAGAAATTAGTATCGGAGCCCCACTAATAGCGGAGCACCTGTTCCAGTTAGTATCCAGTTTTAGTCCAGACTGTAATAGATATTCAAACTGTAAGTGCGACTATCACAGCTTTGTAAAAGGAAATTTAGTCCATCTGGAAAATCGTAAGTCGATTGTGTTTGAGATTTTTATACATGAAGCGATTTTAATCAGAAGAAGTAGAAATTCCTCATGACTGATCAATTTTGTTAAGATTTAAGATTATCCTCATTTAAAAATACTTTTATACAACGTTTAGTTAATTTTTTTATTTAACTGTGTGAGTGGTGATATATATTGATATCAAAAGTTTCTTCGCGGTACAACCAAAATTGTTGATACCTATATATTTTGTGGGCCCATAAACATATTTAGTGCGCTTTACGTCGATATTTATATTTGCATGTTTTTTTTTAATTATATTTTTGCATGTGTTACTATATATTGCCACATTTTTATTATTATTATTGATTGATTATATTAGTGGTGATATATATTTTATTCAACTTTATGCTAGTTAAAAGATTTTTCATACCATGCCTTATTTATTTACACGCAATTAAAATGTTCTTAATATAACTTAAAATCTATTTATTATATTATTTAAATCTATTATTATTATATTGCTTAAATCTACATATGTTCTTACGATCTACATTAAAATTACGAAAAGTTTAAGTGAAATAATGTTTTATTGAAGTTGATATTTTGAGGGGGGTGTGAGATGACGTGATGAGCGTGAAAAACAAATCAAATGCTATGATTTCAATCTGTTAATGCTTGATATACTGTGATTCCTATACCTTCCCGATTAACGTAAAGATTAGTTCATTCCCTAGTTCCTTTTCAAGGCACGAAATATAGTTTGTAATGGTGAATTCTAGAGAGTTTGAACAAGATCCCCACCCATTCCGACGAGCTTAGCCGCAACATACGCAAGCGTGCCTTAACCGTTCAACTCGAAGAAAAATCAGGTGTTTAAATCTTTGTTACAACCCTTACTATTTACAACTTACCATCATCATAATAAAATGACACCCAACACCTTTATCATTACAAATTGACCCCCAATCTGATGTCACCAATTTTACGGTCATTGTCCAAGTTTGCAATACTCGGAATCCATGCTTTCCATCTTCTACCCCGCTGTCCATTACCGAAATTTATGTCAATGAGGCAACCAAGCGTTGTGACTAGTTGTCTATGCTCGGACAATGGAAATAAAATGGGGAGGAATCCTTTTGAGAGAGTGGGCGACGTTCATCCCTTTATCGGTTCCACGTTTCACTGACTAATGGCTAACAACAAATCGGAATTTCCTTTTACAAAAATGGCTTTAAGTACAAATGTTTATCCACCAAAGAGATTTTGCAAGCAGCACGGTAATGTTGTTTGGTTCAGGTGGCCAGGATTTATTTATGGTTCGTTTGGACAGTTTCCCTTTTGTTTGCTTTCAGGTTTTTGTGCTGGCTGAATCACTTTTTCCTACAAATACTGGCAGCTATTAAGCATTCTACAAACCATGTTAGTGGTACTTTTAAAGACTTAAACGGAAAGTCCTGAGGTGGCCACCTAACTAATTTCTTATTGTCAGTACGTCTTCGAAACAGTAAAAAATGCCTTTTAACTTCTTGAGATACACAAACGAATTACCTCGAGCAAGTGGAACTAACAAAAATGAGCACACTCGAGTTAACTCGAGCAGACTATTTATTATATTACCATAAATTGCATCATCGAATATACCCATGCAGTGGAATAGAATCAAAATCATGTTTAACTAGCTTTCGTGCCTGACCGTTAAACCCCCCACCAACTGCACAACACCCCTCCTGCTCCAAGAAAATCCTTGTTAGGCAACTCGTTTTTTTTTTCAATTTTCCCTGCATTCTATATCAACAGGACTTGGTTGTACAAAGTGCAAATAAAAATGTAACGTAACAATTTGGGAGCATGACCCAAAAGAAAATTTCGTAAAAATCGCAACATTGAGCTAATTTTGCACTTTTTTCGACTTCTGTGCGAATAATAAACTGTGAAAGTATGTCTGGAGAAGGATAATCGTATAGCTTAATGTTGAATCATTTTGAGAATTTATTATGAAAAGGGATCAACATGATATATATTTGATAGAAATTTTAATGCTTTTGCCCTGCCCCATTTTCGCCTTGGTCGTATTTCATCTGCCTTGGAAAAATTCACAGAAAAAAACATCGTTGCACAACGACATCGACGATAATGTCCTGATGAAGGACATTATAGGATAAAAGAGCAAAGCTAAGCGTTGTAATTAAATTATGGCCTGAGTCCGACTAAATTCTGATTCTCCAAATGTCTTGACCTCTAGGACGATATTATGCTTGGAAACAAGAGAAAGCTTTCAAATGGCATCTTCTACCGTAGAAAATTGTTTCTGTTTTAACGAAGTTTGTGTCCTTGTTGGAGGAATTGAATAATTGATGGGGTTTAACTGCAGTTGTCTGTGATTCTTCTAGAATATTTATTAAAAAAAGACTTTCTGAGATTTGAGTCTAGAGATAATCACTCAATTTCAGAGAAAAATATTTACAATATTTTATATTTCACTTTTTCTTTTAAATCTTCAGTCATTGAATTAATAATGAAGGCATCAAAAAAAGTAATTTAAATCACGAATGCTTTTAATTTGGGCGACTGAATTTTGGTTATTTATTAAATATTATTTAATATTGATAAAAAGAGAATTCGGCTTTTTTGATCGTCAATTTCTAAAATACGTAAAATTTTTATAGACAGCCAAAAGAATTTAGACGTTTTTCTTTCTACAAAAGGTTTATATTGTGACGCTAAAAATACGTTGAATTTAAGATTACCTGTAGCATGGGAAACTTTTTACCGATTGCCATGAAATTTTGTATACATATTCATCTTACCTCATGAAGAAACGGTTACCGGAGATAGGGAGTTTTCGGGACCGCTAAAACGGTCTTCAATAAGAAAGGGTTACCACAGATAGGGAGTTTTCGGGACCGCTAAAACGGTCGGTCCTGAGGACAACAATTTTTTTTTCAAGTTTTTAAGATATTTCTTGGTTTTTTTGGTAAGAAACTTATGCAAAGAGAAAATTCAAAGGCTTTGAGTAGATAAAGACGGGCGGAAGTAAGATGTAAACCAATGCTGGTGCTTTTGTGGGTGTTTTTACTAGGATTGAATCGCGTAAGGTGACAAGTATTAGTGACTATGGCCCCTATTGTGAACTTCTTCAATCGATCGTTGAAATGTCAAATCGAAAAATCGGTATTGTGATCATCGATTTTATCGTTCGTGAACGATAAAATCGTTCAGTTGGGAACGATGACATTTGTTTGATCGTTCGGTGAAGTTTATGTCAAGTTAGCGATCGGTGAAGTATTGCAATTACTTTTTTTTTTATCAAAATTAGAGGCTAATAATAAAATTGAAGTATTTGTACACATTAGGAAATTATTAATGAGGAATATCTTGATCAAAACCTCGATCAAAAATCCAATATAAAAATTGGTTGAAAAAATGAAGATAAATAAGACCAAAGTGGTATAAAAATAATTTAAATAAAAAATGGACTTAAAAACTGTTTTATTCATATAGATTTGAAATATTGGTCAATTCAAAGAACTCAACATTCGGTGTTTAATATTTTCGCCTTGACGTTGGTTTGTAAAACCGTCTTCTGGTGTAATTTCGCTCATATCGCTATTGTCATCCACCTTCTCTATGTTTTAAGGGAGCTCAATATTGTATTTTCTGCGTTGAAGTCATTTTTAAACATTAAAATAACTTCAACAATGTGAATTCCCAAACGTCAAACACTAAAAAATTCACAATAGCGATTGCTTGAACGATGAACCTTACGCAATACCAAATTGTTTTTCGATCGTTCCGGCCAACGATGGTCGATCGAATAGATATCGATAACCGCAATATTAATCTATCGACTAAACCTAATTAATTTAAAACTTTTCATTTTTTCGGACTTCTATAAGATGACAACTGACCAAATTTTGGACCAACATTTTCGAACAAAAACAACTACAAGATTGTGATTCCATTTTGATCAAAATTCTTAAAACTTTCACACTAACGAGTTGCAAAAAATTCACGAGTGACAGTCACTATCACTTGTCACGCGATTCCACTGCAATAAAACCGTTGAAAATGCTCCCAAAAATCTGTAACAAACAAAAATCAAATAAAACTGCAAAATTTCCGGCATTTATCACAAATTTTTATTATTATCAATATCCAAATGAAACAAACTTTTTTTCTTCTTTTTTCTCATTTCAGGTAAGTAGTAACATTAATCAATTCAAATTCAGTTCAATTTCTTGCTTATTCCTTTGAAAATTATTCAATATAATCAATAAATACGGCAATCGTGTCATGTTTTAATACTTTGTTTTTATTACAATTCAATTAATTCTTTTCCTGTTAAATTTACCAAAAAATTGTTGAAAGTCCGAGAAAATAATGCCCGTTTATTTATTTATTTTTTTTGCCTGCTTTTTTCGTTTTGTATTTTTTTCTGTTATATAAAAGAAAATTGTATTCTTAAGTCTATAAAATTCTATGCTTTTAACTACATTCAAATCAACAGTAGTTATATATTCAAGTTAATATATATTTTATGTATAATATATATCTATCGACTAAACCTAATTAATTTAAAAAAAAACGTTAAAATGAAGTGTTTTTCTGTTTTTATTATAAAAAAAGAAATTAATTTAGTGAAATAGAGTGAACAGTATTGAAATATAAAAACTGAGATGTAATTAGTGCAAAGATTTAGTTTTTTTTAGTACGAAAGTGATTTAAAAATTATGATCGCAGGGATTGTATATTTAGATTTTTTTCATTTTGTTATGATTGTTTTGTTGTTCTTTGTTCAATGATTTCATGGATGTTGGTTTTGATTGCTTCAAGTGGCCTAGATTTTTACTTGACAAAAATCGTTAGATGTATGAAATTTTTTTTATGCATATCGCTGTTAAAATGAATTCTAAAAAATGAGAATTTCTATTTAAAATATTAAGTACCAAAATTTTTTTTTTTGCATTTTGTTTTCGTAGTCATCAAAAAATATACACTACACAATTTCGAATTGGATGCATTTAAGTAGGGGGGCGAAAAAATAATACCAAATAGTCCCGTGAATGTTATTACGATGTTTAATTTATTCAGTTGACTTTGTCATGAGAATTACGCTACTTTTTTTTAATTTCTATGCAGCTAAACACGAAAAACATTTTTTTTTACGATTTCGAGAGCTTTTAAGGGAGCTATTTTTATACTAAAAGCTTCTCAGACCTCAAAACAATGTCAGGTTTTCCAGATCTTTTTTTAAGAATCAGTTGTGCATTTTTAATGACTTTAGATTCGAATGTATTAAAATTTAAAAAGCATTTATGTAAATGCCTGATGCTAAAATGCACAGGGGTGGTACAAAAAATGCCTTTTTATTTTAGAAATTTTTTTGGAAAAATTATTTTTTTTAAATAAATTTCTTTGGCTTGATTCCTAAAACCGCAATTTTCAAAAATTACAAGTTTCTCTCAAGGCGATGCCCTGTGCGTTAACTTCTAACGAAAATTCTTTTAATATTTTTTCACTGGTTTAAAAAGGTTTATAGAAATAAAGAAAAATTAACAATTTTTACTTTTCATCACTAAAAATAACACAACATGATTGAATTTGTTGTTCTTTAACTCGTTTTTTTTTTCTAAAATTCTATGACGACATTATATTTAACACAGATACGTAAATTTCTACGTTTATCGATTAATTAATATCAATGTTACTACGATTAGCTGGGAATCCGAAGAACACTCACTGGTACTTTAATAAGTAAATCATTATTAAGCTAATTCTCTTCATTTTATACGCCAGGCGGGTTTTTATTTCAATTTTTCTTTTTCTGTGTATTAAAATAACGAGTACGAAAATATTCTACCATTTCAAATAGTTGATATATGGTGTACAAATTCATTTCCTAAAAATATAATCTTTTTTTTTTGTTATTTCATTCCACCCCATTTGTTCATCGACAAATTTAGTTTTTATTTAAATGTAATTTAGCCATTTTGGAAATAAAGCTATTTGAGATTTTTTTTAAAACTTAAAACATAAAAAAATAATTGTAGTAAAACTGGTACTCAATAAAAAATAAGACTGGCTTCCAATTAAGTAAAATTATTCGAGATAAAAAACATGAACTAAGAGTTTTTTTTCCTTTTCAATATCTTTTTTTAAGTAATCTAAAACAAATTCTGGCGAATTTATTCGCACGATAAGTACATTTATATAAATTTACAATTCTGTGTTTTTTACAATTTGTAACAATATCATTTAAAATAAATGAATAATAATTTAAAACATAACCTAAGTTCTTAATTTTTAAAAACCAGGCCATATTACAATTTTTTTCTCTTTGAACTTACGCCAAAAAATTTCATTGCGATTTCATTTCGTTTTGAAAAATTCTTTAAAACAAAATAACATTTTTTTATTGTTCTCTTGAATGAAATTGAAAATGAAACAATTTTTTTTCCTTGTAATTTAAACACACAAAATGAACGAAATTGTGAAAAATTTATAAATTTTGGCTTCGATGAAAGGAAACTTAATACAATAAATGTGTGTGTTTGGGTATATTATGTAATATAAATATTTTTTTAGACTTTTATTATTTTGTAGTTTCTCTAAATACGTAAATTAGTTTGATAGTATATTGAGAACAGCAACCAAAAATTTTTTTTCTTTTACTTTCATTTTTTTTATAGCACCAATTGACATAAAAGATACATGAATCCAGCACTTAAAAGAGCTGCAACGGGAACTGTTACAACCCAAGCATAAACAATATTCCGGAATAGGCCCCAATCGACGGCTTTCTGTTCGGGTTCATCGCTAGCGCTTTCGCTTCGTTCTTCGTCGCTCGCAAGTCTGCGGTTTTGTTTGCCTTTTGAGCTGGCATAGCCGACGAAAACAACTGAACCGACCTTGCAGTGAGTTGTGGAAATTGGTATACCGATTTTACTTGCCAACAAAACTGTCATGGCGGCTCCAATTTCAATTGTGAAACCTCTGTGAGATGGAGAAAAATTATTAATAATTTTTTTTGGTAAAAACTATGGCATGAACAAATTGGAGTTGTCTGTAAGAAACGTCACGCCAATTTTCCTATTTTTTTTCTTGTCATTTTCATCTATCCTGGCTGCGTGACGTATTCTTCGGACAACATAGAAATCACTCAAAAATTTCGCTTGAACTTACGTGGATGGTGTGATTTTTGTTAAATCATTTCCAATAGTTTCGATGACTCGCCGACCCCACAGCCAAAGACCAATTGAGATGCCAATGCCACCGTAAACTAAAATCCAAATCGGTGTTGGCGCCTTTTGCAGAACGGATCCCTCAACATAAATCATAAACAGTGCTATCAGAGGCCCAATTGCATTACTAAAATGAAACGAAAATAAATATCGATTTCCAAGCAAATCAAGTACCACTCCCTACCTAACATCATTGCCTCCATGAGCGAAGCTGCCAAATGTTGCAGTTAACACTTGAAGGAATGAGAATAGCGCCGATACATCTTCATGCTCCTCATCGCTATTGGATTTCGATGGACCTTGACCATCCCTGGTCTCAATCAATGGTACTTTACTAGAGTTTGGTGACATTGTCGAAGAAATGATTTGATCTAAACTTGAGCCACTTTCGATGTTCTTAATTTCCTTTTTCGAGGACGTTATCAAGTCATCCTGAATAACTTGTGGGGTTTGTGTGGAAAACGCATTATTTGGCAAATCAGATATTGGAAGCGTTGAATCACTTTTCGGACTGGACGATTTCCCATTCATATAATTTGGAACCTTTCTAGAAATTTTTAAGGAAAAAAAACAATCAATAGTCTTTCAATATATGTATATCGATAGTAATTTCACAATTATCTCTTACCCATTTTTAATTGACTCTGGTGATAGTTGGCTATTTCTCCTCTCGAAGAAATTCTGCAAGGCTCGACTATTGTTGACGGTGACACCACTCTGCTGCTCATCGATATAATTGAGACTGGTTATGGTGAGATCGGTGTTATCTAGGCTACTCTTGGCAAGTAAATTCTCCGCTTTTCTAATAATACTTGGATCGATTTTGTAATTTCCGTTCATTGGGAAGTTTTTACTCTTTGGATCGCTGATATCGAAACTCTTTATCATTCCAGGGTCACAATAGCCATTTGTTTTCGGCGAGCCATTAGTTAGGGAGACCAGCTCAGTTGTTTCTGTTATAGCGGGCAAATGTTTACCATCGCAAACAAGTGAAAGCGGACGTTTGTTACGTTTCGGACTTCCACTGGGTGAAGATTCTATACGAAAGAAATTCTCAATTATTTGTTTCTATTTTTAGAAAAATAAAATAAAATTTACCATTCGAGTCGTCAAAGACGAATTTAACTGGCTTTCCAGACTTCGATTGACCCAGAATTTTTCTCCGTTGCCATGGAACAATGAAGAACTGAACTATTAGACCAACTATTAATCCTAACACAAGACTACCGACTATCGCAATCCAAGTTGGGATGTTATGCATATACAAAACTGTAAGAATAAAATACGAAAAAATTAGCAAACATTTATAAAAACCAAAAAAATCGACAAACTCACGTTCAGGACCGTCAAGAACGATGCTAAAAACGTTGATGAAAAGCGTTACACCGTAGAAAACAGGTAGCGACCAAAGGGCAGCCTTGAATGGATCAGTTGCACGTAGGATAAACTTTCTAATGAGCCAAAATAGAAGGGTGCTCATCAAACCGCTTAAGACTGGCGAAACAAACCACGAGCCGACAATCGTGCCAAGTGTCTTCCACTGTAGGCCTTGTGTGCCACGCGCCACCAAACTGAAACCAATTGTCGACCCCACAATACTGTGCGTCCCGGATATCGGAAGCTTGAGGAATGTTGCGACCAGCAGCCAGCAAGCACTGCTCGCCAGCGCCGCTAGACAGCCAAGCATTAGCTCGTTTTCGTGACCTTCGTAGAGTGTCACCTCCAGGATGCCTTTTCTCATCGTATCGGACACTTTGTAACCTGAAACAGAGATAAGGGAAATTTTAGTTTTATTGAAAGTATGTACGAGGAAAATTTGGGTCTATAAAATACGTAGTGATTCTACGAAATACATCGTGATAACACTACAGCTGTCCCCTTCCTCGCATTTCGGGGCAGCATTCCTAGTTCAGGTCCCTGAAAAAAAATGCTAAATAAAAAAATAACAAACTCACCAATTAGAATGGCGCCAGAAATTTCACAAACGGTGGCCAAAACGCACGCCTGTCGAATGGTGAGTACGCCAGATCCGACGCTAGTTCCGAATGAATTTGCAACATCATTGGCACCAATACCGAATGCCAAAACAAATGCAATAATAAATCCCACTATGACCATCCATAGGATCTCAGCGGATCCTGGTTCAATCATTTTGATTTCTTTTTTGTGCTTGTTTACTTAATTTCTTGAACAAATGGACGTTGTTGTTGTTCTTGTTGGAATCACAGGGAATTTAGGAATTTCAAGGATTGTTTTTTTTGGTTCCTAGGAAAAAAGATTTGTGGATCAATTCACAATCAATTGCCGGATCTCAAAGGAATTTCTCTATGATTTTAATATCTCTCTCTCTTTTTCTCTCTTTCTTTTAGCTTGTGAGAGTTACAATCAATCAATCAATCAATCAATGCGCACACGAAAAAAAAATCTGCTCAAATCAAAACTAATGTTGCGATAAAATAAGAGATGGAAATATATTAGAGTCGAAGGAAAATGATTAACGAAACAATAAATAATTTAATAATAATAAAAAAAAAATAATAAAATTACAAATAAGATATTACACCTCTAGTTTTTATAACTGTATAGATTTCATTTTAACGTTGTTTTAATTTAATTATGTCGAGTTGATAGACTTTATAAAAAACAGCCATATTGAAAATTGTTTTTAAATAGGAATTAATAGGCGAATAATAAATTAGATTGAATTGATTTCCTTAACTTCGATAACTCTTCTACGGAGTTGTTTTTATTTCTTAAAAAGCACTTTCCAAATTTTCCTTTCAATCAATGAAAGAAAAACAGAGTAACGATTAAGAAACTCTGAGGCTTTTTGAGGATCTTTTCGAAAAATTTACCTTATTTTTTTTTATAAATGTTTTTTGTACTATGAGTTGAGGAATATTAAGAGAGAAATATCTGGAAGAACGATATACGTTTATTTTTTTCGTTTTCACGATTCAGCTGGAGAAACGACTTTTCAAAAAGAAAGGAATTTGAGTGTGATAGAAAATATGTGAGGAATTAATTGATTGGAAAGCAAATCAGGAATTTTAATAAATTCTTCGACTCTGCACAATTCGCTCTAACTTTCCTTGTTAATTTGTGATAATTCTGTGAAAGAATTCAAGCTGCCGCCGGGATGAAAATAATCGAATCGATGCTTTCTTGTAAATGAATTTCTTCTGCGTATTTCCTTAGAGCTGTTTATTTGTTTTTCTTAATTCGATATCCCTTAAAATGTTGATTTTCTGCTTGTCTTTTTTTTCAACTAGTTGCTTTTAATCGCTTTGATTTGATTTAAACTGCAGTAAGTTGTATTTAAGTTAGTACGTTTGAGATTTCAATTACTGTTGTTTCTGGTTTTATTGTTGTTGTAATGTCACAAAGTTGTTGTTATATTAATTTGACGTTTTGTTGTTGTTCTTTTTTTTTAAATCGTTTACTTTTAAATATATAATTACTATATTTATTTGCGCCTGGATGAAAACTTCTATGACTTTAGTAAATTTATTGAATTGAAATCAAAAATTAATATTTGGTTCGTCAAAGCTGATTTAAAAAGTGCCGCACTTGGGGCATAGGACAATTACTAGGATGATGGCTATACGTTTTCATGTCTGCAAAAAAAAGAAGAAAATAAAATATTATTAATAAAAATAATTTATATAGATATTATTGGGCCCCATTTCGATTGAAAAAAACACTCGCAGAAGTTCTACTCTCAGCCAATCATTTCGCAAGCAAAAACACCTAAGGTTTGTCAAATTGATGAAAGTTTTGGAGGACGAATTTTAGGTGTTTTCACTTGCAAAATCATTCGACGAGAGTAAAACTTCTGTGATTGTTTTTTCTGTGAAACAAGGCATCAGTAAAAACTAATTGAACAAATACTTAAAATGCTGTCAACCTATCTTATGAGAAATATGTTCCATTTGAACCAATTAACAACAAAAGCCACGAGTTTTTGGGAAATGTTACGACTATAACCACTCGTCCTCTCTCATCCGTTCCCCCTGGGAATTTTCACGAAATTTTCTCAAAAATCACTTTTTCTTGGAAAAAAAAATTCACGACAAAAAGTGTGAAAAAATTATGTCACATAACTTTTCCATAAATCGAAATAAAATTGGACCAAATTTTTTTGAAGGCATTGTAATGCACTCCAACTGAAATTCTTCATAATTGCTTTCCATGGAATTCTATGGGACGGTAAACACAAAAGGTACGGCCAAAATCGAGTTTGCTATTCGCGAATTTTTTCATGATCTGCAATTAAATTGCGATTTTTTAATGGCCTTAAGCGGCCACTACACGTTCAATCTTGCAGTCAATCATGCTGTCACAGCAAAAAGCTTATTTGCACTAGACGCTCAATCATGCACACAAGCATCATTTTATTCGAAACAGACAAACCGACAGCACAAATATGAATTTAAACAATATTTGTCCTTATATTTTTCGCTCTTCGTCGTCCACAATTCACTTCTTTGTCTATATAACTCGAAAAAGGATTCCCAAAAAACTTTGTCTTTTATATGCGACATCTTTTCACTACTAAAAATTCCCCTAAAATGCCGAAATGATTGACAGCATCGCCATACACGTTCAAGCATGCTGTCATTCACAAAGCTCCCTTAAAAAATATCAAAATGATTTTGATATTGGCCAGCATGCTGTCAATCATGGAATTTGCATGACAGCATCACCATAGGCGTTCAAAATGCTATCAAAGCATTCGATGATTGACTGCAAGATTGAACGTGTAGGAACCGCTTTAGTTTTTCCCGAGCATTTTGCCCAAGATATCACAGAAATTCTAACAAATTCTACCTCCACGAGACACTTCAATGGTAGGCCTTGAAAAATGTCCCAATTTAAGTCTAATCGAACAAATCTTTAATACAGATTTGTCGCACATGAACATACCAACATAAAATCATGTCGAGATAGTACGAGGTCCCCTTCTGATTTCGATTTTTCGAGTGATTTTTTTAATATCTATCTTATTTGTAAGAAAGAAAAACAGTTTTCTAAACAATGTTGCCATGGTTTTTTATTCTTAGAACGTAAATTACCAATGCCTTAAGAGAACAAATTCAGGAGCGCAGTGCTTCAAAAACCCCAAAAACCCCAATTTCCACTTTAGCACTAGGGCTGTTGATAGGACTGTTGATACCTGCATATCCGATTCCGAAAACAACGGCCATATTTATCACCATTCTACATGCTTGGTATCGTAGTGTGCGTCTGGACAAAAAGAATACTCAGAAGTAAAAAGAATACTCAGAAGAACTCTTAGATTTTATTTATTTTTTGCATTTTGTTATCGCAATTAACCGACGTTGCATTTGAAAAAAAAAATACACCAAAAAAAAAAATCAAGTTCTATCTAATAAAACTTCTGAATGTGATTTAGTCAAAGAAACTACCATTTATTTTATAGAAATATCCTCAACGAAGTCGAAAAATATTATTATGAGTTGATAGGGTGAAGGAGGAGACATGCATGTCTCTGCGTTGGATATCACGTAACTGAACATATAGTGGTTAAATAAAGGATGAAGCTTTTTCAGAATGTTTTAGATTTTTTCTCACAACAAAGTTTTTTTTATTGTCTTTGAACATCGCTAAATTAATAAAATTTCCAAGAGCAAAAAGATTTTAATAATCCTCTTACATAATTTTTAATATGCAATTAAAACACATGTCAAACACATGTGAGTCTATAAAATCGATTTTTATTTTTATAATTCCAAACATGGCACTTCAGATATTAATAATAAAAAAAAACTCTTGAATAAAATAACATTGAAAGCTTCATTTTTACCAACAGATGTGATTATTTTGACTGCATATGATTTCCTTTTCAAGTAGAAGAAAAAAAATCTGTTCAATCTCGTACCGGAATTACTTCTCCACATGAAAATAGATTCGAATAATTTTCGCAATTCAATAAATAAATCAGTCGGTAATTAAACAGAATTCTTTGCTATCTAAAATGTACATCACTTTAATTGTAAACAAATGCATTTCAAATGATGTTTGGTTGAAATTTACGTGAATTTTTTGTTTCTATTACTTGCGTTCAAGGAGCGGAAAATCGGTTAATAAATTTTACTTTTGTAAAGTTTAAGTGAAATGTTTTCATGTGATTTACGTAGGAAAGTTTTAAACATTCATCTTGCTTTCGCCTGTTAAAGAATGTTTTAAAAACATTTTCTTGTAACGAATTTATTTACCACCCACTTCATCTTCATCATGAGTGAATTCATTTACTCTTGCTTGATGAAATAGAATGTCATGCAGGTTTCCCACGGATAGAATCAAAGGGTAATATTCCATGTGTAATTTTATTATTTAACACATGGATCAATAAGTCCCGAGACTAACCCAGAGATGACGCTCGTAGTAAACCAGTAACCACGTCTTTCTAGAGTACTAACCTTTGCTTGAAACGTGTCAAAATTTTAAGTCGATCGGACCAGAAACAGCTGAGTTATCGAGGTTGGAGTAAAGTCGTTTTGTAGTTTGTTTAAAAAATGGAAAAAACCGAGTTTCGTGTTCTGATAAAACATTGTTTTTTAATGGATAAAAACACCGTGCAAGCGAAACAATGGATTGAAAAATGTTACCCGGACTCTTGTCCATCAAAAGCAACGATTTGTCGGTGGTTTGCCGAGTTTAAACGTGGTCGTACCGACACAAATGACGCGGAACGCTCGGGTAGACCTGTGGAAGCCGTTACACCGGAAAATGTGAGTGAAGTGACAAAAATTATAATGAAAGATCGTAAAGTGAAGCTCCGTGAGATTGCTGAGATAACACAGATATCATATGGAAGTGCATTTACTATCCTTCATGAAAAATTGAGCATGAAAAAGGTTTTTTCCAAGTGGGTGCCGCGATTGCTTTCGATGAAACAAAAACAGCAACGAGTCGATGATTCAGAAAGCTGTTTATCGCTATTTACTCGCAATAAAAAAGATTTCTTGCGTCGTTACGTGACCATGGACGAAACATGGATACATCACTACACTCCAGAGTCGAAGCGGCAGTCATCTGAGTGGCGCACAGCTGGCGAAAGCCGTCCGAAGCGTCCGAAAACGCAGCAGTCAGCTGGCAAAGTCATGGCGTCAGTTTTTTGGGATACGCATGGCGTGACGATTGTATCACCCTAAAAGGTGATTATATTGATGAATAAAAAAAAATTTTGCAAAAAAAATGTTGTTTTCATTGTTAGTCTCGGGACTTATTGATCCATGTGTTAAATAAAAAAACATCGGTGTTTTGCTTATGTTAAGAGAAAGTTTCTTTCAGAAAGATTTCAGGTGATTTTAAATCGTCCTACGCGAATACAAAAAACAACATTTTTTCAGGATAATCCACTTTTACTGCCCTTCTACTTGTTTGCGATTATGCTGCCATGCCCTGCCCTGGCCATATTCGACTACACTTGGAATAACTATAAGGGATGAACATCTAAGTGGGAATGCTAATGGACTTTGATATTTCGGAATTCTTTGATTTTATGAGGAATACAAATACATGTTGAAAAAGGGTCCATAGATGAACGAACGTTTATGTTATCCCGTTACTTCAAGGATTATTATTTATTACTTTTTTATGCTACATCGTTGAAGAATTTCATTAAAAATGTCGCCCAGTTTTTTTCCGGATTTAAGATTATAAACCTCCTCTTTCATTTGACTTTTAGTAACTAAAGAACAAAAGTTTTTTCACAAAATCCTCGTTAACTGATCCCAGCCAGGCTATCAAAAACTTCGAACGTAAAAACTTTCCGAATGGAATATCGTAGATAATTAAATCGACATTATAATAATGGCGGAAATTTCGGAGAATATAAAGTCAAGGGCGGAAGATTTTCTTCAACTTTTTTGATTGCAAAACATAAGTTTTTAATATGGAAAGAGGTTGATAGAATATTTTTAAGATTATTTAAAATCTTAGTCAAACAGTCACTCCCGAATTTAAGCCCTTATACTGGCGGCATGCATTTTATGCATTTGATTTAGCCCGTCCATACTTCTATATTCTCCCAGTCCCCACAATTTAAAGGGGCTCCAAAAGTTTTATATCAACTTACGGAGCAATTCGCAAAAGTTTAATTTTCTACTACTCCCCCTCCCCCCTTCCATCTTCCATTTCTCCTTCCCCCAGCCAATCCATGGCTTCTATAATCGAACAACTAAAAAAAATAACAATTACTCGTAGACGACCCAAAGAGAAATTGCCTAACGCTAGCTCCACACTTTCGCCAAATACAGCGAATCACAAACTCTGCTACCAGGGGTGGCTTCATGCAACTTATTTCGATCGACTGATTACTGGAAGGAAATTTTTAGGTTTCAATTTACAAAAATCCGCCCAACCTGGCAACCGAAACAGTGTTTCGCCTACATCCGGACAGTAAGCTTTTCTAGCTCGGAAATCGACTAGCTTTCATAAGAATATCGATCTCCTTACTCCGATACAGGATTTTGTGGATGAAGGATTTTTTTTTCAATATTATTTCTTTAATATTTGGCCTATAATTCAAACCAAATCTGATACCTTGTGGGGAAACATTTTATTTCAATTCAACATGGTAATAACAAAAGGACAAACATTTATCCTACCTACAAAGGAAAAGTTCATTTCTAGGATAAATTTCAAATTCGTTAAAGTCGGATTAAGGAAGTCAGTAAAATATGTCGAATTTAGAAAATAAAATATTCCTACTCCGAGTTAACAAATCAAAAGAGAACAAAAAAAACTGAAAAAGAAAAAAAAAATCAATTTCACCTTGTAAAGAAAGCTAAAGCCAAAAAATTAAGCAAATAAATTAATCTCGTTTATCTTTTATTAAATTCTTTTGGTTGCTTAAATACAGCGGAAATTAAAATGAACGGAAATTTATTTAAATGACGGCAATACGTACGCGTAGGTTCGAATATAAATATTAAAAAATGACATGGATATGAATTAATGGTTTACGCTTGCTTGAGTCGCTTTTTCCTGGAATGATCTCGATTAATTAAACATTAATTTATTAGTAAACATATTTTTTTTTTGCGAATTGCTTCTATTGTGGTTGACATCATAGAATTGCTTTGAAACCAAATATTTATTAAAGTCAGATTAGGCCAATTTATTTAACTTACAAGAATTTTGTTTATGAATTGTTTAGAAGATCAAAAAATTGTGATTAATTTTATTTATTATTTTAAAGCCGAAATTCAATCACACGAAATTACCCCAACATGTAAAACAAATTTTATTGCGGTTTATCAAATTTAAAAAAATATTTTTCATGGATTTCATTTTATGTGGCAATCAAAACAAAAGAAGTGGATTTGCCAAGAATTATTTACTGCTTGAGTTGCATTATTTGCAAGTGATTGAAAAGTTGAGATTCAAGTTTCATTTTTTTGCGAATTTTGTTTTATAAGTTTTATTTATTCAATGAATTTGAGATTCTACGGTTTTTTTTTTGTCTTTATCAGCCCTATTCCCGTAACCGGCGGGACGTGTACGCCGCGGGATTTGGCGTTTCCCGCAGAAAATTTGCATTCTGCTAAACGCAATTGTCCCGGCGTGTGCCGTGGTGCTGAAAACGTTTTACTTTCGGTATTACACTAAACGCACCCGCGAATGTTTTGACTTTTCCATACATTTATTTCCCGCGAGTAAATCGTTGCGGGACCAATCAATTAAATAGAAAGTTTGAATAAAAATGTGAATTTTATTTATACATTCAATGAATTTTAACTAAATATAAGTTTTGAAGGTCAGGAAAAACTAACTAGACGCAGTACAATCATTTAATTCAACAAATAAAACTTCATGCGTATCAAATCAGCAAAACTGTCAAAATAGTCAGCGCGGGACTGAATAAAACTGCGTTTCTACGTCTACTAGAATAAGAAAATTTCATTCGATCGAGATAAAACTTGCGTGGCGTATACACGTCCCGCCGGTTACGGGAATAGGGGTGTATATTATTTGATGATCGCGTCAATTAATTTATATTCAGTGATTGATATTCAATTACTGAAATCGTCGGACTCAATCAATGTGTCAGAATAAATAAAAATCTTTGACATGTGTACGAGGGTAGAATGAATAGTTTTAGGCAGAGATGCAAACCAAAAGTTTTTAAAATTTGGTTCAGATTTTGTTCAAGGAAGAATTAGGTTTTTGGTTCTGGTTTCTAAAATTTCAAAAATTTTGTTTTCGTATAACAGGTTCCTAAAAGTTCAAAATTTGGTTTTGATTTGAGGTTTGGTTTCCCAATATTTAAATGGTTCAGTGATTTTTGGTTCGGTTCAAAAAACGGTCTTGCATGCCTGGTACCAGCACCGACAAAAGACACACATTATTTGTAGCAAATTATTTACTTTCCCTCTACGAACCCCACCACAAATTTTTCAGCCCAGTCGGTGAAGGCGTTTCCGAGTTTGAGCTGTCTAAAGCGAGTAAGTTAACGTTTTAAAGCGAACACTTTTTTCTTCTGCAAACCAAAAGATAATCACCGTTTGTACTAGTCTAAAATGTAGATTTTTAAGAAAAAAGGTTACAAAAGATCGCGCCACATTTAAACATAAATAAAATATGTTTAAAATACGATTTTACTTAACCCTTCCGTACATTTAGAGGCAATCATATTACCCCTACCCACATTCATTCCCCTCCTTCCCCCTTCTGACAAAAAGTAAAAAAAAAACTTCAAGAAAGTTTTTGAGTTTTCTTGAAATCGTGGATGGTACCGAAAAAAAGACTCGTTATGCTACGTCCACACTCTTGGCAAATGTACGTAAAATCACGTCGCTTGCGAAAATCTGACCTGGGCAGCAATCATGTATTTCGACGCGTCTCTGTCTTTAGACTTCGACACAGCTTTTAACTCTTGACTTCGCCATATCAGCAGGTTCAAATTTGCTGGAGTGACAGTCAGAATCACGTTTCGATTCATAGTGACGATTCCGCGAAATTTCAAGCTGCAGATATGGCGAAGTCAAGAGTTAAAAGCTGCGTCGAAGTCGAAAGACAGAGACGCGTGGGAATACATGATTGGTACCCTGAATATGCTGTGATTCGACTAAGTTTTGACATGAGGCTAGACTTTGGCAAAACATGTCAGCCGAATGTGCCGACAGATCTTGCGATTGTGGACATAGCAATAGAAATCTAATTTTACAAAGCCTGGAAAATTCTAAAAAAAAACTGTTTTTGGAAACCTCTAAAAAGAATCTACTTTGCATGAACGCAAACTGGAGTTTTTATAAAAATTCCAATTGATATTCTCATATAGGCCACTTGGCTATGGATTCCCGGATGACAATGGAAAAAACCAATCATAAATGAAAAATTAAAAACAATAAAACAAAAAAAAAATTTAAAGAAAAAAAAATTTGAAAAAAAAACACTGAATCAAAAACGTAGTTTATTTCTTAGACCTGCCTCAAACGTTCAATATTTTTGCTTCAATTTATTCAAGGCTATTCAAACTCATATGGTTCGCTTCAGTATTTCTGCTTCAATATAGTCCTTACACGATCAATATATTAAACACAATGAAAATATTGTTCAATAGGCAACTTTATTACCGATTTTTATTTAAATTTGACGAACGTACTTTTATTACGCCTTAAAAAGAGAAAATTTAATTTTTTCAAAGGCCACGAATTTACTCTAATACTGCTTGAGATACCCTTTTAGAGGGAAAAAGTCATTATCCCTGAAATAATTCAATCTTAGGCACCGATAAAAGCCACAGCTTCAACGTGAGGTAATACAGTGGTTACGAAAATTGGGTAACTCAGAACTGTGAAGCCAAAATACAGTGTCAAGATGGAATTTATTGTCATTTTTTGGGGCGTTTTTTTTCTATTTTACATTTTTTTTGTGCAAAAGGACGAAATCTTTGGTTTGAGAAATCCCTAAATAAATTTAAGCAAAAAACCCCCATTGTGTCAGATTTGAATGTGACTTTTATCGCGGTTCGCCTGTAAATGCTGTCGCTATTAAAGTCTTTCGAAATGAATATGCAAAGTGATTAATTGACCAATCAAGTTGAAGAATCTCGCCTTTAAAAGCTCTTACAGCACCGAGAAACGGGAAAGTGAAAATTGAAAATACTGAAAACTGTCTTGTTTAAAACATCAGAGTAAAACTGATCCGCGCCGAGGACTATAAGATAAATGAAATGAACACAATCGATTGAGAATGATCGCAAGCAAGGGCACATCAAGGTCCAAAAGCGTAAAAACATATTCACATACATATTCTGGTATAAAACAACAACAGTGTAGAGCAGAAAATGCTTTCATACTCGACGTTTTTTTGCTACTAAACGTGTGAGCTAATATATTATGTATGTACGTACAGATATGTATGACTACGTATATCGTATGTATCTTTTTCCCACCGGAGATACTTGCGACTACCCTCGATATAAGTAATAAAATTGATATCTATTTCTAAATAAATGCAAGCAATATGAGAAAATTTAAATCAATAAATTGCTTGGTCAGAGAGGAAACTTCAACCACACTTTCATATAAGCGTTTCTACCAGCCAATGTTCAAGATTTTTTTTTGTTTTTCCTTATAGAACTTTCTACAAGTTCAAAATATTCTATGAATAGATAAATAGATAAACTGCAAGTTAATATTTACATTCTCAGAAGTACAAAAATTATGAATTCTCTCAGATATTTCACAATTCACTAGCATCAGTGGGAAAAATTACTAACAGTGGTAAATTTTATGCATTATTAACTAAAATCAAGTAGAAACAGTAATAAAAATTCATTCCAATTGCAATAGAACGCTAGTTTTCTTAGAAACTTTTATAATTTGAAGAGCATTTATTTGAATGTGATTATGAAATGGAAGAAAAGAATAAATTGCTCACAACCACTGTTTATTTCCGATTCAGAATAAATTATGTGCGAAAAACTAAAATAACAAAATTAAACTTTTGTTACAATTCTAACTAAGTTTAAAAACCCTGAACTGGTTTTTTGAAACTGTCGCCAGATCACTGTTTATAATGTGTTTCAATCTTAAAATCAACTATTTTATGAAATTTAGAAATTGGGTCATCGCGCAATAAAAACAGATTCATTTCAATTTTTGTAAAGTATTTACCTCGATCGCAAATCCCCCCCCCCCCCCCCCATTCCACTCCTCCCCCTACCCATGAATTTCATGAATGAAAAGAAAAACATGTTAATGTCATTAACATAAAAAATAAACAACGATAAGACTAAGCTAAATTGTTACTACAAATAAATTTTTAATTGCGATTAAATCTTTATCGTTTTCCATGATAGCGGGGTCGTGTCAGACAAGCGTTTTAGGTGCCCAGTAACGTAATCGCTTATCAACTTTGAATATCACGCTGAAGTCCATTAGATTACATGAGTAATAATTATTTCATTCAAGATTGTTGTCGTAAGGTAAACGCCGATCTTATTATCTGAGAATTTTTACACCGATTTTAAATTATAATCACCTCGCAAGTATGTTAAGATCTTCCGCTGGTTTCCAAGAATAATTTAATCAGTGTGGAAGTCGAATCGGAAACACAATCAAATGCGATAATGAATGATTCTATAGGTGAAAATTGCAAAGTAATTGGGATGATTTTTCCCTAGTGATTACTTTAACAAAAATTTGGCCGTTAAAGTGATTAGTTGGCCGATCTTAAAACATTTGAGATGAGTCAGATTGATTGAAAGTGTGGTTTTTAAATAATAATTTAAAAAATATACAACTTTTGCGAAATAAACCCAGCTTTTTTGAAACCCCACAAAAAAAAAAGCTTTTTTAACCACCATCTTCTTATTTAAAAAAAATGGACTTTTTAACAGGTATCACAAATAGTTAATTTGTAATGTTTAAAAAAACCTATATTCTTAGCGACTGTTAATAACGTACGACCTGCTAGTCTTAAGCTTGTAACCTTTGGTAGTATCATTTATAACTACTTTTACTGCGCAGCACGAACAAAAACTGTACTGCGCCACAGCTGCTCCACAGTTTTTGTTCGTACTGCGCAGTAAAAGTAGCTAAAGACTGTATCGAAAAGTATGGAAACAAAAAATATGGGATTAAAAAGGCGTAATTTAGTTTTTTTCAAGAAAAATTTTATAAAATTGGTTATTAAGTACATATTTCTTTATATGTATATACAACATTTCAAAAATATTATTTCTGTTTTTACGATTCGCCGCACTTTTGTCCTAATATACCCATTACATTGTGGACAATACTATTCATTATTGGCCAAAATTTTTCGATGGGACGAATTTCTGGGCAATTTGGTGGATTCATTGTTCTTGCCACAAAATTGACTCCATTTGTTGACATCCATTCAATGGTGTTTTGCATAGTGACATGATGTCAAAGCTGGCCAAAACAACATAGATCCTTCGTGTCTTCGAATCATGGGCAGCAACAGTTTTTTTTAGACACTCTTTGATGTAAAAATCAGTCGTAATGTTCATCGTTGTGAAAAATGCAGCTGATTTCAGCCCACATTTGCAAATTGCTTGCCATACCATCACTTAGGCTCCGAATTTTTCCACCTGAATCGACTTTTGTGCTTCGTCTATATCGTCCCCTCCCGCAATCGTAAAGTACTGAGGTCCTGGTAATGTACGATAATCCATTTTAACGTACGTTTCATCATCCATAATGATGCATTGGTTTTTTTTTGGTTAAAATGGTGTCATACAATTTCCGAAGCCGTGGTTTCACGCAGGCTGCCTATTTTTCGGTAAGTTTCGGTTGTCGTTGCTTCCGATAGGTCTTCATATTGTTGCGCTTCTTGGCTAGCTGAACCATTTCAGCACTTGTTTCACATTTTTTTGCGACATCTCTAACCCAAACACTGCAATCACGCCGAATTGCTGCACAAATTTTTTGATCCATTTTTTCGGATCTAGGCCCTGGTTTTCTCCCACTTTTTTTTCTTATCCTCGAATGTCAGTTCCTCCCCAAACTTCTTGATGGCAGTAAAAACTGCTTTTAGACTTACACCTTCCTGTTTTGCCACTTGCCTCATGTTGATGCCCTTTTCGAAATGCCATTTGTCCACAATCCTTTTTCGTTGCTCTACAGAAATACCTCGCGTTTCGTAAAATAAAATTAAAATCGCGATTTTTGATAGGGTAATTAAATTGTCAAACTCTCAGACGTTTTTTTTAACCAAAAAAAATTGACTAAAAAGCAACAGCATGCTAATATTGGGTCATTGCAGTTGTTTCCATACTTTTCGATACAGTCTTTATGTATGATACGAGCATTAAATATCAATTTCGGCACCATTCTACATGCTTCCCAATGCGGTGCGCGCCTGCACTTAAAGCGACATTGTAGCACATGATGGAATTGAATCCTAGGCGGTCGACCTGACAGCTAAATGTTGACCACTAAGCCACGCTGACACGTGCAGACCAATTACACTTGACAAATTTATTTATAACTTCGCATTTCAGTACATTTATAGAAACGAGTATTTTGCAAATACCTAACAAAAATAAATTGAAATCAACATGAAAGAAAACTACGCAAAATTGCGTGCAAATGCGAAAATTAACTTCATTCCCAGAAAAACCACCGACTGTCATAGCAACCCGGTCAGCATATTAAAATAGGAATTATGTTCATTGCAGAAGTATAGAAAACCTCAAATCGATAACCAACTATGGGGCCAATCCCTTTTCGCAAAATCCTCCTTCCCTTCAATGGAGCTAAGGTAAAGACAAATTACCAACAATAATATTATAATTAATTCCACTAAATATAAAACAACTACTATTTCAGCATAGATCGAAATAAAACATGTTTAGAGAATTTGTTATTCGATTACATACTTCCAAGAATCCCCGAGTAAAGCATAGGCAGCAAAATTTTAATGCAACTACGTCATTAGCGACATTTACCTGGATTACTCAATGCAAACAGTGATTTTGCGAATCCGAAAAATTAAAATCAAGCTGAATCAGCTCAACAAATTATCACAAAGTGCAAAAAATTGTCGTCACTAAAATCACGTCACATTAAAATTTCCAACGCAGAGATTAATTTGATTATCGAGATTTTTTTTAAATATTTTAGATCGAAAATTATTACTAAATGATCACTAAATAAATTAATAGGTACCAGGAGATTGCAAACAATCACTTTGGGAAGCTGACAAATTTAAAGTGCAAAAAGAAATACTTGGAAACATTTAGCTAATAAATATATTAGCACCTCATCGTTTACTAAATGAAACACTTCGAATAACGTTCGTATGTTTTTCTACACAAATAAAGTGTCAAGAGATTTTTGAATGATGGACAAGTTGTGATGAGCATAACGACAAAATTCCAACTGCTGCCATAATGTTGTATAGCCGTATTTGCAAAGAAATTGCAAAATGTAATAAAATTTAATTTCAGGCATTGCTATGAGTCTATATACTAAAATAGAACAATATGCGATGCATAATTTCATGTAATTTATTACTATGACAATTTTACATAGTCGTATATAATTATGCAAGGAATTAGATATGGTGGCCAGGTTTAATTTATTACACATTGAGTGAGAATCTTAAAAAAATCAGAGAAACGTTTGTTTCACGATTTGATTTTGAATTAAATTCAAAAATGTAAATTTAACTCGAGTGAACGATACTGGGAGAAATGCATTGGCTCGAGTTAACTCGGGCAGGGGTAAAGTTTAAAAGAATTAAGATTTCTAAACAAGAGGCGAAGCAAAGGAAGGGCTGGAAAATATTCAAACTTGTGGCCCGCGCCCCATATAACTGTAGGTAATAAAGAATTTCATAAAAGTTGCAAAGTTTAATTTTTGAAATTTTTAATAATTCACGTATCACAAAATTTACCTATTTTGCAATTTAGAATAGCCAGAACAAAAAAGGACTATAATAAAATAAAAAAATCGTGTAGTTTTCAAATTAAAGGTATAGATTTAGATTCATTATGTGAAAAATTTCACCTGTACCTAATTTTGTTTGAAAAATTTCACATCCAGAGCAGATTTTTTTAAAAATTTTGGCCGAGGCGGATTATTTTCTCTCATGTTTTGATAGTATGTAAATTTCTAAGAAAAATTTCTATACTAATAATAAACAACTGCTACCGTAATTTTTTGTAATGCGTTCCGCTGTTTGATGTAGAAAACTCGTATCGTGTTCTTGATCTACCCTTAGTACATTTGGCTCTTACTATAATAAGTCTATAGGTACGCCCATGGATACAACGCAAAACACTAAAAACAATTCAAAACTGGCCTGATTTAGTAACATATTTTTTTCTTTATTATACAGAAGGACAAAAAATAGAATACAAGAAAAAATCCAAAAAATAATAAATAAATACGGATTAATTTTCCAAAATGTTTCTTTCATAAATCAAAGGAATATTTCTTTTCATTTAATATTTTTCAGAAAATTTTACTCAGCTTATCAGTCACATGTTTTCTTGTAATATTCTAAATCAAAAAATTTGCTAGAACCTACGAGGATTTTTCCCCTTTGAACATAAAATACGACTTAAACAAGAACAATAAGTTCCAATAGCCGTGAGATTTTCTTTTTAAAATCTTTATGCAGACACTTGTTTATGGCATTATAAAAAAAATCACTATTAAAAATCAAGTCCAACAGATCAATCACTAAAAATTTCACGGGCGTGAAAAGTTGAAAAGCTCGCCAATTGAAATAACAAATTTCAAGTTATATTGCAACAAAACACCAAATATAGAACATAATTATTGTTGTTTACGATGATTAATAAATAAACTTTTCCTCCTACCAAAGTAGAAAAAAACATAAGAAAAGCTACAATTGCCAATCGTCAAATACTCGATATGACGACAAACAACATTTTTATTTAAAAAAAAATCCATTTGTGTGGGTGGTAGGAGGAGAAGGAGTGGTCTGTTTAGATTTTGATGCATGGAACGGTTAAGTAGAATTCTATTCCAAACACATTTCGACTTTATAAATTTTTTGATACGATGAAACGTTTTCGAGAAAATCGCGAGAAAATATTCTATTTAGGGGAAGAGTGGTTCAACTGGATTTTGATAAGTTATGTAAAATTTTGTTTTAAATTGATTTTATCTTTATAATTTTTTCAATACCACACGCCGTTTTCGAGAAAATTGCAAAAAAATCTTTCGTTTTTTATGTAGGAGGGAAGAAGAAATGGCCCGATCTGGCTTGTTCAAAAACTTAGCCTTGCCATTTACGAGAAATGCAACCATACAAAATTTCAAGTCTCTAGCTCAACCCTGTCCGCAAGTTATGGTGTTCACGGACGGACAGACAGACGGAGAGACAGACGGACAGACAGACAGACAGTAAATCTAATATGATTCTCATATAGAGTATAAAAACGAGAAAAACTTCATCCCAAATCACTGAATATGAAAAGTTAATGCTATTGATTGAATTTTCCCACGGATGAATTTATGTTGTTTGAACATGCAATAAAGTATAAGGAAAAATCACGACATCTGCTGAAATTCTGCACCGAAAACGAAACGAAAAGCATTTAAGACGATTTTTTGTGAACAGTTTATAATTTGTTTGCTATTGAACTCTTTATCGTAATAAATATTGCCTTTAAAACGGTTATTTTTAGCAAGCAAAAAACATGCTGAATTATGCAATGAGTCGAAAAGGGAAAAACACAACTTTTTGGGTATAATATTTTAATAATGATTATACCACCAGGTGATAACGTGACTAATTGAAGGTCAAAGTCAGAGGTCCAAATTTGTGGTAAAGATAATTGCATGTTTGACGTAAATAGACGTTATTCCGACACTGCACTTAATTGCGGACAAAAAGTTTTCATCAAAATCATTCTTAATTCGGAAAATAATCACAAAAGGGTATTATGGATAAAGCAAAAGGCAATATTCATCATTTTTATGCGTCCTGGAATAGCCGGGACAGTCCTGGATTTAGGCATTTTGTACCGGCGTCTCGGAAACTAAAACTTGTCTAATTTCTTAATCATTAAAAAAATTAACCTCGAGACCCAAAATTTTGCATTTCCAGTGCACTTGCTTCAGAGATTGCTGTCTCTAGTGTATTTTTAATACTTCTAATACTTTTAATATAATCACAAACAAAAGAAGATCTGAAAAAAACCTTTTCTCTGTGGTCGAGCTTTCAAAATTTTCACGATTAATTTCGAAGCATTAAAATTTTTCTTTTAATTTCTTAAACACCACCACCCCCCGCGCTATCATTCGATAATTTGTCCCGGATTCACACAAAAAAAATATGGTCACCCTATTATTATCCATCGATACAACTGTTGTGGTCGACTTTCGCATACGGTCGGAATTAGGAACAGTTTCGTTAATTATTCAGGTGACCACATCACATTTCACAAGTAGGAAATGGCAACAAGAATAAATAAATAAAACCTAATGAAAACTGTAACTGGGAAAACAAAATTTACTAATTTAACTCTAATTTCATTTGGTCAAAGGTCAATTTTCATTTAGTTAACTCCAAATGACACATGATCCTAGAAAAACATGCAAAAGACAAAAAAAAAGCCACTGAACAAAAATAAAGGAAAATCCTTGGAAAACTCACACAAAACTACGTTATCCTAGTTTCGATACAAAAACACATATAAAACTTTTTTCACTTTAATTACAAATCGTAAACTTATTTATATTTTCATTTATTTCCAAGAAATCATGATCGAAAGAAACTTTTTCTCAATAACGAATTAAAAATTCATAAAATCCGTACTCGAAGAGACTTGGATGATTTCGACTTAATTGAAGCGATTCCGAATCGTATCTGATGCTGATATTTTCCAAGTGTTTTCCTTATAAAACACTTTTGCTCTACACGATGCCGAATCGAACACGTGAACATATTATTCGATTAGATACGATATTTGGCGGTAATTGTAATTGTCGAAGTGTTTTTTTTACACTTTTGTGCTTTGGTAGATCAAACGAGATAAATTCATGAGTCAATTGCTAAGAGATAAAACTTTTGTGGACTTTTCTATTGAGATTTTTCCTTTATCTGCTCAACACGAGTATGTGTTAGGCAACTTTATCGAACGATGAGTTGAAAGTCAAGATTTTCCGGCAAATAGATGAGAAAAAAGCTGTAAATTTTTGGAAAATAAATTTTGATAATTTTCCTTCGAGTCGATATTTTTTGGCGTCATATAATGATAATAAAATCACGATTTTTCCTAGAGTATAGGAAATAATCGATTTAAGAGATAATGATTTGAGGTAAATATGTTGAAATTCATTTCGTGTTTTTGTCCACTCGATTGAGTAATTGCTACTTCTATCTAATTGTGATTGTTGGAAATGCATTATTTTTAAATTTTTTGAGTTATTGATAAGAGTAAAAATGATTGTGCACTTTTTTAATATGTATTTTAAACAGATTACTAACAATTTAAATTGTCAGGTATAAATTTCAAACGCTTTTCAAACGGATTGCATCACTTCCAGAGAACATCTGGAAATTAAATGAAAATTAATAGTCGAATGAAATTAACAGCAGCAACATATCTACATAATGGTGGCTGTGAACTTTTGCACTTAGATTCAAATGGGAGCAGTTATTTTTTATTGTTGCTACTGTACTAAGTTTAACGGGAAACTTATTTCACTGTGCTAACAAATTTCGCAATTTTTTTTTTTACAAATTTCTACCCTATGGCGATGAAAAATTTATGTATGATTTTGTAAAAAAGTCTTTGATGCTTAAAACGCTTTTTTTCAAGCGATTTTGAACATTATTGCTTCAACAAAAGATTTTTATGGGGTTGTTTACACTTTCAGTTACTCTTTTTTTAAGAACTGTTTAGGGGGTGCACGAGATCCTTTAACGCCAGATCCACACTCTCGCCAAATGCAGGCGAATCACAATCACCAATGCCAGGCTGGTGACTTGCTTTTAAACTCAGGAAACCCTTGGTTTAAAAGGCTGCGTTCAGACGAGGTTTAAACTGGTTGAAGTCAACCAAGTTACTCTGGGTGAAAAAACCTGCTTGCGTTCTCACGTAGTGTTTTCCAACTTTTGCGCTGCAGTGTATTTACACATGCTGTGTCAATGTGTGCGTGTAGCTAGAAAAATTTTGTGAACCCCACCATTGAACTCTATGTGTGTATGTGTTTTCAACCAAGTTCACCCGGCCTAGCCAGCAGGTGAATTTCCCGCATACGCCCGATAGCGTCTGGCCTGTAAAATCGAGTGGAAACTTGGTGAAGTCAACAAGTTTCCACTGCGTCTGAACGCAGCCATAGTTTTTGTACGACTAAAATTTCATGGTTTTGCGTTGTATGTCGAAACGTCATGCATCGAAACGTCCTATATCAAGATCTTGTAGTTTTACTGATCATTTTTTTATGTATATACCACAGAGCTTCTATAGAACAGAGGTTAAAATCACACTGAGCGACAAAAATATGGCGTGAAATATGGGACTTTATCATTAGCTCGAAAGCTTTACGAAAGCTTTTTTTTCTGCTTGTGCTAATGATAAAGTCCCATATTTCACGCCATATTTTTGTCACTCAGTGTGATTTTAACCTCTGTTCTATAGAAGCTCTGTGTATATAAAGGGTGGTTAAATTTTAAGGGCCGATGTTGAATGTGAACCACACCTAAACGTCAAGTTTTTTTCTGCATTTCATTTGACATTTCTCAATTTCAGACTAACTCAATTTGAACCATGGAAAGATACACAATCGAGCAACGCGTTAAAGTTATTCAGGCTTATTATGAAAATGGGCGTTCAAATCAAAATGCATATCGTGCACTTCGTGAAATACGGCCCGATGATGCCGCCAGCCCATAAACCGCACCAAACAGTCACTCTTTGTGGGTGCATTGGTTTTTCGACAATCACTCTTGGATTATCATTCGCCCAAATGCGGCTGTTCTGCTTATTGACGAATCCACTGAGGTGAAAATGTGCCTCATCACTGAAGATGATTTTCTTCGAAAATTGATCGCCCATTTTCATAATAAGCCTGAATAACTTTAACGCGTTGCTCGATTGTGTATCTTTCCATGGTTCAAATTGAGTTAGTCTGAAATT